>OX465112.1:10618535-11957315 GCA_949987565.1 Luidia sarsii
CGATGGTTGTTGGCCCGGTGACCAGGGAAGAACGACGTCGCGAGGCCTTTCGAGCACCCTGTATAATGAATATGCACAATGTCGACAATTGTTTCACCACAGAATTGACCATTAAACATGCCCTTACAAAATCAACAGAACAGGGACTGAGCTTTTTTGAATCGATACAATCTGTTTATTGGCGGCTTTGAGTGGCCGTGAAAAGAGGTGCACAGTTCGGGCATTCTTGCCCGCTCGCGGTAAACCAGCCTCGCTCCGATGAGTGGCTTGCGTCGGTACGTGGCACGTGAGTCTGGGTGCCGTCCTAAAAGTATACTGAAGGACTCCATCCTTTGCCGAAGACAGGGTGCTTTGCTCGTCCTTCACATGCTGTCCGGGGCGATGGAGATCCCGGAGGCATCGACGGGGATGCCCTGTTCCGAACGAGGCGGCCAAGGTTCGACTTCGACTGAAGACCGGGGGCCAATTTCATAGAGCCGCTTAAGCGCAAAACAGGCTTAAGCACAAGAAGTCATGAGCCACAGAATCCCCTTGCCAACCCAAACTTCATTATTGTTTCATGCTAAGCAAAGAAGAGTGGAATACAAGTCAGAAGCAATGAACATCAAACCGCAGGGCAATTTGTAATCCTGCTTACACAAGAGATTAGCCCCAGCATTAGCGTGATGAGCCCCAGCCTTAGCGTGATGAGCCCCAGCCTTAGCCTGATGAGTCCCAACCTTAGCCTGATGAGCCCCAGCCTTAGCCTGATGAGCCCCAGCCTTAGCCTGATGAGCCCCAGCCTTAGCCTGATGAGCCCCAGCCTTAGCCTGATGAGCCCCTGCCTTAGCCTGATGAGCCCCAGCCTTAGCCTGATGAGTCCCAGCCTTAGCTCGATGAGCCCCAGCCTTAGCCTGATGAGTCCCAACCTTAGCCTGATGAGCCCCAGCCTTAGCCTGATGAGCCCCAGCCTTAGCCTAATGAGCCCCAGCCTTAGCCCGATGAGCCCCAGCCTTAGCCTGATGAGCCCCAGCCTTAGCCTGATGAGCCCCAGCCTTAGCCTGATGAGTCCCAGCCTTAGCCTGATGAGTCCCAGCCTTAGCCTGATGAGCCCCAAGCTTAGCCTGATGAGCCCCAGCCTTAGCCTGATAGGCCCCAGCTTTAGCCTGATGAGCCCCAGCCTTAGCCTGATAAGCCCCAGCCTTAGCCTGATGAGCCCCAGCCTTAGCCTGATGAGCCCCAGCCTTAGCCTGATGAGCCTCAGCCTTAGCATTATGAGTTCCAGCAGTTAGCGTGATGAGCCCCAGCCGTAGCCTAATGAGCCCCAGCCTTAGCCTGATGAGCCCCAGCCTTAGCCGGATGAGCGCCAGCCTTAGCGTGATGAGCCCCAGCCTTAGCCTGATGAGTCCCAGCCTTAGCCTGATGAGTCCCAGCCTTAGCCTGATGAGTCCCAGCCTTAGCCTGATGAGTCCCAGCCTTAGCCTGATGAGTCCCAGCCTTAGCCTGATGAGCCCCAGCCTTAGCCTGATGAGCCCCAGCCTTAGCGTGATGAGCCCAGGCTTCGCTTGATATGGGGCATTTCGTGGAGTTTGGTTGACATTCATTATATTGAGGACGCTCGTCAAATCTTATCTTGATAAAAACAAAATCGACGAAATTTAAAAACAACACCATATTGTACACATAAATAAATAAATAAATAATTTGTTTTTAGAGGCACGCGTGTGCTTGTAAAGACACACGGTGTGTTTTCATTTTGAGAGGTTCAAAATCAGAGTCAGAGGTTCGAATCCCGCTCTGGTCGCTTGCTACTCGATGATCTCGAAGCTGTTCTGTAGGTTCACCTCCCGCAGCCAGCGGACGACCTGGCTGGTCTTCCGCGAGCTGCAGTAGTTGAGGTGGCTGAGGACGATCTCGCCCTGGCCGTCGCCGCCGTTCCCCGGCCGCTCGGCAGTCCGGCCGACCCCCGCCCCAGCCCCAGCTCCGCCCCGGACCGTGGCCTCGCTGGCCCGCCTCAGGGTGCGGGTCCGCTCCCGCCAGATGCAGTAGGCGCCGCCGCCGCTGTCCGCGGCGTCCGTCTGGCCTCTCTCCCCGGTCGGGCACTGGCCCGGCGTCTCCTCCATGAGAGCGGCGGGCTGGCAGCCGGGCGGGTCGGCGCGGCTCGGCGGCTTCTTGCCGGGCGGCGGCGGCAGCGGGTCGGGCGACTTGGGCTCGCTGCCACTCCGCCTCCTGACGCGGTCGGGCGGGGCAGCGCGCCTCTCGCCGTCGACTCTCCCCGTCTTCGCCGCGGTCTCCGGCGCCAGAGGGGGAGGAGGAGTGGGACTGGTGCTGGGGAGCCGTTGCCGCCTGGGCGGCCGCGGGACTCCCGTGGCCACGATGGGTGTGGACGGTCGCCTGCCGTCCCGAATGCTGGCTAGAGCCCTAGCCTCGGCTCCCGTCGCTAAGCCGCCTACGCCGGCGTCCGTCAGGCGCTCCACTCGGGTGTCCAGGAAACTGTCCGAGTGGCAGCTCCTCAGCAGACCCCTCCGTCCGCTCCTCGAGCTGGCCGCCGCCGCCGTGCCGGGCTGCAGCCTGCGCCGGCCCTCCGCTCCGCTGGCCCCGGGTCCGGCAGTCCGCGACTGGGACTCAATGACCGGCAGGGCCGGCGGCGGCGGGGCCTCCCCTCGCCGCCTGCTCATGTCCCGGGTGAGCCAGACGTTGCCCACGGCCTCCAGGGCCATCAGGTCCTGCGGGGAGGCGGGAGCGAGCTGGTAGACCGTGGTCCGCTGGCTGGGAGGCGGGCGGGGAGAGAGCATGACGGCTTCCCTCGGATCCGAGTCGGCCGGCCGGCTGTGCTTCATTCCAGATAGCCTGAAGCCATTTCTACATTGAACACAAATCAAGTAGGGATCTATTTTACCAAATCAGTCCATTCTATCGGGCGATGAACAAGCTTTGACTGGCTATTGAATCAAATGTATCGACGGTAGGTCAATGTACAGCACCAACTCTTTTAAGAATGAAAGTGGCTCCTAGCCGAGGCAGGTTGCTCATTGCAAACTCCACGAGCCACACTCATTCCAATCTGAGTTACCGGCTCTTCTCATAGCCACACTCATACCACTCCGAGTTACCGGCTCCTCACAGAGCCACACTCATTCCTCTCTGCATGAGTTACCGGCTCTTCTCAGAGCCACACTCATTCCACTCTTTGCTAGCTCTCCGCAGAGCCACACCCGAAAGAGACAATGCACAAGGTATCACCACAAAAACACAATTACACGATACCGGTAGTCAAAATGGAACAGACAACTATTGGACGCTCATTTCGTACACGATAAATAACGACGGATCACCATTCTAGTGACACCAGTGTTAGACTTACTCCATTCGATTCAATTCAAACCTATTCCGTGTCTTCAATGATGTTGTGTGGGCTAGGTATAACATATAGGCCTATGGCTCGAGACACACAGAATGGTCATCTAGTACTCACTGGTCTTAAGTACGAGTGATAAAAGAATCTCCAAAGGAACCTAAAGTTGACACAAAATACATTTACTTTGTTCACGGCACAGTGCACAATGTATGGGTACGATAAATTATAATGGTGGAGATACAACGTGACTGACACCTCGATAAGATTTGGAGGTATGCATGGAGGATGTGAAGGGTTTGCGGTGACACCATGCAAAACAACTCTTTTGGGATGCAAAGACACAGTGAGGGTCTGAAAAGAGCCGGTAACTGCGTCTCTGCAAAGACCGAGTGTGCCCCTGAAAAGAGCCGGTAACTGCGTCTCTGCAAAGACCAAGTGTGGCTCTGAAAAGAGCCGGTAACTGCGTCTCTGCAAAGACCGAGTGTGGCCCTGAAAAGAGCCGGTAACTGCGTCTCTGCAAAGACCGAGTGTGCCCCTGAAAAGAGCCGGTAACTGTGTCTCTGCAAAGACCGAGTGTGGCTCTGAAAAGAGCCGGTAACTGCGTCTCTGCAAAGACCGAGTGTGGCTCTGAAAAGAGCCGGTAACTGCGTCTCTGCAAAGACCGAGTGTGGCTCTGAAAAGAGCCGGTAACTGCGTCTCTGCAAAGACCGAGTGTGGCTCTGAAAAGAGCCGGTAACTGCGTCTCTGCAAAGACCGAGTGTGGCTCTGAAAAGAGCCGGTAACTGCGTCTCTGCGAAGACCGAGTGTGGCTCTGAAAAGAGCCGGTAACTGCGTCTCTGCAAAGACCGAGTGTGGCTCTGAAAAGAGCCGGTAACTGCGTCTCTGCAAAGACCGAGTGTGGCTCTGAAAAGAGCCGGTAACTGCGTCTCTGCAAAGACCCGGTGAGGCCCTGAAAAGAGCCGGTAACTGCGTCTCTGCAAAGACCGAGTGAGGCTCTGGGCTCTGAAAAGAGCCGGTAACTGCGTCTTTGCAAAGACCAGTGTGGCTCTGAAAAGAGCCGGTAACTGCGTCTCTGCAAAGACCGAGTGTGGCTCTGAAAAGAGCCGGTAACTGCGTCTCTGCAAAGACCGAGTGTGGCTCTGAAAAGAGCCGGTAACTGCATCTCTGCAAAGACCGAGTGAGGCTCTGGGCTCTGAAAAGAGCCGGTAACTGCGTCTTTGCAAAGACCAGTGTGGCTCTGAAAAGAGCCGGTAACTGCGTCTCTGCAAAGACCGAATGAGGCTCTGAAAAGAGCCGATAACTCAACGTTTCGGGCAGTGTGTGCTCTGCCCGTCGTCGGGCCAGGAGACGCCTAACCTATCGTGCATGGGAATGCACGAATCGTTAAAAAAAGGTAGCTACACGTATCAACACTCACCTGAACGGCTGTCACAGTCCTGTCCAAACAGTGCTGGGCACGGTGTTGGTCGTCCTCGGCTGCTCACGCAGACGCCACCGACGGTCTATACCACACGACCCCGGAGTCCAGGGACCGGGCGACTATAGGTGGCTGGGAGAGGGGCCCGATTTTGGTTTTGACGATGCCGAGAGAAGATTTCCCCAATTCGACAGGGGGCGGTTTAGGCATGCCGTGCACGGCCGGTCGGTCGGACGTGCCGATTTTGGCAAGGACGGCCTTCGCGTCCCGAAGCAAAATGAATAAGAGCGAGACAAAACAAAACAAAACAAAACAAAAAAGCCCTAGACAATAGCGCCCGAACAGTACGTGGGGGCCTTCAAAAAGAAGAAAGAGAAGGAGATCCTCCACAATAAATCGAACACAGCCTCGGTTTGGTGTCAGTGGTTCTTATCGGAGGGAGGTGGGGCGGATAGACCATCGATCTTCCCCTAGCGACCACTGGCTCCCCCCTTTTTTTTCAACAACACCGGCCCGGCTTATCTTATTGACTTTAACCCCGTGCGCTCGATCGGAAGGAAGGGAGGCAAGCGAGCCGGGCGAGAAATATAGGCCTATAACGGTCCCCAAAATGAGATGGCTGGTCGATGTCCCAAACTCAGTCTTTATACACACACACACACCCCACACACACCCACACACACACGAGCACGACGACGCGGACAGCGACACGAGTCGGTCGGGCAAGGGCGGTGTGGTCTTCCGCCTACGACTGATTGCTCGCTCGGGTATCGCGTTTTCCAATCAACACGCCGCACTGGAAGTCATTGCCCAAGCTGGCTATTTTCGGACACGTCCAGGCTAGCCCCCGGACATTCATTAATTTAGTATTCGATGTCGAAATCGTGTTCTTATTTTTAGCAAGTAGGATAAAAAAAAAGAGAAGGAGACAAAACAGTCACAAAATATCGAGCCTGTGGTTAATTTGAAGGTGTAAATGGTTTCCGATGGTTAACTATCATTCCTCGAAAGAGATGTAGTTACAGCAGACCCGAGGTTTTTTGAAGGCATTATGGTTTCTGAGCGTTAACGATCACTCCTCGCGAAAACAAATGCTGAGGCAGGCCCATACAACTTTGGGGGAAGGGTCAGGCCGGGATCGAAACGTTGGGTCCGTGTAGTTTCCTGGTAGTGACCGCCAAATCTCACCCCCTCGCTAACCTTTTGATGGATTGAAATCATTATAAGCTATCCAGATAAACTATCCAGATAAAAAAAAACGACAAAATGATAATGCTCAACATATAGGGAAGGTGGATATCGATATGAGACAACGGTGAAATTACGGGTGGAGTTCCATTTCGGAGTACGGGGTAGCCTTGATCAAGGCGTTGGCCGATGATTTTAAAATCTAGATCTAGCCTTCATAAATACTGTATATAGTATGCCTTTCCATAGGAAGAGTAGCCTTGATAAAGGCGTTGGCCGATGATAATACTTAAATCTGACATTCGTAAATACTGTATGCTTCTTTGCGCAATACCGTTACGAGTGAAATGCAGCCCCATGTACTCCGGCCATAGCCTGCGCACGTCATTCCCCCGCCCGTAGCTTGCGTGCGTACGTGTTGTGCGCGAGGCTTTTCCTGGTCCGTAAACCAACTCTTGCAACTCTTGTCTATACTCGAGGGCTGCCAGAACGACTGCGTACACGCTCGTACGGCCTTGCGAGCCATGTACCGCTTGAATACGGCGTGCTTTGGTAGTGCCGTTGTGCCGCGGCTCTGCGTGCGTCTGGCACGGATCTCTGCCCGGTGTCGTACCGGAGAGCCCGCCTTGGACAAGGCCACTTCGGAGCCGTGGCGTGTAATCGAGAACAGTGGCCGATCGCGATATCGCGCATGCGCGGAGGGCCACTCCGTTCTTCACCGTTCTTCACCATCCCCAGTAATGTTCATTACTTCTTTAATCAGCTCCATGGCTGAGCTCGACTCTTTTAAAGTACATTCTACAAATGGACTTGACCCGTCTCTACCACGCCCTATGACCGAACCCGACACGTCACTAGTACTATCATGGAGGAAGGATTTTCATTCCTCCATGGTACTATGTAGTTTGGCTCAATTTCGCTCGTCTACACCACACTCTTTAAGAAAACTCGACACGTCTCTACTGCGTTTTACTGGCATAACTTGTCCCGTTGCAATCGCAATTTTTGACTGAACTATAGACTCGGCTCAGCTGCATTCTGTGACTGAACTTCCCCATTCTTCGGACTGAACTTGACTGCTCTCCTCAACGCTCTCTTTGGACGGCACCTCAGCTACCTACAGCTAGTATAGGGGCGGAAGATGGATGGTGTGAAATCCCGTCCTGGACGTGTCGGCCACACGCTGGGAACTGGGTCAAGTGCGCTTCGGAACCGTCGCACTCACCGGGCGCACGCTGCGAGCCCCGGCCCCCGCCGCGGTTGGGCCAAGGGCCTAATACCTCCTTGGTTGGGCTGAGCTGAGCGACAGTGGGTAGGGGATGAACGGCATACCTCCCTCCACGAACAGGTGCCAGTGTGGGGTTGGAAGCAGGGCATGCCTGGTCACGCCGAACCCTCCCCTCCCCATCATGCTCCTATGCACGCACTTCCACTGACACGCGGGGGGGAAATGTGGGTCGCTCTCTCCAGGGGGTCGGTACGTCAATGGTTGCCATCTGCGTTAATAGGTCGTGAATCCGTTCCCTCTCTGTTTCTCTTTTCTCCCTCCACCTTTCTATATAATGTGCTCGCCCGGCTTCCTCTCTATTCCTTCCCATCCCTCTCACCCTCTCTTCTCCCTCTCTCTCCCTCTCTCTCTCTCTCTCTCTCTCTCTCTCTCTCGCTCTCTCTCTCTCGCTCTCTCTCTCTCTCTAAATGCTCATAGATCTCCTATCATCGTCCAGGCTTAGCATATGAAGCGTTTATATAGTTCTACCATGGAGGTTCTACCCACCTCTCTCCCCTCTCCCTTTCCCTCTCTCACCTCTCCCTTCTATCTCTTTCAAGCTCTCTGTATCTCCCTCTCCCTCTCTCTCCCAATCTCTCTCACTGCACCTCTCTCTCTCTCTCTCTCTCTCTCTCTCTCTCTCTCTCTCTCTCTCTCTCTCTCTCTCTCTCTCTCTCTCTCTCTCTCTCTCTCTCTCTCTCTCTCTCTCTCTCTCTCTCTCTCTCTGAAAATGCTTAGATGTCCTATCATCGTCCTGACTCATGATGAGATGCTTAGCCCTCTCCGTCTCCCTCTCTATCTCGCCCCCCCCCCTCTCTCTCTGTCTCTCTCTCTCTCTCCTTTCCCCCTCTCTGTCTCTCTCTCCCCCTTCACCCTCCCCATTCTCTCTATCCCATCTGGCATGCGCCCATTTGCCTGTACCAATTAGCGGGACAATTCTGCCAGGATAATGGCCGGTGGTTGAACCCGGAGCACATCTGGCTCGGGGCCAACTAAAGTACACGGTGAAAAAAAAAACACCAGAAACTACATACACCATACACCAATCGCGCAGTGTATAATCATTATTCGTCCGCCTTGAGCGAGATGTTTCAATGTTCCCGGCACTCAATCTTTCTCTCGCACCATAAACTACCTCGGGCACGTTCACAATTGCAATCAACGCTACTGCGCACACCACGCGTTACTCATATATATACGAAAACCGCTAGCGCGTTTTGGGCGACAAAACTCCGCGACAAACAACGTACGGAGAAAAGAGTTTCGACGACGGTAACTCGCCCTTTTTTTTTCCTTTTTTTTTTTGGTGGTCTCCGCATCACCGCCCGGAGGCTTCCAAGCCGGGTGGCCTCCCGGAGCTGTGACGTCAGAGCCTCCATTGTGGCCTCGCTTTCAGATGCAGCGTCTGAGCGGCGAAGCGGCAAAGGCTTCTCTTTTCTGCATTTGGACAAAACCTGACCCGGGCGCTGGAGTTTTCCGTGGTTTTTGTGTGTGTATGTGTGTGTGGGGTTTTTTTTTTTTGGTTCCTGTTGCTTCACAATGAGCCACGGACGGATGTTCGCGGCACCGGGAATAATAGATTTTGTTGGGTTTCTTTGGTTCTTTCTCCATTTTTTTATTTCTTTTAGTATTTTCTATTCAACGCCCAAGTGCAAAAACACCTTGGGCCGGTATTGGGTATATACTACGACGGGAGTGACGTATAACTGCATTGTTCGTGCGATGGTCTACGTGACAAAACTCTCCCGCTCTGACCTACCCAAGGGGCAACCATTTAAGTTTTTTTCCCCCGACTCCAAATTGCCAAAGAAAATGCCGTCAGTAATGTCGGAGGAAAACATTCACACCATAATCCCTGCTGAGTATCCTGTTTCGAATTCAATTTTCAAATTTCCAGAACTCATTGCGGGACCCTGGAGCAATAAAGTCGGCCTTTCGAAGTCCAATATTTTTATCCGCAGGATTTTTGCTACCACGCGTATATTATTTTCCTTCCTGCAGACTGAAATATCTCAACAAGGAATCGTTGAGAAAAGTCCCGGTAGAACAAACCACGAGGGCCTCTAAAGATTCGAGAACAGAAATCTTGTTCAGACTGAGTAAAGTCTTCATTTGCATCGGTATTGTTTGAAACAAAAACAAGCACGAATAGGCCTATTCACGATAGATGAAGACAACATCTAAAGTCAAGTGGACACAATACTTTGGAAGTACATGTGAAAGTCTATGAGTATTCAACAACAACAAAATCCAGAGCATGCGTTCTTAAAGCCCCTACACAACATTGGTAAGATCGAAAAACAGAAATGTTCACAGATTTACATGAAACTTATACAGTTTGAAGATGGTTATAGTAGAAACCTCTCACTGAAATATTTCTGCCTAAAATGTTGTATTTTGGGAGAAATGAGTAAAAGAAATAGTTTACGTCTCACCGAGATCTAAACTATTTTTCGGAACAGTACGGTACGCATTGAATGCTGCATTTTCGCAAAACAAATGAAGCGTTTTTTACGATTTTCTCGAGACTGGTTTGGCGGATTGAGCTGAAATTTTCACAGGTGTGCTATTTCATGCATATGTTGGATCAGACAACGTATGGATGCTATTCTGTGACGTCAACCAATGTTGTGTAGGGGCTTTAAAGCCCAATACAACATTGGTAAAGGTAAAAAGATTGCCACAGTTAAACCATAAAATATTTAAAAAAACGAAATCCTGAGAAGGTTAGCTCAATGGTAATTTGAGAAAGTGAAAAAAAGGCAAAAAAAGTCTTGGTTTACGCACCGTTCTGTAATGTAAGAAAATAGTTTATTACTCGCGGGTAATAAACTATTTGTCGATGTTGGAGTGAAGATTTATCAAAAGGTACAGCATCCTGGACCGTAAGATTTCAACATGAGGATTTTATCATCACCTTCTACAAACTGTGAAAATTAGAAGGAAATCTGTGAACATCGATGTTTTCCGATCTTTCCAATGTTTTATTGGGCCTTTAAACGACAACTGAGAAATGACTTGCAAGGATCGAAACGTCGGGCATGTTAAAATTAGTATCGTATTTGGATTTGGGGAAATCATCGGCAGTCAGAATCTGCTTACGCTATACGTTCCATAAACCCACTGTAATTATTGGTGTTGATATTTTGAGCGGTGCAGTCTGTCAGTTAGAGAAATCATTATCAATCAGCGCAAAAACTATTTGATGTTTTTTCAATAGCTTTCAGTGAGATCGGTTCGCTTGTGTGCTGGTAACACACAGTCGAACGCTTTGGGACCAGGCGGTCTCCCTGATTGGAAAAAGCATTATGAAAGTGGTGTACAAAAACTGGAAATTATCACTGCGTATTGTCACCGGGTGAGGAAAAAAACGCGCGTTGTTGTACCTTTAACCTTGGCATTGTGGCGCTGTCTGGCGAAAATGATCTACGCGCCTCGCTCCCCTTCCATTATTTTTTTATTTATGGGTACGCTTTGTCTGGTTGCCTTGGTAATCGCTGCCCCCAGCCAATCCACGCACGCCATTCCACGTCCACTCGGTAATCTGTGCAAGGGGGTTTAGCGGGTTACCCCCGGCCCGTCCGTAGACGGTAAAAAAAAAAAAACATACCAAACGCTGCATGCGAATAATAGCCGGAGTCTGTCTCACTGTCTGTGACGTGACCGAGTCACTTGCGGATCGCTACAGACTGCGGCCTCGTCATTTCTGCATCGGAGTGCGTGCATGCCAGGATGTAGGGCCACCCTAGGTGGAATCAAGCACACACTCATGGCTACCCTCTAGCAAATGAGTCCTCTGTACGTCAAAGACGCACCCAGGTAAGAACTAGAATTATTGTGGGAATTTATTTTTTTATTATCATTTTTTTTTTGGAGGGAGGTTTCAGGGAGGAAAAGCCGATTTTTGACAAGTAGACATTAGGCTTATACGTGGAAACTCCGAAATAAAAAAAAAAATCGGTATTTTTCCCGTATTGCGCACAATGTATAGGCCTATCGGACTGTATGAAAAAACGTTGCCAATTAAATTATCGTAGATCTGTAAATGGAATAAAATCTGTATTTTTTTTCCGTTAAGCGCGCATGAATCGAACTGCATGAAATAGCTGTTTTGAAAAAAAAAGGAAAAAAAGGAATTGGGCCTATCGTAAACAGAACTTTAAAGTAAAAAAAAAATTTTTCCTAAAGCGCGCAATGTATCGAACTGCATGAAATAGCCGTATGAAAAAAAGTTGCCAATTGAATTACAGTAGGCAGAATTTTACTATAGGGGGATATATTCGATGATCTAGCGATAAGACGTCATGGGTATACTGCGAGGCTACTGTGATGGGGAACTTGCAGCGAATGAGCGGTCGCGTGCGGTTCGTTCCTATCTCTGCCATCGGTCGGGTTCGATTCGGTGGCGGCGGGCCACCGACTCGGCTCACGCTCCGGCCAGGAGGAGAGACAGAGGCGAGGGTTCGAATCCAACCTCGAAGTCGCCCGCGGCGGCCTTGTGAGTCTCGCAGCGCTCCCGGACCGCCGACTCCGAGGCTCGAGAGAAGGGTGTCCGACTGTCTGGTGTCATGCCAAATAATAGTGTCCGCTGCCAAATATACTGTCCGCTCATTAGCATACTGATCGCTGATTGGACCAATACGTATGACACTCAACCACCGTGGTTGGGGTATGGTTGCGCACTACACACGTATGACGCATTGTGTATGGTTGCTGGCCTAACACACGCAACGTTGGGCACTTTGGTGTCGTTTGACCCTATAACCGTAACGTAACCCTAACCGTAACGCTAACCCTAATGCAAGCAACCCTAATCCTAACCCTAACCCTAACCCTGACCCTAACCCTAACCCGAACCCTAATCCTAATCCTAATCAAAAACATAACCCTAACAATCCTAATCCTAACCATTATACTCTATCCCTAACGCTAACCAAACAGCGATCAGTATGCTAATGAGCGGACAGTATTTGGCAGGGACACTTTTTGGCATGACACCGGTCGACAATCGTTCGCTGTATGCGGGCAAATAAAAGCGGCTTGCTTTCTGATAATAACAGCAATGCGTTTTTACAGTTCTGTTGATACACTCTCGCGTTTTCAGCAATTTTTTCCAACGCCCATACTCAGTGTTCAATACACACGGGTAGTGGCTCCGATCTCAAGTTTAAACTGAGTGCAATTCATTTGTTTAGAAAAAGGCAAACCCCAAACCTCTGGTTGTGTGTATACCAACGCACTTATAATCTGAGCTATCCAGCCCTTAGATGGCGGCCTTCCCTAAATTAATAGTCCAGGTATATATAGGTATAGGCATAATTGGTGCCAGTCAGAAGCAATCAACCATTAACTACAGACTGTATAATCTCCAGGGATCACATCCCGTTTTCAGTCAGATGCAAACAGTTAATCATTGTTCGATTAAAAAAAAAATTTTTTTGTATTTTTGGAAAGTTAATATATTGGAAGAAAGGTTGATATCATTTGAAAGCTAATGGTACACTCTTTCACATGATTAGAAAATCTGAAAATCTCAAAAGTGGGGGTTATTCCTCATTATGATGTGCCGGGTCACATTTGTAAATGTGTCTGCAGCAGCTCGGGGATCACACAGAGTGGATGCAGCTTTTTCCCCAAAAAATTAAAGACCCGGTCCGGTCAAAGTTTTCTTTGCCATTTTTCAACAAGAAAATGGTTAAACAAAGCTCCCAGTCAGTTTTTTTCTTCCCTAGGATTTGTTCGACCTGGTTGAAATTCGGGTAAGAGGTGACGACAGAGTCTAAGAATAGAACTCAACAATGAAATCTGATGAGTGTGTATATACACTAAAACCGGCAGTCGCTAAATACAGAACGGAGCGGCCAAAATCGGTGGGACTGGGTTTCTGCACCCGATGCTTTATTTACGTAACCTAGAGCGCAAAGGTGAAGTACTTCATTCGAGAAGGCCGCGCTATATACCTCCCCCCACGCCCGTTTCCAAGCGGTATAGCCCAGAGGACGAACCATGGACGAACAGACCTATAATACACCTCCGCTCACTCGACCTCCCGGGAAATGAATGGAAATGAGTCACGCCTTGCCCGTTTCGACTTCGGTGAAAACGTGCGGACGTTTTAAGAAACGAGCCCGTGAGAACTTGGTTCCGGTTCGATCGGGAAATGCTGGGAGTTTGTGGGGAATTTCGACGGCTACGGCCACGAACGGTGCAGGGCTTCTACTTTGAGCAGATGTTGGCAAAATGTTTGTGAAATCAAGACTTTTTTTTAACAATGTATATAATGGACCATTGTATCTGTGTTTTCTACCAAAATGTTTCCAGCATATTGCAGCAAGCAATTGCGTTTTTAACACTTGATTTGACGCTTTGAAATGCGATTTCGCTAACAAAGCGACATGATCCTTTGGAATGATTGGATTATGAATCGTGATGTGGTGATGTTATCTTTAGGCTTCGCGCCAAACATGATTCTTCACGGCAGTCAGGGCGTGAAATGAAATAGGAAGCTTCTCAAGCGACTATAACTAGCCGCCGACAGCGGAGTGATTCTAAACCGTCCTGCTGTGAATGGCCAATGAGAGATCAATTAAGGAACCAGCCAGTCAATCAACCAACAGACCCCCCCCCAAAAAAAAAAAAAAACCCTAGCTGACCGACCAACAACTCAACCACTGACCCATCAGCCCAAAACTAACCAATTAACAACCGACCAACTGAACGTCCAACTATCAAAACCAATGAACCAACCAACTAACCAACTAAGCATCCGACCAACCGACAGACCAACTAACCAACAAATCAACCAACTAACCGATTAACCAACCAGCTGACTAACTAGCCAACAAATCAACCAACCAACTAACCAACCAGCTGACTAACTAGCCAACAAATCAACCAACCAACCTACCGACCAACCAACTAACCAACCAGCCGACTAACTAGCCAACAAATCAACCAACCAACTATAACCGATTAACCAACCAGCCAACTACGGTAACTAGCCAACAAATCAACCGAACGAACGACCGACCGACCGACCGAACAACCGACCGACCGAACAACCGACCGACCAACCGACCGACCAACCGACCGACCAACCGACCGACCGATTAACCAACCAAGCAAACCACCTGACCAACCGACCGACCGACCAACCAACAAACCAATTCGAACCAACCCACAAACCAACCAACCAGCCATCAAACGAGCCAACAAAGGTAACCAACCGACCAACTCGCCAGCCCATCCGAGGCACTCAGCCCGCACGTTAATTTGCACCACAATCACTTACAGCGCACAAATGCCAAACAAAAGACACCAGGCCCGACCAGTTAATGTCTTCAGCCTTGGAAGCTAGACACCTATTCTTGTTGGTGAATGGTCACCTCCCTCACCTCCCGTCTCTGGAATCACGAAGTAAACAACTTCGATATAAAAGTAGTCAGGAAAGAAGCCAACAGTCGCCGCTATAGACGTTAAGATCTTCTCAAATAGCCAAATTCAACAAGGCAGATTTTGCATCGTGAAAGCATTATACATTGTACATGCAAAAATACCCCCACCCGAACAACTGGCCATCGTTCGACATGCGCTTATCTGTCATAAGAAACAGAAAAGAGAGACTTTGCCCAGTGGGGCTATGGACGAAATTCCCCTCGACGACTAATCCATGTCGACTGATTACCTTCCAGCGAGGTTGGACCTTTTCAGAGATAATAATGAAAACAAAAAACAAAAAAACAAAAAAACCCTCTCGTGTTTGCAAAGACGAGTATCGGTTACAAAACAAATAAACAGCCCGTTTTAATATCAGTGCTTTATTGGAGATTTGGAGATGGCGAGGCTGGGACGGGCCCCTCATAAAAAAAGGCCGAGATTACCGCTAGGAAATGGCTATTTAAAACGGAAGCGCCCCGAATCGTTTCTCATTTTCGGGTCACTTTCCAGTTTGGAGTCTAGCTCGCCTCAGCGTTTTGTATCAGTCGGGACCGGTGGCTATACGAGTCATGCTCGAAGGCTTGGCTATCTACGGCCGAACATTCGCCAGCCGCTAGCCTCCGCGCAGGCAGGAAGGACGCTGACGTCACTCAATTAGGCTTACGAAGCAAGAGTGAGGGTCGTGACGAACTATAGGGACAAGTCCTCGGGTAAGTAAAAGCAAAGAGCGATAAAGCGTAAATCGTGGCCAAAAATATCCTTTTTCAAGGGGGCGGGGGCGGGGATGCATTATAGTCAAGTACGATGCGTCTGATTTCGTGATGATGAGTTGAATCCGAATTCATTTACTTTGCTTCAAATGCGACACGACGGCACATTCCGGTTGCAATCGAGTGCGCTTGGAGACCAAATTAATGATAAAAAAAACCCTCAAAAGTTTACAAGCATTCTCGAGAGCATTGGCCTTCTCTCGGATTCGCGGTAAAGTGCGGCATCGCAGGCGGTCAGTCGGAAGCGCTATAGTCGCTATCGCAGCCGCGTTCCGGCCGCGTTCCTTTTTATTTTTATTTTCGCAAGCTGAGTATACGGTGCGTTATTAATATATAGCGGAGGCACGTGGGTTTCCTCATGTAACAGTCGTCGAGGAAAGGTTAGACACGGCCATGGGCTAACAGACCGTCTGGCGTGATCTGGGGGTTGAACCCTATAGTGTTCGTGGGTGTGTATACAGCCCACCGAATGCCCCCTCCGTGCTCTGCTGTAGTGTTTGACAGATCGGGCATCGATAATGCAGGCTGTGGATGTGTACCCAGCTCACACCTCCACGTATAGCTAGCTCCATGGCTATTTTGCTGTAACCTCGGCCCTCACTCTCTTTTCCTCTCCGTGCAATGACCAGACAGAGGCAAGCGAGCATCCCCGAGGGCGGCATGTGCCGGGACGGCTTCCCCCACCAGCCCCTGCGGCAACAGCACGGCCTGCACCGCCACGACGGCGTGCCCAACTTCCCGCCCATCGCCGAGTCCGGCCGGCTGACGTCCCCGGGGACTCGGCGCCGGGGGTCCCGGGAGCGGAGGGTCCGCGCGTCCCGCTGCGACGTCAACCAGAGCCCGCAGCATCATCAGGAGCCGAACCAGCTACCGAGCCCGCACCGGCCGGGCGTCAACCACGGCCTTCGCCCGCGGAGCAACAGCGACGACGTCTGGAGCAGCGGCCGGCGCTCCATCGGGTCCAGCAACGGTCGCTCCTCCGTCTCCTTCTCGTCCGGCGACGCCTCCACCGTGGCCTCCTCCACGGAGCGACTGCGGCGGCGGAGGCGGCTCTCGCCGCGGCGCGTCAGCCAGGCCGGCCGGCCGGTCACGCCGTTCCCCGGCGCCGACGACCCGCCGCCGCCGCCGGCCCCGTCGTCGTCTCCGCTGTCCCACGGGGAGGCCGACGCGGCTCGGCTCCCGTCACCCCCGTCCAAGTCCGCCCGCCCGCAGCACATCGCCCAGCAGCTCCGGCGGAGGAAGACCGGGCTGGTCCTCCCAGCGCAGCCGATAGTCGAGGAGCAAGGGCCCGCGAAGGCGTCGGCCCCGGGCAGGACTCGACGGGCGGGCCGCCCGGAGGACGGGCCCCCGTCTTCCGACCGCGAGCCCCGGCCTCCCTCGCCGCTCAAGGACACATGCGGCGGCGAGCCGACCGCCGAGGACCCGCCGGCGGCGACCAGGCCGCGGCGCCGCAAGAGCCTGCCCGACCTCTGCCACCAGCAGCAGCGCCAGCGGAGTGGCGAGGGGCGCGCCGGCAGCGGCAGGGCGGAGGCCGGCGAGGGGAAGCGGTCCGGGGCCCGCGTCCTGATGACGGAGATCATGGACCGGGTGACCCGGGAGCGCATCGTGAACTGGCTGGCGGAGGTGGCCCACGCCGAGGACGACGACGGCCAGCAAAGCGCACTGCAGGATGCGCTGACGGCTATCGACGAGGAGTGAAGCCACCTCAGCATCGGTCAGGCATAGGCCTAGTACTACCCTTAACTCCTGCGCCCAGGTGAAAGAAGAAAAAAAAGACTCGGTGCGAAATCACCGTGGGAAGCTTGCGTGGACAACGTGGGAGTCAGCTCTTCCCAGGAGGAGTGCGACTCTCCGAAGAGCAGGGTAAATCAACGTTTCGAACAGTGCGCACTCTGCCCGTCCATCAAACTCAAAGACTGCTGTGCCGGGGATCCACACGGGGACGAATTTCTCAGAGCTGAACAGAGCGTGAAACTTTAAGGTATGACTATGAGCGGTGCTGCAAACGACCGTTGCACGCGATTCCGGTCGACCTTAATTTGTTTGCCAAACAGCATCAGCAGCATTGCCCCATCAGGGTGTCAACCTCGTTGTTTTTAGAGGGCACGAGTTGTGAGCGAAAGTACCTAAATCTGGTAATTAAGCACTCGACGTTTCGAGGTACGCTGAGACAAAGAGTACGGTAATCGAAATCAGTAAAGAAAACATGAGGATACGAAATGCAATCATGTTCAAACCGAACAAGACTTTTCGTGCTTGGCAGAGTTTTATGACTTGGCCCCTATATCCCCTCAGATCCTTGCAAGGTAGCTGCAACAGACACCGAACCATTTTACCCAACTTTCATACGCCATGGAGTACTATACCGTATACTCCATGCTTACACTTGTAATATCTCTCGTGTGTAATTTATTGGGTCAAAGGTTGCCAAATGCCCAGCATGGCAGCGGCCCCCAAAGACCCCAAATTAAGTGTGAACAAACGTGTGTGATATTTGCTTTGATCTGATCATATCTATAGATTGCTATCCTTGAATCCCCTCGGAGACGAGGTACCGATGAGGTTATACAAGGAGTTCTTTAAAGGGAATTCCTTGTTCCTCTGCTTTTCAACGTGGATTCTTAATTAGAGCGCCTTCATTTTGAAGGGATCTTTTGAAAACCAAAACCAGGTTTGGTCTTCACCACAAAGGAATAAGCAGAGAGTAGGTTGCCATTTAAGTTTTGACAATTCGGTTACCCCTACGTGCAGACAGTGGGATATATTGCGAACAAAGTGTATTTTGTTCACTATAAGACCTTGGAACGAAGCGCCGCTATATTGATATAGTGTTAAACAAAATGAAGCTATTTGAGGTCCTTGGTACGCGCTTTATAATGCTCACATTCCAATTACACGTGCTGGCGACATGTTTATGAGCTACCGTAACTGTACACCGGGCCCAACAGCAAGAGCACGGTTAAAGGCCCGATAGAACAATGGGAAGATCGGAAAACATCGATGTCCAGAAATTTCCCTCTAATTTACAGTTTGTAGATGGTCATGATAGAATCCTCATGATGAAATCTTACGGTCTGGGATGCTGTACTTTCCGAGAAATGTTTACTCAAACATCAACAAATAGTTACTCACTCGCAAGTAATAAACTATTTCTTACACAACAGAATGGTGCAAAAATCGTGACGTATTTTGTTTTTACCTTTTTCTACTTTTTCTGATCACCATTTGAAATAAAACCTTCGCATGATTGTTTTTTGGGGATGTTTAATGGTTTAACACACAAACTGTGGAAATCTTTTGACCTTTACCAATGTTGTATAGGGTCTTTGATATAGACACATGGGCCATAACTCGTCAGGAGCGTCACCGCTCGGAGAAGAAAGACAGAAACGCGCCCGTGGGTACAAGGTCACTACAATGAGCACATACCTATACGGGAGTCGTGGTTTTAGTCATTTATTGTACTAATGTATACCATGGAGGAATGTGTATGCCAGGCCTGAAAGTTGACGTTTATTGACAACGTCTCCATCCGAACCGAATGTTTACCGCGAAACGGTAATCGGAGACGGGTGTCTATAGCTGGAAGCGCGCCAAGCCTTAAGCCCGATCATCCTGGCTAGACGGTGGGTGGAGCGCGCACGCGCACGGGTAGTTCATGGCCAAGGAAACTCGAGTACTGACCCTCCTTTACCCCGACCGGGCTGGCTTGTGCACGACCCCATTGCGGCACGGCAACTATTCGGCACCGCGCACTTTCCCTCGTAGCCTCATTCTCTATGGTATACTCACCACTCGAATTTCCCCGAATGACCTATATTGAGAGGTTGCAATGGTTTTTTTTGAAGAGCCGCTTCGAATATTGTCAGTGAGATGCGTGGAACGCTTAAAAGTACAACTTGAGTTACGATAGAAAGCACTAACAACCGTTTGAAAAAGGTTTTATTATATGATATTATTGGGCATAGCAGCGAAGAGAATGGTTAGTGTACATTTTGTTTAGTGTGGTCTTACAAATCCTAGAGGTAATTAAGTCATGTCCATTGACAGGCTATATCGAACGTGTCTGTGTCTTGCGTGCGCCCCGATCAAGCACAGCTACTTGGTTGAAGTATTGCGCCGTTAAAAAAAACCCAGATCCAAACACCCACACACTTAGTCGAGTACCAGTTACGGTATGCATCGTTGCATGCAACAGGTACGCGGAACCAGCGGACAATCACTTCAGTGGGAACACAGAAGAAAAAAAGAACACCTCTCGAAATAGTTGGACGATACGGCGCTGCCGTCCCATATACAGAACACGGGCGTTAAACATATGGTGTTAACCCCTTCCAAAAAGAAAAGGTACATTTGTAATTTAATTATGTGTGCCTTGGTCGTGCATTTTTTTCTCCAGAGGGTGGGCGCCGGATTTTAACTTCTTTAGAAGCGAACTTCAACCGAGTTCGTTGCAGAAATTCGAATTCCACCTGTTACGTGGTGGGGTTTTTGTTAGCCAAGAATAAATTTGCCAAAATGGCAGTCGCTGTGTCAAAGAGGGAGCTCGTAAATCTCGCACGAAGGTTGCCGTAACAGCTGGGTGAAATAATTATGGGCATCTCGATTTGAGGGAGGTCAGGATCGCCCGTAACACCTGGTCTTTTTATGGCACGTTCGTTTCCCCAGACTTTGGTGCAATGTTCCTTGAACGAGTCTGTTGTTAATGTATTATAGGTGTTGTAATTGTGTTTTTTTTTGCTGTGCAAACAAGCTAACATTATTAGTATGAAGGATACGAACATTCGACTGCTTGGTGGTACACTGCATGCGGTCTTGGCAGTCGATTGTCGAGTTGTAGCAATGGACACGGTAATGATTCCTTTTGAGAATTGTGTTCAACTCGGCTGGCTTACACGCGATCAAACGAACGTCTACACCGCCTCGTACTAGGCCCTAAATCTTTGGATTTGGCGGATTTTTAAACTGAGATCATGGGTATAGGCCCTGCAAATGGATTTTTGTTGGGGGCCCAAAAGAGTTCGCAAGCGCCAAGGTCAAATGCATGTGGTATTAAATTATCTTGAGGACTATTTTCTTTTTCGACTGATTCTGAAGTAGAGTCGCGGTCAGACATGCACGCTTCCGTTGAGACCCTTGCTTCTGAATTACAGAACTGATGAAATGCTTCTGACTGGCACCCACATCCCGGCAAAGTCTGGTCGACTATAGATAGGCCTATTATGGGACGGATAAGAACTGGATAGCTCAGAGATGGTAAGAGCGCCGGTACGCAAAAAAACAGAGGTCTCGCGTTCAAGTCCCGGTTCAGTAAAAGTTTTCTTTGCCATATTTTTTCTTCCAAATTTGAATAAAAGAATTCTGAAAGATTGTGTGATTTATGGTGCAGTATGATGATTAAAAACAGAATGAAAGTGCCAAACGAATCGTATGTCAGAAGTATTATATTCCTTAACGAGTCTATAACGAGTCTTTGGTCGAGGGTTACATGCTTCTTTGGATCATCCTACACGGTACATAATTGTTTTGTGGTAGGCTGAAAAGAGCCCAAGAAGGTTTGCGGTTACACCATGAAGGGGTAGGCCTTTATCCCTTCTGTTTAAGCCCCTACACAATATTGGTAAGATCGAAATGTCGAGTTACCACTCAGGTTCTTTTCAGAACCACACCTCTTCCTTTAAGAGACCTTATGCATGTTGTCACTGCAAACCTTCCTATATTGATTCACCCACCATGTTCGTTATAGTGACGTTCCACAATAGCACACAGCTCCTATTCTTTTTTTAACGACTACATGAAGGGACCGCTCTCCTCCTCACGAACAGGGCCCTGGATGCTAATTCGGGCGATAAATCATGGACCCGGGGTATAAATATATCATCCATGTAAATAAAATACGAAGGAGAAAAACGACAACGACGCAAGACAAGGGTGAAGGAACGCCAGCGGTCACCTTCATACCAGAGTGGCCGGAGCCGAAGGAGGTCATCCAGGGGTCACCGTAGCTGGCAGATGAGGGGAAAACACACCAACAAAACGGTAACGTATGTTGTCGCGATCCTCTTCCGGGAATTAATATTCACCAGGTATGACGTCACTGCACAACGATCCGGATACGACCGATCCGTATCCGCACCACTGACCGTACCAATCGATCAGTATACGGTGTCGCGACACTGTGAAGAGTCGGCGCGCGTCTCAGCAGAGAATAACTGGCTGCAATGTCTACAGTATAAGTTAAGTTGTAATTGTGTCGCGACACTGTGAAGAGTCGGCGCGCGTCTCAGCAGAGAATAACTGGCTGCAATGTCTACGGGGTATGTTAGGTTATTGTGTCGCGACACTGTGAAGAGACGGCGCGCGTCTCAGCAGAGAATACTACTGGCTGCAATGTCTACAGTACAGTAATTGTGTCGCGACACTGTGAAGAGACGGCGCGCGTCTCAGCAGAGAATACTACTGGCTGCAATGTCTACAGTACAGTAATTGTGTCGCGACACTGTGAAGAGACGGCGCGCGTCTCAGCAGAGAATACTACTGGCTGCAATGTCTACAGTACAGTAATTGTGTCGCGACACTGTGAAGAGACGGCGCGCGTCTCAGCAGAGAATAACTGGCTGCAATGTCTACGGGGTATAAGTTGTGTTGCGACACTGTGAAGAGACGGCGCACGTCTCAGCAGAGAATACTACTGGCTGCAATGTCTACAGTACAGTAATTGTGTCGCGACACTGTGAAGAGACGGCGCGCGTCTCAGCAGAGAATACTACTGGCTGCAATGTCTACAGTACAGTAATTGTGTCGCGACACTGTGAAGAGACGGCGCGCGTCTCAGCAGAGAATAACTGGCTGCAATGTCTACGGGGTATAAGTTGTGTCGCGACACTGTGAAGAGACGGCGCACGTCTCAGCCGTCTCAGCAGAGAATGACTGCAAAGGTATCGTGTGCATAGACTAAGCCACGAATCCACGGATCAGGCTCGGGCTCAGGCTTCGTCTCCGTCCGACACGACCAATTTGTAGGTTTGTTGGCTGCTTATTAAAGTACAGAGTATTCGCCAAGAAACTGGGGTCAAACCCTTTTTTCTAGATGGCTGTGACATTAAAATGGGTAAGAGAAATGTGACCGTACAGTGCGACAGTAGCCATTACATGTACAGTACTGTATAAATCTGTATATATAGGTTTTTATGTCTGTGTGTGCGGCACATCAGTGGCCCCCACTTCAAACATGGCGGCTCCCGCGGAGTCATCGGCGGATGGATCTACCGCGTGAAGTCCTCCCGGCCCAATGCGCTCGTCTGATGCTGGTACACGTGTCTTGACATCCGCCCGCGTGTTCTTATGTGTACTACAAAATCATTGGTTTCCGTCGGATCCTTATTCTATTTGCACCAAATTGCATTTTGGTTTCGTCCAGAACTGTTTTTAGCTTTTGGGTTATACGAATCTATTTCAATATTTTTTTTCACATCCACAGACCGGATAGCAGCACCTCCGGAGCCCCGAAAGAAAGAAAAAAACTCACCACCAAACAAACAAATTATCTGAAAAGTGAAACGTGCGGGAAAGCACGCCAGCCGACGACATACGAGGCAATCTGATGGAAATAGCGGGTAAGGTCACGGCAAATGTAAACAAACACCAAATTCGACGAACAGCTCGTCAACCCCAAGGCGTGCGCGGGAGGTGGGGAGGGAGGGGGGACAGGGGAGGAAGGGAGGGAGGCAGAGGAAAGGGAGGGAGGCAGAGGAAAGGGAGGGAGGCAGAGGGAAGGGAGGGTGGAGGGAGGGAGGGAGAGAGAGGGGAGGGAGGGAGGGAGGGAGGGAGGGAGGCAGAGGAAAGGGAGGGAGGCAGAGGGAAAGGAGGGAGGCAGAGGGAAGGGAGGGAGGCAGAGGAAAGGGAGGGAGGCAGAGGGAAGGGAGGGTGGAGGGAGGGAGAGAGAGGGGAGGGAGGGAGGGAGGGAGGGAGGGAGGGAGGGAGGGAGGGAGGGAGGGAGGGAGGGAGGGAGGGAGGGAGGGAGGGATGGAGGGAGGGAGGGAAGGAGGGAAGGAGGGAGGGAGGAGGGAGGGAGGATAGGGGATGGGAGAGAAGGGAGGAGAGGGAGGGAGAGAGAGGGGAGGGGTCGGAGGGAGGGAGAGAGAGGGGAGGGAGGGAGAGAGAGGGGAGGGAGGGAGGGAGAGAGAGGGGAGGGAGGGAGGGAGAGAGAGGGGAGGGAGGGAGGGAGAGAGAGGGGAGGGAGGGAGAGAGAGGGGAGGGAGGGAGAGAGAGGGGAGGGAGGGGAGGGAGGGGAGGGAGGGGAGGGAGGGGAGGGAGGGTAGGGAGGGAGGTAATGGAGAGAGAGGCAGGAATGGGGGAGTGAGACTGTTTTCTCTTCTCTGGCTCAGGTCCAAATGTTCAAACACTCAGACCTCCGGGAATCGCTTCTCAGACCCACCCACAAGATGTCGGTCGTGCTATTGCGGTTTCAATGTTGGCAGCTTGCCGACAGACGAGAGAGCCGATCGACAAGAACCCACTTTTCAAGAAGCATGAGCGGACCTCCCCGAGAGAAGAGACGCATATCTGAAAGCAAGCTGGCTAATTAATGAATTGAGAAAGTATGTGATAAAAAAAAAACAGACTAAAGAAGAAAAAAGGAATCGCACACAATTGTACAAAACTGCCGTCGACTTTCTGGGCAGCTCAGTGAGTGCTTTATAGATGGCCCATGGAAAACCAATCACTGACACTATTTGGTCGAATATATACATGTACATTGTACCGTACTCTCTTCGTCTGATCTCAGTACTGACTTTAGTGACGTACATGTACACCCTGGACTTCTCCTTTGATGGGCAGTACTTCTCCTTAGATGGCTGAATGCTTCTGACGGACGACATCCGAGGGCTGGATAGGTCAGGTGTTGATCACTTCGCACTGGGCAATTTGTCCGCGCCCATGACCGCAATCGGTGCATGTGTGCCATTTTCATTTCCACATCTCGCTAAAACAATTGGGAACAATGCAACCCTTGCCGAATAAATCCATTGGAGGGCACTTTGTGAACATGCGAGTCAAACCTGTCACGGGCAGACGCGTGTGCGGCTTCCCCTCACGCTAAAGAGTCTTCGCTTTAAAACTTGGGACGAAAGTGGTGCCCGGATTCGGAAGAACCCGGGCGCGTAGGAACTACCGCCGGAGCTCCGAATTGGGAGGTCCCGGCATGAAGTCAATACGAACGCTGTTACAATGAACCACCGGTTCATAAACAAGTTCATGATTTCATATCATATCTATTGTCTTATATATCTATGAGAACATTTCGTTCAACAAACGGCTTCGCGGCAAATCCCGCCTGACTCACGATTCTTTTCAAAACTAAAAGATGTTATCTCCCCTTACGTTAAAAAAAAATCGGCACACAACAGGGGACACACATTTTACCACGTACACACGGACACAAAACAGCATGCTTTGACAGACAACTGTTTATTAAAAAAAAAAAGGAAAACAAAGAAAGAAACCCCCCAAAAGAAAGAAACTAAACAATAATTGGAAAGCTAGCTGCATCCAAAACAGTACTGTTCATCTCTCATCGCTGGATATCAAATTGTCCTACCTGTGAAGAAAAACATTTGGAATCACAGCTTTTAGCATCTTGAAGAAACGAAACAAAAAGACGGAAATGAAGAGAATTCTGAATCTGAGTGAGGCCCTAAACTGAATAAGGCACCTGATTAAGTCACCTTTTTTGCCTTCAGGGGAAGGGAGGGGTGTTTTAAGGGCATTTTGAAGGCTGTAAGTACTTCTTGCTTTGAATTAACAACAACAAAATCCGCTCTGCTTGCTTCTCGGTCTTTTTTTTTTTTTTTTTTTTTACATCCACTGCTTTTTCTGGGGGGTTCTGCACGCTGTGTTCTTCGGTCGGCGTCCGCTGTCTCCCGGCGAACATCTCCGACGACAAGAGCGGCCGGATTGACCGGCGCTGGACCCTCGACCCTTGCCGGCTAGTACTCGTCGGCTCTCGTCCTCCGCTTCTTTCCGGACGTGTCCGTGTCGGTCGAGCTGCGCCGGGAGCGATCTTCCTCCTGCATGACGAAGAGGCGGATCGAGTCTGTAGCATTCAGTCACTCATTCAAAGCACAATGGTATTGTGCTCTAATGAAGTAATTAATCAGGCCCATCTAATTCTTTTGATCATCTCGCCTGGGTATGAAAATTTTGCTCACTCCCTTCCTCTCTCTGTCGTCCGGGGGTCCGTCCCTGTAGTTGATTTCACCAAACCCATCGTAACTTACAATCGATCGCAAGACGATGAGCGATGCACAGAAACCAAAGGTTGTGTCACAACTAACGATGGGCAGTCCGTCATAAGTTGAGTTACGATGCTTCGTAAGGCTTTGTGAGATCTAGCCTCGTACTCGACCGAAAACTAATTTGTGACTCACCCCTTGTCCCTGCTTGCCTCTCCCTCTCAACATTTTGGTAGAGTCCGGCTGCTGCACCAACAGCTGGGTCGATACAAACTCCTGGAAGACAGAACAATCAGAAAAAAAGGGGGGATGGAGATCAGCCAGAGGAGGTAAACAGATGAAGCACTAAAAATCATCATTAATCAAAGGCTTTCTCTTCTGTCAACGATTGAGGCCTACTACTGTACTAGGAAGGCTGCCTTTGACGACCAATGGAGATCCTTCATACATTGTGCAATATTTTATCCCGTACAAATAACAAAATCTTGCTTATTTTCCAATATTCATGTATTTTTGTACCATATACTGACAACTTATTCCTTCTCTATAAATACTAAAAGTGATAAACAAAAATGTTGCAAACTGCTTACTGACTAAAATTACCCAAATGCAAATCTCAAAATTTAGTGGGCCTGACGTTTCGATCCTAGCAGGACCTTTCTCAAAAGCAGAGTGAGAAAGGTCCTGCTAGGATCGAAACGTCAGGCCCACTAAAATTTGTGATCTATAAATACTTGTGTAATTTTATTGTAAACTGTCTTGTATTTCAGCGGACAGGCTGCAATGATCAAGTTTGTTTTGCAATAAACCATAATAATAATAATCACAACAAATGAAGCAGAGTTACTACACCCTGACGGGGGGTCGGCCAGGCATGGGACTGACCTCGATCTGCTTGACCACGTCAGCCTGCATGATGGTGGCTATCTGGTGGACGTGCTGGTCGGCGTTGTTGTACATAATGGCATTCTGGAACATGACCATCATGTCGCGGTGGAACTGCTCCGTGGTCCGGATCACGCCCGTCTCGATGTTCTTCTTGATGGTGGTCAGGTTCATGGGGCGCAGGACGATGGTCTGGTAGCCCGGGGCGATGTCCTCGGTCACCGGATGCAGGAACACGTTGGCGTACCTATGGGGGCGAGACGGGGAGGGAGAAACCAAGTCAAGCTCTGGGGGCCACTTACATAGAGAGCCTCTTGTGCGCACAAAATGCCATCATTCATAGGATCACTTTGCCAACCCAAACTTCAGTAATGTTTGGCGCTGAGCAAAGAGGAATACAAGTCCAAAGCAAAGGCTGGCAACCAGGGGCCAATTTCATAGAGCTGCTTAAGCAACAACATTTGCTTAATTTGCCTCAATAGAATCAGGTTTCCAGACAAAGATTCCACTTGTGCTTTGTGCTAAGCATCCAATTTTGGAATACAAATCAAGCACAGAAAGCATCAAGTTAAATACGGTTGGCAGTCTCGTTTTAACTAAGGAGGAAAATTCTTGCTTAGCAGATGTTCACGCGGCTCTATGAATTTGGGCCCTGGTGTTATTTGGTGAAGAATTTTAATGCTTCAGCAAATTTTGGTGCGTATTGGTGCTGGACTTTTGCTAGAATTCAAAGGATGGACGGTCGGGACGGACTCACTTGTGGCTCGCTATGGCTCTCCAGACAAGCATGATGGCCTTGCGCCAAATCTTGTAAGCGTGGTCCTCCTCACTGTATGCAAGAGAAGCAGAGAAGAATCACAGTTAGGGGGTCAGCAGCATCTTACAGCTAATGTACCCACTGTTGCATCTTGTATTGTCAAAAGAGTCCCACCGAATGCACTCACTGACTCACTGATGACTCGCTCACTCAATTGAGACTCACCAATGTTTTAATGACTCACTGATGACTCGCTCACTTCATTGTGACTCACCAATGTTTTAGTGACTCACTGATGAATCTCTCACTCAATTGTGACTCACCAATGTTTGAGTGACTCACTGACTCACTGATGACTCGCTCACTCGATTGTGACTCACTTATTGTTAGTGACTCACTGATGACTTGCTCACTCGATTGTGACTCACCAATTTTTTAGTGACTCACTGATGACTCGCTCACTCAATTAAGACTCACTAATTGTTAGTGACTCACTGACTCACTGAAGACTTGCTCACTCAATTGTGACTCACCAATTTTTTAGTGACTCACTGATGACTCGCTCACTCAATTGTGACTCACCAATTTTAAAGTGACTCACTGAACTCACTGATGACTCGCTCACTCAATTGTGACTCACCAATTGTTAGAGACCCACTGACTCACTGAAGACTCACTCACTCAATTGTGACTCACCGATTGTAAGTGACTCACTGACTCACTGATGACTCACTGATGACTCGCTCTCCCAATTGTGACTCAATGACTCAACAATTACTCACTGATGACTTGCTCACTGACTCACTGACTCACTGACTCACTGAAGACTTGCTCACTCAATTGTGACTCACCAATTTTTTAGTGACTCACTGATGACTCGCTCACTCAATTCTGACTCACCATTTTTTAGTGACACACTGACTCACTGATGAATCGCTCACTCAACTGTGACTCGCCAATTGTTAGTGACTCACTGATGATTTTCTCACTCACTGGTGACTCACTGATAACTTGAACACTCAATGGTGACTCACCGAAGAACTCACTAACGTACTAATGACTCACTGGAGACTAATGGACTCACAAGAGACTCATTGACTCACCTGTGGGCGACAGAAGCAGGGCTGTTGGGCAGCGAGTCCAGGAAGAAGGAGGACTGGAGGCCCGAGGCCGAGGCAGACAAGTCGTCGCTCTCCGACGGCTTATCGGTGGCATCCGAATCGCCAGCCTCGCTGTGCGTGTCGTCCTTGCTGTCCTCTCCCATCAGAGACGCTATGCCGCTGGCACTGCTGTCCTTGCCCGCCGATCGCCGTCCAGAGGGGGTGCCGGGCGGCGGTTGCTCCTCCTCCTCCTCCTGGGATGGGCAGAGCGAGTTGTTATTCAATGAAAGGGTTTTTGCCCAATGACATACTTGCAAAAAGTTTACAACGAGCCACTGCTGATGGCTTGCCAGCCGGAGAGCGCAGCTGGGAGTAGGTTTGTCGTAGTGAAAGATTGAAACTGATTTCGATAAGCGTTGTCAAGTTGTTCAAAGCTGTGGATTTGGACAAAGTACGAGTCTATCAATCTCAGAGAAGGCAGGCACAATCCTACAACAATCCCTTGACGTCGCAATCCGTCTCGCAATGCGGTCCCAGTCACCTTCCTCGGCAGTTTTTGGGGGACTGAGGGGATGACAGTGCCTGAGATTTCAAGAGCTTCCCATGTTCTTGGATGATCGCGAATGAGAGGGAGGGGAGGGGAGGGCAGGGGAGTGGAGGGGAGGGCAGGGTAGGGCAGGGGAGGGCAGGGCAGGGCAGGGCAGGGCAGGGCAGGGCAGGTTAGGGCAGGGCAGGGCAGGGCAGGGCAGGGCAGGGCAGGGCAGGGCAGGGCAGGGCAGGGCAGGGCAGGGCAGGGCAGGCCAGGGCAGGGCAGGCCAGGGCAGGGGTGGTCTCACCGCGGGTGTAATGGTCCGGATGCGGGAGCTCTTTCTCTGGCTGCCGGCCGGCCGGCCTCGGCCCGGCTTCTTCTTCACCACTGCCACCGCCGCCTTGACGTCGACAACGTCGTCCCGCGAGGAGCTGTCGTCCGGGGACGGCGGCTCCACCTGGAGGTAGCCTTCCTCCGCTGGCTCGGACTTGACCTTGGTGGCCGGGGTGGCCAGTTTGTCCTGGCAAAAAAAAATGATGAAAGATAGAGTGCAACGTAGGCACACAGCCGTGAACTCTTTCGAGTCTTCAACAAAATATCCCAAAAATTACGAGGGCCAGACGTTTTAATCCTAGCTGGACCTGTCTCAGTGGCAGACTGCGGCATGAAGCAATATGCACTGCGATTATTTTGTGGGAGAGTAGGACAGCATTTGCTATCGGGCGCCCACTGACCAAATCCACAATGCAAATCAGGGCTCGCACGAAACCATCATTGCCGAAGCATCCGCTAAAAGCAGCGCCCATGGGATTTTCGGCAGAGCTCTTTCAAAGGGGGACTGCTTTGGTTGAGATGCTCACTGCAGACTCATATTAGATGCTACAGGATGTTGCTACCACTTAAAGTTGCTCTTTCTAAGGATGCTCTTTCATGAGTGAGTGAGGTTCTGAAAAGAAACCGGAGGTTTACACTCTGTTCGTCTTCAGGATGGTTTCACCACAAAACTAGAGTTAGCGGAAGGACACAAATAATTAACATGTGAGAGGGTCGGATGCTTTTATCCATGCAGGATCTCAAAGGCTCAAGAGCTACAAACCCACTAGGAACACGCAAGGATCCTGCGGGCAAACCCTCCAGAACTAAGGCTATGCACGGGATGCAGCTTGACCCGAGGTGGATCCCGCACGATTGAAAATATAAACCTTTAATTTTGTGGTCTGATCAAGGATTAAAGGGAATCATACTCCTTCTGGGCTATCTCTGTATCATTATAAAAAAAATAGGAGGGCCTGACGTTTAGTTCCTAGCAGGACCTTTAAAAGGGCTTTCCTCAGGATCCTAACTTCCTAGAGGGACCATTGTCTTGAGAAATTCGACCTTTACTGATGACCCGACACTTTCAAGGGTCTTTTCTAATCCTTTTGGAATGGTGCCTAAGGCACTCACTACCAAAGGGACTAACCTTAACCTGGTGATTAGAATGAAAACTCAATTCCAACGAAAAAGGAAATCAGATCCAAGAGAGCAATAAACAAATTAAGGAAGGAATTGATCTCTTTAGAAATACTTGTAAAGAACAGAAGAAAATGATTTAATCTGCCTTTCTCCCCACATTGGTAATAGCTCATTTATAAACAGTTACAATGATACTGAGAGTAAGTACGGATGAACGCTGACAAATGCAGGAACTGGATTGAATTAAAAAAGGTCAGTTAGATGAATCCACCACCTCTGATGTGAGCGGGGGAGAAAAAAAAAAGAGTAACTGTGTTATTAACGGGTTAAGTTAATGGGATTATTAACCTTCAAAACAGAAAAAAATTGTAGTTGGGCTGGTTGACACTCGGCGAACAATGCGCCATTGTGCCTTGTGCAGGCTGCTGAGTTTGATGGTTACTTAAAATGGCCAACCTCTGCCCAGCACAACTTGACCAGATGTGTAACTTTACCCGAGTCGATGAGTGCAGCGGTAGGGCGCCACTCGATACAATGCGACTCAAAGATAGTTCGCCTTGCTCGACATGATAAGCACCGAGTGCTCAGTGCTTTGCCCGATGCAATATGAAAACAGTTTCAAATTAAATGAAAACAATTAAATTTGTTTCAACGGGCATCGGGCAAAGCACTAAGGGAGAATTACATTCTCCTCGACGCAAACATCATGTTATATCTAAGAGACAATGTGACTCGGTATAAAATAAAAACACATCAGATCAATGATCAACCGGCATAGTGCCATGAGGACAAGCCGAGCAAGCTCTCTACCCACACGGTGCGCACTAAGACCAAACTCCTTCATGTTGGCAGCCAGCAGTGTTTTTATTTCGCAGGTTTAATTGAGGTCAATCATGTAACCTCACAGGTCACGCCATATGAGCAGTTTGGTTACCTTTCCCATTTCTAAAGGAACGTGAAGCTGAGAAACACTGCGGAGGAATCACAAAAGTGCAATGAAGTCTTCCTTGGAATGCATAATAGTTCTTTAAAGCCCCTACACAACATTGGTCGAGGTCAAAGAATAGCACCCATACGTTGTCTGATCCAACATATGCATGAAATAGCACACCTGTGAAAATTCCAGCTCAATCCGCCAACCGAGTCTTGAGAAAATTGTGAAAACCACTTCATTTGTTCACGAAAATGCAGCATTCAACGCCGTACTGTTCCGAAAAATAGTTTAGATCTTGGTGAGACGTAAACTATTTCTTTTACTCGTTTCTCCCAAAATACAACATTATAGTCAGAAATATTTCAGTGAGAGGTTTCTACTATAACCATCTTCAAACTGTATACGTTTCATGTAAATCTGTGAACATTTCTGTTTTTCGATCTTACCAATGTTGTGTAGGGGCTTTAAAAAGTAGTTAATAGTAGGAAACAAAAAACTCCCAAAGTGCCTGTAACTCAAACAAACCAAACTGGTGTTAACAGAACAAAAATGAATGAACTCAGAGGGGTACTTTGTGCTATCAAATCTTGTGACTGCTCCAAATGTGATAGGACGGAATTGGGCTGCCACGGTGTTGAGGGCAAATGTTCCGTTCTTCAGAAAGAGTGAAGGAGGAGCAGTCGGCCTCTGGGATCAAAACCAACGGGCAGTAATACCAGAAACTGGTGCAAAGGTGGAAAACAACAACAACAACAACAACAACAAACAGAACTGAGAGGAGTCTCTGGTGGGGTCGGCAATACCTCGGCAGGGAGCGGGGAGGCCCGGTTCCCGGGGCTTCGGTTGCGGGCCGCGGCCCTGCCGGGGGTTCTATCAGCGCCTCGAGGAGCGAGGGCGGCAGTGCCCGTCGGCGCCCTGACTGGCCTCGGAGCGACGGGGATCGCACCTGGCCCGCCTCCGCCATCCACTGCGGGCGCTCCGACGGCAGTGGCCGGGGCTCCTCGCATCGCGGTGCACCCCGGATCCGAATCGGCGGCCGTCGCTCTGGCGGAGCCCTGCTTCGGGGCAGCCTGCCTGAGAGGACCTCCCTTCTCCGGGACTCTCCCCGGGGTTTGCGGACTGCCGTCGGGGCCGCCTACTCGCGGAACTTGCTCCCCGGAGTGAGCTCTCTTGCGGCGGTCGCGGATCGAGCGCAGCCAGCGGACGGGGGACGGGACGGGGCCGTCTGTCCCCGGGCACTCGTAGAGGGCGGCGTCCAGCTTCTCCGTGATGGCCCTCTGCTCCTCGGGGCTCAAGCTCTTCTTCCCCGTCGGCGATGGGAACAGCGACTTGGGGGCGGGCCGCGGGGGGTGAGCGGGCGCCCCCGTCCCTGCTCCTCCCTCGGTGCAGTCTAAACCAGCGGCCGCCGTCTCGGTGCGCAGTGCCGGTGCCGGCTGAGGAGTGTGCGAGCGGCCGTCGGCCTCTCGGCTGGCTACCTGCGACTCATCTAATGGTGGCTGCCACCAGGATGGCAACAACCAAAGCAATGGCGATCAGAAACAACAAAAACCCACTGTACAGACTTCATCGCCAACAACAGAATGAGACTAAAAATTCAGCAAGATAAATCTACCAGTGTAAGGGCATCAACTGAGACTCTCGACGCAAATATAGTCACCAGCCTGTAATAGATATCAAAAGTGGTTATTTTTTCAAAGTGGGTTAAAATCACAAGGTACATATCGCGTTTCATATCTGGAAAAGACGTCTAATTTTTCGCTCAAGAGACTGGGAGAGGTGGCTTCTGTCAGAAATCTATGACAAAATAAAACAGAGAAATGAGTATGATACCGGTTCTTGTTAAAGGAAGGAAGAAGCTAGCATTAGCAGTTAACGGGGACAGAGATGTTACAACAACTACTCGAATGATGTTAGCCGATGAAAATGGGTTATTTTGGTCAGGCGTGCGGTGCCCCGACTCCATCTACAATGAGGAGGCACGGTCTTGGTCCAGGGGGCGCCTGACCAACATCCGGGAAGACTGGCGAGAATGCAGGGCAAAATGATGGAGAATGACTCCGATGCATCGTTAATAGGGTCCGAATGACGGACGACTGAGGTCCATGACAGAGCTGGGAGTGGGTGGGGTCAGAGATGGGAGTGGGGGGGGGGAAGGAGCGGGTTGGGGAGGGTGTTGGGGTGTTTTCTGCAGAGGGGTTTTAAGGAAGAGCAATGGGGGGTCTACTGAGAGGCCAATGAAAGGGATGCTGGACTCTACCTGCTGGTTCTCGGTAGGCTGCTCTGGGACAGGCTCATCCACGATAACGGTCTCCATTTCTTGACAAGTCTCGGACTGGGACCCCTTAGGCTCTACTTGGGGCTTTGAGTCAGATTTTTAACAAAATAAAGGAGGGGGGGATTTATTGAGTGACAATTAAAAACCGATCTACGTAGAAAGATAAACTATGGGAAATATGAACATTGCTAAAAAAATTATAACAATCCTGACGCTTTCATATTGTAGGCTTTTCCAAACACGAGTATTGCAATATTTTGTTTTCCCCCAAAAAATCCAAGCAACAGTTTGCTTTCAGCTTAGTTTTGAAAAAGCAGCAAAAGTACTCGTCAACACACCTGAGTGGCAAGTACAACCAAATGGATAACAAAAGAAAATCCTGTGCTTCGACAGTTTGATGAATTTGATTTTGTTGCCGATGGTCGGAGGGAGAGTCGGGGGGAAGGTACTCACCTCTTTGTTCTTGGCTACTCCCTTCTGGATGAGGAGGATGATGGGCTCCTTGGTCCTGGAGGCTGGGGCCGGGGGCGGGGCTGGGGCTGGGACTGGGGCTGGGGCATCAGGGGCGGGCTGGAGACTGTCGTCCAGACTCTGCGAGGAGGGGGAGTCCTCAGGGTAGGGGCTGAGGAGCTCCACGAGATCGCTGGCAGTGGCTGAGGGCAAGAGAGACAGCGAGCGCCTTAGGCTATGGCACTTAATAGGTGCCTCCAACGGAGAGGATTTATGAAAGACCCCTAGGGACGAATGGTAGACCCCTAGGGACAAATGGTAGACCCCTAGGCACGAATGGTAGACCCCTAGGGACAAATGGTAGATCCCTAGGGACGAATGGTAGATCCCTAGGGACGAATGGAAGACCCCTAGGCACGAATGGTAGACCCCTAGGGACGAATGGTAGATCCCTAGGGACGAATGGTAGACCCCTAGGGACGAATGGTAGACCCCTAGAGACGAATGGTAGACCCCTAGGGATGAATGGTAGACCCCTAGGGACGAATGGTAGACCCCTAGGAAAAAATGGGACGTAGACTCCTTTGGCGTACAAAAATGGTAGACCCCTTATGGCAAATGGTAAACATCTTAGGATGAACGATAGACATCTTGGGACAAATGGTAGACCCTTTAGGACAATGGTAGACCCCTGGGGACAAAAGATAGACCCCTTGAGACATGATAGACCCCTTGCCCACATGGTTGATATGGTTAAGGTCTACTTACCAGCCAGTAATTTCTCCGCTGCCTCGTCATTTTCTGGATCAGGAATGAGTTCCTCTTGTTCCTGAAAAAAAAAGAGAGAAAAATTATGAAAAAATTAGTAACCTCCCAAAAGAATAAAACATGCCTCATTTCATAAATTCATTGTTTACATGACAACATTCTTTTCAGGATCTAGTCGTCAATACTGTTCGCATTTTAGCGGTGTCAGTCTTGGCAAGGGGAGTCCGCCGGGGGAGGGGGGCGGGGGGGGCTGGAGAGCTTAGCGAATGGCCGTCGGCTCCTGGAATGGCTTCCTGCGACTCATCGAGTGGTGGCTGCCTGCCATGGAGATGGTTTTTAAAATCGACCAAAAGGGGAACATTGCCCACGCTACTGCTATGCCTTGAAGGCATTCGAGGCTTTGTGAAAGAGGGATCAAGAGGTCACGTACGGAGGCGGCCGTCTCTTGCTCGGAGGAGGCGCTCGCTGCTGCCAGGCTGCTGAGAAACGATGAGGTCAGACTGTCCAGTGGCTTGGCGGCGGAGCTATCTCCTGGCTGTGCCGGCTCCTCGGAGGTCTGTGTGTTGGGGGGAGGAGGTAGCAGAGGGGTGAGGGGAGGAAGTTTGATTTTACCCATCGAGAAATGCGAGAATGAATTGAAAGCGATAGACGTTCGGATTGAGCTCATGGAGAGAGGGTTGGCTTGGCATTTTTGTTTCAGTCAGGCCTGCCAGGTAATGGTACATCCCCTACAGAGCATTTGAATGTTGAAGGGAGGGTACATCCACTTGCCTAGGGGGGGGGGGGGTTTACTTTCTCTCTGTCCTACCTTGACAGACAGATTGCCTCTTCAAAACCGAGTTGACCTTTTTGATTTCAAATTTTCCCAAAGATAGGCGTCATGTTGTGAGGTTCCTCCATCTCTACCCTGCCTCGACAGACAGGTTGCATTTCAAAATCGTGTCGATAGATAGGCAGTAATATGCAAAAATGTCGCAAACTGCTTTACTGACTAAAATGACCCAAATGCAAAGAATTATGAGGGGCGACGTTTAGATTCTACCAGTACCTTCCTCAAAGGCAAAGAAAGGTCCTGCTAGGATCGTAACATCCGGCCCTCCTGATTTTTGATAGACAGATAGACGGCAGGCTTTGGGGGTTTCCATCTCTCTCTCTCTTCTCGTGTCCCACCTTGGCAGACGGCGCCTGGCTACTCTCTTCCGTTTCCGGGGCATCCGTGGACGGCGTACGGGAGACGGGCCGAGACGTCTTAGTTGGCGGCCTCCGCTTGCTGGGCGACTGGAAGCCTGGCTTGGCCGATGGTTTGGCTGCGGTGGGGGAGACGGGAGAGGAGGGGAGGAGAGAGGGGAAGGTTATGTTACTCGAGTGGCGTACCGACAATTTACGACTTGCCTTTATGAAGCCTGGCCAGAGGCATTGCAATAGCGGCGTGTCATTTCTGCTTTGAAGATTCCTACAAACACAAGGAGAGGTAACCGCCTGGAAATCTGTCATCAGCTAGTTAAAGGTGGAAGACAAACATTGGACTGGACCAGGTTTTGAACACTGAGCCTCTTGGTGTATCATGCAAGCAGTTTGACCACCCGGGCCAATTGCATAGAGCCGCTTCAGCGCCAAAATGTGCTTAAGCGCAAAAACTCATGAGCCACAGGATCCCCTTGCCAACCCAAACTTCACTTTTGTTTCACGCTTTTAAAGTAAAGAAGAGTGGGAAACAAGTCAAAAGCAATGGACATCAAATTGCAGGGCAGCTTGTAATCCTGCATACACAATGAAGACTTCTCCTGCTTAGCAGATTTCCACGCTTAAACGGCTCTATGAAATTGGGCCCAGAGCTATTCCTGCTCTGAGGGGCCGACTGGTCAATCATATTTGCCGGCTTTTGGGGAACAACTCTACTATAAAAAAAGGGGGGCAAAGAATTTGAGCAACTAACAAAATGTGTTTGTGGTGACAGTGACAGGATTAGTGCGATATTTCTCCTGACTTTTCTTCACATCACCGAGAGTTAGCCAGTCCATAAATTGTTTTCTATTTGTATCGGACCCCTGGGTAGGGGACCAGTGTCAAGTCAGCCGGTAACCCCCGCTGTGGTCGGGCCTTACCTGCGGCTGCTGCCTTGGCTGCCTCTGCGGCTAATCTCTGGGCCTCCTCCGCCTCTTTGGCTGCCTGCTTCTGCCTGCAATATCGATAGAACATCAGCCATACAGCAATGAAATATCAAGGTAGCAAACAAATATCAATACCGTTATGAGGATTGGATGTCAATTTGATATAAAATATAGCAATACATGGATGAAATGGCATTATTGAAAGCCGTCCTTGCTTGTTGCCCTCATTGCTCCCTAGGCCAAGGGGATGTGAAGGCACAGCTGGAAAATGACAGTGGAGCCAGTGATATAAGCAGTAATCCAACAAACCTCTGAAGGGAAGGGAAGGGGAGGGGAGGGGAGGGGAGGGGAGGGGAGGGGAGGGGAGGGAAGGGGAGGGGAGGGGAGGGGAGGGGAGGGGAGGGGAGGGGAGGGGAGGGGAGGGGAGGGGAGGGGAGGGGACGGGAGGGGAGGGGAGGGGAGGGGAGGGGAAGGGAGGGGAAGGGAAGGGAAGGGAAGGGAAGGGAATGGAAGGGAAGGGAAGGGAAGGGAAGGGAAGGGAAGGGAAGGGAAGGGAAGGGAAGGGAAGGGAAGGGAAGGGAAGGGAAGGGAAGGGAAGGGAAGGGAAGGAAAGGGAAGGAAAGGAAAGGAAAGGGAAGGGAAGGGAAGGGAAGGGAAGGGAAGGGAAGGGAAGGGAAAAGAAGGGAAGGCAAGGCAAGGCAAGACAAGGCAAGGCAAGGCAAGGCAAGACAAGGCAAGGCAAGGCAAGGCAAGGCAAGACAAGGCAAGGCAAGGCAAGGCAAGGCAAGGTAAGGCAAGGCAAGGCAAGGCAAGGCAAGGCAATGCAAGGCAAGGCAAGGCAAGGCAAGGGGAGAGAAGGGAAAGGAAAGGAGAGTGGAGGGAGGAAAAGTCAAGTACTCACTCCTGAATCTCATCCCACATTCCCTGCAGCCGGTCATCAGCCTGCCCACAGCGGATCTGCTCGATCTCTGTCTGCAGTTGTCGATAGCGAGCCTTGTCCTCCTCCAGTTGAGCTTTCAGCTCATGGATGCGTTCCTGGGTCATCTTGCGGACAATGAGGTCACCGGGCGTGTCAACCACCTCCCCTCGCTCACTCCTCTTTCGTCTGATGGAGAGAGTGGATAGAGTAGGAGAGAGACAGTAAGAAAGATAGGGAGAGGGAGAAAGAGGGTCAGAGAGGGAGGGTGTGAGAGAGAGGGAGGGAGGGAGGGAGAGGGAGGGAGAGAGGGGGAGAGAGGGGAAGTGGGAAGGAGAGAGGGAGATGAAGAGAGAGTGAGAGAGCAACAGACAGAAAGAGGGAGGAAAAACAGACAGACATATTGATAGAACAATCCAGGCAGCTTGGGCGGGATTTGATGTATTAAGTTGTATCCTAGATATCATGGTGAGTAGGGCAATCCCTCACTGAATTACATTCTCCTCGACCGGGCTCTACGCAAAATTTCATATCACAGAACTCTGAGACTCCTGCAAGCTAGCAAGCTAGCAAGCTAGCACATCCACAGTATGCCAAACTCGTTCTGTGAGTAAATTCTCGCTTGCCACCTCAGACTCCCAAAAACCCTGGGGAGCCCCTTTCCTCCCCCTTTCTTAGCCCTCACCTTGAGTGGCCTGCTTTGGGCCTTGTAAATGGCGATTCTCCATCCAAAAAAAAATCCAAAAACAACGACACTATCATTGTGTAACTGGGGGAAAGGTCTCGCGGACTTACTTTGGCGTTTCGACGGTCTCCAGCAAGGCGGAATACTGACAGGCACAATTCTGCAACGGAAGCCAGACATGTACAATAAGCATTGGACAGGATGACCGAAGGACGAGCTCTCCAATCCTTGAACTATGAATGGCTTCAACATGTCATGAACACTACTCAGCAAAAAAATAGTTTGAATTATCTTTTTGGAAAAATGGCAAAGAAAAATTGGACCAGGACTTCACCCCGAGACCTCTGCTTCTGCGTACCGGTGACGGGGGTGGGTGCGCCAGTCAGAAACACTTACTGGTAACCATAAACAAGAGGTCTCGTGTACAAGTCCCGGTCCAGCCAAAGTTTCCTTTGCCATTTGTTTTCAATTTTTTCCCAGTATTTCCACGAGTTGGTTGACAAAAGAAGAAAAAATCAGCTAGAGGAAAAAATAAATAAAATGAGACCGGACAAACCGCTAGCTGAGAAGAATGGCCTGAACATTTTGCAGAATAAAAAGTCCGGGAGGTAAGACCTTCGAATCTTAGACGGACAAATCTCTCAGCTTTTGAGAGAGGTCCTACAAGGATCAAAATGTCTTGCCCCTTTTCCTTGCGACAATCAATTAATAATTGTGGATGTTTTGTTTTAACAAGCACAATTAAATTGTGCGAAAGCCTCTCCACCAGGAGCACCAGAACAGCGCCCTCTGGAGTTTAATTGATCCAGCAAACGAATCAGATAGTTGTCGCCCTATTACGTTCTGTTCTACATCAAACCTGTGCTCATCGCTGTAATCATCCTGGTAATCAATCATGTAATATCATCAAATTCTAGCCTTGTGCATACAGTATCTAGATGTACACAATGACAAAATGGAAAACAGGAGTCCCGTCTGTTTTACCTTTTCTTAAAATTTAGTGGGCCTGACATTTCGATCCTAGCAGGACCTTTCTGAAAGGCAGAGTGACAAGGACAAAACAGATACATATACACGAAGGAAGGGGGAAGCGAGTGAATAGGACAAGGATGAGAAACAAAGGACAAAGAGTAAAGCTGGTAGGGAGAGATCAAAGGGAAGGGCAAGGAGTAGGGTAGGGATTAGTGAGAAGAGGGGGAAAGATCAAAGAGAGAAGTGCAGAGGAGTGAACACAAAAAAAGGATTATCAGAAAGCTGCATGGTGTTAGTTACTACCCTCCAGGATGTTGAGACCATGTGGTTGAATAGTCCGAAGACGCTTCATCCACATTTTCTCATGGCTAAGACATACAGCAATACTACGGTGAGCATTACCTTTTGTGAGAACCAATCTGGTGGTCTGCCCCCTTCCCCGAAGGGCTTGATGGCTCGGCTGACAGAAACCCTGTCCACAAAAAAAACACAAAAAAACCAAAAACAATAGTATAGATTCACACAAGGGTGGCCTTCAATCTCTCTCACATTTCTTCCCACTGGGACTGCACAGGCCCGAATTGGCAACCCAAACCTTCCCGAGGAAACCACATGTGGACACACCGTTCAATAGACAAGTCAGTGAGGCACATACAGCGTACGAGTCGCAATCTAATCTAGACCATTATACATGGACCAAGGAATAATGCTTAAACACATGCGTGCAGGACACGTTGTTTTGTTTCCTAAATGAAACGGAGGATCTAAAGAAAATGCCATCCAATCTCATCGAATGATCGAACCAAAATTCAATAGGGCCCAAATGCCCATTTGTAAACTACAATGAAAACTGCCTACTGGTCTACTGACTAAAAACAGCAAATCTACTGACTAAAAATAGCAAATCTCAAAACAGTACAGACGGCCTGAGAGGCTGAGAGACATTTCAAATTGTGCCGGACATTTCTCTAAGGTCTCAAAGAAAAGTTCTGCTTGGATTGATATGTCGAGGACAGGTTCTTTTAGATTCAAAATTCAGACAAGAAAGCGATGTGCTGCAATAATAGGAGGATAGAATGGATATCTCAGTGCACTTTAAATTGCCATTTTATTTCCGGTCAATTTGACATTCCTTCTTAGAATTGACTCTCACTCTGGGATAGCGAATTGGACGAGCCTGACCAATGCTTGGGGGGGGGGGGTATTAAGTGAGGTTTAATGGAATGGAAAACTCTCTTCGCGCGCTTTCATCACACAGACAGGGAGGCACTGTGGTGAGGTAGCATCGAATTTTGAATGCAATTACTGGCAAAACGTGGCAAGGCCACTTGTGACGGGTACAAAGTTTGGCCGAACACCTCGTTTTTCCCCCCTGCACGTCCAACATGGGGTAGGCGGCGTGCCGGACTAAACGAATTTGTTCCGGCCAACTACGCCGATCGCCCCATGAACAGCACCTGCTGCCAGGTAATGGGCGGAAACGCCGATCGCAGGAGTGATTTCATGGCCAAGACGCTTGGCACACAGCTCTGTAATCGAAGTCAGGCTTGAAACCGACGGGGAGTCTTGATTCTGCAGGTATCCAGAAGTGTGTATTTGGTCATTTTCTCCTCAGGAGTGCATGAGTGTGTGCACGACTTTGTGAAATGCGGGGCCAATAACAAGCGATCGCACACTGTCAACAAAGTAACAAACTGCTTAAACATTCATTTCCAAGCGAGTTTTCCCTTTTTCCTTGGATCGTTTGATCCTGCCCAGAGGCCAGTAGAGACATCCAGTCCCCCCCAAAAAGATTTCCCTGAACAATTATCATTTTCTAATTGTGTTGATATTTTCAAGGGAATTTTGTTACAAGAAGCCACATCAGGTGATTTAGGTCCATTCAATTCTAGGAGGAAACCCTAAACTGCCTGAAGCAACAAGTTGCTCTTCATCCTATAGATGATGTATGGCTTTCCCCGATAAATAAATGTCCCTTTGTTACGCCCACACGATACCAGATTCGGCGTTACGGACGTTGCATTAAAAAAAGTGTGGCCCTGTAATTGTCCTTTCTGTATCTCGTCTGTTAAAGCGCCTTACCAGTTTTGGTCTCCACTCCGGATGACCGAGGAAGCCAGGCAAAGCTTCTCCCGGATACTCCACTGATCGTTCGAGATTACACCAGCCATGGTTGCACGTGGATTCTCACCAAGCACTATTTCACTTTCTTGGGGGAGGAAAAAAAGAAAGAAAGAAAGTGGAAGACGAAAGGTTAGCAGTATAATGGTTGGTGACCAACAGAGGCTGCTGCAGTAGATTCAATGTTATCGTCTGCATCACACTGATAGGACCCTTTGTTAAAACCAGACTTCTAGGCTTCAGCTCCAGCTACATAGTTATAATCCAAAAAGCTGAACGTTACTGTAGCACTTGAGAACTACAATTACTCTATTCCTGTCTGTCCAAGCTTTTTCTTTTTAGGTTGGAGTTCTGTGTTGAAGTTGAAGCTTTTGAGTTTGGTTTTTTTTTTTCCGAAATGCATTAACAAATTCAAAAACGAAGCCATAGGTCTGCCTTTTTCATGCCTTGTTCTTTGAAATCATGGACAAAAGAAAGACAAAGCTGGAGCCTAAGCCAAAGCCGGGTTTACAAAAAAAAGGCTAGAGACGCATAATCTATAGATGGTCAGCATCTACATATTAGAAATGACATCAGGATACTGTAATGTCATGGGGCCACCCGACTAGCGTCAAACTATGGGCGGAAATAATGAGCACAGCCAAACGTTTGTATTCGTATGATGTGACGCGTGTTCAAATTAGCCCATGGCAAAGCTTGCACTCATGTGGTTTTGTTTATATTGTAAAGTGTGCACTCTTTACTTCTGCCCATATGCACTTCACTCTAAAAACAACTGACATTGATTTTCCAGTTCTGAAAAATGATACATACATTTTGTGTATACATTCATGTACACTTAGCACAGAGAACAGTCTCCTTTATGTGTAGTTATAATTTAAATCATCATCATATAAAATGTTTACCTAAAAATAAATTTATCCAAACTCAAATTAAACTCCAAATAACCACCCATGTGCATTTACCAGTGTGTTTACAGAATGTTAATTTCTACAGGTTTTGGGTTAATCTTTTGATAACATACTGTGGGGATGTGGGGTTGTGGGCTAATATAAACATTACCTGCTAACCCTCAGGCTTCATTAAAAAGCTGACTTACAGCACTACTTGATTGCAATGCCTCAAAGAAACCTTGGGTAAATGAGCATAGAATTCTCAGCCGTGTTTCTTATTCCATTGTTTGGACAGTCCAGGATGGCACGCATGAAATTGACAAACGGCAGCCGCACTAAATAGTGTCGACTGAAATGATGAACAGCAACTCTTGACAGCGGGTGTGTTTTAGTGGCACTTAAAATGCCCAAATACTGCACAGCCAACTTGTTTGTATGACTCCCATGTACATGTGCCTGAACATCCGGCGACACTACACAAGGTACTACATGGACTGTGCATGCACTGGGTTCAAAGTCTAAACCCGTGGGCTCTGTCTCCACCATATTGTGTGCACAGCTCACAGCTGAGGCTATTAAAGAGAGGCGTAGGAAGGGCCATAGGCTATCGCTGTGCACAGAGGGGCGTGTGGATGATTCCACGTCCAAAGTCCAAAGATATCTAAGCAAGGCCGTGCAGGGCAGACCATGATCCACGGCACCGGTGCAGATTTTTTTCCAAACGCTTTTGAATGCCGTCACTCTTAACAATGTGACCACGAGGGTATGGTTACTCAGAGGCTCCGCTGATACATACATGTACATGTAGGCTGTGTGTGCCATCTTTTGCTTTCAAAGCGAAAGATCCTGGACTTATACTGGACTCCAGGCAGGGCGTGACTCCGAGAATGAGGCTTCCAGCTCATGCACCAGCAGCAACAGCGACTCATACCCGTACAAATTTCTGAGTCTGAAATTGGATGTCTTCATCTAACGGCGCACACAAGATCCCCAAACGCTGGTCTGATTCAACTGCTTTAGCTGCTAACTTCTTTGGTGAGATTGCGTTTTGTTGTGTACGGTCGACACTTTTAAATATACACACAAATAAAGGTACACCTGACTGGGAAGTGGGAACTTTTGAACACTTTGAAAAATGGAGGTAAACAAATTGACTGGACCGAGACTTGAACCTTGCGAAACCTCTAGTTTGGTGTACCAGTGGTTGATTTCACCAAACTCATTGTATCTAAATGATCAATCACAAGACAATGAGTAATGCACAGAAAACATACTGTATGGCCTATCACAATTTACAATGGGTTATATCCATTGTAAGTTGAGTTATGATGCATTGTAGGCTTTATGACATCCACTCACAATGACGGGGTAGACTAGATATTTACAACCGTCCCCATTTCTTAGATGATCTTTCAATGATGGTTTGCCCTAGTACTCAATGTAATGAGCACTGTGCACTCAGTGCTTTGCCCGATTACCTGCTGAACAAAAATACGGGCAGCTCATGCAGGATTGGAACAAGCGACTCTACCTTTCTGGTGCTGTCTGTGCTCATTGAAATACATTCTCCTCGACTCACCATCACAATATATATGGTGATCTTGTAACAAGCCGAGATGCTGACATTGACACAGACAGGAAGGCATTGGAAGACAGAAAGACACGGGTAGGCCTAACCAGAAAGACGGGGTAGAGATTTAAAACCATGCATCCGAATTTTTTTAAGAAGAAAGAAACAAATTGTTTCCAGCATGACAGGGTTAAGATTTCAAACGGTCCCACAGTTTTTATATGATCGGATAACAAGCTGAGAGGCTGGAGCCTGAAACAGATGGGCGGGAGGCACTGGAAAAAGGAAACAGACCTTTTCCAGAACTAACGGGCTGACATTTCAAACATCTTCCCTTTTTTCAGGAACTACGGGGAAAAGTTTTCACACCATCCCCCAATGTTTCAGATGATCTTGTGAGAAGCTGAGAGCCTGACATCGAAACAGACAGGAAGGCACTGGAACTTGGAAGAAAGAAAGGTTTCCAGAACGACGGTGAAGAGATTTCAAACACCCATCCCCCCCCCTTCCTTTCTGTTTCTTCTCTCTAACCACCGAGGACAGACTGAGGGTAACATGGGGTCCCGACGGAACAAGGTGCCCCTGGCGCTGGTCTTCCTCTGCTCACTGGCGGCCGTGGCCATTGGGGTGGCCGCCACGGCCACGGCCCACTGGGTCCGGGCCGTGGCCCACCGGGAGAATTTCACCGACGGAGCGCCCGACGTGCCCGACGAGAGCGGCGAGATCCCGGACTTCACCGGCCTCGTCCAGTTCGGGCTATTCGGCGGCGAGAAGGTCTTCAACAAGGGGTTCTCCCAGCGCGACACCGTGCGATTCTCTGGTAATTGTCATTGGCCAACTGGACCAGTAAACTCAAGTATCTTGACTGGTCCGCCAAGGTTTTGGCTGGTCCTCTTTGTTTTTATTTGTAAAGGTTTGCAATGTCTTTGAATGGTTAGCTTCAAGGGCCACACAAGGCTTTGACTGGTCCGCAGATGTTTGAACTGGCATTTGGCCACCGGACCAGAGTTCGTACATGTACTGTACACGTACATTTGTATGTTCGAACTCTGAATGTACACATTGACCTTGTTCTATCCTACTCCTACTCCTAGCTACAGTACAGCCAGTGACTAGCCTTTGCACTCTTACACATGCACTTTTTTAGCAACTTGGATATTTTTTACCGTCCAATAGATTTACAATGATACATTGTCAAAATTGTCACCAAAAAAAGGGCTACAGTAACAGGCTCTATTTCCATATTTGAATCGTTTTAGTGTACACCCAATGACTTTTTTCTTCAAAATTCAGTCCAAAAAAAAAAAGGAGAACTGAATTTTTGAAGGTCTCAGGCAAGGCAAGTACATGTACTACTGACATAAGGCACAATTCTGCAACGGAAGCCTAGCCTGACATGATGAAAAGCATCGGATACCAGTGATAGGATGACAGAAAGAAGCTCGCCAATTCCTCATTCACTAATGCTTCTCAGCAAAATACAGAACCTGACCACTTCCAAATTTTTTTTAAAAGGTCGACTTCGAGGCCCCTTTTCATGTTACAGAAATTTATACCCCAACATTCTAGTATTTAGTACTACTACTAAAGTACTAGTAATGAATGAATCATTGAATGATTATCAAAATATGTATCACTATCATCAGTAATCAGTATTGCCTGTTTTCCCCAAAAACAAAATCATGATTTTGTGACGCATAGCCTGTACCTATACTACTTAGTACACATGTAGCCTATAGCCTAAGTTTGTTTTATAGTTCCCAGTCGTTTTTTCTTAATTTGTTTGACTTATTAAAATTATTTAAAAGGCGGCTTCGTGCACAGGTTACTCGGATTATCGTTCCCGTTTACCTAACGTTGTTATGTTATGGTACAAAAAAGCTTCGGTGTTTTCAGAGCCGTAAGGATACAGAGGGGCAATATCAATTTCAATATCTGCATTCATGGTATATATTTCGCACATGGATTAAACAAACACCAACCTGGTTGCCTGGGTTGCACGGAATCGAAGGCGAAACTGCTGTTGTGAAGCACGGGTTGCTTCAGATGGTCGCCGCCATTTTTTTTATTTTGGTGACTTTCACTGCGCATGCGCGAATGTGCGAACCCCCCCCCCCCCCATAAGCGATGGTACGGTACACCCTCAAGGCGGCCAAGTAGAATGCCGTACGTCAAATGTATTCATGGCTGCTTAGCATAAATTAATTTTGGGACCCATTGACCTTCTGCAGTCGAGAGATTAACTCATGAATATTCAGTTGTGACGTACACAGGTATGGCATTTTACTTGGCCTCCTTTAGGGTCTACCCAGTTGGGGAAAGAACGATTCACCAATCAAATGCGGTTTGGGGTGAAATACAAAAATGTTGCAAACTGCTTACTGACTAAAATTAACAAAATGTAAATCTTAAAATTAAGTGGGCCTGACGTTTTGATCCTAGCAGGACCTTTCTCAAAGGCAGAGTGGTTTGGGGTTTGTTTGTTTTTTCAAATGAATATTCACGACCACTCGTTTTGCCAGCGAATCGTGAATATTCATATTGACAATCTGACCATTAACTTTTTTTATTAGTAATTTTTTCTCTCAAAGTGATATACAAAAATGTTGCAAACTGCTTACAGACTAAAATTACCAAAATGCAAATCTCTAAATTTAGTAGGCCTGACGTTTCGATCCTAGCAGGACCTTGTTCAAAGGCAGAGTGCCTCAAGGCAAAGACACTCTGTCTTTGAGAAAGGTCCTGCTAGGATCGAAACGTCAGGCCCACTAAATTTTGATATTTTTTTTTCTCTCCATAGCCCTCGCGCACTGGTAAAAAAAAATGTGCGCTTTACATAGGCCTACGACCGTGAGAGTTAGCCGTTTGGTCTATACCGTCTGTTTGTCTGTTTGATTGTTGTTTGTCCGTTTTGGGGTTTTGGCTCCCCGTCACATACCAAGCCAATCAAATACTTTGTCATTGTCTGTGCAGTCTTTGCCGAACACAAAGAGGTGTACAGCATCGCCTTCCCAATCGCCGTCTTCGTTCTCCTGGTGGTCGCCGCTATTTTCGGCCTGGTCTCCGCCATCTTCGGTCTGGTCAACACAGTCACCGTTCCCATAGAAACCGTCCACGGACCGACCGGACTCTACGTGTGGAACGGGATCGCAGGTACGGTCTCCGGCCGGTTGGGATCATGTCATTGATCGACTGCCATTTGGTTGGCGCCGGTACAACATTTCTCTTTTCCCATTCCTCCCCTCACTGTATGTTCCTCCGTCCGGCCTCCCTCCCTCTCTCTCCCCTCCCATCTCTCTTTCTCCCCTCCCCAATCCCTCCCTCCATATCTCTCCTCCTATCCCTGTTTCTACCCTCTCGCTGTACCTCTGTGTGTCTCCCTCTGTCTCTCATTTCTCTCGTCCCCTCCATCGCCTCTCTCCTCCCTCCCGCAATCGCTCTTCCACTCTCTCTCCCCATTTCTCCCCTCTAGCTGTACCACTGTCTCCCTCCCCTCTCTTTCTCTCCCCTACTCTCTCCCACATACCTCTCTCATCCATACATCAGCTCTCTTTCCCCTCTTTCCCCCTTTCTCCTTTCTCCCCGGCCATCTTTCTATCCTCTATATAATTCCTTTCTCTCTGCTTCTTTTTACCTCTCTCTGTCTCTGTCTGTCTGTTTATCTCTCTTTCTCTGTCTGTCTGTTTATCTCTCTCTCTCTCTCTCTCTCTCTCTCTCTCTCTCTCTCTCTCTCTCTCTCTCTCTCTTTCCCCTCTTCCCCCCTCTCCACTTTCTCCACGGCCATCTTTCTATCCTCTCTCCATAATTCCCCTCTCTCTCTCTGCCTCTCTTTACCTCTCTCTTTCTCTCGCCCCCTCCGTCGAATGTCCACACAGCCGTGGCCAGCCTAGCGGCCTGGTCGGTCTACCTGGCCCTGTACATAAGCCAGCTGACGGAGAACGTCCTAGCCCGCGAGGACACGGAGCCGCCAAACAGCTTCTGGACGCACGACACCGCCCTGGACTACTCCTACTGGCTGTGCGTGGCGAGCAGCGCCCTCTACCTCCTCAACCTGGCCCTGGTCTTTCTGGCCGCACTCCTGAGGGACCCGGACTTCTTGCGCCACAAGCGACGGGAGCTTGACATCGCCAAGGGGTCAAACAACCTCGGCTTGGACGACATCATGTATTGATGCTGGTATAACTAGCCGGGACAATCACACAACATTACGAGTGTATACACCTTGTCATCAAACCTGTATACTCATTATATCGATTGGAGTTCGGCGATCGCGAGCAGACGCATCCACCCTATGCCGGTTCGACTACGGATATACCATAATATTATATTAAAGTGTGTATATCTGAATATATTGCATGCATGGGCTATACCACCTGTGAAGCAGAGCCCAGATCATTTTAAAAAATACAAAATGTAGGTATAATTAGATAATAGGCAAATGTATCGTTTTCTCTCATCATCCCTTTCTTCCGCTCTCTCTTCATCCCCTGTCTTTCTCTCTCTCTATCTCTCTCTCTCTCTCTCTCTCTCTCTCTCTCTCTCTCTTCCTCTCTCCCCCTCCCCTCTCTCACTCCCTCTCCCTCTCTCTCTCTCCCACTCTCTTTCTATGTCTCTATCTCAGTTTCTCTCTCCCCATCCCCACCTCTTCCCCCCCCTCTCGTCCCCTCTCTCTTCCTCTCTCTATCTCTCTCTTATGGACACCAACAACCAGTTGGGAAGATGACGTGAGCTTTCGTAAAGCAACAACTACTTCATCAGATACAAATCGCCGATGAATGTTTACAATTTGCTCATTTTAATTGCGCCTTTGAAGCCCCTGCACAACATTGGTGGAGGTCAAAGAATAGCATCCATACGTTGTCTGATCCAACATATGCATGAAATAGCACACCTGTGAAAAAATCAGCTCAATCCGCCAACCGAGTCTCGAGAAAATCGTGAAAACGATTTGTTTCGCGAAAATGCAGCATTCAACGCCGTAAGTATACTGCTCCGAAAAACAGTTTAGATCTCGGTGAGACATAAATAATTTCTTTTACTCTTTTCTCCCGAAATACAAAATTTTCGGCAGAAATATTTCAGCGCGAGGTTTCTACTTTAACCATCTTCAAACTGTATAAGTTTCATGTAAATCTGTGAAAAAAATTATGTTTTTCATTCATACCAATAAATAAAATGTGTAGGGAATTTAATATGCGTATAGACTGAGTGATGTACAAGCACGCTCGTTCTGTTATAAATTGAAACTTATCAGTAATTATAAATGTGTGTTTCGCTTCACATAATTATTGTCTTAGTGTTTGCTGTTAATTGTGAAGCAGGGGCGCGTAGAAAATAGCATACACGAACCTATCCGCGATCCTAAGAATAGTGTATACTTTTATAAGCTGCTCCCAACCCCCGGTAGACTCTGTTTACACACCATAAATCCGACCGCGGGAAATGTCAGGGATTCGTATCATGTCAAAGCGTCGTTGAGCCGTAGCTAAATTGCAATCGGATTGGCCATGATAGCAAAACTGACATAATTATCCTGGTGAGAATCGACCTTAATTATATGTGTGGATTTTGATTTTGCATTTTGTGTGTCGGTGTGTCCGCGGATGGGGTGGGGGACGAACGCAACTTGGCTGACGAAGATTAGTTGGAAGGGATACAATGTCCAATTAATTATTATACCACGTACAATTTCCTGTTTTGTGTTCGTGCTGTTCAGACAAGACCCACAAGGTTCTTCTCAGATTAATCAGTTTTCAGTCATGTTTGGTTGTTGCAATGCTTTCTTCAATTCGTTTTTTTATATTAATATCAAGCAGCTTGTATTTGACCACTCTGTGTGAATGACAGAAATGTCAAGCTCTATATCGAAACGCAAGGCCCTCTTATTTGTTTTCCATTTCTAAAGGTTTTTGTAGAAGTGTTTGATTGACAAAATAACAGACGAACCTATAGTGACTGGTTCAACCTAATGTTTAATATAGCCAGTTTTCGCCGCGTTTTTGTCATTCTTGAGTCGGTGGCTTCGAGAAACTGACTGTCGGCTGAGTTCAAGTTTCAAGAAATTCACCGCGAGATTGGCGGATTAAACCGAGGTCGGGTCGCTCAAGTACACGTACAAATATCGGGGAGTGAAGGGGATGGGTGATAGCAGCTTTAAGCCCTGTATACTGTTATGATACTTGACTAGCGGAGGACGACTCAAGAACTCAAGCCAAAAGAACTTCTATAGTGCTTCAACATAATTTAATACAACTAATAAAACATAATTACAAAGTCTAACTCCCAGCAGCGGTGACGCTCCAAGGACAGGCCGACGGCTACTCGCTTGTGTTGGGCGTGTCTTAGTCTTATATAGCCCAGGATCTATGTTATATCACTACGCCGGAACAGTCCTTTAAAGTAGTCCCTTAACATATGCCCTCCCCTTCCCTTTTTTTAATTTTTTTTTTTTATGCTTGTGACGTAAAACATCTGTATAATTGATCTTATACTGCCGGCCGGGCTTAACTGCAGATGTCTTAACGATCACAGTAAAACTCTAGAGTTAACCATCATTTTTGTTTTAATTTAAAGCCCGAATTTATAAATTCACCCATGATTACATTTAAACATTTAACCAAATACACATAATATATTTTGTTGTAATGTCAAATAATACATTTGTTTAACACACTTGTTTAACACACTTGTTTAACACACTTGTTTAACGACGCACGGATTAGTCCCTTTGGGCCCCAGTAGGTAAAATCTATTTACTAATTCGCACAGGATGACTTTTAATATATTCTAAGGTTGCTTCATTTAGGTGTTCTACTGGTTCCCATGTATTATCTTTAGAGGGGAAATTCTTCCATTTAATGAGATAATTTAATTTTCCGTTCTTAAACTTCCCTCTGATAACCCTCTCAATCTCAAATTCCTCTTCAGTAGCTGGTGTAATAATGGGTAAACCCGGAATATGCACTGGTTCCGTAGACTTAGAACAGAGTCCGTGTCTGGCCAACAACGGTTTCATAGAGTCCATGGGAAAGTCAGAGTCGCATAGTCCTTGTAGGGGAGTGCAGTTTTGGTTTTCAGGAGTGACATCCGGCGACGGTCGACGATATCGATCGTAGGCAAATTTCATACGGTTCACATGAATCGGAGACGGCAACAGTTTGTGGTTTTCCATGTTCCTCACCATGAAATTAGTTGGGCCGGTTTGCTTAACAAGCAGATATGGGCCACACCAAGGATGTAGTAGTTTCTTGGAGAGGCCAGTTGGTGTACTGGGGAAGTATATAAATACACAATCTCCCACTTGATATTCGACGTGGGTTGCACGGTCGTCGTAGCGTGTCTTCATCGCCTCCTGGTGTTTTTGGAGATGCTGTCTCGATACTTCTCGAAACGTTTCCAACTGGTTGACGAGATTGTGTATATGTTCCCTGACAGTCCTGCATTGTATCTCCTCCGGTTTCAATAACGACGCATCCAATGGTAGAACTGCCTCTCTTCCGTACAGGAGGAAGAATGGACTGAAGCCGATGCTGTTGTCCGCAGGGCTGGAGCGATAGGCAAATTGAATTGCCGGGATGTAGTCGTCCCAATCTGTATGAAACTTGTTAGCATAATGTGAGATAGTATCCAAAATAACAGAGTTAAATCGCTCTTGAACAGCATTACATTGGGGATGATATGCACTCGTATTAACTTTATCAGTTTTCATTATGCGACATACTTCCAGCATTAATTTACTCAGAAAATTCGTTCCTCTGTCACTTAAAAGAATTCGAGGGCAACCATGATTACATACAATTTCTGTGTAAAAGCTGGTAGCCACCGTCCGGGCATCTATTGATTGAACAGGTACCAGAATTGGCCACCGTGTACAATGGTCGGTGAAACACAGTACATACTTATTACCGGATTTACACACTGGTAGTGGACCTAGTACATCTACGCTAACTCTTTCAAATGGACCTGGTACCGTCATTGTCATGAGAGGGGCAATCACTTTATGCCTAGGGGTTTTTCTGCGGGAACACGATCTACACGATCTAATCCAATTGTCAATGTCTCGATACATTCCCTTCCAAAAGTATCTCTGCCTAATTTTGGCGTAAGTCTTCTGGATACCGAAATGGGCAGCCAGAACATCATCATGAAGAGCAACTAGTACATCGTCAATGTAGTCCTGGGGAATATATAACTGTATCGTAATTTTCTCTGGCATATGACCTTTTCTCGAAGTGTGCCAAACATGATACAAAACATCATCCTGTAGCAAGTAATTCTCAGCTTCCAGGATTATTTGTCGGGCCTTATTATCATCCTCAGGTAAATCTTGCATTTTTAGATATTTTATCAGTCCGCCAGCAAATAAGTCTTTCTCTTGTGAAGATTTAACTTTATTAATATCAATTTCTTCATGTATGTTAAGCACAGGTTTATGCTGATCTGGTACCTTTTCCAAATTACTCAACCTTTTCCCCTTTTGATATCGTACATTTCTAGTGGAATAAATATGACATTTTGTATTGCATGGAACAAAACAATCATCAAGGCTTCCAAAATCAAACGGAATCCAATTTGAATTGGTGAGTTCTAGGTTTTTTGAGAGGGGTAAAGATTCATCATTTGTTGTGGGCAGATCACTACTACATTTCTGGGAAGGGCATTGGTTCTTTCCTACAATTCTACTCAGGGTGTCTGCATTCTTAATAGAACTACCTGGCCTGTGTATTATCTCATAATTGTAAGATTGTAACATTAATGCCCAACGAGCAAGTCTTCCCGTAGTGGGTTTACGACTAAACAGCCAACAGAGTGCTTGGTGGTCAGTGATTATCTGAAATTGTGGACCATGAAGCAAGTATGAAGAATACTTCTTTACTCCATCTACGACTGCCAAGGCCTCAAGTTCTGTAATGGAATAATTTCTCTCTGCCTTAGTTAAACATCTTCCACCAAAAGCAATGACCCTCTCCGTGCTATCTTGAATTTGTGATAATATATATGCTAAACCAGTAATGGATGCATCTGTTTGGAGAATAAATTTGGAGCCATCAAATCTTGGAAAGGCTAAGATAGGCGGTTCTGTTAGTTTTTGTTTTAATTTTGCAAAAGCCTGTTGACACTCATCAGACCATATAAATGGTACACCCTTCCTTGTGAGTTTTGTCAGTGGCTCCACAATTTGGCTATACTGGTTTACATACTTTCTATAATATCCAGTAATTCCTAAAAAGGATTTCACCTCTGATACATTTGAAGGTACCGGATAATTTCGGACGATACTGGTTTTTGCTGGATCAGTTGCTATTCCATCTTGCGATATAATATGACCCAAGTAACATACCTTATTTTCTCCAAATGTACATTTTGGGGGTTTCAACTTCAATCCAGCTGATCTGTATCGATCAAAAACTAGTCGTAGATGCTCCAAGTGATCTGGAAAAGATCTCGAATAAATTATAATATCATCCAAATAGATCAATGCAATTCTCCAATGTAAACCTCTGAGTATTTCATGCATAACACGTTGAAATGTGCTAGGAGCACCATGTAAACCAAATGGGAGGACATTAAATTCATATTGACCTTCTTGTGTGACAAACGCTGTTTTACTTTTTGACTTCTCCTCCATTGCAATTTGCCAATAACCAGACGCCATGTCAAGAGTGGAAAAATACGAAGGTCGGGTTTGGCCTAAATTATTCAAAGAATCTTCAATGTTGGGTAGTGGAAAATTATCACGTTCGCTTATTCTATTAATAGGTCTGAAATCAACACAAAAACGAAAGTCGTTTGTCCCCTTCTTTTTAACAAGTACGATACCACTCGCCCAGGGTGACGTGGAGGGTGAAATTATATTCTCCTTCAACATTTTTTGAATTTGTTCTCTTATTACCGTCTGTAAATGAGGGGGGTGCCTATACGGCCGAGACCTAATTGGGGGGTGATTGCTAGTGTTAATACTATGTTTTATCTCTGCGTAATGTCCCAATGGACTACCAGACGCTTGGAAAATATCTATATACTCAATTATTAATGACTCAAGATCCCGAGCTTGCTCTTGCGTCAGATTTACATTCGACATGTTTACCTGTCCAATAACTTCCCTGATTTGTTCTTCACGAGTGTGTTTAGATTTCTGATTTTCTCTATCTTTTGATACATTAGAGTCTTTGGCGGATGCCGTAAACGGATAGATGTCTTCGTTTCTAACTACTGAGAATATCCCTATTTTTGTATTGGGATATAGTTTTACACTATGATCAGACGGGTTAAGTAACATTACTGTGGTTTTAGTAGATGTATTTTGTTTCCTAGTTTTTGAGACTCCATTCGCCAAAAATAGCCCTAAATTGGTTGCTACTCTTGTGGCTTCGCATATGCCAACCAAGCCAGTGGGCAAATTATTTTTCATTTTAACTTCTAGCATTACTTGCGTCCGAGGTGGAATTTCAAGTTTAGAAGTTGTACGAATCTGGTGTTTGCTGTTAAGTCGAACCTTATTCGAAGCGAAACACATTTTAGCATTTTGTTCCCCCAGGAATTGTGCACCCAAAATTAAGTCGCGATCCAAATTTGTCGCCACATGCATAGGTATACAAAATTCACAATCAGATATAGTGAGAGGAATTTTTGCTATCCCAGTAATATTCAGGCATGAGCCGTTAGCTGTGGTTGCTTGAGAGACACTGCAACTCTGAATATCAACTTTCTTAGATAGATCTGAATCCCTTAGGCACCTTTCGCTAATCAGGTTAATATTAGCCCCAGAATCTAAAAGGCAAGGTAGGGTTTTTGATCCAAATTTTACATCGATACAACATCCCTGCATTGTTAAGTCTATTGTCTGACAACCAGCGTTAACCCCTTCACCTACTCTTAAACCATTAGTGTTCTTGAGTCCTTGGGACTTAGTAGGCGGGGTCTTTAGTTTAAAGGATACCCTTGGATGTGGAATTTAGAATGGCATGCAAACTGCATATGGCCTGGTTTACCGCAACGAAAACAAATAATCCTGTTTTGTTTGGAATAGGAACCCGAGTGCGAACCCCTTTCGTTCTGCTGCGCATTCTGGGGTCCCTGCCAGTTCTGCTGACAATGAGTGAAAGGCGGTGGGTTGGCCAGGTCATTCACAACCGTTTTTAGTTGCGCTATTTCACAATGCAGTTGTTGAATGGCCGTTGCGTTATCCATTGAGGAATGGTTAGGGTTAGGGTGTGGTGACGCAACCTGCGTTGAATGTGCTGAGCGTGCCACTGATGGCTCTGCCACAATTTGAGCAAGGCGTGCGTAATGGAGTGCACGGCTCAATGAATCGGGTTCTTTAGAAATAACGAAGGCCTTCAGAGGGGGCTGCAAACCCCGAATAAAATGAGTTAGTCTCTCCTGGTCTGACTTTTGCAATTTGTGACTTAACGAAGATATATCTGAAAAATAGTCATCCAACGATTCAGATTCTCTCTGGGTACGAGAGGCCAAATTGGTTTCGTTTACCCACTTTTGATTTTTTCCCTGGAAATTGTCGATTAGGGCCGACTTCAAACCTTCATATGTGGCCTTTGTGCTTTCATCAAGAGTTGCCAGCCAAATTGCTGCGTTTCCTGTGAGTCTCAGACTTAATGCTAAATGTATTTTATTTGGGGCAAAATCCCTTAGTTTAGCGTTCAGCTCAAATCTACTTAGAAACACGTCCAGATCTTCATTTGGAGACCCTGAATAGTTGTCCTTAAAATATCCTTCATATTTCGCCATGCCTATTCCTATGTCTGTTTCTTCAAGTGAATTTTTACTCTCTTTTGCCATAGATTTACCAGATGGGAGGTTTAACAGTTGGAACTTAAATATGCAATACACAAATTACTAAATAGAATACAAATTATACAACACAAATTGCTTACCCCAAATCAGTGCGTCGGGAGCAACCGTCAGACTGACCTCAGAGAGTCCCGCTACCCGGATTCTCCACCATATGTTATGATACTTGACTAGCGGAGGACGACTCAAGAACTCAAGCCAAAAGAACTTCTATAGTGCTTCAACATAATTTAATACAACTAATAAAACATAATTACAAAGTCTAACTCCCAGCAGCGGTGACGCTCCAAGGACAGGCCGACGGCTACTCGCTTGTGTTGGGCGTGTCTTAGTCTTATATAGCCCAGGATCTATGTTATATCACTACGCCGGAACAGTCCTTTAAAGTAGTCCCTTAACAATACGCATCACTGGAGTTTTTCTTTCGGTAAAACTTACCGAGACGATGGGAACTTTCCCCATTTTAAGTCCAGTGCAGACAGAGTGGGAGATTTTCTTCTCGGTTACTTTTCCCGAGGCCAGCGGTTACTTCTATACCGGCCAACTTCAGAGGCCTAAATCCCACACTAGACGAAATCCCCCGGGATTTCTCAAAAAATTTCCCGGGGGAATTCGGTTGGTCTGTTCCACTCTTCCAAAGAAATTCCCAGGGAATTTTTTTTTTCGAGAATAGGGTAGGAGTAAACCCTGGGGGAAAGGTAACTGTATAGTGACTTACCCCACCTTTTTGAGTTTATTTGGGAACTTCCGAAAGGGCGCCCTCCGTTTACACATTCCCCGGGGAAGGGTTGCCAGTGTGAAACGACCGTGCATATTCCGGGAAATAGTGTCCCCGGAAATTACCAAAATGGATCCAGTGTGAACGGTTGCGGGGTTGTTGGTGGGGTAAAACAAAACACAGGGATTTTCCAGGGGATTTATTCCCCGGTGATTGGTTTTGTAGTACAGTGTGGAAAGGGCTTAAGTCCCACTCACTGTCGGTCATTGCATGGGCAGCCATTCGTGTATATATACAATCTCGAGCCAACTCGAGCTGACTGGTATATGCACTCAATAGACCGATTGCGTGACCGCTGTTTATACATGCCATCACGTTACCTATAGTGGGTATTTTGGGATCTAATTTGGCGCAGGACAGGACTGGAAACCAGCAAAGAAGACTATCATAATATTGTCCACATTCTTCTTTGTACGTTTCCATCCCTGCTCTGTGCCAAATGAGATTATAAAAATACCCACTATAAGTCACGCGATGGCATGTATAAACAGTGGTCGCGCAATCGGTCTATATTGAGATGAACGAGAAACAAAATAAGACTGCTCAATCAACCGGCTGAAAATGAAACGGCTCAGCTCGATCTATTCTATCCATAGAGCTCTATAAATAAACTAGAGTGCGCACTCATCGCGTGACGCGTGCCGACAAAAGAAAGTAGGACATTAAAATTCGCCAATCCATTGAGGTATTGATGGCCTTTCCTTTCATTACTAAAAAAACCATTTCTATAACATTTTAGTTTAGTTTCCGCATTCACAACCTTTCGGCTATACCTTACCTCATTCATATTACGCGCGATTGCTACTGACATCCGGGCATTTCGAGCTGAAGTTGACCTCTTTGGTAATGGCGGATGCGCGTCTATCTCGGCACACGTTCGTACCACGCGTTGATAGAGAGTGCGCACTCTAGTTTATGTATAGAGCTCTGTGATTCTACCCCACACCCCACACAGCAGCCCTTTACTTGTTTGATGAACCACCCCCGCTCTGACGTAAACAGACTTATTTTCCTGTCCTTTATCTTTTCCCTCCAAAGCAACATCAGTTCAGACGGGTTTCACTGCATGGACGATGACTGTCATGTCATCTCAGTGAGATGAAACAGCCGATTAAATAAAGCTGATATGATCTGTCCGTTTGGTCAAGTCCTTCCTCCGTGGTTTGGTCAATGCCAACACTGCCTGCCTGCGCCTCCCCACCCCTTCCCCCAACCATTGCAAGGGAGTTGATCGACACGTCATTGTGACTGTGTTCAGCCGAGCGTGACTGCTCTCTCCCGACAGTGTATGCAAACCAGCCACAGGAAACTGCGCAGTATACTTGCTCCATGCGTACACCACTTTCGGCGAAAGATTAATGGCCGAAGTATACTCCCACTTCCGTATGCAGTGGTATATATCGCGTTCATTTCGCAACCCTTCAACCACACCTTCAACCACATCATTTCTCGAACCCTGCCCTGGTCCAGACCGTTGCCGAACGCTAAGTAAGTGGGGTTTGTTTTGTTCTTAAAGAAAACGGCGTACTTTGGCCGATTCCGATACTCGATAGGAATCTTTTCGGGACTGTGTACTGACTACACAGTATTATGCATGCGCTCAGATTGATTTGCTGTCATCTGTTAGGCAACAACAAGTGAAATCACAGCAGTGGGTTTTTTTTATACACAAGGACTACGGAGAGCCATATAAACACGCATTGGTGATGATACCCGCTTTCGCTTGTTCCATTAAATTGATAAAACAAAACCTGGTTCCCTTTAGGGGTGATCGATGGATTGTCTAGTTGCATTTGTCTTTGCTTTGCCTCTTTGCTTTGCTCGGTGGAAAAACCTTCCCGTGATAGCCTAATTCTGACGCTGACGAAGTCTAGCCCAAACTTCTGATCCCTCAACTTTCCCAAATCCTACAGAATCCTATTGTCCTAGTGTAGGAATGTGTAGGATTGAGGGCCTGTGGTAGTTGATGCATATGCAGGAATTTGCAGGATTGAGGCACTTTCATGTGAAGTTTTTCTCCCTGTAGGAAAATGCAGGATAGGCCTACAGGTTACAAGGCCCAATGTGATGGAGGATGATTCTGTAGGATTGAGGGCATGTGGAGTTTTTTGTCACTTGAGGAAAATGTAGGATCCATGTTACAAGGCTCAGTTTGATGGAGGGCACTTGGTAGTAAAAAATAAACATCATCACAAGAAGTAGTACGGTACCAATGGTCCAGGGAGACATTGTAACGATCTGGATGGGGTTTTTTAACTGAAGGATTGTAGGATTGTGCAGGATTCTATAGTAACAAGTGGTGGGTAGTCAGGTGAGTCTCTCCGCTCTGCTGAACGATTACCTATTTACCTTTGAGATTGAATTTTATGTATTACAAGATATATGTAAATTTACGCTGACTCACAGAAACAATCTTGGCACTTGAACGGCAACGAAACACTGTCACTCTCATGTCATAGAGTTTCCTCGCTCTACAATTCTTTAGTCAGTGAAACATTTTGGGCAAGATTTGAGTTTAATACCTACACCGTGAAAGGGTGTTGGGAAAACACCTAAATCCCCAATAGACCCCCTATCATTATATCGACAATAGCCACTGTCTGGCTCAACCACTTGCCGTAAAATAAAATGGATTTACAGTTTCTCCAAAAATCACGATTTTCTGACGCGAATGGACGCGGTTAGTATGCGGCTGTGTGCACAACCCGAACGTCACTATTCCTACATATAGCCTATATGCCTAAAGCAAATAGACACATGATTTATGCGACACTAAATCATGATATTTGGGGAAACTTAGTCCAATAATTTTTTTTCGGCAAAGGGTTGTGCCAGACAACAAGTGGTCCATTGTTGATTTATCTTTGTTCCACCCTTATGTATACGGTGTCGGTATGAAACTTAAATCTCGCCTTGGCGAGAGTTAACAGGAGTAATACGGTATCCCATAATGTTTACATCTTCGAAGGTGGCGGTGTTTGGGAACCCGAGCCCATCGGATCGGAGAGGCTCTTGACTCGTGGCACGAAGCGAGCTTGAGGCAGCAGTCCCCGGCCCCGCCACCGCCCGTAGGCCCCGCCGCCCCGCCGCACCGCCGACCCAGTCATGATCGTGAAGCGGCGCACCACGTACTTCTTCGTGGTCTCCCTGTGCGCCTTCGCCAACCTCATCTTCCTGGGCGTGGCCATCATCGCCGACCACTGGGTGGACGCCCGGCTCCAGCGCAACGTGACCGGCCAGCTGGACCCGGCCTTCCCGCTGCGCGACTACCTGGGCAACAACCCGATCCAGTTCGACCCGGACGACCCGGGCGCCTTCCTGGGCCGCGACTACTTCGGCCTCTTCCAGGGCTGCAAGAAGTTCAACTACGGCTTCGGAGCCCGCGAATGGCGCTGCTACCAAGGTGAGCGAGTTCGGGTATACACGGAGGACAGAGATCGGTTGTATGGGGAGAAAAAAGTTCCATACAAGGAAACCTTTCCCACCCCCACGCAAGCTATGAGTGGAGAATGGGGCGGCAAGTCGGGTAAATCGTCGACCAACGACTTGATCAAGGCTAACATTAAAATTATTTTGTCAAAACCTTGTTATAATTGCCATACACATGACGATGTCTATAGCAGGACTTTGGTTACAAATCTTCGCACAGTCGGAATCATGTCGTGTAATCCGTGCCAGTTTATGTGTCCGGCCTGCCTGGGTACGGTGCACAAGTTGAAATTTGTGGTAAAATTTTGAGAAAAAAAATCTTCATTGCATGTCAGAAAACTTGACCAGGGAAGAGGGATTATCAAAACTTGAGACTTCTCTCCGTCGCCGTTGCTAAAGCGCAATCAACTTGAAGACTGGCGTTAAGTAATACTACCCATTATAGGCCTATACGTTTCGATTCCGTGTTTCTTCGTATGACATGACAAGACAAGGCCCCAATAGTTGAAGTGTTAGGTTCTTCGTATAGAACCGATAGCCTACCTCATCCACTGCACGAATTTTGCAATCCCTACAGCGAATTATGTGTCATGCGACACACTTGAATCTTGTTTAATATACACTGACAATACAAAAACTCACAAACGTTAGTGTCAAGAACATACGCACAAGAGTGGCATACGACAATATCCATACAAACATTAAACAAGTCAATACACTCAGCGACCTTTGACAAAATCCGAAATGTAAATGTTATCAAAACAGTCAATCGTAAACCTGTTCATAGTTATTTTCCCACACTGCTTCCTTTCCCCTGCTCTATTTTTCCCTATGTCTGTCGAACACCAAGGTCACATTGAGGGAAAGTCACTGGGGGTGGGGGAACGCACACCGAGTTGGGACAGCGCGAGGCAGCAGCGTCATGGTTGCGTGAATAAGTACCGAGATATGTCGATATTTACCTTTCATTTTCTGAGCGCACAATGGCGTTGTTTGGATCGCATCGTTGCAACCGGCATTGGTTGGCGCACCGTACAATTACCTTACGGTGGTGAAAGTACGCCCCGGTGAATTCTGGGGGAAAATAGACTGGCATAGTCCTTGCCCGTCGACAGTTTCATCATGAGAGGAGAAAATACACTTATTTTGTGGAGTTTTGTTGTGCGCAACGAAATTAACCATTCACGGAGTTACTGTTGTTATATTGAGCGTCTCCCGTCAAAATTGAGCGCTTGGTGCCTTTTTTGGAAGCGTATCACAATTGCCAATGTTTGCCATCACATGCACGGGGCTGAAATCAGCTTGTAAGTTGTACCGTAGGGTCTACAGGTATTTGCAATACACATTGTTAACATGTATCTTTCCGCTAACAAAAAGCAGTATCTATCCTCGTATATGTACATACACTATATCCTAAGTAAGGCGACCGACTTCGTACAATCTTTAAGAAGGTTAGCATGCACCCTGGTGCAAAGTGCAATAAATGGCCTGGTTTATTGCAGGCACATGAAACGCCGTCGGAAGAAACCTGCCGTCCATGCACACATAACATGCGCGGATTATTTCTGAACGATTTCCTTACCGGGGACGGCCCTGATGCGTAAAAAGCAACGCCCTACTTTCTGCTCAGCGTAAACGCGGATGTGCATGTACTTTATCATGTTCTTTGCGGCTTGCCCCTTAATCGGACACGCTGGCAATGCATCATCGGAATCAGACTGATGGAAACCGCTCATTGTCGTCCCCTCTGCGCCACAGTTTGAAAAAATAATCGAGTCCACGTAGACTAGAACTGCACTGACGTGGCTCTGATATCCCTGGGGCTTTGTTCTGATTTAATGTCTACACTTCGCAAGGCCGGGGGTCTCATGACTTTGTATTTATAGTAAACCCTATGCATTTTTTATGAAGTGTGTATCATGGATTCGACGTGATGCAAATCCAATTTTTTCGAAACTGTAGGCCTATACATTTTTTTAAACAAAATCTGAACCTCACTTCATGAATTGTCTGATTGGCTGGCTGGCTGGCTGGTTGGCTGGCTGGTTGGCTGGCTGGCTGGCTGGCTGGCTAACTGGCTGGCTGGCTGGCTGGCTGGCTGGCTGGCCGGCTGGCTGGCTGGCTTGGTGACTGACTGGCTGGCTGGCTGGCTGATTGGCTGGCTTTCTGATTGGCTGGCTTTCTGATTGGCTGGCTGGCTGGCTTGCTGACTGGCTGGCTGGCTGGCTGATTGGTTGGAAGTTAAATGAGATTTGAAGGTTTGCATGGTGAGAATATCAGGATAAATAGGTTTGCGGAGACACCATGTAAATTCTCTTTTGTGAGTAAGTGTGGTTCTGAAAAGAACCGGAGGAACTCAGGATAAATAGGTGTGCGGAGACACCATGTAAATTCTCTTTTGAGTAAGTGTGGTTCTGAAAAGAGCCGGAGTGAATCTACAAAAAATCAAAAATGATGTATGGTCGGGTGGTTCTGTGTTATCTTTCCCCTTAAGTCTTTTCTGAGCACGCTGACGTGTACAGCATGGGCTATCCGATTGTCGTCTTCATCTTCTTGACCATCTCCATCGTCTTCGCCCTCATCTCCACCATCTTCGGTCTGGTCAACACGTTGACGGTTCCCATAGAAACCATCCACGGTCCAATCGGCCTCTACCTTTGGAACGCCTTTGGAGGTGAGCTAAAACTTATATCATCTCTTCATGTGCCCCATTAGAATGCTGGCACCCGCCACTCTTCATGAATATGTAGTGTAGCGGGTACCAGTGTTCTACAACCTGAGCTCATGTGCATGGTAGAACGCTGGCACCCGCCACTCTTCATGAATATGAAGTGTAGCGTGTACCAGTGTTCTACAACCTGAGCTCATGTGCGTGGTAGAACGTTGGCACCCGCCGCTCTTCATGAATATGAAGTGTAGCGTGTACCAGTGTTCTACAACCTGAGCTCATGTGCGTGGTAGAACGTTGGCACCCGCCACTCTTCATGAATATGAAGTGTAGCGTGTACCAGTGTTCTACAACCTGAGCTCATGTGCGTGGTAGAACGCTGGCACCCGCCGCTCTTCATGAATATGAAGTATAACGGGTACCAGTGTTCTACAAACTAAGCTCATGTGCATGGTAGAACGCTGGCACCCGCCACTCTCTCGGAATATAAAGTGTAGCGGGTACCAGTGTTCTACAAGCTGAGATCATGTGATAGAACGCTGGCACCCGCCACTCTCTAGGAATATAATGAGTAGCGTCGGTCAGCGTTCTCACCACCTGAGATCATGTGGTAGAACGTAATTGGCACCTGCCACAATTATATAGCAGACTAGCTGTCAAGGGGGAAATTAAAAAGTCTTAAAATTGTACCAGGTACATTATCCCAAAACGGAACCATTTCTCCTGACGACGGGCAGCGTATACGTACGTACGCGCCGCCCGAAACGTTGAGTTGAGTTACCGGGTCTTTTCAAAGCCGCACTCCATCTCGAAAGAGATGACTTGCAATTTGTCACCACAAACTCTCCAAACGGACTCCGTTCACAGTCATGATATGCCTTTGAGAAAGGTCCGACTAAGATTGGGGACGCCGGGCCCCTTAAAATAATCTCTTCAAGATTGGTTTTATTGTTTTGCCCTGGAAAAGGAGAAAAAAAAAAGAAACACGGAGGATTCACCACACGGTGCTGACCAAAGATCTTATAGCTTGCAGAAGCGCGCAAGATGGACTACTCCGAGCAAAAGGTGAAGTACGCACTGGACGCCATTTTAGTAAGCAACTGAATCTGTCGTTTGATTTCAGTGCTCCGAAAATGAAGCGATAGAGTCACAAACAATAAACAAAGATACAACTTTGGATGCGTGAACAGAATGCGATAACTTTTGATGTGATGTGACCACGAAATGGAGAGAATGTGTGCGACTTTGCTTACTAAAATGGCGTCCAGTGCGTACTTCATCCGGATGCGTGTGATCTCGCAAGAGTAGGTTATCTTGCGCGCTTCGCGCGCTATAGGATCTTTGGTGCTGACTGCGAACCTATCGCATCTATCAAAATGGGCGACTTGTCCTGATTTGTCTACACTGTCACGTAATTTATATGACCCTCGGTGCCCACGTATGGTTGACATTCCTCGATTTACCTTTCCAATTCTGAATCTGAGCCTACTGTGTAGTTCTACAAGCTGTAGGGCATGTCACTTTAATAGAAAGCGCCGCTGCGTTTGACGGCTCCTCCCGAGACTTCACGACCTCCTTTCCATTCTTCCTGCGAGTTTTGTCTGCGTCGTAACTCAGTTAAGCCGCTCCCAGTTGCAATGGAAACGGCCGGAGCCCTGTAATCTGGATGCCTTAGGCTGGCGAGAAGACTCGAAGGTTATTATATGATCGGCTTTCTCGAGGTTTTGTTTGCCAATGCCCCGTGAACGAGTAATGCTTCGTCGCTGAGCAACGAGCATACTGGGAATATTTTGACAAGCAGAACTGGAAGTAGAGCCCCGGAGATTTTTCGATTTCATTTGTTCAATTTTATTGCGAAAATGTACTAGGGGAAGACTCTATGAAAGGGACTATATTCGTTGTTTTTGTTTCATAAATTCATGGCCAACTCGCTTTAGCGTGCATGGGGGTACATTTCAAAAGCTAGCACAACGCTGGCTCGTTTTGCTGAAAAGAAAAACCTGGCGACCTGATTGCTATCTTTCTTGGGCCGAAAATCAAATGTAACCATTGTGTATGCATGTACAATGTATAACCAGATTGACATGACCGTGTAGATTATAGTGGCCAAAGCAGCTCTAGCAATTCCTCGGTTATATGAATGCCAAAACGCACACGCCGAGAATAATCCATCCTGGCCTTCGTGCTGGAACGAGATGACGATCTTCGGATAAGTCGGAGAGCAGTTTTGAGGCAAAGACCCCCGTCCCTCACCCCATATGTACAGCAGTGCAGCCTGCCAAGAGTCTCGGGTATCCGAGCCAAATACGATTAGGCCTATACCGCTAATAAGCCGCATCACCCAAAATGTTCACCTGTCAGCTTTCAGATCCACCGCATGATCAAGTGTGTAGCGAGGGCGGTTCTCTGCGGCTCTCTCAGTCGAGTTATCTTGTCTGTGCCATGTTTGTTTCGTTTGTGTCCGGGACAGCCGCGTCCAGTCTACTGGCCGTCCTCCTCTATCTGATCCTGTACCTGACGCAGCTGACGACCAACGTCCTGACAGCCGAGGACATGGAGCCGCCCAGCAACTTCGCGACCGCCGCCGTGTCCTTCGGCTTCTGCTTCTGGCTGGCCCTGGTCAGCTTCGGGCTCTCCCTGCTCAACCTCCTCTTCGTCTTCCTGGCCCACCTGCTCCAGGAGCCCGACCTCCTGAAGAGTCGTAAGAAGGGCAGTGCCGACCTGACAAAGTCCAGCAACAACGTGGGACTGGGCCTCATGTACTGAGAGAGAAAGAAAGACAGACAGACAGAGGGAGACAGAGAGAAAGAAGGAAAGATATGAGATACATTGGGTGACAGAGGAAGAGAGAAAGAGACAGTGAAGGAAATAGGCATAGACGTGGGGCTGGGCCTCATGTACTGAGAGAGAAAGAAAGACAGACAGACAGAGACAGAGAGAGACAGAGACAGAGACAGAGAGAGAGAGAGAGACAGACAGACATACAGAGAGACAGAGAGACAGAGAGAGGGAGAGAGAGACAGACAGAGAGAAAAAAGAGAGACAGACAGAGGGAGACAGAGAGAAAGAAAGAAAGATATGAGATACATTGAGTGGCAGAGGAAGAGAGAAAGAGACAAAGATAGAAAGACGTAGACAGAGAGATAGAAAGATAGAGATACATTCAGAGATAGAGGGAGACAGAGAGACAGAAAGAAAGAAGAAGAAAGAGATATTGGGAAACAGAGGCAGAGAAAAAGAAAGATAGAGATACATTGAGAGACAGAGGGAGACAGAGAGACATAGTAGACGAAATAGGCACAACGCGACAGAGATGGGCAGAGAGACATAGAGAAAGAAAGAGACCTTGAGCGTCAGAGGAAGGCAGAGACATAGAGAAAGAAAGCGATACTTGAGAGGCATAGAAAGACGGAGCGAGACAGACAGAGGGGCCAAAGAGAAGAGAGACAGACAAAGCGACAAAGGACGGAGTGACAGAAAGACAGAGTAAGAGAAAGAAAGGGATATGGAGAAACAGACGGCGAGTAAGAGACAGAGACAAGGACAGAGAGACAACACCAGACAGGGAGAGACAGAGAGACAGACAGAGACATACAAAGAGAGAAAGAGAGACAGATCAATAAAGTGAGACAAACGAAGAAACAGAGAGAGAGAGAGCTACGGGAGAAGAGAGACGGACGGTAGGTAGGATCCTCCATTAGTTACACGCAATATCGACGAGTTCAATTCGGAAATGCTCCAGCGCTCAGCGAAAACATTTGCCCCTCCAAAAAAAAAAGTTGTTTTGTAAAATTGGTGCATGGCTGAACACTCGATTCGGGTGGATCAAAAAATGTTGACTTTGTTAACGTCAATGACGTGTATGCCTCCACAACTCAGGAGCTGGGATTTTCTGCCCAATGATATTACCATATTGAGATACTTCAATGAAGCGAGTTGATGGTCAAGTCTACAGTCGAACGCACGAATTCTTGCTCTCTTGCTACGCAGTTATATCAAATTCTTGTATTGAGTGATTTATTTTTTTCTAAATTAAAATAATTCTGATAAAAATGGTAGGCCAATACTGTATAGCATTTTTGAAATGAACTCTCCCATACGGATAATTCCCGGCATCGGAAGAGCAGGTTATTGTTTGTCAATATTTTGTTACATTATGTTAATTTATCATCGAGTTGTATTTGTTTTCCTTCGCGATATTTCCGTAGTCGGCTGCTTGTTTGGGGACTCGTTCAATATTGACAGAAGATTACTGTATTCATGAAACGGGATTTGGGGGTGCGGGAATTACAGAACAAGGGTAAGATCAACACGAGATTGCTAGAATGTCGCCGCTTCTAGGCACGTATTGCGCAGTGAGGAGATATATTGTATAGAACGCGTGACCTGGAAACTTCGCATCGCACCGCGAGACTTGTTTTCTCAGACCCCATGACCGCCGCACGGTGGTTTTGGGAATAAGGCTGAAAAAGAGGTGTGTTGGGGTTTTTTTCGGTAAACGTGGACAATAGTGGTGCCCAGAGCCCGGCCAGTTGAAGGACGGGAACGACCTCGACATCTTGGTACTTTTAACTATAACTAACGCCTAATCTATCACTAATCCATAATGTATCACCAACCGATAATGTAACACAAAATTACTAAAATTGTAGTGATTTTTTTTACCATTGATGTATCCAATAATTAAGCCACAAGGAAATAGAGGAGAAATCTACACAATAACATTATCTGCTGGGAGGTCATACATTATTGGTTAGAGTTTTTGGGAGGGCATTATCCGTTGGGAGGTATAGTACATGATTGGTTTGAAATTTACTACAATAGACTGTGTCAATTTGTGTGCCATTATGCCATGCGTGCATGCATGTCTATTATGCGTGTATGTAGTAACTGCAATTCCGTCTTGTAGTCTGTCACTTTACAATAATTACGTGGCAATTTGTGTGACATTGTCACATTCTGTGTACAGGGAAGCGTGCCAAATGCCAACATGTATATTATGCGTGTATGTAGTAACTGCAATTCCGTCTTGTAGTCTGTCACTTTACAATAATTACGTGGCAATTTGTGTGACATTGTCACATTCTGTGTACAGGGAAGCGTGCCAAATGCCAACATGTATATTATGCGTGTATGTAGTAACTGCAATTCCGTCTTGTAGTCTGTCACTTTACAATAATTATGTGTCAATTTGTGTGACATTGTCACATTCTGTGTATAGGGAAGCGTGCCAAAAGCCAACATGTATATCATGCGTGTATGTAGTAACTGCAATTCCGTCTTGTAGTCTGTCACTTTACAATAATTATGTGGCAATTTGTGTGACAATTTGTGTGAAGCGTGCCAAATGCCAACATGTATATTATGCTTTTACACAAATCCTCCTTCTTGTAGTCTGTCACTTTGAGGTAGCCCCTTTGTGCGATTTATATTAATTTTTACATCGTTTCGAGAACCTGCACGTTCAGAATGATGCGGCCACCCCTTCCATTATTTTGATAACAAAAATGCCGTCCTCGTTCGAGAGCTAATGGACTCTTCCTTCACCATTACTCGGTTCACTTTGGGGTGTTGTCGTTAATTTTCATTCAGCGCCATTCTCTGAAAAATCGTGTCGCAAATTCCGGCCGAAAATGGTTGTGTGCGGTGAACGATGCAATATATCACCGATTCCATTGCTTGTCAGGGACGCCAACACGCTGTCTGCCATAAAAGGATCCTGAGTGTAATAGCATTGAGATATTATAGAAAGCACACCATCACTGTATAGGCAGTGAAGATTGCGCACTGTTTTCAGTCTATCGATTCAAATCAACAAACACTCTCTAGCTGTCTAACTGCGCCCTTGGTTTGCCGAACATGACTTGACAGCACTCCTTGGAAATTCGATAAGTTTTGATTTATGGGACTGCACACTCGCCCACTGTGCAGTATCGCCGGGAAATCACATTCAGCGCACATATTATGCAACTCGATTGTGGCCAACGACCTATCGACGTTATGTCTATTTTCACAAAACACGAAGGTTGAAACAAACCAGTTTTGTACATTACCGGCACTGCATGCAATCCTCGCAGACGTTCGACTTCTATTCGAAGGATCCATTTGGTTGAGTAATCTTCCCGTGACCAGAAAGTTTGCGAAAATGTCAATGTCTCCCTCGAGGGACTACTGCATATTGGGCGTTTACTTCACCGGCGGACTACATGTAGGCTTATCTCGTTTTTTAATGTAAATTTTCACAAAATACGAAGATTACAACAAACGAGTGATGTACATTACCAGCACTGCGATCCCCCTAGATTCGAAGGAACCATTTGGTTGAGTGATCTTCCCGTGACCAGAAAGTATGCGAAAAGTCAATGCCTTCCTCGAGGGACTATATTGGGCTGTTTACCTCACCGGCGGACTAATTTTCTTTAAATAGATCCGCGAGGGCTGTGTGAAATGCATTGGGAAGACACCAGCAGGCGGTAAAACACGCAATCTATAGCACCGTATATAGCACCCAAATCCTCCGCCGGGAATGTACATGTATACCACCACTCCTTCATGTATCTCACCTTTGATTTCCAATACCGCCAAATAACAAACATTATACCGGTAAATTGTATTTTGTATTGGCTGTGATGGCCGACCATAGATTGAATTTGCTAACCGCTGGTTGGCCGAAACAGAGGCCGTGACGTAGGAAAAGAAAAGGTCTATTCTTAAGGTCAAACGTGCGAAGAAATTATCATTTGTCACAGGCACATACAACGCCTAAGTCCAAACGGCCTGCATGCGTGGTCAAACCCCAGGATTTCTGAAAGAGTGTCTTGAGCTCCTTTGCATATATTCAGCGTAGAGTGTCAGGTTGCATGGTTGGTCGAAATTAAAGCACCCTCGTATCATTGGCGTATAGATTTAGGCTCATTTCCGCAGTCTTGTTTGATACCTGTACATTTTACCGCGCACCTATTGTTTATTAACGAATTACAGAATTAAATTAGAGATCACATAGATTGAATATTATGACATTGTATAATCTACACAGTGCATTGACGTACATTTTACAAGCCTTTTATATTAAACGCTTTAGCTGGAACTTTTATACGTAAACAAAAATAGAGCTGAATATATGACGTAACATTTGAGATTATTTCACAAAATGATTTCCCGTTTTACATGTTTTACTGTGATACACATAATGTATAGGCCTACATTAAATAATTTAGGAAAAAGTTTTGCATGTCTGCTCGTCGCATTGGATTACCCGTAGTGTAATCTAAAGTACGACATACCCGGTAAATAATAAAACAAAAAAACTATATTTGATGAGGAATGCAATACTATTCTCATTCTCATTATTTTCCTGAGTTAAAAAAAATAAAAAATTATTGGTTGTTGATTACAGTCATGATGTGATGCACGTTTAGAGTCTAGACAGAAACAGACTTGAGCGGCACAGGGTTGGGTGCAGCTTCATCATTGAAAGGTTACCCACATCTATAAGATGAATGATGGTGAAATGAAATAATGGTCAAAATTAATGTAACCACTGTCCGCACTAGGACTTTCGTGAAAAAATGTGCGTACACGTGTACGAGTGCGTACACAGTCCTCCTGCGAGCCCCCGAATAGACGGACCAAGAAAAGGCCCGCACTGAACGTGTACGCGAGCAAGCTCCTAGATCCATCGGTGTTTAGACCTCCGTGTAACCCCTTTAGTTCTTAACGACCCCTTTAGGCCTATGAACCAAAACAATGGAAACATGGAAGTTATATAGCATTGCCATACTAATTTGTTTACATCGGATGGGAAAGCAGTACGTCGTCCACTAAGAATAAAACATACGTATTACTGTTACGCGGAGGAAGCGACCATTATTTGGAGGGTAGTTCCGTTTATTTTCTGTTGCCTTCGATCTTTTAAAACATACACTATTCATTAAAGCGTTATCTACTTTTGATTATTGTAATTGAAATGACCGTTTTTTTACTCAACGCAGTCTTTCCACGTGCAGTTGAATCCCGAGTAATATTTATTTTATAACGCTCTCCCCGACTAATTGTGGAGTCGCTTCGTTGTCAAGGACCGCCATGTTTGGTGACCGCACGTGGACGAACTTCGTGTCAAGCGTATGGACATGGACGTGAGTAACACTAATTACACAGGCCTATCTAGACCTTTTCAGTCATTCAATCATAAATGGTTCTCTATAATTATGCTCGTAAACTAAGATAGTTTTCACTCGTGCTATTGTCTCCAATTACGAAGTTAGCGCTCACTTTGAATAAGAAGTTGAGATTCATCATCCCCGTTTTAATACGTTAGCGTTAAAGCAGTGGACGTGTATTTACGACACCTCATTATCAGCCGTTCCATTTTCCCCTATTTCACATGACCATCATTATTAAGTAACAAATTAGGATTTTGTTCATTATAGGGGTCGTTGAGAACTAAAGAAGTTACACGGAGGTCTAAAGTCCGCCGGATATAGGCCCGCTTGCTGGGGAGTGGCATGCCCAAGCTATAGGGCCTAAGCGAAGAACGGGGTTGCATTTCACTCGAAATGGTATTGCGCAAAGCAACATTTGGCACAGTATTTCCGATGGCCGGATTTAGATTTCTATATCGGCGGCCAACGACAAGGCTATAATGTTCGGCAAAGCGATCTGCAGCTTGGTAATCGGAGCTCAATTATCACCTTAAAAAACTCTGCATGTGCATTTGATATGTGACGACCTTACACGACGAATCCTCTGGACAGAATACGCCCAACAGACTCCCCTCACAATAACACAGTTTTCATTGTTCTCTTCAGCTGTCAAATGTGTGAATAATTTATTCGCCAATAATCACGTCAGTGCGATACAAGGTGCCAAATTAACGCGAGTTCTCTTCAGAGTTGACAAAGATTTTACCGAACAGACACTGTTATCATTACCTGAGTGTATCCTCACGGCAAGGCGTGTGGCGTTTCTTGTGAAGCACAGCCTCCACAGCCCTGCCAGTCGCACGTACCACACTAACCGGATTTACCAATTACCATCATTATAATTCTACACATTGTGCAATTTAAATAGCATTAAGTGAAAGCCGGGCGTGCACATTGTTATGACAAGCACCTGTTTGAAACTTTCAATATCGTTGAAGTACACGTTGTGTTCTACACGCACTCACATTATAATTACATGATATAATAATTATACTAAATAGGTTTATGTCTACAGAATTTGTTTTAAAAGTACAATCCATACAGTGCCAAATATAGGACAATTCCACATTAGAAATAAAGTCTAACCATGATTAAAAAAAACATAAATGCGCGCATTTTACGTCTTTGCATCTCCTTGGTGTCAACACGCTCTTTAACGTCAACATGCTCCCCTAGCTGCCTGACAATAACTATTGTCGGACAGTGCGGACCAAGTGCGCTCGCTTTGCGGCAAGGGTATGGTAGGCCTACTACCTGAAGTATTGGAGGACCGTTTACACCGAAGAGCTACACATACGTCTATTTACATAATTATGCATTTCGATTTCTTCGTGTAATTCCTTCTAGAAACAGCTGAGGGAGATTTGACTGTCGTGATTTCCAAACAGGTCAGGTGAGCCGACGGTTAAATTCTAACAGGACTTTCCTCTGGGGCAGGGCGGCGATGAAGCGGATTGAAGCCTTTATATTGGGCCACAGACTAGACCACCGGTGAGCTAGTATTGGTCAATCAATCTGGTTTATATAGCATTCGGTAGCGAAGCAACGGACCGAATCCCCTGCAGGACTGCGTGGACAGTGCCCTGCCTGCAGTGGCCAGACTATACGCGAAAAAAAAAAAAACAATTACGTTTAATACTCACCGTGACCACAACATGCATTCAAGTAGTGCAACGATCCGACGACAGAGTCTGAGCGATGTGAGACCACGTGCGCACGCGCACTCGATCTGTGGCGGCCTCTTTAGCTCTGCCCATGCGCAGCGAAATAGAAATGCTCTTGAGCGCGATCGAAGTTGATGGCGCGCGCCGGTACTGCAACGCAACAGACGGATTAGGAAATACCAATGACACCACGTTACGCATACTCATGACGTCACAACTGGCGTGCCTGTAGATTAAAACGTATAACTATACGCGAACACGTTTGGTCACAACTACATTACATGATGTTTACTCTGTTAAAACACAAAATGACACCCATAACTTTTAACACAGTAATATTCAACTTACGCGGTGCTGTTCCTTACCAGATAGCTACATATTATAAGGATTCGGATATCAAGGGCAAATTGAGGGTCTGTTCGGAGTCACAAATGCCCTCCATCATAGCCTTACAAAAGTAAAAGAGGTCTGAAACGGATGACGTGTCAGCTGTGTGTTTAGAGGGGTGAAATTTAACTCTGGTTCTAGATGTATGTAGTTTGCATATTATACTTGTATGAGAAGTGCCACCACGGATAGGTATGGCACCTGGACTTAACCTGACCTAGCCCACTGTTAGATATACAAGCACCCGCCTGTTTACCTTGACCACGTGAGTTGAGCCATTTGAGCAGCCTGGCAGCGGAGAGCTGACACCTTGTAAATAGTTTGTGGACACAGACTGCCTTGATTTGAAGTTCTGTTGCAACAAAAAGTTTTAGGCCTAATCGTACACAGTCTGTCCTCGGTGTCAACACGCTCTTCGGTGTCAACATGCTCCCCTAGCTGCCTAAACATTATTGTCGGACCTTGCGGACCAAGCGCGCTCGCTGTGCGGCACGGGTACTACCTGACCAAAGTATTGGAGGACTAGGGAGCATGCTGACTCCGAAGAGCATGTTGACACCGCGGAGCTGCACTGGTTATGCTTCAGAGTAATCTGAGAGTAATTTGAGAGTGTTCTGCATGCTACTGTGTTGGCTTTACTTTACTTCGTTCTACTTTTGTGTGGGATCCATCGCTTTCTTTGTTTTCCCTTAAATTCTGCTATAGACCAAACTCATACTTTGTATACAGTCTCTTTACGTTCCAAGAAGTCATATCTCTGATTCCATTTCATTTGCCTGCTAAATTAAGTTGATCAAAACAATCGGATTTTTTTTATGGAACCAAAGGTTTTCATCTTTCCGTCCCAACTTTGTTGATTTTTTTACGACCTTTCAATAGAACCAGGAGCCTTCTCTGTTTTGTCTTCAATGTGCAGCTTTCCCCGGTACAATGTGCACAATCGATAAAGGCCTGGTCTGCGATACATGCACATCTTTTTGTACCTCTTGGATCGCTCTTTATGAGTCAGGATTTCATCAGCGGTGTGTGTGAGATACACTGTCATCATCTTGTCCGTTTATTCCACGGGGGACTTACTGGCGCAACGGCCTACCACGATTTGTGAAATTGTCAGTGCAAAAATACATCTGTATTCCAAAAAAGGACGCTTGGTTAATACGTTGATAGGGCAAAAATATATACCTTGATACATCAAGCATTCCTTTATGCATGAATTATCTTTGATTTTGTGGGGGTATTTTTCGGCACAAAAGTGGAAAGGTAATTTCAACCACATAGGCGCGTGAACAGGTTTAGGGGGCCGGGTGGACCTTGGTCAGCCTCTGTCTACCGACCATGCTCGCGCTCGCGCTCGCGCTCGGAGCCGGGCCGGCCGACGTCGACTGGGTGAGCTCCGTCCCGCCGGTGGTGGAGCGCCAGTCGGCCACCTCCACGTCGGCCACGAAGCGGGCCGCGTACAGCTTGGGCAGGTAGACGCAGGCCAGCGTCAGGTAGGCGTTGAGCTGGAGCGCCACGCAGACGGTGGCCACCCGGTGGAGCACCGAGGAGGCCGTGGAGTAGACGGGCACGGCGGCCAGGCACAGCACCAGCGTGGAGTAGACGCTGGCGGCGATGAAGCGCGACTCGTTGTAGTTGCTGGGCACCTTGCGGGTCTTGAAGGCGTAGTAGCAGCAGGCCAGGATGAGGAGGAGGTTGTAGACGCACGAGGCCAGGAAACCGTAGCCGAACTGGCAGTAGATCTCCGCGTAGTTGTCCAGCTTGGAGCGCTGGTACAGCTGCGGCAAGGACGGCGCGCAGACGAGGGAGACGATGGCGATGATGAACTGCAGAGGGGCATTAAGAAAGAAAGAAAGAATGAGACGACCATTTTAGTGTGAGCTTTGCATCGGATGATTTTTGGATAATCTCAATGCGAGCTTGTTATTGGTTCTTTTTTCTGTTGAGGTATCGGTCTTGGGCATTGAAATCTCGGTCTTGAGAATTAAGATCTCGGTCTTGGGCATTGAGATCTAGGTCTTGGGCATTGAGATCTCGGTGTTGGGCATTGAGATCTCGGTCTCGGGAACTGATATCTCGGTCTTGAGAATTGAGTCTTATAGTAAAGGGATGGTCCCTTACAGAATTGCGCAGTGACCTTGTGTATTGATGGAAACCATGTCTGAGAATGATGTTATACTCGCAAGGGTTGGGACAATATCCATGGGCTGCCCGGTGAACGATGGAGTGGCCAGCTACGTCACGACGGAGTTGCAAATGCTCCAGGGGGATGTCAGGGAACATTCTATGGCATTTTTCTCTGCAGTGCATGAAGAGAGCGGAGAACATACTGTGGAGCACTGTTCCATACATACCCTCCACTTCAAGGACGGCACTGTCAAGCGCATCTGGGCTCTCACTCGCCTTCAGTCATCTTTGACTCTTCGGCACCATGCGCCGACCGCTAAACCACCCATGGATCGGCACTCGTCTGCCGAAATGCCCGTCAGTATCTCTATGCCCACTGTGCCTTTCAACCACTAACGCATATAATTATGAATGGTACGTCTATAATTCAGTTAGGCCTATGTGCCTATTGGAAAGACCATGCCAGATTTATTTAAAAATCAGAGTAAGATGTATGCTACTCAGTAACCAAGTCAAGCCTGTTCTAAGTAGGAGAATACCGGTATTGAAGAAAAATGGGGGTATTGATTGATCCACGGAAGCTTTTTACAGATCTCTTTGAAGGTCTTTTACAGCAGAGTGAACCAGCGATGATGTTTACGATAGATCGACGCATCTGTCCCTGTCTGTCCCGCCCGCCCAGCCGGGCGTGAGGCAAGCAAGCGACCCGCCGGCCGATCGGGGCAATCGTGACACGAACATCACTGCCGTCCGTTATAGGCTGCACGATGTGCACGGTATGGATCGTGTGCCCAAGGCCGACGATGCACGCACGCCGGAACAAAATCTCTCCAACGCGTCGACCTGCATAGCTTTCCTGCCTCGGCGTTGCACGTGCGAAACCCCTTACGGGCGAGGCAATGGCGACTTTTCCGTCTGTACGTGACAATAGCCACGCATAAGCGGTGCATCGCAATATCTTCTTTCAGCTGCTTTGTTCTATTAATTTGTGTACATGTCCACAATGTGTCCTGTCGTGGAATACTGCTGTCACGTAGGTTGGTGCTCCGGCCTGCAGTCTGTCCCTGCTTGATCGAATTCAAAGACGAATTACAAATCTAGTTGGACATGATCTAGCGTCATTTCTGGATCCCCTATCTCTCTGTTGCTCTGTAGCCCCATTGAACCTCTTTTACAGATACTGTTTCGGCAGGTGCTCCAATGAACTCTCACTGGTTATTCCACCCAACCGTACCTTTGGTCGCACCGCACGTTTATCTGTTCATTCACATCCGTACATTGTGGTTGTTCCCAAGGCGAATACCTTGGGATACTCGTCCAGTTTTTTTCACCGCATCCTACTTCCCTCCCACTTACAACCTGTCCCAATTTAAGCCGTAACGTTAGCAGTTGATGATCCCTTAGATATAACATAATGTTTGCGCCGAGGAGAATGTAATTTAATGGGGGTTTGCCCCGCTCGACGTAATTATCGGAGAGTATTCAGTGCTTTGCCCGATCGTAACTTACGATCAATCGCAAGACGATGAGCGATGCACAGACACCATACGGCCTATCACAGCTTGCGATGAGTTATCCATCGTAAGTTGAGTTAAGATGCATCGTAAGGCTTTGTGAAATCCACCCCTGGCCATGATATGAACCCCTCTTTATTTGTTCCCCTTTTCCCCCTCCTTAAACATCACATTCTTTTCCCCCTCCTTAAACATCACATTGAGTGACCTGCTTTGGGCCCTGTGGTTGGCGTTTTTCCATGAAAAAAAACCTCGGACAAAATAATGACCTTTTCTATATTAAAACACGAAGGCGCTCATATTGGGCATGTTCATTCGTCCGGTGTGGGTCGTGGGCACGTTCTGTGGGTCGCACTACACGCGAGCTCTCCGTTTTCTTCATGTTTGCGTCGCGCGTGACGCTCAGCGGGGTCGACTCATGAATTGCGGTCTCGAAGAAGCAATATTCACGTTATATTATTTCTGAAGAGGTGCATTTGAAAATAAAATGAATAAACACCTGGAAACTAGGAACACGCACGACAGCATCGTAAAACGCATTTAGAAAGATAACATACTATTGTCTGTGGACTTTTTGTTCGATTAAAATCAGATCTAAAAGTGATATAAAAACATGTTGCAAACTGCTGACTGACTAAAATTACCAAATTGCAAATCTCAGAATTTTGTGGGCCTGACGTTTCGATCCTAGCAGGACCTTTCTCTGCCTTTGAGAAAGGTCCTGCTAGGATCGAAAAGTCAAGCCCACTAAATTATAATTAGTGTTTTGATAAGGGCGTGACTGAGGTTATGCGTCACATGTTAAAAGCTGTCCAGGCACTCGCTCAAAGGTCCTTCGTTCTCCGGACAGACATATTTTTTTTTGCCAGAAAGGAAGGAACCAAAAATGGGGTCGTGCCATTATGCTGCACGCAAGAGGCTTCGATCCGCCATCCCATTGTAGTTACGTGTTTATTTTGGCTCTAGGGTATATAGCAAGGTTTCCCCTGCATATTAAATGTCGAGGCGGTCCCATCACACTATTTGATGGACCACCTCAGGGGTTTGTCTCCAAAACTGCCACCTCATGGGTCAAAATCATGCTTGAATGAAATGTTCATAAACACAACAGCCCCTCGGTATGTGCCAAAGGGCTTTGTACGTGTATCGCATTGTTTCCTTGCACTCTGCTGTATGTTTCTGCATGCACATACACATTATGACAGTGCTTTAGACTCACTTCTTAACCAATCTGTGACCCATGGAACCTCAGTATATGGCGCATCCACAATATACCTCAGTATAGCGCATCCACAATATACCTCAGTATAGCGCATCCACAATAGGCCTATACCTCAGTATAGCGCATCCACAATATACCTCAGTATAGCGCATCAACAATTTACCCCAGTATAGCGCATCCACAAATACCTCAGTATAGCGCATCCACAATATACCTCAGTATAGCGCATCCACAATGTACCTCAGTATAGCGCATCGACATTATACCTCAGCATAGCGCATCCACAATATACCTATATAAGTATAGCGCATCCACAATATTCCTCAGTATAGCGCATCCACAATATACCTCAGTATAGGGCATCCACAATATACCTCTGTATAGCGCATCCACAATATACCCCAGTATAGCGCATCCACAATATACCCAAACTCATCTATACCGATGAGCAAATTATCGGTTACCACCTCAGACTCACCAAATACTAGGGCAAACCCTGGGCAGTATGTGGAGTCGGTCTGACCTTTGACCGCCTCCCCTCTATAGTCCGGCATTGCTCACAGGTCGTGACAAACGCGGAGGGACGGTCAGAGGATTATTTCCCCTCCCTCGTCCTTTGACGGGAACGGAGACGGCGAGAAAGCGATGATGAAAGTGGCGCTACTCTGATTTCTTTTCTTTTCTTCGGTTCCGCTATTCGATTACAGTGATTGCCGAGGAACGGCACACAACTGTTTGGCGAGTCTAAGCGAGGAAACTTAAGAAATAATTTCCATTTTTCCCCGGGACACTCCTCCGACTCGCGTGGTCGTTATTGCATCGCCATTATCGTGCCGAGACCGAATGTGCTTCTCGCGGCGGAATAAAAGAAGACACTCCGAGAATTATTATTACGTGCACCATTTGTGTTTCAGAAGAGAAAGGCCCGGAGGCCAGGGGGTGGGGGGGATCGCTTGCTTTTTTTGATCGTCAATCTCCACCGAAGTGCCACTTTGTATACATAACAACAGCCACTCGTTCAGGATAGTCCAATATTGTAAAGGCTCATTGGACGTCCAATGATTGAGGAAATTAAATGACTGTTCTTCACAATACATGCAGGTCTCTCTCCGATTGCCAACATTGAAATAAGGAAGTACAACCAAACGTTGACAAGCACGCTGGCCTATAGATGGATGGACGCCAATCTGACGGCAAAGAGGCCTACGTTATACGCACCGGTTTCAAATTTAATCGAACGGTACATTGACTGGATATCTTCTTGAGACACCTTCTTTTGTTCCCTATACCTACCTTTGGCGATCGTTTGCCGATTAATTCGCCATTCGATCGCAAATTCGATTGCTCTTGGCCACACCCGACTCTGTACTTCTGATAAGATTTTAAGATTTGCATGGTGGAAATACCAAGAAGAAGTTTTGTTGTCTGCATATCATCTCTTAAGAGAAGGAGTATGGCTTCGAAAAGAGTAAACTCAACGTTTCGGGGAGTGTGTACTCTGCCCGACACCAGGAGACATATTTCTCACATCTGCGGCGTTTGGATTCCATTTTTTGCTTCGATGTTTCAATGAAATGATACTCACCTGGAAAGCGGTCAAGATGGAGGCGATGATGAGCTGTTCGGTGGGCCCGACGAACCTGGGTTTCTTCCGGGACTTCTTGCCGGCCGCGAAGATGCGATAGATGCGGTTGACCTTGAGCAGGGTTGGGGCGTAAGTCAGCGTCAGGCAGATGGCGATCATGGTCTCGGATAGGAAGCAGGAGAGCCGGGAGGGGTGGGCCAGAATTAGGACCACGGACAAGAAGGTGACGAAGAGACCGGCGATGTTGACGCAGCTCAGCTCCCGGCTGGTGGCCTTGATCAGGGCGTGGTGACGGTAGTGGAGGAGGCCCGCCGCGGCCAGGACGGACAGCAGGAGTCCCGCGAAGGACAGGACGAGGATGACGACGACGACGGCGTTCTGCCAGTCCACCGGCGTGGCGGGGATCGGCCGGCACGCGCTGAAGTTCTCCGCCGGCCAGTGGAACCGGCCGCACTCGGCGCACGCCGTCCCGTTGCTGACCACGGCGTTCTCCGGGCACCGCTCGCAGCCGTAGCAGCACTTTTCCTCCAGGGGGACGACTCTCTCTCCCGGCCGGCACTCCTCTCGGCAGACGGACCGCGGGGGCGTGACTGACCCACGTTTCCACTCGAGGCTTCCTGGTTGAATGTACAAACGCTTCCCGACCTCTTTACGGGAGTCCCATTCCCCAACTTGTACTTTGGAGAAGACGCCGTCCACGTACCGAAAACTCCCCACCGCGTATTTACCTCTTGGGTCGCTGTTCTCGTCAAACTGGAAGGCCCCGTCCACGCCGTTAAATTGGACGGATTTCAGGCGAGCGAGCAGACTAGAGCCGGTGACAGTGCCGTTGGTCAGACAACCCGAGCTTCCCCGACAATCCTCCCTCAGAATGTCGTCCAAAGCCGTGGCGAAAGCGTAGACAGCGTCCACCACGCAGTGCCTGTTGGTGGACCCCCTGGCAGTCACCGGGCATCGGTTGTTGTTCTTGCAGTCGTCGATCAGAGCCTGAAACCAGGGACTGACGGCTCGGCCGTCTGTCTGCGCCTCTCGAAAATAGTCCGCGAAGAACGGCACTTCCTTGTAGAAGTTACTCACAGCAAAGCTCCCTGAGATAAGATTCTCAACCTTGCTGCTCACAAGTTTTTCGACTCTCCCAAAGCCGTCACTCGATACGAATATCAACCCCGGATGGGTCGGTCGTGCCCGCTGCAAGATCGCCAGGATGTGGTAATTCTCATCAGTGAACAGAAACGTGAAGAAAATCACCACAGTTGCTTTGTTGTACTTGAGCATCTTATCGACTATATCTTGGATCTCGTGCTCGCTTGAGGATTGTCGAATGGGTAGTACATAAGCAATGCATATTCCTCTCTTTTCGGCTAACCTCTGAATCTCCTGACCGCCGAGTATACCGTACGTGTTGACGGAGTAGATCAGGCCGACGTAGGACCACTCGTGCTCTAGCACAATGTCGACGATGGCCTCTGCCTGGAGATTGGCGGGCGGCCAGGTGCGCAGGAAGAAAGGGAACCGTCTCTTGTCGCTCAGCTCGATGGAGGAGCCGCGGTAGGACACCACGGGCACTCGGTGGACGGTGGCGACCATGGCCGTGGCGACGTTGGTGCCGCTCGCCCCCGCGCCGACGATGCCGACGAATTGGCCCCGCCGTCCGGGAGCGGGGTGGCCGGCAGGCGTGGCCGGCACCGGGGCAGGGCCAGGGGCGACGCCGGCCATGGACAGTGCCACCGAGGCCGCCACGGACTCGTGCGCGCAGTAGTCGCGGATGTGGAAGCCCAGCCGGACGTCGGGCAGCAGGTCGCTGCGATTGTTGATCTGCCGGACGGCGAAGATCATCAGCTCCGAGAGCGGCACCGACTGCTCCAGGAGCGGTCGGTCGCAGAAGTCCTCGACACTCATGCTCATGGGGAACAAGCCGCCGATGATGAAGTCCCCCTCTTGCCAATGACTCACCTCAGCTCTCGCTGGAAGCGAACAGCGAACAGTGGACAGACCAAGTACAGCAAGAGCTACAATGACCCAAGCAAGTAGCCCAGTCATCCTGGCAGGCGCTTGATGGGCCTCTATGCCCCCCAAAACAGTCACTAATCCAGATATCGCAAAGAAAGATGCTGGTCGTTCCTTGTTCAAAAGCCAGGCACTATACCCATACGCGTAAGTGCTCCATTGCTTAACACCTCAGATCGACGCCGTGACCAAACTGACGATAGAATGGGCTGCATCCTTGCCTTTTAAGTAGGCAGTCTTTTTTTGCGGGAGACAGAAAGGCCATAGAAGATCGTCGACTATTGGACGCCAAGGATTTCGAGAATTACATTTGCATCTACATGTTGTTAAGGCCAACCCGAATGAAAGAAAAAAAGGACCAAGAAAACTGTGGCAAGGGAATAATGCATAATGCATTTGGCACACAGTGCATATGTCATGCGCGGTTATGCGCCAACAAAAGAAAGGAAGAAAAGAAATAAATACCGGGTTGTTAACCCACCCACAAAAAGAGAACTAAATAACTGGGACAGAAAAAACAAAGAAATAACTTGGTAAGATTCGTCTTAATTGAAACATAAACCAAGCGAATCAACATTACACAGAAAACCAATGAAAATAACTAAAATGAATGACACTCAAATGATTGGATATTATAAATCAACAAGAAATGAAGTATAACTGTTATAACAGTTGAGTCAACTGAATCAAAATTAAATACAAAAAAATAATAATAAAAACTAAACATATATCAATCCATGTACGAAACCTTTTGATGGCCTCTAAATTCAGTTGGTCTGGACAAAGGGGAACAGAATTTCCCCCAAAAAACTCCTCTTCAGGTGGGTATTGGGCACAAAGTCCGCACTAAACCCCTGGTGACTCAAATGTCAACCGTTGCCGTCAAGTTGGGCACACTGAGGTGTCGGCTTTCTCCTTATCGGCTTATAGCCCGTGCTTGTGCTGAGCTCTGCTCAGCGAATTCTCCCTTCTTGGGAATCTTCATGCCCTCCTGTGGAGTTATCCTCTCTCAGGGATTTCTGGTCTCCAACAAGGGAAGGGGGAGTATCTGCCGATTCACCACTGGACCTCGGCCCCTGGCTGCACCGTCTAGAACTTGGGCAGCAAATAATGGCAGTCTGGCACAACTCAGACTCCTCCAAACGCCATGGTCAGCAACGGGGTGAGCAACATACACAACACAGAAAGCACACCGACTAGGTTATGTGTACATCATATGGCTCATCTAGCCTACCGTAGCTGTTGTCTCTGTGAGGTGGAGATCTGATCTGCCCCAAAACGCGCGCTATTCAACATTTCCCACTGACCATGGCTCGTTTTATTATCTCAAAGCACCAGACTCACACAAGTCCTTCACGCATTTTGTATTGAGTCTGACAGCATAGGATTCGACGAGCGAGGGTTCTTCTATATAGTGCTTTCCGTATTCATCTCCTAGGGTTGGCAATTTGTAGTGCAATCATTTCCTATTGCGTTTTCCAAAGAAGCTGTCTGACTATATTGTCTGACATATAACATGATGTTTGCGTCAAGGAGAATGTAATTCAGTGATGATTGGCCCATCTCAGTGTTGATCACGTCGAGCACGGTCAAACCCTCACTGAATTGTGAATCTAACTGAATTGTGAATCTAACTGAATCTAACAAGGCATTGGTGGAAGGGAAAGGGTGGTTATCTGTAGATGAACTGCAAGCGGTCATGGGCTGGGCGTGTTTAGAAAAAAAGATATAGCTCTTAATTCTCCCCGTAAAGTCAATGGAAAGACGACAGGCTGCACTGTAACGATGCAATTCAAGCTGATCAACCCATCTAATGCTCGCTGAGATTCTTGCAGGTTTAATGCATGAGACGAATGCGAGTGTATATACTTGGATCTGTGAGTGTGCACACAAAATACCTGCGCATTTTAATACACAACTATAAGTTAATATGACAATTAATCTTGCCAATAACGCCAGTTTAATTGCATATTAATGCATTTTACACATTGATTGGTCTTTTGGGAATGTTCTTCATGCTGTTGGCTAGAGTATAGGGAAGAGGTTTTTCACAAAACAAGTCGCTGTCTCCGTCCTCGGGCGAGCGCCTATAATTTAGCAACAGCCGGAAAGGACCGAAACGAAGCAATTATTGTCAAATCAGTGGTCGCCGTCTGTGAGCAATTACCGTCCATTCTTGCCATTTTTTCCTTCAGAATCTGTTCTGATGTAATTCGATATACTGGTTAAAAATATCGCAGGGTGAGACTGGCCGTACACGATTACTAAATGCGTCGGCGTGACTTTCATCTCGCTTCGATTCAGTTCCGGAGAAATAAAACGAAAACAAACAACTTAGTTGTGCAGATCCAAAAGTCTCGATGAAGACATCTCAACTGCAGTTCGTGGGTTTTTTTTATTAATCGAATCTAGGCAATAGCGTTCGGTATCGTTATTGTCTATCTTTTCATATGAGACTCACATACAGAAGGAGGTTTGCGATGACACCGTGTACATCATCTCTTACGAGAAGGAGTAACGGCTCTGAAAAGAGCCGGTACCGGTAACTCAACGTTTCGAGTAGTGTGTACTCTGCCCGTCGTCAGCAGACTCAGTCTCAACCCCCGGTCTACTTGGTACACTGTATTTCCACCATGGAAACCCTCAAATTGTATCTGATACTCACCTGGAAAGCGGTCAAGATGGAGGCGATGATGAGCTGTTCGGTGGGCCCGACGAACCTGGGTTTCTTCCGGGACTTCTTGCCGGCCGCGAAGATGCGATAGATGCGGTTGACCTTGAGCAGGGTTGGGGCGTAAGTCAGCGTCAGGCAGATGGCGATCATGGTCTCGGACAGGAAGCAGGAGAGCCGGGAGGGGTGGGCCAGAATCAGGGCCACGGACAAGAAGGTGACGAAGAGACCGGCGATGTTGACGCAGCTCAGCTCCCGGCTGGTGGCCTTGATCAGGGCGTGGTGACGGTAGTGGAGGAGGCCCACCGCGGCCAGGACGGACAGCAGGAGTCCCGCGAAGGACAGGACGAGAATGACGACGACGACGGCGTTCTGCCAGTCCACCGGCGTGGCGGCGATCGGCCGGCACGCGCTGAAGTTCTCCGCCGGCCAGTGGAACCGGCCGCACTCGGCGCACGCCGTCCCGTTGCTGACCACGGCGTTCTCCGGGCACCGCTCGCAGCCGTAGCAGCACTTGTCCTCCAGGGGGACGACTCTCTCTCCCGGCCGGCACTCCTCTCGGCAGACGGACCGCGGGGGAGCCACCGCCTCCCCGGGCCAGGCCAGGCTCTCCGGCCGCATGCGGAGCCGATTCTCCCGCGGCAGTCGCGAGTCCCACTCTCCGACCACGACGCCGGTAAGCGGGCCGCCCGGCAGCCGGAGCTGCGAGCTTTCCACTAGGTACTTGCCCACGGGCTCGCCGCTCGCGTCGAAGCGGAAGGCCCCGTCCACGCCGTCGAACTCGGCGTCTCGGAGGCGGTCGATCAGTGCCGGCCCGCTGGCCGTGCCGTTGGCCAGGCAGTCGACGTCCCCGCCGCAGTCCTCCCGGAGGATCGCGTCGAGCGCCGTGGCGAACAGATACACGGCGTCCACCACGTGGTGCTTGTCTCCCCGCAAGCTAACGGGACACCGGCCCTGCTGCCGGCAGTTGTCCAGCATGCTCTGCAACCAGGGGCTGAGGGGATGCTCGCTTGTCTGCGCGTCTCGGAAATGTTCGGCGAAGCCCGGCACCGCCTTGAAGAAGTTGCGAACGGCCAGGCTCCCGAGGGTGAAATTGGCCAGTCCGTGCTTCTTGAAATTCCCGATCGAACCGAAGCCGTCACTGGAGACGATCGTCAGGCCCGGATGGGCGGGCGCCGCCCGCTGCACGTCCTGGAGGATCCGGTAATCGCTGCCCGTGTACAAGTGGCTGAAGAACACCACCACCCTGGCCTCTCCGTGCCTCAGGATCTTCGCCGTGATCTCCAGAGCGTCGCTCTCCGTCGGCGAGTCGCCGACGGGCAGGCTGTAGGCGATGCAGATGCCGTACCGCTCGGCCAGGGCCTGGATCTCCTGGGCACCGTGGATGCCGTAGCTGTTTAGCGAGTAGACCAGGCCGACGTAGACCCAGCCGTGGGCCAGGAGGATGTCCACCACGGCCTGGGCCTGCAGGTCGGCAGAGGGCCAGGTACGCAGGAAGTACGGGAATCGCCGCTTGTCGGTCAGCTCCGTGGAGGAGCCGCCGTACGCCACCATCGGGATCTGGTAGACGGTGGTCACTATGGCCGTGGCGAGGTTGGTGCCGCTGCCCCCGGCGCCGATGATGCCTACGAACTGGCCCGGCGGGCTCGGCCCCGGACCCGAGCCCGTCTCCCGGATGATGCCGGCCATGGACAGCGCCACCGAGGAGGCCATGGACTCGTCCCCGCAGTAGTCGCGGACGTGCCAGCCCAGCGTGACGTTGGGCAGGAGGTCGGAGCGGTTGTTGACCTGCCGGATGGCGTAGACCATCAGCTGGGAGCGCTCCACCCCATCGGCCAGCATGCTGAAGTCGCACGTGCCGAACATGCTGAAGTGCATGGAGAACAGGCCGCCGAGGACCAGGTCGCCGGGCTCGGCGAAGCGGACCCGAGCCTGCGGCGGCAGGCCGGCCGCGGCTGTTGCCACGCTGAGGACGGCACCTTGCAGGGCGAGAACCGCGGAGATCAGAGCGGCTATTTGAAACCGCATGCTGACTCCGCTGTGTCCAAAAAAAAGAAAGACCGAAGCAAAGTGCGAGTAAGATCGGAGTCAGCCGCTTCGAACTCCCACCCGCACGCAGCTGATACAACTTGGCCGTCTTACGCCGCAGTGGTTTATGATGCCCCGTACGTGGACGTGTCTATAATGAATATGATTATAATAACAGTGCATACTCAGACCCTAGAGACGACGAACGCGCACCGCGCATGACGCTGACTTCGCCGCGCCCCTTCCGCCCACACACACCCGGACGGTGAGTGAGGCGGATGATTCTCCCCTCGGAACCTAGTGCCTCGTCCCTTCTCGTCCAGTAAAAAGTCCCTCAGCATCCAATCGGACGTTGATACCTTGCAGATTAATTTGATACTCATCTCATTATCTACTGGTTCTCCCAGGGACGACTTTCTCGATATGTTTTTGGAAGTAAACCCAAATATAATTTCACCGTCCCTAAGGGACTCTCGGAGGAAAAGGAAGTCATTTAAATGAGATTATTACCAGTAGACTGAAATTAAATAAAGCTATCGAAATACTCCCCGGCATTGAGATGAAACCTGTAATTTATGAACTCAGAAATGACTTTTTCGATTTGATATTTTCATAAGGAAGCATAGTATATTATCACCGACAAAATGTCGCCAACTGCTCTCCGACCGAAAGACAAGCCGCAGGACCCGAGAAGACCGGAACCTATGGGGAAAACCTCTTGAAAAGTCTCCTTCCGAGTATTTCCTCACCGCTGATATTTTGACATTCGCATATTTCTATGAGTTGTACGGGATAAAAATTATTATTGATAGCAGATCTAGCAACTGCCTTTACTTCAAATACACAGCGGGGGTTTGATTTCGATTTTATGAATTCTGAATTTACATCACTGACATTCTTGGGCAGATTGCATCATCTAAATCATCAGGGAAAACGCTTAACTTTTTTTTGGGGGGGGGGGTTCCAAATCGGCTCAAATGCCAAGGCTTACAGCTTGCCATAATTATTTGTTTCCATTGATTGACTCAAAATAGTTATAATGATTTCAGATTTGCTTGAAACATTCTGGGAGACTCCTGGGGGCTTGTAGAACACATTAATGGGCAGATCATTTAAGTCAGCATCATTTAAATCATTATGCAAAACAGTTTTATTTGTTGGGGGGTCCCAAATCGGCCCTTAATGGTAAAACTTAACCCCTCGGATTTTTCCCCATTTGTGGACCAATGACGTTTAATAGAAATAAAACTCATAGTATACTTACATGTTACTCTTTAGCTTTATATTCCCCCTTAATATCAATCTACAATGTATAGGCATATCACAGAGCACACAACAAAAAGCAAAGATTAAGCACACTCGACAGAGCACGGACATGCTACATGTTTCTGGCAATAACTTTATCGTACATTAATATTAGGTTTCCAAGTCATTGTAAGTGGAGTCAGTAAAGCTTAAAGAGACCCATGAGTTTACAGCAGGCACTCACGCTGATAACCGAATCAATCATGAACGGCCACCCATTGCTTTTTTTTATTTTTTTTTATGCAGAAATATCACGCATCCTACGTAAAAACTTCTTTAGCGTTGGTTGCCGTTCCAAGCCGAAAGAGCCCGTTACTTCGAAGCAGGGGGGGGGGCAGAATTAACCATGCCCATCATGATATACATCATAATATACAGACGTACAAAGTGAATGTCTAGTTGCCTTCCATTCTCGATCACACATACACAGCTAGCTGGCCGTTGCAACCGACTTCGAAACCGCTTCGTACGTCAGTATAGAGATGTTTTTTAAATACAATTTATAGATATACCTAGCACGCTCTTGTCCTGCAGCATGCGTGCAACAACCGCAAGATAAGAAGAGCCCGCTGGTGTTTTCATTCACTCATAATGCACCCATCGTTGTCCTTATCAAATCATACTCCTGAGTGATCGCTGGCTATCTCAAGGCACATCACCCGCGGACAACGGCATTCGTATAGGCGTCATAATTATTCCGTACCCCGGTAACCGTTCTTGAAAATCTATTAGATTCTACGTCCATAAAAATAAAACCGAACAATAGAGTTTCTGGCCAAAATGGATCGCCCGGTGCGTGATTGGGGGAGATTGGAGGAAGGTCCGTAAAATTACAATCATAACGTGTCCGTGGGAAGGTCCCGAATCTGCCTCTTTTTCTCCCGCTCAAACAAAACAACAATGTAGGTCCGTACCGTGTGGTTTGATGGAATTTTAGACAGTGTCCGAATGAATCGGCTACGGCTCCAGTTTACACACGGATCTATAGAAGCCAGAAGGTAGTGGCTGCTTTGCAATCCCCATAGAATTGTGCATTCTTTCCGGCCGTAGCCAACACATTCGGATACGGCCTTATTCGTCGGGAGATTTGAGGTTAAGATTAGTTGGCCACTAGTTCACATCACCCAACAGGTGATGTTCGGTGTGGGAACCAACGACATGCCTCCTTGCATGGGCACCAGTTGATTTTTGGTCGAAATTTCAGATACTTATAGGTTGGGTTTGTACTTGGCAATTTGAAGAAGAAAAATGTACTGTTACATCTTAGGGGATCAAAACTGCAACCTTGAGGTTACAGACCTTGGGACACCCACGACACGCCACGCGCACCAGTTGATTTTTGGTCGAAATTTCAGATACTTATAGGTTGGGTTTGTACTTTGTAATTTGAAGAAGAAAAATGTACGGTTACATTCCAGGGGATCGAACCTGCAACCTTGAGGTTACAGACCTTGGGACACCCACGACACGCCAGGCGCACCAGTTGATTTTTGGTCGAAATTTCAGATACTTATATAGGTTGGGTTTGTACTTTGTACTTTGTAAATTGAAGAAGAGAAATTATCTTTGCAGATATTTGCGATTTGCGATGTCCTTTCTGCGCCACCATAGTTCTGCACCCCAACAGATTGTTTTTTTGTAAGAGCGCCCTCAAAGTTCAACGGCCTCGAAGCGGCGCGTCCAGGCGGCGCGGGGGGGTTGTCCCGTAGGCGTTGGTTGCCAGGGCCGTAACCATGTGACGCCGCACCCGTTGTACAGCTGGCTGGACAGACCGGCGTGTACTAACACAGAAACCCCAATCCCATACACACTGCATGCACTGTATTTCCGATCTTGACACACGGTCTAATGTAATCAGTGTTGCTGACACGTACACATGCACAGAGCTTCACCACGGACACCGAAAAATGGGCCAAATTGTAGCCGTGTTTTGACGAAATCAAAGCAGGGTTTGTAACTTTCGAGACTGAAGTTTTCAATGTCACGATGTAAAATTCTCAGCGTGCTTTCAAGGGCGCTGAACAACTCAGAGGCGAGATAGACTGTTTTGCAAGTTAGTCAGTGCTTAGACTTACAACACAGACAGAGTACTTAGACTCTTCGAGAAAGCTTTCAAACAAACTGCTGGATTTCTCTCTCCAGAATGGCGACTTTGGCAGAATTCAGACCTACTGAAGGTAAGTAATGTAGGCCTACTTCCATGTTTAAAACTAAAAGTTCAAAGGTATACACTATACAACCACCAAATCTACGTCGTCCAAAGTTACTGCACTGTAACCAGCGCTTCTATAACTTGATAACTTATAACTTGTTGTGTACTGTGTACATGTGCACATTACTAGTACTGTTGTACTGGTACTGGAAGGCCCTTATAAAATTACTCAGAGTCAGACCCTTGGTTTGTTTACTTGAAGTTAGGAGAGTTGGCTACAACTCAGTACAAGTACAAGTTAGAGCGTTTCTTTTGGTGCTGTTTATTTGTATGGAAACAAAATAGAGGTCTCGGATTGTTTACCACTCTCAGTCTAAGACTAGAGTAGAGTAAGACTAGAGTAGAGACAGTCTTCGGAAGAAAATTGAAATTTAGCTTGAAGTTGAAGTATCACTGATACTATCAGCTGGCCCCAGTAAGATTAGACTGCATGTTCCTGTGTAGAATTTCAACAATTTAATTTTGTTTTTGTTTAGTTTTCAAAGCAACCTCAAGAGTTAAAGTTGTGACAAAGTAATTGTATGAATTGAGGAAATAACTAGTAAGCTCCTTTTCGAAGTTCGATTAAGCATTTATTTCGAGCCTTTTCCGAGATGAATATTGTCTGATTTCTTGTTGATGTTATTATTAATAACTGAAGTAGAGTGAGACCTGAAGTTGGGATATCATGATCACTTTTGTTGCTTTTTTTTTTACAAAATAAAATCCTAAGGCCAAGTAAAAAAATTAAAAATATTAGTTTCTCATCCAAACTTTTTGAAAAAAGGAGGAAGCGGGCACTTTTTCTTATTTTTTTTTGGGGGGGGACTTTTCCAAAAATAAATTTCCCCTAAATACAGGTACAGGTACAGTAGTCTTACTTGCAATCATATTTTTTAAGTACGGTACGATATGTAGGCTGTGCAAATCAATCAAAATATTCTTGTTCTGTCGTTTTATATTAAGCAAAAAAAATAAAAAATGCGGGCGGGGATGAGAAACTAATTTTGTTTTTTACTCGTCCTAACTTCAAATTGTATTGTTATCCATGGATTTAAAAGACATGTCTATCACTCTAGGAATGAGTGGAAAGATCCATCAAAACATGAAATAGATTATGAAGAGCCTTTTTATTGTCAGCATCAATTTATCATGCTTCATGAAAATCAAACTTACAATTTCAGAACAATACATACATGTGCATTTACATTACTGAGATACAATGGAACTTAAAAGGCAAAACATTAGCAACTGGGTGTATCTTTCCCATCGTTTACTGACTTGTACTTAAACAGATTGTTACTGACATAAGGGTGGTGATTCATCTTATGTGATGGGCTCTGCGAAAATGAGTCACATTGTGGTAAAATCACAATCATTTCAAGTTTTAGAATAAAAAACAAGTTTCCAATCAGCAAATATGAATATATGCACGCTAACGAGGCAATATACTATAAACCAAAATCAGACAAAATATTATTTGATAGATTTGTTTCACCTCAACAACTTTTAGTCACCCTGTGCACGGAAAAGGTCTGTGCGAGAAACGACTTTTGGCAGAGCACGTCACTTATATCTTTGTCAAGTTGTGCAATGTTTTGATCAGATGCCTGTTGGTAAAGTGTACAATGTACCTTAACAACAGTAGTAAATCCAGTAACAATCTACAGACTCCTTAGCATTTTATGAAGAACTTTTGAAGAACATTCAGTGGGTGGACACTGGACAGTGTTTGTCAAGAAGACAGACCTCACTTCTTCAAGGAACATCGGACAGAGCCAATTATTGCATGTCTTTTCAGGCAGGTGGTCCTCTTTGAGAATGAAATGAATTCCTGTGGAATCGCTCTCTTTGTGGGAGTACGGCTCGGTCCTGCATCCTTCATAGGCAGTTGTATGCAGCTGTACGGAGACTTGGGAAGTTGTAGCAAACACAAACAGGGAACTTAAGTCCTTCAGCACATGGTGTGGACAAATATTGCTCAGAATGCCCCGGGCTGTTGCTGAATGGATAGATGGACCCCTCCAAAAAAGTGGAGTCCCTGGATGTTTGCAGTAATGATGATCCAGTACATGAGTAGTAAGACCTTAAGTTGATCTTCAAACTGAAGGAGTTTTCCCAACCTTCATTTTTTTTTCCACCTGCTATCGGTGAGCTTTATATATATACCGGTATATAAAAGACATATTAAGAGTAATGTTAAGCGGCTTTAGAAGGAGAGGGGGATCAACCAGGAGATTAAGCTGATCCCTGGTCGAAGCTACAGCCTGGTCTGTTTGGAGTTGGTCCTCTGCTGCTGGAGTGCTGGGATTGTAAGAGGGGGGTGGGAGGGGGGAACACAATTCCCTGTTGGCAGGCGGCCTGCTCTGCTTGGCTGATCATGATGAACCACTCGTTATTCCTTTACGTGGGGGAGACCGCTATTGTGGGGATTTCTGAGGCCGCATTATGGACCTTTGTTGGCAAAACACTGGCTGGGCCTGCATAAAGACGCTGTGCCTACCAGCCCCATGCAGAGAGAGAGGAGTCAAAGGAGATCATTAGATCTGGCAGGACTCCAGTTGTTGTTGCCAGGTTCCGGGAACAAATGCCTGAACAAGGAAGATGCGCCACACTAATTAGTCCAGTTCCTAGAAGTATATGTGACACAAAAACCACCAGCACACCATGCACAGAATTTGAAAAATTTCACTTCAAACCACGAGGTACATGTAGAATACACATGCATTAGGGCCTATATACATGTATACATGTATATGAAGTTAACACAAAACAAAATGTTCACTGACTAAGATGACATGCAATACATCAATCTCAAAAGTAAGAGGGCCTGACATTAGGATCGAAACGTCAGGCCCTCTAACTTTTGAGTCTTTGAGAAAGGTCCTGCTAGCATTGAAAAGTCGGGCCCTCTAACTTTTGAGATTTATATATGATACACACAGACATTTTTCACCACTCCAATCTGGAGTTTGAACCCGAAGATTTAAAGTCCACTTTGATTAAAGATTGGCGAGTGACCTTATGCTGACAATGAGTGTGAATGAATTGTTATCTCAATGTTCACACTTGATTTATTCTACAGTCCTTAATTAGACTCTAGAGTGCATTTGAACTCACATACCTACACTGAAGTAGTACTTCAGGGAGACAGGAGATTCACAAGGTCAACATCTTTCACAGCAAAAGAGCCATATTAGCTTTTTAAGCTCTAAAGCAGTGATATGCACTCTTGACTTTGCCTTTTAATAAGAACAAACAAAAACCCTAAAAGTTTACAACAAATGAGCTTTAAAATACAGTTAATAAGAAGATGAATAAAAGAGAGGAAAGGAATTTAACTGGGATTTTTATTTACAACTTCTGCAAAAAGCACTGCTTTTAATTTTATGTTTAAAACGATGAATGTTTCAGTCAAGAAGTGAACACATCTTAGGGATGACCCCACACACATGTTTGAAAGAATGTCACACAGTTTACAGCAATACTGCCCCAATAAATTCCCCACTCGCCCCAACCCTATTTCCCTTTGGGCCACTATTCACAGAATAGACTGGACAGTTTCTGTTACTTTCCAAATACAGTAGTTGTACCATTGAGGTGGCCATCAAAGCTACACGTATGCTACATGTACATGTATATTGTACAATGTATGTAGTATTACCAGTACTTCTTCATTCGTTACACTGTTATCCTTGAGCAGCAAGAGCAGAAGCCAACCTAAAAATGATTCCACTGTGTTACCTGACACATGTACAGTGTACACAAATAGTTTCATGGTGCACAGTATAAATATTACAATGCTGTATAGCCTGTAACCAAAGATCTATACTAGCACCGTCATGTGTGTTACTGTTAGTGTATCCCAAGAATTAGCAGTGTTAAGGATATCCCTACAAAACATGAAGGTAGAAAACAAGATATCGAATGGGAGACCTTTCCCCATATGGATACCTTGACAAGGATTAAATGGCCTTGTCAGCTGATTGAAAAGGTCAGCTGATAGTGCGTCATCCCACCATGTACATAGCAACCACATTGCTATCTCTGTGCGATGATACACACATGTAGTCTATTTTGTAGATCATTCCTGCAAGTAATCTAGCTTGTGTTTGGTATTGGACTGTCACTCACAGTCACTATGGCATTATTTAGGCCCATATCAGCTGTGAAAACTCCTCTTTGTAGGGGTTTAACAAGGAACCAGTGCAGATCAGACACCCACTGAAAACTGTTACACATGTGTATCATTAAACTCTTTCACTATGGAGGTTTACATGTATCTGTGACTTCAGACAGAATTTCTTTGCAAAAGGTTGACAAAAAGCCGAGTAAGCAACAAGATAGTATTTACGTGTAAGAGAGGAGCAGATTAGCAGCATGCAGTCCTTGGGCTAAAAGTCCTAAAGCAAAGCAATATCAAGACAGAGACAGTGTGTCTTTTCAGTGTGTTAGACTTGCAAAAAGTCCTGCAACTTCAATGATACATACTGTATACCCTGTAAAATATCAAGAGTAACATGTACACTGTACTTAGGCTTAGCCCATCTTGCATAATCTAAAACCATTTTGATTATCTGGTAGCAAAGATGCTAATCTTTCTCAGTTTATCTCTATTAGCACACTTGAATATTAAACAATTAAGAGGCCATGGTTCAAACTGAGCTCCAATCAAAATCATCATTTTCCAGTCAATTTGTTTTCCCTTGTTTATTTGTAGTTACATGTAGGCGGTGCTTTTGGCAGTGCAAAGCACAGGGAGTATATGTACATGGATGTGTGGATGTATCCCACTTTTTATTTGTACTGCTAAGTGTTTGCCCAACAAGGCTAGGCAGCCTGTAAGCTGCAAACTTCATTATTTGCTTTGCACGGCAATGGTCAACACACAGTACACTTTATCAATATTGAGGTTTGGCCAAGAGCCTTCTCCAGGGCTGTGTAGCAGAACGTTGTCGCCGTGGCAGCCGTTCGTAGTCGACCATGGCAACCTCGTCTCTTCTGTCAGTCTTTCTTACGCGAGAGCAGTCCGATGCCGCAAACGCATGCCCACAACCACTGCAGACCAGGACCTCCTACAACATGTAGCTGGTCTGTAGCAGAACAGTACACCTAAATAAACATTGTGTATACTGCTCAGTACTGTGTGTCTCTCTCAAACTTTCATAAAAAGTATTTAGCCATTTCAGCTCTTGGTTTCGTTGGATTTTTTGGGGGGTGTTCTTTTTTTCTCCATACAGTATATTCAGCCAAATCTGGACCCCTACTTTGAAAGTTTACTTTTTCAGACTTGGCACATACATGTACATGTACATGTACTTGTGACAATGCAGTAGGGCCTACACGTTGCATCAGGTTGAAGCTTTACTTAATTTTTGAAACCAGAGGCCACGGTTCAAACCAATCCAGTGAGATTTACTTTGCTATTCTAGTAAATGTTCACACCGCGTTTTACTTTCCTGTCCTTTCCTTGGCTTGAACCTGAAGCCAAGGAAGGCTGGAAAAAGTCAGAGTGAAAATCGCATGTATCTTGAAGGATTTGAAGAATCGCGTATGATTTTGATGGAAAACAGGGCGGGTCTGATGGAAACCAAAATCTAAAATGAATGTTATTTTGAAGAAGCAAGCTTGAACCCTTTTAACTTGAAAATCACCTACCATCCAAATTAAGCCACACAGATGAATTAGACATGTGTTACAACCATTCAAGCAATTGTAGGCTGGTCTAATGAATGCCCGTTGCTAAGATTTACCGTGTCAGTGTTTGAAATGTGAATTATTAAGGTGAATTTATTATTCAGGATTCCGCTTTAGAAACAGCTTTGGCAGTGCACAAAGTTGTCTCTGTTGATCAATCCATATGCATACATGTACAGTGTATGCTGCACATATTATGCTCTACTCATCACACACAAGTTAGGTGTCATAATGTATACACATACTTACATGCAAGTCACCTTTCACCAATAGAAATCCATTAACATGTTTTCAAAGACAAAGTTTTGTTTGAAAAGAACACAGCATCACTTACTGTGGAATGATTAATATTGATACAGCTTTCCAAGAGTCAACTCATGAGAATTTGTACACAGTCCCCTCACTCCCTTCCCCTCCATAGAAATTTGCACACGTACCTTTACAATGCTATAAGGCAGCGTGCCGCGTTTCTTTAGCCCATTATCAATGGTGGGTACCGGGGCCAGCCAATAGGGCTTTGCCTCCAATCAATAAGATCCATTCATGGGGGGCCATGTAATATTGATGAAACAATGCTGTAGAGCTTGCTGGCAAAGGACTGATACATTGTACGACTACGCCCTCCGGGCAGTGCGTATTGACTCGAGGCCCAACGCTAGGCAACCAGAGGTTTTTCCCAGTCGACACAAGAGAGAGTGCTCAGTGAGTTGGCGGAAAAAAGGGCAAAAGAAGGAGGAAAAATGTGACTGCAGTTTGGAAACCATTGCTGTGAAGTCGCACGTTAGATGCATCTACTTGTGGTACATGTTCTGCATGCTTCCACCAGCGCTTGAGCAAGTTCCCGGACCGGTGGTGATGGTAGTCCGTTGATTGTTCCGAGGAGGCTGGGCACTCGTAGTCAAAGTGCCTGCTGCCTGCACAAAGATGGCTCTACAAACCGGCTCTACCGCCCTCCTGTTGGCGGGCGAAGTCTACAAGCCCAAGCCGAGACGGAAGCGCAAGACCAGGTCCCCGACAAAGTCGCCGTCCTCTTCATCTGCGTCCTCGCCGACATTTCAGACGGGCCTGAAGTTTCCCAGAGTCAAGGGTGCCACTCCGCGGGCCACCAAGCAATCCAAAGGTCTTGTGCGTGCGTCGTGTTTCCCTTACAGCTTCCGTCACTCAAGTCTCAAGATGTCTTTTTCTCGCCTAATCTGTAGCTTATACTAGTGTCCTCCTCTTGACACTTCACATTCACTCTTGTCTGAGCAATTTAGGGGACACTTATTATACAGCTTACTTCCAGCAAATTGTTCATCTGAAATTTTTCAGCTCATTTTGTAGCGAGATGGAAAACCACTGAAGTAGTCCATCAAGATGAAGAAGCAAGGGTTACATTTGGGCTTTTTTGTAACAACCTCATCATCTGACTTTGGCTTTGCTGTTGGCTCTGGTTTTGTTTTTACATACTGTAGTACTGTGTCCAAATACAGACTTATAGTTCTACCATCCTTTGGAGATACAATACTGGTACATGGTCTGTTTTTTTCGGCAAGAAAGCACCAACATGAACTGCAAGGTATTTCCAGCTTTTGGGTGACAGTGACCAAGCCAAAGCTTTGGCATCAAGCCAAGATTTCAAAACAAAACCTCACTGTTTCTAGGTCTAACACATAATTTGTATCAAGAACCAAAAAATGTAAATCTGTTCTCAACTGCTTACCAAATAAAAAAAACTGGTAAAATGCAAAATTGTAAATTAGTGGCCTAACATTTTGATCCTTCCAGCAGTACCTTCATCATATATGCTAAATTGTATGTTAGCCCTAAGTTTGAAAATCAAATAGTTAATTTAGGGTTTCAGGTACATGTAGGGTTGCAGTTAATACATGTCAAGAAAAAATATGAATTACTATGTGATATACATGTATAACTAATAACAAGCATCGCATGTACAATGTGTGATCACAGGTATGGGAGGAAACCTTAACTGAGTCCTTTATTTCGGTAGAGTAAATTTTCTCTAGTTTTTCTTAGAAAATATAATCTGATGCTTGCCTTCAAAACTTCAGTCAATGTTTTTCCCAAAGTAGGCGAAGACAAATCTGTTACATGTGCTGTGCATTCTCAACAACAATGGCTGGCCCCGTCCTAAGCAGGACCATTCTCGTTTTTATGCAGAATTGCTCAGCATTTTGTGGCCCCTTTTTTCGTTCACTCAACACTTGTCATTTAAGCACATTATCTGCCGCAATTCACAGTTTGGATCCAGTCCCAAGAGAGCAGTGAAAACTCTGGGTCCAGGCTGAACTGAGTGTGGGCAACCAAAGTATCTAATGGAGCATTCTTTATTACTCATGGCAGGTACAGCTGAATACCCATACCAAGACCTGAAAGGAAGGTATGTACAGTTTCGTTGTGCAGAATTTTTTCAAACAAACAAGGAAAAAAATGACTAGGAAATTGAAAAAAGTCCCGGTTTAGTCAAAGTTTTCTTTGCCAATTTTTCAATTTCTAAAAACCGACTAGCTATTGGCTTGCCTCAAGTAAGACTATTTATTTATATATAAAAATTCAACTAACTTAATTTTGGTTATTAGGGAAGTACCTTTTTATCCCATTACTCCTATATAGAGTAATAAAATGTTTAATATATGATTTATAAAAATCAGTTTTTAAAGTGGCCGAAATCATTTTGAAGTCATTTTCTGGTCTGGCTTTGAAAACGTACTGTCTCAGACATACACTGTACATGTAGTGTTGCATACCATTTCGAACTGAACCAGTCTAACTGATGCCAGTCTAACGTTTTGGAACACAACCTGATCACTATAAATGACCCAGTGTTTATGGATAAACACAGATATCGTGTCCATTTTCACTCTTGAATCCGTTTGATTTACAGGGAGAGATGTATATATTTGGCTACTCCCAAATCCTCCAAGGCGGTGTGGCTAACAAGTATAGGGTAAGTGATACATCATAGAGATCTATAAACAGCCCTATGAGTATACATGCACATATACAGTACATGTATATTCAAATGCTCCATAATATGCACAAGTACATGTATGTTACATGGTTCATGCATTGTGACATTTATGGTTGTCATACTGTGCACAATGAAACTACAGGTGTCAGGTAATCATGTTTAGGTTGTTTTCCGCTGTTGCTGTGCAAGGATAGCAGTGTAACAAATGCAGCAGTGATGGTGTTAACCAATTGCCGTTTGCTCTTGACAAAATGTTCCACCTAGTCCCAAGCTGGTGTGGGGCAACCAGGAGACCATTCTGCCAATCAGCAAGGCAGCGATGCAGACAGAGGCATCGCCAAGGGTCTCCCAGCTTGCCGTCCCTAAGAAGAACTTTCGCAGCACAAGCGATGGAATCAAGTGAGTGCCACTCGTTGTGAAAATCTAAACTGAAAATGTCATGTTGCCGTGAACAATTGAATTGAAATATTGAATCATTGAACAATGAATGAAAAGATTGAACAGAATGAGCAGCAATGAAAACAATGGGCAGAATGGACATTGAATCAAAGCAGAATGACTTGTGACCCTGGACTTGTTAGCCAACTTGCACAAAACAAATGATACAAGATTTGTAGTTGTACTTAGTCATTCAGAGTAATAACAAGTGGTCGATTTCATGAAACCCATCATAACTTACGATCAATCGCAACACGATGAGTGATGCACAGAAACCATGCTGAGTTGAGTTACGATGCATCGTAAGGCTTTGTGAAATCCACCCCAGGTCCAGTTAGATTATCAAACCAAGTTAGCTTTTCAAATCTAAATAACTAGTAAAATTCAACTGAATTTTCAGAACCATATTTTTTTTCAAATCCAGTTCAATTTTCCAATTATGTTCTCCGCTCTTTTGTGCACAACCAGTCAAAAGAAGTTCATGTCTGAAACCATTCTGTGATTTATCGGAGATCAGTTGAATAGGAATGATGGATTTCCTGGGGTTTTTTTTGGTCTGTTTGTAGACGGATTGGCATGTATAGTTGTGGACGTAACTCGGTGATATGGGAGGTCAGCCCACTAGCAATGAAAGCAGACGCTTCCCAGCGACTCATGGACCTGTCAAGGTTCAAGATGCCCCCAGCTGCCTACAGAGAAGACAGGTAATGGATTTCCGAAAGCAAATTTGGCCTGGAATTGTCCGTGACTTTTGCCAAAAGGGGAGACCCAAGAGGTTTGGTTTGCATCTGTAGCTATCCATGCAGCCTTGTCCATGCAGCTATCCAATCAGAATAGAGTAACTAATGGCAGTGGTAACCACTTAGCAAATCAGAACAAAGTAACCAATGGCAATGGTAACGACTCAGCCAATCAGAAGGGAGTAACCAACAGGAATGGTAACAACTCAGCAAATCAGAAGGGAGTAACCAATGGCAATGGTAACCGCATAGCCAATCTGAAGGGAGTAACCATCGGCAGCAGTAACCATGCAGCTATCCTATAATAACTTATGGCAGTGGTAACCACTTAGCCAATCAAAAGGGAGTAACCAATGGCAGCAGTAACCATGCAGCTACCCAATGAGAAGAGAGTAACTCATGGCAGTGGTAACCACTTAGCCAATCAAAAGGAGTAACCAATGACAGCAGTAACCATGCAGCTATCCAATGAGAAGGGAGTAACTTATGGCAGTGGTAACCACTTAGCCAATCAGAAGGGAGCAACCAAAGGCAGTGGTAAGTACCGAGCCAATAAGATGGGAGTATCCAATGACCAAGAGAGCTAACTCTGCTGTGTCTTCCTCCCGCGGCCAGGCTGAACCACGTTCTGAGCTGCGGCCGCGAGTCGCCCATCTGGCAAGTGAGCGAGGCGGCCAAGCGCGCCCGGGACAAGCATCGGCTGGAAGCCCTGGCCAGGGCCAAGACGCCGCACAGGGACTACCAGCCGCCCCGAGAGGTGGAGTCGATGGTCAGCGAAAACGCCAAGAAAGCCTACGCCTCGTCCAGACTGGAGACCCTGGCCAGGGCCAAGAACAGGCCCGACGGACCCTTCAGGGACTCCCAGTGGCCCGTAAGTACCCGGGGAGGAAGGGGGAAAGAAGCCAGTCTACATTGGGGGGTGGGGGGGGGTGGAGGGTCGAGGTTGGCAGTGCTGTAGCGTAGGTGCTCCTAGGGTATAATCAGACGAGGGACTGGCTTCGGTGTTAGTTTGCGGTTACTAGTCTTTCTCAGCGAGGGTTCGAGTAGCTGACTGCAAAGTCCAAATTCATCTTATGTTCATATATTATGCTACCACTGACACAGATGATTACGCAACCCAGTAGGGGCCACCAACACTGGATGTGTGGGATGGGGACTAGGTAAGCCTTCTCCAAACAATAACAGAGTAGGTCGTAAAAAGAACACCCCCAGGGCATGGGATAGGGACTAGACCAACTCATTTTTAAACACAATCAGGTTAGCCTTGAATTTCAGTCCCAAGGCGCTAAAAAAAAAAAAAAAATTGTGTCCGAACAACAACCTCTGTAAAAGGTGAGAGCAGCTGGCTTAGGATTTTCACCGAAAATTGTGTGTGTTTTTATCTAGGTGTCCGAGTTGGCCCGCAACGCAACGGCCACTCCCCGGCAGCTGGAGCTGGCCAAGCCCAAGGGGCTGGTGGAGGGCTACCAGCAGGAGCGCAGCGTCCAGTGGGAGGTGTCCCGGGCCTCGCGCCGCACCGCCGCCACCACCCGCACCGTGGACCTGGCCCAGCCCATCATGCGCGCCACCATGGACCACGTGCAATTCAACCCCGACGCCTTCATCGTCAGCGAGGCGGCCAAGAGAGGGCGCTGCCCCGCTCGCATCGAAGAGCTTGCTCAACCCCTAGTCAGGAGTTAAAAACACACACACACACACACAGTTATCCGAAAGGGGAAGGTTCTGCATGCAATATTTCATCGTCCACCGCATAATTTTAGGAGGTGTGTGATTTTGGCGGCCATAACCGAGAATTGGTTCACTTGCTTCTGTCTGGCTTGTTGCTGTGGAGAAAAAAAAATGTCTGCACAACAGAGCAAGCTCAGCCTACGTAAAAATTGCCATTGACAATCGCAGTGGGATGGATACTAGTCGGAGCAATTCTTGGTTGTGGCCTTTGTAAAAGGCCCACCTGGGGCCCACTTTCATGGAGTCGGTGACAGCAATATGCAAAATGGGGCCCTGTCACCGGTGGTGCTTACATCCGATATTCTCACTCCAGTACAGTAGAGAGTGGGTTGAAAAGAAGCACCAAATTTTCAAACACAGATACACACAACCTATAGATGGACAATAGCAGGCAGCAGACTGTAATGTCGTGGAAGCTGCCATCTTGAAAAAAGTATGCGGGGAAGTAAAGAGCGTCGCCACGACGTTCATAGGAAAACTCAACAAACGTGTGAGCATTGTCATGTAGCGTCAAAGAACCGTGGGGAAATTTGAACACGGGTCACGGCACATGAATACCCATGTTTGGCAGTGCTCTTTACTTCTGCCCATAGTTTGAAACTGGCCAGGCCCCCGTGGCATTACGGTATATACATCTATATTTCCAATCCATTTCTTCCCTAGAATTGGGTCTTGGTGCAACCTAGCTCAATGAAGTCGTGTCATGTGCGCACAATGGGTATAAAACACAAAAATAAAAACCAAACGCAAGAACTCAACATCCAACTTGTGTTTGCTACCACATGAAAACTGCACATGAATTTGATGCAAAATCCACAGTTTTCAAAAGACTGTATCACTTTTATACTTAACTACACAAGGTAGAGACTGGCAAAGTGTATTCGACCGAGTTGGCAAAGTCATAAAACTGTTGTGCTCTGTATTTAATCTCTGCCCTCAATATTAAACCCTCATAGTATTCATGTTTAGCTGTGTACAGTATTACGTTTTTTTTCTACTTCTTTTTTAGAATTACCTGAAAGCACAGTTGAGAAATTAATCTGCCACGTGATGTTACAGTATTTGTAATCCAGGCTTTATATGGCATGATTTGGACTGATGCAATCATTGTCATAATCAGTTTATCATTTTGTCTGAAGTTTGAAAATTTATGGGAATAAATGGGGTTTGCTTGAACGAGACTGACAAAACCTATATATTTTCATTATTATTTTTGTTTATGTTATGCACTTTTTTGTATCCTCAGAAATGCTATTTCATGAATATTCAATAAGTGTGCTATTCATGATACATTACAGACATCATGTGGTAATACTAACTTAATTTAATATCAGGTTTTAATGTCGGGTATTTAAACTGACAATTCTTCTGGTTTTCCCCCAGATCTGTATAACCACCCCTCTCCAATGTGAATTCTGACAAAAAAATGCAGAATTCTTTCCAAGTTTGTCCGCCGGGAAAAAGGACAGTAATGTTAGCTTAGCTGTTTCTTTTAAGGTGATATATATTGGCACATTCACTTTTAAATTGAAAAATTGAATTTACAAATTCAGCCAATCACCCTTATTATTTCAGATAACACCAGCACACAATTGATGAAAAACCACTGTCCTTCGGGATTGCAGATCTTTAGTTTTTTGTTGTTTTTTCTAATGGGTTTCAAGGGGGAAAAAAAGACAGGGTGAGATTTCATTGCAAATCGTTTGCATTGTATTCATGATATTGTCCTTCCTTTGACAGAAAAAAAGAATCTTGATTCTTGTAAAAAAAAATATTAACGCAATTAAGTAAAGCACTGTATATTATATTGCATGATTGCTGAATACTGTCAATCTATCTTGATCATGATTAATATTAGTTTCAATGATATTATATCACTTTTTTTATTGAAGCCATTTTACACTCACTGCAATAAACATTTCTTTGTGTATTGTTCAAATCTAAAATCTTGTTTGCAATGGTGTCCAAATGCTTTGGTTATGAATGTTTGTGTGGGGGTTAGTAGACTATGGGGGATTGATCCGCTGTACCCAGTCCGCTCTGGACTTAAAAATTGTCAAATTTACCCATTTGCTCGGTTAGTTTACCCAGTGCGGACACGGCTTTGCATGCAAAAATGTTGCTTACTGACTAAAATCACCAAAATGCAATTTTATATAAAAAACTTGGAGGGCCCGACATTTCGATCCTAGCAGGACCTTTCTCAAAGGCAGAATGACAGGGACAAAACCAAATAGGAAGGAAAGAGCAAGATTTTTAACCCTAACCCCCTACCAATTTTTGTAAGATATAACCTGAGAAAGGTCCTGCTAGGATCGAAATGTCAGGCCCTCCTAAGTTTGGATAAAACACAAAACAAAACAAAAAAACAGCCAAATAAATTAAACAAGAAAAAAACGACTGAGTGACAATTTTTCAATTTATTAACTAGATTACAATAAAGATTTGATTGGATTTAGATGCGAACCAGAGATCTCTGGTTTCAATACAGCACTCCACCAGACCACCACCTGAGCTGGGAATATCAATCAGATGTATGCGAATGATGCAACCATTGCTATTGAATGCTTTACACCCCAGCTGCTGCCTGCTGGTATCCACATTTTCTTGTCTCAGAGTTTCCATTGACAACACCAAAATCCACCGCACAATGTTTCATCTCCCCAAAAAGGCCAATGTAGACACAGCTTGTGAGACACAGGGTGTTCCTGAATGGTTTTTCAGGGCGACATTTACCTTAAGTTGTGCAGGTCACTAATTTGAGTTTACATAGAATGCAGTACAGTACAAAGACCCATTTCTCCGGTCTACAATACATCAGTAAGTTACACACCAAAAGCCCCTCATTAAACAGAAGCTGTGGGTCCACACTTCATGATATATCAGCTCGGCGGAGCCATCTTGGATCGAATTAGTGTGCTGCAACCTTAAGGCAGATAAAATACCCATTTTTCTTTTAAAAAGGAAGAAAACCTGAGTAGTTAAGTATTATCACGTGTCCATGGCTACATCAGTGGTGTCAGCTGTTGTCGTGCCCTTCACGTAAGGCTCATACTGCTCTGGGATGCTCTTAAACAGGTTGATCTTCTTGCGGATCTGCTTAGGGGTGTCTTGGTAGTAGTTCTTAGGGTCCCTTGCCATCGCCTATACAAAGATAGAGATATACCGGTACATATATATACAGGTATATATTCATGAAGAAAAAACTGTTGCAAACTGCTCACCGACTATTAAAAACAACCTGCAATACATAAATCTACAAAGTTAGAGGGCTTGACGTTTCAATGCTAGCAGGACCTTTCTCAAAGGCATTTGGTCCTGCTAGGATCGAAAAGTGATATTCGTACGAGAAGGCTATTAGTTAAAAATTACAGTATCGAAGATGAGTCAGCAGTTTGGGATCGTCCACTTTAAAGAGCATTGGCTTTCAGCATCAGACATTACTGCATGTGACGGTAGATCTGGAGCTCTGCTCTGTCAGTCAAAAAGGACACATCTCTTTGATTCAAATGACTGTGAATACTGCCAAGGATTTAACCAGGGCTTATGGCTTGTGGGACCTTGCCTGTACATCCTGGCGTCAAAGTGTTCGATGTTTAAAAACGATGTTTCAATCCTAACACTACTTCTCTCAAAGGCAGGTGACGAAATGGATATCTCATGAGGGCCCAAAGTAGGCTCCATAATGAAAACACCTCCATAATGCAGAGGTATAGGCTATATCTTTGGTCAGTAATTTGTTGGTGGGCAATCGGGGCCACTAACCTCCCAGGTGGCCTGATGCCCAGATCACTAGCCTCACAGGTGGCCTGATGCCCAGACCAATGACCTCACAGGTGGCCTGATGCCCAGGCCACTAAACTCCCAGGTGGCCTAATGCCCAGGCCACTGTTGAAATCAAGCCCTGAAGTTTCCACAAAACTAAAAATGCCCCTTCTTTAACATGCCTCAACAAATTCAGTGACCTACCCAGTCTGAGAGAATTATCACACAAGTTGACACAACCCATCCCATACAACATAATCACACCCCTTCTAATGAAGACAATCGTTTAGTGTGGAAAGTTTGTGGTGATACCATCATACCATGCACATGAAGGTCATCTATTTTGAGGAGTAAGGCTCTAAAAGGAGCTGTTAACTCAACGTTTCAGACAGTACAATGTATGTACAATCTTAGTGTGAAATGGAATGGAATTTGAAATTTTAATTTGAATTTATAATTTGCCACACATATACAAAAATAACATACGCTGTACGATCAATGTGATGGAAGACATTGGTCATTGCTCTGCTAAAAAATCAACAAAAATGTAAAAACATCAAATGACTAGAATACAAGCATACCAAAAAATAGTAATACAAAACCATATAAAGATATCAAAGAATAAAAAAACATAACAACACTACACTGGGGAACAATGGGAAATATGGGAACAATTAGGAATGTTTACCTTGTAGTCTTCGCCATATTTCTCTAGCATGTGTATGCAGTAGGCCATGAGAGGCTGTGATATGCGGATTGTTCTGCCTGGAGGGACGTTGGCCATGTCTTCAAGGGCTGAGGGGCCGGAGAGAGGCAGAGAAAAAGAGAGAGTAGTCAAGGACTCCACGTCACGGCTCACAGTAGCACATAACGCCCTGCCAACCAATAGCAACAGCCTGTGGCCTTGTGCTCATTCACTGGCTGAGGCTTTCAATTACACACGCGGCTATGGGAAGCAGTCAAAGCCGTGACTGAGCGTCTTGCATAGGTGTGTGTGTGTGATTGAAAGTGTTATGCTGCATCGACATTCCCATCCTGTTATTGATTTGCATTCACCAGTTGTGTCACACCAAACTGCACAAGCCAAAATTAGCTCAAAAGTCATACAATTCAATGAGGCTTTGCCCTACTCGACGTAATAAGCACCGAGTGCTCAGTGCTTTGCCCAATTGCCTGCTGAAAACAACATCAATCAGCTCAAGTGGTTAAGACGTCTGCAACAGAAAGCAGGAGTCTCGGGTTCGAATCCCGCCCGAGCTGCCGGAATTTTTTTCGGCGGGCAATCCTGCAAAGCACTGAGCACTCAGTGCTCATCATATCGTCGAGTAGGGCAAACCCTAATTGAATTACATTGTCCTGGGGTCGATTCCACCAAACTCATCGTAACTTACGATCAATCGCAAGACAATGAGCGATGTATATAAACCGTACGGTGCATCACAACTTACGATGGGTTATCCATCGTAAGTTGTGTTACGATGCATCGTAAGGCTTTGTGAAATCCACCCCTGGACACAAACATCATAAATTATATATGTACTGTATTAGATCTGAAAAGTCATACACTTGAGTAAAATGATACCACCTGCAGTTCACAAATTGTGATCATGGTGTAGGCCCTACTTCATCTCTTTAACCCCTAAATATGAGTTCATAACATGTTTTTTAGGCCGTTGAGATGCGACAGGAATTGACACCAGCACTATGGCAATCATGTACTACATGTACACAAACATACATAGATGTACATGTAGATGAAAGCACTACATTCTGTGACTATTCTGGGCACAATTTCATAGAGCCGCTTAAGCGTGAAAATCTGCTAAGCAGGAAAAGTCGTCTTCGCGTAAGCAGGATTACAAGCCGTCCATTGCTTTTTGACTTGTTTCCCACTCTTCTTCACTTAGCGTGAAACAAAAGTGAAGTTTGGGTAGGCAAGGGGATCCTGTGGCTCATGAGTTTTTGCGCTTAAACACATTTTGGCGCTTAAGCGGCTCTATGAAATTGGCCCCTGGTCTCCAGGTAACACTCAAGGTACAGTCAATTCTACCAAGACTCAAAACTCACCGTGTAAGACAAAAATCTTGGCTGGATCCTTTGTCACGCTGGAGACCTTCTTGCCCTCCGTTCCCTTGGACCTCAGCTTGTCCTTTGGATGAGATAGACAGCCATACATGTCAACAAATGAACATATTTGCTTGAAGGGCACAACAAGGATCAAATTTCAGGTCTAGTAAGTAGTAACTAAAGACTCTTATTGGACCTGAACTATATAAAGACCTGTGCCGTCATAAATATTAAGAGGAAAAACACAGTGAAAGGGATACCATGAGAAAATGCTGTTTACTTGTACAGGTCAAAGTCAAAGTTATATTTGAGTAGCATTTTGTCCATGGTGCTCTCTGGCACTCCATCAAGATGCCTGCCATTGAACCATTCCGTCAAGGAACACTGCAAGCCACAGTCACAGCCATGGTCAGAGCTCGTCCCACTTACTGGGCCACTACGAGCTCCCCTTGAACGGGTTTTGAGATCGTCTGTCGCACTAGCGTCCCACCGCGTCTAATATGGTAAAACGCTGATTCTCAACCGAAGGCCTTAAAAGTGCCCGAAATCGCGTCCAAAGATTCATTAAAAGCACCCAACAGATTCTACACATGTCCAGACGAACAAGTGGTACTTCAATGGTACTTACGATTTATTTTTGGACCGCAATTCTACTTACAACCCATATTACACGAAGACTGGGTACCAGACGTGGCCTCATTGCTAAAGCGCATGGTGAGATTTTGTTATCGCGGACACACGACTGGAGTTTGCAACAACGCGACATGTCCGATGCCCACATCGGAGACATTTTGTCGGAATTGCGGTCCAAACATAAATCGCAAGTACCGCTTAAGTACCACTTGTTGATCTGGACATGTGTAGAATCCGTTAGGTGCTTTTATTGAATCTTTGGGCACTTTTAAGGCCTTTGGTTGAGAATCAGCGTTTTTCCATATTAGATGCGGTGGGATGCTAGTTATCTCAAAACTGGTTTAAGGGCAGCTCCTAGCGGCCCACTAAGTGGGACTAGGTCAGAGCCACTGATTGAGATACTGCCTGTTCTCTCAATACCTTCATTGTGGGTATCGGTATCGTCTTATTGGGGTTGACAGACAGTCCCATATCGGTAAGGTTCTTCTCCATGCTCTTGCGAGAATCCCACGCTTCTTTCAGGGGCTTGCTGGAAGGATTAAATGGCGAAAGAATACCGTAGTTAAGCAAAATGTTCAATCAAGAGTCAGCAAGATTTTAGTTTATATACATGTATACCCTCGTTATAAAAGTCTGGGAAAAAACCTAAACCCAAATTAAACCACCAATTGTATTTGTAATGTAGACAACATCCATGGTCTGGCACAACCACCTGCCGGAAGAATTGGACATATGGTTTTCCCAAAATTCTTGATTTTATGGCGCGTATGTGTGACGCCTAGTATTATGTACCGTAAGGCGATAGGAATAGTGAAGTGCATGTTCTGTACACACTACTCACTAGCACAGTGCCTGCTCTAACAGCTGACCATCAAATTGACAAATATGAAATAAATACCCGTCACAAAATCATAACTTTTGGGAAAACTTAAACTTAAAGTGCAATTTTTTTAGCAAGTGAAGTGGTTGTCGTGCCAGACATAGTGTTGTTTCTCTCCATAATATTATTATTATATTAATAAGGCGTTTTATTCTTTTAGATAATATTATTTTACTTTTTTAGTGTGACCGTTCTGTCGAGATGGAAATAATGAACATACTAGTTGCTACACATGATGTACTGACACATTTCTGTAGTACATACTGTTCATGTACATGCCCGGCTCGAGTAACTTAGAATCAAATCGATACTTTTTTATTTCACAATTTTATACTAATTACTAATACCATGGAGCTATAAAGAGCTCCATGCTAATACTAATAATACTAGTGCTACGTCTAGTCCTAAATTATTGAATAACACTACGGAAGAGATGAACATAAATACCATGATATTGTCGGAATCTTCTTCGACTTTTTCCATAGCCTCCGCCTGTTGACGTTATAACCGAATTTATTTCCTTTCGCCATATTTTCGTGGTGTTTGGAACGCAACAAGCCTGCATTCGTCTGCACTGCAGCACGTGTCCATGTAATGAACCAGACTGAACCTGGCCTTAAAATAGTGCTACGGTGTCCCATGCATGACACACAATATTTGAATTGTGTTTTTGCTAGTTTATAAATAAAAATAAGAGCGAGATTGTATTACAACGTTGTGATAACATGATTCTATACATAATCAGCGTGAATATATTGGAATATATTTTCCAGAAAAAATGAATATACAGGATTTTATTTGTCAGGCTGAATAATTGCACCAATGAACTCGAAAACGCCTATATCATCTGTAGAATGTTGTACTTCTTCAGATGACCGAATGTGGATATCCAATTTATTGTTGGAATGTGTAGGGTACACTAACTTTTCCTGCCACTGCCATAATTGGTACTATTGACGTTTCCTCTCTGTACACTAACATCCCCCAGGAAGAAGGCATTCAGGCTTGCTCCTCGGCCCTGGCCAAAGGAAAACAGTCTTCTCCACCCATCTCCGACATAACCACCCTCATGAGGTTAGTGCTGGCCAAGAATAATTTCTCCTTTCTTGGCAAGCACTATCTTCAAGTGCATGGCACTGCCATGGGCACGCGCATGGCTCCTTCCTTTGCATGCCTCTTCATGGGTGACCTTGAGGAACGCATGCTCAGTGAGGCACCATGCCGTCCCTGGATTTGGTGGAGATACATAGATGACGTGTTCTTCATTTGGACTAGGGACGGTAGCAGCCTGAATGCTTTCTTTGACCACATCAATTCCTTCCATAGGACCATCAAATTCACATGGGAGCAGTCTCTTCAACAGACCCACTTTCTGGACGTCACCGTCCGGAAAGACCTCAATACACTCACTACTGACTTGTATTCTAAGCCCACCGACACTCATCAATATCTCCATTCCTCCAGTTGTCACCCTAGACACTGTAAGACTGGTATAGCTTACAGCCAGGCCCTCAGATTGAGGCGTATATGTTCCAATGAGTCTGACTTTCGCCGCCATACACGTGTATTGGCCAGTAACTTGGTTGCTAGAGGCTATAGTTCTCGCCAAGTGAAGAACTCCATTGCTAAAGTCTATTCCATTCCCAGAAGTTCGGCACTAAAACAAAAGCCACCAGGTCCCAAGGACAAGCCCAAGGTTCCCTTAGTTACTTCCTACCACCCCTCTCTTCCTCCTCTCAGGAAGATAACTAAGGAAAACCACCATATTCTCCACACTTCGGATCGTCTGGCTGAAGCCATTCCTAATTCGCCTGTTTTGGCTTTCAGGCGCCCCCGTAACCTGCGTGACTTAATTGTCCGAGCAGAGGTTCCCCCTTTGGACTCTTCACCTCCAACCAAATTTGGTACATTTAAGTGTACCTCGAAATGCATTGTTTGCAAGACACATGTCAAGGAAATAGACTCTTTCAATGGACATTCTTCTGGAACTACCCACACGACCTATGGCTCTATCACGTGCACTACCTCAAACATCATATACCTCATCTCTTGTAGAGTTTGTAATATTCAGTATGTTGGCGAGACCAAAAATACCCTCAAAAAACGTATCTATGGCCATAGGTCTACTATCAAAACTGGTAAAATGGACACCCCTGTTGGGTATCACTTCAATCTCCCTGATCATTCGATATCAGACATGAGTGTACTGGGCATAGAATCACTTGGTCACCGTAATAATGCTGTCCGTCTTAGCCGTGAGAAAATGTGGATGAAGCGTCTTCGGACTATTCAACCACATGGTCTCAACATCCAGGAGGGTAATGACTAACACCATGCAGCTTTCTGATAATCCTTCTTTTGTGTTCAGTCCTTCACACTTCTCTCTTTGATCTTTCCCCCTATTGTCACTAATCCCTACCCCACTCCTTGCCCTTCTCTTTGATCTTTCCCCCTCCTCTCATTAATCCCTACCCTACCCCCTGCCCTTCCCTTTGATCTCTCCCTACCAGCTTCACTCTTTGTCCTTTGTTTCTCATCCGTGTCCTATTCACTCTCCCCCTTCCTTCGTGTACATGTATCTGTTTTGTCCTTGTCACTCTGCCTTTGAGAAAGGTCCTGCTAGGATCGAAACGTCAGGCCCACTAAATTTTAGTTTTCCAAAAGATGAGTATTTCGAGCTCAGCAAAATGAATAAATTAGCATATATAGCGTGTTTCTGACCGAAAGTGGATGATCAGTTGTACCAATTAAATTGGGAACGCCTACATCCTCTGTGGAATGTTGTACTCTTTCAGAATATCCAATATTCGATATATTTATATCCAATTTAATACGATTAAGTGGATCGCGTAGGGTACACGACGTCCCAAATGGCCGTGAGGCACTGGTATGGCGTGCCAAATAAGGCAAATTTGAACCCATTATCTGAAAATTATTAAGGTGTCAAGATCACTATTTCATTTCAAATAAATTACCTACACTATCGACCACTTAAGGTTTTTGGTAAGAGAAAATAATGAGTTGGGGCAATTTCATACCTTTCCTGCATACGTATCAGTTGTTTTATTTCTAAATTTAGCATAAGGGATTCATTCTACGAATAATAATCTGGAATCCACATTCATCTAAAGATACAGAACAAGGGAAACATAATGTTGTTATTTCATACCCCAGCTGAAAGCAGTTCAGAGTCCAAGCGCATTACCAAAATTCACAACAGACAGCTGTCAAGACTTGGTCATTTGGTTAAATTGCGACCACTATTTTGCCTGATTTATCAATTTCCAATCCTTTCTGTCTAGATAAATAATATTGTAATAATCATTAATGATTTGACAAAAAATTCGGACCTTTAAACCATAACATGTTGGTTAAGGTAAGGCCATGAATTATCATTTTGCATACTTTTTTATTTTCATTTCATTGTTAGTCCATTCCCCCAAATGGATGGTTGAGCAGTCCATGGTATGGATGACGGCCAGGGACTGGATCTGGAAGACTGTCTACCAGGTTATCACCCATGAAGGCAGTTTGAGCCTTAAGAAACTGCACTGTGTTGATAGATCTCCTTGAGCTCACAGACAGGTCAAGCAAACCACTGATCCATGGTGGATGATGACATCTGCTCGCTGCCAATTGACAGTGTGAAACCTCAGCACAGGTGTGCTCTACAACTGAAAAGGGAAGAGGATTACAGAGGAAAAATTAAGGCAAACTTTCAATATCCTTTGTTCCTTGTTTCAAGTCTTGAAAGGGCCACTGACAAAAGTGGGGCTAATGAATACCAAAAATGAATCAAAGAGATGTATAGGCAGACAGATGCGAAAGTAATGTAGATTTGTGTTTCAGTATTTGACTGTGTGCTGAATTGTTGTGATTGATTGTGATTTGAATCCCTCCTTGTTTGTTGGTCTGTTTGTCTATTGTTTGTCTGTATGGCTTTTGTTAGTTAGATTGTACTTCTCTTCTTTTGTTATAGTGTATGTTGGTTTTATGATATTCATTATTACTTAACTATTTCATTGTAAATTAAATCATCAAATTAGTGTTTCATTTATTTATACATAATTATATGTCTCCTGTAGCTGCCATTTTGTTTGCTATTGGATGAGATTAATTGATAAGAATAAGAGTAAGAATAAGGTTGGACACTGGCAAGAAGCTGTGCTTTATCCTGAAACAAGGATTAAAATCTATTCACAGGACCAACTAGCAAAGGTGGGGGTCACAGTGCTAGGTGGAAATAAAAACTTCCCTTCCCCCCAATGATGCCAGGCAAGGCAGGACAAGAATAAAGATAGGAATCAGCAACAACAGGGTTGGTGAATTGAGAGGAAGCAGAAGAGAGGAAAAAGCTCAATCAGCACAGTTGGCCCAGCTAGTTTCCCTCCCATTCCACTGGCTGTGAGACTTCATCAGGATTTGTATTGGCCATGTCTGGGATGACAGAATTCTTGAAAGGTCAGGATGCTGTGAGACTGACAGAAAACCCAGATGTCTCAAGTACAGTTGCAAGACATGTTGGTGGAAACAAATAAATTCCCACAAAGAACAGGGAAAATCAAATTGGCAGTCAAGGATGAAGAGCAAATGAAATTTAGTAGCTCCTCAGATCATAAGATCAGAGAATTTCTAGACAGAAGATGACAATAACAGGCCTAGATAAAAAGACACTGCTCAGCCCCTTGGGGTAATTTGTAAAAGACGTTTGCCCATACTTTCAGATATTACAGGAAGGCAGACTGATTATACTCAGCTCAGTATAGTATTTTAAAATGCCCATGAAGAGAACGATGTCAACTTCTGCAAGTTTCTGCATGCATGGTAGCCGCCCGGCGAACGGCATGGATCGTCGGTGTCGTGAAAATAATCACCTGCCGGTCCTAGCCAGCCAGCCAGCTAGCGCATGACGCGGGACAAATTCGAGACCACCGCAACTCTAGCCTACAAAGGCTACATGTTAGTCGGTTTTCTATCAGCTGAACCCTATAATTTTTCAGTCAAATTGGGGGAAAAACAACCACAAAATTTCTACTCACCTCTAATTCTCATCAGCTCGTCTGTCTGATAAGATCTTGACTAATCCAAGTCTCAAAAAACTCCAACGACGGGCAGAAGGGCAGAAGGGCAGAAGGGCAGAAGGGCAGGGTGCATCCGGTCTCTGACACTAAACTACAGTATACGCAAACCTTGTCGACATGGCGCGAATACTGAGTCAATTCAAAGTTTGCACCTGTAAGACCCGCACACAGGGCTTGTTACTGTTACGCAACAGTTGGAATGTTGGCATAGTCTTTAATCAAGGCGCTCTTGACCCTGTCACCCGTCATCACTCAAGTGGGGCCGTGTCAACATTCATTGGCTACTGTGTACGGCTCCAATGTGTACATTGGTCTTGAAGCAATAGCCAATTTCGATTAATGTGTAGGCCTTTGTGTGTTTTCCAGGCGCAGCCAAGACTTTCTTGCAGTAATCCTGAGCCCATTACGCCTTTCTCGCTCACTTGGGAAAAGACGACTGGAATAAAGGCTATTATTCACGCAGCGGTCCTGGATAATTCCAGGGTCCTCTTGAAAGGGGGCCTTCCACAGAGATCAATGGGCCCACACGCGGTCAATCAGAAACGAGTATTCAAAACCCACCTGTTGTTTTGTGCAATAGTAACATCCCGAGAACAATGTAGGGGATGCAAATACTTCTTCCAATTCCCCCTATATAACAGCAGCTGACATAATTATCTACCAATAATACGACTGAAAGATGCACCAACTTTTTTCCAGATAGCTCAAAGGGTGCTGACAGAGAACCCCCCCAAAAAAGAAGAAGCGGAAAGTCCTTAGTGCTGTAGTGGGAGGTAAAGCCATTTTTGAAGATGCAGTTTTGAATAGCATTAAAAATAATCAGGAGCAACAAAAAAAACAACCTAAGAAATCAGTCAGCTATTGTTCACCCAAGCCGAGTACTTCAGGTATCACTAATAAGAAGAGAAATGCATGCAGTCAACTGCCTGAATATGCAAATGATGACGACTGTGACTCTGCAGCTGACCCTAAGGACCTCTGTCGCAAGTGCAAACAGTTCCAACCTGAAGAACTGAGAAACATTGACACCCTTGTCCTTGTCTCATGGGCACAATGTACCTATCCAGATTGCTATCACTGGGTACACCTAAGATTTTGCACTCCTGTCCGTGTTGTTCGCACACATTCAAAATTGGTGCCCTTGCCACCATCAATTAGAGGAATAAATAAAACTATACATGGAAAATGGGAAGAGTAATTTTATTCCAAGCATTTTGGACATGACAAGAAAAAAAACGGAAACAAAAACCTTTTTTTTATTTTTTATTTTTTTACTTTTGTTGTTTATTTCCTAAGATGACACAAAACATGCCTTTGAGGATGGTCCTGCTAGGATCAAAACGTCAGGCCCACTAAATTTTGAGATGAAAAAAAAAACCATAATAAACTGCACGGCTAGTGCATACAGATGAGAATAAAGTGATCTGTACAGAATTCCTCTTTTATTCGTCAAACCATTTATTTATGTAAATTTATTTATAATTCACAATTTTGTAATGGAAAACGTTTCGGAACGTGCATTTCAAAAACTTCATTCATCAGCCCAGTACGAATCAAGTTGGGGCAATCCGCCACGCATTTTTGAGCGATTTCGCGTGCCATACTACATCGATGTCAACGAACTTTGCTACTCTGCCAACTGATCGAAAACACATGATGACGCTGTTTTTACATAGCGGTTTCGTTACCACTGTAAATAACGGACGAGATTTCGGAAGAAATGACCTTAATTTCAGGGATTAATACAAATAATAAACTGGAAGGGTCCAGCTGAAAGGTTAGTTGAGTGGTTTTGTAGTTTTCAAAGGAAAATTCTCCCGTTATCTGATCGAAAACCGATGACGCCAGGGTACAGTACTCGGTAGTTATAACAGTACTATTACAGTATTAGTATTAGTTACTAGTAATACCATGGAGGTACTCAAGAGCTCTTGCTGATGAGTGAACTTAATTGATATGGCCCAGATCCTCGATGCCCTCTGATACTGCCAGTCTGAGCCCTGTCATTTCTTTATCTTGTTCATGTCACTACAGTACAAGTTTTGTAGTCTGACTAGTTAGATTTGAAATCATAAAAGAGCCATGGTTTATCTTTATGAGCGTCACTCATCAGAATATTGATGGAGATTTTGTACAATTAACATTTGAAACATTCGAAAAACATCATGAGTATTGATGACAAACATCGGCATGTTTGAAAAAAAAAACCACATGATTTTAATCAACCAACCATGCTGCATACTACATGTAAATCATATATGTTGGCTCCATTATATACTGTACACATATGTATGTAACACTTGGCCAGTACATGACTCATGTCTCAGCATAATTTTTTTTATTTTAAATCCATTGTCTTACCTATACCTACCCTATTTTCAGATGCCTTGTAATACAGGTAGGAAGCACAACTTTTTTGGGGGCCTTTATTGTTAAAATGTGGCCCTGTGTCTTGTACGGCCTGTTTTTGGAACTCTTCATTTTAGCCTGGACCTGTACTTACTGGTTGTTTTTCTTCTTTGCCTTGCATTTCTCTGCATGTGTAGGTTATTATTGGGCTAACTCCCAATATCTGTCGCCCAACAACTCAGGACTGTAAATCGTCTCGTTGTCCATTCGCCCATAGTCAGCCGGACGTCGTCAACCATGTCAGCCGACACTTTCAGCATTCCCAATGAGTGCAAGGCCCCCAAGTCGGAGTTTCTCGGACAAGAGGTGCGGTACTGTTGCAGCAATCTGTGTCTAATCCCCTGTATTCATTCCCTACAGGTTGTGTCCAGTTTGATTTGACAGCCTTGACTGGCAGTCTACCATCAATAGGAATGAAGGCTCATACCTTGCTTCAGACTAGTCACCCCCTCCCAGTTGTATTTGTCAGCCTTGGCTCATTTTGCTGGAAGTCAACCATCAATAGGAATGAAGGCTTGTGCCTTGCTTTAGACTAGTCACCCCTCCCAGTTACATTTGTCAGTTCTGGCTGGCAGTCTACCACCAATAGAGATAGAGGCTTGTGCCTTGCTTCAGACTAGTCACCCCTCCCAGTTGTATTTTTCAGCCATGGTTGGCAGTCTACCACCAATAGGAATGAAGGTGTAGCAGGGGTGCCTGCTACATGTACATGTATGTACAGGCTACATGTGCTTTGTTTTTGTTCTTTTGTTTTAAAGAGGCAGTGTCGTCAGTATATTTTACCATTTTTCAAATAGCGCCCTCCTGTGATCTCAATGCATTTTAGTAGGAATCCCCACTGCGTTCCTGATAAGAAGTCTGGCCAGCATGGCCTTGGGGTTTTCTGGTACTGGGCTAAAACAAACAACTGAAACCACTATTATATAACCAACTTTCTCTTCCCTGCTGCTGGCTTTATATCATTATCAGTACAGTCAGTGCACTGTACATGCTTGTTTCATGGAGCTAAAGCAGTATGGGTATCTTCATGCCTGTACTGTCTGCAGCTTCTGCAGTACAACTTCAAGTCAAATTGGTATTCCTCCATGCTTGAACGTACATTTACACACATATAAAAAAGTCTCACTTATCATCAAAATCGATGGACATGGGCCTCTAATAGCTATGTATTTTTTCTTAGCTCTACTGAGTATGTATGGTAGGACTCTTCGTGCTTAGAAAACTGGCAGTGTCGGATTGTCTAAACATGGGGCATGTCTAAAGTTGCAAATGTGCCAAGTAACACTGCACTAATGCATGTTCCTGTGGCACCAAGTAACGCCTGTGCTACAACAGAAATCTTGTTTGAAATACGTTTTTGGATAAGTCAGCTGACAGAAACGCAAATAAAATGATAAGAAGTAAAAACACAATTTATTCAAGCTGAACAACCCATACCCCCAACTTTCACTCGGATTCTGAGTAAACAATATGTGGGCATCCATAACTTGAATAAATGATATACAAAATACGTGAGAAATAGAAGTGAACACGAGGATTGCACTTTCAGACACTAAACCCCCAAAATGTCGCTATTTCTTTTCCAACGCTATCTTCGCTCTTCTATCAATTTTTGCATGGACGGTGCTGCGTTTGCAGCAATTGTTTTAGAAATTCTACGGGGATCATCTGCCGACATACTTATGTGCTGCGACAGATGTCCGAATGCCGTTTCTCTCTTGTCAAAAATGTTTTCCATCAGTTCTTGGATGTATATTGGTATATGACATACATGTATGTCTTGGGTACAAGCTTCAGCTGCGCTGTCCACTTCTTGGAGCGCTTAATTTGAGTACCTCTTCACATAATATGATATTATTTGTAAAACTGGAACCAAAATCAGTGTGCGTGCACCATAACAGTTTCTACATACAGATAATACCTTTTTTAATAAGGTTGTGATGATTCTGCACCTGCAGCATTGCTGATACTGAACACCGCATGTATTTGCATAGTATTTGCCGCAATGGAGTTTGCGAGACTTGTATCCCATGAAGCTGCAAAGTGAAGGTTATGCAGTTGCAACCTCAGTCCTTCGAAATCCGCCACTGCCTCCATGTATACAATCTTTCAAAATTCTAAAATGTGTACATGTTTGGGTATCTGGTAAAAAAGCTGTCCTAGACTACAAGTTGTCCTTGGTATGAATTGCCCTCAGATTTGACTAAAGTTAGCTGGGGGTAAATTTCAGGGTACAAATTGTCCTTGGTATGAATCGCCCTCAGATTTGACTAGAGTTAGCTTGGGGGCCAAACTTTCAAGGTACAAGTTGTCCTGGGTTTGAATCACCCTCAGATTTGACTAGAGTTAGTTGGGAGTAAATTTCAGGGTACAACTACAAGTTGTCCAGTGGGTATGAATCGCCCTCAGATTTGACTAGAGTTACCTGGGGGTAGTAAATGTTGGGATATGAGTTTACCAGGTTGACCAAATGGAGAAATGATTTCCCCCATGAATTTCCCCATGAATTTCCATAAACTAAGTATACACATGTATAAGATTTCAACATTTTAAACCTCATCTTATCGTATGCTACTAGTACTAGTATAGGGTTGAATAGTGACCCCTGTCTGTATCGTTTGTTCTGGGCAGCTCAGACGATAAACCAAGGCGACTCCCGACGGTCTCGGCGCTGGTTTCACTTTTTTGCAAACTTTGATGACCCGAAGTCATTGCCAATGATCGACCCTCAGCCATTTTTATAGAGCTGGATATTTTTCAGGAAAAAGCCTATCAATTCTGGAGTCCAGTGTAAGTTTCTTGGAATCAGAATCAAAAGTTATTATGATTGCGTAGGGTTTGAAGACAATTAAAGCAGAGAAAAATGAAGATAGGCACTATAACAACAACTATAGGTTTGAACATGATGTAACTCGTGTAAGCCCCAAATTCTGTAGTATAAGTAGGTCTTCATTTTCTCCGGTCACTCTTCACACAACAGATCGAGTTCGATCCCTCTTGTCCAATGTCCATTTCCCAAGAAGTCCAGTATAGTGATCAACTCCTCTGGGATCAATTGTGTAGGTCATCACCCGCTTGGCGAGGTATTGCTCACTATTTCAAGTGTGTCTAGTAGAAAGGCATGCCCTTATTCTGAAAACCACCTATATACGTCATCAATATACTTTATTCCAGCCCCCATAACACATCTACAAAACATATCCCTTCTTCTGCAATTGTGTTCACTTTTAATCAATCTTTGTGTCCGGAGTCTGTTCTTCGTCTGTATTCATATATTTGTGCCACACTACCGAGTAGCACACAGGACCTAGGACTAGGAGGACTCAGACACCCTAGCACAATCCAAGTGTACACTAGTAGTATTGTAGAGTTCCCAGTTCCGTCGGTAAAGAGCAGGGCGCACCATTATGTCCAAGTCCTCTTGTTTTCCCTCTCCTGTATTTTTGGTTGTTTTATTCTGTTCGAGTTTTGATTTCTTGTATTGCTTTTGATTGACTTCTGTTGACGCTGTGTATTTTGGTTGATTTTGTTGTTGGGTTTTTGTTTTTTGGTTTGATTTCCAAATTTTGGCTATTGTACTAACAGCGTTTTATCCTCTATTTCCAAGGTTTCGTGGGTAATTTATTTGTCCAGAGATTTTTTTTAGAGCGAATCCAGGTTATATTGGCCTACAACTACAAATACATGTATATATGCATTTTTTCCGTGAACTAACTTTGATTTACTCTCAAAGAGTCTCATTGGATGTCATAAGTATTTCATAAAAGAATATATTAGTAGGGAATCCAGAAATTTGGTCAGGACCATCAGATTTCCCCACGGTATAGTAATGTTTTACACAGTGTTACTGTCACCATACTGATTGCTCTTGTAGGCCTACACATTATTTTATAATAATGTAAAAATTATTACATGATGTACTCTGTACATGATGTAAAAAGTTTATTTCATTTAACCAATATATATATTATTCTGTAACAATTCTTGCACAAGAAGGATACTGGATAGGTATCCAGCATTCATGCATGCACCAGTGCTCTATGCTCCTGTGACAGCTATACATGTACATGTACAGTGCATGTACAGTACTACATGTACACTGTATGTGTATTGCAATGATTGCACACAGTTCACCATGCGGTTCGTCCATTGGCCAAGGAGGTATACCTCCTTGGTTCTACCATGGAGGGTTCTACCAAGGTCCTTGGTGGGCTCTGGACAGGTGTTCAGGGAAAGTGTCATGTTTCAACTAGTGGCTCCACTAGTAGTAGTGGTAGCAATGCCCCAGGGAACCATTTAGGACTGAACCAGGCACTGTCTGTACTCTGTGGTAATTGCCTTATCTTGTCATAGATCACATAAACAACAGTGGGGGTCTATGGCTGTGTCCTCATGAGGCTAGTGCCTAGAGTGCATTAGGAAGCAAACCAGCACGACGACACTGCCTCTTTAAGTTGCATCTATTCACTCTGTTTTGTTTTCCAAGTTATGCTCATGTACTTCGATGTTTTTTTTAGTTACTTGGTTTGCCCCTTCCCTTGACTGTTCCCTGATAGAAAGTAGAGATAAAGGATTATCTTTTTGGGAGGAACAGTGCACCCTGTGTTGGTGGTTTGGTGCCCAACACAGCAGCTGGGAAATGTAGATTTAGTGAAGGTGTAAGACTGACTGATTTAGGCTTTTCAGGTTCAGTGGTACCATGTCCTGTATAGTACATGTGTACTAGGCCCTCCAGTTTGCAGACTGGCAGAGGAGGGTGAAGAGGAGACCCATTTTGGAGATCTGGAGCTCTGCCCTGAAAGTTTGGTCTGCCGAGTGGCTCAGTAAGTGGAAAGTTGTTTTTATACAGGGTTTCTTTTCTTTGTAAATGTCACTAGTCAAGTTTGGTTTTTTTAGTGAAGAGAAGAAAAGTTCTTTGTGTGAGTAAAGATCTTCCCCATTTGGAAGTTCAGGAGTATTTGGCCTTCTCCTGAGAGAGTTGTTTTCGAGATCCTGGAGGAAGAGGTGATTGTTAGGTCATAATTATTGATTGTAGTGTATGTTTTTGAACATAGGTTTGTGTCAAAGTAGACAGCATAATCTAATTGATATTCAGAGGTGCTTGTATCTTTATTTTTTAGTAAGTTTGAGGTGTGGTTGTGTTTAAGTATAATTTTAGTGTCATATATGGAGGGACTATGTATTCTGATTTCTTTAGGATTGAAATTGCTAGAGACCTGTGTTTGGGTTGATTTTTATATTTGCTGCTGATACTGTGTGGGTATTTCAGTTTGAGCCCCAGTTTTGCCCAATTCTCAGGGTGGGTGTCTCAGTGAAGTGAATACTTGGGCTAAAGGAAGATGTAGTGTGTGCCAGTGATGTGGTGTTCCTACAGTGAGCCAGAAGGTGTGAGTTGTAATTGGGTAGGCTGGCTGTGGAGTAAACCACCAGCTAGTGATGGCATGTCCAGGGAGCTGGTACATGGCTGGTCAGCTGGACTACTGCATGTGATGGCTGATTTGCATGTTTGAATATTCATGGGGGTTGTGAGTTTGTTTAATCTTTCCTCGAATAAGAATTCTTGAGAGGTGATGTTTTTGGTTTCTCCTTGCTGTGTAGGGCAGAAGAAGTTAATCTTGTTATTTTGATTGCATTTGTATTTACTATATTTTTCTTATCATTGTTTTCTGTATTCACAGGTTACTTAAGTTGTTGTTCCCTTTGAGCTTCATCCATTGAGTGCTGTGTTGTATAGTGTTGTATAGTCCTTTTTTTGTTTTGATATAGAGTTGTGTTGTATTGGGTTATATTTTATGGTTTGGTCTATCTCTTGATTTGGTCATTTTGTTGTTGTAAGTCTGGATTTGGTCAATTGGTTTAAAAAGGTCTGAGTCTAAGGTTCTTGGTCATTGGTTGGTTTGGTCATGGAACGTGTCAGTTGGATTTTGTTTTCATAGGGTTTGTTTAGGTTAAATTAAGTTAGTCGGGTCGTGTTTGGTTGAGTCATTTAATTTTTTTGGAACTTGTATTTTTTTAAGTTGAATAAAGTAAATTTATAGTGAGTTTTTTTTCCATGAGTCAAGATAGCGTTGCATTTCATTTTTTCAGAATACCCTGTGTTTTCTCCTTCTCCGATCGCTGGATGGGTTTTTATCTTTTATTTAGGCTGTTAGCTAGCTTTCCCCACATAGTGTAGGTTTTCCGGGTTACAAAGGCTTACACCTTGCTTCAGACTAGTCACCCGTCCCAGTTCTATTTGTCACCCTTGGTTGGCAGTCTACCACCAATAGGGATGGAGGCTTATGCCTTGCTTCAGACTAGTCACCCCTCCCAGTTGTATTTGTCAGCCATGGTTGGCAGTCTACCACCAATAGGGGATGGAGGCTTGTGCCTTGCTTCAGACTAGTCACCCCTCCCAGTTCTATTTGTCAGCTGTGGTTGGCAGTCTACCACCAATAGGGATGGAGGATCATGCCTTGCTTCAGACTAGTCACCCCTCCCAGTTCTATTTTTCAGCTGTGGTTGGCAGTCTGCCATCAATAGAAATGGAGGCTTATTCCTTGCTTCAGACTAGTCACCCTTTCCCAGTTCTACTTATCAGCCTTGGTTGTGGCAGTCTACCACCAATAGGAATGAAAGTGTATACCTTGCTTCAGACTAGTTACCCTTCCCAGTTCTATTTGTCAGCCATGGCTGGCAGTCTACTTTCAATAGGAATGAAGGCTTATGCCTTGCTTCAGACTAGTCACCCTTTCCTAGTTCTATTTATCAGCCTTGGCTGGAAGTCTACCACCAAAAGAGTTGGAGGCTCATGCCTTGCTGGGCTTTGTGCTTGTTTGGCCTCCTCGCAGACTCTGCATCGGGAGAAGTGGCTGTCCATGGAGAGGATATTCTCCCGGGACCCCAAGGGCAAGGAGCGGACGTGGGAGATGGTAGAGAGGACCACCGAGCCACAGAGGCCGCGCGTCGGAAACGGTAAGGAAGTCTCGGCCAAACAGCAGAGGCACCGCCTCAAGATCCTACCTTCCAGCATTGAATTCATGAGACAAGACGTTGAATTTCATGAGACCTGAATAAAAACAAAGTACTGGACCACAAGACCTTCCACTGAAGACGATTCCATCAGATTCCATGAAATTACATAAGACTCAGCCAAACGGCAAAGGCACCACCTCAAGAAACTACCTTCAGGCATACATGTGTGTCTGAAACGGATCAGACTTTCGGTAGACCAGTTAAAGACATTTTTCACCCCCTCAAAAAAACTTTATTTTTGGCCCAATTTTGGACATGTTCGACAGGTTCGCTCCTGACGGAATTTTCAGTTTTTGACCGAAAAACAGTTTTCCCAGATTTCTCTGAAAATGACTCCTCAGGTATCTGAGAACCCTCTGACACGGATCGGACTTTCGGTAGACCAGTTGACGTCATTTTTGGCCCCCTGAAAAAAACTTGAGTTTTGGCCCAATTTTGGACATGTTCGACAGGTCCGCTCCTGTCGGAATTTTCAGTTTTTGACCCAAAATCAGTTTTCCCAGATTTCTCTGAAAATAACTCCTCATGTATCTTAGAACCCTCTGACACGGATCGGACTTTCGGTAGACCAGTTGAAGTCATTTTTGGGCCCCTGAAAAAAACTCGAGTTTTGGCCCAATTTTGGACATGTTTGTCAGGTCCGCTCCTGTCGGAATTTTCAGTTTTTGACCCAAAATCAATTTTTCCCAGATTTCTCTGAAAATGACTCCTCGGGTATCTGAGAACCCTCTGACACGGATCAGACTTTCGGTAGACCAGTTGAAGTCATTTTTGGCCCCCTGAAAAAAACTTTATTTTTGGCCCAATTTTGGACATGTTCGACAGGTCCGCTCCTGTCGGAATTTTCAGTTTTTGACCCAAAATCAGTTTTCCCAGATTTCTCTGAAAATGACTCCTCAGGTATCTGAGAACCCTCTGACACGGATCGGACTTTCGGTAGACCAGTTGAAGTCATTTTTGGCCCCCTCAAAAAAACTTGAGTTTTGGCCCAATTTTGGACATGTTCGACAGGTCCGCTCCTGTCGGAATTTTCAGTTTTTGACCCAAAATCAATTTTTCCCAGATTTCTCTGAAAATGATTCCTCGGGTATCTGAGAACCCTCTGACACGGATCAGACTTTCGGTAGACCAGTTGAAGTCATTTTTGGCCCCCTGAAAAAAACTTTATTTTTGGCCCAATTTTGGACATGTTCGACAGGTCCGCTCCTGTCGGAATTTTCAGTTTTTGACCCAAAATCAGTTTTCCCAGATTTCTCTGAAAATGGCTCCTCAGGTATCTGAGAACCCTCTGACACGGATCGGACTTTTGGTAGACCAGTTGAAGTCATTTTTAGCCCCCCCAAAAAAATTGAGTTTTGGCCCAATTTTGGACATGTTCGACAGGTCCGCTCCTGTCAGAATTTTCAGTTTTTGACCCAAAATCAGTTTTCCCAGATTTCTTGGAAAATGACTCCTCAGGTATCTGAGAACCCTCTGACACGGATCGGACTTTCGGGAGACCAGTTGAAGTAATTTTTGGCCCCCTCAAAAAAATTTGAGTTTTGGCCCAATTTTGGACATGTTCGGAATTTTCACTTTTTGACCCAAAATCAGTTTTCCCAGATTTCTTGGAAAATGACTCCTCAGGTATCTGAGAACCCTCTGACACGGATCGGACTTTCGGTAGACCAGTTGAAGTCATTTTTGGCCCCCTCAAAAAAACTTGAGTTTTGGCGCAAATTTGGACATGTTCGACACCCCTCCTGTCGGAATTTTCAGTTTTTGACCCAAAATCAGTTTTCCCAGATTTCTTGGAAAATGACTCCTCAGGTATCTGAGAACCCTCTGACACAGATCGGACTTTCGGTAGACCAGTTGAAGTCATTTTTGGCCCCCTCAAAAAAACTTGAGTTTTGGCGCAAATTTGGACATGTTCGACAGGTCCGCTCCTGTCGGAATTTTCAGTTTTTGACCCAAAATCAGTTTTCTCAGATTTCTCTGAAAATGACTCCTCGGGTATCTGAGAACCCTCTGACACGGATCGGACTTTCGGTAGACCAGTTGAAGTAATTTTTGGCCCCCTGAAAAAAACTTTATTTTTGGCCCAATTTTGGACATGTTCGACAGGTCCGCTCCTGTCGGAATTTTCAGTTTTTGACCCAAAATCAGTTTTCCCAGATTTCTCTGAAAATGGCTCCTCAGGTATCTGAGAACCCTCTGACATGGATCGGACTTTCGGTAGACCAGTTGAAGTCATTTTTAGCCCCCCCCAAAAAATTGAGTTTTGGCCCAATTTTGGACATGTTCGACAGGTCCGCTCCTGTCGGAATTTTCAGTTTTTGACCCAAAATCAGTTTTCCCAGATTTCTTGGAAAATGACTCCTCAGGTATCTGAGAACCCTCTGACACGGATCGGACTTTCGGGAGACCAGTTGAAGTAATTTTTGGCCCCCTCAAAAAAATTTGAGTTTTGGCCCAATTTTGGACATGTTCGACAGGTCCGCTCCTGTCGGAATTTTCACTTTTTGACCCAAAATCAGTTTTCCCAGATTTCTTGGAAAATGACTCCTCAGGTATCTGAGAACCCTCTGACACGGATCGGACTTTCGGTAGACCAGTTGAAGTCATTTTTGGCCCCCTCAAAAAAACTTGAGTTTTGGCGCAATTTTGGACATGTTCGACACCCCTCCTGTCGGAATTTTCAGTTTTTGACCCAAAATCAGTTTTCCCAGATTTCTTGGAAAATGACTCCTCAGGTATCTGAGAACCCTCTGACACAGATCGGACTTTCGGTAGACCAGTTGAAGTCATTTTTGGCCCCCTCAAAAAAACTTGAGTTTTGGCGCAAATTTGGACATGTTCGACAGGTCCGCTCCTGTCGGAATTTTCAGTTTTTGACCCAAAATCAGTTTTCTCAGATTTCTTGGAAAATGACTCCTCAGGTATCTGAGAACCCTCTGACATGGATCGGACTTTCGGTAGACCAGTTGAAGTCATTTTTGGCCCCCTGAAAAAAAACTTGAGTTTTGGCCCAATTTTGGACATGTTCGACAGGTCCGCTCCTGTCGGAATTTTCAGTTTTTGACCCAAAATCAGTTTTCCCAGATTTCTCTGAAAATGACTCCTCAGGTATCTCAGAACCCTCTGACACGGATCGGACTTTCGGTAGACTAGTTGAAGTCATTTTTGGCCCCCTGAAAAAAACTTGAGTTTTGGCCCAATTTTGGACATGTTCGACAGGTCCGCTCCTGTCGGAATTTTCAGTTTTTGACCCAAAATCAGTTTTCCCAGATTTCTCTGAAAATGGCTCCTCAGGTATCTGAGAACCCTCTGACACGGATCGGACTTTCGGTAGACCAGTTGAAGTCATTTTTAGCCCCCCCAAAAAAATTGAGTTTTGGCCCAATTTTGGACATGTTCGACAGGTCCGCTCCTGTCGGAATTTTCAGTTTTTGACCCAAAATCAGTTTTCCCAGATTTCTTGGAAAATGACTCCTCAGGTATCTGAGAACCCTCTGACACGGATCGGACTTTCGGGAGACCAGTTGAAGTAATTTTTGGCCCCCTCAAAAAATTTTGAGTTTTGGCCCAATTTTGGACATGTTCGACAGGTCCGCTCCTGTCGGAATTTTCAGTTTTTGACTCAAAATCAGTTTTCCCAGATTTCTTGGAAAATGACTCCTCAGGTATCTGAGAACCCTCTGACACGGATCGGACTTTCGGGAGACCAGTTGAAGTAATTTTTGGCCCCCTCAAAAAAATTTGAGTTTTGGCCCAATTTTGGACATGTTCGACACCCCTCCTGTCGGAATTTTCAGTTTTTGACCCAAAATCAGTTTTCCCAGATTTCTTGGAAAATGACTCCTCAGGTATCTGAGAACCCTCTGACACAGATCGGACTTTCGGTAGACCAGTTGAAGTCATTTTTGGCCCCCTCAAAAAAACTTGAGTTTTGGCGCAAATTTGGACATGTTCGACAGGTCCGCTCCTGTCGGAATTTTCAGTTTTTGACCCAAAATCAGTTTTCTCAGATTTCTCTGAAAATGACTCCTCGGGTATCTGAGAACCCTCTGACACGGATCGGACTTTCGGTAGACCAGTTGAAGTAATTTTTGGCCCCCTGAAAAAAATTTGAGTTTTGGCCCAATTTTGGACATGTTCGACAGGTCCGCTCCTGTCGGAATTTTCATTTTTTGACCCAAAATCAATTTTTCCCAGATTTCTCTGAAAATGACTCCTCGGGTATCTGAGAACCCTCTGACACGGATCAGACTTTCGGTAGACCAGTTGAAGTCATTTTTAGCCCCCCCCAAAAAAATTGAGTTTTGGCCCAATTTTGGACATGTTCGACAGGTCTGCTCCTGTCGGAATTTTCAGTTTTTGACCCAAAATCAGTTTTCCCAGATTTCTTGGAAAATGACTCCTCAGGTATCTGAGAACCCTCTGACACGGATCGGACTTTCGGGAGACCAGTTGAAGTAATTTTTGGCCCCCTCAAAAAAATTTGAGTTTTGGCCCAATTTTGGACATGTTCGACAGGTCCGCTCCTGTCGGAATTTTCACTTTTTGACCCAAAATCAGTTTTCCCAGATTTCTTGGAAAATGACTCCTCAGGTATCTGAGAACCCTCTGACACGGATCGGACTTTCGGTAGACCAGTTGAAGTCATTTTTGGCCCCCTCAAAAAAACTTGAGTTTTGGCGCAAATTTGGACATGTTCGACACCCCTCCTGTCGGAATTTTCAGTTTTTGACCCAAAATCAGTTTTCCCAGATTTCTTGGAAAATGACTCCTCAGGTATCTGAGAACCCTCTGACACAGATCGGACTTTCGGTAGACCAGTTGAAGTCATTTTTGGCCCCCTCAAAAAAACTTGAGTTTTTGCGCAAATTTGGACATGTTCGACAGGTCCGCTCCTGTCGGAATTTTCAGTTTTTGACCCAAAATCAGTTTTCTCAGATTTCTCTGAAAATGACTCCTCGGGTATCTGAGAACCCTCTGACACGGATCGGACTTTCGGTAGACCAGTTGAAGTAATTTTTGGCCCCCTGAAAAAAATTTGAGTTTTGGCCCAATTTTGGACATGTTCGACAGGTCCGCTCCTGTCGGAATTTTCAGTTTTTGACCCAAAATCATTTTTTCCCAGATTTCTCTGAAAATGACTCCTCGGGTATCTGAGAACCCTCTGACACGGATCGGACTTTCGGTAGACCAGTTGAAGTAATTTTTGGCCCCCTGAAAAAAATTTGAGTTTTGGCCCAATTTTGGACATGTTCGACAGGTCCGCTCCTGTCGGAATTTTCAGTTTTTGACCCAAATCAATTTTTCCCAGATTTCTCTGAAAATGACTCCTCGGGTATCTGAGAACCCTCTGACACGGATCAGACTTCCGGTAGACCAGTTGAAGTCATTTTTGGCCCCCTCAAAAAAATTTGAGTTTTGGCCCAATTTTGGACATGTTCGACAGGTCCGCTCCTGTCGGAATTTTCAGTTTTTGACCCAAAATCAGTTTTCCCAGATTTCTTGGAAAATGACTCCTCAGGTATCTGAGAACCCTCTGACACGGATCGGACTTTCGGGAGACCAGTTGAAGTAATTTTTGGCCCCCTCAAAAAAATTTGAGTTTTGGCCCAATTTTGGACATGTTCGACAGGTCCGCTCCTGTCGGAATTTTCACTTTTTGACCCAAAATCAGTTTTCCCAGATTTCTTGGAAAATGACTCCTCAGGTATCTGAGAACCCTCTGACACGGATCGGACTTTCGGTAGACCAGTTGAAGTCATTTTTGGCCCCCTCAAAAAAACTTGAGTTTTGGCGCAAATTTGGACATGTTCGACACCCCTCCTGTCGGAATTTTCAGTTTTTGACCCAAAATCAGTTTTCCCAGATTTCTTGGAAAATGACTCCTCAGGTATCTGAGAACCCTCTGACACAGATCGGACTTTCGGTAGACCAGTTGAAGTAATTTTTGGCCCCCTGAAAAAAATTTGAGTTTTGGCCCAATTTTGGACATGTTCGACAGGTCCGCTCTTGTCGGAATTTTCAGTTTTTGACCCAAAATCATTTTTTCCCAGATTTCTCTGAAAATGACTCCTCGGGTATCTGAGAACCCTCTGACACGGATCGGACTTTCGGTAGACCAGTTGAAGTAATTTTTGGCCCCCTGAAAAAAATTTGAGTTTTGGCCCAATTTTGGACATGTTCGACAGGTCCGCTCCTGTCGGAATTTTCAGTTTTTGACCCAAATCAATTTTTCCCAGATTTCTCTGAAAATGACTCCTCGGGTATCTGAGAACCCTCTGACACGGATCAGACTTTCGGTAGACCAGTTGAAGTCATTTTTGGCCCCCTCAAAAAAATTTGAGTTTTGGCCCAATTTTGGACATGTTCGACAGGTCCGCTCCTGTCGGAATTTTCAGTTTTTGACCCAAAATCAGTTTTCCCAGATTTCTTGGAAAATGACTCCTCAGGTATCTGAGAACCCTCTGACACGGATCGGACTTTCGGGAGACCAGTTGAAGTAATTTTTGGCCCCCTCAAAAAAATTTGAGTTTTGGCCCAATTTTGGACATGTTCGACAGGTCCGCTCCTGTCGGAATTTTCACTTTTTGACCCAAAATCAGTTTTCCCAGATTTCTTGGAAAATGACTCCTCAGGTATCTGAGAACCCTCTGACACGGATCGGACTTTCGGTAGACCAGTTGAAGTCATTTTTGGCCCCCTCAAAAAAACTTGAGTTTTGGCGCAAATTTGGACATGTTCGACACCCCTCCTGTCGGAATTTTCAGTTTTTGACCCAAAATCAGTTTTCCCAGATTTCTTGGAAAATGACTCCTCAGGTATCTGAGAACCCTCTGACACAGATCGGACTTTCGGTAGACCAGTTGAAGTCATTTTTGGCCCCCTCAAAAAAACTTGAGTTTTTGCGCAAATTTGGACATGTTCGACAGGTCCGCTCCTGTCGGAATTTTCAGTTTTTGACCCAAAATCAGTTTTCTCAGATTTCTCTGAAAATGACTCCTCGGGTATCTGAGAACCCTCTGACACGGATCGGACTTTCGGTAGACCAGTTGAAGTAATTTTTGGCCCCCTGAAAAAAATTTGAGTTTTGGCCCAATTTTGGACATGTTCGACAGGTCCGCTCCTGTCGGAATTTTCAGTTTTTGACCCAAAATCATTTTTTCCCAGATTTCTCTGAAAATGACTCCTCGGGTATCTGAGAACCCTCTGACACGGATCGGACTTTCGGTAGACCAGTTGAAGTAATTTTTGGCCCCCTGAAAAAAATTTGAGTTTTGGCCCAATTTTGGACATGTTCGACAGGTCCGCTCCTGTCGGAATTTTCAGTTTTTGACCCAAATCATTTTTTCCCAGATTTCTCTGAAAATGACTCCTCGGGTATCTGAGAACCCTCTGACACGGATCAGACTTTCGGTAGACCAGTTGAAGTCATTTTTGGCCCCCTCAAAAAAATTTGAGTTTTGGCCCAATTTTGGACATGTTCGACAGGTCCGCTCCTGTCGGAATTTTCAGTTTTTGACCCAAAATCAGTTTTCCCAGATTTCTTGGAAAATGACTCCTCAGGTATCTGAGAACCCTCTGACACGGATCGGACTTTCGGGAGACCAGTTGAAGTAATTTTTGGCCCCCTCAAAAAAATTTGAGTTTTGGCCCAATTTTGGACATGTTCGACAGGTCCGCTCCTGTCGGAATTTTCACTTTTTGACCCAAAATCAGTTTTCCCAGATTTCTTGGAAAATGACTCCTCAGGTATCTGAGAACCCTCTGACACGGATCGGACTTTCGGTAGACCAGTTGAAGTCATTTTTGGCCCCCTCAAAAAAACTTGAGTTTTGGCGCAAATTTGGACATGTTCGACACCCCTCCTGTCGGAATTTTCAGTTTTTGACCCAAAATCAGTTTTCCCAGATTTCTTGGAAAATGACTCCTCAGGTATCTGAGAACCCTCTGACACAGATCGGACTTTCGGTAGACCAGTTGAAGTAATTTTTGGCCCCCTGAAAAAAATTTGAGTTTTGGCCCAATTTTGGACATGTTCGACAGGTCCGCTCCTGTCGGAATTTTCAGTTTTTGACCCAAAATCATTTTTTCCCAGATTTCTCTGAAAATGACTCCTCGGGTATCTGAGAACCCTCTGACACGGATCGGACTTTCGGTAGACCAGTTGAAGTAATTTTTGGCCCCCTGAAAAAAATTTGAGTTTTGGCCCAATTTTGGACATGTTCGACAGGTCCGCTCCTGTCGGAATTTTCAGTTTTTGACCCAAATCAATTTTTCCCAGATTTCTCTGAAAATGACTCCTCGGGTATCTGAGAACCCTCTGACACGGATCAGACTTTCGGTAGACCAGTTGAAGTCATTTTTGGCCCCCTCAAAAAAATTTGAGTTTTGGCCCAATTTTGGACATGTTCGACAGGTCCGCTCCTGTCGGAATTTTCAGTTTTTGACCCAAAATCAGTTTTCCCAGATTTCTTGGAAAATGACTCCTCAGGTATCTGAGAACCCTCTGACACGGATCGGACTTTCGGGAGACCAGTTGAAGTAATTTTTGGCCCCCTCAAAAAAATTTGAGTTTTGGCCCAATTTTGGACATGTTCGACAGGTCCGCTCCTGTCGGAATTTTCACTTTTTGACCCAAAATCAGTTTTCCCAGATTTCTTGGAAAATGACTCCTCAGGTATCTGAGAACCCTCTGACACGGATCGGACTTTCGGTAGACCAGTTGAAGTCATTTTTGGCCCCCTCAAAAAAACTTGAGTTTTGGCGCAAATTTGGACATGTTCGACACCCCTCCTGTCGGAATTTTCAGTTTTTGACCCAAAATCAGTTTTCCCAGATTTCTTGGAAAATGACTCCTCAGGTATCTGAGAACCCTCTGACACAGATCGGACTTTCGGTAGACCAGTTGAAGTCATTTTTGGCCCCCTCAAAAAAACTTGAGTTTTTGCGCAAATTTGGACATGTTCGACAGGTCCGCTCCTGTCGGAATTTTCAGTTTTTGACCCAAAATCAGTTTTCTCAGATTTCTCTGAAAATGACTCCTCGGGTATCTGAGAACCCTCTGACACGGATCGGACTTTCGGTAGACCAGTTGAAGTAATTTTTGGCCCCCTGAAAAAAATTTGAGTTTTGGCCCAATTTTGGACATGTTCGACAGGTCCGCTCCTGTCGGAATTTTCAGTTTTTGACCCAAAATCATTTTTTCCCAGATTTCTCTGAAAATGACTCCTCGGGTATCTGAGAACCCTCTGACACGGATCGGACTTTCGGTAGACCAGTTGAAGTAATTTTTGGCCCCCTGAAAAAAATTTGAGTTTTGGCCCAATTTTGGACATGTTCGACAGGTCCGCTCCTGTCGGAATTTTCAGTTTTTGACCCAAATCAATTTTTCCCAGATTTCTCTGAAAATGACTCCTCGGGTATCTGAGAACCCTCTGACACGGATCAGACTTTCGGTAGACCAGTTGAAGTCATTTTTGGCCCCCTCAAAAAAATTTGAGTTTTGGCCCAATTTTGGACATGTTCGACAGGTCAGCTCCTGTCGGAATTTTCAGTTTTTGACCCAAAATCAGTTTTCCCAGATTTCTTGGAAAATGACTCCTCAGGTATCTGAGAACCCTCTGACACGGATCGGACTTTCGGGAGACCAGTTGAAGTAATTTTTGGCCCCCTCAAAAAAATTTGAGTTTTGGCCCAATTTTGGACATGTTCGACAGGTCCGCTCCTGTCGGAATTTTCACTTTTTGACCCAAAATCAGTTTTCCCAGATTTCTTGGAAAATGACTCCTCAGGTATCTGAGAACCCTCTGACACGGATCGGACTTTCGGTAGACCAGTTGAAGTCATTTTTGGCCCCCTCAAAAAAACTTGAGTTTTGGCGCAAATTTGGACATGTTCGACACCCCTCCTGTCGGAATTTTCAGTTTTTGACCCAAAATCAGTTTTCCCAGATTTCTTGGAAAATGACTCCTCAGGTATCTGAGAACCCTCTGACACAGATCGGACTTTCGGTAGACCAGTTGAAGTAATTTTTGGCCCCCTGAAAAAAATTTGAGTTTTGGCCCAATTTTGGACATGTTCGACAGGTCCGCTCCTGTCGGAATTTTCAGTTTTTGACCCAAAATCATTTTTTCCCAGATTTCTCTGAAAATGACTCCTCGGGTATCTGAGAACCCTCTGACACGGATCGGACTTTCGGTAGACCAGTTGAAGTAATTTTTGGCCCCCTGAAAAAAATTTGAGTTTTGGCCCAATTTTGGACATGTTCGACAGGTCCGCTCCTGTCGGAATTTTCAGTTTTTGACCCAAATCAATTTTTCCCAGATTTCTCTGAAAATGACTCCTCGGGTATCTGAGAACCCTCTGACACGGATCAGACTTTCGGTAGACCAGTTGAAGTCATTTTTGGCCCCCTCAAAAAAATTTGAGTTTTGGCCCAATTTTGGACATGTTCGACAGGTCCGCTCCTGTCGGAATTTTCAGTTTTTGACCCAAAATCAGTTTTCCCAGATTTCTTGGAAAATGACTCCTCAGGTATCTGAGAACCCTCTGACACGGATCGGACTTTCGGGAGACCAGTTGAAGTAATTTTTGGCCCCCTCAAAAAAATTTGAGTTTTGGCCCAATTTTGGACATGTTCGACAGGTCCGCTCCTGTCGGAATTTTCACTTTTTGACCCAAAATCAGTTTTCCCAGATTTCTTGGAAAATGACTCCTCAGGTATCTGAGAACCCTCTGACACGGATCGGACTTTCGGTAGACCAGTTGAAGTCATTTTTGGCCCCCTCAAAAAAACTTGAGTTTTGGCGCAAATTTGGACATGTTCGACACCCCTCCTGTCGGAATTTTCAGTTTTTGACCCAAAATCAGTTTTCCCAGATTTCTTGGAAAATGACTCCTCAGGTATCTGAGAACCCTCTGACACAGATCGGACTTTCGGTAGACCAGTTGAAGTCATTTTTGGCCCCCTCAAAAAAACTTGAGTTTTTGCGCAAATTTGGACATGTTCGACAGGTCCGCTCCTGTCGGAATTTTCAGTTTTTGACCCAAAATCAGTTTTCTCAGATTTCTCTGAAAATGACTCCTCGGGTATCTGAGAACCCTCTGACACGGATCGGACTTTCGGTAGACCAGTTGAAGTAATTTTTGGCCCCCTGAAAAAAATTTGAGTTTTGGCCCAATTTTGGACATGTTCGACAGGTCCGCTCCTGTCGGAATTTTCAGTTTTTGACCCAAAATCAATTTTTCCCAGATTTCTCTGAAAATGACTCCTCGGGTATCTGAGAACCCTCTGACACGGATCGGACTTTCGGTAGACCAGTTGAAGTAATTTTTGGCCCCCTGAAAAAAATTTGAGTTTTGGCCCAATTTTGGACATGTTCGACAGGTCCGCTCCTGTCGGAATTTTCAGTTTTTGACCCAAATCAATTTTTCCCAGATTTCTCTGAAAATGACTCCTCGGGTATCTGAGAACCCTCTGACACGGATCAGACTTTCGGTAGACCAGTTGAAGTCATTTTTGGCCCCCTCAAAAAAATTTGAGTTTTGGCCCAATTTTGGACATGTTCGACAGGTCCGCTCCTGTCGGAATTTTCAGTTTTTGACCCAAAATCAGTTTTCCCAGATTTCTTGGAAAATGACTCCTCAGGTATCTGAGAACCCTCTGACACGGATCGGACTTTCGGGAGACCAGTTGAAGTAATTTTTGGCCCCCTCAAAAAAATTTGAGTTTTGGCCCAATTTTGGACATGTTCGACAGGTCCGCTCCTGTCGGAATTTTCACTTTTTGACCCAAAATCAGTTTTCCCAGATTTCTTGGAAAATGACTCCTCAGGTATCTGAGAACCCTCTGACACGGATCGGACTTTCGGTAGACCAGTTGAAGTCATTTTTGGCCCCCTCAAAAAAACTTGAGTTTTGGCGCAAATTTGGACATGTTCGACACCCCTCCTGTCGGAATTTTCAGTTTTTGACCCAAAATCAGTTTTCCCAGATTTCTTGGAAAATGACTCCTCAGGTATCTGAGAACCCTCTGACACAGATCGGACTTTCGGTAGACCAGTTGAAGTCATTTTTGGCCCCCTCAAAAAAACTTGAGTTTTGGCGCAAATTTGGACATGTTCGACAGGTCCGCTCCTGTCGGAATTTTCAGTTTTTGACCCAAAATCAGTTTTCTCAGATTTCTCTGAAAATGACTCCTCGGGTATCTGAGAACCCTCTGACACGGATCGGACTTTCGGTAGACCAGTTGAAGTAATTTTTGGCCCCCTGAAAAAAATTTGAGTTTTGGCCCAATTTTGGACATGTTCGACAGGTCCGCTCCTGTCGGAATTTTCAGTTTTTGACCCAAAATCAGTTTTCCCAGATTTCTTGGAAAATGACTCCTCAGGTATCTGAGAACCCTCTGACACGGATCGGACTTTCGGGAGACCAGTTGAAGTAATTTTTGGCCCCCTCAAAAAAATTTGAGTTTTGGCCCAATTTTGGACATGTTCGACAGGTCCGCTCCTGTCGGAATTTTCAGTTTTTGACCCAAAATCAGTTTTCCCAGATTTCTTGGAAAATGACTCCTCAGGTATCTGAGAACCCTCTGACATGGATCGGACTTTCGGTAGACCAGTTGAAGTCATTTTTGGCCCCCTGAAAAAAAACTTGAGTTTTGGCCCAATTTTGGACATGTTCGACAGGTCCGCTCACTGTCGGAATTTTCAGTTTTTGACCCAAAATCAGTTTTCCCAGATTTTTTGGAAAATGACTCCTCAGGTATCTCAGAACCCTCTGACACGGATCGGACTTTCGGTAGACCAGTTGAAGTCATTTTTGGCCCCCTGAAAAAAACTTGAGTTTTGGCCCAATTTTGGACATGTTCGACAGGTCCGCTCCTGTCGGAATTTTCAGTTTTTGACCCAAAATCAATTTTCCCAGATTTCTTGGAAAATGACTCCTCAGGTATCTCAGAACCCTCTGACACGGATCGGACTTTCGGTAGACCAGTTGAAGTCATTTTTGGCCCCCTGAAAAAAACTTGAGTTTTGGCCCAATTTTGGACATGTTCGACAGGTCCGCTCCTGTCGGAATTTTCAGTTTTTGACCCAAAATCAGTTTTCCCAGATTTCTTGGAAAATGACTCCTCAGGTATCTCAGAACCCTCTGACACGGATCGGACTTTCGGTAGACTAGTTGAAGTCATTTTTGGCCCCCTGAAAAAAAACTTGAGTTTTGGCCCAATTTTGGACATGTTCAACAGGTCCGCTCCTGTCGGAATTTTCACTTTTTGACCCAAAATCAGTTTTCCAAGATTTCTCTGAAAATGACTCCTCAGGTATCTGAGAACCCTCTGACACGGATCGGACTTTCGGTAGACCAGTTGAAGTCATTTTTGGCCCCCTGAAAAAAACTTAAGTTTTGGCCCAATTTTGGACATGTTCGACAGGTCCGCTCCTGTCGGAATTTTCAGTTTTTGACCCAAAATCAGTTTTTCCAGATTTCTCTGAAAATGACTCTTCAGGTATCTGAGAACCCTCTGACACGGATCGGACTTTCGGTAGACCAGTTAAAGTCATTATTGGCCCCCTTAAAAAAACTTAAGTTTTGGCCCAATTTTGGACATGTTCGACAGGTCGGCTCCTGTCGGAATTTTCAGTTTTTGACCCAAAATCAGTTTTCCCAGATTTCTTGGAAAATGACTCCTCAGGTATCTCAGAACCCTCTGACACGGATCGGACTTTCGGTAGACTAGTTGAAGTCATTTTTGGCCCCCTGAAAAAAACTTGAGTTTTGGCCCAATTTTGGACATGTTCGACAGGTCCGCTCCAGTCGGAATTTTCACTTTTTGACCCAAAATCAGTTTTCCAAGATTTCTCTGAAAATGACTCCTCAGGTATCTGAGAACCCTCTGACACGGATCGGACTTTCGGTAGACCAGTTGAAGTCATTTTTGGCCCCCTGAAAGAAACTTAAGTTTTGGCCCAATTTTGGACATGTTCGACAGGTCCGCTCCTGTCGGAATTTTCAGTTTTTGACCCAAAATCAGTTTTCCCAGATTTCTCTGAAAATGACTCCTCAGGTATCTGAGAACCCTCTGACACGGATGGGACTTTCGGTAGACCAGTTGAAGTCATTTTTGGCCCCCTGAAAAAAAACTTGAGTTTTGGCCCAATTTTGGACATGTTCGACAGGTCCGCTCCTGTCGGAATTTTCAGTTTTTGACCCAAAATTAGTTTTCCCAGATTTCTTGGAAAATGACTCCTCAGGTATCTGAGAACCCTCTGACACGGATCGGACTTTCGGTAGACCAGTTGAAGTCATTTTTGGCCCCCTGAAAAAAACTTAAGTTTTGGCCCAATTTTGGACATGTTCGACAGGTCCGCTTCTGTCGGAATTTTCAGTTTTTGACCCAAAATCAGTTTTTCCAGATTTCTCTGAAAATGACTCTTCAGGTATCTGAGAACCCTCTGACACGGATCGGACTTTCGGTAGACCAGTCGAAGTCATTTTTGGCCCCCTTAAAAAAACTTAAGTTTTGGCCCAATTTTGGACATGTTCGACAGGTCCGCTCCTGTCAGAATTTTCAGTTTTTGACCCAAAATCAGTTTTCCCAGATTTCTTGGAAAATGACTCCTCAGGTATCTCAGAACCCTCTGACACGGATCGGACTTTCGGTAGACCAGTTGAAGTCATTTTTGGCCCCCTGAAAAAAACTTGAGTTTTGGCCCAATTTTGGACATGTTCGACAGGTCCGCTCCTGTCGGAATTTTCAGTTTTTGACCCAAAATCAGTTTTCCCAGATTTCTTGGAAAATGACTCCTCAGGTATCTGAGAACCCTCTGACACGGATCGGACTTTCGGTAGACCAGTTGAAGTCATTTTTGGCCCCCTGAAAAAAACTTAAGTTTTGGCCCAATTTTGGACATGTTCGACAGGTCCGCTCCTGTCGGAATTTTCAGTTTTTGACCCAAAATCAGTTTTCCCAGATTTCTTGGAAAATGACTCCTCAGGTATCTGAGAACCCTCTGACACGGATGGGACTTTCGGTAGACCAGTTGAAGTCATTTTTGGCCCCCTGAAAAAAACTTGAGTTTTGGCCCAATTTTGGACATGTTCGACAGGTCCGCTCCTGTCGGAATTTTCACTTTTTGACCCAAAATCAGTTTTCCAAGATTTCTTGGAAAATGACTCCTCAGGTATCTGAGAACCCTCTGACACGGATCGGATTTTCGGTAGACCAGTTGAAGTCATTTTTGGCCCCCTGAAAAAAACTTGAGTTTTGGCCCAATTTTGGACATGTTCGACAGGTCCGCTCCTGTCGGAATTTTCAGTTTTTGACCCAAAATCAGTTTTCCCAGATTTCTTGGAAAATGACTCCTCAGGTATCTCAGAACCCTCTGACACGGATCGGACTTTCGGTAGACCAGTTGAAGTCATTTTTGGCCCCCTGAAAAAAACTTGAGTTTTGGCCCAATTTTGGACATGTTCGACAGGTCCGCTCCTGTCGAAATTTTCACTTTTTGACCCAAAATCAGTTTTCCAAGATTTCTTGGAAAATGACTCCTCAGGTATCTGAGAACCCTCTGACACGGATCGGACTTTCGGTAGACCAGTTGAAGTCATTTTTGGCCCCCTGAAAAAAACTTGAGTTTTGGCCCAATTTTGGACATGTTCGACAGGTCCGCTCCTGTCAGAATTTTCAGTTTTTGACCCAAAATCAGTTTTCCCAGATTTCTTGGAAAATGACTCCTCAGGTATCTGAGAACCCTCTGACATGGATCGGACTTTCGGTAGACCAGTTGAAGTCATTTTTGGCCCCCTGAAAAAAACTTGAGTTTTGGCCCAATTTTGGACATGTTCGACAGGTCCGCTCCTGTCGGAATTTTCAGTTTTTGACCCAAAATCAGTTTTCCCAGATTTCTTGGAAAATGACTCCTCAGGTATCTCAGAACCCTCTGACACGGATCGGACTTTGGGTAGACCAGTTGAAGTCATTTTTGGCCCCCTGAAAAAAACTTAAGTTTTGGCCCAATTTTGGACATGTTCGACAGGTCCGCTCCTGTCGGAATTTATTTAGTTTTTGACCCAAAATCAGTTTTCCCAGATTTCTTGGAAAATGACTCCTCAGGTATCTCAGAACCCTCTGACACGGATCGGACTTTCGGTAGACTAGTTGAAGTCATTTTTGGCCCCCTAAAAAAACTTGAGTTTTGGCCCAATTTTGGACATGTTCGACAGGTCCGCTCCTGTCGGAATTTTCAGTTTTTGACCCAAAATCAGTTTTCCCAGATTTCTCTGAAAATGACTCCTCAGGTATCTGAGAACCCTCTGACACGGATCGGACTTTCGGTAGACCAGTTGAAGTCATTTTTGGCCCCCTGAAAAAAACTTGAGTTTTGGCCCAATTTTGGACATGTTCGACAGGTCCGCTCCTGTCGGAATTTTCAGTTTTTGACCCAAAATCAGTTTTCCCAGATTTCTTGGAAAATGACTCCTCAGGTATCTCAGAACCCTCTGACACGGATCGGACTTTCGGTAGACCAGTTGAAGTCATTTTTGGCCCCCTGAAAAAAACTTAAGTTTTGGCCCAATTTTGGACATGTTCGACAGGTCCGCTCCTGTCGGAATTTTCAGTTTTTGACCCAAAATCAGTTTTCCCAGATTTCTTGGAAAATGACTCCTCAGGTATCTGAAAACCCTCTGACACGGATCGGATTTTCGGTAGACCAGTTGAAGTCATTTATGGCCCCCTGAAAAAAACTTGAGTTTTGGCCCAATTTTGGACATGTTCGACAGGTCCGCTCCTGTCGGAATTTTCAGTTTTTGACCCAAAATCAGTTTTCCCAGATTTCTTGGAAAATGACTCTTCAGGTATCTCAGAACCCTCTGACACGGATCGGACTTTCGGTAGACTAGTTGAAGTCATTTTTGGCCCCCTGAAAAAAAACTTGAGTTTTTGCCCAATTTTGGACATGTTCGACAGGTCCGCTCCTGTCGGAATTTTCAGTTTTTGACCCAAAATCAGTTTTCCCAGATTTCTTGGAAAATGACTCCTCAGGTATCTCAGAACCCTCTGACACGGATCGGACTTTCGGTAGACCAGTTGAAGTCATTTTTGGCCCCCTGAAAAAAACTTAAGTTTTGGCCCAATTTGGGACATGTTCGACAGGTCCGCTCCTGTCGGAATTTTCAGTTTTTGACCCAAAATCAGTTTTCCCAGATTTCTTGGAAAATGACTCCTCAGGTATCTGAGAACCCTCTGACACGGATCGGATTTTCGGTAGACCAGTTGAAGTCATTTTTGGCCCCCTGAAAAAAACTTGAGTTTTGGCCCAATTTTGGACATGTTCGACAGGTCCGCTCCTGTCGGAATTTTCAGTTTTTGACCCAAAATCAGTTTTCCCAGATTTCTTGGAAAATGACTCTTCAGGTATCTCAGAACCCTCTGACACGGATCGGACTTTCGGTAGACTAGTTGAAGTCATTTTTGGCCCCCTGAAAAAAAACTTGAGTTTTGGCCCAATTTTGGACATGTTCGACAGGTCCGCTCCTGTTTGAATTTTCACTTTTTGACCCAAAATCAGTTTTCCAAGATTTCTCTGAAAATGACTCCTCAGGTATCTGAGAACCCTCTGACACGGATCGGACTTTCGGTAGACCAGTTGAAGTCATTTTTGGCCCCCTTAAAAAAACTTAAGTTTTGGCCCAATTTTGGACATGTTCGACAGGTCCGCTCCTGTCAGAATTTTCAGTTTTTGACCCAAAATCAGTTTTCCCAGATTTCTTGGAAAATGACTCTTCAGGTATCTGAGAACCCTCTGACATGGATCGGATTTTCGGTAGACCAGTTGAAGTCATTTTTGGCCCCCTGAAAAAAACTTGAGTTTTGGCCCAATTTTGGACATGTTCGACAGGTCCGCTCCTGTCGGAATTTTCAGTTTTTGACCCAAAATCAGTTTTCCCAGATTTCTTGGAAAATGACTCTTCAGGTATCTCAGAACCCTCTGACACGGATCGGATTTTCGGTAGACCAGTTGAAGTCATTTTTGGCCCCCTGAAAAAAACTTGAGTTTTGGCCCAATTTTGGACATGTTCGACAGGTCCGCTCCTGTTTGAATTTTCACTTTTTGACCCAAAATCAGTTTTCCAAGATTTCTCTGAAAATGACTCCTCAGGTATCTCAGAACCCTCTGACACGGATCGGACTTTCGGTAGACCAGTTGAAGTCATTTTTGGCCCCCTTAAAAAAACTTAAGTTTTGGCCCAATTTTGGACATGTTCGACAGGTCCGCTCCTGTCAGAATTTTCAGTTTTTGACCCAAAATCAGTTTTCCCAGATTTCTTGGAAAATGACTCCTCAGGTATCTCAGAACCCTCTGACACGGATCGGACTTTCGGTAGACCAGTTGAAGTCATTTTTGGCCCCCTGAAAAAAACTTGAGTTTTGGCCCAATTTTGGACATGTTCAACAGGTCCGCTCCTGTCGGAATTTTCAGTTTTTGACCCAAAATCAGTTTTCCCAGATTTCTTGCAAAATGACTCCTCAGGTATCTGAGAACCCTCTGACACGGATCGGACTTTCGGTAGACCAGTTGAAGTCATTTTTGGCCCCCTGAAAAAAACTTGAGTTTTGGCCCAATTTTGGACATGTTCGACAGGTCCGCTCCTGTCGGAATTTTCAGTTTTTGACCCAAAATCAGTTTTCCCAGATTTCTTGGAAAATGACTCCTCAGGTATCTCAGAACCCTCTGACACAGATCGGACTTTCGGTAGACCAGTTGAAGTCATTTTTGGCCCCCTGAAAAAAACTTAAGTTTTGGCCCAATTTTGGACATGTTCGACAGGTCCGCTCCTGTCGGAATTTTCAGTTTTTGACCCAAAATCAGTTTTCCCAGATTTCTTGGAAAATGACTCCTCAGGTATCTGAGAACCCTCTGACACGGATCGGATTTTCGGTAGACCAGTTGAAGTCATTTTTGGCCCCCTGAAAAAAACTTGAGTTTTGGCCCAATTTTGGACATGTTCGACAGGTCCGCTCCTGTCGGAATTTTCAGTTTTTGACCCAAAATCAGTTTTCCCAGATTTCTTGGAAAATGACTCTTCAGGTATCTCAGAACCCTCTGACACGGATCGGACTTTCGGTAGACTAGTTGAAGTCATTTTTGGCCCCCTGAAAAAAAACTTGAGTTTTGGCCCAATTTTGGACATGTTCGACAGGTCCGCTCCTGTCGGAATTTTCAGTTTTTGACCCAAAATCAGTTTTCCCAGATTTCTTGGAAAATGACTCCTCAGGTATCTGAGAACCCTCTGACACGAATCGGATTTTCGGTAGACCAGTTGAAGTCATTTTTGGCCCCCTGAAAAAAACTTGAGTTTTGGCCCAATTTTGGACATGTTCGACAGGTCCGCTCCTGTCGGAATTTTCAGTTTTTGACCCAAAATCAGTTTTCCCAGATTTCTTGGAAAATGACTCCTCAGGTATCTCAGAACCCTCTGACACGGATCGGACTTTCGGTAGACCAGTTGAAGTCATTTTTGGCCCCCTGAAAAAAACTTAAGTTTTGGCCCAATTTTGGACATGTTCGACAGGTCCGCTCCTGTCAGAATTTTCAGTTTTTGACCCAAAATCAGTTTTCCCAGATTTCTTGGAAAATGACTCCTCAGGTATCTGAGAACCCTCTGACACGGATCGGATTTTCGGTAGACCAGTTGAAGTCATTTATGGCCCCCTGAAAAAAACTTGAGTTTTGGCCCAATTTTGGACATGTTCGACAGGTCCGCTCCTGTCGGAATTTTCAGTTTTTGACCCAAAATCAGTTTTCCCAGATTTCTTGGAAAATGACTCCTCAGGTATCTCAGAACCCTCTGACATGGATCGGACTTTCGGTAGACCAGTTGAAGTCATTTTTGGCCCCCTGAAAAAAACTTGAGTTTTGGCCCAATTTTGGACATGTTCAACAGGTCCGCTCCTGTCGGAATTTTCAGTTTTTGACCCAAAATCAGTTTTCCCAGATTTCTTGGAAAATGACTCCTCAGGTATCTGAGAACCCTCTGACATGGATCGGACTTTCGGTAGACCAGTTGAAGTCATTTTTGGCCCCCTGAAAAAAACTTGAGTTTTGGCCCAATTTTGGACATGTTCGACAGGTCCGCTCCTGTCGGAATTTTCAGTTTTTGACCCAAAATCAGTTTTCCCAGATTTCTTGGAAAATGACTCCTCAGGTATCTCAGAACCCTCTGACACGGATCGGACTTTCGGTAGACTAGTTGAAGTCATTTTTGGCCCCCTGAAAAAAACTTGAGTTTTGGCCCAATTTTGGACATGTTCGACAGGTCCGCTCCTGTCGGAATTTTCAGTTTTTGACCCAAAATCAGTTTTCCAAGATTTCTCTGAAAATGACTCCTCAGGTATCTCAGAACCCTCTGACACGGATCGGATTTTCGGTAGACCAGTTGAAGTCATTTTTGGCCCCCTGAAAAAAACTTGAGTTTTGGCCCAATTTTGGACATGTTCGACAGGTCCGCGCCTTTCGGAATTTTCAGTTTTTGACCCAAAATCAGTTTTCCCAGATTTCTTGGAAAATGACTCCTCAGGTATCTCAGAACCCTCTGACACGGATCGGACTTTCGGTAGACCAGTTGAAGTCATTTTTGGCCCCCTGAAAAAAACTTAAGTTTTGGCCCAATTTTGGACATGTTCGACAGGTCCGCTCCTGTCGGAATTTTCAGTTTTTGACCCAAAATCAGTTTTCCCAGATTTCTTGGAAAATGACTCCTCAGGTATCTGAAAACCCTCTGACACGGGTCGGATTTTCGGTAGACCAGTTGAAGTCATTTATGGCCCCCTGAAAAAAACTTGAGTTTTGGCCCAATTTTGGACATGTTCGACAGGTCCGCTCCTGTCGGAATTTTCAGTTTTTGACCCAAAATCAGTTTTCCCAGATTTCTTGGAAAATGACTCTTCAGGTATCTCAGAACCCTCTGACACGGATCGGACTTTCGGTAGACTAGTTGAAGTCATTTTTGGCCCCCTGAAAAAAAACTTGAGTTTTTGCCCAATTTTGGACATGTTCGACAGGTCCGCTCCTGTCGGAATTTTCAGTTTTTGACCCAAAATCAGTTTTCCCAGATTTCTTGGAAAATGACTCCTCAGGTATCTCAGAACCCTCTGACACGGATCGGACTTTCGGTAGACCAGTTGAAGTCATTTTTGGCCCCCTGAAAAAAACTTAAGTTTTGGCCCAATTTTGGACATGTTCGACAGGTCCGCTCCTGTCGGAATTTTCAGTTTTTGACCCAAAATCAGTTTTCCCAGATTTCTTGGAAAATGACTCTTCAGGTATCTCAGAACCCTCTGACACGGATCGGACTTTCGGTAGACTAGTTGAAGTCATTTTTGGCCCCCTGAAAAAAAACTTGAGTTTTGGCCCAATTTTGGACATGTTCGACAGGTCCGCTCCTGTCAGAATTTTCAGTTTTTGACCCAAAATCAGTTTTCCCAGATTTCTTGGAAAATGACTCCTCAGGTATCTGAGAACCCTCTGACATGGATCGGACTTTCGGTAGACCAGTTGAAGTCATTTTTGGCCCCCTGAAAAAAACTTGAGTTTTGGCCCAATTTTGGACATGTTCGACAGGTCCGCTCCTGTCGGAATTTTCAGTTTTTGACCCAAAATCAGTTTTCCCAGATTTCTTGGAAAATGACTCCTCAGGTATCTCAGAACCCTCTGACACGGATCGGACTTTGGGTAGACCAGTTGAAGTCATTTTTGGCCCCCTGAAAAAAACTTAAGTTTTGGCCCAATTTTGGACATGTTCGACAGGTCCGCTCCTGTCGGAATTTATTTAGTTTTTGACCCAAAATCAGTTTTCCCAGATTTCTTGGAAAATGACTCCTCAGGTATCTCAGAACCCTCTGACACGGATCGGACTTTCGGTAGACTAGTTGAAGTCATTTTTGGCCCCCTGAAAAAAACTTGAGTTTTGGCCCAATTTTGGACATGTTCGACAGGTCCGCTCCTGTCGGAATTTTCAGTTTTTGACCCAAAATCAGTTTTCCCAGATTTCTCTGAAAATGACTCCTCAGGTATCTGAGAACCCTCTGACACGGATCGGACTTTCGGTAGACCAGTTGAAGTCATTTTTGGCCCCCTGAAAAAAACTTGAGTTTTGGCCCAATTTTGGACATGTTCGACAGGTCCGCTCCTGTCGGAATTTTCAGTTTTTGACCCAAAATCAGTTTTCCCAGATTTCTTGGAAAATGACTCCTCAGGTATCTCAGAACCCTCTGACACGGATCGGACTTTCGGTAGACCAGTTGAAGTCATTTTTGGCCCCCTGAAAAAAACTTAAGTTTTGGCCCAATTTTGGACATGTTCGACAGGTCCGCTCCTGTCGGAATTTTCAGTTTTTGACCCAAAATCAGTTTTCCCAGATTTCTTGGAAAATGACTCCTCAGGTATCTGAAAACCCTCTGACACGGATCGGATTTTCGGTAGACCAGTTGAAGTCATTTATGGCCCCCTGAAAAAAACTTGAGTTTTGGCCCAATTTTGGACATGTTCGACAGGTCCGCTCCTGTCGGAATTTTCAGTTTTTGACCCAAAATCAGTTTTCCCAGATTTCTTGGAAAATGACTCTTCAGGTATCTCAGAACCCTCTGACACGGATCGGACTTTCGGTAGACTAGTTGAAGTCATTTTTGGCCCCCTGAAAAAAAACTTGAGTTTTTGCCCAATTTTGGACATGTTCGACAGGTCCGCTCCTGTCGGAATTTTCAGTTTTTGACCCAAAATCAGTTTTCCCAGATTTCTTGGAAAATGACTCCTCAGGTATCTCAGAACCCTCTGACACGGATCGGACTTTCGGTAGACCAGTTGAAGTCATTTTTGGCCCCCTGAAAAAAACTTAAGTTTTGGCCCAATTTTGGACATGTTCGACAGGTCCGCTCCTGTCGGAATTTTCAGTTTTTGACCCAAAATCAGTTTTCCCAGATTTCTTGGAAAATGACTCCTCAGGTATCTGAGAACCCTCTGACACGGATCGGATTTTCGGTAGACCAGTTGAAGTCATTTTTGGCCCCCTGAAAAAAACTTGAGTTTTGGCCCAATTTTGGACATGTTCGACAGGTCCGCTCCTGTCGGAATTTTCAGTTTTTGACCCAAAATCAGTTTTCCCAGATTTCTTGGAAAATGACTCTTCAGGTATCTCAGAACCCTCTGACACGGATCGGACTTTCGGTAGACTAGTTGAAGTCATTTTTGGCCCCCTGAAAAAAAACTTGAGTTTTGGCCCAATTTTGGACATGTTCGACAGGTCCGCTCCTGTTTGAATTTTCACTTTTTGACCCAAAATCAGTTTTCCAAGATTTCTCTGAAAATGACTCCTCAGGTATCTGAGAACCCTCTGACACGGATCGGACTTTCGGTAGACCAGTTGAAGTCATTTTTGGCCCCCTTAAAAAAACTTAAGTTTTGGCCCAATTTTGGACATGTTCGACAGGTCCGCTCCTGTCAGAATTTTCAGTTTTTGACCCAAAATCAGTTTTCCCAGATTTCTTGGAAAATGACTCTTCAGGTATCTGAGAACCCTCTGACACGGATCGGATTTTCGGTAGACCAGTTGAAGTCATTTTTGGCCCCCTGAAAAAAACTTGAGTTTTGGCCCAATTTTGGACATGTTCGACAGGTCCGCTCCTGTCGGAATTTTCAGTTTTTGACCCAAAATCAGTTTTCCCAGATTTCTTGGAAAATGACTCTTCAGGTATCTCAGAACCCTCTGACACGGATCGGACTTTCGGTAGACTAGTTGAAGTCATTTTTGGCCCCCTGAAAAAAAACTTGAGTTTTGGCCCAATTTTGGACATGTTCGACAGGTCCGCTCCTGTTTGAATTTTCACTTTTTGACCCAAAATCAGTTTTCCAAGATTTCTCTGAAAATGACTCCTCAGGTATCTCAGAACCCTCTGACACGGATCGGATTTTCGGTAGACCAGTTGAAGTCATTTTTGGCCCCCTGAAAAAAACTTGAGTTTTGGCCCAATTTTGGACATGTTCGACAGGTCCGCTCCTGTTTGAATTTTCACTTTTTGACCCAAAATCAGTTTTCCAAGATTTCTCTGAAAATGACTCCTCAGGTATCTCAGAACCCTCTGACACGGATCGGACTTTCGGTAGACCAGTTGAAGTCATTTTTGGCCCCCTTAAAAAAACTTAAGTTTTGGCCCAATTTTGGACATGTTCGACAGGTCCGCTCCTGTCAGAATTTTCAGTTTTTGACCCAAAATCAGTTTTCCCAGATTTCTTGGAAAATGACTCCTCAGGTATCTCAGAACCCTCTGACACGGATCGGACTTTCGGTAGACCAGTTGAAGTCATTTTTGGCCCCCTGAAAAAAACTTGAGTTTTGGCCCAATTTTGGACATGTTCGACAGGTCCGCTCCTGTCGGAATTTTCAGTTTTTGACCCAAAATCAGTTTTCCCAGATTTCTTGGAAAATGACTCCTCAGGTATCTCAGAACCCTCTGACACGGATCGGACTTTCGGTAGACCAGTTGAAGTCATTTTTGGCCCCCTGAAAAAAACTTGAGTTTTGGCCCAATTTTGGACATGTTCAACAGGTCCGCTCCTGTCGGAATTTTCAGTTTTTGACCCAAAATCAGTTTTCCCAGATTTCTTGCAAAATGACTCCTCAGGTATCTGAGAACCCTCTGACACGGATCGGACTTTCGGTAGACCAGTTGAAGTCATTTTTGGCCCCCTGAAAAAAACTTGAGTTTTGGCCCAATTTTGGACATGTTCGACAGGTCCGCTCCTGTCGGAATTTTCAGTTTTTGACCCAAAATCAGTTTTCCCAGATTTCTTGGAAAATGACTCCTCAGGTATCTCAGAACCCTCTGACACAGATCGGACTTTCGGTAGACCAGTTGAAGTCATTTTTGGCCCCCTGAAAAAAACTTAAGTTTTGGCCCAATTTTGGACATGTTCGACAGGTCCGCTCCTGTCGGAATTTTCAGTTTTTGACCCAAAATCAGTTTTCCCAGATTTCTTGGAAAATGACTCCTCAGGTATCTGAGAACCCTCTGACACGGATCGGATTTTCGGTAGACCAGTTGAAGTCATTTTTGGCCCCCTGAAAAAAACTTGAGTTTTGGCCCAATTTTGGACATGTTCGACAGGTCCGCTCCTGTCGGAATTTTCAGTTTTTGACCCAAAATCAGTTTTCCCAGATTTCTTGGAAAATGACTCTTCAGGTATCTCAGAACCCTCTGACACGGATCGGACTTTCGGTAGACTAGTTGAAGTCATTTTTGGCCCCCTGAAAAAAAACTTGAGTTTTGGCCCAATTTTGGACATGTTCGACAGGTCCGCTCCTGTCGGAATTTTCAGTTTTTGACCCAAAATCAGTTTTCCCAGATTTCTTGGAAAATGACTCCTCAGGTATCTGAGAACCCTCTGACACGAATTGGATTTTCGGTAGACCAGTTGAAGTCATTTTTGGCCCCCTGAAAAAAACTTGAGTTTTGGCCCAATTTTGGACATGTTCGACAGGTCCGCTCCTGTCGGAATTTTCAGTTTTTGACCCAAAATCAGTTTTCCCAGATTTCTTGGAAAATGACTCCTCAGGTATCTCAGAACCCTCTGACACGGATCGGACTTTCGGTAGACCAGTTGAAGTCATTTTTGGCCCCCTGAAAAAAACTTAAGTTTTGGCCCAATTTTGGACATGTTCGACAGGTCCGCTCCTGTCAGAATTTTCAGTTTTTGACCCAAAATCAGTTTTCCCAGATTTCTTGGAAAATGACTCCTCAGGTATCTGAGAACCCTCTGACACGGATCGGATTTTCGGTAGACCAGTTGAAGTCATTTATGGCCCCCTGAAAAAAACTTGAGTTTTGGCCCAATTTTGGACATGTTCGACAGGTCCGCTCCTGTCGGAATTTTCAGTTTTTGACCCAAAATCAGTTTTCCCAGATTTCTTGGAAAATGACTCCTCAGGTATCTCAGAACCCTCTGACATGGATCGGACTTTCGGTAGACCAGTTGAAGTCATTTTTGGCCCCCTGAAAAAAACTTGAGTTTTGGCCCAATTTTGGACATGTTCAACAGGTCCGCTCCTGTCGGAATTTTCAGTTTTTGACCCAAAATCAGTTTTCCCAGATTTCTTGGAAAATGACTCCTCAGGTATCTGAGAACCCTCTGACATGGATCGGACTTTCGGTAGACCAGTTGAAGTCATTTTTGGCCCCCTGAAAAAAACTTGAGTTTTGGCCCAATTTTGGACATGTTCGACAGGTCCGCTCCTGTCGGAATTTTCAGTTTTTGACCCAAAATCAGTTTTCCCAGATTTCTTGGAAAATGACTCCTCAGGTATCTCAGAACCCTCTGACACGGATCGGACTTTCGGTAGACTAGTTGAAGTCATTTTTGGCCCCCTGAAAAAAACTTGAGTTTTGGCCCAATTTTGGACATGTTCGACAGGTCCGCTCCTGTCGGAATTTTCAGTTTTTGACCCAAAATCAGTTTTCCAAGATTTCTCTGAAAATGACTCCTCAGGTATCTCAGAACCCTCTGACACGGATCGGATTTTCGGTAGACCAGTTGAAGTCATTTTTGGCCCCCTGAAAAAAACTTGAGTTTTGGCCCAATTTTGGACATGTTCGACAGGTCCGCGCCTTTCGGAATTTTCAGTTTTTGACCCAAAATCAGTTTTCCCAGATTTCTTGGAAAATGACTCCTCAGGTATCTCAGAACCCTCTGACACGGATCGGACTTTCGGTAGACCAGTTGAAGTCATTTTTGGCCCCCTGAAAAAAACTTAAGTTTTGGCCCAATTTTGGACATGTTCGACAGGTCCGCTCCTGTCGGAATTTTCAGTTTTTGACCCAAAATCAGTTTTCCCAGATTTCTTGGAAAATGACTCCTCAGGTATCTGAAAACCCTCTGACACGGGTCGGATTTTCGGTAGACCAGTTGAAGTCATTTATGGCCCCCTGAAAAAAACTTGAGTTTTGGCCCAATTTTGGACATGTTCGACAGGTCCGCTCCTGTCGGAATTTTCAGTTTTTGACCCAAAATCAGTTTTCCCAGATTTCTTGGAAAATGACTCTTCAGGTATCTCAGAACCCTCTGACACGGATCGGACTTTCGGTAGACTAGTTGAAGTCATTTTTGGCCCCCTGAAAAAAAACTTGAGTTTTTGCCCAATTTTGGACATGTTCGACAGGTCCGCTCCTGTCGGAATTTTCAGTTTTTGACCCAAAATCAGTTTTCCCAGATTTCTTGGAAAATGACTCCTCAGGTATCTCAGAACCCTCTGACACGGATCGGACTTTCGGTAGACCAGTTGAAGTCATTTTTGGCCCCCTGAAAAAAACTTAAGTTTTGGCCCAATTTTGGACATGTTCGACAGGTCCGCTCCTGTCGGAATTTTCAGTTTTTGACCCAAAATCAGTTTTCCCAGATTTCTTGGAAAATGACTCTTCAGGTATCTCAGAACCCTCTGACACGGATCGGACTTTCGGTAGACTAGTTGAAGTCATTTTTGGCCCCCTGAAAAAAAACTTGAGTTTTGGCCCAATTTTGGACATGTTCGACAGGTCCGCTCCTGTTTGAATTTTCACTTTTATACCCAAAATCAGTTTTCCCAGATTTCTTGGAAAATGACTCTTCAGGTATCTGAGAACCCTCTGACACGGATCGGACTTTCGGTAGACCAGTTGAAGTCATTTTTGGCCCCCTGAAAAAAACTTGAGTTTTGGCCCAATTTTGGACATGTTCGACAGGTCCGCTCCTGTCGGAATTTTCAGTTTTTGACCCAAAATCAGTTTTCCCAGATTTCTTGGAAAATGACTCTTCAGGTATCTCAGAACCCTCTGACACGGATCGGACTTTCGGTAGACTAGTTGAAGTCATTTTTGGCCCCCTGAAAAAAAACTTGAGTTTTGGCCCAATTTTGGACATGTTCGACAGGTCCGCTCCTGTTTGAATTTTCACTTTTTGACCCAAAATCAGTTTTCCAAGATTTCTCTGAAAATGACTCCTCAGGTATCTGAGAACCCTCTGACACGGATTGGACTTTCGGTAGACCAGTTGAAGTCATTTTTGGCCCCCTTAAAAAAACTTAAGTTTTGGCCCAATTTTGGACATGTTCGACAGGTCCGCTCCTGTCAGAATTTTCAGTTTTTGACCCAAAATCAGTTTTCCCAGATTTCTTGGAAAATGACTCCTCAGGTATCTCAGAACCCTCTGACACGGATCGGACTTTCGGTAGACCAGTTGAAGTCATTTTTGGCCCCCTGAAAAAAACTTGAGTTTTGGCCCAATTTTGGACATGTTCGACAGGTCCGCTCCTGTCGGAATTTTCAGTTTTTGACCCAAAATCAGTTTTCCCAGATTTCTTGGAAAATGACTCCTCAGGTATCTCAGAACCCTCTGACACGGATCGGACTTTCGGTAGACCAGTTGAAGTCATTTTTGGCCCCCTGAAAAAAACTTGAGTTTTGGCCCAATTTTGGACATGTTCAACAGGTCCGCTCCTGTCGGAATTTTCAGTTTTTGACCCAAAATCAGTTTTCCCAGATTTCTTGCAAAATGACTCCTCAGGTATCTGAGAACCCTCTGACACGGATCGGACTTTCGGTAGACCAGTTGAAGTCATTTTTGGCCCCCTGAAAAAAACTTGAGTTTTGGCCCAATTTTGGACATGTTCGACAGGTCCGCTCCTGTCGGAATTTTCAGTTTTTGACCCAAAATCAGTTTTCCCAGATTTCTTGGAAAATGACTCCTCAGGTATCTCAGAACCCTCTGACACAGATCGGACTTTCGGTAGACCAGTTGAAGTCATTTTTGGCCCCCTGAAAAAAACTTAAGTTTTGGCCCAATTTTGGACATGTTCGACAGGTCCGCTCCTGTCGGAATTTTCAGTTTTTGACCCAAAATCAGTTTTCCCAGATTTCTTGGAAAATGACTCCTCAGGTATCTGAGAACCCTCTGACACGGATCGGATTTTCGGTAGACCAGTTGAAGTCATTTTTGGCCCCCTGAAAAAAACTTGAGTTTTGGCCCAATTTTGGACATGTTCGACAGGTCCGCTCCTGTCGGAATTTTCAGTTTTTGACCCAAAATCAGTTTTCCCAGATTTCTTGGAAAATGACTCTTCAGGTATCTCAGAACCCTCTGACACGGATCGGACTTTCGGTAGACTAGTTGAAGTCATTTTTGGCCCCCTGAAAAAAAACTTGAGTTTTGGCCCAATTTTGGACATGTTCGACAGGTCCGCTCCTGTCGGAATTTTCAGTTTTTGACCCAAAATCAGTTTTCCCAGATTTCTTGGAAAATGACTCCTCAGGTATCTGAGAACCCTCTGACACGAATCGGATTTTCGGTAGACCAGTTGAAGTCATTTTTGGCCCCCTGAAAAAAACTTGAGTTTTGGCCCAATTTTGGACATGTTCGACAGGTCCGCTCCTGTCGGAATTTTCAGTTTTTGACCCAAAATCAGTTTTCCCAGATTTCTTGGAAAATGACTCCTCAGGTATCTCAGAACCCTCTGACACGGATCGGACTTTCGGTAGACCAGTTGAAGTCATTTTTGGCCCCCTGAAAAAAACTTAAGTTTTGGCCCAATTTTGGACATGTTCGACAGGTCCGCTCCTGTCAGAATTTTCAGTTTTTGACCCAAAATCAGTTTTCCCAGATTTCTTGGAAAATGACTCCTCAGGTATCTGAGAACCATCTGACACGAATCGGATTTTCGGTAGACCAGTTGAAGTCATTTATGGCCCCCTGAAAAAAACTTGAGTTTTGGCCCAATTTTGGACATGTTCGACAGGTCCGCTCCTGTCGGAATTTTCAGTTTTTGACCCAAAATCAGTTTTCCCAGATTTCTTGGAAAATGACTCTTCAGGTATCTCAGAACCCTCTGACACGGATCGGACTTTCGGTAGACTAGTTGAAGTCATTTTTGGCCCCCTGAAAAAAAACTTGAGTTTTGGCCCAATTTTGGACATGTTCGACAGGTCCGCTCCTGTCGGAATTTTCAGTTTTTGACCCAAAATCAGTTTTCCAAGATTTCTCTGAAAATGACTCCTCAGGTATCTCAGAACCCTCTGACACGGATCGGATTTTCGGTAGACCAGTTGAAGTCATTTTTGGCCCCCTGAAAAAAACTTGAGTTTTGGCCCAATTTTGGACATGTTCGACAGGTCCGCTCCTGTCGGAATTTTCAGTTTTTGACCCAAAATCAGTTTTCCCAGATTTCTTGGAAAATGACTCTTCAGGTATCTCAGAACCCTCTGACACGGATCGGACTTTCGGTAGACTAGTTGAAGTCATTTTTGGCCCCCTGAAAAAAAACTTGAGTTTTGGCCCAATTTTGGACATGTTCGACAGGTCCGCTCCTGTTTGAATTTTCACTTTTTGACCCAAAATCAGTTTTCCCAGATTTCTTGGAAAATGACTCCTCAGGTATCTCAGAACCCTCTGACACAGATCGGACTTTCGGTAGACCAGTTGAAGTCATTTTTGGCCCCCTGAAAAAAACTTAAGTTTTGGCCCAATTTTGGACATGTTCGACAGGTCCGCTCCTGTCGGAATTTTCAGTTTTTGACCCAAAATCAGTTTTCCCAGATTTCTTGGAAAATGACTCCTCAGGTATCTGAGAACCCTCTGACACGGATCGGATTTTCGGTAGACCAGTTGAAGTCATTTTTGGCCCCCTGAAAAAAACTTGAGTTTTGGCCCAATTTTGGACATGTTCGACAGGTCCGCTCCTGTCGGAATTTTCAGTTTTTGACCCAAAATCAGTTTTCCCAGATTTCTTGGAAAATGACTCTTCAGGTATCTCAGAACCCTCTGACACGGATCGGACTTTCGGTAGACTAGTTGAAGTCATTTTTGGCCCCCTGAAAAAAAACTTGAGTTTTGGCCCAATTTTGGACATGTTCGACAGGTCCGCTCCTGTCGGAATTTTCAGTTTTTGACCCAAAATCAGTTTTCCCAGATTTCTTGGAAAATGACTCCTCAGGTATCTGAGAACCCTCTGACACGAATCGGATTTTCGGTAGACCAGTTGAAGTCATTTTTGGCCCCCTGAAAAAAACTTGAGTTTTGGCCCAATTTTGGACATGTTCGACAGGTCCGCTCCTGTCGGAATTTTCAGTTTTTGACCCAAAATCAGTTTTCCCAGATTTCTTGGAAAATGACTCCTCAGGTATCTCAGAACCCTCTGACACGGATCGGACTTTCGGTAGACCAGTTGAAGTCATTTTTGGCCCCCTGAAAAAAACTTAAGTTTTGGCCCAATTTTGGACATGTTCGACAGGTCCGCTCCTGTCAGAATTTTCAGTTTTTGACCCAAAATCAGTTTTCCCAGATTTCTTGGAAAATGACTCCTCAGGTATCTGAGAACCATCTGACACGAATCGGATTTTCGGTAGACCAGTTGAAGTCATTTATGGCCCCCTGAAAAAAACTTGAGTTTTGGCCCAATTTTGGACATGTTCGACAGGTCCGCTCCTGTCGGAATTTTCAGTTTTTGACCCAAAATCAGTTTTCCCAGATTTCTTGGAAAATGACTCTTCAGGTATCTCAGAACCCTCTGACACGGATCGGACTTTCGGTAGACTAGTTGAAGTCATTTTTGGCCCCCTGAAAAAAAACTTGAGTTTTGGCCCAATTTTGGACATGTTCGACAGGTCCGCTCCTGTCGGAATTTTCAGTTTTTGACCCAAAATCAGTTTTCCAAGATTTCTCTGAAAATGACTCCTCAGGTATCTCAGAACCCTCTGACACGGATCGGATTTTCGGTAGACCAGTTGAAGTCATTTTTGGCCCCCTGAAAAAAACTTGAGTTTTGGCCCAATTTTGGACATGTTCGACAGGTCCGCTCCTGTTTGAATTTTCACTTTTTGACCCAAAATCAGTTTTCCAAGATTTCTCTGAAAATGACTCCTCAGGTATCTCAGAACCCTCTGACACGGATCGGACTTTCGGTAGACCAGTTGAAGTCATTTTTGGCCCCCTTAAAAAAACTTAAGTTTTGGCCCAATTTTGGACATGTTCGACAGGTCCGCTCCTGTCAGAATTTTCAGTTTTTGACCCAAAATCAGTTTTCCCAGATTTCTTGGAAAATGACTCCTCAGGTATCTCAGAACCCTCTGACACGGATCGGACTTTCGGTAGACCAGTTGAAGTCATTTTTGGCCCCCTGAAAAAAACTTGAGTTTTGGCCCAATTTTGGACATGTTCGACAGGTCCGCTCCTGTCGGAATTTTCAGTTTTTGACCCAAAATCAGTTTTCCCAGATTTCTTGGAAAATGACTCCTCAGGTATCTCAGAACCCTCTGACACGGATCGGACTTTCGGTAGACCAGTTGAAGTCATTTTTGGCCCCCTGAAAAAAACTTGAGTTTTGGCCCAATTTTGGACATGTTCAACAGGTCCGCTCCTGTCGGAATTTTCAGTTTTTGACCCAAAATCAGTTTTCCCAGATTTCTTGCAAAATGACTCCTCAGGTATCTGAGAACCCTCTGACACGGATCGGACTTTCGGTAGACCAGTTGAAGTCATTTTTGGCCCCCTGAAAGAAACTTGAGTTTTGGCCCAATTTTGGACATGTTCGACAGGTCCGCTCCTGTCGGAATTTTCAGTTTTTGACCCAAAATCAGTTTTCCCAGATTTCTTGGAAAATGACTCCTCAGGTATCTCAGAACCCTCTGACACAGATCGGACTTTCGGTAGACCAGTTGAAGTCATTTTTGGCCCCCTGAAAAAAACTTAAGTTTTGGCCCAATTTTGGACATGTTCGACAGGTCCGCTCCTGTCGGAATTTTCAGTTTTTGACCCAAAATCAGTTTTCCCAGATTTCTTGGAAAATGACTCTTCAGGTATCTCAGAACCCTCTGACACGGATCGGACTTTCGGTAGACTAGTTGAAGTCATTTTTGGCCCCCTGAAAAAAAACTTGAGTTTTGGCCCAATTTTGGACATGTTCGACAGGTCCGCTCCTGTCGGAATTTTCAGTTTTTGACCCAAAATCAGTTTTCCCAGATTTCTTGGAAAATGACTCCTCAGGTATCTGAGAACCCTCTGACACGAATCGGATTTTCGGTAGACCAGTTGAAGTCATTTTTGGCCCCCTGAAAAAAACTTGAGTTTTGGCCCAATTTTGGACATGTTCGACAGGTCCGCTCCTGTCGGAATTTTCAGTTTTTGACCCAAAATCAGTTTTCCCAGATTTCTTGGAAAATGACTCCTCAGGTATCTCAGAACCCTCTGACACGGATCGGACTTTCGGTAGACCAGTTGAAGTCATTTTTGGCCCCCTGAAAAAAACTTAAGTTTTGGCCCAATTTTGGACATGTTCGACAGGTCTGCTCCTGTCAGAATTTTCAGTTTTTGACCCAAAATCAGTTTTCCCAGATTTCTTGGAAAATGACTCCTCAGGTATCTGAGAACCCTCTGACACGGATCGGATTTTCGGTAGACCAGTTGAAGTCATTTATGGCCCCCTGAAAAAAACTTGAGTTTTGGCCCAATTTTGGACATGTTCGACAGGTCCGCTCCTGTCGGAATTTTCAGTTTTTGACCCAAAATCAGTTTTCCCAGATTTCTTGGAAAATGACTCTTCAGGTATCTCAGAACCCTCTGACACGGATCGGATTTTCGGTAGACTAGTTGAAGTCATTTTTGGCCCCCTGAAAAAAAACTTGAGTTTTGGCCCAATTTTGGACATGTTCGACAGGTCCGCTCCTGTCGGAATTTTCAGTTTTTGACCCAAAATCAGTTTTCCAAGATATCTCTGAAAATGACTCCTCAGGTATCTCAGAACCCTCTGACACGGATCGGATTTTCGGTAGACCAGTTGAAGTCATTTTTGGCCCCCTTAAAAAAACTTAAGTTTTGGCCCAATTTTGGACATGTTCGACAGGTCCGCTCCTGTCAGAATTTTCAGTTTTTGACCCAAAATCAGTTTTCCCAGATTTCTTGGAAAATGACTCCTCAGGTATCTCAGAACCCTCTGACACGGATCGGACTTTCGGTAGACCAGTTGAAGTCATTTTTGGCCCCCTGAAAAAAACTTGAGTTTTGGCCCAATTTTGGACATGTTCGACAGGTCCGCTCCTGTCGGAATTTTCAGTTTTTGACCCAAAATCAGTTTTCCCAGATTTCTTGGAAAATGACTCCTCAGGTATCTCAGAACCCTCTGACACGGATCGGACTTTCGGTAGACCAGTTGAAGTCATTTTTGGCCCCCTGAAAAAAACTTGAGTTTTGGCCCAATTTTGGACATGTTCAACAGGTCCGCTCCTGTCGGAATTTTCAGTTTTTGACCCAAAATCAGTTTTCCCAGATTTCTTGCAAAATGACTCCTCAGGTATCTGAGAACCCTCTGACACGGATCGGACTTTCGGTAGACCAGTTGAAGTCATTTTTGGCCCCCTGAAAAAAACTTGAGTTTTGGCCCAATTTTGGACATGTTCGACAGGTCCGCTCCTGTCGGAATTTTCAGTTTTTGACCCAAAATCAGTTTTCCCAGATTTCTTGGAAAATGACTCCTCAGGTATCTGAGAACCCTCTGACACAGATCGGACTTTCGGTAGACCAGTTGAAGTCATTTTTGGCCCCCTGAAAAAAACTTAAGTTTTGGCCCAATTTTGGACATGTTCGACAGGTCCGCTCCTGTCGGAATTTTCAGTTTTTGACCCAAAATCAGTTTTCCCAGATTTCTTGGAAAATGACTCCTCAGGTATCTGAGAACCCTCTGACAGGGATCGGATTTTCGGTAGACCAGTTGAAGTCATTTTTGGCCCCCTGAAAAAAACTTGAGTTTTGGCCCAATTTTGGACATGTTCGACAGGTCCGCTCCTGTCGGAATTTTCAGTTTTTGACCCAAAATCAGTTTTCCCAGATTTCTTGGAAAATGACTCTTCAGGTATCTCAGAACCCTCTGACACGGATCGGACTTTCGGTAGACTAGTTGAAGTCATTTTTGGCCCCCTGAAAAAAAACTTGAGTTTTGGCCCAATTTTGGACATGTTCGACAGGTCCGCTCCTGTCGGAATTTTCAGTTTTTGACCCAAAATCAGTTTTCCCAGATTTCTTGGAAAATGACTCCTCAGGTATCTGAGAACCCTCTGACACGAATCGGATTTTCGGTAGACCAGTTGAAGTCATTTTTGGCCCCCTGAAAAAAACTTGAGTTTTGGCCCAATTTTGGACATGTTCGACATGTCCGCTCCTGTCGGAATTTTCAGTTTTTGACCCAAAATCAGTTTTCCCAGATTTCTTGGAAAATGACTCCTCAGGTATCTCAGAACCCTCTGACACGGATCGGACTTTCGGTAGACCAGTTGAAGTCATTTTTGGCCCCCTGAAAAAAACTTAAGTTTTGGCCCAATTTTGGACATGTTCGACAGGTCCGCTCCTGTCAGAATTTTCAGTTTTTGACCCAAAATCAGTTTTCCCAGATTTCTTGGAAAATGACTCCTCAGGTATCTGAGAACCCTCTGACACGGATCGGATTTTCGGTAGACCAGTTGAAGTCATTTATGGCCCCCTGAAAAAAACTTGAGTTTTGGCCCAATTTTGGACATGTTCGACAGGTCCGCTCCTGTCGGAATTTTCAGTTTTTGACCCAAAATCAGTTTTCCCAGATTTCTTGGAAAATGACTCTTCAGGTATCTCAGAACCCTCTGACACGGATCGGACTTTCGGTAGACTAGTTGAAGTCATTTTTGGCCCCCTGAAAAAAAACTTGAGTTTTGGCCCAATTTTGGACATGTTCGACAGGTCCGCTCCTGTCGGAATTTTCAGTTTTTGACCCAAAATCAGTTTTCCCAGATTTCTTGGAAAATGACTCCTCAGGTATCTCAGAACCCTCTGACACGGATCGGACTTTCGGTAGACCAGTTGAAGTCATTTTTGGCCCCCTGAAAAAAACTTAAGTTTTGGCCCAATTTTGGACATGTTCGACAGGTCCGCTCCTGTCGGAATTTTCAGTTTTTGACCCAAAATCAGTTTTCCCAGATTTCTTGGAAAATGACTCCTCAGGTATCTGAGAACCCTCTGACACGGATCGGATTTTCGGTAGACCAGTTGAAGTCATTTTTGGCCCCCTGAAAAAAACTTGAGTTTTGGCCCAATTTTGGACATGTTCGACAGGTCCGCTCCTGTCGGAATTTTCAGTTTTTGACCCAAAATCAGTTTTCCCAGATTTCTTGGAAAATGACTCCTCAGGTATCTCAGAACCCTCTGACACGGATCGGACTTTCGGTAGACCAGTTGAAGTCATTTTTGGCCCCCTGAAAAAAACTTAAGTTTTGGCCCAATTTTGGACATGTTCGACAGGTCTGCTCCTGTCAGAATTTTCAGTTTTTGACCCAAAATCAGTTTTCCCAGATTTCTTGGAAAATGACTCCTCAGGTATCTGAGAACCCTCTGACACGGATCGGATTTTCGGTAGACCAGTTGAAGTCATTTATGGCCCCCTGAAAAAAACTTGAGTTTTGGCCCAATTTTGGACATGTTCGACAGGTCCGCTCCTGTCGGAATTTTCAGTTTTTGACCCAAAATCAGTTTTCCCAGATTTCTTGGAAAATGACTCTTCAGGTATCTCAGAACCCTCTGACACGGATCGGATTTTCGGTAGACTAGTTGAAGTCATTTTTGGCCCCCTGAAAAAAAACTTGAGTTTTGGCCCAATTTTGGACATGTTCGACAGGTCCGCTCCTGTCGGAATTTTCAGTTTTTGACCCAAAATCAGTTTTCCCAGATTTCTTGGAAAATGACTCCTCAGGTATCTGAGAACCCTCTGACACGGATCGGATTTTCGGTAGACCAGTTGAAGTCATTTTTGGCCCCCTGAAAAAAACTTGAGTTTTGGCCCAATTTTGGACATGTTCGACAGGTCCGCTCCTGTCGGAATTTTCAGTTTTTGACCCAAAATCAGTTTTCCCAGATTTCTTGGAAAATGACTCTTCAGGTATCTCAGAACCCTCTGACACGGATCGGACTTTCGGTAGACTAGTTGAAGTCATTTTTGGCCCCCTGAAAAAAAACTTGAGTTTTGGCCCAATTTTGGACATGTTCGACAGGTCCGCTCCTGTTTGAATTTTCACTTTTTGACCCAAAATCAGTTTTCCAAGATTTCTCTGAAAATGACTCCTCAGGTATCTGAGAACCCTCTGACACGAATCGGATTTTCGGTAGACCAGTTGAAGTCATTTTTGGCCCCCTGAAAAAAACTTGAGTTTTGGCCCAATTTTGGACATGTTCGACAGGTCCGCTCCTGTCAGAATTTTCAGTTTTTGACCCAAAATCAGTTTTCCCAGATTTCTTGGAAAATGACTCCTCAGGTATCTGAGAACCCTCTGACACGGATCGGATTTTCGGTAGACCAGTTGAAGTCATTTATGGCCCCCTGAAAAAAACTTGAGTTTTGGCCCAATTTTGGACATGTTCGACAGGTCCGCTCCTGTCGGAATTTTCAGTTTTTGACCCAAAATCAGTTTTCCCAGATTTCTTGGAAAATGACTCTTCAGGTATCTCAGAACCCTCTGACACGGATCGGACTTTCGGTAGACTAGTTGAAGTCATTTTTGGCCCCCTGAAAAAAAACTTGAGTTTTGGCCCAATTTTGGACATGTTCGACAGGTCCGCTCCTGTCGGAATTTTCAGTTTTTGACCCAAAATCAGTTTTCCCAGATTTCTTGGAAAATGACTCCTCAGGTATCTCAGAACCCTCTGACACGGATCGGACTTTCGGTAGACCAGTTGAAGTCATTTTTGGCCCCCTGAAAAAAACTTAAGTTTTGGCCCAATTTTGGACATGTTCGACAGGTCCGCTCCTGTCGGAATTTTCAGTTTTTGACCCAAAATCAGTTTTCCCAGATTTCTTGGAAAATGACTCCTCAGGTATCTGAGAACCCTCTGACACGGATCGGATTTTCGGTAGACCAGTTGAAGTCATTTTTGGCCCCCTGAAAAAAACTTGAGTTTTGGCCCAATTTTGGACATGTTCGACAGGTCCGCTCCTGTCGGAATTTTCAGTTTTTGACCCAAAATCAGTTTTCCCAGATTTCTTGGAAAATGACTCTTCAGGTATCTCAGAACCCTCTGACACGGATCGGACTTTCGGTAGACTAGTTGAAGTCATTTTTGGCCCCCTGAAAAAAAACTTGAGTTTTGGCCCAATTTTGGACATGTTCGACAGGTCCGCTCCTGTTTGAATTTTCACTTTTTGACCCAAAATCAGTTTTCCAAGATTTCTCTGAAAATGACTCCTCAGGTATCTGAGAACCCTCTGACACGGATCGGACTTTCGGTAGACCAGTTGAAGTCATTTTTGGCCCCCTTAAAAAAACTTAAGTTTTTGCCCAATTTTGGACATGTTCGACAGGTCCGCTCCTGTCAGAATTTTCAGTTTTTGACCCAAAATCAGTTTTCCCAGATTTCTTGGAAAATGACTCTTCAGGTATCTGAGAACCCTCTGACACGGATCGGATTTTCGGTAGACCAGTTGAAGTCATTTTTGGCCCCCTGAAAAAAACTTGAGTTTTGGCCCAAGTTTGGACATGTTCGACAGGTCCGCTCCTGTCGGAATTTTCAGTTTTTGACCCAAAATCAGTTTTCCCAGATTTCTTGGAAAATGACTCTTCAGGTATCTCAGAACCCTCTGACACGGATCGGACTTTCGGTAGACTAGTTGAAGTCATTTTTGGCCCCCTGAAAAAAAACTTGAGTTTTGGCCCAATTTTGGACATGTTCGACAGGTCCGCTCCTGTCAGAATTTTCAGTTTTTGACCCAAAATCAGTTTTCCCAGATTTCTTGGAAAATGACTCCTCAGGTATCTCAGAACCCTCTGACACGGATCGGACTTTCGGTAGACCAGTTGAAGTCATTTTTGGCCCCCTGAAAAAAACTTGAGTTTTGGCCCAATTTTGGACATGTTCGACAGGTCCGCTCCTGTCGGAATTTTCAGTTTTTGACCCAAAATCAGTTTTCCCAGATTTCTTGGAAAATGACTCCTCAGGTATCTCAGAACCCTCTGACACGGATCGGACTTTCGGTAGACCAGTTGAAGTCATTTTTGGCCCCCTGAAAAAAACTTGAGTTTTGGCCCAATTTTGGACATGTTCAACAGGTCCGCTCCTGTCGGAATTTTCAGTTTTTGACCCAAAATCAGTTTTCCCAGATTTCTTGCAAAATGACTCCTCAGGTATCTGAGAACCCTCTGACACGGATCGGACTTTCGGTAGACCAGTTGAAGTCATTTTTGGCCCCCTGAAAAAAACTTGAGTTTTGGCCCAATTTTGGACATGTTCGACAGGTCCGCTCCTGTCGGAATTTTCAGTTTTTGACCCAAAATCAGTTTTCCCAGATTTCTTGGAAAATGACTCCTCAGGTATCTCAGAACCCTCTGACACAGATCGGACTTTCGGTAGACCAGTTGAAGTCATTTTTGGCCCCCTGAAAAAAACTTAAGTTTTGGCCCAATTTTGGACATGTTCGACAGGTCCGCTCCTGTCGGAATTTTCAGTTTTTGACCCAAAATCAGTTTTCCCAGATTTCTTGGAAAATGACTCCTCAGGTATCTGAGAACCCTCTGACACGGATCGGATTTTCGGTAGACCAGTTGAAGTCATTTTTGGCCCCCTGAAAAAAACTTGAGTTTTGGCCCAATTTTGGACATGTTCGACAGGTCCGCTCCTGTCGGAATTTTCAGTTTTTGACCCAAAATCAGTTTTCCCAGATTTCTTGGAAAATGACTCCTCAGGTATCTCAGAACCCTCTGACACAGATCGGACTTTCGGTAGACCAGTTGAAGTCATTTTTGGCCCCCTGAAAAAAACTTAAGTTTTGGCCCAATTTTGGACATGTTCGACAGGTCCGCTCCTGTCGGAATTTTCAGTTTTTGACCCAAAATCAGTTTTCCCAGATTTCTTGGAAAATGACTCCTCAGGTATCTGAGAACCCTCTGACAGGGATCGGATTTTCGGTAGACCAGTTGAAGTCATTTTTGGCCCCCTGAAAAAAACTTGAGTTTTGGCCCAATTTTGGACATGTTCGACAGGTCCGCTCCTGTCGGAATTTTCAGTTTTTGACCCAAAATCAGTTTTCCCAGATTTCTTGGAAAATGACTCTTCAGGTATCTCAGAACCCTCTGACACGGATCGGACTTTCGGTAGACTAGTTGAAGTCATTTTTGGCCCCCTGAAAAAAAACTTGAGTTTTGGCCCAATTTTGGACATGTTCGACAGGTCCGCTCCTGTCGGAATTTTCAGTTTTTGACCCAAAATCAGTTTTCCCAGATTTCTTGGAAAATGACTCCTCAGGTATCTCAGAACCCTCTGACACGGATCGGACTTTCGGTAGACCAGTTGAAGTCATTTTTGGCCCCCTGAAAAAAACTTAAGTTTTGGCCCAATTTTGGACATGTTCGACAGGTCCGCTCCTGTCGGAATTTTCAGTTTTTGACCCAAAATCAGTTTTCCCAGATTTCTTGGAAAATGACTCCTCAGGTATCTGAGAACCCTCTGACACGGATCGGATTTTCGGTAGACCAGTTGAAGTCATTTTTGGCCCCCTGAAAAAAACTTGAGTTTTGGCCCAATTTTGGACATGTTCGACAGGTCCGCTCCTGTCGGAATTTTCAGTTTTTGACCCAAAATCAGTTTTCCCAGATTTCTTGGAAAATGACTCTTCAGGTATCTCAGAACCCTCTGACACGGATCGGACTTTCGGTAGACTAGTTGAAGTCATTTTTGGCCCCCTGAAAAAAAACTTGAGTTTTGGCCCAATTTTGGACATGTTCGACAGGTCCGCTCCTGTTTGAATTTTCACTTTTTGACCCAAAATCAGTTTTCCAAGATTTCTCTGAAAATGACTCCTCAGGTATCTGAGAACCCTCTGACACGGATCGGACTTTCGGTAGACCAGTTGAAGTCATTTTTGGCCCCCTTAAAAAAACTTAAGTTTTTGCCCAATTTTGGACATGTTCGACAGGTCCGCTCCTGTCAGAATTTTCAGTTTTTGACCCAAAATCAGTTTTCCCAGATTTCTTGGAAAATGACTCTTCAGGTATCTGAGAACCCTCTGACACGGATCGGATTTTCGGTAGACCAGTTGAAGTCATTTTTGGCCCCCTGAAAAAAACTTGAGTTTTGGCCCAAGTTTGGACATGTTCGACAGGTCCGCTCCTGTCGGAATTTTCAGTTTTTGACCCAAAATCAGTTTTCCCAGATTTCTCTGAAAATTACTCCTCAGGTATCTGAGAACCCTCTGACACGGATGGGACTTTCGGTAGACCAGTTGAAGTCATTTTTGGCCCCCTGAAAAAAAACTTGAGTTTTGGCCCAATTTTGGACATGTTCGACAGGTCCGCTCCTGTCGGAATTTTCAGTTTTTGACCCAAAATTAGTTTTCCCAGATTTCTTGGAAAATGACTCCTCAGGTATCTGAGAACCCTCTGACACGGATGGGACTTTCGGTAGACCAGTTGAAGTCATTTTTGGCCCCCTGAAAAAAACTTGAGTTTTGGCCCAATTTTGGACATGTTCGACAGGTCCGCTCCTGTCGGAATTTTCACTTTTTGACCCAAAATTAGTTTTCCCAGATTTCTTGGAAAATGACTCCTCAGGTATCTAAGAACCCTCTGACACGGATCGGACTTTCGGTAGACCAGTTGAAGTCATTTTTGGCCCCCTGAAAAAAACTTGAGTTTTGGCCCAATTTTGGACATGTTCGACAGGTCCGCTCCTGTCGGAATTTTCAGTTTTTGACCCAAAATCAGTTTTCCCAGATTTCTTGGAAAATGACTCCTCAGGTATCTGAGAACCCTCTGACACGGATGGGACTTTCGGTAGACCAGTTGAAGTCATTTTTGGCCCCCTGAAAAAAACTTGAGTTTTGGCCCAATTTTGGACATGTTCGACAGGTCCGCTCCTGTCGGAATTTTCAGTTTTTGACCCAAAATCAGTTTTCCCAGATTTCTTGGAAAATGACTCCTCAGGTATCTCAGAACCCTCTGACACAGATCGGACTTTCGGTAGACCAGTTGAAGTCATTTTTGGCCCCCTGAAAAAAACTTAAGTTTTGGCCCAATTTTGGACATGTTCGACAGGTCCGCTCCTGTCGGAATTTTCAGTTTTTGACCCAAAATCAGTTTTCCCAGATTTCTTGGAAAATGACTCCTCAGGTATCTCAGAACCCTCTGACACGGATCGGACTTTCGGTAGACCAGTTGAAGTCATTTTTGGCCCCCTGAAAAAAACTTGAGTTTTGGCCCACTTTTGGACATGTTCGACAGGTCCGCTCCTGTCGGAATTTTCAGTTTTTGACCCAAAATCAGTTTTCCCAGATTTCTTGGAAAATGACTCCTCAAGTATCTGAGAACCCTCTGACATGGATCGGACTTTCGGTAGACCAGTTGAAGTCATTTTTGGCCCCCTGAAAAAAACTTGAGTTTTGGCCCAATTTTGGACATGTTCGACAGGTCCGCTCCTGTCGGAATTTATTTAGTTTTTGACCCAAAATCAGTTTTCCCAGATTTCTTGGAAAATGACTCCTCAGGTATCTGAGAACCCTCTGACACGGATCGGACTTTCGGTAGACCAGTTGAAGTCATTTTTGGCCCCCTGAAAAAAACTTGAGTTTTGGCCCAATTTTGGACATGTTCGACAGGTCCGCTCCTGTCGGAATTTTCAGTTTTTGACCCAAAATCAGTTTTCCCAGATTTCTTGGAAAATGACTCCTCAGGTATCTCAGAACCCTCTGACACGGATCGGACTTTCGGTAGACCAGTTGAAGTCATTTTTGGCCCCCTGAAAAAAACTTAAGTTTTGGCCCAATTTTGGACATGTTCGACAGGTCCGCTCCTGTCGGAATTTTCAGTTTTTGACCCAAAATCAGTTTTCCCAGATTTCTCTGAAAATTACTCCTCAGGTATCTGAGAACCCTCTGACACGGATGGGACTTTCGGTAGACCAGTTGAAGTCATTTTTGGCCCCCTGAAAAAAAACTTGAGTTTTGGCCCAATTTTGGACATGTTCGACAGGTCCGCTCCTGTCGGAATTTTCAGTTTTTGACCCAAAATTAGTTTTCCCAGATTTCTTGGAAAATGACTCCTCAGGTATCTGAGAACCCTCTGACACGGATCGGACTTTCGGTAGACCAGTTGAAGTCATTTTTGGCCCCCTGAAAAAAACTTGAGTTTTGGCCCAATTTTGGACATGTTCGACAGGTCCGCTCCTGTCGGAATTTTCACTTTTTGACCCAAAATCAGTTTTCCAAGATTTCTTGGAAAATGACTCCTCAGGTATCTGAGAACCCTCTGACACGGATCGGACTTTCGGTAGACCAGTTGAAGTCATTTTTGGCCCCCTGAAAAAAACTTGAGTTTTGGCCCAATTTTGGACATGTTCGACAGGTCCGCTCCAGTCGGAATTTTCACTTTTTGACCCAAAATCAGTTTTCCAAGATTTCTCTGAAAATGACTCCTCAGGTATCTGAGAACCCTCTGACACGGATCGGACTTTCGGTAGACCAGTTGAAGTCATTTTTGGCCCCCTGAAAGAAACTTAAGTTTTGGCCCAATTTTGGACATGTTCGACAGGTCCGCTCCTGTCGGAATTTTCAGTTTTTGACCCAAAATCAGTTTTCCCAGATTTCTCTGAAAATGACTCCTCAGGTATCTGAGAACCCTCTGACACGGATGGGACTTTCGGTAGACCAGTTGAAGTCATTTTTGGCCCCCTGAAAAAAAACTTGAGTTTTGGCCCAATTTTGGACATGTTCGACAGGTCCGCTCCTGTCGGAATTTTCAGTTTTTGACCCAAAATTAGTTTTCCCAGATTTCTTGGAAAATGACTCCTCAGGTATCTGAGAACCCTCTGACACGGATCGGACTTTCGGTAGACCAGTTGAAGTCATTTTTGGCCCCCTGAAAAAAACTTGAGTTTTGGCCCAATTTTGGACATGTTCGACAGGTCTGCTCCTGTCGGAATTTTCAGTTTTTGACCCAAAATCAGTTTTCCCAGATTTCTTGGAAAATGACTCCTCAGGTATCTCAGAACCCTCTGACACGGATCGGACTTTCGGTAGACCAGTTGAAGTCATTTTTGGCCCCCTGAAAAAAACTTGAGTTTTGGCCCACTTTTGGACATGTTCGACAGGTCCGCTCCTGTCGGAATTTTCAGTTTTTGACCCAAAATCAGTTTTCCCAGATTTCTTGGAAAATGACTCCTCAGGTATCTGAGAACCCTCTGTCATGGATCGGACTTTCGGTAGACCAGTTGAAGTCATTTTTGGCCCCCTGAAAAAAACTTGCTTTTTGGCCCAATTTTGGACATGTTCGACAGGTCCGCTCCTGTCGGAATTTATTTAGTTTTTGACCCAAAATCAGTTTTCCCAGATTTCTTGGAAAATGACTCCTCAGGTATCTCAGAACCCTCTGACACGGATCGGACTTTCGGTAGACTAGTTGAAGTCATTTTTGGCCCCCTGAAAAAAACTTGAGTTTTGGCCCAATTTTGGACATGTTCGACAGGTCCGCTCCTGTCGGAATTTTCAGTTTTTGACCCAAAATCAGTTTTCCCAGATTTCTCTGAAAATGACTCCTCAGGTATCTGAGAACCCTCTGACACGGATCGGACTTTCGGTAGACCAGTTGAAGTCATTTTTGGCCCCCTGAAAAAAACTTGAGTTTTGGCCCAATTTTGGACATGTTCGACAGGTCCGCTCCTGTCGGAATTTTCAGTTTTTGACCCAAAATCAGTTTTCCCAGATTTCTTGGAAAATGACTCCTCAGGTATCTCAGAACCCTCTGACACGGATCGGACTTTCGGTAGACCAGTTGAAGTCATTTTTGGCCCCCTGAAAAAAACTTAAGTTTTGGCCCAATTTTGGACATGTTCGACAGGTCCGCTCCTGTCGGAAATTTTCAGTTTTTGACCCAAAATCAGTTTTCCCAGATTTCTCTGAAAATGACTCCTCAGGTATCTGAGAACCCTCTGACACGGATGGGACTTTCGGTAGACCAGTTGAAGTCATTTTTGGCCCCCTGAAAAAAAACTTGAGTTTTGGCCCAATTTTGGACATGTTCGACAGGTCCGCTCCTGTCGGAATTTTCAGTTTTTGACCCAAAATTAGTTTTCCCAGATTTCTTGGAAAATGACTCCTCAGGTATCTGAGAACCCTCTGACACGGATCGGACTTTCGGTAGACCAGTTGAAGTCATTTTTGGCCCCCTGAAAAAAACTTGAGTTTTGGCCCAATTTTGGACATGTTCGACAGGTCCGCTCCTGTCGGAATTTTCACTTTTTGACCCAAAATCAGTTTTCCAAGATTTCTTGGAAAATGACTCCTCAGGTATCTGAGAACCCTCTGACACGGATCGGACTTTCGGTAGACCAGTTGAAGTCATTTTTGGCCCCCTGAAAAAAACTTGAGTTTTGGCCCAATTTTGGACATGTTCGACAGGTCCGCTCCAGTCGGAATTTTCACTTTTTGACCCAAAATCAGTTTTCCAAGATTTCTCTGAAAATGACTCCTCAGGTATCTGAGAACCCTCTGACACGGATCGGACTTTCGGTAGACCAGTTGAAGTCATTTTTGGCCCCCTGAAAGAAACTTAAGTTTTGGCCCAATTTTGGACATGTTCGACAGGTCCGCTCCTGTCGGAATTTTCAGTTTTTGACCCAAAATCAGTTTTCCCAGATTTCTCTGAAAATGACTCCTCAGGTATCTGAGAACCCTCTGACACGGATGGGACTTTCGGTAGACCAGTTGAAGTCATTTTTGGCCCCCTGAAAAAAACTTGAGTTTTGGCCCAATTTTGGACATGTTCGACAGGTCCGCTCCTGTCGGAATTTTCAGTTTTTGACCCAAAATCAGTTTTCCCAGATTTCTTGGAAAATGACTCCTCAGGTATCTGAGAATTCTCTGACACGGATCGGACTTTCGGTAGACCAGTTGAAGTCATTTTTGGCCCCCTGAAAGAAACTTAAGTTTTGGCCCAATTTTGGACATGTTCGACAGGTCCGCTCCTGTCGGAATTTTCAGTTTTTGACCCAAAATCAGTTTTCCCAGATTTCTCTGAAAATGACTCCTCAGGTATCTGAGAACCCTCTGACACTGAAAGAAACTTAAGTTTTGGCCCAATTTTGGACATGTTCGACAGGTCCGCTCCAGTCGGAATTTTCACTTTTTGACCCAAAATCAGTTTTCCAAGATTTCTCTGAAAATGACTCCTCAGGTATCTGAGAACCCTCTGACACGGATCGGACTTTCGGTAGACCAGTTGAAGTCATTTTTGGCCCCCTGAAAGAAACTTAAGTTTTGGCCCAATTTTGGACATGTTCGACAGGTCCGCTCCTGTCGGAATTTTCAGTTTTTGACCCAAAATCAGTTTTCCCAGATTTCTCTGAAAATGACTCCTCAGGTATCTGAGAACCCTCTGACACGGATGGGACTTTCGGTAGACCAGTTGAAGTCATTTTTGGCCCCCTGAAAAAAACTTGAGTTTTGGCCCAATTTTGGACATGTTCGACAGGTCCGCTCCTGTCGGAATTTTCAGTTTTTGACCCAAAATCAGTTTTCCCAGATTTCTTGGAAAATGACTCCTCAGGTATCTGAGAATTCTCTGACACGGATCGGACTTTCGGTAGACCAGTTGAAGTCATTTTTGGCCCCCTGAAAGAAACTTAAGTTTTGGCCCAATTTTGGACATGTTCGACAGGTCCGCTCCAGTCGGAATTTTCACTTTTTGACCCAAAATCAGTTTTCCAAGATTTCTCTGAAAATGACTCCTCAGGTATCTGAGAACCCTCTGACACGGATCGGACTTTCGGTAGACCAGTTGAAGTCATTTTTGGCCCCCTGAAAGAAACTTAAGTTTTGGCCCAATTTTGGACATGTTCGACAGGTCCGCTCCTGTCGGAATTTTCAGTTTTTGACCCAAAATCAGTTTTCCCAGATTTCTCTGAAAATGACTCCTCAGGTATCTGAGAACCCTCTGACACGGATGGGACTTTCGGTAGACCAGTTGAAGTCATTTTTGGCCCCCTGAAAAAAAACTTGAGTTTTGGCCCAATTTTGGACATGTTCGACAGGTCCGCTCCTGTCGGAATTTTCAGTTTTTGACCCAAAATTAGTTTTCCCAGATTTCTTGGAAAATGACTCCTCAGGTATCTGAGAACCCTCTGACACGGATCGGACTTTCGGTAGACCAGTTGAAGTCATTTTTGGCCCCCTGAAAAAAACTTGAGTTTTGGCCCAATTTTGGACATGTTCGACAGGTCCGCTCCTGTCGGAATTTTCACTTTTTGACCCAAAATCAGTTTTCCAAGATTTCTCTGAAAATGACTCCTCAGGTATCTGAGAACCCTCTGACACGGATCGGACTTTCGGTAGACCAGTTGAAGTCATTTTTGGCCCCCTGAAAAAAACTTAAGTTTTGGCCCAATTTTGGACATGTTCGACAGGTCCGCTTCTGTCGGAATTTTCAGTTTTTGACCCAAAATCAGTTTTTCCAGATTTCTCTGAAAATGACTCTTCAGGTATCTGAGAACCCTCTGACACGGATCGGACTTTCGGTAGACCAGTCGAAGTCATTTTTGGCCCCCTTAAAAAAACTTAAGTTTTGGCCCAATTTTGGACATGTTCGACAGGTCCGCTCCTGTCAGAATTTTCATTTTTTGACCCAAAATCAGTTTTCCCAGATTTCTTGGAAAATGACTCCTCAGGTATCTCAGAACCCTCTGACACGGATCGGACTTTCGGTAGACCAGTTGAAGTCATTTTTGGCCCCCTGAAAAAAACTTGAGTTTTGGCCCAATTTTGGACATGTTCGACAGGTCCGCTCCTGTCGGAATTTTCAGTTTTTGACCCAAAATCAGTTTTCCCAGATTTCTTGGAAAATGACTCCTCAGGTATCTGAGAACCCTCTGACACGGATCGGACTTTCGGTAGACCAGTTGAAGTCATTTTTGGCCCCCTGAAAAAAACTTGAGTTTTGGCCCAATTTTGGACATGTTCGACAGGTCCGCTCCTGTCGGAATTTTCAGTTTTTGACCCAAAATCAGTTTTCCCAGATTTGTTGGAAAATGACTCCTCAGGTATCTCAGAACCCTCTGACACAGATCGGACTTTCGGTAGACCAGTTGAAGTCATTTTTGGCCCCCTGAAAAAAACTTAAGTTTTGGCCCAATTTTGGACATGTTCGACAGGTCCGCTCCTGTCGGAATTTTCAGTTTTTGACCCAAAATCAGTTTTCCCAGATTTCTTGGAAAATGACTCCTCAGGTATCTGAGAACCCTCTGACACGGATCGGACTTTCGGTAGACCAGTTGAAGTCATTTTTGGCCCCCTGAAAAAAACTTGAGTTTTGGCCCAATTTTGGACATGTTCGACAGGTCCGCTCCTGTCGGAATTTTCACTTTTTGACCCAAAATCAGTTTTCCAAGATTTCTTGGAAAATGACTCCTCAGGTATCTGAGAACCCTCTGACACGGATCGGACTTTCGGTAGACCAGTTGAAGTCATTTTTGGCCCCCTGAAAAAAACTTGAGTTTTGGCCCAATTTTGGACATGTTCGACAGGTCCGCTCCAGTCGGAATTTTCACTTTTTGACCCAAAATCAGTTTTCCAAGATTTCTCTGAAAATGACTCCTCAGGTATCTGAGAACCCTCTGACACAGATCGGACTTTCGGTAGACCAGTTGAAGTCATTTTTGGCCCCCTGAAAGAAACTTAAGTTTTGGCCCAATTTTGGACATGTTCGACAGGTCCGCTCCTGTCGGAATTTTCAGTTTTTGACCCAAAATCAGTTTTCCCAGATTTCTCTGAAAATGACTCCTCAGGTATCTGAGAACCCTCTGACACGGATGGGACTTTCGGTAGACCAGTTGAAGTCATTTTTGGCCCCCTGAAAAAAAACTTGAGTTTTGGCCCAATTTTGGACATGTTCGACAGGTCCGCTCCTGTCGGAATTTTCAGTTTTTGACCCAAAATTAGTTTTCCCAGATTTCTTGGAAAATGACTCCTCAGGTATCTGAGAACCCTCTGACACGGATCGGACTTTCGGTAGACCAGTTGAAGTCATTTTTGGCCCCCTGAAAAAAACTTGAGTTTTGGCCCAATTTTGGACATGTTCGACAGGTCCGCTCCTGTCGGAATTTTCACTTTTTGACCCGAAATCAGTTTTCCAAGATTTCTCTGAAAATGACTCCTCAGGTATCTGAGAACCCTCTGACACGGATCGGACTTTCGGTAGACCAGTTGAAGTCATTTTTGGCCCCCTGAAAAAAACTTAAGTTTTGGCCCAATTTTGGACATGTTCGACAGGTCCGCTTCTGTCGGAATTTTCAGTTTTTGACCCAAAATCAGTTTTTCCAGATTTCTCTGAAAATGACTCTTCAGGTATCTGAGAACCCTCTGACACGGATCGGACTTTCGGTAGACCAGTCGAAGTCATTTTTGGCCCCCTTAAAAAAACTTAAGTTTTGGCCCAATTTTGGACATGTTCGACAGGTCCGCTCCTGTCAGAATTTTCAGTTTTTGACCCAAAATCAGTTTTCCCAGATTTCTTGGAAAATGACTCCTCAGGTATCTCAGAACCCTCTGACACGGATCGGACTTTCGGTAGACCAGTTGAAGTCATTTTTGGCCCCCTGAAAAAATCTTGAGTTTTGGCCCAATTTTGGACATGTTCGACAGGTCCGCTCCTGTCGGAATTTTCAGTTTTTGACCCAAAATCAGTTTTCCCAGATTTCTTGGAAAATGACTCCTCAGGTATCTGAGAACCCTCTGACACGGATCGGACTTTCGGTAGACCAGTTGAAGTCATTTTTGGCCCCCTGAAAAAAACTTGAGTTTTGGCCCAATTTTGGACATGTTCGACAGGTCCGCTCCAGTCGGAATTTTCACTTTTTGACCCAAAATCAGTTTTCCAAGATTTCTCTGAAAATGACTCCTCAGGTATCTGAGAACCCTCTGACACGGATCGGACTTTCGGTAGACCAGTTGAAGTCATTTTTGGCCCCCTGAAAGAAACTTAAGTTTTGGCCCAATTTTGGACATGTTCGACAGGTCCGCTCCTGTCGGAATTTTCAGTTTTTGACCCAAAATCAGTTTTCCCAGATTTCTCTGAAAATGACTCCTCAGGTATCTGAGAACCCTCTGACACGGATGGGACTTTCGGTAGACCAGTTGAAGTCATTTTTGGCCCCCTGAAAAAAAACTTGAGTTTTGGCCCAATTTTGGACATGTTCGACAGGTCCGCTCCTGTCGGAATTTTCAGTTTTTGACCCAAAATTAGTTTTCCCAGATTTCTTGGAAAATGACTCCTCAGGTATCTGAGAACCCTCTGACACGGATCGGACTTTCGGTAGACCAGTTGAAGTCATTTTTGGCCCCCTGAAAAAAACTTGAGTTTTGGCCCAATTTTGGACATGTTCGACAGGTCCGCTCCTGTCGGAATTTTCACTTTTTGACCCGAAATCAGTTTTCCAAGATTTCTCTGAAAATGACTCCTCAGGTATCTGAGAACCCTCTGACACGGATCGGACTTTCGGTAGACCAGTTGAAGTCATTTTTGGCCCCCTGAAAAAAACTTAAGTTTTGGCCCAATTTTGGACATGTTCGACAGGTCCGCTTCTGTCGGAATTTTCAGTTTTTGACCCAAAATCAGTTTTTCCAGATTTCTCTGAAAATGACTCTTCAGGTATCTGAGAACCCTCTGACACGGATCGGACTTTCGGTAGACCAGTCGAAGTCATTTTTGGCCCCCTTAAAAAAACTTAAGTTTTGGCCCAATTTTGGACATGTTCGACAGGTCCGCTCCTGTCAGAATTTTCAGTTTTTGACCCAAAATCAGTTTTCCCAGATTTCTTGGAAAATGACTCCTCAGGTATCTCAGAACCCTCTGACACGGATCGGACTTTCGGTAGACCAGTTGAAGTCATTTTTGGCCCCCTGAAAAAATCTTGAGTTTTGGCCCAATTTTGGACATGTTCGACAGGTCCGCTCCTGTCGGAATTTTCAGTTTTTGACCCAAAATCAGTTTTCCCAGATTTCTTGGAAAATGACTCCTCAGGTATCTGAGAACCCTCTGACACGGATCGGACTTTCGGTAGACCAGTTGAAGTCATTTTTGGCCCCCTGAAAAAAACTTGAGTTTTGGCCCAATTTTGGACATGTTCGACAGGTCCGCTCCTGTCGGAATTTTCAGTTTTTGACCCAAAATCAGTTTTCCCAGATTTGTTGGAAAATGACTCCTCAGGTATCTCAGAACCCTCTGACACAGATCGGACTTTCGGTAGACCAGTTGAAGTCATTTTTGGCCCCCTGAAAAAAACTTGAGTTTTGGCCCAATTTTGGACATGTTCGACAGGTCCGCTCCTGTCGGAATTTTCAGTTTTTGACCCAAAATCAGTTTTCCCAGATTTCTTGGAAAATGACTCCTCAGGTATCTGAGAACCCTCTGACACGGATCGGACTTTCGGTAGACCAGTTGAAGTCATTTTTGGCCCCCTGAAAAAAACTTGAGTTTTGGCCCAATTTTGGACATGTTCGACAGGTCCGCTCCTGTCGGAATTTTCACTTTTTGACCCAAAATCAGTTTTCCAAGATTTCTCTGAAAATGACTCCTCAGGTATCTGAGAACCCTCTGACACGGATCGGACTTTCGGTAGACCAGTTGAAGTCATTTTTGGCCCCCTGAAAAAAACTTGAGTTTTGGCCCAATTTTGGACATGTTCGACAGGTCCGCTCCAGTCGGAATTTTCACTTTTTGACCCAAAATCAGTTTTCCAAGATTTCTCTGAAAATGACTCCTCAGGTATCTGAGAACCCTCTGACACGGATCGGACTTTCGGTAGACCAGTTGAAGTCATTTTTGGCCCCCTGAAAGAAACTTAAGTTTTGGCCCAATTTTGGACATGTTCGACAGGTCCGCTCCTGTCGGAATTTTCAGTTTTTGACCCAAAATCAGTTTTCCCAGATTTCTCTGAAAATGACTCCTCAGGTATCTGAGAACCCTCTGACACGGATGGGACTTTCGGTAGACCAGTTGAAGTCATTTTTGGCCCCCTGAAAAAAAACTTGAGTTTTGGCCCAATTTTGGACATGTTCGACAGGTCCGCTCCTGTCGGAATTTTCAGTTTTTGACCCAAAATTAGTTTTCCCAGATTTCTTGGAAAATGACTCCTCAGGTATCTGAGAACCCTCTGACACGGATCGGACTTTCGGTAGACCAGTTGAAGTCATTTTTGGCCCCCTGAAAAAAACTTGAGTTTTGGCCCAATTTTGGACATGTTCGACAGGTCCGCTCCTGTCGGAATTTTCACTTTTTGACCCAAAATCAGTTTTCCAAGATTTCTCTGAAAATGACTCCTCAGGTATCTGAGAACCCTCTGACACGGATCGGACTTTCGGTAGACCAGTTGAAGTCATTTTTGGCCCCCTGAAAAAAACTTGAGTTTTGGCCCAATTTTGGACATGTTCGACAGGTCCGCTCCTGTCGGAATTTTCAGTTTTTGACCCAAAATCAGTTTTCCCAGATTTGTTGGAAAATGACTCCTCAGGTATCTCAGAACCCTCTGACACAGATCGGACTTTCGGTAGACCAGTTGAAGTCATTTTTGGCCCCCTGAAAAAAACTTAAGTTTTGGCCCAATTTTGGACATGTTCGACAGGTCCGCTCCTGTCGGAATTTTCAGTTTTTGACCCAAAATCAGTTTTCCCAGATTTCTTGGAAAATGACTCCTCAGGTATCTGAGAACCCTCTGACACGGATCGGACTTTCGGTAGACCAGTTGAAGTCATTTTTGGCCCCCTGAAAAAAACTTGAGTTTTGGCCCAATTTTGGACATGTTCGACAGGTCCGCTCCTGTCGGAATTTTCACTTTTTGACCCAAAATCAGTTTTCCAAGATTTCTTGGAAAATGACTCCTCAGGTATCTGAGAACCCTCTGACACGGATCGGACTTTCGGTAGACCAGTTGAAGTCATTTTTGGCCCCCTGAAAAAAACTTGAGTTTTGGCCCAATTTTGGACATGTTCGACAGGTCCGCTCCAGTCGGAATTTTCACTTTTTGACCCAAAATCAGTTTTCCAAGATTTCTCTGAAAATGACTCCTCAGGTATCTGAGAACCCTCTGACACAGATCGGACTTTCGGTAGACCAGTTGAAGTCATTTTTGGCCCCCTGAAAGAAACTTAAGTTTTGGCCCAATTTTGGACATGTTCGACAGGTCCGCTCCTGTCGGAATTTTCAGTTTTTGACCCAAAATCAGTTTTCCCAGATTTCTCTGAAAATGACTCCTCAGGTATCTGAGAACCCTCTGACACGGATGGGACTTTCGGTAGACCAGTTGAAGTCATTTTTGGCCCCCTGAAAAAAAACTTGAGTTTTGGCCCAATTTTGGACATGTTCGACAGGTCCGCTCCTGTCGGAATTTTCAGTTTTTGACCCAAAATTAGTTTTCCCAGATTTCTTGGAAAATGACTCCTCAGGTATCTGAGAACCCTCTGACACGGATCGGACTTTCGGTAGACCAGTTGAAGTCATTTTTGGCCCCCTGAAAAAAACTTGAGTTTTGGCCCAATTTTGGACATGTTCGACAGGTCCGCTCCTGTCGGAATTTTCACTTTTTGACCCGAAATCAGTTTTCCAAGATTTCTCTGAAAATGACTCCTCAGGTATCTGAGAACCCTCTGACACGGATCGGACTTTCGGTAGACCAGTTGAAGTCATTTTTGGCCCCCTGAAAAAAACTTAAGTTTTGGCCCAATTTTGGACATGTTCGACAGGTCCGCTTCTGTCGGAATTTTCAGTTTTTGACCCAAAATCAGTTTTTCCAGATTTCTCTGAAAATGACTCTTCAGGTATCTGAGAACCCTCTGACACGGATCGGACTTTCGGTAGACCAGTCGAAGTCATTTTTGGCCCCCTTAAAAAAACTTAAGTTTTGGCCCAATTTTGGACATGTTCGACAGGTCCGCTCCTGTCAGAATTTTCAGTTTTTGACCCAAAATCAGTTTTCCCAGATTTCTTGGAAAATGACTCCTCAGGTATCTCAGAACCCTCTGACACGGATCGGACTTTCGGTAGACCAGTTGAAGTCATTTTTGGCCCCCTGAAAAAATCTTGAGTTTTGGCCCAATTTTGGACATGTTCGACAGGTCCGCTCCTGTCGGAATTTTCAGTTTTTGACCCAAAATCAGTTTTCCCAGATTTCTTGGAAAATGACTCCTCAGGTATCTGAGAACCCTCTGACACGGATCGGACTTTCGGTAGACCAGTTGAAGTCATTTTTGGCCCCCTGAAAAAAACTTGAGTTTTGGCCCAATTTTGGACATGTTCGACAGGTCCGCTCCAGTCGGAATTTTCACTTTTTGACCCAAAATCAGTTTTCCAAGATTTCTCTGAAAATGACTCCTCAGGTATCTGAGAACCCTCTGACACGGATCGGACTTTCGGTAGACCAGTTGAAGTCATTTTTGGCCCCCTGAAAGAAACTTAAGTTTTGGCCCAATTTTGGACATGTTCGACAGGTCCGCTCCTGTCGGAATTTTCAGTTTTTGACCCAAAATCAGTTTTCCCAGATTTCTCTGAAAATGACTCCTCAGGTATCTGAGAACCCTCTGACACGGATGGGACTTTCGGTAGACCAGTTGAAGTCATTTTTGGCCCCCTGAAAAAAAACTTGAGTTTTGGCCCAATTTTGGACATGTTCGACAGGTCCGCTCCTGTCGGAATTTTCAGTTTTTGACCCAAAATTAGTTTTCCCAGATTTCTTGGAAAATGACTCCTCAGGTATCTGAGAACCCTCTGACACGGATCGGACTTTCGGTAGACCAGTTGAAGTCATTTTTGGCCCCCTGAAAAAAACTTGAGTTTTGGCCCAATTTTGGACATGTTCGACAGGTCCGCTCCTGTCGGAATTTTCACTTTTTGACCCGAAATCAGTTTTCCAAGATTTCTCTGAAAATGACTCCTCAGGTATCTGAGAACCCTCTGACACGGATCGGACTTTCGGTAGACCAGTTGAAGTCATTTTTGGCCCCCTGAAAAAAACTTAAGTTTTGGCCCAATTTTGGACATGTTCGACAGGTCCGCTTCTGTCGGAATTTTCAGTTTTTGACCCAAAATCAGTTTTTCCAGATTTCTCTGAAAATGACTCTTCAGGTATCTGAGAACCCTCTGACACGGATCGGACTTTCGGTAGACCAGTCGAAGTCATTTTTGGCCCCCTTAAAAAAACTTAAGTTTTGGCCCAATTTTGGACATGTTCGACAGGTCCGCTCCTGTCAGAATTTTCAGTTTTTGACCCAAAATCAGTTTTCCCAGATTTCTTGGAAAATGACTCCTCAGGTATCTCAGAACCCTCTGACACGGATCGGACTTTCGGTAGACCAGTTGAAGTCATTTTTGGCCCCCTGAAAAAATCTTGAGTTTTGGCCCAATTTTGGACATGTTCGACAGGTCCGCTCCTGTCGGAATTTTCAGTTTTTGACCCAAAATCAGTTTTCCCAGATTTCTTGGAAAATGACTCCTCAGGTATCTGAGAACCCTCTGACACGGATCGGACTTTCGGTAGACCAGTTGAAGTCATTTTTGGCCCCCTGAAAAAAACTTGAGTTTTGGCCCAATTTTGGACATGTTCGACAGGTCCGCTCCTGTCGGAATTTTCAGTTTTTGACCCAAAATCAGTTTTCCCAGATTTGTTGGAAAATGACTCCTCAGGTATCTCAGAACCCTCTGACACAGATCGGACTTTCGGTAGACCAGTTGAAGTCATTTTTGGCCCCCTGAAAAAAACTTGAGTTTTGGCCCAATTTTGGACATGTTCGACAGGTCCGCTCCTGTCGGAATTTTCAGTTTTTGACCCAAAATCAGTTTTCCCAGATTTCTTGGAAAATGACTCCTCAGGTATCTGAGAACCCTCTGACACGGATCGGACTTTCGGTAGACCAGTTGAAGTCATTTTTGGCCCCCTGAAAAAAACTTGAGTTTTGGCCCAATTTTGGACATGTTCGACAGGTCCGCTCCTGTCGGAATTTTCACTTTTTGACCCAAAATCAGTTTTCCAAGATTTCTCTGAAAATGACTCCTCAGGTATCTGAGAACCCTCTGACACGGATCGGACTTTCGGTAGACCAGTTGAAGTCATTTTTGGCCCCCTGAAAAAAACTTGAGTTTTGGCCCAATTTTGGACATGTTCGACAGGTCCGCTCCAGTCGGAATTTTCACTTTTTGACCCAAAATCAGTTTTCCAAGATTTCTCTGAAAATGACTCCTCAGGTATCTGAGAACCCTCTGACACGGATCGGACTTTCGGTAGACCAGTTGAAGTCATTTTTGGCCCCCTGAAAGAAACTTAAGTTTTGGCCCAATTTTGGACATGTTCGACAGGTCCGCTCCTGTCGGAATTTTCAGTTTTTGACCCAAAATCAGTTTTCCCAGATTTCTCTGAAAATGACTCCTCAGGTATCTGAGAACCCTCTGACACGGATGGGACTTTCGGTAGACCAGTTGAAGTCATTTTTGGCCCCCTGAAAAAAAACTTGAGTTTTGGCCCAATTTTGGACATGTTCGACAGGTCCGCTCCTGTCGGAATTTTCAGTTTTTGACCCAAAATTAGTTTTCCCAGATTTCTTGGAAAATGACTCCTCAGGTATCTGAGAACCCTCTGACACGGATCGGACTTTCGGTAGACCAGTTGAAGTCATTTTTGGCCCCCTGAAAAAAACTTGAGTTTTGGCCCAATTTTGGACATGTTCGACAGGTCCGCTCCTGTCGGAATTTTCACTTTTTGACCCAAAATCAGTTTTCCAAGATTTCTCTGAAAATGACTCCTCAGGTATCTGAGAACCCTCTGACACGGATCGGACTTTCGGTAGACCAGTTGAAGTCATTTTTGGCCCCCTTAAAAAAACTTAAGTTTTGGCCCAATTTTGGACATGTTCGACAGGTCCGCTCCTGTCGTAATTTTCAGTTTTTGACCCAAAATCAGTTTTCCCAGATTTCTTGGAAAATGACTCCTCAGGTATCTGAGAACCCTCTGACACGGATCGGACTTTCGGTAGACCAGTTGAAGTCATTTTTGGCCCCCTGAAAAAAACTTGAGTTTTGGCCCAATTTTGGACATGTTCGACAGGTCCGCTCCTGTCGGAATTTTCAGTTTTTGACCCAAAATCAGTTTTCCCAGATTTGTTGGAAAATGACTCCTCAGGTATCTCAGAACCCTCTGACACAGATCGGACTTTCGGTAGACCAGTTGAAGTCATTTTTGGCCCCCTGAAAAAAACTTGAGTTTTGGCCCAATTTTGGACATGTTCGACAGGTCCGCTCCTGTCGGAATTTTCAGTTTTTGACCCAAAATCAGTTTTCCCAGATTTCTTGGAAAATGACTCCTCAGGTATCTGAGAACCCTCTGACACGGATCGGACTTTCGGTAGACCAGTTGAAGTCATTTTTGGCCCCCTGAAAAAAACTTGAGTTTTGGCCCAATTTTGGACATGTTCGACAGGTCCGCTCCTGTCGGAATTTTCAGTTTTTGACCCAAAATCAGTTTTCCCAGATTTCTCTGAAAATGACTCCTCAGGTATCTGAGAACCCTCTGACACGGATGGGACTTTCGGTAGACCAGTTGAAGTCATTTTTGGCCCCCTGAAAAAAAACTTGAGTTTTGGCCCAATTTTGGACATGTTCAACAGGTCCGCTCCTGTCGGAATTTTCAGTTTTTGACACAAAATTAGTTTTCCCAGATTTCTTGGAAAATGACTCCTCAGGTATCTGAGAACCCTCTGACACAGATCGGACTTTCGGTAGACCAGTTGAAGTCATTTTTGGCCCCCTGAAAAAAACTTGAGTTTTGGCCCAATTTTGGACATGTTCGACAGGTCCGCTCCTGTCGGAATTTTCACTTTTTGACCCAAAATCAGTTTTCCAAGATTTCTCTGAAAATGACTCCTCAGGTATCTGAGAACCCTCTGACACGGATCGGACTTTCGGTAGACCAGTTGAAGTCATTTTTGGCCCCCTGAAAAAAACTTAAGTTTTGGCCCAATTTTGGACATGTTCGACAGGTCCGCTTCTGTCGGAATTTTCAGTTTTTGACCCAAAATCAGTTTTTCCAGATTTCTCTGAAAATGACTCTTCAGGTATCTGAGAACCCTCTGACACGGATCGGACTTTCGGTAGACCAGTCGAAGTCATTTTTGGCCCCCTTAAAAAAACTTAAGTTTTGGCCCAATTTTGGACATGTTCGACAGGTCCGCTCCTGTCAGAATTTTCAGTTTTTGACCCAAAATCAGTTTTCCCAGATTTCTTGGAAAATGACTCCTCAGGTATCTCAGAACCCTCTGACACGGATCGGACTTTCGGTAGACCAGTTGAAGTCATTTTTGGCCCCCTGAAAAAAACTTGAGTTTTGGCCCAATTTTGGACATGTTCGACAGGTCCGCTCCTGTCGGAATTTTCAGTTTTTGACCCAAAATCAGTTTTCCCAGATTTCTTGGAAAATGACTCCTCAGGTATCTGAGAACCCTCTGACACGGATCGGACTTTCGGTAGACCAGTTGAAGTCATTTTTGGCCCCCTGAAAAAAACTTGAGTTTTGGCCCAATTTTGGACATGTTCGACAGGTCCGCTCCTGTCGGAATTTTCAGTTTTTGACCCAAAATCAGTTTTCCCAGATTTGTTGGAAAATGACTCCTCAGGTATCTCAGAACCCTCTGACACAGATCGGACTTTCGGTAGACCAGTTGAAGTCATTTTTGGCCCCCTGAAAAAAACTTAAGTTTTGGCCCAATTTTGGACATGTTCGACAGGTCCGCTCCTGTCGGAATTTTCAGTTTTTGACCCAAAATCAGTTTTCCCAGATTTCTTGGAAAATGACTCCTCAGGTATCTGAGAACCCTCTGACACGGATCGGACTTTCGGTAGACCAGTTGAAGTCATTTTTGGCCCCCTGAAAAAAACTTAAGTTTTGGCCCAATTTTGGACATGTTCGACAGGTCCGCTCCTGTCGGAATTTTCAGTTTTTGACCCAAAATCAGTTTTCCCAGATTTCTTGGAAAATGACTCCTCAGGTATCTGAGAACCCTCTGACACGGATCGGACTTTCGGTAGACCAGTTGAAGTCATTTTTGGCCCCCTGAAAAAAACTTGAGTTTTGGCCCAATTTTGGACATGTTCGACAGGTCCGCTCCTGTCGGAATTTTCACTTTTTGACCCAAAATCAGTTTTCCAAGATTTCTCTGAAAATGACTCCTCAGGTATCTGAGAACCCTCTGACACGGATCGGACTTTCGGTAGACCAGTTGAAGTCATTTTTGGCCCCCTGAAAGAAACTTAAGTTTTGGCCCAATTTTGGACATGTTCGACAGGTCCGCTCCTGTCGGAATTTTCAGTTTTTGACCCAAAATCAGTTTTCCCAGATTTCTCTGAAAATGACTCCTCAGGTATCTGAGAACCCTCTGACACGGATGGGACTTTCGGTAGACCAGTTGAAGTCATTTTTGGCCCCCTGAAAAAAAACTTGAGTTTTGGCCCAATTTTGGACATGTTCAACAGGTCCGCTCCTGTCGGAATTTTCAGTTTTTGACACAAAATTAGTTTTCCCAGATTTCTTGGAAAATGACTCCTCAGGTATCTGAGAACCCTCTGACACAGATCGGACTTTCGGTAGACCAGTTGAAGTCATTTTTGGCCCCCTGAAAAAAACTTGAGTTTTGGCCCAATTTTGGACATGTTCGACAGGTCCGCTCCTGTCGGAATTTTCACTTTTTGACCCAAAATCAGTTTTCCAAGATTTCTCTAAAAATGACTCCTCAGGTATCTGAGAACCCTCTGACACGGATCGGACTTTCGGTAGACCAGTTGAAGTCATTTTTGGCCCCCTGAAAAAAACTTAAGTTTTGGCCCAATTTTGGACATGTTCGACAGGTCCGCTCCTGTCGGAATTTTCACTTTTTGACCCAAAATCAGTTTTCCAAGATTTCTCTGAAAATGACTCCTCAGGTATCTGAGAACCCTCTGACACGGATCGGACTTTCGGTAGACCAGTTGAAGTCATTTTTGGCCCCCTGAAAAAAACTTGAGTTTTGGCCCAATTTTGGACATGTTCGACAGGTCCGCTCCTGTCGGAATTTTCAGTTTTTGACCCAAAATCAGTTTTCCCAGATTTGTTGGAAAATGACTCCTCAGGTATCTGAGAACCCTCTGACACGGATCGGACTTTCGGTAGACCAGTTGAAGTCATTTTTGGCCCCCTGAAAAAAACTTGAGTTTTGGCCCAATTTTGGACATGTTCGACAGGTCCGCTCCTGTCGGAATTTTCACTTTTTGACCCAAAATCAGTTTTCCAAGATTTCTTGGAAAATGACTCCTCAGGTATCTGAGAACCCTCTGACACGGATCGGACTTTCGGTAGACCAGTTGAAGTCATTTTTGGCCCCCTGAAAAAAACTTGAGTTTTGGCCCAATTTTGGACATGTTCGACAGGTCCGCTCCTGTCGGAATTTTCAGTTTTTGACCCAAAATCAGTTTTCCCAGATTTGTTGGAAAATGACTCCTCAGGTATCTCAGAACCCTCTTTCACAGATCGGACTTTCGGTAGACCAGTTGAAGTCATTTTTGGCCCCCTGAAAAAAACTTAAGTTTTGGCCCAATTTTGGACATGTTCGACAGGTCCGCTCCTGTCGGAATTTTCAGTTTTTGACCCAAAATCAGTTTTCCCAGATTTCTTGGAAAATGACTCCTCAGGTATCTGAGAACCCTCTGACACGGATCGGACTTTCGGTAGACCAGTTGAAGTCATTTTTGGCCCCCTGAAAAAAACTTAAGTTTTGGCCCAATTTTGGACATGTTCGACAGGTCCGCTCCTGTCGGAATTTTCAGTTTTTGACCCAAAATCAGTTTTCCCAGATTTCTCTGAAAATGACTCCTCAGGTATCTGAGAACCCTCTGACACGGATGGGACTTTCGGTAGACCAGTTGAAGTCATTTTTGGCCCCCTGAAAAAAAACTTGAGTTTTGGCCCAATTTTGGACATGTTCAACAGGTCCGCTCCTGTCGGAATTTTCAGTTTTTGACACAAAATTAGTTTTCCCAGATTTCTTGGAAAATGACTCCTCAGGTATCTGAGAACCCTCTGACACAGATCGGACTTTCGGTAGACCAGTTGAAGTCATTTTTGGCCCCCTGAAAAAAACTTGAGTTTTGGCCCAATTTTGGACATGTTCGACAGGTCCGCTCCTGTCGGAATTTTCACTTTTTGACCCAAAATCAGTTTTCCAAGATTTCTCTAAAAATGACTCCTCAGGTATCTGAGAACCCTCTGACACGGATCGGACTTTCGGTAGACCAGTTGAAGTCATTTTTGGCCCCCTGAAAAAAACTTAAGTTTTGGCCCAATTTTGGACATGTTCGACAGGTCCGCTCCTGTCGGAATTTTCACTTTTTGACCCAAAATCAGTTTTCCAAGATTTCTCTGAAAATGACTCCTCAGGTATCTGAGAACCCTCTGACACGGATCGGACTTTCGGTAGACCAGTTGAAGTCATTTTTGGCCCCCTGAAAAAAACTTGAGTTTTGGCCCAATTTTGGACATGTTCGACAGGTCCGCTCCTGTCGGAATTTTCAGTTTTTGACCCAAAATCAGTTTTCCCAGATTTGTTGGAAAATGACTCCTCAGGTATCTGAGAACCCTCTGACACGGATCGGACTTTCGGTAGACCAGTTGAAGTCATTTTTGGCCCCCTGAAAAAAACTTGAGTTTTGGCCCAATTTTGGACATGTTCGACAGGTCCGCTCCTGTCGGAATTTTCACTTTTTGACCCAAAATCAGTTTTCCAAGATTTCTTGGAAAATGACTCCTCAGGTATCTGAGAACCCTCTGACACGGATCGGACTTTCGGTAGACCAGTTGAAGTCATTTTTGGCCCCCTGAAAAAAACTTGAGTTTTGGCCCAATTTTGGACATGTTCGACAGGTCCGCTCCTGTCGGAATTTTCAGTTTTTGACCCAAAATCAGTTTTCCCAGATTTGTTGGAAAATGACTCCTCAGGTATCTCAGAACCCTCTGACACAGATCGGACTTTCGGTAGACCAGTTGAAGTCATTTTTGGCCCCCTGAAAAAAACTTAAGTTTTGGCCCAATTTTGGACATGTTCGACAGGTCCGCTCCTGTCGGAATTTTCAGTTTTTGACCCAAAATCAGTTTTCCCAGATTTCTTGGAAAATGACTCCTCAGGTATCTGAGAACCCTCTGACACGGATCGGACTTTCGGTAGACCAGTTGAAGTCATTTTTGGCCCCCTGAAAAAAAACTTGAGTTTTGGCCCAATTTTGGACATGTTCGACAGGTCCGCTCCTGTCGGAATTTTCAGTTTTTGACCCAAAATTAGTTTTCCCAGATTTCTTGGAAAATGACTCCTCAGGTATCTGAGAACCCTCTGACACGGATCGGACTTTCGGTAGACCAGTTGAAGTCATTTTTGGCCCCCTGAAAAAAACTTGAGTTTTGGCCCAATTTTGGACATGTTCGACAGGTCCGCTCCTGTCGGAATTTTCACTTTTTGACCCAAAATCAGTTTTCCAAGATTTCTCTGAAAATGACTCCTCAGGTATCTGAGAACCCTCTGACACGGATCGGACTTTCGGTAGACCAGTTGAAGTCATTTTTGGCCCCCTGAAAAAAAACTTGAGTTTTGGCCCAATTTTGGACATGTTCGACAGGTCCGCTCCTGTCGGAATTTTCAGTTTTTGACCCAAAATTAGTTTTCCCAGATTTCTTGGAAAATGACTCCTCAGGTATCTGAGAACCCTCTGACACGGATCGGACTTTCGGTAGACCAGTTGAAGTCATTTTTGGCCCCCTGAAAAAAACTTGAGTTTTGGCCCAATTTTGGACATGTTCGACAGGTCCGCTCCTGTCGGAATTTTCACTTTTTGACCCAAAATCAGTTTTCCAAGATTTCTCTGAAAATGACTCCTCAGGTATCTGAGAACCCTCTGACACGGATCGGACTTTCGGTAGACCAGTCGAAGTCATTTTTGGCCCCCTTAAAAAAACTTAAGTTTTGGCCCAATTTTGGACATGTTCGACAGGTCCGCTCCTGTCGGAATTTTCACTTTTTGACCCAAAATCAGTTTTCCCAGATTTCTTGGAAAATGACTCCTCAGGTATCTCAGAACCCTCTGACACGGATCGGACTTTCGGTAGACCAGTTGAAGTCATTTTTGGCCCCCTGAAAAAAACTTGAGTTTTGGCCCAATTTTGGACATGTTCGACAGGTCCGCTCCTGTCGGAATTTTCAGTTTTTGACCCAAAATCAGTTTTCCCAGATTTCTTGGAAAATGACTCCTCAGGTATCTGAGAACCCTCTGACACGGATCGGACTTTCGGTAGACCAGTTGAAGTCATTTTTGGCCCCCTGAAAAAAACTTGAGTTTTGGCCCAATTTTGGACATGTTCGACAGGTCCGCTCCTGTCGGAATTTTCAGTTTTTGACCCAAAATCAGTTTTCCAAGATTTCTTGGAAAATGACTCCTCAGGTATCTGAGAACCCTCTGACACGGATCGGACTTTCGGTAGACCAGTTGAAGTCATTTTTGGCCCCCTGAAAAAAACTTGAGTTTTGGCCCAATTTTGGACATGTTCGACAGGTCCGCTCCTGTCGGAATTTTCAGTTTTTGACCCAAAATCAGTTTTCCCAGATTTCTTGGAAAATGACTCCTCAGGTATCTGAGAACCCTCTGACATGGATCGGACTTTCGGTAGACCAGTTGAAGTCATTTTTGGCCCCCTGAAAAAAACTTGAGTTTTGGCCCAATTTTGGACATGTTCGACAGGTCCGCTCCTGTCGGAATTTATTTAGTTTTTGACCCAAAATCAGTTTTCCCAGATTTCTTGGAAAATGACTCCTCAGGTATCTCAGAACCCTCTGACACGGATCGGACTTTGGGTAGACCAGTTGAAGTCATTTTTGGCCCCCTGAAAAAAACTTAAGTTTTGGCCCAATTTTGGACATGTTCGACAGGTCCGCTCCTGTCGGAATTTTCAGTTTTTGACCCAAAATCAGTTTTCCCAGATTTCTCTGAAAATGACTCCTCAGGTATCTGAGAACCCTCTGACACGGATGGGACTTTCGGTAGACCAGTTGAAGTCATTTTTGGCCCCCTGAAAAAAAACTTGAGTTTTGGCCCAATTTTGGACATGTTCGACAGGTCCGCTCCTGTCGGAATTTATTTAGTTTTTGACCCAAAATCAGTTTTCCCAGATTTCTTGGAAAATGACTCCTCAGGTATCTCAGAACCCTCTGACACGGATCGGACTTTCGGTAGACTAGTTGAAGTCATTTTTGGCCCCCTGAAAAAAACTTGAGTTTTGGCCCAATTTTGGACATGTTCGACAGGTCCGCTCCTGTCGGAATTTTCAGTTTTTGACCCAAAATCAGTTTTCCCAGATTTCTCTGAAAATGACTCCTCAGGTATCTGAGAACCCTCTGACACGGATCGGACTTTCGGTAGACCAGTTGAAGTCATTTTTGGCCCCCTGAAAAAAACTTGAGTTTTGGCCCAATTTTGGACATGTTCGACAGGTCCGCTCCTGTCGGAATTTTCAGTTTTTGACCCAAAATCAGTTTTCCCAGATTTCTTGGAAAATGACTCCTCAGGTATCTCAGAACCCTCTGACACGGATCGGACTTTCGGTAGACCAGTTGAAGTCATTTTTGGCCCCCTGAAAAAAACTTAAGTTTTGGCCCAATTTTGGACATGTTCGACAGGTCCGCTCCTGTCGGAATTTTCAGTTTTTGACCCAAAATCAGTTTTCCCAGATTTCTCTGAAAATGACTCCTCAGGTATCTGAGAACCCTCTGACACGGATGGGACTTTCGGTAGACCAGTTGAAGTCATTTTTGGCCCCCTGAAAAAAAACTTGAGTTTTGGCCCAATTTTGGACATGTTCGACAGGTCCGCTCCTGTCGGAATTTTCAGTTTTTGACCCAAAATTTGTTTTCCCAGATTTCTTGGAAAATGACTCCTCAGGTATCTGAGAACCCTCTGACACGGATCGGACTTTCGGTAGACCAGTTGAAGTCATTTTTGGCCCCCTGAAAAAAACTTGAGTTTTGGCCCAATTTTGGACATGTTCGACAGGTCCGCTCCTGTCGGAATTTTCACTTTTTGACCCAAAATCAGTTTTCCAAGATTTCTTGGAAAATGACTCCTCAGGTATCTGAGAACCCTCTGACACGGATCGGACTTTCGGTAGACCAGTTGAAGTCATTTTTGGCCCCCTGAAAAAAACTTGAGTTTTGGCCCAATTTTGGACATGTTCGACAGGTCCGCTCCTGTCGGAATTTTCACTTTTTGACCCAAAATCAGTTTTCCAAGATTTCTCTGAAAATGACTCCTCAGGTATCTGAGAACCCTCTGACACGGATCGGACTTTCGGTAGACCAGTTGAAGTCATTTTTGGCCCCCTGAAAAAAACTTAAGTTTTGGCCCAATTTTGGACATGTTCGACAGGTCCGCTCCTGTCGGAATTTTCAGTTTTTGACCCAAAATCAGTTTTCCCAGATTTCTCTGAAAATGACTCCTCAGGTATCTGAGAACCCTCTGACACGGATGGGACTTTCGGTAGACCAGTTGAAGTCATTTTTGACCCCCTGAAAAAAAACTTGAGTTTTGGCCCAATTTTGGACATGTTCGACAGGTCCGCTCCTGTCGGAATTTTCAGTTTTTGACCCAAAATTAGTTTTCCCAGATTTCTTGGAAAATGACTCCTCAGGTATCTGAGAACCCTCTGACACGGATCGGACTTTCGGTAGACCAGTTGAAGTCATTTTTGGCCCCCTGAAAAAAACTTGAGTTTTGGCCCAATTTTGGACATGTTCGACAGGTCCGCTCCTGTCGGAATTTTCACTTTTTGACCCAAAATCAGTTTTCCAAGATTTCTCTGAAAATGACTCCTCAGGTATCTGAGAACCCTCTGACACGGATCGGACTTTCGGTAGACCAGTTGAAGTCATTTTTGGCCCCCTGAAAAAAACTTGAGTTTTGGCCCAATTTTGGACATGTTCGACAGGTCCGCTTCTGTCGGAATTTTCAGTTTTTGACCCAAAATCAGTTTTTCCAGATTTCTCTGAAAATGACTCTTCAGGTATCTGAGAACCCTCTGACACGGATCGGACTTTCGGTAGACCAGTCGAAGTCATTTTTGGCCCCCTTAAAAAAACTTAAGTTTTGGCCCAATTTTGGACATGTTCGACAGGTCCGCTCCTGTCAGAATTTTCAGTTTTTGACCCAAAATCAGTTTTCCCAGATTTCTTGGAAAATGACTCCTCAGGTATCTGAGAACCCTCTGACATGGATCGGACTTTCGGTAGACCAGTTGAAGTCATTTTTGGCCCCCTGAAAAAAACTTGAGTTTTGGCCCAATTTTGGACATGTTCGACAGGTCCGCTCCTGTCGGAATTTTCAGTTTTTGACCCAAAATCAGTTTTCCCAGATTTCTTGGAAAATGACTCCTCAGGTATCTCAGAACCCTCTGACACGGATGGGACTTTCGGTAGACCAGTTGAAGTCATTTTTGGCCCCCTGAAAAAAAACTTGAGTTTTGGCCCAATTTTGGACATGTTCGACAGGTCCGCTCCTGTCGGAATTTATTTAGTTTTTGACCCAAAATCAGTTTTCCCAGATTTCTTGGAAAATGACTCCTCAGGTATCTCAGAACCCTCTGACACGGATCGGACTTTCGGTAGACTAGTTGAAGTCATTTTTGGCCCCCTGAAAAAAACTTGAGTTTTGGCCCAATTTTGGACATGTTCGACAGGTCCGCTCCTGTCGGAATTTTCAGTTTTTGAACCAAAATCAGTTTTCCCAGATTTCTCTGAAAATGACTCCTCAGGTATCTGAGAACCCTCTGACACGGATCGGACTTTCGGTAGACCAGTTGAAGTCATTTTTGGCCCCCTGAAAAAAACTTGAGTTTTGGCCCAATTTTGGACATGTTCGACAGGTCCGCTCCTGTCGGAATTTTCAGTTTTTGACCCAAAATCAGTTTTCCCAGATTTCTTGGAAAATGACTCCTCAGGTATCTGAGAACCCTCTGACACGGATCGGACTTTCGGTAGACCAGTTGAAGTCATTTTTGGCCCCCTGAAAAAAACTTAAGTTTTGGCCCAATTTTGGACATGTTCGACAGGTCCGCTCCTGTCGGAATTTTCAGTTTTTGACCCAAAATCAGTTTTCCCAGATATCTCTGAAAATGACTCCTCAGGTATCTGAGAACCCTCTGACACGGATGGGACTTTCAGTAGACCAGTTGAAGTCATTTTTTACCCCCTGAAAGAAAACTTGAGTTTTGGCCCAATTTTGGACATGTTCGACAGGTCCGCTCCTGTCGGAATTTTCAGTTTTTGACCCAAAATCAGTTTTCCCAGATTTCTCTGAAAATGACTCCTCAGGTATCTGAGAACCCTCTGACACGGATGGGACTTTCGGTAGACCAGTTGAAGTCATTTTTGGCCCCCTGAAAAAAAACTTGAGTTTTGGCCCAATTTTGGACATGTTCGACAGGTCCGCTCCTGTCGGAATTTTCAGTTTTTGACCCAAAATTTGTTTTCCCAGATTTCTTGGAAAATGACTCCTCAGGTATCTGAGAACCCTCTGACACGGATCGGACTTTCGGTAGACCAGTTGAAGTCATTTTTGGCCCCCTGAAAAAAACTTGAGTTTTGGCCCAATTTTGGACATGTTCGACAGGTCCGCTCCTGTCGGAATTTTCACTTTTTGACCCAAAATCAGTTTTCCAAGATTTCTTGGAAAATGACTCCTCAGGTATCTGAGAACCCTCTGACACGGATCGGACTTTCGGTAGACCAGTTGAAGTCATTTTTGGCCCCCTGAAAAAAACTTGAGTTTTGGCCCAATTTTGGACATGTTCGACAGGTCCGCTCCTGTCGGAATTTTCACTTTTTGACCCAAAATCAGTTTTCCAAGATTTCTCTGAAAATGACTCCTCAGGTATCTGAGAACCCTCTGACACGGATCGGACTTTCGGTAGACCAGTTGAAGTCATTTTTGGCCCCCTGAAAAAAACTTAAGTTTTGGCCCAATTTTGGACATGTTCGACAGGTCCGCTCCTGTCGGAATTTTCAGTTTTTGACCCAAAATCAGTTTTCCCAGATTTCTCTGAAAATGACTCCTCAGGTATCTGAGAACCCTCTGACACGGATGGGACTTTCGGTAGACCAGTTGAAGTCATTTTTGACCCCCTGAAAGAAAACTTGAGTTTTGGCCCAATTTTGGACATGTTCGACAGGTCCGCTCCTGTCGGAATTTTCAGTTTTTGACCCAAAATTAGTTTTCCCAGATTTCTTGGAAAATGACTCCTCAGGTATCTGAGAACCCTCTGACACGGATCGGACTTTCGGTAGACCAGTTGAAGTCATTTTTGACCCCCTGAAAAAAAACTTGAGTTTTGGCCCAATTTTGGACATGTTCGACAGGTCCGCTCCTGTCGGAATTTTCAGTTTTTGACCCAAAATTAGTTTTCCCAGATTTCTTGGAAAATGACTCCTCAGGTATCTGAGAACCCTCTGACACGGATCGGACTTTCGGTAGACCAGTTGAAGTCATTTTTGGCCCCCTGAAAAAAACTTGAGTTTTGGCCCAATTTTGGACATGTTCGACAGGTCCGCTCCTGTCGGAATTTTCACTTTTTGACCCAAAATCAGTTTTCCAAGATTTCTCTGAAAATGACTCCTCAGGTATCTGAGAACCCTCTGACACGGATCGGACTTTCGGTAGACCAGTTGAAGTCATTTTTGGCCCCCTGAAAAAAACTTAAGTTTTGGCCCAATTTTGGACATGTTCGACAGGTCCGCTTCTGTCGGAATTTTCAGTTTTTGACCCAAAATCAGTTTTTCCAGATTTCTCTGAAAATGACTCTTCAGGTATCTGAGAACCCTCTGACACGGATCGGACTTTCGGTAGACCAGTCGAAGTCATTTTTGGCCCCCTTAAAAAAACTTAAGTTTTGGCCCAATTTTGGACATGTTCGACAGGTCCGCTCCTGTCGGAATTTTCAGTTTTTGACCCAAAATCAGTTTTCCCAGATTTCTTGGAAAATGACTCCTCAGGTATCTCAGAACCTTCTGACACGGATCGGACTTTGGGTAGACCAGTTGAAGTCATTTTTGGCCCCCTGAAAAAAACTTAAGTTTTGGCCCAATTTTGGACATGTTCGACAGGTCCGCTCCTGTCGGAATTTATTTAGTTTTTGACCCAAAATCAGTTTTCCCAGATTTCTTGGAAAATGACTCCTCAGGTATCTCAGAACCCTCTGACACGGATCGGACTTTCGGTAGACTAGTTGAAGTCATTTTTGGCCCCCTGAAAAAAACTTGAGTTTTGGCCCAATTTTGGACATGTTCGACAGGTCCGCTCCTGTCGGAATTTTCAGTTTTTGACCCAAAATCAGTTTTCCCAGATTTCTCTGAAAATGACTCCTCAGGTATCTGAGAACCCTCTGACACGGATCGGACTTTCGGTAGACCAGTTGAAGTCATTTTTGGCCCCCTGAAAAAAACTTGAGTTTTGGCCCAATTTTGGACATGTTCGACAGGTCCGCTCCTGTCAGAATTTTCAGTTTTTGACCCAAAATCAGTTTTCCCAGATTTCTTGGAAAATGACTCCTCAGGTATCTCAGAACCCTCTGACACGGATCGGACTTTCGGTAGACCAGTTGAAGTCATTTTTGGCCCCCTGAAAAAAACTTAAGTTTTGGCCCAATTTTGGACATGTTCGACAGGTCCGCTCCTGTCGGAATTTTCAGTTTTTGACCCAAAATCAGTTTTCCCAGATTTCTCTGAAAATGACTCCTCAGGTATCTGAGAACCCTCTGACACGGATGGGACTTTCGGTAGACCAGTTGAAGTCATTTTTGGCCCCCTGAAAAAAAACTTGAGTTTTGGCCCAATTTTGGACATGTTCGACAGGTCCGCTCCTGTCGGAATTTTCAGTTTTTGACCCAAAATTTGTTTTCCCAGATTTCTTGGAAAATGACTCCTCAGGTATCTGAGAACCCTCTGACACGGATCGCACTTTCGGTAGACCAGTTTAAGTCATTTTTGGCCCCCTGAAAAAAACTTGAGTTTTGGCCCAATTTTGGACATGTTCGACAGGTCCGCTCCTGTCGGAATTTTCACTTTTTGACCCAAAATCAGTTTTCCAAGATTTCTTGGAAAATGACTCCTCAGGTATCTGAGAACCCTCTGACACGGATCGGACTTTCGGTAGACCAGTTGAAGTCATTTTTGGCCCCCTGAAAAAAACTTGAGTTTTGGCCCAATTTTGGACATGTTCGACAGGTCCGCTCCTGTCGGAATTTTCACTTTTTGACCCAAAATCAGTTTTCCAAGATTTCTCTGAAAATGACTCCTCAGGTATCTGAGAACCCTCTGACACGGATCGGACTTTCGGTAGACCAGTTGAAGTCATTTTTGACCCCCTGAAAGAAAACTTGAGTTTTGGCCCAATTTTGGACATGTTCGACAGGTCCGCTCCTGTCGGAATTTTCAGTTTTTGACCCAAAATCAGTTTTCCCAGATTTCTCTGAAAATGACTCCTCAGGTATCTGAGAACCCTCTGACACGGATGGGACTTTCTGTAGACCAGTTGAAGTCATTTTTGGCCCCCTGAAAAAAAACTTGAGTTTTGGCCCAATTTTGGACATGTTCGACAGGTCCGCTCCTGTCGGAATTTTCAGTTTTTGACCCAAAATTTGTTTTCCCAGATTTCTTGGAAAATGACTCCTCAGGTATCTGAGAACCCTCTGACACGGATCGGACTTTCGGTAGACCAGTTGAAGTCATTTTTGGCCCCCTGAAAAAAACTTGAGTTTTGGCCCAATTTTGGACATGTTCGACAGGTCCGCTCCTGTCGGAATTTTCACTTTTTGACCCAAAATCAGTTTTCCAAGATTTCTTGGAAAATGACTCCTCAGGTATCTGAGAACCCTCTGACACGGATCGGACTTTCGGTAGACCAGTTGAAGTCATTTTTGGCCCCCTGAAAAAAACTTGAGTTTTGGTCCGCTCCTGTCGGAATTTTCACTTTTTGACCCAAAATCAGTTTTCCAAGATTTCTCTGAAAATGACTCCTCAGGTATCTGAGAACCCTCTGACACGGATCGGACTTTCGGTAGACCAGTTGAAGTCATTTTTGGCCCCCTGAAAAAAACTTAAGTTTTGGCCCAATTTTGGACATGTTCGACAGGTCCGCTCCTGTCGGAATTTTCAGTTTTTGACCCAAAATCAGTTTTCCCAGATTTCTCTGAAAATGACTCCTCAGGTATCTGAGAACCCTCTGACACGGATGGGACTTTCAGTAGACCAGTTGAAGTCATTTTTGACCCCCTGAAAGAAAACTTGAGTTTTGGCCCAATTTTGGACATGTTCGACAGGTCCGCTCCTGTCGGAATTTTCAGTTTTTGACCCAAAATTAGTTTTCCCAGATTTCTTGGAAAATGACTCCTCAGGTATCTGAGAACCCTCTGACACGGATCGGACTTTCGGTAGACCAGTTGAAGTCATTTTTGACCCCCTGAAAAAAAACTTGAGTTTTGGCCCAATTTTGGACATGTTCGACAGGTCCGCTCCTGTCGGAATTTTCAGTTTTTGACCCAAAATTAGTTTTCCCAGATTTCTTGGAAAATGACTCCTCAGGTATCTGAGAACCCTCTGACACGGATCGGACTTTCGGTAGACCAGTTGAAGTCATTTTTGGTCCCCTGAAAAAAACTTGAGTTTTGGCCCAATTTTGGACATGTTCGACAGGTCCGCTCCTGTCGGAATTTTCACTTTTTGACCCAAAATCAGTTTTCCAAGATTTCTCTGAAAATGACTCCTCAGGTATCTGAGAACCCTCTGACACGGATCGGACTTTCGGTAGACCAGTTGAAGTCATTTTTGGCCCCCTGAAAAAAACTTAAGTTTTGGCCCAATTTTGGACATGTTCGACAGGTCCGCTTCTGTCGGAATTTTCAGTTTTTGACCCAAAATCAGTTTTTCCAGATTTCTCTGAAAATGACTCTTCAGGTATCTGAGAACCCTCTGACACGGATCGGACTTTCGGTAGACCAGTCGAAGTCATTTTTGGCCCCCTTAAAAAAACTTAAGTTTTGGCCCAATTTTGGACATGTTCGACAGGTCCGCTCCTGTCAGAATTTTCAGTTTTTGACCCAAAATCAGTTTTCCCAGATTTCTTGGAAAATGACTCCTCAGGTATCTGAGAACCCTCTGACATGGATCGGACTTTCGGTAGACCAGTTGAAGTCATTTTTGGCCCCCTGAAAAAAACTTGAGTTTTGGCCCACTTTTGGACATGTTCGACAGGTCCGCTCCTGTCGGAATTTTCAGTTTTTGACCCAAAATCAGTTTTCCCAGATTTCTTGGAAAATGACTCCTCAGGTATCTCAGAACCTTCTGACACGGATCGGACTTTGGGTAGACCAGTTGAAGTCATTTTTGGCCCCCTGAAAAAAACTTAAGTTTTGGCCCAATTTTGGACATGTTCGACAGGTCCGCTCCTGTCGGAATTTATTTAGTTTTTGACCCAAAATCAGTTTTCCCAGATTTCTTGGAAAATGACTCCTCAGGTATCTCAGAACCCTCTGACACGGATCGGACTTTCGGTAGACTAGTTGAAGTCATTTTTGGCCCCCTGAAAAAAACTTGAGTTTTGGCCCAATTTTGGACATGTTCGACAGGTCCGCTCCTGTCGGAATTTTCAGTTTTTGACCCAAAATCAGTTTTCCCAGATTTCTCTGAAAATGACTCCTCAGGTATCTGAGAACCCTCTGACACGGATGGGACTTTCGGTAGACCAGTTGAAGTCATTTTTGACCCCCTGAAAGAAAACTTGAGTTTTGGCCCAATTTTGGACATGTTCGACAGGTCCGCTCCTGTCGGAATTTTCAGTTTTTGACCCAAAATTAGTTTTCCCAGATTTCTTGGAAAATGACTCCTCAGGTATCTGAGAACCCTCTGACACGGATCGGACTTTCGGTAGACCAGTTGAAGTCATTTTTGGCCCCCTGAAAAAAACTTGAGTTTTGGCCCAATTTTGGACATGTTCGACAGGTCCGCTCCTGTCGGAATTTTCACTTTTTGACCCAAAATCAGTTTTCCAAGATTTCTCTGAAAATGACTCCTCGGGTATCTGAGAACCCTCTGACACGGATCGGACTTTCGGTAGACCAGTTGAAGTCATTTTTGGCCCCCTGAAAAAAACTTAAGTTTTGGCCCAATTTTGGACATGTTCGACAGGTCCGCTCCTGTCGGAATTTTCAGTTTTTGACCCAAAATCAGTTTTTCCAGATTTCTCTGAAAATGACTCTTCAGGTATCTGAGAACCCTCTGACACGGATCGGACTTTCGGTAGACCAGTCGAAGTCATTTTTGGCCCCCTTAAAAAAACTTAAGTTTTGGCCCAATTTTGGACATGTTCGACAGGTCCGCTCCTGTCAGAATTTTCAGTTTTTGACCCAAAATCAGTTTTCCCAGATTTCTTGGAAAATGACTCCTCAGGTATCTCAGAACCCTCTGACACGGATCGGACTTTCGGTAGACCAGTTGAAGTCATTTTTGGCCCCCTGAAAAAAACTTGAGTTTTGGCCCAATTTTGGACATGTTCGACAGGTCCGCTCCTGTCGGAATTTTCAGTTTTTGACCCAAAATCAGTTTTCCCTGATTTCTTGGAAAATGACTCTTCAGGTATCTGAGAACCCTCTGACACGGATCGGACTTTCGGTTGACCAGTTGAAGTCATTTTTGGCCCCCTGAAAAAAACTTGAGTTTTGGCCCAATTTTGGACATGTTCGACAGGTCCGCTCCTGTCGGAATTTTCAGTTTTTGACCCAAAATCAGTTTTCCCAGATTTGTTGGAAAATGACTCCTCAGGTATCTCAGAACCCTCTGACACAGATCTGACTTTCGGTAGACCAGTTGAAGTCATTTTTGGCCCCCTGAAAAAAACTTAAGTTTTGGCCCAATTTTGGACATGTTCGACAGGTCCGCTCCTGTCGGAATTTTCAGTTTTTGACCCAAAATCAGTTTTCCCAGATTTCTTGGAAAATGACTCCTCAGGTATCTGAGAACCCTCTGACACGGATCGGATTTTCGGTAGACCAGTTGAAGTCATTTTTGGCCCCCTGAAAAAAACTTGAGTTTTGGCCCAATTTTGGACATGTTCGACAGGTCCGCTCCTGTCGGAATTTTCAGTTTTTGACCCGAAATCAGTTTTCCCAGATTTCTTGGAAAATGACTCCTCAGGTATCTCAGAACCCTCTGACACGGATGGGACTTTCGGTAGACTAGTTGAAGTCATTTTTGGCCCCCTGAAAAAAACTTGAGTTTTGGCCCAATTTTGGACATGTTCGACAGGTCCGCTCCTGTCGGAATTTTCAGTTTTTGACCCAAAATCAGTTTTCCCAGATTTCTCTGAAAATGACTCCTCAGGTATCTGAGAACCCTCTGACACGGATCGGACTTTCGGTAGACCAGTTGAAGTCATTTTTGGCCCCCTGAAAAAAACTTGAGTTTTGGCCCAATTTTGGACATGTTCGACAGGTCCGCTCCTGTCGGAATTTTCACTTTTTGACCCAAAATCAGTTTTCCAAGATTTCTCTGAAAATGACTCCTCGGGTATCTGAGAACCCTCTGACACGGATCGGACTTTCGGTAGACCAGTTGAAGTCATTTTTGGCCCCCTGAAAAAAACTTAAGTTTTGGCCCAATTTTGGACATGTTCGACAGGTCCGCTCCTGTCGGAATTTTCAGTTTTTGACCCAAAATCAGTTTTTCCAGATTTCTCTGAAAATGACTCTTCAGGTATCTGAGAACCCTCTGACACGGATCGGACTTTCGGTAGACCAGTCGAAGTCATTTTTGGCCCCCTTAAAAAAACTTAAGTTTTGGCCCAATTTTGGACATGTTCGACAGGTCCGCTCCTGTCAGAATTTTCAGTTTTTGACCCAAAATCAGTTTTCCCAGATTTCTTGGAAAATGACTCCTCAGGTATCTCAGAACCCTCTGACACGGATCGGACTTTCGGTAGACCAGTTGAAGTCATTTTTGGCCCCCTGAAAAAAACTTGAGTTTTGGCCCAATTTTGGACATGTTCGACAGGTCCGCTCCTGTCGGAATTTTCAGTTTTTGACCCAAAATCAGTTTTCCCTGATTTCTTGGAAAATGACTCTTCAGGTATCTGAGAACCCTCTGACACGGATCGGACTTTCGGTTGACCAGTTGAAGTCATTTTTGGCCCCCTGAAAAAAACTTGAGTTTTGGCCCAATTTTGGACATGTTCGACAGGTCCGCTCCTGTCGGAATTTTCAGTTTTTGACCCAAAATCAGTTTTCCCAGATTTGTTGGAAAATGACTCCTCAGGTATCTCAGAACCCTCTGACACAGATCTGACTTTCGGTAGACCAGTTGAAGTCATTTTTGGCCCCCTGAAAAAAACTTAAGTTTTGGCCCAATTTTGGACATGTTCGACAGGTCCGCTCCTGTCGGAATTTTCAGTTTTTGACCCAAAATCAGTTTTCCCAGATTTCTTGGAAAATGACTCCTCAGGTATCTGAGAACCCTCTGACACGGATCGGATTTTCGGTAGACCAGTTGAAGTCATTTTTGGCCCCCTGAAAAAAACTTGAGTTTTGGCCCAATTTTGGACATGTTCGACAGGTCCGCTCCTGTCGGAATTTTCAGTTTTTGACCCGAAATCAGTTTTCCCAGATTTCTTGGAAAATGACTCCTCAGGTATCTCAGAACCCTCTGACACGGATGGGACTTTCGGTAGACTAGTTGAAGTCATTTTTGGCCCCCTGAAAAAAACTTGAGTTTTGGCCCAATTTTGGACATGTTCGACAGGTCCGCTCCTGTCGGAATTTTCAGTTTTTGACCCAAAATCAGTTTTCCCAGATTTCTCTGAAAATGACTCCTCAGGTATCTGAGAACCCTCTGACACGGATCGGACTTTCGGTAGACCAGTTGAAGTCATTTTTGGCCCCCTGAAAAAAACTTGAGTTTTGGCCCAATTTTGGACATGTTCGACAGGTCCGCTCCTGTCGGAATTTTCAGTTTTTGACCCAAAATCAGTTTTCCTAGATTTCTTGGAAAATGACTCCTCAGGTATCTCAGAACCCCCTGACACGGATCGGACTTTCGGTAGACCAGTTGAAGTCATTTTTGGCCCCCTGAAAAAAACTTAAGTTTTGGCCCAATTTTGGACATGTTCGACAGGTCCGCTCCTGTCGGAATTTTCAGTTTTTGACCCAAAATCAGTTTTCCCAGATTTCTCTGAAAATGACTCCTCAGGTATCTGAGAACCCTCTGACACGGATGGGACTTTCGGTAGACCAGTTGAAGTCATTTTTGGCCCCCTGAAAAAAAACTTGAGTTTTGGCCCAATTTTGGACATGTTCGACAGGTCCGCTCCTGTCGGAATTTTCAGTTTTTGACCCAAAATTTGTTTTCCCAGATTTCTTGGAAAATGACTCCTCAGGTATCTGAGAACCCTCTGACACGGATCGGACTTTCGGTAGACCAGTTGAAGTCATTTTTGGCCCCCTGAAAAAAACTTGAGTTTTGGCCCAATTTTGGACATGTTCGACAGGTCCGCTCCTGTCAGAATTTTCAGTTTTTGACCCAAAATCAGTTTTCCCAGATTTCTTGGAAAATGACTCCTCAGGTATCTCAGAACCCTCTGACACGGATCGGACTTTCGGTAGACCAGTTGAAGTCATTTTTGGCCCCCTGAAAAAAACTTGAGTTTTGGCCCAATTTTGGACATGTTCGACAGGTCCGCTCCTGTCGGAATTTTCAGTTTTTGACCCAAAATCAGTTTTCCCAGATTTGTTGGAAAATGACTCCTCAGGTATCTCAGAACCCTCTGACACAGATCTGACTTTCGGTAGACCAGTTGAAGTCATTTTTGGCCCCCTGAAAAAAACTTAAGTTTTGGCCCAATTTTGGACATGTTCGACAGGTCCGCTCCTGTCGGAATTTTCAGTTTTTGACCCAAAATCAGTTTTCCCAGATTTCTTGGAAAATGACTCCTCAGGTATCTGAGAACCCTCTGACACGGATCGGATTTTCGGTAGACCAGTTGAAGTCATTTTTGGCCCCCTGAAAAAAACTTGAGTTTTGGCCCAATTTTGGACATGTTCGACAGGTCCGCTCCTGTCGGAATTTTCAGTTTTTGACCCGAAATCAGTTTTCCCAGATTTCTTGGAAAATGACTCCTCAGGTATCTCAGAACCCTCTGACACGGATGGGACTTTCGGTAGACTAGTTGAAGTCATTTTTGGCCCCCTGAAAAAAACTTGAGTTTTGGCCCAATTTTGGACATGTTCGACAGGTCCGCTCCTGTCGGAATTTTCAGTTTTTGACCCAAAATCAGTTTTCCCAGATTTCTCTGAAAATGACTCCTCAGGTATCTGAGAACCCTCTGACACGGATCGGACTTTCGGTAGACCAGTTGAAGTCATTTTTGGCCCCCTGAAAAAAACTTGAGTTTTGGCCCAATTTTGGACATGTTCGACAGGTCCGCTCCTGTCGGAATTTTCAGTTTTTGACCCAAAATCAGTTTTCCTAGATTTCTTGGAAAATGACTCCTCAGGTATCTCAGAACCCCCTGACACGGATCGGACTTTCGGTAGACCAGTTGAAGTCATTTTTGGCCCCCTGAAAAAAACTTAAGTTTTGGCCCAATTTTGGACATGTTCGACAGGTCCGCTCCTGTCGGAATTTTCAGTTTTTGACCCAAAATCAGTTTTCCCAGATTTCTCTGAAAATGACTCCTCAGGTATCTGAGAACCCTCTGACACGGATGGGACTTTCGGTAGACCAGTTGAAGTCATTTTTGGCCCCCTGAAAAAAAACTTGAGTTTTGGCCCAATTTTGGACATGTTCGACAGGTCCGCTCCTGTCGGAATTTTCAGTTTTTGACCCAAAATTTGTTTTCCCAGATTTCTTGGAAAATGACTCCTCAGGTATCTGAGAACCCTCTGACACGGATCGGACTTTCGGTAGACCAGTTGAAGTCATTTTTGGCCCCCTGAAAAAAACTTGAGTTTTGGCCCAATTTTGGACATGTTCGACAGGTCCGCTCCTGTCAGAATTTTCAGTTTTTGACCCAAAATCAGTTTTCCCAGATTTCTTGGAAAATGACTCCTCAGGTATCTCAGAACCCTCTGACACGGATCGGACTTTCGGTAGACCAGTTGAAGTCATTTTTGGCCCCCTGAAAAAAACTTGAGTTTTGGCCCAATTTTGGACATGTTCGACAGGTCCGCTCCTGTCGGAATTTTCAGTTTTTGACCCAAAATCAGTTTTCCCTGATTTCTTGGAAAATGACTCTTCAGGTATCTGAGAACCCTCTGACACGGATCGGACTTTCGGTAGACCAGTTGAAGTCATTTTTGGCCCCCTGAAAAAAACTTGAGTTTTGGCCCAATTTTGGACATGTTCGACAGGTCCGCTCCTGTCGGAATTTTCAGTTTTTGACCCAAAATCAGTTTTCCCAGATTTGTTGGAAAATGACTCCTCAGGTATCTCAGAACCCTCTGACACAGATCTGACTTTCGGTAGACCAGTTGAAGTCATTTTTGGCCCCCTGAAAAAAACTTAAGTTTTGGCCCAATTTTGGACATGTTCGACAGGTCCGCTCCTGTCGGAATTTTCAGTTTTTGACCCAAAATCAGTTTTCCCAGATTTCTTGGAAAATGACTCCTCAGGTATCTGAGAACCCTCTGACACGGATCGGATTTTCGGTAGACCAGTTGAAGTCATTTTTGGCCCCCTGAAAAAAACTTGAGTTTTGGCCCAATTTTGGACATGTTCGACAGGTCCGCTCCTGTCGGAATTTTCAGTTTTTGACCCGAAATCAGTTTTCCCAGATTTCTTGGAAAATGACTCCTCAGGTATCTCAGAACCCTCTGACACGGATGGGACTTTCGGTAGACTAGTTGAAGTCATTTTTGGCCCCCTGAAAAAAACTTGAGTTTTGGCCCAATTTTGGACATGTTCGACAGGTCCGCTCCTGTCGGAATTTTCAGTTTTTGACCCAAAATCAGTTTTCCCAGATTTCTCTGAAAATGACTCCTCAGGTATCTGAGAACCCTCTGACACGGATCGGACTTTCGGTAGACCAGTTGAAGTCATTTTTGGCCCCCTGAAAAAAACTTGAGTTTTGGCCCAATTTTGGACATGTTCGACAGGTCCGCTCCTGTCGGAATTTTCAGTTTTTGACCCAAAATCAGTTTTCCTAGATTTCTTGGAAAATGACTCCTCAGGTATCTCAGAACCCCCTGACACGGATCGGACTTTCGGTAGACCAGTTGAAGTCATTTTTGGCCCCCTGAAAAAAACTTGAGTTTTGGCCCAATTTTGGACATGTTCGACAGGTCCGCTCCTGTCGGAATTTTCAGTTTTTGACCCGAAATCAGTTTTCCCAGATTTCTTGGAAAATGACTCCTCAGGTACAGTATCTCAGAACCCTCTGACACGGATGGGACTTTCGGTAGACTAGTTGAAGTCATTTTTGGCCCCCTGAAAAAAACTTGAGTTTTGGCCCAATTTTGGACATGTTCGACAGGTCCGCTCCTGTCGGAATTTTCAGTTTTTGACCCAAAATCAGTTTTCCCAGATTTCTCTGAAAATGACTCCTCAGGTATCTGAGAACCCTCTGACACGGATCGGACTTTCGGTAGACCAGTTGAAGTATTTTTGGCCCCCTGAAAAAAACTTGAGTTTTGGCCCAATTTTGGACATGTTCGACAGGTCCGCTCCTGTCGGAATTTTCAGTTTTTGACCCAAAATCAGTTTTCCTAGATTTCTTGGAAAATGACTCCTCAGGTATCTCAGAACCCCCTGACACGGATCGGACTTTCGGTAGACCAGTTGAAGTCATTTTTGGCCCCCTGAAAAAAACTTAAGTTTTGGCCCAATTTTGGACATGTTCGACAGGTCCGCTCCTGTCGGAATTTTCAGTTTTTGACCCAAAATCAGTTTTCCCAGATTTCTCTGAAAATGACTCCTCAGGTATCTGAGAACCCTCTGACACGGATGGGACTTTCGGTAGACCAGTTGAAGTCATTTTTGGCCCCCTGAAAAAAAACTTGAGTTTTGGCCCAATTTTGGACATGTTCGACAGGTCCGCTCCTGTCGGAATTTTCAGTTTTTGACCCAAAATTTGTTTTCCCAGATTTCTTGGAAAATGACTCCTCAGGTATCTGAGAACCCTCTGACACGGATCGGACTTTCGGTAGACCAGTTGAAGTCATTTTTGGCCCCCTGAAAAAAACTTGAGTTTTGGCCCAATTTTGGACATGTTCGACAGGTCCGCTCCTGTCAGAATTTTCAGTTTTTGACCCAAAATCAGTTTTCCCAGATTTCTTGGAAAATGACTCCTCAGGTATCTCAGAACCCTCTGACACGGATCGGACTTTCGGTAGACCAGTTGAAGTCATTTTTGGCCCCCTGAAAAAAACTTGAGTTTTGGCCCAATTTTGGACATGTTCGACAGGTCCGCTCCTGTCGGAATTTTCAGTTTTTGACCCAAAATCAGTTTTCCCTGATTTCTTGGAAAATGACTCTTCAGGTATCGGAGAACCCTCTGACACGGATCGGACTTTCGGTAGACCAGTTGAAGTCATTTTTGGCCCCCTGAAAAAAACTTGAGTTTTGGCCCAATTTTGGACATGTTCGACAGGTCCGCTCCTGTCGGAATTTTCAGTTTTTGACCCAAAATCAGTTTTCCCAGATTTGTTGGAAAATGACTCCTCAGGTATCTGAGAACCCTCTGACACGGATCGGATTTTCGGTAGACCAGTTGAAGTCATTTTTGGCCCCCTGAAAAAAACTTGAGTTTTGGCCCAATTTTGGACATGTTCGACAGGTCCGCTCCTGTCGGAATTTTCAGTTTTTGACCCGAAATCAGTTTTCCCAGATTTCTTGGAAAATGACTCCTCAGGTATCTCAGAACCCTCTGACACGGATGGGACTTTCGGTAGACTAGTTGAAGTCATTTTTGGCCCCCTGAAAAAAACTTGAGTTTTGGCCCAATTTTGGACATGTTCGACAGGTCCGCTCCTGTCGGAATTTTCAGTTTTTGACCCAAAATCAGTTTTCCCAGATTTCTCTGAAAATGACTCCTCAGGTATCTGAGAACCCTCTGACACGGATCGGACTTTCGGTAGACCAGTTGAAGTCATTTTTGGCCCCCTGAAAAAAACTTGAGTTTTGGCCCAATTTTGGACATGTTCGACAGGTCCGCTCCTGTCGGAATTTTCAGTTTTTGACCCAAAATCAGTTTTCCTAGATTTCTTGGAAAATGACTCCTCAGGTATCTCAGAACCCCCTGACACGGATCGGACTTTCGGTAGACCAGTTGAAGTCATTTTTGGCCCCCTGAAAAAAACTTAAGTTTTGGCCCAATTTTGGACATGTTCGACAGGTCCGCTCCTGTCGGAATTTTCAGTTTTTGACCCAAAATCAGTTTTCCCAGATTTCTCTGAAAATGACTCCTCAGGTATCTGAGAACCCTCTGACACGGATGGGACTTTCGGTAGACCAGTTGAAGTCATTTTTGGCCCCCTGAAAAAAAACTTGAGTTTTGGCCCAATTTTGGACATGTTCGACAGGTCCGCTCCTGTCGGAATTTTCAGTTTTTGACCCAAAATTTGTTTTCCCAGATTTCTTGGAAAATGACTCCTCAGGTATCTCAGAACCCTCTGACACGGATCGGACTTTCAGTAGACCAGTTGAAGTCATTTTTGGCCCCCTGAAAAAAACTTAAGTTTTGGCCCAATTTTGGACATGTTCGACAGGTCCGCTCCTGTCGGAATTTTCAGTTTTTGACTCAAAATCAGTTTTCCCAGATTTCTCTGAAAATGACTCCTCAGGTATCTGAGAACCCTCTGACACGGATCGGACTTTCGGTAGACCAGTTGAAGTCATTTTTGGCCCCCTGAAAAAAACTTAAGTTTTGGCCCAATTTTGGACATGTTCGACAGGTCCGCTCCTGTCAGAATTTTCAGTTTTTGACCCAAAATCAGTTTTCCCAGATTTCTTGGAAAATGACTCCTCAGGTATCTCAGAACCCTCTGACACGGATCGGACTTTCGGTAGACCAGTTGAAGTCATTTTTGGCCCCCTGAAAAAAACTTGAGTTTTGGCCCAATTTTGGACATGTTCGACAGGTCCGCTCCTGTCGGAATTTTCAGTTTTTGACCCAAAATCAGTTTTCCCTGATTTCTTGGAAAATGACTCTTCAGGTATCTGAGAACCCTCTGACACGGATCGGACTTTCGGTAGACCAGTTGAAGTCATTTTTGGCCCCCTGAAAAAAACTTGAGTTTTGGCCCAATTTTGGACATGTTCGACAGGTCCGCTCCTGTCGGAATTTTCAGTTTTTGACCCAAAATCAGTTTTCCCAGATTTGTTGGAAAATGACTCCTCAGGTATCTCAGAACCCTCTGACACAGATCTGACTTTCGGTAGACCAGTTGAAGTCATTTTTGGCCCCCTGAAAAAAACTTAAGTTTTGGCCCAATTTTGGACATGTTCGACAGGTCCGCTCCTGTCGGAATTTTCAGTTTTTGACCCAAAATCAGTTTTCCCAGATTTCTTGGAAAATGACTCCTCAGGTATCTGAGAACCCTCTGACACGGATCGGATTTTCGGTAGACCAGTTGAAGTCATTTTTGGCCCCCTGAAAAAAACTTGAGTTTTGGCCCAATTTTGGACATGTTCGACAGGTCCGCTCCTGTCGGAATTTTCAGTTTTTGACCCGAAATCAGTTTTCCCAGATTTCTTGGAAAATGACTCCTCAGGTATCTCAGAACCCTCTGACACGGATGGGACTTTCGGTAGACTAGTTGAAGTCATTTTTGGCCCCCTGAAAAAAACTTGAGTTTTGGCCCAATTTTGGACATGTTCGACAGGTCCGCTCCTGTCGGAATTTTCAGTTTTTGACCCAAAATCAGTTTTCCCAGATTTCTCTGAAAATGACTCCTCAGGTATCTGAGAACCCTCTGACACGGATCGGACTTTCGGTAGACCAGTTGAAGTCATTTTTGGCCCCCTGAAAAAAACTTGAGTTTTGGCCCAATTTTGGACATGTTCGACAGGTCCGCTCCTGTCGGAATTTTCAGTTTTTGACCCAAAATCAGTTTTCCTAGATTTCTTGGAAAATGACTCCTCAGGTATCTCAGAACCCTCTGACACGGATCGGACTTTCGGTAGACCAGTTGAAGTCATTTTTGGCCCCCTGAAAAAAACTTAAGTTTTGGCCCAATTTTGGACATGTTCGACAGGTCCGCTCCTGTCGGAATTTTCAGTTTTTGACCCAAAATCAGTTTTCCCAGATTTCTCTGAAAATGACTCCTCAGGTATCTGAGAACCCTCTGACACGGATGGGACTTTCGGTAGACCAGTTGAAGTCATTTTTGGCCCCCTGAAAAAAACTTGAGTTTTGGCCCAATTTTGGACATGTTCGACAGGTCCGCTCCTGTCGGAATTTTCAGTTTTTGACCCAAAATTTGTTTTCCCAGATTTCTTGGAAAATGACTCCTCAGGTATCTGAGAACCCTCTGACACGGATCGGACTTTCGGTAGACCAGTTGAAGTCATTTTTGGCCCCCTGAAAAAAACTTGAGTTTTGGCCCAATTTTGGACATGTTCGACAGGTCCGCTCCTGTCGGAATTTTCACTTTTTGACCCAAAATCAGTTTTCCCAGATTTCTCTGAAAATGACTCCTCAGGTATCTGAGAACCCTCTGACACGGATCGGACTTTCGGTAGACCAGTTGAAGTCATTTTTGGCCCCCTGAAAAAAACTTGAGTTTTGGCCCAATTTTGGACATGTTCGACAGGTCCGCTCCTGTCGGAATTTTCAGTTTTTGACCCGAAATCAGTTTTCCCAGATTTCTTGGAAAATGACTCCTCAGGTATCTCAGAACCCTCTGACACGGATGGGACTTTCGGTAGACTAGTTGAAGTCATTTTTGGCCCCCTGAAAAAAACTTGAGTTTTGGCCCAATTTTGGACATGTTCGACAGGTCCGCTCCTGTCGGAATTTTCAGTTTTTGACCCAAAATCAGTTTTCCCAGATTTCTCTGAAAATGACTCCTCAGGTATCTGAGAACCCTCTGACACGGATCGGACTTTCGGTAGACCAGTTGAAGTCATTTTTGGCCCCCTGAAAAAAACTTGAGTTTTGGCCCAATTTTGGACATGTTCGACAGGTCCGCTCCTGTCGGAATTTTCAGTTTTTGACCCAAAATCAGTTTTCCTAGATTTCTTGGAAAATGACTCCTCAGGTATCTCAGAACCCTCTGACACGGATCGGACTTTCGGTAGACCAGTTGAAGTCATTTTTGGCCCCCTGAAAAAAACTTAAGTTTTGGCCCAATTTTGGACATGTTCGACAGGTCCGCTCCTGTCGGAATTTTCAGTTTTTGACCCAAAATCAGTTTTCCCAGATTTCTCTGAAAATGACTCCTCAGGTATCTGAGAACCCTCTGACACGGATGGGACTTTCGGTAGACCAGTTGAAGTCATTTTTGGCCCCCTGAAAAAAACTTGAGTTTTGGCCCAATTTTGGACATGTTCGACAGGTCCGCTCCTGTCGGAATTTTCAGTTTTTGACCCAAAATTTGTTTTCCCAGATTTCTTGGAAAATGACTCCTCAGGTATCTGAGAACCCTCTGACACGGATCGGACTTTCGGTAGACCAGTTGAAGTCATTTTTGGCCCCCTGAAAAAAACTTGAGTTTTGGCCCAATTTTGGACATGTTCGACAGGTCCGCTCCTGTCGGAATTTTCACTTTTTGACCCAAAATCAGTTTTCCCAGATTTCTCTGAAAATGACTCCTCAGGTATCTGAGAACCCTCTGACACGGATCGGACTTTCGGTAGACCAGTTGAAGTCATTTTTGGCCCCCTGAAAAAAACTTGAGTTTTGGCCCAATTTTGGACATGTTCGACAGGTCCGCTCCTGTCGGAATTTTCAGTTTTTGACCCAAAATCAGTTTTCCTAGATTTCTTGGAAAATGACTCCTCAGGTATCTCAGAACCCTCTGACACGGATCGGACTTTCAGTAGACCAGTTGAAGTCATTTTTGGCCCCCTGAAAAAAACTTAAGTTTTGGCCCAATTTTGGACATGTTCGACAGGTCCGCTCCTGTCGGAATTTTCAGTTTTTGACCCAAAATCAGTTTTCCCTGATTTCTTGGAAAATGACTCTTCAGGTATCTGAGAACCCTCTGACACGGATCGGACTTTCGGTAGACCAGTTGAAGTCATTTTTGGCCCCCTGAAAAAAACTTGAGTTTTGGCCCAATTTTGGACATGTTCGACAGGTCCGCTCCTGTCGGAATTTTCAGTTTTTGACCCAAAATCAGTTTTCCCAGATTTGTTGGAAAATGACTCCTCAGGTATCTCAGAACCCTCTGACACAGATCTGACTTTCGGTAGACCAGTTGAAGTCATTTTTGGCCCCCTGAAAAAAACTTGAGTTTTGGCCCAATTTTGGACATGTTCGACAGGTCCGCTCCTGTCGGAATTTTCAGTTTTTGACCCAAAATCAGTTTTCCCAGATTTCTTGGAAAATGACTCCTCAGGTATCTGAGAACCCTCTGACACGGATCGGATTTTCGGTAGACCAGTTGAAGTCATTTTTGGCCCCCTGAAAAAAACTTGAGTTTTGGCCCAATTTTGGACATGTTCGACAGGTCCGCTCCTGTCGGAATTTTCAGTTTTTGACCCGAAATCAGTTTTCCCAGATTTCTTGGAAAATGACTCCTCAGGTATCTCAGAACCCTCTGACACGGATGGGACTTTCGGTAGACTAGTTGAAGTCATTTTTGGCCCCCTGAAAAAAACTTGAGTTTTGGCCCAATTTTGGACATGTTCGACAGGTCCGCTCCTGTCGGAATTTTCAGTTTTTGACCCAAAATCAGTTTTCCCAGATTTCTCTGAAAATGACTCCTCAGGTATCTGAGAACCCTCTGACACGGATCGGACTTTCGGTAGACCAGTTGAAGTCATTTTTGGCCCCCTGAAAAAAACTTGAGTTTTGGCCCAATTTTGGACATGTTCGACAGGTCCGCTCCTGTCGGAATTTTCAGTTTTTGACCCAAAATCAGTTTTCCTAGATTTCTTGGAAAATGACTCCTCAGGTATCTCAGAACCCCCTGACACGGATCGGACTTTCGGTAGACCAGTTGAAGTCATTTTTGGCCCCCTGAAAAAAACTTAAGTTTTGGCCCAATTTTGGACATGTTCGACAGGTCCGCTCCTGTCGGAATTTTCAGTTTTTGACCCAAAATCAGTTTTCCCAGATTTCTCTGAAAATGACTCCTCAGGTATCTGAGAACCCTCTGACACGGATGGGACTTTCGGTAGACCAGTTGAAGTCATTTTTGGCCCCCTGAAAAAAAACTTGAGTTTTGGCCCAATTTTGGACATGTTCGACAGGTCCGCTCCTGTCGGAATTTTCAGTTTTTGACCCAAAATTTGTTTTCCCAGATTTCTTGGAAAATGACTCCTCAGGTATCTGAGAACCCTCTGACACGGATCGGACTTTCGGTAGACCAGTTGAAGTCATTTTTGGCCCCCTGAAAAAAACTTGAGTTTTGGCCCAATTTTGGACATGTTCGACAGGTCCGCTCCTGTCGGAATTTTCACTTTTTGACCCAAAATCAGTTTTCCCAGATTTCTCTGAAAATGACTCCTCAGGTATCTGAGAACCCTCTGACACGGATCGGACTTTCGGTAGACCAGTTGAAGTCATTTTTGGCCCCCTGAAAAAAACTTGAGTTTTGGCCCAATTTTGGACATGTTCGACAGGTCCGCTCCTGTCGGAATTTTCAGTTTTTGACCCAAAATCAGTTTTCCTAGATTTCTTGGAAAATGACTCCTCAGGTATCTCAGAACCCTCTGACACGGATCGGACTTTCAGTAGACCAGTTGAAGTCATTTTTGGCCCCCTGAAAAAAACTTGAGTTTTGGCCCAATTTTGGACATGTTCGACAGGTCCGCTCCTGTCGGAATTTTCAGTTTTTGACCCAAAATTTGTTTTCCCAGATTTCTTGGAAAATGACTCCTCAGGTATCTGAGAACCCTCTGACACGGATCGGACTTTCGGTAGACCAGTTGAAGTCATTTTTGGCCCCCTGAAAAAAACTTGAGTTTTGGCCCAATTTTGGACATGTTCGACAGGTCCGCTCCTGTCGGAATTTTCACTTTTTGACCCAAAATCAGTTTTCCCAGATTTCTCTGAAAATGACTCCTCAGGTATCTGAGAACCCTCTGACACGGATCGGACTTTCGGTAGACCAGTTGAAGTCATTTTTGGCCCCCTGAAAAAAACTTGAGTTTTGGCCCAATTTTGGACATGTTCGACAGGTCCGCTCCTGTCGGAATTTTCAGTTTTTGACCCAAAATCAGTTTTCCTAGATTTCTTGGAAAATGACTCCTCAGGTATCTCAGAACCCTCTGACACGGATCGGACTTTCAGTAGACCAGTTGAAGTCATTTTTGGCCCCCTGAAAAAAACTTAAGTTTTGGCCCAATTTTGGACATGTTCGACAGGTCCGCTCCTGTCGGAATTTTCAGTTTTTGACCCAAAATCAGTTTTCCCTGATTTCTTGGAAAATGACTCTTCAGGTATCTGAGAACCCTCTGACACGGATCGGACTTTCGGTAGACCAGTTGAAGTCATTTTTGGCCCCCTGAAAAAAACTTGAGTTTTGGCCCAATTTTGGACATGTTCGACAGGTCCGCTCCTGTCGGAATTTTCAGTTTTTGACCCAAAATCAGTTTTCCCAGATTTGTTGGAAAATGACTCCTCAGGTATCTCAGAACCCTCTGACACAGATCTGACTTTCGGTAGACCAGTTGAAGTCATTTTTGGCCCCCTGAAAAAAACTTGAGTTTTGGCCCAATTTTGGACATGTTCGACAGGTCCGCTCCTGTCGGAATTTTCAGTTTTTGACCCAAAATCAGTTTTCCCAGATTTCTTGGAAAATGACTCCTCAGGTATCTGAGAACCCTCTGACACGGATCGGATTTTCGGTAGACCAGTTGAAGTCATTTTTGGCCCCCTGAAAAAAACTTGAGTTTTGGCCCAATTTTGGACATGTTCGACAGGTCCGCTCCTGTCGGAATTTTCAGTTTTTGACCCGAAATCAGTTTTCCCAGATTTCTTGGAAAATGACTCCTCAGGTATCTCAGAACCCTCTGACACGGATGGGACTTTCGGTAGACTAGTTGAAGTCATTTTTGGCCCCCTGAAAAAAACTTGAGTTTTGGCCCAATTTTGGACATGTTCGACAGGTCCGCTCCTGTCGGAATTTTCAGTTTTTGACCCAAAATCAGTTTTCCCAGATTTCTCTGAAAATGACTCCTCAGGTATCTGAGAACCCTCTGACACGGATCGGACTTTCGGTAGACCAGTTGAAGTCATTTTTGGCCCCCTGAAAAAAACTTGAGTTTTGGCCCAATTTTGGACATGTTCGACAGGTCCGCTCCTGTCGGAATTTTCAGTTTTTGACCCAAAATCAGTTTTCCTAGATTTCTTGGAAAATGACTCCTCAGGTATCTCAGAACCCCCTGACACGGATCGGACTTTCGGTAGACCAGTTGAAGTCATTTTTGGCCCCCTGAAAAAAACTTAAGTTTTGGCCCAATTTTGGACATGTTCGACAGGTCCGCTCCTGTCGGAATTTTCAGTTTTTGACCCAAAATCAGTTTTCCCAGATTTCTCTGAAAATGACTCCTCAGGTATCTGAGAACCCTCTGACACGGATGGGACTTTCGGTAGACCAGTTGAAGTCATTTTTGGCCCCCTGAAAAAAAACTTGAGTTTTGGCCCAATTTTGGACATGTTCGACAGGTCCGCTCCTGTCGGAATTTTCAGTTTTTGACCCAAAATTTGTTTTCCCAGATTTCTTGGAAAATGACTCCTCAGGTATCTGAGAACCCTCTGACACGGATCGGACTTTCGGTAGACCAGTTGAAGTCATTTTTGGCCCCCTGAAAAAAACTTGAGTTTTGGCCCAATTTTGGACATGTTCGACAGGTCCGCTCCTGTCGGAATTTTCACTTTTTGACCCAAAATCAGTTTTCCCAGATTTCTCTGAAAATGACTCCTCAGGTATCTGAGAACCCTCTGACACGGATCGGACTTTCGGTAGACCAGTTGAAGTCATTTTTGGCCCCCTGAAAAAAACTTGAGTTTTGGCCCAATTTTGGACATGTTCGACAGGTCCGCTCCTGTCGGAATTTTCAGTTTTTGACCCAAAATCAGTTTTCCTAGATTTCTTGGAAAATGACTCCTCAGGTATCTCAGAACCCTCTGACACGGATCGGACTTTCAGTAGACCAGTTGAAGTCATTTTTGGCCCCCTGAAAAAAACTTAAGTTTTGGCCCAATTTTGGACATGTTCGACAGGTCCGCTCCTGTCGGAATTTTCAGTTTTTGACTCAAAATCAGTTTTCCCAGATTTCTCTGAAAATGACTCCTCAGGTATCTGAGAACCCTCTGACACGGATCGGACTTTCGGTAGACCAGTTGAAGTCATTTTTGGCCCCCTGAAAAAAACTTAAGTTTTGGCCCAATTTTGGACATGTTCGACAGGTCCGCTCCTGTCAGAATTTTCAGTTTTTGACCCAAAATCAGTTTTCCCAGATTTCTTGGAAAATGACTCCTCAGGTATCTCAGAACCCTCTGACACGGATCGGACTTTCGGTAGACCAGTTGAAGTCATTTTTGGCCCCCTGAAAAAAACTTGAGTTTTGGCCCAATTTTGGACATGTTCGACAGGTCCGCTCCTGTCGGAATTTTCAGTTTTTGACCCAAAATCAGTTTTCCCTGATTTCTTGGAAAATGACTCTTCAGGTATCTGAGAACCCTCTGACACGGATCGGACTTTCGGTAGACCAGTTGAAGTCATTTTTGGCCCCCTGAAAAAAACTTGAGTTTTGGCCCAATTTTGGACATGTTCGACAGGTCCGCTCCTGTCGGAATTTTCAGTTTTTGACCCAAAATCAGTTTTCCCAGATTTGTTGGAAAATGACTCCTCAGGTATCTCAGAACCCTCTGACACAGATCTGACTTTCGGTAGACCAGTTGAAGTCATTTTTGGCCCCCTGAAAAAAACTTAAGTTTTGGCCCAATTTTGGACATGTTCGACAGGTCCGCTCCTGTCGGAATTTTCAGTTTTTGACCCAAAATCAGTTTTCCCAGATTTCTTGGAAAATGACTCCTCAGGTATCTGAGAACCCTCTGACACGGATCGGATTTTCGGTAGACCAGTTGAAGTCATTTTTGGCCCCCTGAAAAAAACTTGAGTTTTGGCCCAATTTTGGACATGTTCGACAGGTCCGCTCCTGTCGGAATTTTCAGTTTTTGACCCGAAATCAGTTTTCCCAGATTTCTTGGAAAATGACTCCTCAGGTATCTCAGAACCCTCTGACACGGATGGGACTTTCGGTAGACTAGTTGAAGTCATTTTTGGCCCCCTGAAAAAAACTTGAGTTTTGGCCCAATTTTGGACATGTTCGACAGGTCCGCTCCTGTCGGAATTTTCAGTTTTTGACCCAAAATCAGTTTTCCCAGATTTCTCTGAAAATGACTCCTCAGGTATCTGAGAACCCTCTGACACGGATCGGACTTTCGGTAGACCAGTTGAAGTCATTTTTGGCCCCCTGAAAAAAACTTGAGTTTTGGCCCAATTTTGGACATGTTCGACAGGTCCGCTCCTGTCGGAATTTTCAGTTTTTGACCCAAAATCAGTTTTCCTAGATTTCTTGGAAAATGACTCCTCAGGTATCTCAGAACCCTCTGACACGGATCGGACTTTCGGTAGACCAGTTGAAGTCATTTTTGGCCCCTGAAAAAAACTTAAGTTTTGGCCCAATTTTGGACATGTTCGACAGGTCCGCTCCTGTCGGAATTTTCAGTTTTTGACCCAAAATCAGTTTTCCCAGATTTCTCTGAAAATGACTCCTCAGGTATCTGAGAACCCTCTGACACGGATGGGACTTTCGGTAGACCAGTTGAAGTCATTTTTGGCCCCCTGAAAAAAACTTGAGTTTTGGCCCAATTTTGGACATGTTCGACAGGTCCGCTCCTGTCGGAATTTTCAGTTTTTGACCCAAAATTTGTTTTCCCAGATTTCTTGGAAAATGACTCCTCAGGTATCTGAGAACCCTCTGACACGGATCGGACTTTCGGTAGACCAGTTGAAGTCATTTTTGGCCCCCTGAAAAAAACTTGAGTTTTGGCCCAATTTTGGACATGTTCGACAGGTCCGCTCCTGTCGGAATTTTCATTTTTTGACCCAAAATCAGTTTTCCCAGATTTCTCTGAAAATGACTCCTCAGGTATCTGAGAACCCTCTGACACGGATCGGACTTTCGGTAGACCAGTTGAAGTCATTTTTGGCCCCCTGAAAAAAACTTGAGTTTTGGCCCAATTTTGGACATGTTCGACAGGTCCGCTCCTGTCGGAATTTTCAGTTTTTGACCCAAAATCAGTTTTCCTAGATTTCTTGGAAAATGACTCCTCAGGTATCTCAGAACCCTCTGACACGGATCGGACTTTCAGTAGACCAGTTGAAGTCATTTTTGGCCCCCTGAAAAAAACTTAAGTTTTGGCCCAATTTTGGACATGTTCGACAGGTCCGCTCCTGTCAGAATTTTCAGTTTTTGACCCAAAATCAGTTTTCCCAGATTTCTTGGAAAATGACTCCTCAGGTATCTCAGAACCCTCTGACACGGATCGGACTTTCGGTAGACCAGTTGAAGTCATTTTTGGCCCCCTGAAAAAAACTTGAGTTTTGGCCCAATTTTGGACATGTTCGACAGGTCCGCTCCTGTCGGAATTTTCAGTTTTTGACCCAAAATCAGTTTTCCCTGATTTCTTGGAAAATGACTCTTCAGGTATCTGAGAACCCTCTGACACGGATCGGACTTTCGGTAGACCAGTTGAAGTCATTTTTGGCCCCCTGAAAAAAACTTGAGTTTTGGCCCAATTTTGGACATGTTCGACAGGTCCGCTCCTGTCGGAATTTTCAGTTTTTGACCCAAAATCAGTTTTCCCAGATTTGTTGGAAAATGACTCCTCAGGTATCTCAGAACCCTCTGACACAGATCTGACTTTCGGTAGACCAGTTGAAGTCATTTTTGGCCCCCTGAAAAAAACTTAAGTTTTGGCCCAATTTTGGACATGTTCGACAGGTCCGCTCCTGTCGGAATTTTCAGTTTTTGACCCAAAATCAGTTTTCCCAGATTTCTTGGAAAATGACTCCTCAGGTATCTGAGAACCCTCTGACACGGATCGGATTTTCGGTAGACCAGTTGAAGTCATTTTTGGCCCCCTGAAAAAAACTTGAGTTTTGGCCCAATTTTGGACATGTTCGACAGGTCCGCTCCTGTCGGAATTTTCAGTTTTTGACCCGAAATCAGTTTTCCCAGATTTCTTGGAAAATGACTCCTCAGGTATCTCAGAACCCTCTGACACGGATGGGACTTTCGGTAGACTAGTTGAAGTCATTTTTGGCCCCCTGAAAAAAACTTGAGTTTTGGCCCAATTTTGGACATGTTCGACAGGTCCGCTCCTGTCGGAATTTTCAGTTTTTGACCCAAAATCAGTTTTCCCAGATTTCTCTGAAAATGACTCCTCAGGTATCTGAGAACCCTCTGACACGGATCGGACTTTCGGTAGACCAGTTGAAGTCATTTTTGGCCCCCTGAAAAAAACTTGAGTTTTGGCCCAATTTTGGACATGTTCGACAGGTCCGCTCCTGTCGGAATTTTCAGTTTTTGACCCAAAATCAGTTTTCCTAGATTTCTTGGAAAATGACTCCTCAGCTATCTCAGAACCCCCTGACACGGATCGGACTTTCGGTAGACCAGTTGAAGTCATTTTTGGCCCCCTGAAAAAAACTTGAGTTTTGGCCCAATTTTGGACATGTTCGACAGGTCCGCTCCTGTCGGAATTTTCAGTTTTTGACCCGAAATCAGTTTTCCCAGATTTCTTGGAAAATGACTCCTCAGGTATCTCAGAACCCTCTGACACGGATGGGACTTTCGGTAGACTAGTTGAAGTCATTTTTGGCCCCCTGAAAAAAACTTGAGTTTTGGCCCAATTTTGGACATGTTCGACAGGTCCGCTCCTGTCGGAATTTTCAGTTTTTGACCCAAAATCAGTTTTCCCAGATTTCTCTGAAAATGACTCCTCAGGTATCTGAGAACCCTCTGACACGGATCGGACTTTCGGTAGACCAGTTGAAGTCATTTTTGGCCCCCTGAAAAAAACTTGAGTTTTGGCCCAATTTTGGACATGTTCGACAGGTCCGCTCCTGTCGGAATTTTCAGTTTTTGACCCAAAATCAGTTTTCCTAGATTTCTTGGAAAATGACTCCTCAGGTATCTCAGAACCCCCTGACACGGATCGGACTTTCGGTAGACCAGTTGAAGTCATTTTTGGCCCCCTGAAAAAAACTTAAGTTTTGGCCCAATTTTGGACATGTTCGACAGGTCCGCTCCTGTCGGAATTTTCAGTTTTTGACCCAAAATCAGTTTTCCCAGATTTCTCTGAAAATGACTCCTCAGGTATCTGAGAACCCTCTGACACGGATGGGACTTTCGGTAGACCAGTTGAAGTCATTTTTGGCCCCCTGAAAAAAAACTTGAGTTTTGGCCCAATTTTGGACATGTTCGACAGGTCCGCTCCTGTCGGAATTTTCAGTTTTTGACCCAAAATTTGTTTTCCCAGATTTCTTGGAAAATGACTCCTCAGGTATCTGAGAACCCTCTGACACGGATCGGACTTTCGGTAGACCAGTTGAAGTCATTTTTGGCCCCCTGAAAAAAACTTGAGTTTTGGCCCAATTTTGGACATGTTCGACAGGTCCGCTCCTGTCAGAATTTTCAGTTTTTGACCCAAAATCAGTTTTCCCAGATTTCTTGGAAAATGACTCCTCAGGTATCTCAGAACCCTCTGACACGGATCGGACTTTCGGTAGACCAGTTGAAGTCATTTTTGGCCCCCTGAAAAAAACTTGAGTTTTGGCCCAATTTTGGACATGTTCGACAGGTCCGCTCCTGTCGGAATTTTCAGTTTTTGACCCAAAATCAGTTTTCCCTGATTTCTTGGAAAATGACTCTTCAGGTATCGGAGAACCCTCTGACACGGATCGGACTTTCGGTAGACCAGTTGAAGTCATTTTTGGCCCCCTGAAAAAAACTTGAGTTTTGGCCCAATTTTGGACATGTTCGACAGGTCCGCTCCTGTCGGAATTTTCAGTTTTTGACCCAAAATCAGTTTTCCCAGATTTGTTGGAAAATGACTCCTCAGGTATCTCAGAACCCTCTGACACAGATCTGACTTTCGGTAGACCAGTTGAAGTCATTTTTGGCCCCCTGAAAAAAACTTAAGTTTTGGCCCAATTTTGGACATGTTCGACAGGTCCGCTCCTGTCGGAATTTTCAGTTTTTGACCCAAAATCAGTTTTCCCAGATTTCTTGGAAAATGACTCCTCAGGTATCTGAGAACCCTCTGACACGGATCGGATTTTCGGTAGACCAGTTGAAGTCATTTTTGGCCCCCTGAAAAAAACTTGAGTTTTGGCCCAATTTTGGACATGTTCGACAGGTCCGCTCCTGTCGGAATTTTCAGTTTTTGACCCGAAATCAGTTTTCCCAGATTTCTTGGAAAATGACTCCTCAGGTATCTCAGAACCCTCTGACACGGATGGGACTTTCGGTAGACTAGTTGAAGTCATTTTTGGCCCCCTGAAAAAAACTTGAGTTTTGGCCCAATTTTGGACATGTTCGACAGGTCCGCTCCTGTCGGAATTTTCAGTTTTTGACCCAAAATCAGTTTTCCTAGATTTCTTGGAAAATGACTCCTCAGGTATCTCAGAACCCTCTGACACGGATCGGACTTTCGGTAGACCAGTTGAAGTCATTTTTGGCCCCTGAAAAAAACTTAAGTTTTGGCCCAATTTTGGACATGTTCGACAGGTCCGCTCCTGTCGGAATTTTCAGTTTTTGACCCAAAATCAGTTTTCCCAGATTTCTCTGAAAATGACTCCTCAGGTATCTGAGAACCCTCTGACACGGATGGGACTTTCGGTAGACCAGTTGAAGTCATTTTTGGCCCCCTGAAAAAAACTTGAGTTTTGGCCCAATTTTGGACATGTTCGACAGGTCCGCTCCTGTCGGAATTTTCAGTTTTTGACCCAAAATTTGTTTTCCCAGATTTCTTGGAAAATGACTCCTCAGGTATCTGAGAACCCTCTGACACGGATCGGACTTTCGGTAGACCAGTTGAAGTCATTTTTGGCCCCCTGAAAAAAACTTGAGTTTTGGCCCAATTTTGGACATGTTCGACAGGTCCGCTCCTGTCGGAATTTTCATTTTTTGACCCAAAATCAGTTTTCCCAGATTTCTCTGAAAATGACTCCTCAGGTATCTGAGAACCCTCTGACACGGATCGGACTTTCGGTAGACCAGTTGAAGTCATTTTTGGCCCCCTGAAAAAAACTTGAGTTTTGGCCCAATTTTGGACATGTTCGACAGGTCCGCTCCTGTCGGAATTTTCAGTTTTTGACCCAAAATCAGTTTTCCTAGATTTCTTGGAAAATGACTCCTCAGGTATCTCAGAACCCTCTGACACGGATCGGACTTTCAGTAGACCAGTTGAAGTCATTTTTGGCCCCCTGAAAAAAACTTAAGTTTTGGCCCAATTTTGGACATGTTCGACAGGTCCGCTCCTGTCAGAATTTTCAGTTTTTGACCCAAAATCAGTTTTCCCAGATTTCTTGGAAAATGACTCCTCAGGTATCTCAGAACCCTCTGACACGGATCGGACTTTCGGTAGACCAGTTGAAGTCATTTTTGGCCCCCTGAAAAAAACTTGAGTTTTGGCCCAATTTTGGACATGTTCGACAGGTCCGCTCCTGTCGGAATTTTCAGTTTTTGACCCAAAATCAGTTTTCCCTGATTTCTTGGAAAATGACTCTTCAGGTATCTGAGAACCCTCTGACACGGATCGGACTTTCGGTAGACCAGTTGAAGTCATTTTTGGCCCCCTGAAAAAAACTTGAGTTTTGGCCCAATTTTGGACATGTTCGACAGGTCCGCTCCTGTCGGAATTTTCAGTTTTTGACCCAAAATCAGTTTTCCCAGATTTGTTGGAAAATGACTCCTCAGGTATCTCAGAACCCTCTGACACAGATCTGACTTTCGGTAGACCAGTTGAAGTCATTTTTGGCCCCCTGAAAAAAACTTAAGTTTTGGCCCAATTTTGGACATGTTCGACAGGTCCGCTCCTGTCGGAATTTTCAGTTTTTGACCCAAAATCAGTTTTCCCAGATTTCTTGGAAAATGACTCCTCAGGTATCTGAGAACCCTCTGACACGGATCGGATTTTCGGTAGACCAGTTGAAGTCATTTTTGGCCCCCTGAAAAAAACTTGAGTTTTGGCCCAATTTTGGACATGTTCGACAGGTCCGCTCCTGTCGGAATTTTCAGTTTTTGACCCGAAATCAGTTTTCCCAGATTTCTTGGAAAATGACTCCTCAGGTATCTCAGAACCCTCTGACACGGATGGGACTTTCGGTAGACTAGTTGAAGTCATTTTTGGCCCCCTGAAAAAAACTTGAGTTTTGGCCCAATTTTGGACATGTTCGACAGGTCCGCTCCTGTCGGAATTTTCAGTTTTTGACCCAAAATCAGTTTTCCCAGATTTCTCTGAAAATGACTCCTCAGGTATCTGAGAACCCTCTGACACGGATCGGACTTTCGGTAGACCAGTTGAAGTCATTTTTGGCCCCCTGAAAAAAACTTGAGTTTTGGCCCAATTTTGGACATGTTCGACAGGTCCGCTCCTGTCGGAATTTTCAGTTTTTGACCCAAAATCAGTTTTCCTAGATTTCTTGGAAAATGACTCCTCAGCTATCTCAGAACCCCCTGACACGGATCGGACTTTCGGTAGACCAGTTGAAGTCATTTTTGGCCCCCTGAAAAAAACTTGAGTTTTGGCCCAATTTTGGACATGTTCGACAGGTCCGCTCCTGTCGGAATTTTCAGTTTTTGACCCGAAATCAGTTTTCCCAGATTTCTTGGAAAATGACTCCTCAGGTATCTCAGAACCCTCTGACACGGATGGGACTTTCGGTAGACTAGTTGAAGTCATTTTTGGCCCCCTGAAAAAAACTTGAGTTTTGGCCCAATTTTGGACATGTTCGACAGGTCCGCTCCTGTCGGAATTTTCAGTTTTTGACCCAAAATCAGTTTTCCCAGATTTCTCTGAAAATGACTCCTCAGGTATCTGAGAACCCTCTGACACGGATCGGACTTTCGGTAGACCAGTTGAAGTCATTTTTGGCCCCCTGAAAAAAACTTGAGTTTTGGCCCAATTTTGGACATGTTCGACAGGTCCGCTCCTGTCGGAATTTTCAGTTTTTGACCCAAAATCAGTTTTCCTAGATTTCTTGGAAAATGACTCCTCAGGTATCTCAGAACCCCCTGACACGGATCGGACTTTCGGTAGACCAGTTGAAGTCATTTTTGGCCCCCTGAAAAAAACTTAAGTTTTGGCCCAATTTTGGACATGTTCGACAGGTCCGCTCCTGTCGGAATTTTCAGTTTTTGACCCAAAATCAGTTTTCCCAGATTTCTCTGAAAATGACTCCTCAGGTATCTGAGAACCCTCTGACACGGATGGGACTTTCGGTAGACCAGTTGAAGTCATTTTTGGCCCCCTGAAAAAAAACTTGAGTTTTGGCCCAATTTTGGACATGTTCGACAGGTCCGCTCCTGTCGGAATTTTCAGTTTTTGACCCAAAATTTGTTTTCCCAGATTTCTTGGAAAATGACTCCTCAGGTATCTGAGAACCCTCTGACACGGATCGGACTTTCGGTAGACCAGTTGAAGTCATTTTTGGCCCCCTGAAAAAAACTTGAGTTTTGGCCCAATTTTGGACATGTTCGACAGGTCCGCTCCTGTCAGAATTTTCAGTTTTTGACCCAAAATCAGTTTTCCCAGATTTCTTGGAAAATGACTCCTCAGGTATCTCAGAACCCTCTGACACGGATCGGACTTTCGGTAGACCAGTTGAAGTCATTTTTGGCCCCCTGAAAAAAACTTGAGTTTTGGCCCAATTTTGGACATGTTCGACAGGTCCGCTCCTGTCGGAATTTTCAGTTTTTGACCCAAAATCAGTTTTCCCTGATTTCTTGGAAAATGACTCTTCAGGTATCGGAGAACCCTCTGACACGGATCGGACTTTCGGTAGACCAGTTGAAGTCATTTTTGGCCCCCTGAAAAAAACTTGAGTTTTGGCCCAATTTTGGACATGTTCGACAGGTCCGCTCCTGTCGGAATTTTCAGTTTTTGACCCAAAATCAGTTTTCCCAGATTTGTTGGAAAATGACTCCTCAGGTATCTCAGAACCCTCTGACACAGATCTGACTTTCGGTAGACCAGTTGAAGTCATTTTTGGCCCCCTGAAAAAAACTTAAGTTTTGGCCCAATTTTGGACATGTTCGACAGGTCCGCTCCTGTCGGAATTTTCAGTTTTTGACCCAAAATCAGTTTTCCCAGATTTCTTGGAAAATGACTCCTCAGGTATCTGAGAACCCTCTGACACGGATCGGATTTTCGGTAGACCAGTTGAAGTCATTTTTGGCCCCCTGAAAAAAACTTGAGTTTTGGCCCAATTTTGGACATGTTCGACAGGTCCGCTCCTGTCGGAATTTTCAGTTTTTGACCCGAAATCAGTTTTCCCAGATTTCTTGGAAAATGACTCCTCAGGTATCTCAGAACCCTCTGACACGGATGGGACTTTCGGTAGACTAGTTGAAGTCATTTTTGGCCCCCTGAAAAAAACTTGAGTTTTGGCCCAATTTTGGACATGTTCGACAGGTCCGCTCCTGTCGGAATTTTCAGTTTTTGACCCAAAATCAGTTTTCCCAGATTTCTCTGAAAATGACTCCTCAGGTATCTGAGAACCCTCTGACACGGATCAGACTTTCGGTAGACCAGTTGAAGTCATTTTTGGCCCCCTGAAAAAAACTTGAGTTTTGGCCCAATTTTGGACATGTTCGACAGGTCCGCTCCTGTCGGAATTTTCAGTTTTTGACCCAAAATCAGTTTTCCTAGATTTCTTGGAAAATGACTCCTCAGGTATCTCAGAACCCCCTGACACGGATCGGACTTTCGGTAGACCAGTTGAAGTCATTTTTGGCCCCCTGAAAAAAACTTAAGTTTTGGCCCAATTTTGGACATGTTCGACAGGTCCGCTCCTGTCGGAATTTTCAGTTTTTGACCCAAAATCAGTTTTCCCAGATTTCTCTGAAAATGACTCCTCAGGTATCTGAGAACCCTCTGACACGGATGGGACTTTCGGTAGACCAGTTGAAGTCATTTTTGGCCCCCTGAAAAAAAACTTGAGTTTTGGCCCAATTTTGGACATGTTCGACAGGTCCGCTCCTGTCGGAATTTTCAGTTTTTGACCCAAAATTTGTTTTCCCAGATTTCTTGGAAAATGACTCCTCAGGTATCTCAGAACCCTCTGACACGGATCGGACTTTCAGTAGACCAGTTGAAGTCATTTTTGGCCCCCTGAAAAAAACTTAAGTTTTGGCCCAATTTTGGACATGTTCGACAGGTCCGCTCCTGTCGGAATTTTCAGTTTTTGACTCAAAATCAGTTTTCCCAGATTTCTCTGAAAATGACTCCTCAGGTATCTGAGAACCCTCTGACACGGATCGGACTTTCGGTAGACCAGTTGAAGTCATTTTTGGCCCCCTGAAAAAAACTTAAGTTTTGGCCCAATTTTGGACATGTTCGACAGGTCCGCTCCTGTCAGAATTTTCAGTTTTTGACCCAAAATCAGTTTTCCCAGATTTGTTGGAAAATGACTCCTCAGGTATCTCAGAACCCTCTGACACGGATCGGACTTTCGGTAGACCAGTTGAAGTCATTTTTGGCCCCCTGAAAAAAACTTGAGTTTTGGCCCAATTTTGGACATGTTCGACAGGTCCGCTCCTGTCGGAATTTTCAGTTTTTGACCCAAAATCAGTTTTCCCAGATTTCTTGGAAAATGACTCTTCAGGTATCTGAGAACCCTCTGACACGGATCGGACTTTCGGTAGACCAGTTGAAGTCATTTTTGGCCCCCTGAAAAAAACTTGAGTTTTGGCCCAATTTTGGACATGTTCGACAGGTCCGCTCCTGTCGGAATTTTCAGTTTTTGACCCAAAATCAGTTTTCCTAGATTTCTTGGAAAATGACTCCTCAGCTATCTCAGAACCCCCTGACACGGATCGGACTTTCGGTAGACCAGTTGAAGTCATTTTTGGCCCCCTGAAAAAAACTTGAGTTTTGGCCCAATTTTGGACATGTTCGACAGGTCCGCTCCTGTCGGAATTTTCAGTTTTTGACCCGAAATCAGTTTTCCCAGATTTCTTGGAAAATGACTCCTCAGGTATCTCAGAACCCTCTGACACGGATGGGACTTTCGGTAGACTAGTTGAAGTCATTTTTGGCCCCCTGAAAAAAACTTGAGTTTTGGCCCAATTTTGGACATGTTCGACAGGTCCGCTCCTGTCGGAATTTTCAGTTTTTGACCCAAAATCAGTTTTCCCAGATTTCTCTGAAAATGACTCCTCAGGTATCTGAGAACCCTCTGACACGGATCGGACTTTCGGTAGACCAGTTGAAGTCATTTTTGGCCCCCTGAAAAAAACTTGAGTTTTGGCCCAATTTTGGACATGTTCGACAGGTCCGCTCCTGTCGGAATTTTCAGTTTTTGACCCAAAATCAGTTTTCCTAGATTTCTTGGAAAATGACTCCTCAGGTATCTCAGAACCCCCTGACACGGATCGGACTTTCGGTAGACCAGTTGAAGTCATTTTTGGCCCCCTGAAAAAAACTTAAGTTTTGGCCCAATTTTGGACATGTTCGACAGGTCCGCTCCTGTCGGAATTTTCAGTTTTTGACCCAAAATCAGTTTTCCCAGATTTCTCTGAAAATGACTCCTCAGGTATCTGAGAACCCTCTGACACGGATGGGACTTTCGGTAGACCAGTTGAAGTCATTTTTGGCCCCCTGAAAAAAAACTTGAGTTTTGGCCCAATTTTGGACATGTTCGACAGGTCCGCTCCTGTCGGAATTTTCAGTTTTTGACCCAAAATTTGTTTTCCCAGATTTCTTGGAAAATGACTCCTCAGGTATCTGAGAACCCTCTGACACGGATCGGACTTTCGGTAGACCAGTTGAAGTCATTTTTGGCCCCCTGAAAAAAACTTGAGTTTTGGCCCAATTTTGGACATGTTCGACAGGTCCGCTCCTGTCAGAATTTTCAGTTTTTGACCCAAAATCAGTTTTCCCAGATTTCTTGGAAAATGACTCCTCAGGTATCTCAGAACCCTCTGACACGGATCGGACTTTCGGTAGACCAGTTGAAGTCATTTTTGGCCCCCTGAAAAAAACTTGAGTTTTGGCCCAATTTTGGACATGTTCGACAGGTCCGCTCCTGTCGGAATTTTCAGTTTTTGACCCAAAATCAGTTTTCCCTGATTTCTTGGAAAATGACTCTTCAGGTATCGGAGAACCCTCTGACACGGATCGGACTTTCGGTAGACCAGTTGAAGTCATTTTTGGCCCCCTGAAAAAAACTTGAGTTTTGGCCCAATTTTGGACATGTTCGACAGGTCCGCTCCTGTCGGAATTTTCAGTTTTTGACCCAAAATCAGTTTTCCCAGATTTGTTGGAAAATGACTCCTCAGGTATCTCAGAACCCTCTGACACAGATCTGACTTTCGGTAGACCAGTTGAAGTCATTTTTGGCCCCCTGAAAAAAACTTAAGTTTTGGCCCAATTTTGGACATGTTCGACAGGTCCGCTCCTGTCGGAATTTTCAGTTTTTGACCCAAAATCAGTTTTCCCAGATTTCTCTGAAAATGACTCCTCAGGTATCTGAGAACCCTCTGACACGGATCAGACTTTCGGTAGACCAGTTGAAGTCATTTTTGGCCCCCTGAAAAAAACTTGAGTTTTGGCCCAATTTTGGACATGTTCGACAGGTCCGCTCCTGTCGGAATTTTCAGTTTTTGACCCAAAATCAGTTTTCCTAGATTTCTTGGAAAATGACTCCTCAGGTATCTCAGAACCCCCTGACACGGATCGGACTTTCGGTAGACCAGTTGAAGTCATTTTTGGCCCCCTGAAAAAAACTTAAGTTTTGGCCCAATTTTGGACATGTTCGACAGGTCCGCTCCTGTCGGAATTTTCAGTTTTTGACCCAAAATCAGTTTTCCCAGATTTCTCTGAAAATGACTCCTCAGGTATCTGAGAACCCTCTGACACGGATGGGACTTTCGGTAGACCAGTTGAAGTCATTTTTGGCCCCCTGAAAAAAAACTTGAGTTTTGGCCCAATTTTGGACATGTTCGACAGGTCCGCTCCTGTCGGAATTTTCAGTTTTTGACCCAAAATTTGTTTTCCCAGATTTCTTGGAAAATGACTCCTCAGGTATCTCAGAACCCTCTGACACGGATCGGACTTTCAGTAGACCAGTTGAAGTCATTTTTGGCCCCCTGAAAAAAACTTAAGTTTTGGCCCAATTTTGGACATGTTCGACAGGTCCGCTCCTGTCGGAATTTTCAGTTTTTGACTCAAAATCAGTTTTCCCAGATTTCTCTGAAAATGACTCCTCAGGTATCTGAGAACCCTCTGACACGGATCGGACTTTCGGTAGACCAGTTGAAGTCATTTTTGGCCCCCTGAAAAAAACTTAAGTTTTGGCCCAATTTTGGACATGTTCGACAGGTCCGCTCCTGTCAGAATTTTCAGTTTTTGACCCAAAATCAGTTTTCCCAGATTTCTTGGAAAATGACTCCTCAGGTATCTCAGAACCCTCTGACACGGATCGGACTTTCGGTAGACCAGTTGAAGTCATTTTTGGCCCCCTGAAAAAAACTTGAGTTTTGGCCCAATTTTGGACATGTTCGACAGGTCCGCTCCTGTCGGAATTTTCAGTTTTTGACCCAAAATCAGTTTTCCCTGATTTCTTGGAAAATGACTCTTCAGGTATCTGAGAACCCTCTGACACGGATCGGACTTTCGGTAGACCAGTTGAAGTCATTTTTGGCCCCCTGAAAAAAACTTGAGTTTTGGCCCAATTTTGGACATGTTCGACAGGTCCGCTCCTGTCGGAATTTTCAGTTTTTGACCCAAAATCAGTTTTCCCAGATTTGTTGGAAAATGACTCCTCAGGTATCTCAGAACCCTCTGACACAGATCTGACTTTCGGTAGACCAGTTGAAGTCATTTTTGGCCCCCTGAAAAAAACTTAAGTTTTGGCCCAATTTTGGACATGTTCGACAGGTCCGCTCCTGTCGGAATTTTCAGTTTTTGACCCAAAATCAGTTTTCCCAGATTTCTTGGAAAATGACTCCTCAGGTATCTGAGAACCCTCTGACACGGATCGGATTTTCGGTAGACCAGTTGAAGTCATTTTTGGCCCCCTGAAAAAAACTTGAGTTTTGGCCCAATTTTGGACATGTTCGACAGGTCCGCTCCTGTCGGAATTTTCAGTTTTTGACCCGAAATCAGTTTTCCCAGATTTCTTGGAAAATGACTCCTCAGGTATCTCAGAACCCTCTGACACGGATGGGACTTTCGGTAGACTAGTTGAAGTCATTTTTGGCCCCCTGAAAAAAACTTGAGTTTTGGCCCAATTTTGGACATGTTCGACAGGTCCGCTCCTGTCGGAATTTTCAGTTTTTGACCCAAAATCAGTTTTCCCAGATTTCTCTGAAAATGACTCCTCAGGTATCTGAGAACCCTCTGACACGGATCGGACTTTCGGTAGACCAGTTGAAGTCATTTTTGGCCCCCTGAAAAAAACTTGAGTTTTGGCCCAATTTTGGACATGTTCGACAGGTCCGCTCCTGTCGGAATTTTCAGTTTTTGACCCAAAATCAGTTTTCCTAGATTTCTTGGAAAATGACTCCTCAGGTATCTCAGAACCCTCTGACACGGATCGGACTTTCGGTAGACCAGTTGAAGTCATTTTTGGCCCCCTGAAAAAAACTTAAGTTTTGGCCCAATTTTGGACATGTTCGACAGGTCCGCTCCTGTCGGAATTTTCAGTTTTTGACCCAAAATCAGTTTTCCCAGATTTCTCTGAAAATGACTCCTCAGGTATCTGAGAACCCTCTGACACGGATGGGACTTTCGGTAGACCAGTTGAAGTCATTTTTGGCCCCCTGAAAAAAACTTGAGTTTTGGCCCAATTTTGGACATGTTCGACAGGTCCGCTCCTGTCGGAATTTTCAGTTTTTGACCCAAAATTTGTTTTCCCAGATTTCTTGGAAAATGACTCCTCAGGTATCTGAGAACCCTCTGACACGGATCGGACTTTCGGTAGACCAGTTGAAGTCATTTTTGGCCCCCTGAAAAAAACTTGAGTTTTGGCCCAATTTTGGACATGTTCGACAGGTCCGCTCCTGTCGGAATTTTCACTTTTTGACCCAAAATCAGTTTTCCCAGATTTCTCTGAAAATGACTCCTCAGGTATCTGAGAACCCTCTGACACGGATCGGACTTTCGGTAGACCAGTTGAAGTCATTTTTGGCCCCCTGAAAAAAACTTGAGTTTTGGCCCAATTTTGGACATGTTCGACAGGTCCGCTCCTGTCGGAATTTTCAGTTTTTGACCCAAAATCAGTTTTCCTAGATTTCTTGGAAAATGACTCCTCAGGTATCTCAGAACCCTCTGACACGGATCGGACTTTCAGTAGACCAGTTGAAGTCATTTTTGGCCCCCTGAAAAAAACTTAAGTTTTGGCCCAATTTTGGACATGTTCGACAGGTCCGCTCCTGTCGGAATTTTCAGTTTTTGACCCAAAATCAGTTTTCCCTGATTTCTTGGAAAATGACTCTTCAGGTATCTGAGAACCCTCTGACACGGATCGGACTTTCGGTAGACCAGTTGAAGTCATTTTTGGCCCCCTGAAAAAAACTTGAGTTTTGGCCCAATTTTGGACATGTTCGACAGGTCCGCTCCTGTCGGAATTTTCAGTTTTTGACCCAAAATCAGTTTTCCCAGATTTGTTGGAAAATGACTCCTCAGGTATCTCAGAACCCTCTGACACAGATCTGACTTTCGGTAGACCAGTTGAAGTCATTTTTGGCCCCCTGAAAAAAACTTGAGTTTTGGCCCAATTTTGGACATGTTCGACAGGTCCGCTCCTGTCGGAATTTTCAGTTTTTGACCCAAAATCAGTTTTCCCAGATTTCTTGGAAAATGACTCCTCAGGTATCTGAGAACCCTCTGACACGGATCGGATTTTCGGTAGACCAGTTGAAGTCATTTTTGGCCCCCTGAAAAAAACTTGAGTTTTGGCCCAATTTTGGACATGTTCGACAGGTCCGCTCCTGTCGGAATTTTCAGTTTTTGACCCGAAATCAGTTTTCCCAGATTTCTTGGAAAATGACTCCTCAGGTATCTCAGAACCCTCTGACACGGATGGGACTTTCGGTAGACTAGTTGAAGTCATTTTTGGCCCCCTGAAAAAAACTTGAGTTTTGGCCCAATTTTGGACATGTTCGACAGGTCCGCTCCTGTCGGAATTTTCAGTTTTTGACCCAAAATCAGTTTTCCCAGATTTCTCTGAAAATGACTCCTCAGGTATCTGAGAACCCTCTGACACGGATCGGACTTTCGGTAGACCAGTTGAAGTCATTTTTGGCCCCCTGAAAAAAACTTGAGTTTTGGCCCAATTTTGGACATGTTCGACAGGTCCGCTCCTGTCGGAATTTTCAGTTTTTGACCCAAAATCAGTTTTCCTAGATTTCTTGGAAAATGACTCCTCAGGTATCTCAGAACCCCCTGACACGGATCGGACTTTCGGTAGACCAGTTGAAGTCATTTTTGGCCCCCTGAAAAAAACTTAAGTTTTGGCCCAATTTTGGACATGTTCGACAGGTCCGCTCCTGTCGGAATTTTCAGTTTTTGACCCAAAATCAGTTTTCCCAGATTTCTCTGAAAATGACTCCTCAGGTATCTGAGAACCCTCTGACACGGATGGGACTTTCGGTAGACCAGTTGAAGTCATTTTTGGCCCCCTGAAAAAAAACTTGAGTTTTGGCCCAATTTTGGACATGTTCGACAGGTCCGCTCCTGTCGGAATTTTCAGTTTTTGACCCAAAATTTGTTTTCCCAGATTTCTTGGAAAATGACTCCTCAGGTATCTGAGAACCCTCTGACACGGATCGGACTTTCGGTAGACCAGTTGAAGTCATTTTTGGCCCCCTGAAAAAAACTTGAGTTTTGGCCCAATTTTGGACATGTTCGACAGGTCCGCTCCTGTCGGAATTTTCACTTTTTGACCCAAAATCAGTTTTCCCAGATTTCTCTGAAAATGACTCCTCAGGTATCTGAGAACCCTCTGACACGGATCGGACTTTCGGTAGACCAGTTGAAGTCATTTTTGGCCCCCTGAAAAAAACTTGAGTTTTGGCCCAATTTTGGACATGTTCGACAGGTCCGCTCCTGTCGGAATTTTCAGTTTTTGACCCAAAATCAGTTTTCCTAGATTTCTTGGAAAATGACTCCTCAGGTATCTCAGAACCCTCTGACACGGATCGGACTTTCAGTAGACCAGTTGAAGTCATTTTTGGCCCCCTGAAAAAAACTTAAGTTTTGGCCCAATTTTGGACATGTTCGACAGGTCCGCTCCTGTCGGAATTTTCAGTTTTTGACTCAAAATCAGTTTTCCCAGATTTCTCTGAGAATGACTCCTCAGGTATCTGAGAACCCTCTGACACGGATCGGACTTTCGGTAGACCAGTTGAAGTCATTTTTGGCCCCCTGAAAAAAACTTAAGTTTTGGCCCAATTTTGGACATGTTCGACAGGTCCGCTCCTGTCAGAATTTTCAGTTTTTGACCCAAAATCAGTTTTCCCAGATTTCTTGGAAAATGACTCCTCAGGTATCTCAGAACCCTCTGACACGGATCGGACTTTCGGTAGACCAGTTGAAGTCATTTTTGGCCCCCTGAAAAAAACTTGAGTTTTGGCCCAATTTTGGACATGTTCGACAGGTCCGCTCCTGTCGGAATTTTCAGTTTTTGACCCAAAATCAGTTTTCCCTGATTTCTTGGAAAATGACTCTTCAGGTATCTGAGAACCCTCTGACACGGATCGGACTTTCGGTAGACCAGTTGAAGTCATTTTTGGCCCCCTGAAAAAAACTTGAGTTTTGGCCCAATTTTGGACATGTTCGACAGGTCCGCTCCTGTCGGAATTTTCAGTTTTTGACCCAAAATCAGTTTTCCCAGATTTGTTGGAAAATGACTCCTCAGGTATCTCAGAACCCTCTGACACAGATCTGACTTTCGGTAGACCAGTTGAAGTCATTTTTGGCCCCCTGAAAAAAACTTAAGTTTTGGCCCAATTTTGGACATGTTCGACAGGTCCGCTCCTGTCGGAATTTTCAGTTTTTGACCCAAAATCAGTTTTCCCAGATTTCTTGGAAAATGACTCCTCAGGTATCTGAGAACCCTCTGACACGGATCGGATTTTCGGTAGACCAGTTGAAGTCATTTTTGGCCCCCTGAAAAAAACTTGAGTTTTGGCCCAATTTTGGACATGTTCGACAGGTCCGCTCCTGTCGGAATTTTCAGTTTTTGACCCGAAATCAGTTTTCCCAGATTTCTTGGAAAATGACTCCTCAGGTATCTCAGAACCCTCTGACACGGATGGGACTTTCGGTAGACTAGTTGAAGTCATTTTTGGCCCCCTGAAAAAAACTTGAGTTTTGGCCCAATTTTGGACATGTTCGACAGGTCCGCTCCTGTCGGAATTTTCAGTTTTTGACCCAAAATCAGTTTTCCCAGATTTCTCTGAAAATGACTCCTCAGGTATCTGAGAACCCTCTGACACGGATCGGACTTTCGGTAGACCAGTTGAAGTCATTTTTGGCCCCCTGAAAAAAACTTGAGTTTTGGCCCAATTTTGGACATGTTCGACAGGTCCGCTCCTGTCGGAATTTTCAGTTTTTGACCCAAAATCAGTTTTCCTAGATTTCTTGGAAAATGACTCCTCAGGTATCTCAGAACCCTCTGACACGGATCGGACTTTCGGTAGACCAGTTGAAGTCATTTTTGGCCCCTGAAAAAAACTTAAGTTTTGGCCCAATTTTGGACATGTTCGACAGGTCCGCTCCTGTCGGAATTTTCAGTTTTTGACCCAAAATCAGTTTTCCCAGATTTCTCTGAAAATGACTCCTCAGGTATCTGAGAACCCTCTGACACGGATGGGACTTTCGGTAGACCAGTTGAAGTCATTTTTGGCCCCCTGAAAAAAACTTGAGTTTTGGCCCAATTTTGGACATGTTCGACAGGTCCGCTCCTGTCGGAATTTTCAGTTTTTGACCCAAAATTTGTTTTCCCAGATTTCTTGGAAAATGACTCCTCAGGTATCTGAGAACCCTCTGACACGGATCGGACTTTCGGTAGACCAGTTGAAGTCATTTTTGGCCCCCTGAAAAAAACTTGAGTTTTGGCCCAATTTTGGACATGTTCGACAGGTCCGCTCCTGTCGGAATTTTCATTTTTTGACCCAAAATCAGTTTTCCCAGATTTCTCTGAAAATGACTCCTCAGGTATCTGAGAACCCTCTGACACGGATCGGACTTTCGGTAGACCAGTTGAAGTCATTTTTGGCCCCCTGAAAAAAACTTGAGTTTTGGCCCAATTTTGGACATGTTCGACAGGTCCGCTCCTGTCGGAATTTTCAGTTTTTGACCCAAAATCAGTTTTCCTAGATTTCTTGGAAAATGACTCCTCAGGTATCTCAGAACCCTCTGACACGGATCGGACTTTCAGTAGACCAGTTGAAGTCATTTTTGGCCCCCTGAAAAAAACTTAAGTTTTGGCCCAATTTTGGACATGTTCGACAGGTCCGCTCCTGTCGGAATTTTCAGTTTTTGACTCAAAATCAGTTTTCCCAGATTTCTCTGAAAATGACTCCTCAGGTATCTGAGAACCCTCTGACACGGATGGGACTTTCGGTAGACCAGTTGAAGTCATTTTTGGCCCCCTGAAAAAAAACTTGAGTTTTGGCCCAATTTTGGACATGTTCGACAGGTCCGCTCCTGTCGGAATTTTCAGTTTTTGACCCAAAATTTGTTTTCCCAGATTTCTTGGAAAATGACTCCTCAGGTATCTGAGAACCCTCTGACACGGATCGGACTTTCGGTAGACCAGTTGAAGTCATTTTTGGCCCCCTGAAAAAAACTTGAGTTTTGGCCCAATTTTGGACATGTTCGACAGGTCCGCTCCTGTCGGAATTTTCACTTTTTGACCCAAAATCAGTTTTCCAAGATTTCTCTGAAAATGACTCCTCAGGTATCTGAGAACCCTCTGACACGGATCGGACTTTCGGTAGACCAGTTGAAGTCATTTTTGGCCCCCTGAAAAAAACTTAAGTTTTGGCCCAATTTTGGACATGTTCGACAGGTCCGCTCCTGTCGGAATTTTCAGTTTTTGACCCAAAATCAGTTTTTCCAGATTTCTCTGAAAATGACTCTTCAGGTATCTGAGAACCCTCTGACACGGATCGGACTTTCGGTAGACCAGTTGAAGTCATTATTGGCCCCCTTAAAAAAACTTAAGTTTTGGCCCAATTTTGGACATGTTCGACAGGTCCGCTCCTGTCGGAATTTTCAGTTTTTGACCCAAAATCAGTTTTCCCAGATTTGTTGGAAAATGACTCCTCAGGTATCTCAGAACCCTCTGACACGGATCGGACTTTCGGTAGACCAGTTGAAGTCATTTTTGGCCCCCTGAAAAAAACTTAAGTTTTGGCCCAATTTTGGACATGTTCGACAGGTCCGCTCCTGTCGGAATTTTCAGTTTTTGACCCAAAATCAGTTTTCCCAGATTTCTTGGAAAATGACTCCTCAGGTATCCGAGAACCCTCTGACACGGATGGGACTTTCGGTAGACTAGTTGAAGTCATTTTTGGCCCCCTGAAAAAAACTTGAGTTTTGGCCCAATTTTGGACATGTTCGACAGGTCCGCTCCTGTCGGAATTTTCAGTTTTTGACCCAAAATCAGTTTTCCCAGATTTCTCTGAAAATGACTCCTCAGGTATCTGAGAACCCTCTGACACGGATCGGACTTTCGGTAGACCAGTTGAAGTCATTTTTGGCCCCCTGAAAAAAACTTGAGTTTTGGCCCAATTTTGGACATGTTCGACAGGTCCGCTCCTGTCGGAATTTTCAGTTTTTGACCCAAAATCAGTTTTCCTAGATTTCTTGGAAAATGACTCCTCAGGTATCTCAGAACCCCCTGACACGGATCGGACTTTCGGTAGACCAGTTGAAGTCATTTTTGGCCCCCTGAAAAAAACTTAAGTTTTGGCCCAATTTTGGACATGTTCGACAGGTCCGCTCCTGTCGGAATTTTCAGTTTTTGACCCAAAATCAGTTTTCCCAGATTTCTCTGAAAATGACTCCTCAGGTATCTGAGAACCCTCTGACACGGATGGGACTTTCGGTAGACCAGTTGAAGTCATTTTTGGCCCCCTGAAAAAAAACTTGAGTTTTGGCCCAATTTTGGACATGTTCGACAGGTCCGCTCCTGTCGGAATTTTCAGTTTTTGACCCAAAATTTGTTTTCCCAGATTTCTTGGAAAATGACTCCTCAGGTATCTGAGAACCCTCTGACACGGATCGGACTTTCGGTAGACCAGTTGAAGTCATTTTTGGCCCCCTGAAAAAAACTTGAGTTTTGGCCCAATTTTGGACATGTTCGACAGGTCCGCTCCTGTCAGAATTTTCAGTTTTTGACCCAAAATCAGTTTTCCCAGATTTCTTGGAAAATGACTCCTCAGGTATCTCAGAACCCTCTGACACGGATCGGACTTTCGGTAGACCAGTTGAAGTCATTTTTGGCCCCCTGAAAAAAACTTGAGTTTTGGCCCAATTTTGGACATGTTCGACAGGTCCGCTCCTGTCGGAATTTTCAGTTTTTGACCCAAAATCAGTTTTCCCTGATTTCTTGGAAAATGACTCTTCAGGTATCTGAGAACCCTCTGACACGGATCGGACTTTCGGTAGACCAGTTGAAGTCATTTTTGGCCCCCTGAAAAAAACTTGAGTTTTGGCCCAATTTTGGACATGTTCGACAGGTCCGCTCCTGTCGGAATTTTCAGTTTTTGACCCAAAATCAGTTTTTCCAGATTTCTCTGAAAATGACTCTTCAGGTATCTGAGAACCCTCTGACATGGATCGGACTTTCGGTAGACCAGTTGAAGTCATTATTGGCCCCCTTAAAAAAACTTAAGTTTTGGCCCAATTTTGGACATGTTCGACAGGTCCGCTCCTGTCGGAATTTTCAGTTTTTGACCCAAAATCAGTTTTCCCAGATTTGTTGGAAAATGACTCCTCAGGTATCTCAGAACCCTCTGACACGGATCGGACTTTCGGTAGACCAGTTGAAGTCATTTTTGGCCCCCTGAAAAAAACTTAAGTTTTGGCCCAATTTTGGACATGTTCGACAGGTCCGCTCCTGTCGGAATTTTCAGTTTTTGACCCAAAATTTGTTTTCCCAGATTTCTTGGAAAATGACTCCTCAGGTATCTGAGAACCCTCTGACACGGATCGGACTTTCGGTAGACCAGTTGAAGTCATTTTTGGCCCCCTGAAAAAAACTTGAGTTTTGGCCCAATTTTGGACATGTTCGACAGGTCCGCTCCTGTCAGAATTTTCAGTTTTTGACCCAAAATCAGTTTTCCCAGATTTCTTGGAAAATGACTCCTCAGGTATCTCAGAACCCTCTGACACGGATCGGACTTTCGGTAGACCAGTTGAAGTCATTTTTGGCCCCCTGAAAAAAACTTGAGTTTTGGCCCAATTTTGGACATGTTCGACAGGTCCGCTCCTGTCGGAATTTTCAGTTTTTGACCCAAAATCAGTTTTCCCTGATTTCTTGGAAAATGACTCTTCAGGTATCTGAGAACCCTCTGACACGGATCGGACTTTCGGTAGACCAGTTGAAGTCATTTTTGGCCCCCTGAAAAAAACTTGAGTTTTGGCCCAATTTTGGACATGTTCGACAGGTCCGCTCCTGTCGGAATTTTCAGTTTTTGACCCAAAATCAGTTTTTCCAGATTTCTCTGAAAATGACTCTTCAGGTATCTGAGAACCCTCTGACATGGATCGGACTTTCGGTAGACCAGTTGAAGTCATTATTGGCCCCCTTAAAAAAACTTAAGTTTTGGCCCAATTTTGGACATGTTCGACAGGTCCGCTCCTGTCGGAATTTTCAGTTTTTGACCCAAAATCAGTTTTCCCAGATTTGTTGGAAAATGACTCCTCAGGTATCTCAGAACCCTCTGACACGGATCGGACTTTCGGTAGACCAGTTGAAGTCATTTTTGGCCCCCTGAAAAAAACTTAAGTTTTGGCCCAATTTTGGACATGTTCGACAGGTCCGCTCCTGTCGGAATTTTCAGTTTTTGACCCAAAATCAGTTTTCCCAGATTTCTTGGAAAATGACTCCTCAGGTATCCGAGAACCCTCTGACACGGATGGGACTTTCGGTAGACTAGTTGAAGTCATTTTTGGCCCCCTGAAAAAAACTTGAGTTTTGGCCCAATTTTGGACATGTTCGACAGGTCCGCTCCTGTCGGAATTTTCAGTTTTTGACCCAAAATCAGTTTTCCCAGATTTCTCTGAAAATGACTCCTCAGGTATCTGAGAACCCTCTGACACGGATCGGACTTTCGGTAGACCAGTTGAAGTCATTTTTGGCCCCCTGAAAAAAACTTAAGTTTTGGCCCAATTTTGGACATGTTCGACAGGTCCGCTCCTGTCGGAATTTTCAGTTTTTGACCCAAAATCAGTTTTTCCAGATTTCTCTGAAAATGACTCTTCAGGTATCTGAGAACCCTCTGACACGGATCGGACTTTCGGTAGACCAGTTGAAGTCATTATTGGCCCCCTTAAAAAAACTTAAGTTTTGGCCCAATTTTGGACATGTTCGACAGGTCCGCTCCTGTCGGAATTTTCAGTTTTTGACCCAAAATCAGTTTTCCCAGATTTGTTGGAAAATGACTCCTCAGGTATCTCAGAACCCTCTGACACGGATCGGACTTTCGGTAGACCAGTTGAAGTCATTTTTGGCCCCCTGAAAAAAACTTAAGTTTTGGCCCAATTTTGGACATGTTCGACAGGTCCGCTCCTGTCGGAATTTTCAGTTTTTGACCCAAAATCAGTTTTCCCAGATTTCTTGGAAAATGACTCCTCAGGTATCCGAGAACCCTCTGACACGGATGGGACTTTCGGTAGACTAGTTGAAGTCATTTTTGGCCCCCTGAAAAAAACTTGAGTTTTGGCCCAATTTTGGACATGTTCGACAGGTCCGCTCCTGTCGGAATTTTCAGTTTTTGACCCAAAATCAGTTTTCCCAGATTTCTCTGAAAATGACTCCTCAGGTATCTGAGAACCCTCTGACACGGATCGGACTTTCGGTAGACCAGTTGAAGTCATTTTTGGCCCCCTGAAAAAAACTTGAGTTTTGGCCCAATTTTGGACATGTTCGACAGGTCCGCTCCTGTCAGAATTTTCAGTTTTTGACCCAAAATCAGTTTTCCCAGATTTCTTGGAAAATGACTCCTCAGGTATCTCAGAACCCTCTGACACGGATCGGACTTTCGGTAGACCAGTTGAAGTCATTTTTGGCCCCCTGAAAAAAACTTGAGTTTTGGCCCAATTTTGGACATGTTCGACAGGTCCGCTCCTGTCGGAATTTTCAGTTTTTGACCCAAAATCAGTTTTCCCTGATTTCTTGGAAAATGACTCTTCAGGTATCTGAGAACCCTCTGACACGGATCGGACTTTCGGTAGACCAGTTGAAGTCATTTTTGGCCCCCTGAAAAAAACTTGAGTTTTGGCCCAATTTTGGACATGTTCGACAGGTCCGCTCCTGTCGGAATTTTCAGTTTTTGACCCAAAATCAGTTTTTCCAGATTTCTCTGAAAATGACTCTTCAGGTATCTGAGAACCCTCTGACATGGATCGGACTTTCGGTAGACCAGTTGAAGTCATTATTGGCCCCCTTAAAAAAACTTAAGTTTTGGCCCAATTTTGGACATGTTCGACAGGTCCGCTCCTGTCGGAATTTTCAGTTTTTGACCCAAAATCAGTTTTCCCAGATTTGTTGGAAAATGACTCCTCAGGTATCTCAGAACCCTCTGACACGGATCGGACTTTCGGTAGACCAGTTGAAGTCATTTTTGGCCCCCTGAAAAAAACTTAAGTTTTGGCCCAATTTTGGACATGTTCGACAGGTCCGCTCCTGTCGGAATTTTCAGTTTTTGACCCAAAATCAGTTTTCCCAGATTTCTTGGAAAATGACTCCTCAGGTATCCGAGAACCCTCTGACACGGATGGGACTTTCGGTAGACTAGTTGAAGTCATTTTTGGCCCCCTGAAAAAAACTTGAGTTTTGGCCCAATTTTGGACATGTTCGACAGGTCCGCTCCTGTCGGAATTTTCAGTTTTTGACCCAAAATCAGTTTTCCCAGATTTCTCTGAAAATGACTCCTCAGGTATCTGAGAACCCTCTGACACGGATCGGACTTTCGGTAGACCAGTTGAAGTCATTTTTGGCCCCCTGAAAAAAACTTGAGTTTTGGCCCAATTTTGGACATGTTCGACAGGTCCGCTCCTGTCGGAATTTTCAGTTTTTGACCCAAAATCAGTTTTCCTAGATTTCTTGGAAAATGACTCCTCAGGTATCTCAGAACCCCCTGACACGGATCGGACTTTCGGTAGACCAGTTGAAGTCATTTTTGGCCCCCTGAAAAAAACTTAAGTTTTGGCCCAATTTTGGACATGTTCGACAGGTCCGCTCCTGTCGGAATTTTCAGTTTTTGACCCAAAATCAGTTTTCCCAGATTTCTCTGAAAATGACTCCTCAGGTATCTGAGAACCCTCTGACACGGATGGGACTTTCGGTAGACCAGTTGAAGTCATTTTTGGCCCCCTGAAAAAAAACTTGAGTTTTGGCCCAATTTTGGACATGTTCGACAGGTCCGCTCCTGTCGGAATTTTCAGTTTTTGACCCAAAATTTGTTTTCCCAGATTTCTTGGAAAATGACTCCTCAGGTATCTGAGAACCCTCTGACACGGATCGGACTTTCAGTAGACCAGTTGAAGTCATTTTTGGCCCCCTGAAAAAAACTTGAGTTTTGGCCCAATTTTGGACATGTTCGACAGGTCCGCTCCTGTCAGAATTTTCAGTTTTTGACCCAAAATCAGTTTTCCCAGATTTCTTGGAAAATGACTCCTCAGGTATCTCAGAACCCTCTGACACGGATCGGACTTTCGGTAGACCAGTTGAAGTCATTTTTGGCCCCCTGAAAAAAACTTGAGTTTTGGCCCAATTTTGGACATGTTCGACAGGTCCGCTCCTGTCGGAATTTTCAGTTTTTGACCCAAAATCAGTTTTCCCTGATTTCTTGGAAAATGACTCTTCAGGTATCTGAGAACCCTCTGACACGGATCGGACTTTCGGTAGACCAGTTGAAGTCATTTTTGGCCCCCTGAAAAAAACTTGAGTTTTGGCCCAATTTTGGACATGTTCGACAGGTCCGCTCCTGTCGGAATTTTCAGTTTTTGACCCAAAATCAGTTTTCCCAGATTTGTTGGAAAATGACTCCTCAGGTATCTCAGAACCCTCTGACACAGATCTGACTTTCGGTAGACCAGTTGAAGTCATTTTTGGCCCCCTGAAAAAAACTTAAGTTTTGGCCCAATTTTGGACATGTTCGACAGGTCCGCTCCTGTCGGAATTTTCAGTTTTTGACCCAAAATCAGTTTTCCCAGATTTCTTGGAAAATGACTCCTCAGGTATCTGAGAACCCTCTGACACGGATCGGATTTTCGGTAGACCAGTTGAAGTCATTTTTGGCCCCCTGAAAAAAACTTGAGTTTTGGCCCAATTTTGGACATGTTCGACAGGTCCGCTCCTGTCGGAATTTTCAGTTTTTGACCCGAAATCAGTTTTCCCAGATTTCTTGGAAAATGACTCCTCAGGTATCTCAGAACCCTCTGACACGGATGGGACTTTCGGTAGACTAGTTGAAGTCATTTTTGGCCCCCTGAAAAAAACTTGAGTTTTGGCCCAATTTTGGACATGTTCGACAGGTCCGCTCCTGTCGGAATTTTCAGTTTTTGACCCAAAATCAGTTTTCCCAGATTTCTCTGAAAATGACTCCTCAGGTATCTGAGAACCCTCTGACACGGATGGGACTTTCGGTAGACCAGTTGAAGTCATTTTTGGCCCCCTGAAAAAAAACTTGAGTTTTGGCCCAATTTTGGACATGTTCGACAGGTCCGCTCCTGTCGGAATTTTCAGTTTTTGACCCAAAATTTGTTTTCCCAGATTTCTTGGAAAATGACTCCTCAGGTATCTGAGAACCCTCTGACACGGATCGGACTTTCGGTAGACCAGTTGAAGTCATTTTTGGCCCCCTGAAAAAAACTTGAGTTTTGGCCCAATTTTGGACATGTTCGACAGGTCCGCTCCTGTCGGAATTTTCACTTTTTGACCCAAAATCAGTTTTCCCAGATTTCTCTGAAAATGACTCCTCAGGTATCTGAGAACCCTCTGACACGGATCGGACTTTCGGTAGACCAGTTGAAGTCATTTTCGGCCCCCTGAAAAAAACTTGAGTTTTGGCCCAATTTTGGACATGTTCGACAGGTCCGCTCCTGTCGGAATTTTCAGTTTTTGACCCAAAATCAGTTTTCCTAGATTTCTTGGAAAATGACTCCTCAGGTATCTCAGAACCCTCTGACACGGATCGGACTTTCAGTAGACCAGTTGAAGTCATTTTTGGCCCCCTGAAAAAAACTTAAGTTTTGGCCCAATTTTGGACATGTTCGACAGGTCCGCTCCTGTCGGAATTTTCAGTTTTTGACTCAAAATCAGTTTTCCCAGATTTCTCTGAAAATGACTCCTCAGGTATCTGAGAACCCTCTGACACGGATCGGACTTTCGGTAGACCAGTTGAAGTCATTTTTGGCCCCCTGAAAAAAACTCAAGTTTTGGCCCAATTTTGGACATGTTCGACAGGTCCGCTCCTGTCAGAATTTTCAGTTTTTGACCCAAAATCAGTTTTCCCAGATTTCTTGGAAAATGACTCCTCAGGTATCTCAGAACCCTCTGACACGGATCGGACTTTCAGTAGACCAGTTGAAGTCATTTTTGGCCCCCTGAAAAAAACTTGAGTTTTGGCCCAATTTTGGACATGTTCGACAGGTCCGCTCCTGTCGGAATTTTCAGTTTTTGACCCAAAATCAGTTTTCCCTGATTTCTTGGAAAATGACTCTTCAGGTATCTGAGAACCCTCTGACACGGATCGGACTTTCGGTAGACCAGTTGAAGTCATTTTTGGCCCCCTGAAAAAAACTTGAGTTTTGGCCCAATTTTGGACATGTTCGACAGGTCCGCTCCTGTCGGAATTTTCAGTTTTTGACCCAAAATCAGTTTTCCCAGATTTGTTGGAAAATGACTCCTCAGGTATCTCAGAACCCTCTGACACAGATCTGACTTTCGGTAGACCAGTTGAAGTCATTTTTGGCCCCCTGAAAAAAACTTGAGTTTTGGCCCAATTTTGGACATGTTCGACAGGTCCGCTCCTGTCGGAATTTTCAGTTTTTGACCCAAAATCAGTTTTCCCAGATTTCTTGGAAAATGACTCCTCAGGTATCTGAGAACCCTCTGACACGGATCGGATTTTCGGTAGACCAGTTGAAGTCATTTTTGGCCCCCTGAAAAAAACTTGAGTTTTGGCCCAATTTTGGACATGTTCGACAGGTCCGCTCCTGTCGGAATTTTCAGTTTTTGACCCGAAATCAGTTTTCCCAGATTTCTTGGAAAATGACTCCTCAGGTATCTCAGAACCCTCTGACACGGATGGGACTTTCGGTAGACTAGTTGAAGTCATTTTTGGCCCCCTGAAAAAAACTTGAGTTTTGGCCCAATTTTGGACATGTTCGACAGGTCCGCTCCTGTCGGAATTTTCAGTTTTTGACCCAAAATCAGTTTTCCCAGATTTCTCTGAAAATGACTCCTCAGGTATCTGAGAACCCTCTGACACGGATCGGACTTTCGGTAGACCAGTTGAAGTCATTTTTGGCCCCCTGAAAAAAACTTGAGTTTTGGCCCAATTTTGGACATGTTCGACAGGTCCGCTCCTGTCGGAATTTTCAGTTTTTGACCCAAAATCAGTTTTTCCAGATTTCTCTGAAAATGACTCTTCAGGTATCTGAGAACCCTCTGACACGGATCGGACTTTCGGTAGACCAGTTGAAGTCATTTTTGGCCCCCTGAAAAAAACTTGAGTTTTGGCCCAATTTTGGACATGTTCGACAGGTCCGCTCCTGTCGGAATTTTCAGTTTTTGACCCAAAATCAGTTTTCCCAGATTTGTTGGAAAATGACTCCTCAGGTATCTCAGAACCCTCTGACACGGATCGGACTTTCGGTAGACCAGTTGAAGTCATTTTTGGCCCCCTGAAAAAAACTTAAGTTTTGGCCCAATTTTGGACATGTTCGACAGGTCCGCTCCTGTCGGAATTTTCAGTTTTTGACCCAAAATCAGTTTTCCCAGATTTCTTGGAAAATGACTCCTCAGGTATCCGAGAACCCTCTGACACGGATGGGACTTTCGGTAGACTAGTTGAAGTCATTTTTGGCCCCCTGAAAAAAACTTGAGTTTTGGCCCAATTTTGGACATGTTCGACAGGTCCGCTCCTGTCGGAATTTTCAGTTTTTGACCCAAAATCAGTTTTCCCAGATTTCTCTGAAAATGACTCCTCAGGTATCTGAGAACCCTCTGACACGGATCGGACTTTCGGTAGACCAGTTGAAGTCATTTTTGGCCCCCTGAAAAAAACTTGAGTTTTGGCCCAATTTTGGACATGTTCGACAGGTCCGCTCCTGTCGGAATTTTCAGTTTTTGACCCAAAATCAGTTTTTCCAGATTTCTCTGAAAATGACTCTTCAGGTATCTGAGAACCCTCTGACATGGATCGGACTTTCGGTAGACCAGTTGAAGTCATTATTGGCCCCCTTAAAAAAACTTAAGTTTTGGCCCAATTTTGGACATGTTCGACAGGTCCGCTCCTGTCGGAATTTTCAGTTTTTGACCCAAAATCAGTTTTCCCAGATTTGTTGGAAAATGACTCCTCAGGTATCTCAGAACCCTCTGACACGGATCGGACTTTCGGTAGACCAGTTGAAGTCATTTTTGGCCCCCTGAAAAAAACTTAAGTTTTGGCCCAATTTTGGACATGTTCGACAGGTCCGCTCCTGTCGGAATTTTCAGTTTTTGACCCAAAATTTGTTTTCCCAGATTTCTTGGAAAATGACTCCTCAGGTATCTGAGAACCCTCTGACACGGATCGGACTTTCGGTAGACCAGTTGAAGTCATTTTTGGCCCCCTGAAAAAAACTTGAGTTTTGGCCCAATTTTGGACATGTTCGACAGGTCCGCTCCTGTCAGAATTTTCAGTTTTTGACCCAAAATCAGTTTTCCCAGATTTCTTGGAAAATGACTCCTCAGGTATCTCAGAACCCTCTGACACGGATCGGACTTTCGGTAGACCAGTTGAAGTCATTTTTGGCCCCCTGAAAAAAACTTGAGTTTTGGCCCAATTTTGGACATGTTCGACAGGTCCGCTCCTGTCGGAATTTTCAGTTTTTGACCCAAAATCAGTTTTCCCTGATTTCTTGGAAAATGACTCTTCAGGTATCTGAGAACCCTCTGACACGGATCGGACTTTCGGTAGACCAGTTGAAGTCATTTTTGGCCCCCTGAAAAAAACTTGAGTTTTGGCCCAATTTTGGACATGTTCGACAGGTCCGCTCCTGTCGGAATTTTCAGTTTTTGACCCAAAATCAGTTTTTCCAGATTTCTCTGAAAATGACTCTTCAGGTATCTGAGAACCCTCTGACATGGATCGGACTTTCGGTAGACCAGTTGAAGTCATTATTGGCCCCCTTAAAAAAACTTAAGTTTTGGCCCAATTTTGGACATGTTCGACAGGTCCGCTCCTGTCGGAATTTTCAGTTTTTGACCCAAAATCAGTTTTCCCAGATTTTTTGGAAAATGACTCCTCAGGTATCTCAGAACCCTCTGACACGGATCGGACTTTCGGTAGACCAGTTGAAGTCATTTTTGGCCCCCTGAAAAAAAGTTAAGTTTTGGCCCAATTTTGGACATGTTCGACAGGTCCGCTCCTGTCGGAATTTTCAGTTTTTGACCCAAAATCAGTTTTCCCAGATTTCTTGGAAAATGACTCCTCAGGTATCCGAGAACCCTCTGACACGGATGGGACTTTCGGTAGACTAGTTGAAGTCATTTTTGGCCCCCTGAAAAAAACTTGAGTTTTGGCCCAATTTTGGACATGTTCGACAGGTCCGCTCCTGTCGGAATTTTCAGTTTTTGACCCAAAATCAGTTTTCCCAGATTTCTCTGAAAATGACTCCTCAGGTATCTGAGAACCCTCTGACACGGATCGGACTTTCGGTAGACCAGTTGAAGTCATTTTTGGCCCCCTGAAAAAAACTTAAGTTTTGGCCCAATTTTGGACATGTTCGACAGGTCCGCTCCTGTCGGAATTTTCAGTTTTTGACCCAAAATCAGTTTTTCCAGATTTCTCTGAAAATGACTCTTCAGGTATCTGAGAACCCTCTGACACGGATCGGACTTTCGGTAGACCAGTTGAAGTCATTATTGGCCCCCTTAAAAAAACTTAAGTTTTGGCCCAATTTTGGACATGTTCGACAGGTCCGCTCCTGTCGGAATTTTCAGTTTTTGACCCAAAATCAGTTTTCCCAGATTTGTTGGAAAATGACTCCTCAGGTATCTCAGAACCCTCTGACACGGATCGGACTTTCGGTAGACCAGTTGAAGTCATTTTTGGCCCCCTGAAAAAAACTTAAGTTTTGGCCCAATTTTGGACATGTTCGACAGGTCCGCTCCTGTCGGAATTTTCAGTTTTTGACCCAAAATCAGTTTTCCCAGATTTCTTGGAAAATGACTCCTCAGGTATCCGAGAACCCTCTGACACGGATGGGACTTTCGGTAGACTAGTTGAAGTCATTTTTGGCCCCCTGAAAAAAACTTGAGTTTTGGCCCAATTTTGGACATGTTCGACAGGTCCGCTCCTGTCGGAATTTTCAGTTTTTGACCCAAAATCAGTTTTCCCAGATTTCTCTGAAAATGACTCTTCAGGTATCTGAGAACCCTCTGACATGGATCGGACTTTCGGTAGACCAGTTGAAGTCATTATTGGCCCCCTTAAAAAAACTTAAGTTTTGGCCCAATTTTGGACATGTTCGACAGGTCCGCTCCTGTCAGAATTTTCAGTTTTTGACCCAAAATCAGTTTTCCCAGATTTCTTGGAAAATGACTCCTCAGGTATCTCAGAACCCTCTGACACGGATCGGACTTTCGGTAGACCAGTTGAAGTCATTTTTGGCCCCCTGAAAAAAACTTGAGTTTTGGCCCAATTTTGGACATGTTCGACAGGTCCGCTCCTGTCGGAATTTTCAGTTTTTGACCCAAAATCAGTTTTCCCTGATTTCTTGGAAAATGACTCTTCAGGTATCTGAGAACCCTCTGACACGGATCGGACTTTCGGTAGACCAGTTGAAGTCATTTTTGGCCCCCTGAAAAAAACTTGAGTTTTGGCCCAATTTTGGACATGTTCGACAGGTCCGCTCCTGTCGGAATTTTCAGTTTTTGACCCAAAATCAGTTTTTCCAGATTTCTCTGAAAATGACTCTTCAGGTATCTGAGAACCCTCTGACATGGATCGGACTTTCGGTAGACCAGTTGAAGTCATTATTGGCCCCCTTAAAAAAACTTAAGTTTTGGCCCAATTTTGGACATGTTCGACAGGTCCGCTCCTGTCGGAATTTTCAGTTTTTGACCCAAAATCAGTTTTCCCAGATTTTTTGGAAAATGACTCCTCAGGTATCTCAGAACCCTCTGACACGGATCGGACTTTCGGTAGACCAGTTGAAGTCATTTTTGGCCCCCTGAAAAAAAGTTAAGTTTTGGCCCAATTTTGGACATGTTCGACAGGTCCGCTCCTGTCGGAATTTTCAGTTTTTGACCCAAAATCAGTTTTCCCAGATTTCTTGGAAAATGACTCCTCAGGTATCCGAGAACCCTCTGACACGGATGGGACTTTCGGTAGACTAGTTGAAGTCATTTTTGGCCCCCTGAAAAAAACTTGAGTTTTGGCCCAATTTTGGACATGTTCGACAGGTCCGCTCCTGTCGGAATTTTCAGTTTTTGACCCAAAATCAGTTTTCCCAGATTTCTCTGAAAATGACTCCTCAGGTATCTGAGAACCCTCTGACACGGATCGGACTTTCGGTAGACCAGTTGAAGTCATTTTTGGCCCCCTGAAAAAAACTTAAGTTTTGGCCCAATTTTGGACATGTTCGACAGGTCCGCTCCTGTCGGAATTTTCAGTTTTTGACCCAAAATCAGTTTTTCCAGATTTCTCTGAAAATGACTCTTCAGGTATCTGAGAACCCTCTGACACGGATCGGACTTTCGGTAGACCAGTTGAAGTCATTATTGGCCCCCTTAAAAAAACTTAAGTTTTGGCCCAATTTTGGACATGTTCGACAGGTCCGCTCCTGTCGGAATTTTCAGTTTTTGACCCAAAATCAGTTTTCCCAGATTTGTTGGAAAATGACTCCTCAGGTATCTCAGAACCCTCTGACACGGATCGGACTTTCGGTAGACCAGTTGAAGTCATTTTTGGCCCCCTGAAAAAAACTTAAGTTTTGGCCCAATTTTGGACATGTTCGACAGGTCCGCTCCTGTCGGAATTTTCAGTTTTTGACCCAAAATCAGTTTTCCCAGATTTCTTGGAAAATGACTCCTCAGGTATCCGAGAACCCTCTGACACGGATGGGACTTTCGGTAGACTAGTTGAAGTCATTTTTGGCCCCCTGAAAAAAACTTGAGTTTTGGCCCAATTTTGGACATGTTCGACAGGTCCGCTCCTGTCGGAATTTTCAGTTTTTGACCCAAAATCAGTTTTCCCAGATTTCTCTGAAAATGACTCCTCAGGTATCTGAGAACCCTCTGACACGGATCGGACTTTCGGTAGACCAGTTGAAGTCATTTTTGGCCCCCTGAAAAAAACTTGAGTTTTGGCCCAATTTTGGACATGTTCGACAGGTCCGCTCCTGTCAGAATTTTCAGTTTTTGACCCAAAATCAGTTTTCCCAGATTTCTTGGAAAATGACTCCTCAGGTATCTCAGAACCCTCTGACACGGATCGGACTTTCGGTAGACCAGTTGAAGTCATTTTTGGCCCCCTGAAAAAAACTTGAGTTTTGGCCCAATTTTGGACATGTTCGACAGGTCCGCTCCTGTCGGAATTTTCAGTTTTTGACCCAAAATCAGTTTTCCCTGATTTCTTGGAAAATGACTCTTCAGGTATCTGAGAACCCTCTGACACGGATCGGACTTTCGGTAGACCAGTTGAAGTCATTTTTGGCCCCCTGAAAAAAACTTGAGTTTTGGCCCAATTTTGGACATGTTCGACAGGTCCGCTCCTGTCGGAATTTTCAGTTTTTGACCCAAAATCAGTTTTTCCAGATTTCTCTGAAAATGACTCTTCAGGTATCTGAGAACCCTCTGACATGGATCGGACTTTCGGTAGACCAGTTGAAGTCATTATTGGCCCCCTTAAAAAAACTTAAGTTTTGGCCCAATTTTGGACATGTTCGACAGGTCCGCTCCTGTCGGAATTTTCAGTTTTTGACCCAAAATCAGTTTTCCCAGATTTGTTGGAAAATGACTCCTCAGGTATCTCAGAACCCTCTGACACGGATCGGACTTTCGGTAGACCAGTTGAAGTCATTTTTGGCCCCCTGAAAAAAACTTAAGTTTTGGCCCAATTTTGGACATGTTCGACAGGTCCGCTCCTGTCGGAATTTTCAGTTTTTGACCCAAAATCAGTTTTCCCAGATTTCTTGGAAAATGACTCCTCAGGTATCCGAGAACCCTCTGACACGGATGGGACTTTCGGTAGACTAGTTGAAGTCATTTTTGGCCCCCTGAAAAAAACTTGAGTTTTGGCCCAATTTTGGACATGTTCGACAGGTCCGCTCCTGTCGGAATTTTCAGTTTTTGACCCAAAATCAGTTTTCCCAGATTTCTCTGAAAATGACTCCTCAGGTATCTGAGAACCCTCTGACACGGATCGGACTTTCGGTAGACCAGTTGAAGTCATTTTTGGCCCCCTGAAAAAAACTTGAGTTTTGGCCCAATTTTGGACATGTTCGACAGGTCCGCTCCTGTCGGAATTTTCAGTTTTTGACCCAAAATCAGTTTTCCTAGATTTCTTGGAAAATGACTCCTCAGGTATCTCAGAACCCCCTGACACGGATCGGACTTTCGGTAGACCAGTTGAAGTCATTTTTGGCCCCCTGAAAAAAACTTAAGTTTTGGCCCAATTTTGGACATGTTCGACAGGTCCGCTCCTGTCGGAATTTTCAGTTTTTGACCCAAAATCAGTTTTCCCAGATTTCTCTGAAAATGACTCCTCAGGTATCTGAGAACCCTCTGACACGGATGGGACTTTCGGTAGACCAGTTGAAGTCATTTTTGGCCCCCTGAAAAAAAACTTGAGTTTTGGCCCAATTTTGGACATGTTCGACAGGTCCGCTCCTGTCGGAATTTTCAGTTTTTGACCCAAAATTTGTTTTCCCAGATTTCTTGGAAAATGACTCCTCAGGTATCTGAGAACCCTCTGACACGGATCGGACTTTCAGTAGACCAGTTGAAGTCATTTTTGGCCCCCTGAAAAAAACTTGAGTTTTGGCCCAATTTTGGACATGTTCGACAGGTCCGCTCCTGTCAGAATTTTCAGTTTTTGACCCAAAATCAGTTTTCCCAGATTTCTTGGAAAATGACTCCTCAGGTATCTCAGAACCCTCTGACACGGATCGGACTTTCGGTAGACCAGTTGAAGTCATTTTTGGCCCCCTGAAAAAAACTTGAGTTTTGGCCCAATTTTGGACATGTTCGACAGGTCCGCTCCTGTCGGAATTTTCAGTTTTTGACCCAAAATCAGTTTTCCCTGATTTCTTGGAAAATGACTCTTCAGGTATCTGAGAACCCTCTGACACGGATCGGACTTTCGGTAGACCAGTTGAAGTCATTTTTGGCCCCCTGAAAAAAACTTGAGTTTTGGCCCAATTTTGGACATGTTCGACAGGTCCGCTCCTGTCGGAATTTTCAGTTTTTGACCCAAAATCAGTTTTCCCAGATTTGTTGGAAAATGACTCCTCAGGTATCTCAGAACCCTCTGACACAGATCTGACTTTCGGTAGACCAGTTGAAGTCATTTTTGGCCCCCTGAAAAAAACTTAAGTTTTGGCCCAATTTTGGACATGTTCGACAGGTCCGCTCCTGTCGGAATTTTCAGTTTTTGACCCAAAATCAGTTTTCCCAGATTTCTTGGAAAATGACTCCTCAGGTATCTGAGAACCCTCTGACACGGATCGGATTTTCAGTAGACCAGTTGAAGTCATTTTTGGCCCCCTGAAAAAAACTTGAGTTTTGGCCCAATTTTGGACATGTTCGACAGGTCCGCTCCTGTCGGAATTTTCAGTTTTTGACCCGAAATCAGTTTTCCCAGATTTCTTGGAAAATGACTCCTCAGGTATCTCAGAACCCTCTGACACGGATGGGACTTTCGGTAGACTAGTTGAAGTCATTTTTGGCCCCCTGAAAAAAACTTGAGTTTTGGCCCAATTTTGGACATGTTCGACAGGTCCGCTCCTGTCGGAATTTTCAGTTTTTGACCCAAAATCAGTTTTCCCAGATTTCTCTGAAAATGACTCCTCAGGTATCTGAGAACCCTCTGACACGGATGGGACTTTCGGTAGACCAGTTGAAGTCATTTTTGGCCCCCTGAAAAAAAACTTGAGTTTTGGCCCAATTTTGGACATGTTCGACAGGTCCGCTCCTGTCGGAATTTTCAGTTTTTGACCCAAAATTTGTTTTCCCAGATTTCTTGGAAAATGACTCCTCAGGTATCTGAGAACCCTCTGACACGGATCGGACTTTCGGTAGACCAGTTGAAGTCATTTTTGGCCCCCTGAAAAAAACTTGAGTTTTGGCCCAATTTTGGACATGTTCGACAGGTCCGCTCCTGTCGGAATTTTCACTTTTTGACCCAAAATCAGTTTTCCCAGATTTCTCTGAAAATGACTCCTCAGGTATCTGAGAACCCTCTGACACGGATCGGACTTTCGGTAGACCAGTTGAAGTCATTTTTGGCCCCCTGAAAAAAACTTGAGTTTTGGCCCAATTTTGGACATGTTCGACAGGTCCGCTCCTGTCGGAATTTTCAGTTTTTGACCCAAAATCAGTTTTCCTAGATTTCTTGGAAAATGACTCCTCAGGTATCTCAGAACCCTCTGACACGGATCGGACTTTCAGTAGACCAGTTGAAGTCATTTTTGGCCCCCTGAAAAAAACTTAAGTTTTGGCCCAATTTTGGACATGTTCGACAGGTCCGCTCCTGTCGGAATTTTCAGTTTTTGACTCAAAATCAGTTTTCCCAGATTTCTCTGAAAATGACTCCTCAGGTATCTGAGAACCCTCTGACACGGATCGGACTTTCGGTAGACCAGTTGAAGTCATTTTTGGCCCCCTGAAAAAAACTTAAGTTTTGGCCCAATTTTGGACATGTTCGACAGGTCCGCTCCTGTCAGAATTTTCAGTTTTTGACCCAAAATCAGTTTTCCCAGATTTCTTGGAAAATGACTCCTCAGGTATCTCAGAACCCTCTGACACGGATCGGACTTTCAGTAGACCAGTTGAAGTCATTTTTGGCCCCCTGAAAAAAACTTGAGTTTTGGCCCAATTTTGGACATGTTCGACAGGTCCGCTCCTGTCGGAATTTTCAGTTTTTGACCCAAAATCAGTTTTCCCTGATTTCTTGGAAAATGACTCTTCAGGTATCTGAGAACCCTCTGACACGGATCGGACTTTCGGTAGACCAGTTGAAGTCATTTTTGGCCCCCTGAAAAAAACTTGAGTTTTGGCCCAATTTTGGACATGTTCGACAGGTCCGCTCCTGTCGGAATTTTCAGTTTTTGACCCAAAATCAGTTTTCCCAGATTTCTTGGAAAATGACTCCTCAGGTATCTGAGAACCCTCTGACACGGATCGGATTTTCGGTAGACCAGTTGAAGTCATTTTTGGCCCCCTGAAAAAAACTTGAGTTTTGGCCCAATTTTGGACATGTTCGACAGGTCCGCTCCTGTCGGAATTTTCAGTTTTTGACCCGAAATCAGTTTTCCCAGATTTCTTGGAAAATGACTCCTCAGGTATCTCAGAACCCTCTGACACGGATGGGACTTTCGGTAGACTAGTTGAAGTCATTTTTGGCCCCCTGAAAAAAACTTGAGTTTTGGCCCAATTTTGGACATGTTCGACAGGTCCGCTCCTGTCGGAATTTTCAGTTTTTGACCCAAAATCAGTTTTCCCAGATTTCTCTGAAAATGACTCCTCAGGTATCTGAGAACCCTCTGACACGGATCGGACTTTCGGTAGACCAGTTGAAGTCATTTTTGGCCCCCTGAAAAAAACTTGAGTTTTGGCCCAATTTTGGACATGTTCGACAGGTCCGCTCCTGTCGGAATTTTCAGTTTTTGACCCAAAATCAGTTTTTCCAGATTTCTCTGAAAATGACTCTTCAGGTATCTGAGAACCCTCTGACACGGATCGGACTTTCGGTAGACCAGTTGAAGTCATTTTTGGCCCCCTGAAAAAAACTTGAGTTTTGGCCCAATTTTGGACATGTTCGACAGGTCCGCTCCTGTCGGAATTTTCAGTTTTTGACCCAAAATCAGTTTTCCCAGATTTGTTGGAAAATGACTCCTCAGGTATCTCAGAACCCTCTGACACGGATCGGACTTTCGGTAGACCAGTTGAAGTCATTTTTGGCCCCCTGAAAAAAACTTAAGTTTTGGCCCAATTTTGGACATGTTCGACAGGTCCGCTCCTGTCGGAATTTTCAGTTTTTGACCCAAAATCAGTTTTCCCAGATTTCTTGGAAAATGACTCCTCAGGTATCCGAGAACCCTCTGACACGGATGGGACTTTCGGTAGACTAGTTGAAGTCATTTTTGGCCCCCTGAAAAAAACTTGAGTTTTGGCCCAATTTTGGACATGTTCGACAGGTCCGCTCCTGTCGGAATTTTCAGTTTTTGACCCAAAATCAGTTTTCCCAGATTTCTCTGAAAATGACTCCTCAGGTATCTGAGAACCCTCTGACACGGATCGGACTTTCGGTAGACCAGTTGAAGTCATTTTTGGCCCCCTGAAAAAAACTTAAGTTTTGGCCCAATTTTGGACATGTTCGACAGGTCCGCTCCTGTCGGAATTTTCAGTTTTTGACCCAAAATCAGTTTTTCCAGATTTCTCTGAAAATGACTCTTCAGGTATCTGAGAACCCTCTGACACGGATCGGACTTTCGGTAGACCAGTTGAAGTCATTATTGGCCCCCTTAAAAAAACTTAAGTTTTGGCCCAATTTTGGACATGTTCGACAGGTCCGCTCCTGTCGGAATTTTCAGTTTTTGACCCAAAATCAGTTTTCCCAGATTTGTTGGAAAATGACTCCTCAGGTATCTCAGAACCCTCTGACACGGATCGGACTTTCGGTAGACCAGTTGAAGTCATTTTTGGCCCCCTGAAAAAAACTTAAGTTTTGGCCCAATTTTGGACATGTTCGACAGGTCCGCTCCTGTCGGAATTTTCAGTTTTTGACCCAAAATCAGTTTTCCCAGATTTCTTGGAAAATGACTCCTCAGGTATCCGAGAACCCTCTGACACGGATGGGACTTTCGGTAGACTAGTTGAAGTCATTTTTGGCCCCCTGAAAAAAACTTGAGTTTTGGCCCAATTTTGGACATGTTCGACAGGTCCGCTCCTGTCGGAATTTTCAGTTTTTGACCCAAAATCAGTTTTCCCAGATTTCTCTGAAAATGACTCCTCAGGTATCTGAGAACCCTCTGACACGGATCGGACTTTCGGTAGACCAGTTGAAGTCATTTTTGGCCCCCTGAAAAAAACTTGAGTTTTGGCCCAATTTTGGACATGTTCGACAGGTCCGCTCCTGTCAGAATTTTCAGTTTTTGACCCAAAATCAGTTTTCCCAGATTTCTTGGAAAATGACTCCTCAGGTATCTCAGAACCCTCTGACACGGATCGGACTTTCGGTAGACCAGTTGAAGTCATTTTTGGCCCCCTGAAAAAAACTTGAGTTTTGGCCCAATTTTGGACATGTTCGACAGGTCCGCTCCTGTCGGAATTTTCAGTTTTTGACCCAAAATCAGTTTTCCCTGATTTCTTGGAAAATGACTCTTCAGGTATCTGAGAACCCTCTGACACGGATCGGACTTTCGGTAGACCAGTTGAAGTCATTTTTGGCCCCCTGAAAAAAACTTGAGTTTTGGCCCAATTTTGGACATGTTCGACAGGTCCGCTCCTGTCGGAATTTTCAGTTTTTGACCCAAAATCAGTTTTTCCAGATTTCTCTGAAAATGACTCTTCAGGTATCTGAGAACCCTCTGACATGGATCGGACTTTCGGTAGACCAGTTGAAGTCATTATTGGCCCCCTTAAAAAAACTTAAGTTTTGGCCCAATTTTGGACATGTTCGACAGGTCCGCTCCTGTCGGAATTTTCAGTTTTTGACCCAAAATCAGTTTTCCCAGATTTGTTGGAAAATGACTCCTCAGGTATCTCAGAACCCTCTGACACGGATCGGACTTTCGGTAGACCAGTTGAAGTCATTTTTGGCCCCCTGAAAAAAACTTAAGTTTTGGCCCAATTTTGGACATGTTCGACAGGTCCGCTCCTGTCGGAATTTTCAGTTTTTGACCCAAAATCAGTTTTCCCAGATTTCTTGGAAAATGACTCCTCAGGTATCCGAGAACCCTCTGACACGGATGGGACTTTCGGTAGACTAGTTGAAGTCATTTTTGGCCCCCTGAAAAAAACTTGAGTTTTGGCCCAATTTTGGACATGTTCGACAGGTCCGCTCCTGTCGGAATTTTCAGTTTTTGACCCAAAATCAGTTTTCCCAGATTTCTCTGAAAATGACTCCTCAGGTATCTGAGAACCCTCTGACACGGATCGGACTTTCGGTAGACCAGTTGAAGTCATTTTTGGCCCCCTGAAAAAAACTTGAGTTTTGGCCCAATTTTGGACATGTTCGACAGGTCCGCTCCTGTCGGAATTTTCAGTTTTTGACCCAAAATCAGTTTTCCTAGATTTCTTGGAAAATGACTCCTCAGGTATCTCAGAACCCCCTGACACGGATCGGACTTTCGGTAGACCAGTTGAAGTCATTTTTGGCCCCCTGAAAAAAACTTAAGTTTTGGCCCAATTTTGGACATGTTCGACAGGTCCGCTCCTGTCGGAATTTTCAGTTTTTGACCCAAAATCAGTTTTCCCAGATTTCTCTGAAAATGACTCCTCAGGTATCTGAGAACCCTCTGACACGGATGGGACTTTCGGTAGACCAGTTGAAGTCATTTTTGGCCCCCTGAAAAAAAACTTGAGTTTTGGCCCAATTTTGGACATGTTCGACATGTCCGCTCCTGTCGGAATTTTCAGTTTTTGACCCAAAATTTGTTTTCCCAGATTTCTTGGAAAATGACTCCTCAGGTATCTGAGAACCCTCTGACACGGATCGGACTTTCAGTAGACCAGTTGAAGTCATTTTTGGCCCCCTGAAAAAAACTTGAGTTTTGGCCCAATTTTGGACATGTTCGACAGGTCCGCTCCTGTCAGAATTTTCAGTTTTTGACCCAAAATCAGTTTTCCCAGATTTCTTGGAAAATGACTCCTCAGGTATCTCAGAACCCTCTGACACGGATCGGACTTTCGGTAGACCAGTTGAAGTCATTTTTGGCCCCCTGAAAAAAACTTGAGTTTTGGCCCAATTTTGGACATGTTCGACAGGTCCGCTCCTGTCGGAATTTTCAGTTTTTGACCCAAAATCAGTTTTCCCTGATTTCTTGGAAAATGACTCTTCAGGTATCTGAGAACCCTCTGACACGGATCGGACTTTCGGTAGACCAGTTGAAGTCATTTTTGGCCCCCTGAAAAAAACTTGAGTTTTGGCCCAATTTTGGACATGTTCGACAGGTCCGCTCCTGTCGGAATTTTCAGTTTTTGACCCAAAATCAGTTTTCCCAGATTTGTTGGAAAATGACTCCTCAGGTATCTCAGAACCCTCTGACACAGATCTGACTTTCGGTAGACCAGTTGAAGTCATTTTTGGCCCCCTGAAAAAAACTTAAGTTTTGGCCCAATTTTGGACATGTTCGACAGGTCCGCTCCTGTCGGAATTTTCAGTTTTTGACCCAAAATCAGTTTTCCCAGATTTCTTGGAAAATGACTCCTCAGGTATCCGAGAACCCTCTGACACGGATGGGACTTTCGGTAGACTAGTTGAAGTCATTTTTGGCCCCCTGAAAAAAACTTGAGTTTTGGCCCAATTTTGGACATGTTCGACAGGTCCGCTCCTGTCGGAATTTTCAGTTTTTGACCCAAAATCAGTTTTCCCAGATTTCTCTGAAAATGACTCCTCAGGTATCTGAGAACCCTCTGACACGGATCGGACTTTCGGTAGACCAGTTGAAGTCATTTTTGGCCCCCTGAAAAAAACTTGAGTTTTGGCCCAATTTTGGACATGTTCGACAGGTCCGCTCCTGTCAGAATTTTCAGTTTTTGACCCAAAATCAGTTTTCCCAGATTTCTTGGAAAATGACTCCTCAGGTATCTCAGAACCCTCTGACACGGATCGGACTTTCGGTAGACCAGTTGAAGTCATTTTTGGCCCCCTGAAAAAAACTTGAGTTTTGGCCCAATTTTGGACATGTTCGACAGGTCCGCTCCTGTCGGAATTTTCAGTTTTTGACCCAAAATCAGTTTTCCCTGATTTCTTGGAAAATGACTCTTCAGGTATCTGAGAACCCTCTGACACGGATCGGACTTTCGGTAGACCAGTTGAAGTCATTTTTGGCCCCCTGAAAAAAACTTGAGTTTTGGCCCAATTTTGGACATGTTCGACAGGTCCGCTCCTGTCGGAATTTTCAGTTTTTGACCCAAAATCAGTTTTTCCAGATTTCTCTGAAAATGACTCTTCAGGTATCTGAGAACCCTCTGACATGGATCGGACTTTCGGTAGACCAGTTGAAGTCATTATTGGCCCCCTTAAAAAAACTTAAGTTTTGGCCCAATTTTGGACATGTTCGACAGGTCCGCTCCTGTCGGAATTTTCAGTTTTTGACCCAAAATCAGTTTTCCCAGATTTGTTGGAAAATGACTCCTCAGGTATCTCAGAACCCTCTGACACGGATCGGACTTTCGGTAGACCAGTTGAAGTCATTTTTGGCCCCCTGAAAAAAACTTAAGTTTTGGCCCAATTTTGGACATGTTCGACAGGTCCGCTCCTGTCGGAATTTTCAGTTTTTGACCCAAAATCAGTTTTCCCAGATTTCTTGGAAAATGACTCCTCAGGTATCCGAGAACCCTCTGACACGGATGGGACTTTCGGTAGACTAGTTGAAGTCATTTTTGGCCCCCTGAAAAAAACTTGAGTTTTGGCCCAATTTTGGACATGTTCGACAGGTCCGCTCCTGTCGGAATTTTCAGTTTTTGACCCAAAATCAGTTTTCCCAGATTTCTCTGAAAATGACTCCTCAGGTATCTGAGAACCCTCTGACACGGATCGGACTTTCGGTAGACCAGTTGAAGTCATTTTTGGCCCCCTGAAAAAAACTTGAGTTTTGGCCCAATTTTGGACATGTTCGACAGGTCCGCTCCTGTCGGAATTTTCAGTTTTTGACCCAAAATCAGTTTTCCTAGATTTCTTGGAAAATGACTCCTCAGGTATCTCAGAACCCCCTGACACGGATCGGACTTTCGGTAGACCAGTTGAAGTCATTTTTGGCCCCCTGAAAAAAACTTAAGTTTTGGCCCAATTTTGGACATGTTCGACAGGTCCGCTCCTGTCGGAATTTTCAGTTTTTGACCCAAAATCAGTTTTCCCAGATTTCTCTGAAAATGACTCCTCAGGTATCTGAGAACCCTCTGACACGGATGGGACTTTCGGTAGACCAGTTGAAGTCATTTTTGGCCCCCTGAAAAAAAACTTGAGTTTTGGCCCAATTTTGGACATGTTCGACATGTCCGCTCCTGTCGGAATTTTCAGTTTTTGACCCAAAATTTGTTTTCCCAGATTTCTTGGAAAATGACTCCTCAGGTATCTGAGAACCCTCTGACACGGATCGGACTTTCAGTAGACCAGTTGAAGTCATTTTTGGCCCCCTGAAAAAAACTTGAGTTTTGGCCCAATTTTGGACATGTTCGACAGGTCCGCTCCTGTCAGAATTTTCAGTTTTTGACCCAAAATCAGTTTTCCCAGATTTCTTGGAAAATGACTCCTCAGGTATCTCAGAACCCTCTGACACGGATCGGACTTTCGGTAGACCAGTTGAAGTCATTTTTGGCCCCCTGAAAAAAACTTGAGTTTTGGCCCAATTTTGGACATGTTCGACAGGTCCGCTCCTGTCGGAATTTTCAGTTTTTGACCCAAAATCAGTTTTCCCTGATTTCTTGGAAAATGACTCTTCAGGTATCTGAGAACCCTCTGACACGGATCGGACTTTCGGTAGACCAGTTGAAGTCATTTTTGGCCCCCTGAAAAAAACTTGAGTTTTGGCCCAATTTTGGACATGTTCGACAGGTCCGCTCCTGTCGGAATTTTCAGTTTTTGACCCAAAATCAGTTTTCCCAGATTTGTTGGAAAATGACTCCTCAGGTATCTCAGAACCCTCTGACACAGATCTGACTTTCGGTAGACCAGTTGAAGTCATTTTTGGCCCCCTGAAAAAAACTTAAGTTTTGGCCCAATTTTGGACATGTTCGACAGGTCCGCTCCTGTCGGAATTTTCAGTTTTTGACCCAAAATCAGTTTTCCCAGATTTCTTGGAAAATGACTCCTCAGGTATCTGAGAACCCTCTGACACGGATCGGATTTTCGGTAGACCAGTTGAAGTCATTTTTGGCCCCCTGAAAAAAACTTGAGTTTTGGCCCAATTTTGGACATGTTCGACAGGTCCGCTCCTGTCGGAATTTTCAGTTTTTGACCCGAAATCAGTTTTCCCAGATTTCTTGGAAAATGACTCCTCAGGTATCTCAGAACCCTCTGACACGGATGGGACTTTCGGTAGACTAGTTGAAGTCATTTTTGGCCCCCTGAAAAAAACTTGAGTTTTGGCCCAATTTTGGACATGTTCGACAGGTCCGCTCCTGTCGGAATTTTCAGTTTTTGACCCAAAATCAGTTTTCCCAGATTTCTCTGAAAATGACTCCTCAGGTATCTGAGAACCCTCTGACACGGATGGGACTTTCGGTAGACCAGTTGAAGTCATTTTTGGCCCCCTGAAAAAAAACTTGAGTTTTGGCCCAATTTTGGACATGTTCGACAGGTCCGCTCCTGTCGGAATTTTCAGTTTTTGACCCAAAATTTGTTTTCCCAGATTTCTTGGAAAATGACTCCTCAGGTATCTGAGAACCCTCTGACACGGATCGGACTTTCGGTAGACCAGTTGAAGTCATTTTTGGCCCCCTGAAAAAAACTTGAGTTTTGGCCCAATTTTGGACATGTTCGACAGGTCCGCTCCTGTCGGAATTTTCACTTTTTGACCCAAAATCAGTTTTCCCAGATTTCTCTGAAAATGACTCCTCAGGTATCTGAGAACCCTCTGACACGGATCGGACTTTCGGTAGACCAGTTGAAGTCATTTTTGGCCCCCTGAAAAAAACTTGAGTTTTGGCCCAATTTTGGACATGTTCGACAGGTCCGCTCCTGTCGGAATTTTCAGTTTTTGACCCAAAATCAGTTTTCCTAGATTTCTTGGAAAATGACTCCTCAGGTATCTCAGAACCCTCTGACACGGATCGGACTTTCAGTAGACCAGTTGAAGTCATTTTTGGCCCCCTGAAAAAAACTTAAGTTTTGGCCCAATTTTGGACATGTTCGACAGGTCCGCTCCTGTCGGAATTTTCAGTTTTTGACTCAAAATCAGTTTTCCCAGATTTCTCTGAAAATGACTCCTCAGGTATCTGAGAACCCTCTGACACGGATCGGACTTTCGGTAGACCAGTTGAAGTCATTTTTGGCCCCCTGAAAAAAACTTAAGTTTTGGCCCAATTTTGGACATGTTCGACAGGTCCGCTCCTGTCAGAATTTTCAGTTTTTGACCCAAAATCAGTTTTCCCAGATTTCTTGGAAAATGACTCCTCAGGTATCTCAGAACCCTCTGACACGGATCGGACTTTCAGTAGACCAGTTGAAGTCATTTTTGGCCCCCTGAAAAAAACTTGAGTTTTGGCCCAATTTTGGACATGTTCGACAGGTCCGCTCCTGTCGGAATTTTCAGTTTTTGACCCAAAATCAGTTTTCCCTGATTTCTTGGAAAATGACTCTTCAGGTATCTGAGAACCCTCTGACACGGATCGGACTTTCGGTAGACCAGTTGAAGTCATTTTTGGCCCCCTGAAAAAAACTTGAGTTTTGGCCCAATTTTGGACATGTTCGACAGGTCCGCTCCTGTCGGAATTTTCAGTTTTTGACCCAAAATCAGTTTTCCCAGATTTGTTGGAAAATGACTCCTCAGGTATCTCAGAACCCTCTGACACAGATCTGACTTTCGGTAGACCAGTTGAAGTCATTTTTGGCCCCCTGAAAAAAACTTGAGTTTTGGCCCAATTTTGGACATGTTCGACAGGTCCGCTCCTGTCGGAATTTTCAGTTTTTGACCCAAAATCAGTTTTCCCAGATTTCTTGGAAAATGACTCCTCAGGTATCTGAGAACCCTCTGACACGGATCGGATTTTCGGTAGACCAGTTGAAGTCATTTTTGGCCCCCTGAAAAAAACTTGAGTTTTGGCCCAATTTTGGACATGTTCGACAGGTCCGCTCCTGTCGGAATTTTCAGTTTTTGACCCGAAATCAGTTTTCCCAGATTTCTTGGAAAATGACTCCTCAGGTATCTCAGAACCCTCTGACACGGATGGGACTTTCGGTAGACTAGTTGAAGTCATTTTTGGCCCCCTGAAAAAAACTTGAGTTTTGGCCCAATTTTGGACATGTTCGACAGGTCCGCTCCTGTCGGAATTTTCAGTTTTTGACCCAAAATCAGTTTTCCCAGATTTCTCTGAAAATGACTCCTCAGGTATCTGAGAACCCTCTGACACGGATCGGACTTTCGGTAGACCAGTTGAAGTCATTTTTGGCCCCCTGAAAAAAACTTGAGTTTTGGCCCAATTTTGGACATGTTCGACAGGTCCGCTCCTGTCGGAATTTTCAGTTTTTGACCCAAAATCAGTTTTTCCAGATTTCTCTGAAAATGACTCTTCAGGTATCTGAGAACCCTCTGACACGGATCGGACTTTCGGTAGACCAGTTGAAGTCATTTTTGGCCCCCTGAAAAAAACTTGAGTTTTGGCCCAATTTTGGACATGTTCGACAGGTCCGCTCCTGTCGGAATTTTCAGTTTTTGACCCAAAATCAGTTTTCCCAGATTTGTTGGAAAATGACTCCTCAGGTATCTCAGAACCCTCTGACACGGATCGGACTTTCGGTAGACCAGTTGAAGTCATTTTTGGCCCCCTGAAAAAAACTTAAGTTTTGGCCCAATTTTGGACATGTTCGACAGGTCCGCTCCTGTCGGAATTTTCACTTTTTGACCCAAAATCAGTTTTCCCAGATTTCTCTGAAAATGACTCCTCAGGTATCTGAGAACCCTCTGACACGGATCGGACTTTCGGTAGACCAGTTGAAGTCATTTTTGGCCCCCTGAAAAAAACTTGAGTTTTGGCCCAATTTTGGACATGTTCGACAGGTCCGCTCCTGTCGGAATTTTCAGTTTTTGACCCAAAATCAGTTTTCCTAGATTTCTTGGAAAATGACTCCTCAGGTATCTCAGAACCCTCTGACACGGATCGGACTTTCAGTAGACCAGTTGAAGTCATTTTTGGCCCCCTGAAAAAAACTTAAGTTTTGGCCCAATTTTGGACATGTTCGACAGGTCCGCTCCTGTCGGAATTTTCAGTTTTTGACTCAAAATCAGTTTTCCCAGATTTCTCTGAAAATGACTCCTCAGGTATCTGAGAACCCTCTGACACGGATCGGACTTTCGGTAGACCAGTTGAAGTCATTTTTGGCCCCCTGAAAAAAACTTAAGTTTTGGCCCAATTTTGGACATGTTCGACAGGTCCGCTCCTGTCAGAATTTTCAGTTTTTGACCCAAAATCAGTTTTCCCAGATTTCTTGGAAAATGACTCCTCAGGTATCTCAGAACCCTCTGACACGGATCGGACTTTCAGTAGACCAGTTGAAGTCATTTTTGGCCCCCTGAAAAAAACTTGAGTTTTGGCCCAATTTTGGACATGTTCGACAGGTCCGCTCCTGTCGGAATTTTCAGTTTTTGACCCAAAATCAGTTTTCCCTGATTTCTTGGAAAATGACTCTTCAGGTATCTGAGAACCCTCTGACACGGATCGGACTTTCGGTAGACCAGTTGAAGTCATTTTTGGCCCCCTGAAAAAAACTTGAGTTTTGGCCCAATTTTGGACATGTTCGACAGGTCCGCTCCTGTCGGAATTTTCAGTTTTTGACCCAAAATCAGTTTTCCCAGATTTGTTGGAAAATGACTCCTCAGGTATCTCAGAACCCTCTGACACAGATCTGACTTTCGGTAGACCAGTTGAAGTCATTTTTGGCCCCCTGAAAAAAACTTGAGTTTTGGCCCAATTTTGGACATGTTCGACAGGTCCGCTCCTGTCGGAATTTTCAGTTTTTGACCCAAAATCAGTTTTCCCAGATTTCTTGGAAAATGACTCCTCAGGTATCTGAGAACCCTCTGACACGGATCGGATTTTCGGTAGACCAGTTGAAGTCATTTTTGGCCCCCTGAAAAAAACTTGAGTTTTGGCCCAATTTTGGACATGTTCGACAGGTCCGCTCCTGTCGGAATTTTCAGTTTTTGACCCGAAATCAGTTTTCCCAGATTTCTTGGAAAATGACTCCTCAGGTATCTCAGAACCCTCTGACACGGATGGGACTTTCGGTAGACTAGTTGAAGTCATTTTTGGCCCCCTGAAAAAAACTTGAGTTTTGGCCCAATTTTGGACATGTTCGACAGGTCCGCTCCTGTCGGAATTTTCAGTTTTTGACCCAAAATCAGTTTTCCCAGATTTCTCTGAAAATGACTCCTCAGGTATCTGAGAACCCTCTGACACGGATCGGACTTTCGGTAGACCAGTTGAAGTCATTTTTGGCCCCCTGAAAAAAACTTGAGTTTTGGCCCAATTTTGGACATGTTCGACAGGTCCGCTCCTGTCGGAATTTTCAGTTTTTGACCCAAAATCAGTTTTTCCAGATTTCTCTGAAAATGACTCTTCAGGTATCTGAGAACCCTCTGACACGGATCGGACTTTCGGTAGACCAGTTGAAGTCATTTTTGGCCCCCTGAAAAAAACTTGAGTTTTGGCCCAATTTTGGACATGTTCGACAGGTCCGCTCCTGTCGGAATTTTCAGTTTTTGACCCAAAATCAGTTTTCCCAGATTTGTTGGAAAATGACTCCTCAGGTATCTCAGAACCCTCTGACACGGATCGGACTTTCGGTAGACCAGTTGAAGTCATTTTTGGCCCCCTGAAAAAAACTTAAGTTTTGGCCCAATTTTGGACATGTTCGACAGGTCCGCTCCTGTCGGAATTTTCAGTTTTTGACCCAAAATCAGTTTTCCCAGATTTCTTGGAAAATGACTCCTCAGGTATCCGAGAACCCTCTGACACGGATGGGACTTTCGGTAGACTAGTTGAAGTCATTTTTGGCCCCCTGAAAAAAACTTGAGTTTTGGCCCAATTTTGGACATGTTCGACAGGTCCGCTCCTGTCGGAATTTTCAGTTTTTGACCCAAAATCAGTTTTCCCAGATTTCTCTGAAAATGACTCCTCAGGTATCTGAGAACCCTCTGACACGGATCGGACTTTCGGTAGACCAGTTGAAGTCATTTTTGGCCCCCTGAAAAAAACTTGAGTTTTGGCCCAATTTTGGACATGTTCGACAGGTCCGCTCCTGTCAGAATTTTCAGTTTTTGACCCAAAATCAGTTTTCCCAGATTTCTTGGAAAATGACTCCTCAGGTATCTCAGAACCCTCTGACACGGATCGGACTTTCGGTAGACCAGTTGAAGTCATTTTTGGCCCCCTGAAAAAAACTTGAGTTTTGGCCCAATTTTGGACATGTTCGACAGGTCCGCTCCTGTCGGAATTTTCAGTTTTTGACCCAAAATCAGTTTTCCCTGATTTCTTGGAAAATGACTCTTCAGGTATCTGAGAACCCTCTGACACGGATCGGACTTTCGGTAGACCAGTTGAAGTCATTTTTGGCCCCCTGAAAAAAACTTGAGTTTTGGCCCAATTTTGGACATGTTCGACAGGTCCGCTCCTGTCGGAATTTTCAGTTTTTGACCCAAAATCAGTTTTTCCAGATTTCTCTGAAAATGACTCTTCAGGTATCTGAGAACCCTCTGACACGGATCGGACTTTCGGTAGACCAGTTGAAGTCATTTTTGGCCCCCTGAAAAAAACTTGAGTTTTGGCCCAATTTTGGACATGTTCGACAGGTCCGCTCCTGTCGGAATTTTCAGTTTTTGACCCAAAATCAGTTTTCCTAGATTTCTTGGAAAATGACTCCTCAGGTATCTCAGAACCCTCTGACACGGATCGGACTTTCAGTAGACCAGTTGAAGTCATTTTTGGCCCCCTGAAAAAAACTTAAGTTTTGGCCCAATTTTGGACATGTTCGACAGGTCCGCTCCTGTCGGAATTTTCAGTTTTTGACTCAAAATCAGTTTTCCCAGATTTCTCTGAAAATGACTCCTCAGGTATCTGAGAACCCTCTGACACGGATCGGACTTTCGGTAGACCAGTTGAAGTCATTTTTGGCCCCCTGAAAAAAACTTAAGTTTTGGCCCAATTTTGGACATGTTCGACAGGTCCGCTCCTGTCAGAATTTTCAGTTTTTGACCCAAAATCAGTTTTCCCAGATTTCTTGGAAAATGACTCCTCAGGTATCTCAGAACCCTCTGACACGGATCGGACTTTCAGTAGACCAGTTGAAGTCATTTTTGGCCCCCTGAAAAAAACTTGAGTTTTGGCCCAATTTTGGACATGTTCGACAGGTCCGCTCCTGTCGGAATTTTCAGTTTTTGACCCAAAATCAGTTTTCCCTGATTTCTTGGAAAATGACTCTTCAGGTATCTGAGAACCCTCTGACACGGATCGGACTTTCGGTAGACCAGTTGAAGTCATTTTTGGCCCCCTGAAAAAAACTTGAGTTTTGGCCCAATTTTGGACATGTTCGACAGGTCCGCTCCTGTCGGAATTTTCAGTTTTTGACCCAAAATCAGTTTTCCCAGATTTCTCTGAAAATGACTCCTCAGGTATCTGAGAACCCTCTGACACGGATCGGACTTTCGGTAGACCAGTTGAAGTCATTTTTGGCCCCCTGAAAAAAACTTGAGTTTTGGCCCAATTTTGGACATGTTCGACAGGTCCGCTCCTGTCGGAATTTTCAGTTTTTGACCCAAAATCAGTTTTTCCAGATTTCTCTGAAAATGACTCTTCAGGTATCTGAGAACCCTCTGACACGGATCGGACTTTCGGTAGACCAGTTGAAGTCATTTTTGGCCCCCTGAAAAAAACTTGAGTTTTGGCCCAATTTTGGACATGTTCGACAGGTCCGCTCCTGTCGGAATTTTCAGTTTTTGACTCAAAATCAGTTTTCCCAGATTTCTCTGAAAATGACTCCTCAGGTATCTGAGAACCCTCTGACACGGATCGGACTTTCGGTAGACCAGTTGAAGTCATTTTTGGCCCCCTGAAAAAAACTTAAGTTTTGGCCCAATTTTGGACATGTTCGACAGGTCCGCTCCTGTCAGAATTTTCAGTTTTTGACCCAAAATCAGTTTTCCCAGATTTCTTGGAAAATGACTCCTCAGGTATCTCAGAACCCTCTGACACGGATCGGACTTTCAGTAGACCAGTTGAAGTCATTTTTGGCCCCCTGAAAAAAACTTGAGTTTTGGCCCAATTTTGGACATGTTCGACAGGTCCGCTCCTGTCGGAATTTTCAGTTTTTGACCCAAAATCAGTTTTCCCTGATTTCTTGGAAAATGACTCTTCAGGTATCTGAGAACCCTCTGACACGGATCGGACTTTCGGTAGACCAGTTGAAGTCATTTTTGGCCCCCTGAAAAAAACTTGAGTTTTGGCCCAATTTTGGACATGTTCGACAGGTCCGCTCCTGTCGGAATTTTCAGTTTTTGACCCAAAATCAGTTTTCCCAGATTTGTTGGAAAATGACTCCTCAGGTATCTCAGAACCCTCTGACACAGATCTGACTTTCGGTAGACCAGTTGAAGTCATTTTTGGCCCCCTGAAAAAAACTTGAGTTTTGGCCCAATTTTGGACATGTTCGACAGGTCCGCTCCTGTCGGAATTTTCAGTTTTTGACCCAAAATCAGTTTTCCCAGATTTCTTGGAAAATGACTCCTCAGGTATCTGAGAACCCTCTGACACGGATCGGATTTTCGGTAGACCAGTTGAAGTCATTTTTGGCCCCCTGAAAAAAACTTGAGTTTTGGCCCAATTTTGGACATGTTCGACAGGTCCGCTCCTGTCGGAATTTTCAGTTTTTGACCCGAAATCAGTTTTCCCAGATTTCTTGGAAAATGACTCCTCAGGTATCTCAGAACCCTCTGACACGGATGGGACTTTCGGTAGACTAGTTGAAGTCATTTTTGGCCCCCTGAAAAAAACTTGAGTTTTGGCCCAATTTTGGACATGTTCGACAGGTCCGCTCCTGTCGGAATTTTCAGTTTTTGACCCAAAATCAGTTTTCCCAGATTTCTCTGAAAATGACTCCTCAGGTATCTGAGAACCCTCTGACACGGATCGGACTTTCGGTAGACCAGTTGAAGTCATTTTTGGCCCCCTGAAAAAAACTTGAGTTTTGGCCCAATTTTGGACATGTTCGACAGGTCCGCTCCTGTCGGAATTTTCAGTTTTTGACCCAAAATCAGTTTTTCCAGATTTCTCTGAAAATGACTCTTCAGGTATCTGAGAACCCTCTGACACGGATCGGACTTTCGGTAGACCAGTTGAAGTCATTTTTGGCCCCCTGAAAAAAACTTGAGTTTTGGCCCAATTTTGGACATGTTCGACAGGTCCGCTCCTGTCGGAATTTTCAGTTTTTGACCCAAAATCAGTTTTCCCAGATTTGTTGGAAAATGACTCCTCAGGTATCTCAGAACCCTCTGACACGGATCGGACTTTCGGTAGACCAGTTGAAGTCATTTTTGGCCCCCTGAAAAAAACTTAAGTTTTGGCCCAATTTTGGACATGTTCGACAGGTCCGCTCCTGTCGGAATTTTCAGTTTTTGACCCAAAATCAGTTTTCCCAGATTTCTTGGAAAATGACTCCTCAGGTATCTGAGAACCCTCTGACACGGATCGGACTTTCGGTAGACCAGTTGAAGTCATTTTTGGCCCCCTGAAAAAAACTTGAGTTTTGGCCCAATTTTGGACATGTTCGACAGGTCCGCTCCTGTCGGAATTTTCAGTTTTTGACCCAAAATCAGTTTTCCCAGATTTCTTGGAAAATGACTCCTCAAATATCTCAGAACCCTCTGACTCGGATCGGACTTTCGGTAGACCAGTTGAAGTCATTTTTGGCCCCCTGAAAAAAACTTAAGTTTTGGCCCAATTTTGGACATGTTCGACAGGTCCGCTCCTGTCGGAATTTTCAGTTTTTGACCCAAAATCAGTTTTCCCAGATTTCTTGGAAAATGACTCCTCAGGTATCTGAGAACCCTCTGACACGGATCGGATTTTCGGTAGACCAGTTGAAGTCATTTTTGGCCCCCTGAAAAAAACTTGAGTTTTGGCCCAATTTTGGACATGTTCGACAGGTCCGCTCCTGTCGGAATTTTCAGTTTTTGACCCAAAATCAGTTTTCCCAGATTTCTTGGAAAATGACTCCTCAGGTATCTCAGAACCCTCTGACACGGATCGGACTTTCGGTAGACCAGTTGAAGTCATTTTTGGCCCCCTGAAAAAAACTTGAGTTTTGGCCCACTTTTGGACATGTTCGACAGGTCCGCTCCTGTCGGAATTTTCAGTTTTTGACCCAAAATCAGTTTTCCCAGATTTCTTGGAAAATGACTCCTCAGGTATCTGAGAACCCTCTGACACGGATCGGACTTTCGGTAGACCAGTTGAAGTCATTTTTGGCCCCCTGAAAAAAAACTTGAGTTTTGGCCCAATTTTGGACATGTTCGACAGGTCCGCTCCTGTCGGAATTTTCAGTTTTTGACCCAAAATCAGTTTTCCCAGATTTCTTGGAAAATGACTCCTGAGGTATCTCAGAACCCTCTGACACGGATCGGACTTTCGGTAGACTAGTTGAAGTCATTTTTGGCCCCCTGAAAAAAAACTTGAGTTTTGGCCCAATTTTGGACATGTTCGACAGGTCCGCTCCTGTCGGAATTTTCAGTTTTTGACCCAAAATCAGTTTTCCCAGATTTCTTGGAAAATGACTCCTCAGGTATCTGAGAACCCTCTGACACGGATCGGACTTTCGGTAGACCAGTTGAAGTCATTTTTGGCCCCCTGAAAAAAACTTAAGTTTTGGCCCAATTTTGGACATGTTCGACAGGTCCGCTCCTGTCGGAATTTTCAGTTTTTGACCCAAAATCAGTTTTTCCAGATTTCTCTGAAAATGACTCTTCAGGTATCTGAGAACCCTCTGACACGGATCGGACTTTCGGTAGACCAGTTGAAGTCATTTTTGGCCCCCTTAAAAAAACTTAAGTTTTGGCCCAATTTTGGACATGTTCGACAGGTCCGCTCCTGTCGGAATTTTCAGTTTTTGACCCAAAATCAGTTTTCCCAGATTTCTTGGAAAATGACTCCTCAGGTATCTCAGAACCCTCTGACACGGATCGGACTTTCAGTAGACCAGTTGAAGTCATTTTTGACCCCCTGAAAAAAACTTAAGTTTTGGCCCAATTTTGGACATGTTCGACAGGTCCGCTCCTGTCGGAATTTTCAGTTTTTGACCCAAAATCAGTTTTCCCAGATTTCTTGGAAAATGACTCCTCAGGTATCTGAGAACCCTCTGACACGGATCGGATTTTCGGTAGACCAGTTGAAGTCATTTTTGGCCCCCTGAAAAAAACTTGAGTTTTGGCCCAATTTTGGACATGTTCGACAGGTCCGCTCCTGTCGGAATTTTCAGTTTTTGACCCAAAATCAGTTTTCCCAGATTTCTTGGAAAATGACTCCTCAGGTATCTCAGAACCCTCTGACACGGATCGGACTTTCGGTAGACCAGTTGAAGTCATTTTTGGCCCCCTGAAAAAAACTTGAGTTTTGGCCCAATTTTGGACATGTTCGACAGGTCCGCTCCTGTCGGAATTTTCAGTTTTTGACCCAAAATCAGTTTTCCCAGATTTCTTGGAAAATGACTCCTCAGGTATCTGAGAACCCTCTGACACGGATCGGACTTTCGGTAGACCAGTTGAAGTCATTTTTGGCCCCCTGAAAAAAACTTGAGTTTTGGCCCAATTTTGGACATGTTCGACAGGTCCGCTCCTGTTGGAATTTTCAGTTTTTGACCCAAAATCAGTTTTTCCAGATTTCTTGGAAAATGACTCCTCAAATATCTCAGAACCCTCTCTCTCGGATCGGACTTTCGGTAGACCAGTTGAAGTCATTTTTGGCCCCCTGAAAAAAACTTAAGTTTTGGCCCAATTTTGGACATGTTCGACAGGTCCGCTCCTGTCGGAATTTTCAGTTTTTGACCCAAAATCAGTTTTCCCAGATTTCTTGGAAAATGACTCCTCAGGTATCTGAGAACCCTCTGACACGGATCGGATTTTCGGTAGACCAGTTGAAGTCATTTTTGGCCCCCTGAAAAAAACTTGAGTTTTGGCCCAATTTTGGACATGTTCGACAGGTCCGCTCCTGTCGGAATTTTCAGTTTTTGACCCAAAATCAGTTTTCCCAGATTTCTTGGAAAATGACTCCTCAGGTATCTCAGAACCCTCTGACACGGATCGGACTTTCGGTAGACCAGTTGAAGTCATTTTTGGCCCCCTGAAAAAAACTTGAGTTTTGGCCCACTTTTGGACATGTTCGACAGGTCCGCTCCTGTCGGATTTTTCAGTTTTTGACCCAAAATCAGTTTTCCCAGATTTCTTGGAAAATGACTCCTCAGGTATCTGAGAACCCTCTGACACGGATCGGACTTTCGGTAGACTAGTTGAAGTCATTTTTGGCCCCCTGAAAAAAAACTTGAGTTTTGGCCCAATTTTGGACATGTTCGACAGGTCCGCTCCTGTCGGAATTTTCAGTTTTTGACCCAAAATCAGTTTTCCCAGATTTCTTGGAAAATGACTCCTTAGGTATCTGAGAACCCTCTGACACGGATCGGACTTTCGGTAGACCAGTTGAAGTCATTTTTGGCCCCCTGAAAAAAACTTGAGTTTTGGCCCAATTTTGGACATGTTCGACAGGTCCGCTCCTGTCGGAATTTTCAGTTTTTGACCCAAAATCAGTTTTCCCAGATTTCTTGGAAAATGACTCCTCAGGTATCTGAGAACCCTCTGACACGGATCGGACTTTCGGTAGACCACTTGAAGTCATTTTTGGCCCCCTGAAAAAAACTTGAGTTTTGGCCCAATTTTGGACATGTTCGACAGGTCCGCTCCTGTCGGAATTTTCAGTTTTTGACCCAAAATCAGTTTTCCCAGATTTCTTGGAAAATGACTCCTCAGGTATCTCAGAACCCTCTGACACGGATCGGACTTTCGGTAGACCAGTTGAAGTCATTTTTGGCCCCCTGAAAAAAACTTAAGTTTTGGCCCAATTTTGGACATGTTCGACATGTCCGCTCCTGTCGAACATTTTCAGTTTTTGACCCAAAATCAGTTTTCCCAGATTTCTTGGAAAATGACTCCTCAGGTATCTGAGAACCCTCTGACACGGATCGGATTTTCGGTAGACCAGTTGAAGTCATTTTTGGCCCCTTAAAAAAAACTTGAGTTTTGGCCCAATTTTGGACATGTTCGACAGGTCCGCTCCTGTCGGAATTTTCAGTTTTTGACCCAAAATCAGTTTTCCCAGATTTCTTGGAAAATGACTCCTCAGGTATCTCAGAACCCTCTGACACGGATCGGACTTTCGGTAGACCAGTTGAAGTCATTTTTGGCCCCCTGAAAAAAACTTGAGTTTTGGCCCAATTTTGGACATGTTCGACAGGTCCGCTCCTGTCGGAATTTTCAGTTTTTGACCCAAAATCAGTTTTCCCAGATTTCTTGGAAAATGACTCCTGAGGTATCTCAGAACCCTCTGACACGGATCGGACTTTCGGTAGACTAGTTGAAGTCATTTTTGGCCCCCTGAAAAAAAACTTGAGTTTTGGCCCAATTTTGGACATGTTCGACAGGTCCGCTCCTGTCGGAATTTTCAGTTTTTGACCCAAAATCAGTTTTCCCAGATTTCTTGGAAAATGACTCCTCAGGTATCTGAGAACCCTCTGACACGGATCGGACTTTCGGTAGACCAGTTGAAGTCATTTTTGGCCCCCTGAAAAAAACTTGAGTTTTGGCCCAATTTTGGACATGTTCGACAGGTCCGCTCCTGTCGGAATTTTCAGTTTTTGACCCAAAATCAGTTTTCCCAGATTTCTTGGAAAATGACTCCTCAAATATCTCAGAACCCTCTGACTCGGATCGGACTTTCGGTAGACCAGTTGAAGTCATTTTTGGCCCCCTGAAAAAAACTTAAGTTTTGGCCCAATTTTGGACATGTTCGACAGGTCCGCTCCTGTCGGAATTTTCAGTTTTTGACCCAAAATCAGTTTTCCCAGATTTCTTGGAAAATGACTCCTCAGGTATCTGAGAACCCTCTGACACGGATCGGATTTTCGGTAGACCAGTTGAAGTCATTTTTGGCCCCCTGAAAAAAACTTGAGTTTTGGCCCAATTTTGGACATGTTCGACAGGTCCGCTCCTGTCGGAATTTTCAGTTTTTGACCCAAAATCAGTTTTCCCAGATTTCTTGGAAAATGACTCCTCAGGTATCTCAGAACCCTCTGACACGGATCGGACTTTCGGTAGACCAGTTGAAGTCATTTTTGGCCCCCTGAAAAAAACTTGAGTTTTGGCCCACTTTTGGACATGTTCGACAGGTCCGCTCCTGTCGGAATTTTCAGTTTTTGACCCAAAATCAGTTTTCCCAGATTTCTTGGAAAATGACTCCTCAGGTATCTGAGAACCCTCTGACACGGATCGGACTTTCGGTAGACCAGTTGAAGTCATTTTTGGCCCCCTGAAAAAAAACTTGAGTTTTGGCCCAATTTTGGACATGTTCGACAGGTCCGCTCCTGTCGGAATTTTCAGTTTTTGACCCAAAATCAATTTTCCCAGATTTCTTGGAAAATGACTCCTTAGGTATCTGAGAACCCTCTGACACGGATCGGACTTTCGGTAGACCAGTTGAAGTCATTTTTGGCCCCCTGAAAAAAACTTGAGTTTTGGCCCAATTTTGGACATGTTCGACAGGTCCGCTCCTGTCGGAATTTTCAGTTTTTGACCCAAAATCAGTTTTCCCAGATTTCTTGGAAAATGACTCCTCAGGTATCTCAGAACCCTCTGACACGGATCGGACTTTCGGTAGACCAGTTGAAGTCATTTTTGGCCCCCTGAAAAAAACTTAAGTTTTGGCCCAATTTTGGACATGTTCGACATGTCCGCTCCTGTCGAACATTTTCAGTTTTTGACCCAAAATCAGTTTTCCCAGATTTCTTGGAAAATGACTCCTCAGGTATCTGAGAACCCTCTGACACGGATCGGATTTTCGGTAGACCAGTTGAAGTCATTTTTGGCCCCTTAAAAAAAACTTGAGTTTTGGCCCAATTTTGGACATGTTCGACAGGTCCGCTCCTGTCGGAATTTTCAGTTTTTGACCCAAAATCAGTTTTCCCAGATTTCTTGGAAAATGACTCCTCAGGTATCTCAGAACCCTCTGACACGGATCGGACTTTCGGTAGACCAGTTGAAGTCATTTTTGGCCCCCTGAAAAAAACTTGAGTTTTGGCCCAATTTTGGACATGTTCGACAGGTCCGCTCCTGTCGGAATTTTCAGTTTTTGACCCAAAATCAGTTTTCCCAGATTTCTTGGAAAATGACTCCTGAGGTATCTCAGAACCCTCTGACACGGATCGGACTTTCGGTAGACTAGTTGAAGTCATTTTTGGCCCCCTGAAAAAAAACTTGAGTTTTGGCCCAATTTTGGACATGTTCGACAGGTCCGCTCCTGTCGGAATTTTCAGTTTTTGACCCAAAATCAGTTTTCCCAGATTTCTTGGAAAATGACTCCTCAGGTATCTGAGAACCCTCTGACACGGATCGGACTTTCGGTAGACCAGTTGAAGTCATTTTTGGCCCCCTGAAAAAAACTTGAGTTTTGGCCCAATTTTGGACATGTTCGACAGGTCCGCTCCTGTCGGAATTTTCAGTTTTTGACCCAAAATCAGTTTTCCCAGATTTCTTGGAAAATGACTCCTCAAATATCTCAGAACCCTCTGACTCGGATCGGACTTTCGGTAGACCAGTTGAAGTCATTTTTGGCCCCCTGAAAAAAACTTAAGTTTTGGCCCAATTTTGGACATGTTCGACAGGTCCGCTCCTGTCGGAATTTTCAGTTTTTGACCCAAAATCAGTTTTCCCAGATTTCTTGGAAAATGACTCCTCAGGTATCTGAGAACCCTCTGACACGGATCGGATTTTCGGTAGACCAGTTGAAGTCATTTTTGGCCCCCTGAAAAAAACTTGAGTTTTGGCCCAATTTTGGACATGTTCGACAGGTCCGCTCCTGTCGGAATTTTCAGTTTTTGACCCAAAATCAGTTTTCCCAGATTTCTTGGAAAATGACTCCTCAGGTATCTCAGAACCCTCTGACACGGATCGGACTTTCGGTAGACCAGTTGAAGTCATTTTTGGCCCCCTGAAAAAAACTTGAGTTTTGGCCCACTTTTGGACATGTTCGACAGGTCCGCTCCTGTCGGAATTTTCAGTTTTTGACCCAAAATCAGTTTTCCCAGATTTCTTGGAAAATGACTCCTCAGGTATCTGAGAACCCTCTGACACGGATCGGACTTTCGGTAGACCAGTTGAAGTCATTTTTGGCCCCCTGAAAAAAAACTTGAGTTTTGGCCCAATTTTGGACATGTTCGACAGGTCCGCTCCTGTCGGAATTTTCAGTTTTTGACCCAAAATCAATTTTCCCAGATTTCTTGGAAAATGACTCCTTAGGTATCTGAGAACCCTCTGACACGGATCGGACTTTCGGTAGACCAGTTGAAGTCATTTTTGGCCCCCTGAAAAAAACTTGAGTTTTGGCCCAATTTTGGACATGTTCGACAGGTCCGCTCCTGTCGGAATTTTCAGTTTTTGACCCAAAATCAGTTTTCCCAGATTTCTTGGAAAATGACTCCTCAGGTATCTGAGAACCCTCTGACACGGATCGGACTTTCGGTAGACCAGTTGAAGTCATTTTTGGCCCCCTGAAAAAAACTTGAGTTTTGGCCCAATTTTGGACATGTTCGACAGGTCCGCTCCTGTCGGAATTTTCAGTTTTTGACCCAAAATCAGTTTTCCCAGATTTCTTGGAAAATGACTCCTCAGGTATCTCAGAACCCTCTGACACGGATCGGACTTTCGGTAGACCAGTTGAAGTCATTTTTGGCCCCCTGAAAAAAACTTAAGTTTTGGCCCAATTTTGGACATGTTCGACAGGTCCGCTCCTGTCGGAATTTTCAGTTTTTGACCCAAAATCAGTTTTCCCAGATTTCTTGGAAAATGACTCCTCAGGTATCTGAGAACCCTCTGACACGGATCGGATTTTCGGTAGACCAGTTGAAGTCATTTTTGGCCCCTTAAAAAAAACTTGAGTTTTGGCCCAATTTTGGACATGTTCGACAGGTCCGCTCCTGTCGGAATTTTCAGTTTTTGACCCAAAATCAGTTTTCCCAGATTTCTTGGAAAATGACTCCTCAGGTATCTCAGAACCCTCTGACACGGATCGGACTTTCGGTAGACCAGTTGAAGTCATTTTTGGCCCCCTGAAAAAAACTTGAGTTTTGGCCCAATTTTGGACATGTTCGACAGGTCCGCTCCTGTCGGAATTTTCAGTTTTTGACCCAAAATCAGTTTTCCCAGATTTCTTGGAAAATGACTCCTGAGGTATCTCAGAACCCTCTGACACGGATCGGACTTTCGGTAGACTAGTTGAAGTCATTTTTGGCCCCCTGAAAAAAAACTTGAGTTTTGGCCCAATTTTGGACATGTTCGACAGGTCCGCTCCTGTCGGAATTTTCAGTTTTTGACCCAAAATCAGTTTTCCCAGATTTCTTGGAAAATGACTCCTCAGGTATCTGAGAACCCTCTGACACGGATCGGACTTTCGGTAGACCAGTTGAAGTCATTTTTGGCCCCCTGAAAAAAACTTGAGTTTTGGCCCAATTTTGGACATGTTCGACAGGTCCGCTCCTGTCGGAATTTTCAGTTTTTGACCCAAAATCAGTTTTCCCAGATTTCTTGGAAAATGACTCCTCAGGTATCTCAGAACCCTCTGACACGGATCGGACTTTCGGTAGACTAGTTGAAGTCATTTTTGGCCCCCTGAAAAAAACTTGAGTTTTGGTCCAATTTTGGACTTGTTCGACAGGTCCGCTCCTGTCGGAATTTTCAGTTTTTGACCCCAAATCAGTTTTCTCCAGATTTCTCTGAAAATGACTCCTCAGGTATCTGAGAACCCTCTGACACGGATCGGACTTTCGGTAGACCAGTTGAAGTCATTGTTGGCCCCCTGAAAAAAACTTAAGTTTTGGCTCAATTTTGGACATGTTCGACAGGTCCGCTCCTGTCGGAATTTTCAGTTTTTGACCCAAAATCAGTTTTCCCAGATTTCTTGGAAAATGACTCCTCAGGTATCTGAGAACCCTCTGACACGGATCGGACTTTCGGTAGACCAGTTGAAGTCATTTTTGGCCCCCTGAAAAAAACTTGAGTTTTGGCCCAATTTTGGACATGTTTGACAGGTCCGCTCCTGTCGGAATTTTCAGTTTTTGACCCAAAATCAGTTTTCCCAGATTTCTTGGAAAATGACTCCTCAGGTATCTCAGAACCCTCTGACACGGATCGGACTTTCGGTAGACCAGTTGAAGTCATTTTTGGCCCCCTGAAAAAAACTTAAGTTTTGGCCCAATTTTGGACATGTTCGACAGGTCCGCTCCTGTCGGAATTTTCAGTTTTTGACCCAAAATCAGTTTTCCCAGATTTCTTGGAAAATGACTCCTCAGGTATCTGAGAACCCTCTGACACGGATCGGACTTTCGGTAGACCAGTTGAAGTCATTTTTGGCCCCCTGAAAAAAACTTGAGTTTTGGCCCAATTTTGGACATGTTCGACAGGTCCGCTCCTGTCGGAATTTTCAGTTTTTGACCCAAAATCAGTTTTCCCAGATTTCTTGGAAAATGACTCCTCAAATATCTCAGAACCCTCTGACTCGGATCGGACTTTCGGTAGACCAGTTGAAGTCATTTTTGGCCCCCTGAAAAAAACTTAAGTTTTGGCCCAATTTTGGACATGTTCGACAGGTCCGCTCCTGTCGGAATTTTCAGTTTTTGACCCAAAATCAGTTTTCCCAGATTTCTTGGAAAATGACTCCTCAGGTATCTGAGAACCCTCTGACACGGATCGGATTTTCGGTAGACCAGTTGAAGTCATTTTTGGCCCCCTGAAAAAAACTTGAGTTTTGGCCCAATTTTGGACATGTTCGACAGGTCCGCTCCTGTCGGAATTTTCAGTTTTTGACCCAAAATCAGTTTTCCCAGATTTCTTGGAAAATGACTCCTCAGGTATCTCAGAACCCTCTGACACGGATCGGACTTTCGGTAGACCAGTTGAAGTCATTTTTGGCCCCCTGAAAAAAACTTGAGTTTTGGCCCACTTTTGGACATGTTCGACAGGTCCGCTCCTGTCGGAATTTTCAGTTTTTGACCCAAAATCAGTTTTCCCAGATTTCTTGGAAAATGACTCCTCAGGTATCTGAGAACCCTCTGACACGGATCGGACTTTCGGTAGACCAGTTGAAGTCATTTTTGGCCCCCTGAAAAAAAACTTGAGTTTTGGCCCAATTTTGGACATGTTCGACAGGTCCGCTCCTGTCGGAATTTTCAGTTTTTGACCCAAAATCAATTTTCCCAGATTTCTTGGAAAATGACTCCTTAGGTATCTGAGAACCCTCTGACACGGATCGGACTTTCGGTAGACCAGTTGAAGTCATTTTTGGCCCCCTGAAAAAAACTTGAGTTTTGGCCCAATTTTGGACATGTTCGACAGGTCCGCTCCTGTCGGAATTTTCAGTTTTTGACCCAAAATCAGTTTTCCCAGATTTCTTGGAAAATGACTCCTCAGGTATCTGAGAACCCTCTGACACGGATCGGACTTTCGGTAGACCAGTTGAAGTCATTTTTGGCCCCCTGAAAAAAACTTGAGTTTTGGCCCAATTTTGGACATGTTCGACAGGTCCGCTCCTGTCGGAATTTTCAGTTTTTGACCCAAAATCAGTTTTCCCAGATTTCTTGGAAAATGACTCCTCAGGTATCTCAGAACCCTCTGACACGGATCGGACTTTCGGTAGACCAGTTGAAGTCATTTTTGGCCCCCTGAAAAAAACTTAAGTTTTGGCCCAATTTTGGACATGTTCGACAGGTCCGCTCCTGTCGGAATTTTCAGTTTTTGACCCAAAATCAGTTTTCCCAGATTTCTTGGAAAATGACTCCTCAGGTATCTGAGAACCCTCTGACACGGATCGGATTTTCGGTAGACCAGTTGAAGTCATTTTTGGCCCCTTAAAAAAAACTTGAGTTTTGGCCCAATTTTGGACATGTTCGACAGGTCCGCTCCTGTCGGAATTTTCAGTTTTTGACCCAAAATCAGTTTTCCCAGATTTCTTGGAAAATGACTCCTCAGGTATCTCAGAACCCTCTGACACGGATCGGACTTTCGGTAGACCAGTTGAAGTCATTTTTGGCCCCCTGAAAAAAACTTGAGTTTTGGCCCAATTTTGGACATGTTCGACAGGTCCGCTCCTGTCGGAATTTTCAGTTTTTGACCCAAAATCAGTTTTCCCAGATTTCTTGGAAAATGACTCCTGAGGTATCTCAGAACCCTCTGACACGGATCGGACTTTCGGTAGACTAGTTGAAGTCATTTTTGGCCCCCTGAAAAAAAACTTGAGTTTTGGCCCAATTTTGGACATGTTCGACAGGTCCGCTCCTGTCGGAATTTTCAGTTTTTGACCCAAAATCAGTTTTCCCAGATTTCTTGGAAAATGACTCCTCAGGTATCTGAGAACCCTCTGACACGGATCGGACTTTCGGTAGACCAGTTGAAGTCATTTTTGGCCCCCTGAAAAAAACTTGAGTTTTGGCCCAATTTTGGACATGTTCGACAGGTCCGCTCCTGTCGGAATTTTCAGTTTTTGACCCAAAATCAGTTTTCCCAGATTTCTTGGAAAATGACTCCTCAGGTATCTCAGAACCCTCTGACACGGATCGGACTTTCGGTAGACTAGTTGAAGTCATTTTTGGCCCCCTGAAAAAAACTTGAGTTTTGGTCCAATTTTGGACTTGTTCGACAGGTCCGCTCCTGTCGGAATTTTCAGTTTTTGACCCCAAATCAGTTTTCTCCAGATTTCTCTGAAAATGACTCCTCAGGTATCTGAGAACCCTCTGACACGGATCGGACTTTCGGTAGACCAGTTGAAGTCATTGTTGGCCCCCTGAAAAAAACTTAAGTTTTGGCTCAATTTTGGACATGTTCGACAGGTCCGCTCCTGTCGGAATTTTCAGTTTTTGACCCAAAATCAGTTTTCCCAGATTTCTTGGAAAATGACTCCTCAGGTATCTGAGAACCCTCTGACACGGATCGGACTTTCGGTAGACCAGTTGAAGTCATTTTTGGCCCCCTGAAAAAAACTTGAGTTTTGGCCCAATTTTGGACATGTTTGACAGGTCCGCTCCTGTCGGAATTTTCAGTTTTTGACCCAAAATCAGTTTTCCCAGATTTCTTGGAAAATGACTCCTCAGGTATCTCAGAACCCTCTGACACGGATCGGACTTTCGGTAGACCAGTTGAAGTCATTTTTGGCCCCCTGAAAAAAACTTAAGTTTTGGCCCAATTTTGGACATGTTCGACAGGTCCGCTCCTGTCGGAATTTTCAGTTTTTGACCCAAAATCAGTTTTCCCAGATTTCTCTGAAAATGACTCCTCAGGTATCTGAGAACCCTCTGACACGGATGGGACTTTCGGTAGACCAGTTGCAGTCATTTTTGGCCCCCTGAAAAAAACCTTGAGTTTTGGCCCAATTTTGGACATGTTCGACAGGTCCGCTCCTGTCGGAATTTTCAGTTTTTGACCCAAAATCAGTTTTCCCAGATTTCTTGGAAAATGACTCCTCAGGTATCTCAGAACCCTCTGACACGGATCGGACTTTCGGTAGACCAGTTGAAGTCATTTTTGGCCCCCTGAAAAAAACTTGAGTTTTGGCCCACTTTTGGACATGTTCGACAGGTCCGCTCCTGTCGGAATTTTCAGTTTTTGACCCAAAATCAGTTTTCCCAGATTTCTTGGAAAATGACTCCTCAGGTATCTGAGAACCCTCTGACACGGATCGGACTTTCGGTAGACCAGTTGAAGTCATTTTTGGCCCCCTGAAAAAAAACTTGAGTTTTGGCCCAATTTTGGACATGTTCGACAGGTCCGCTCCTGTCGGAATTTTCAGTTTTTGACCCAAAATCAATTTTCCCAGATTTCTTGGAAAATGACTCCTTAGGTATCTGAGAACCCTCTGACACGGATCGGACTTTCGGTAGACCAGTTGAAGTCATTTTTGGCCCCCTGAAAAAAACTTGAGTTTTGGCCCAATTTTGGACATGTTCGACAGGTCCGCTCCTGTCGGAATTTTCAGTTTTTGACCCAAAATCAGTTTTCCCAGATTTCTTGGAAAATGACTCCTCAGGTATCTGAGAACCCTCTGACACGGATCGGACTTTCGGTAGACCAGTTGAAGTCATTTTTGGCCCCCTGAAAAAAACTTGAGTTTTGGCCCAATTTTGGACATGTTCGACAGGTCCGCTCCTGTCGGAATTTTCAGTTTTTGACCCAAAATCAGTTTTCCCAGATTTCTTGGAAAATGACTCCTGAGGTATCTCAGAACCCTCTGACACGGATCGGACTTTCGGTAGACTAGTTGAAGTCATTTTTGGCCCCCTGAAAAAAAACTTGAGTTTTGGCCCAATTTTGGACATGTTCGACAGGTCCGCTCCTGTCGGAATTTTCAGTTTTTGACCCAAAATCAGTTTTCCCAGATTTCTTGGAAAATGGCTCCTCATGTATCTCAGAACCCTCTGACACGGATCGGACTTTCGGTAGACTAGTTGAAGTCATTTTTGGCCCCCTGAAAAAAAACTTGAGTTTTGGCCCAATTTTGGACATGTTCGACAGGTCCGCTCCTGTCGGAATTTTCAGTTTTTGACCCAAAATCAGTTTTCCCAGATTTCTTGGAAAATGACTCCTCAGGTATCTGAGAACCCTCTGACACGGATCGGACTTTCGGTAGACCAGTTGAAGTCATTTTTGGCCCCCTGAAAAAAACTTGAGTTTTGGCCCAATTTTGGACATGTTCGACAGGTCCGCTCCTGTCGGAATTTTCAGTTTTTGACCCAAAATCAGTTTTCCCAGATTTCTTGGAAAATGACTCCTCAGGTATCTCAGAACCCTCTGACACGGATCGGACTTTCGGTAGACCAGTTGAAGTCATTTTTGGCCCCCTGAAAAAAACTTGAGTTTTGGCCCAATTTTGGACATGTTCGACAGGTCCGCTCCTGTCGAAATTTTCAGTTTTTGACCCAAAATCAGTTTTCCCAGATTTCTTGGAAAATGACTCCTCAGGTATCTGAGAACCCTCTGACACGGATCGGACTTTCGGTAGACCAGTTGAAGTCATTTCTGGCCCCCTGAAAAAAACTTGAGTTTTGGCCCAATTTTGGACATGTTCGACAGGTCCGCTCCTGTCGGAATTTTCAGTTTTTGACCCAAAATCAGTTTTCCCAGATTTCTTGGAAAATGACTCATCAGGTATCTCAGAACCCTCTGACACGGATCGGACTTTCGGTAGACTAGTTGAAGTCATTTTTGGCCCCCTGAAAAAAACTTAAGTTTTGGCCCAATTTTGGACATGTTCGACAGGTCCGCTCCTGTCGGAATTTTCAGTTTTTGACCCAAAATCAGTTTTTCCAGATTTCTCTGAAAATGACTCTTCAGGTATCTGAGAACCCTCTGACACGGATCGGACTTTCGGTAGACCAATTGAAGTCATTTTTGGCCCCCTTAAAAAAACTTAAGTTTTGGCCCAATTTTGGACATGTTCGACAGGTCCGCTCCTGTCGGAATTTTCAGTTTTTGACCCAAAATCAGTTTTCCCAGATTTCTTGGAAAATGACTCCTCAGGTATCTCAGAACCCTCTGACACGGATCGGACTTTCAGTAGACCAGTTGAAGTCATTTTTGACCCCCTGAAAAAAACTTAAGTTTTGGCCCAATTTTGGACTTGTTCGACAGGTCCGCTCCTGTCGGAATTTTCAGTTTTTGACCCAAAATCAGTTTTCCCAGATTTCTTGGAAAATGACTCCTCAGGTATCTCAGAACCCTCTGACACGGATCGGACTTTCGGTAGACCAGTTGAAGTCATTTTTGGCCCCCTGAAAAAAACTTAAGTTTTGGCCCAATTTTGGACATGTTCGACAGGTCCGCTCCTGTCGGAATTTTCAGTTTTTGACCCAAAATCAGTTTTCCCAGATTTCTTGGAAAATGACTCCTCAGGTATCTGAGAACCCTCTGACACGGATCGGATTTTCGGTAGACCAGTTGAAGTCATTTTTGGCCCCTTAAAAAAAACTTGAGTTTTGGCCCAATTTTGGACATGTTCGACAGGTCCGCTCCTGTCGGAATTTTCAGTTTTTGACCCAAAATCAGTTTTCCCAGATTTCTTGGAAAATGACTCCTCAGGTATCTCAGAACCCTCTGACACGGATCGGACTTTCGGTAGACCAGTTGAAGTCATTTTTGGCCCCCTGAAAAAAACTTGAGTTTTGGCCCAATTTTGGACATGTTCGACAGGTCCGCTCCTGTCGGAATTTTCAGTTTTTGACCCAAAATCAGTTTTCCCAGATTTCTTGGAAAATGACTCCTGAGGTATCTCAGAACCCTCTGACACGGATCGGACTTTCGGTAGACTAGTTGAAGTCATTTTTGGCCCCCTGAAAAAAAACTTGAGTTTTGGCCCAATTTTGGACATGTTCGACAGGTCCGCTCCTGTCGGAATTTTCAGTTTTTGACCCAAAATCAGTTTTCCCAGATTTCTTGGAAAATGACTCCTCAGGTATCTGAGAACCCTCTGACACGGATCGGACTTTCGGTAGACCAGTTGAAGTCATTTTTGGCCCCCTGAAAAAAACTTGAGTTTTGGCCCAATTTTGGACATGTTCGACAGGTCCGCTCCTGTCGGAATTTTCAGTTTTTGACCCAAAATCAGTTTTCCCAGATTTCTTGGAAAATGACTCCTCAGGTATCTCAGAACCCTCTGACACGGATCGGACTTTCGGTAGACTAGTTGAAGTCATTTTTGGCCCCCTGAAAAAAACTTGAGTTTTGGTCCAATTTTGGACTTGTTCGACAGGTCCGCTCCTGTCGGAATTTTCAGTTTTTGACCCCAAATCAGTTTTCTCCAGATTTCTCTGAAAATGACTCCTCAGGTATCTGAGAACCCTCTGACACGGATCGGACTTTCGGTAGACCAGTTGAAGTCATTGTTGGCCCCCTGAAAAAAACTTAAGTTTTGGCTCAATTTTGGACATGTTCGACAGGTCCGCTCCTGTCGGAATTTTCAGTTTTTGACCCAAAATCAGTTTTCCCAGATTTCTTGGAAAATGACTCCTCAGGTATCTGAGAACCCTCTGACACGGATCGGACTTTCGGTAGACCAGTTGAAGTCATTTTTGGCCCCCTGAAAAAAACTTGAGTTTTGGCCCAATTTTGGACATGTTTGACAGGTCCGCTCCTGTCGGAATTTTCAGTTTTTGACCCAAAATCAGTTTTCCCAGATTTCTTGGAAAATGACTCCTCAGGTATCTCAGAACCCTCTGACACGGATCGGACTTTCGGTAGACCAGTTGAAGTCATTTTTGGCCCCCTGAAAAAAACTTAAGTTTTGGCCCAATTTTGGACATGTTCGACAGGTCCGCTCCTGTCGGAATTTTCAGTTTTTGACCCAAAATCAGTTTTCCCAGATTTCTCTGAAAATGACTCCTCAGGTATCTGAGAACCCTCTGACACGGATGGGACTTTCGGTAGACCAGTTGCAGTCATTTTTGGCCCCCTGAAAAAAACCTTGAGTTTTGGCCCAATTTTGGACATGTTCGACAGGTCCGCTCCTGTCGGAATTTTCAGTTTTTGACCCAAAATCAGTTTTCCCAGATTTCTTGGAAAATGACTCCTCAGGTATCTCAGAACCCTCTGACACGGATCGGACTTTCGGTAGACCAGTTGAAGTCATTTTTGGCCCCCTGAAAAAAACTTGAGTTTTGGCCCACTTTTGGACATGTTCGACAGGTCCGCTCCTGTCGGAATTTTCAGTTTTTGACCCAAAATCAGTTTTCCCAGATTTCTTGGAAAATGACTCCTCAGGTATCTGAGAACCCTCTGACACGGATCGGACTTTCGGTAGACCAGTTGAAGTCATTTTTGGCCCCCTGAAAAAAAACTTGAGTTTTGGCCCAATTTTGGACATGTTCGACAGGTCCGCTCCTGTCGGAATTTTCAGTTTTTGACCCAAAATCAATTTTCCCAGATTTCTTGGAAAATGACTCCTTAGGTATCTGAGAACCCTCTGACACGGATCGGACTTTCGGTAGACCAGTTGAAGTCATTTTTGGCCCCCTGAAAAAAACTTGAGTTTTGGCCCAATTTTGGACATGTTCGACAGGTCCGCTCCTGTCGGAATTTTCAGTTTTTGACCCAAAATCAGTTTTCCCAGATTTCTTGGAAAATGACTCCTCAGGTATCTGAGAACCCTCTGACACGGATCGGACTTTCGGTAGACCAGTTGAAGTCATTTTTGGCCCCCTGAAAAAAACTTGAGTTTTGGCCCAATTTTGGACATGTTCGACAGGTCCGCTCCTGTCGGAATTTTCAGTTTTTGACCCAAAATCAGTTTTCCCAGATTTCTTGGAAAATGACTCCTGAGGTATCTCAGAACCCTCTGACACGGATCGGACTTTCGGTAGACTAGTTGAAGTCATTTTTGGCCCCCTGAAAAAAAACTTGAGTTTTGGCCCAATTTTGGACATGTTCGACAGGTCCGCTCCTGTCGGAATTTTCAGTTTTTGACCCAAAATCAGTTTTCCCAGATTTCTTGGAAAATGGCTCCTCATGTATCTCAGAACCCTCTGACACGGATCGGACTTTCGGTAGACTAGTTGAAGTCATTTTTGGCCCCCTGAAAAAAAACTTGAGTTTTGGCCCAATTTTGGACATGTTCGACAGGTCCGCTCCTGTCGGAATTTTCAGTTTTTGACCCAAAATCAGTTTTCCCAGATTTCTTGGAAAATGACTCCTCAGGTATCTGAGAACCCTCTGACACGGATCGGACTTTCGGTAGACCAGTTGAAGTCATTTTTGGCCCCCTGAAAAAAACTTGAGTTTTGGCCCAATTTTGGACATGTTCGACAGGTCCGCTCCTGTCGGAATTTTCAGTTTTTGACCCAAAATCAGTTTTCCCAGATTTCTTGGAAAATGACTCCTCAGGTATCTCAGAACCCTCTGACACGGATCGGACTTTCGGTAGACCAGTTGAAGTCATTTTTGGCCCCCTGAAAAAAACTTGAGTTTTGGCCCAATTTTGGACATGTTCGACAGGTCCGCTCCTGTCGGAATTTTCAGTTTTTGACCCAAAATCAGTTTTCCCAGATTTCTTGGAAAATGACTCCTCAGGTATCTCAGAACCCTCTGACACGGATCGGACTTTCGGTAGACCAGTTGAAGTCATTTTTGGCCCCCTGAAAAAAACTTGAGTTTTGGCCCAATTTTGGACATGTTCGACAGGTCCGCTCCTGTCGAAATTTTCAGTTTTTGACCCAAAATCAGTTTTCCCAGATTTCTTGGAAAATGACTCCTCAGGTATCTGAGAACCCTCTGACACGGATCGGACTTTCGGTAGACCAGTTGAAGTCATTTCTGGCCCCCTGAAAAAAACTTGAGTTTTGGCCCAATTTTGGACATGTTCGACAGGTCCGCTCCTGTCGGAATTTTCAGTTTTTGACCCAAAATCAGTTTTCCCAGATTTCTTGGAAAATGACTCATCAGGTATCTCAGAACCCTCTGACACGGATCGGACTTTCGGTAGACTAGTTGAAGTCATTTTTGGCCCCCTGAAAAAAACTTAAGTTTTGGCCCAATTTTGGACATGTTCGACAGGTCCGCTCCTGTCGGAATTTTCAGTTTTTGACCCAAAATCAGTTTTTCCAGATTTCTCTGAAAATGACTCTTCAGGTATCTGAGAACCCTCTGACACGGATCGGACTTTCGGTAGACCAATTGAAGTCATTTTTGGCCCCCTTAAAAAAACTTAAGTTTTGGCCCAATTTTGGACATGTTCGACAGGTCCGCTCCTGTCGGAATTTTCAGTTTTTGACCCAAAATCAGTTTTCCCAGATTTCTTGGAAAATGACTCCTCAGGTATCTCAGAACCCTCTGACACGGATCGGACTTTCAGTAGACCAGTTGAAGTCATTTTTGACCCCCTGAAAAAAACTTAAGTTTTGGCCCAATTTTGGACATGTTCGACAGGTCCGCTCCTGTCGGAATTTTCAGTTTTTGACCCAAAATCAGTTTTCCCAGATTTCTTGGAAAATGACTCCTCAGGTATCTGAGAACCCTCTGACACGGATCGGTTTTCGGTAGACCAGTTGAAGTCATTTTTGGCCCCCTGAAAAAAACTTGAGTTTTGGCCCAATTTTGGACATGTTCGACAGGTCCGCTCCTGTCGGAATTTTCAGTTTTTGACCCAAAATCAGTTTTCCCAGATTTCTTGGAAAATGACTCCTCAGGTATCTCAGAACCCTCTGACACGGATCGGACTTTCGGTAGACCAGTTGAAGTCATTTTTGGCCCCCTGAAAAAAACTTAAGTTTTGGCCCAATTTTGGACATGTTCGACAGGTCCGCTCCTGTCGGAATTTTCAGTTTTTGACCCAAAATCAGTTTTCCCAGATTTCTTGGAAAATGACTCCTCAGGTATCTGAGAACCCTCTGACACGGATCGGATTTTCGGTAGACCAGTTGAAGTCATTTTTGGCCCCTTAAAAAAAACATGAGTTTTGGCTCAATTTTGGACATGTTCGACAGGTCCGCTCCTGTCGGAATTTTCAGTTTTTGACCCAAAATCAGTTTTCCCAGATTTCTTGGAAAATGACTCCTCAGGTATCTCAGAACCCTCTGACACGGATCGGACTTTCGGTAGACCAGTTGAAGTCATTTTTGGCCCCCTGAAAAAAACTTGAGTTTTGGCCCAATTTTGGACATGTTCGACAGGTCCGCTCCTGTCGGAATTTTCAGTTTTTGACCCAAAATCAGTTTTCCCAGATTTCTTGGAAAATGACTCCTGAGGTATCTCAGAACCCTCTGACACGGATCGGACTTTCGGTAGACTAGTTGAAGTCATTTTTGGCCCCCTGAAAAAAAACTTGAGTTTTGGCCCAATTTTGGACATGTTCGACAGGTCCGCTCCTGTCGGAATTTTCAGTTTTTGACCCAAAATCAGTTTTCCCAGATTTCTTGGAAAATGGCTCCTCATGTATCTCAGAACCCTCTGACACGGATCGGACTTTCGGTAGACTAGTTGAAGTCATTTTTGGCCCCCTGAAAAAAAACTTGAGTTTTGGCCCAATTTTGGACATGTTCGACAGGTCCGCTCCTGTCGGAATTTTCAGTTTTTGACCCAAAATCAGTTTTCCCAGATTTCTTGGAAAATGACTCCTCAGGTATCTGAGAACCCTCTGACACGGATCGGACTTTCGGTAGACCAGTTGAAGTCATTTTTGGCCCCCTGAAAAAAACTTGAGTTTTGGCCCAATTTTGGACATGTTCGACAGGTCCGCTCCTGTCGGAATTTTCAGTTTTTGACCCAAAATCAGTTTTCCCAGATTTCTTGGAAAATGACTCCTCAGGTATCTCAGAACCCTCTGACACGGATCGGACTTTCGGTAGACCAGTTGAAGTCATTTTTGGCCCCCTGAAAAAAACTTGAGTTTTGGCCCAATTTTGGACATGTTCGACAGGTCCGCTCCTGTCGGAATTTTCAGTTTTTGACCCAAAATCAGTTTTCCCAGATTTCTTGGAAAATGACTCCTCAGGTATCTCAGAACCCTCTGACACGGATCGGACTTTCGGTAGACCAGTTGAAGTCATTTTTGGCCCCCTGAAAAAAACTTGAGTTTTGGCCCAATTTTGGACATGTTCGACAGGTCCGCTCCTGTCGGAATTTTCAGTTTTTGACCCAAAATCAGTTTTCCCAGATTTCTTGGAAAATGACTCCTCAGGTATCTGAGAACCCTCTGACACGGATCGGACTTTCGGTAGACCAGTTGAAGTCATTTTTGGCCCCCTGAAAAAAACTTGAGTTTTGGCCCAATTTTGGACATGTTCGACAGGTCCGCTCCTGTCGGAATTTTCAGTTTTTGACCCAAAATCAGTTTTCCCAGATTTCTTGGAAAATGACTCCTCAGGTATCTCAGAACCCTCTGACACGGATCGGACTTTCGGTAGACTAGTTGAAGTCATTTTTGGCCCCCTGAAAAAAACTTAAGTTTTGGCCCAATTTTGGACATGTTCGACAGGTCCGCTCCTGTCGGAATTTTCAGTTTTTGACCCAAAATCAGTTTTTCCAGATTTCTCTGAAAATGACTCTTCAGGTATCTGAGAACCCTCTGACACGGATCGGACTTTCGGTAGACCAATTGAAGTCATTTTTGGCCCCCTTAAAAAAACTTAAGTTTTGGCCCAATTTTGGACATGTTCGACAGGTCCGCTCCTGTCGGAATTTTCAGTTTTTGACCCAAAATCAGTTTTCCCAGATTTCTTGGAAAATGACTCCTCAGGTATCTCAGAACCCTCTGACACGGATCGGACTTTCAGTAGACCAGTTGAAGTCATTTTTGACCCCCTGAAAAAAACTTAAGTTTTGGCCCAATTTTGGACATGTTCGACAGGTCCGCTCCTGTCGGAATTTTCAGTTTTTGACCCAAAATCAGTTTTCCCAGATTTCTTGGAAAATGACTCCTCAGGTATCTGAGAACCCTCTGACACGGATCGGTTTTCGGTAGACCAGTTGAAGTCATTTTTGGCCCCCTGAAAAAAACTTGAGTTTTGGCCCAATTTTGGACATGTTCGACAGGTCCGCTCCTGTCGGAATTTTCAGTTTTTGACCCAAAATCAGTTTTCCCAGATTTCTTGGAAAATGACTCCTCAGGTATCTCAGAACCCTCTGACACGGATCGGACTTTCGGTAGACCAGTTGAAGTCATTTTTGGCCCCCTGAAAAAAACTTGAGTTTTGGCCCAATTTTGGACATGTTCGACAGGTCCGCTCCTGTCGGAATTTTCAGTTTTTGACCCAAAATCAGTTTTCCCAGATTTCTTGGAAAATGACTCCTCAGGTATCTGAGAACCCTCTGACACGGATCGGACTTTCGGTAGACCAGTTGAAGTCATTTTTGGCCCCCTGAAAAAAACTTGAGTTTTGGCCCAATTTTGGACATGTTCGACAGGTCCGCTCCTGTCGGAATTTTCAGTTTTTGACCCAAAATCAGTTTTTCCAGATTTCTTGGAAAATGACTCCTCAAATATCTCAGAACCCTCTGACTCGGATCGGACTTTCGGTAGACCAGTTGAAGTCATTTTTGGCCCCCTGAAAAAAACTTAAGTTTTGGCCCAATTTTGGACATGTTCGACAGGTCCGCTCCTGTCGGAATTTTCAGTTTTTGACCCAAAATCAGTTTTCCCAGATTTCTTGGAAAATGACTCCTCAGGTACATGTATCTGAGAACCCTCTGACACGGATCGGATTTTCGGTAGACCAGTTGAAGTCATTTTTGGCCCCCTGAAAAAAACTTGAGTTTTGGCCCAATTTTGGACATGTTCGACAGGTCCGCTCCTGTCGGAATTTTCAGTTTTTGACCCAAAATTAGTTTTCCCAGATTTCTTGGAAAATGACTCCTCAGGTATCTCAGAACCCTCTGCCACGGATCGGATTTTCGGTAGACCAGTTGAAGTCATTTTTGGCCCCCTGAAAAAAACTTGAGTTTTGGCCCACTTTTGGACAAGTTCGACAGGTCCGCTCCTGTCGGAATTTTCAGTTTTTGACCCAAAATCAGTTTTCCCAGATTTCTTGGAAAATGACTCCTCAGGTATCTGAGAACCCTCTGACACGGATCGGACTTTCGGTAGACTAGTTGAAGTCATTTTTGGCCCCCTGAAAAAAAACTTGAGTTTTGGCCCAATTTTGGACATGTTCGACAGGTCCGCTCCTGTCGGAATTTTCAGTTTTTGACCCAAAATCAGTTTTCCCAGATTTCTTGGAAAATGACTCCTTAGGTATCTGAGAACCCTCTGACACGGATCGGACTTTCGGTAGACCAGTTGAAGTCATTTTTGGCCCCCTGAAAAAAACTTGAGTTTTGGCCCAATTTTGGACATGTTCGACAGGTCCGCTCCTGTCGGAATTTTCAGTTTTTGACCCAAAATCAGTTTTCCCAGATTTCTTGGAAAATGACTCCTCAGGTATCTGAGAACCCTCTGACACGGATCGGACTTTCGGTAGACCACTTGAAGTCATTTTTGGCCCCCTGAAAAAAACTTGAGTTTTGGCCCAATTTTGGACATGTTCGACAGGTCCGCTCCTGTCGGAATTTTCAGTTTTTGACCCAAAATCAGTTTTCCCAGATTTCTTGGAAAATGACTCCTCAGGTATCTCAGAACCCTCTGACAGGGATCGGACTTTCGGTAGACCAGTTGAAGTCATTTTTGGCCCCCTGAAAAAAACTTAAGTTTTGGCCCAATTTTGGACATGTTCGACATGTCCGCTCCTGTCGGAATTTTCAGTTTTTGACCCAAAATCAGTTTTCCCAGATTTCTTGGAAAATGACTCCTCAGGTATCTGAGAACCCTCTGACACGGATCGGATTTTCGGTAGACCAGTTGAAGTCATTTTTGGCCCCTTAAAAAAAACTTGAGTTTTGGCCCAATTTTGGACATGTTCGACAGGTCCGCTCCTGTCGGAATTTTCAGTTTTTGACCCAAAATCAGTTTTCCCAGATTTCTTGGAAAATGACTCCTCAGGTATCTCAGAACCCTCTGACACGGATCAGACTTTCGGTAGACCAGTTGAAGTCATTTTTGGCCCCCTGAAAAAAACTTGAGTTTTGGCCCAATTTTGGACATGTTCGACAGGTCCGCTCCTGTCGGAATTTTCAGTTTTTGACCCAAAATCAGTTTTCCCAGATTTCTTGGAAAATGACTCCTGAGGTATCTCAGAACCCTCTGACACGGATCGGACTTTCGGTAGACTAGTTGAAGTCATTTTTGGCCCCCTGAAAAAAAACTTGAGTTTTGGCCCAATTTTGGACATGTTCGACAGGTCCGCTCCTGTTGGAATTTTCAGTTTTTGACCCAAAATCAGTTTTCCCAGATTTCTTGGAAAATGACTCCTCAGGTATCTGAGAACCCTCTGACACGGATCGGACTTTCGGTAGACCAGTTGAAGTCATTTTTGGCCCCCTGAAAAAAACTTGAGTTTTGGCCCAATTTTGGACATGTTCGACAGGTCCGCTCCTGTCGGAATTTTCAGTTTTTGACCCAAAATCAGTTTTCCCAGATTTCTTGGAAAATGACTCCTCAAATATCTCAGAACCCTCTGACTCGGATCGGACTTTCGGTAGACCAGTTGAAGTCATTTTTGGCCCCCTGAAAAAAACTTAAGTTTTGGCCCAATTTTGGACATGTTCGACAGGTCCGCTCCTGTCGGAATTTTCAGTTTTTGACCCAAAATCAGTTTTCCCAGATTTCTTGGAAAATGACTCCTCAGGTATCTCAGAACCCTCTGACACGGATCGGACTTTCGGTAGACCAGTTGAAGTCATTTTTGGCCCCCTGAAAAAAACTTGAGTTTTGGCCCACTTTTGGACATGTTCGACAGGTCCGCTCCTGTCGGAATTTTCAGTTTTTGACCCAAAATCAGTTTTCCCAGATTTCTTGGAAAATGACTCCTCAGGTATCTGAGAACCCTCTGACACGGATCGGACTTTCGGTAGACTAGTTGAAGTCATTTTTGGCCCCCTGAAAAAAAACTTGAGTTTTGGCCCAATTTTGGACATGTTCGACAGGTCCGCTCCTGTCGGAATTTTCAGTTTTTGACCCAAAATCAGTTTTCCCAGATTTCTTGGAAAATGACTCCTTAGGTATCTGAGAACCCTCTGACACGGATCGGACTTTCGGTAGACCAGTTGAAGTCATTTTTGGCCCCCTGAAAAAAACTTAAGTTTTGGCCCAATTTTGGACATGTTCGACAGGTCCGCTCCTGTCGGAATTTTCAGTTTTTGACCCAAAATCAGTTTTCCCAGATTTCTTGGAAAATGACTCCTCAGGTATCTGAGAACCCTCTGACACGGATCGGACTTTCGGTAGACCACTTGAAGTCATTTTTGGCCCCCTGAAAAAAACTTGAGTTTTGGCCCAATTTTGGACATGTTCGACAGGTCCGCTCCTGTCGGAATTTTCAGTTTTTGACCCAAAATCAGTTTTCCCAGATTTCTTGGAAAATGACTCCTCAGGTATCTCAGAACCCTCTGACAGGGATCGGACTTTCGGTAGACCAGTTGAAGTCATTTTTGGCCCCCTGAAAAAAACTTAAGTTTTGGCCCAATTTTGGACATGTTCGACATGTCCGCTCCTGTCGGAATTTTCAGTTTTTGACCCAAAATCAGTTTTCCCAGATTTCTTGGAAAATGACTCCTCAGGTATCTGAGAACCCTCTGACACGGATCGGATTTTCGGTAGACCAGTTGAAGTCATTTTTGGCCCCTTAAAAAAAACTTGAGTTTTGGCCCAATTTTGGACATGTTCGACAGGTCCGCTCCTGTCGGAATTTTCAGTTTTTGACCCAAAATCAGTTTTCCCAGATTTCTTGGAAAATGACTCCTCAGGTATCTCAGAACCCTCTGACACGGATCAGACTTTCGGTAGACCAGTTGAAGTCATTTTTGGCCCCCTGAAAAAAACTTGAGTTTTGGCCCAATTTTGGACATGTTCGACAGGTCCGCTCCTGTCGGAATTTTCAGTTTTTGACCCAAAATCAGTTTTCCCAGATTTCTTGGAAAATGACTCCTGAGGTATCTCAGAACCCTCTGACACGGATCGGACTTTCGGTAGACTAGTTGAAGTCATTTTTGGCCCCCTGAAAAAAAACTTGAGTTTTGGCCCAATTTTGGACATGTTCGACAGGTCCGCTCCTGTCGGAATTTTCAGTTTTTGACCCAAAATCAGTTTTCCCAGATTTCTTGGAAAATGACTCCTCAGGTATCTGAGAACCCTCTGACACGGATCGGACTTTCGGTAGACCAGTTGAAGTCATTTTTGGCCCCCTGAAAAAAACTTGAGTTTTGGCCCAATTTTGGACATGTTCGACAGGTCCGCTCCTGTCGGAATTTTCAGTTTTTGACCCAAAATCAGTTTTCCCAGATTTCTTGGAAAATGACTCCTCAAATATCTCAGAACCCTCTGACTCGGATCGGACTTTCGGTAGACCAGTTGAAGTCATTTTTGGCCCCCTGAAAAAAACTTAAGTTTTGGCCCAATTTTGGACATGTTCGACAGGTCCGCTCCTGTCGGAATTTTCAGTTTTTGACCCAAAATCAGTTTTCCCAGATTTCTTGGAAAATGACTCCTCAGGTATCTCAGAACCCTCTGACACGGATCGGACTTTCGGTAGACCAGTTGAAGTCATTTTTGGCCCCCTGAAAAAAACTTGAGTTTTGGCCCACTTTTGGACATGTTCGACAGGTCCGCTCCTGTCGGAATTTTCAGTTTTTGACCCAAAATCAGTTTTCCCAGATTTCTTGGAAAATGACTCCTCAGGTATCTGAGAACCCTCTGACACGGATCGGACTTTCGGTAGACTAGTTGAAGTCATTTTTGGCCCCCTGAAAAAAAACTTGAGTTTTGGCCCAATTTTGGACATGTTCGACAGGTCCGCTCCTGTCGGAATTTTCAGTTTTTGACCCAAAATCAGTTTTCCCAGATTTCTTGGAAAATGACTCCTTAGGTATCTGAGAACCCTCTGACACGGATCGGACTTTCGGTAGACCAGTTGAAGTCATTTTTGGCCCCCTGAAAAAAACTTGAGTTTTGGCCCAATTTTGGACATGTTCGACAGGTCCGCTCCTGTCGGAATTTTCAGTTTTTGACCCAAAATCAGTTTTCCCAGATTTCTTGGAAAATGACTCCTCAGGTATCTGAGAACCCTCTGACACGGATCGGATTTTCGGTAGACCAGTTGAAGTCATTTTTGGCCCCCTGAAAAAAACTTGAGTTTTGGCCCAATTTTGGACATGTTCGACAGGTCCGCTCCTGTCGGAATTTTCAGTTTTTGACCCAAAATCAGTTTTCCCAGATTTCTTGGAAAATGACTCCTCAGGTATCTCAGAACCCTCTGACACGGATCGGACTTTCGGTAGACCAGTTGAAGTCATTTTTGGCCCCCTGAAAAAAACTTAAGTTTTGGCCCAATTTTGGACATGTTCGACAGGTCCGCTCCTGTCGGAATTTTCAGTTTTTGACCCAAAATCAGTTTTCCCAGATTTCTTGGAAAATGACTCCTCAGGTATCTGAGAACCCTCTGACACGGATCGGATTTTCGGTAAACCAGTTGAAGTCATTTTTGGCCCCTTAAAAAAAACTTGAGTTTTGGCCCAATTTTGGACATGTTCGACAGGTCCGCTCCTGTCGGAATTTTCAGTTTTTGACCCAAAATCAGTTTCCCAGATTTCTTGGAAAATGACTCCTCAGGTATCTCAGAACCCTCTGACACGGATCGGACTTTCGGTAGACCAGTTGAAGTCATTTTTGGCCCCCTGAAAAAAACTTGAGTTTTGGCCCAATTTTGGACATGTTCGACAGGTCCGCTCCTGTCGGAATTTTCAGTTTTTGACCCAAAATCAGTTTTCCCAGATTTCTTGGAAAATGACTCCTGAGGTATCTCAGAACCCTCTGACACGGATCGGACTTTCGGTAGACTAGTTGAAGTCATTTTTGGCCCCCTGAAAAAAAACTTGAGTTTTGGCCCAATTTTGGACATGTTCGACAGGTCCGCTCCTGTCGGAATTTTCAGTTTTTGACCCAAAATCAGTTTTCCCAGATTTCTTGGAAAATGACTCCTCAGGTATCTGAGAACCCTCTGACACGGATCGGACTTTCGGTAGACCAGTTGAAGTCATTTTTGGCCCCCTGAAAAAAACTTGAGTTTTGGCCCAATTTTGGACATGTTCGACAGGTCCGCTCCTGTCGGAATTTTCAGTTTTTGACCCAAAATCAGTTTTCCCAGATTTCTTGGAAAATGACTCCTCAGGTATCTCAGAACCCTCTGACACGGATCGGACTTTCGGTAGACCAGTTGAAGTCATTTTTGGCCCCCTGAAAAAAACTTAAGTTTTGGCCCAATTTTGGACATGTTCGACATGTCCGCTCCTGTCGGAATTTTCAGTTTTTGACCCAAAATCAGTTTTCCCAGATTTCTTGGAAAATGACTCCTCAGGTATCTGAGAACCCTCTGACACGGATCGGATTTTCGGTAGACCAGTTGAAGTCATTTTTGGCCCCTTAAAAAAAACTTGAGTTTTGGCCCAATTTTGGACATGTTCGACAGGTCCGCTCCTGTCGGAATTTTCAGTTTTTGACCCAAAATCAGTTTTCCCAGATTTCTTGGAAAATGACTCCTCAGGTATCTCAGAACCCTCTGACACGGATCGGACTTTCGGTAGACCAGTTGAAGTCATTTTTGGCCCCCTGAAAAAAACTTGAGTTTTGGCCCAATTTTGGACATGTTCGACAGGTCCGCTCCTGTCGGAATTTTCAGTTTTTGACCCAAAATCAGTTTTCCCAGATTTCTTGGAAAATGACTCCTGAGGTATCTCAGAACCCTCTGACACGGATCGGACTTTCGGTAGACCAGTTGAAGTCATTTTTGGCCCCCTGAAAAAAACTTGAGTTTTGGCCCAATTTTGGACATGTTCGACAGGTCCGCTCCTGTCGGAATTTTCAGTTTTTGACCCAAAATCAGTTTTCCCAGATTTCTTGGAAAATGACTCCTTAGGTATCTGAGAACCCTCTGACACGGATCGGACTTTCGGTAGACCAGTTGAAGTCATTTTTGGCCCCCTGAAAAAAACTTAAGTTTTGGCCCAATTTTGGACATGTTCGACAGGTCCGCTCCTGTCGGAATTTTCAGTTTTTGACCCAAAATCAGTTTTCCCAGATTTCTTGGAAAATGACTCCTCAGGTATCTGAGAACCCTCTGACACGGATCGGATTTTCGGTAGACCAGTTGAAGTCATTTTTGGCCCCCTGAAAAAAACTTGAGTTTTGGCCCAATTTTGGACATGTTCGACAGGTCCGCTCCTGTCGGAATTTTCAGTTTTTGACCCAAAATCAGTTTTCCCAGATTTCTTGGAAAATGACTCCTCAGGTATCTCAGAACCCTCTGACACGGATCGGACTTTCGGTAGACCAGTTGAAGTCATTTTTGGCCCCCTGAAAAAAACTTGAGTTTTGGCCCACTTTTGGATATGTTCGACAGGTCCGCTCCTGTCGGAATTTTCAGTTTTTGACCCAAAATCAGTTTTCCCAGATTTCTTGGAAAATGACTCCTCAGGTATCTGAGAACCCTCTGACACGGATCGGACTTTCGGTAGACTAGTTGAAGTCATTTTTGGCCCCCTGAAAAAAAACTTGAGTTTTGGCCCAATTTTGGACATGTTCGACAGGTCCGCTCCTGTCGGAATTTTCAGTTTTTGACCCAAAATCAGTTTTCCCAGATTTCTTGGAAAATGACTCCTTAGGTATCTGAGAACCCTCTGACACGGATCGGACTTTCGGTAGACCAGTTGAAGTCATTTTTGGCCCCCTGAAAAAAACTTGAGTTTTGGCCCAATTTTGGACATGTTCGACAGGTCCGCTCCTGTCGGAATTTTCAGTTTTTGACCCAAAATCAGTTTTCCCAGATTTCTTGGAAAATGACTCCTCAGGTATCTGAGAACCCTCTGACACGGATCGGACTTTCGGTAGACCAGTTGAAGTCATTTTTGGCCCCCTGAAAAAAACTTGAGTTTTGGCCCAATTTTGGACATGTTTGACAGGTCCGCTCCTGTCGGAATTTTCAGTTTTTGACCCAAAATCAGTTTTCCCAGATTTCTTGGAAAATGACTCTTCAGGTATCTCAGAACCCTCTGACACGGATCGGACTTTCGGTAGACCAGTTGAAGTCATTTTTGGCCCCCTGAAAAAAACTTAAGTTTTGGCCCAATTTTGGACATGTTCGACAGGTCCGCTCCTGTCGGAATTTTCAGTTTTTGACCCAAAATCAGTTTTCCCAGATTTCTTGGAAAATGACTCCTCAGGTATCTGAGAACCCTCTGACACGGATCGGATTTTCGGTAAACCAGTTGAAGTCATTTTTGGCCCCTTAAAAAAAACTTGAGTTTTGGCCCAATTTTGGACATGTTCGACAGGTCCGCTCCTGTCGGAATTTTCAGTTTTTGACCCAAAATCAGTTTCCCAGATTTCTTGGAAAATGACTCCTCAGGTATCTCAGAACCCTCTGACACGGATCGGACTTTCGGTAGACCAGTTGAAGTCATTTTTGGCCCCCTGAAAAAAACTTGAGTTTTGGCCCAATTTTGGACATGTTCGACAGGTCCGCTCCTGTCGGAATTTTCAGTTTTTGACCCAAAATCAGTTTTCCCAGATTTCTTGGAAAATGACTCCTGAGGTATCTCAGAACCCTCTGACACGGATCGGACTTTCGGTAGACTAGTTGAAGTCATTTTTGGCCCCCTGAAAAAAAACTTGAGTTTTGGCCCAATTTTGGACATGTTCGACAGGTCCGCTCCTGTCGGAATTTTCAGTTTTTGACCCAAAATCAGTTTTCCCAGATTTCTTGGAAAATGACTCCTCAGGTATCTGAGAACCCTCTGACACGGATCGGACTTTCGGTAGACCAGTTGAAGTCATTTTTGGCCCCCTGAAAAAAACTTGAGTTTTGGCCCAATTTTGGACATGTTCGACAGGTCCGCTCCTGTCGGAATTTTCAGTTTTTGACCCAAAATCAGTTTTCCCAGATTTCTTGGAAAATGACTCCTCAGGTATCTCAGAACCCTCTGACACGGATCGGACTTTCGGTAGACCAGTTGAAGTCATTTTTGGCCCCCTGAAAAAAACTTAAGTTTTGGCCCAATTTTGGACATGTTCGACATGTCCGCTCCTGTCGGAATTTTCAGTTTTTGACCCAAAATCAGTTTTCCCAGATTTCTTGGAAAATGATTCCTCAGGTATCTGAGAACCCTCTGACACGGATCGGATTTTCGGTAGACCAGTTGAAGTCATTTTTGGCCCCTTAAAAAAAACTTGAGTTTTGGCCCAATTTTGGACATGTTCGACAGGTCCGCTCCTGTCGGAATTTTCAGTTTTTGACCCAAAATCAGTTTTCCCAGATTTCTTGGAAAATGACTCCTCAGGTATCTCAGAACCCTCTGACACGGATCGGACTTTCGGTAGACCAGTTGAAGTCATTTTTGGCCCCCTGAAAAAAACTTGAGTTTTGGCCCAATTTTGGACATGTTCGACAGGTCCGCTCCTGTCGGAATTTTCAGTTTTTGACCCAAAATCAGTTTTCCCAGATTTCTTGGAAAATGACTCCTGAGGTATCTCAGAACCCTCTGACACGGATCGGACTTTCGGTAGACCAGTTGAAGTCATTTTTGGCCCCCTGAAAAAAACTTGAGTTTTGGCCCAATTTTGGACATGTTCGACAGGTCCGCTCCTGTCGGAATTTTCAGTTTTTGACCCAAAATCAGTTTTCCCAGATTTCTTGGAAAATGACTCCTCAAATATCTCAGAACCCTCTGACTCGGATCGGACTTTCGGTAGACCAGTTGAAGTCATTTTTGGCCCCCTGAAAAAAACTTGAGTTTTGGCCCAATTTTGGACATGTTCGACAGGTCCGCTCCTGTCGGAATTTTCAGTTTTTGACCCAAAATCAGTTTTCCCAGATTTCTTGGAAAATGACTCCTCAGGTATCTGAGAACCCTCTGACACGGATCGGACTTTCGGTAGACCAGTTGAAGTCATTTTTGGCCCCCTGAAAAAAACTTGAGTTTTGGCCCAATTTTGGACATGTTCGACAGGTCCGCTCCTGTCGGAATTTTCAGTTTTTGACCCAAAATCAGTTTTCCCAGATTTCTTGGAAAATGACTCCTCAGGTATCTCACAACCCTCTGACACGGATCGGACTTTCGGTAGACCAGTTGAAGTCATTTTTGGCCCCCTGAAAAAAACTTGAGTTTTGGCCCAATTTTGGACATGTTCGACAGGTCCGCTCCTGTCGGAATTTTCAGTTTTTGACCCAAAATCAGTTTTCCCAGATTTCTTGGAAAATGACTCCTGAGGTATCTCAGAACCCTCTGACACGGATCGGACTTTCGGTAGACTAGTTGAAGTCATTTTTTGCCCCCTGAAAAAAAACTTGAGTTTTGGCCCAATTTTGGACATGTTCGACAGGTCCGCTCCTGTCGGAATTTTCAGTTTTTGACCCAAAATCAGTTTTCCCAGATTTCTTGGAAAATGGCTCCTCATGTATCTCAGAACCCTCTGACACGGATCGGACTTTCGGTAGACTAGTTGAAGTCATTTTTGGCCCCCTGAAAAAAAACTTGAGTTTTGGCCCAATTTTGGACATGTTCGACAGGTCCGCTCCTGTCGGAATTTTCAGTTTTTACCCAAAATCAGTTTTCCCAGATTTCTTGGAAAATGACTCCTCAGGTATCTCAGAACCCTCTGACACGGATCGGACTTTCGGTAGACCAGTTGAAGTCATTTTTGGCCCCCTGAAAAAAACTTGAGTTTTGGCCCAATTTTGGACATGTTCGACAGGTCCGCTCCTGTCGGAATTTTCAGTTTTTGACCCAAAATCAGTTTTCCCAGATTTCTTGGAAAATGACTCCTCAGGTATCTGAGAACCCTCTGACACGGATCGGACTTTCGGTAGACCAGTTGAAGTCATTTTTGGCCCCCTGAAAAAAACTTGAGTTTTGGCCCAATTTTGGACATGTTCAACAGGTCCGCTCCTGTCGGAATTTTCAGTTTTTGACCCAAAATCAGTTTTCCCAGATTTCTTGGAAAATGACTCCTCAGGTATCTCAGAACCCTCTGACACGGATCGGACTTTCGGTAGACTAGTTGAAGTCATTTTTGGCCCCCTGAAAAAAACTTGAGTTTTGGTCCAATTTTGGACTTGTTCGACAGGTCCGCTCCTGTCGGAATTTTCAGTTTTTGACCCCAAATCAGTTTTCTCCAGATTTCTCTGAAAATGACTCCTCAGGTATCTGAGAACCCTCTGACACGGATCGGACTTTCGGTAGACCAGTTGAAGTCATTGTTGGCCCCCTGAAAAAAACTTAAGTTTTGGCCCAATTTTGGACATGTTCGACAGGTCCGCTCCTGTCGGAATTTTCAGTCTTTGACCCAAAATCAGTTTTCCCAGATTTCTTGGAAAATGACTCCTCAGGTATCTCAGAACCCTCTGACACGGATCGGACTTTCGGTAGACCAGTTGAAGTCATTTTTGGCCCCCTGAAAAAAACTTAAGTTTTGGCCCAATTTTGGACATGTTCGACAGGTCCGCTCCTGTCGGAATTTTCAGTTTTTGACCCAAAATCAGTTTTCCCAGATTTCTCTGAAAATGACTCCTCAGGTATCTGAGAACCCTCTGACACGGATGGGACTTTCGGTAGACCAGTTGCAGTCATTTTTGGCCCCCTGAAAAAAACCTTGAGTTTTGGCCCAATTTTGGACATGTTCGACAGGTCCGCTCCTGTCGGAATTTTCATTTTTTGACCCAAAATTAGTTTTCCCAGATTTCTTGGAAAATGACTCCTCAGGTATCTGAGAACCCTCTGACACGGATCGGACTTTCGGTAGACCAGTTGAAGTCATTTTTGGCCCCCTGAAAAAAACTTGAGTTTTGGCCCACTTTTGGACATGTTCGACAGGTCCGCTCCTGTCGGAATTTTCAGTTTTTGACCCAAAATCAGTTTTCCCAGATTTCTTGGAAAATGACTCCTCAGGTATCTGAGAACCCTCTGACACGGATCGGACTTTCGGTAGACTAGTTGAAGTCATTTTTGGCCCCCTGAAAAAAAACTTGAGTTTTGGCCCAATTTTGGACATGTTCGACAGGTCCGCTCCTGTCGGAATTTTCAGTTTTTGACCCAAAATCAGTTTTCCCAGATTTCTTGGAAAATGACTCCTTAGGTATCTGAGAACCCTCTGACACGGATCGGACTTTCGGTAGACCAGTTGAAGTCATTTTTGGCCCCCTGAAAAAAACTTAAGTTTTGGCCCAATTTTGGACATGTTCGACAGGTCCGCTCCTGTCGGAATTTTCAGTTTTTGACCCAAAATCAGTTTTCCCAGATTTCTTGGAAAATGACTCCTCAGGTATCTGAGAACCCTCTGACACGGATCGGATTTTCGGTAGACCAGTTGAAGTCATTTTTGGCCCCCTGAAAAAAACTTGAGTTTTGGCCCAATTTTGGACATGTTCGACAGGTCCGCTCCTGTCGGAATTTTCAGTTTTTGACCCAAAATCAGTTTTCCCAGATTTCTTGGAAAATGACTCCTCAGGTATCTCAGAACCCTCTGACACGGATCGGACTTTCGGTAGACCAGTTGAAGTCATTTTTGGCCCCCTGAAAAAAACTTGAGTTTTGGCCCACTTTTGGACATGTTCGACAGGTCCGCTCCTGTCGGAATTTTCAGTTTTTGACCCAAAATCAGTTTTCCCAGATTTCTTGGAAAATGACTCCTCAGGTATCTGAGAACCCTCTGACACGGATCGGACTTTCGGTAGACTAGTTGAAGTCATTTTTGGCCCCCTGAAAAAAAACTTGAGTTTTGGCCCAATTTTGGACATGTTCGACAGGTCCGCTCCTGTCGGAATTTTCAGTTTTTGACCCAAAATCAGTTTTCCCAGATTTCTTGGAAAATGACTCCTCAGGTATCTGAGAACCCTCTGACACGGATCGGACTTTCGGTAGACCAGTTGAAGTCATTTTTGGCCCCCTGAAAAAAACTTGAGTTTTGGCCCAATTTTGGACATGTTCGACAGGTCCGCTCCTGTCGGAATTTTCAGTTTTTGACCCAAAATCAGTTTTCCCAGATTTTTTGGAAAATGACTCCTCAGGTATCTGAGAACCCTCTGACACGGATCGGACTTTCGGTAGACCAGTTGAAGTCATTTTTACCCCTCTGAAAAAAACTTGAGTTTTGGCCCAATTTTGGACATGTTCGACAGGTCCGCTCCTGTCGGAATTTTCAGTTTTTGACCCAAAATCAGTTTTCCCAGATTTCTTGGAAAATGACTCCTCAGGTATCTCAGAACCCTCTGACACGGATCGGACTTTCGGTAGACCAGTTGAAGTCATTTTTGGCCCCCTGAAAAAAACTTAAGTTTTGGCCCAATTTTGGACATGTTCGACAGGTCCGCTCCTGTCGGAATTTTCAGTTTTTGACCCAAAATCAGTTTTCCCAGATTTCTTGGAAAATGACTCCTCAGGTATCTCAGAACCCTCTGACACGGATCGGACTTTCGGTAGACCAGTTGAAGTCATTTTTGGCCCCCTGAAAAAAACTTGAGTTTTGGCCCAATTTTGGACATGTTCGACAGGTCCGCTCCTGTCGGAATTTTCAGTTTTTGACCCAAAATCAGTTTTCCCAGATTTCTTGGAAAATGACTCCTGAGGTATCTCAGAACCCTCTGACACGGATCGGACTTTCGGTAGACTAGTTGAAGTCATTTTTGGCCCCCTGAAAAAAAACTTGAGTTTTGGCCCAATTTTGGACATGTTCGACAGGTCCGCTCCTGTCGGAATTTTCAGTTTTTGACCCAAAATCAGTTTTCCCAGATTTCTTGGAAAATGGCTCCTCATGTATCTCAGAACCCTCTGACACGGATCAGACTTTCGGTAGACTAGTTGAAGTCATTTTTGGCCCCCTGAAAAAAAACTTGAGTTTTGGCCCAATTTTGGACATGTTCGACAGGTCCGCTCCTGTCGGAATTTTCAGTTTTTGACCCAAAATCAGTTTTCCCAGATTTCTTGGAAAATGACTCCTCAGGTATCTCAGAACCCTCTGACACGGATCGGACTTTCGGTAGACCAGTTGAAGTCATTTTTGGCCCCCTGAAAAAAACTTGAGTTTTGGCCCAATTTTGGACATGTTCGACAGGTCCGCTCCTGTCGGAATTTTCAGTTTTTGACCCAAAATCAGTTTTCCCAGATTTCTTGGAAAATGACTCCTCAGGTATCTGAGAACCCTCTGACACGGATCGGACTTTCGGTAGACCAGTTGAAGTCATTTTTGGCCCCCTGAAAAAAACTTGAGTTTTGGCCCAATTTTGGACATGTTCGACAGGTCCGCTCCTGTCGGAATTTTCAGTTTTTGACCCAAAATCAGTTTTCCCAGATTTCTTGGAAAATGACTCCTCAGGTATCTCAGAACCCTCTGACACGGATCGGACTTTCGGTAGACCAGTTGAAGTCATTTTTGGCCCCCTGAAAAAAACTTAAGTTTTGGCCCAATTTTGGACATGTTCGACATGTCCGCTCCTGTCGGAATTTTCAGTTTTTGACCCAAAATCAGTTTTCCCAGATTTCTTGGAAAATGACTCCTCAGGTATCTGAGAACCCTCTGACACGGATCGGATTTTCGGTAGACCAGTTGAAGTCATTTTTGGCCCCTTAAAAAAAACTTGAGTTTTGGCCCAATTTTGGACATGTTCGACAGGTCCGCTCCTGTCGGAATTTTCAGTTTTTGACCCAAAATCAGTTTTCCCAGATTTCTTGGAAAATGACTCCTCAGGTATCTCAGAACCCTCTGACACGGATCGGACTTTCGGTAGACCAGTTGAAGTCATTTTTGGCCCCCTGAAAAAAACTTGAGTTTTGGCCCAATTTTGGACATGTTCGACAGGTCCGCTCCTGTCGGAATTTTCAGTTTTTGACCCAAAATCAGTTTTCCCAGATTTCTTGGAAAATGACTCCTGAGGTATCTCAGAACCCTCTGACACGGATCGGACTTTCGGTAGACTAGTTGAAGTCATTTTTGGCCCCCTGAAAAAAAACTTGAGTTTTGGCCCAATTTTGGACATGTTCGACAGGTCCGCTCCTGTCGGAATTTTCAGTTTTTGACCCAAAATCAGTTTTCCCAGATTTCTTGGAAAATGACTCCTCAGGTATCTGAGAACCCTCTGACACGGATCGGACTTTCGGTAGACCAGTTGAAGTCATTTTTGGCCCCCTGAAAAAAACTTGAGTTTTGGCCCAATTTTGGACATGTTCGACAGGTCCGCTCCTGTCGGAATTTTCAGTTTTTGACCCAAAATCAGTTTTCCCAGATTTCTTGGAAAATGACTCCTCAAATATCTCAGAACCCTCTGACTCGGATCGGACTTTCGGTAGACCAGTTGAAGTCATTTTTGGCCCCCTGAAAAAAACTTAAGTTTTGGCCCAATTTTGGACATGTTCGACAGGTCCGCTCCTGTCGGAATTTTCAGTTTTTGACCCAAAATCAGTTTTCCCAGATTTCTTGGAAAATGACTCCTCAGGTATCTGAGAACCCTCTGACACGGATCGGATTTTCGGTAGACCAGTTGAAGTCATTTTTGGCCCCCTGAAAAAAACTTGAGTTTTGGCCCAATTTTGGACATGTTCGACAGGTCCGCTCCTGTCGGAATTTTCAGTTTTTGACCCAAAATCAGTTTTCCCAGATTTCTTGGAAAATGACTCCTCAGGTATCTCAGAACCCTCTGACACGGATCGGACTTTCGGTAGACCAGTTGAAGTCATTTTTGGCCCCCTGAAAAAAACTTGAGTTTTGGCCCACTTTTGGACATGTTCGACAGGTCCGCTCCTGTCGGAATTTTCAGTTTTTGACCCAAAATCAGTTTTCCCAGATTTCTTGGAAAATGACTCCTCAGGTATCTGAGAACCCTCTGACACGGATCGGACTTTCGGTAGACTAGTTGAAGTCATTTTTGGCCCCCTGAAAAAAAACTTGAGTTTTGGCCCAATTTTGGACATGTTCGACAGGTCCGCTCCTGTCGGAATTTTCAGTTTTTGACCCAAAATCAGTTTTCCCAGATTTCTTGGAAAATGACTCCTTAGGTATCTGAGAACCCTCTGACACGGATCAGACTTTCGGTAGACCAGTTGAAGTCATTTTTGGCCCCCTGAAAAAAACTTAAGTTTTGGCCCAATTTTGGACATGTTCGACAGGTCCGCTCCTGTCGGAATTTTCAGTTTTTGACCCAAAATCAGTTTTCCCAGATTTCTTGGAAAATGACTCCTCAGGTATCTGAGAACCCTCTGACACGGATCGGATTTTCGGTAGACCAGTTGAAGTCATTTTTGGCCCCCTGAAAAAAACTTGAGTTTTGGCCCAATTTTGGACATGTTCGACAGGTCCGCTCCTGTCGGAATTTTCAGTTTTTGACCCAAAATCAGTTTTCCCAGATTTCTTGGAAAATGACTCCTCAGGTATCTCAGAACCCTCTGACACGGATCGGACTTTCGGTAGACCAGTTGAAGTCATTTTTGGCCCCCTGAAAAAAACTTGAGTTTTGGCCCACTTTTGGACATGTTCGACAGGTCCGCTCCTGTCGGAATTTTCAGTTTTTGACCCAAAATCAGTTTTCCCAGATTTCTTGGAAAATGACTCCTCAGGTATCTGAGAACCCTCTGACACGGATCGGACTTTCGGTAGACTAGTTGAAGTCATTTTTGGCCCCCTGAAAAAAAACTTGAGTTTTGGCCCAATTTTGGACATGTTCGACAGGTCCGCTCCTGTCGGAATTTTCAGTTTTTGACCCAAAATCAGTTTTCCCAGATTTCTTGGAAAATGACTCCTCAGGTATCTGAGAACCCTATGACACGGATCGGATTTTCGGTAGACCAGTTGAAGTCATTTTTGGCCCCTTAAAAAAAACTTGAGTTTTGGCCCAATTTTGGACATGTTCGACAGGTCCGCTCCTGTCGGAATTTTCAGTTTTTGACCCAAAATCAGTTTTCCCAGATTTCTTGGAAAATGACTCCTCAGGTATCTCAGAACCCTCTGACACGGATCGGACTTTCGGTAGACCAGTTGAAGTCATTTTTGGCCCCCTGAAAAAAACTTGAGTTTTGGCCCAATTTTGGACATGTTCGACAGGTCCGCTCCTGTCGGAATTTTCAGTTTTTGACCCAAAATCAGTTTTCCCAGATTTCTTGGAAAATGACTCCTGAGGTATCTCAGAACCCTCTGACACGGATCGGACTTTCGGTAGACTAGTTGAAGTCATTTTTGGCCCCCTGAAAAAAACTTGAGTTTTGGCCCAATTTTGGACATGTTCGACAGGTCCGCTCCTGTCGGAATTTTCAGTTTTTGACCCAAAATCAGTTTTCCCAGATTTCTTGGAAAATGACTCCTCAGGTATCTGAGAACCCTCTGACACGGATCGGACTTTCGGTAGACCAGTTGAAGTCATTTTTGGCCCCCTGAAAAAAACTTGAGTTTTGGCCCAATTTTGGACATGTTCGACAGGTCCGCTCCTGTCGGAATTTTCAGTTTTTGACCCAAAATCAGTTTTCCCAGATTTCTTGGAAAATGACTCCTCAGGTATCTCAGAACCCTCTGACACGGATCGGACTTTCGGTAGACCAGTTGAAGTCATTTTTGGCCCCCTGAAAAAAACTTAAGTTTTGGCCCAATTTTGGACATGTTCGACAGGTCCGCTCCTGTGGGAATTTTCAGTTTTTGACCCAAAATCAGTTTTCCCAGATTTCTTGGAAAATGACTCCTCAGGTATCTGAGAACCCTCTGACACGGATCGGATTTTCGGTAGACCAGTTGAAGTCATTTTTGGCCCCTTAAAAAAAACTTGAGTTTTGGCCCAATTTTGGACATGTTCGACAGGTCCGCTCCTGTCGGAATTTTCAGTTTTTGACCCAAAATCAGTTTTCCCAGATTTCTTGGAAAATGACTCCTCAGGTATCTCAGAACCCTCTGACACGGATCGGACTTTCGGTAGACCAGTTGAAGTCATTTTTGGCCCCCTGACAAAAACTTGAGTTTTGGCCCAATTTTGGACATGTTCGACAGGTCCGCTCCTGTCGGAATTTTCAGTTTTTGACCCAAAATCAGTTTTCCCAGATTTCTTGGAAAATGACTCCTCAAATATCTCAGAACCCTCTGACTCGGATCGGACTTTCGGTAGACCAGTTGAAGTCATTTTTGGCCCCCTGAAAAAAACTTAAGTTTTGGCCCAATTTTGGACATGTTCGACAGGTCCGCTCCTGTCGGAATTTTCAGTTTTTGACCCAAAATCAGTTTTCCCAGATTTCTTGGAAAATGACTCCTCAGGTATCTGAGAACCCTCTGACACGGATCGGATTTTCGGTAGACCAGTTGAAGTCATTTTTGGCCCCCTGAAAAAAACTTGAGTTTTGGCCCAATTTTGGACATGTTCGACAGGTCCGCTCCTGTCGGAATTTTCAGTTTTTGACCCAAAATCAGTTTTCCCAGATTTCTTGGAAAATGACTCCTCAGGTATCTCAGAACCCTCTGACACGGATCGGACTTTCGGTAGACCAGTTGAAGTCATTTTTGGCCCCCTGAAAAAAACTTGAGTTTTGGCCCACTTTTGGACATGTTCGACAGGTCCGCTCCTGTCGGAATTTTCAGTTTTTGACCCAAAATCAGTTTTCCCAGATTTCTTGGAAAATGACTCCTCAGGTATCTGAGAACCCTCTGACACGGATCGGACTTTCGGTAGACTAGTTGAAGTCATTTTTGGCCCCCTGAAAAAAAACTTGAGTTTTGGCCCAATTTTGGACATGTTCGACAGGTCCGCTCCTGTCGGAATTTTCAGTTTTTGACCCAAAATCAGTTTTCCCAGATTTCTTGGAAAATGACTCCTTAGGTATCTGAGAACCCTCTGACACGGATCAGACTTTCGGTAGACCAGTTGAAGTCATTTTTGGCCCCCTGAAAAAAACTTAAGTTTTGGCCCAATTTTGGACATGTTCGACAGGTCCGCTCCTGTCGGAATTTTCAGTTTTTGACCCAAAATCAGTTTTCCCAGATTTCTTGGAAAATGACTCCTCAGGTATCTGAGAACCCTCTGACACGGATCGGATTTTCGGTAGACCAGTTGAAGTCATTTTTGGCCCCCTGAAAAAAACTTGAGTTTTGGCCCAATTTTGGACATGTTCGACAGGTCCGCTCCTGTCGGAATTTTCAGTTTTTGACCCAAAATCAGTTTTCCCAGATTTCTTGGAAAATGACTCCTCAGGTATCTCAGAACCCTCTGACACGGATCGGACTTTCGGTAGACCAGTTGAAGTCATTTTTGGCCCCCTGAAAAAAACTTGAGTTTTGGCCCACTTTTGGACATGTTCGACAGGTCCGCTCCTGTCGGAATTTTCAGTTTTTGACCCAAAATCAGTTTTCCCAGATTTCTTGGAAAATGACTCCTCAGGTATCTGAGAACCCTCTGACACGGATCGGACTTTCGGTAGACTAGTTGAAGTCATTTTTGGCCCCCTGAAAAAAAACTTGAGTTTTGGCCCAATTTTGGACATGTTCGACAGGTCCGCTCCTGTCGGAATTTTCAGTTTTTGACCCAAAATCAGTTTTCCCAGATTTCTTGGAAAATGACTCCTCAGGTATCTGAGAACCCTATGACACGGATCGGATTTTCGGTAGACCAGTTGAAGTCATTTTTGGCCCCTTAAAAAAAACTTGAGTTTTGGCCCAATTTTGGACATGTTCGACAGGTCCGCTCCTGTCGGAATTTTCAGTTTTTGACCCAAAATCAGTTTTCCCAGATTTCTTGGAAAATGACTCCTCAGGTATCTCAGAACCCTCTGACACGGATCGGACTTTCGGTAGACCAGTTGAAGTCATTTTTGGCCCCCTGAAAAAAACTTGAGTTTTGGCCCAATTTTGGACATGTTCGACAGGTCCGCTCCTGTCGGAATTTTCAGTTTTTGACCCAAAATCAGTTTTCCCAGATTTCTTGGAAAATGACTCCTGAGGTATCTCAGAACCCTCTGACACGGATCGGACTTTCGGTAGACTAGTTGAAGTCATTTTTGGCCCCCTGAAAAAAACTTGAGTTTTGGCCCAATTTTGGACATGTTCGACAGGTCCGCTCCTGTCGGAATTTTCAGTTTTTGACCCAAAATCAGTTTTCCCAGATTTCTTGGAAAATGACTCCTCAGGTATCTGAGAACCCTCTGACACGGATCGGACTTTCGGTAGACCAGTTGAAGTCATTTTTGGCCCCCTGAAAAAAACTTGAGTTTTGGCCCAATTTTGGACATGTTCGACAGGTCCGCTCCTGTCGGAATTTTCAGTTTTTGACCCAAAATCAGTTTTCCCAGATTTCTTGGAAAATGACTCCTCAGGTATCTCAGAACCCTCTGACACGGATCGGACTTTCGGTAGACCAGTTGAAGTCATTTTTGGCCCCCTGAAAAAAACTTAAGTTTTGGCCCAATTTTGGACATGTTCGACAGGTCCGCTCCTGTGTGAATTTTCAGTTTTTGACCCAAAATCAGTTTTCCCAGATTTCTTGGAAAATGACTCCTCAGGTATCTGAGAACCCTCTGACACGGATCGGATTTTCGGTAGACCAGTTGAAGTCATTTTTGGCCCCTTAAAAAAAACTTGAGTTTTGGCCCAATTTTGGACATGTTCGACAGGTCCGCTCCTGTCGGAATTTTCAGTTTTTGACCCAAAATCAGTTTTCCCAGATTTCTTGGAAAATGACTCCTCAGGTATCTCAGAACCCTCTGACACGGATCGGACTTTCGGTAGACCAGTTGAAGTCATTTTTGGCCCCCTGACAAAAACTTGAGTTTTGGCCCAATTTTGGACATGTTCGACAGGTCCGCTCCTGTCGGAATTTTCAGTTTTTGACCCAAAATCAGTTTTCCCAGATTTCTTGGAAAATGACTCCTGAGGTATCTCAGAACCCTCTGACACGGATCGGACTTTCGGTAGACTAGTTGAAGTCATTTTTGGCCCCCTGAAAAAAAACTTGAGTTTTGGCCCAATTTTGGACATGTTCGACAGGTCCGCTCCTGTCGGAATTTTCAGTTTTTGACCCAAAATCAGTTTTCCCAGATTTCTTGGAAAATGGCTCCTCATGTATCTCAGAACCCTCTGACACGGATCGGACTTTCGGTAGACTAGTTGAAGTCATTTTTGGCCCCCTGAAAAAAAACTTGAGTTTTGGCCCAATTTTGGACATGTTCGACAGGTCCGCTCCTGTCGGAATTTTCAGTTTTTGACCCAAAATCAGTTTTCCCAGATTTCTTGGAAAATGACTCCTCAGGTATCTCAGAACCCTCTGACACGGATCGGACTTTCGGTAGACCAGTTGAAGTCATTTTTGGCCCCCTGAAAAAAACTTGAGTTTTGGCCCAATTTTGGACATGTTCGACAGGTCCGCTCCTGTCGGAATTTTCAGTTTTTGACCCAAAATCAGTTTTCCCAGATTTCTTGGAAAATGACTCCTCAGGTATCTGAGAACCCTCTGACACGGATCGGACTTTCGGTAGACCAGTTGAAGTCATTTTTGGCCCCCTGAAAAAAACTTGAGTTTTGGCCCAATTTTGGACATGTTCGACAGGTCCGCTCCTGTCGGAATTTTCAGTTTTTGACCCAAAATCAGTTTTCCCAGATTTCTTGGAAAATGACTCCTCAGGTATCTCAGAACCCTCTGACACGGATCGGACTTTCGGTAGACTAGTTGAAGTCATTTTTGGCCCCCTGAAAAAAACTTGAGTTTTGGTCCAATTTTGGACTTGTTCGACAGGTCCGCTCCTGTCGGAATTTTCAGTTTTTGACCCCAAATCAGTTTTCTCCAGATTTCTCTGAAAATGACTCCTCAGGTATCTGAGAACCCTCTGACACGGATCGGACTTTCGGTAGACCAGTTGAAGTCATTGTTGGCCCCCTGAAAAAAACTTAAGTTTTGGCCCAATTTTGGACATGTTCGACAGGTCCGCTCCTGTCGGAATTTTCAGTTTTTGACCCAAAATCAGTTTTCCCAGATTTCTTGGAAAATGACTCCTCAGGTATCTGAGAACCCTCTGACACGGATCGGACTTTCGGTAGACCAGTTGAAGTCATTTTTGGCCCCCTCAAAAAAACTTGAGTTTTGGCCCAATTTTGGACATGTTCGACAGGTCCGCTCCTGTCGGAATTTTCAGTTTTTGACCCAAAATCAGTTTTCCCAGATTTCTTGGAAAATGGCTCCTCATGTATCTCAGAACCCTCTGACACGGATCGGACTTTCGGTAGACTAGTTGAAGTCATTTTTGGCCCCCTGAAAAAAAACTTGAGTTTTGGCCCAATTTTGGACATGTTCGACAGGTCCGCTCCTGTCGGAATTTTCAGTTTTTGACCCAAAATCAGTTTTCCCAGATTTCTTGGAAAATGACTCCTCAGGTATCTCAGAACCCTCTGACACGGATCGGACTTTCGGTAGACCAGTTGAAGTGATTTTTGGCCCCCTGAAAAAAACTTGAGTTTTGGCCCAATTTTGGACATGTTCGACAGGTCCGCTCCTGTCGGAATTTTCAGTTTTTGACCCAAAATCAGTTTTCCCAGATTTCTTGGAAAATGGCTCCTCATGTATCTCAGAACCCTCTGACACGGATCGGACTTTCGGTAGACTAGTTGAAGTCATTTTTGGCCCCCTGAAAAAAAACTTGAGTTTTGGCCCAATTTTGGACATGTTCGACAGGTCCGCTCCTGTCGGAATTTTCAGTTTTTGACCCAAAATCAGTTTTCCCAGATTTCTTGGAAAATGACTCCTCAGGTATCTGAGAACCCTCTGACACGGATCGGATTTTCGGTAGACCAGTTGAAGTCATTTTTGGCCCCTTAAAAAAAACTTGAGTTTTGGCCCAATTTTGGACATGTTCGACAGGTCCGCTCCTGTCGGAATTTTCAGTTTTTGACCCAAAATCAGTTTTCCCAGATTTCTTGGAAAATGGCTCCTCATGTATCTCAGAACCCTCTGACACGGATCGGACTTTCGGTAGACTAGTTGAAGTCATTTTTGGCCCCCTGAAAAAAAACTTGAGTTTTGGCCCAATTTTGGACATGTTCGACAGGTCCGCTCCTGTCGGAATTTTCAGTTTTTGACCCAAAATCAGTTTTCCCAGATTTCTTGGAAAATGACTCCTCAGGTATCTCAGAACCCTCTGACACGGATCGGACTTTCGGTAGACCAGTTGAAGTCATTTTTGGCCCCCTGAAAAAAACTTGAGTTTTGGCCCAATTTTGGACATGTTCGACAGGTCCGCTCCTTTCGGAATTTTCAGTTTTTGACCCAAAATCAGTTTTCCCAGATTTCTTGGAAAATGACTCCTCAGGTATCTGAGAACCCTCTGACACGGATCGGACTTTCGGTAGACCAGTTGAAGTCATTTTTGGCCCCCTGAAAAAAACTTGAGTTTTGGCCCAATTTTGGACATGTTCGACAGGTCCGCTCCTGTCGGAATTTTCAGTTTTTGACCCAAAATCAGTTTTCCCAGATTTCTTGGAAAATGACTCCTCAGGTATCTCAGAACCCTCTGACATGGATCGGACTTTCGGTAGACTAGTTGAAGTCATTTTTGGCCCCCTGAAAAAAACTTGAGTTTTGGTCCAATTTTGGACTTGTTCGACAGGTCCGCTCCTGTCGGAATTTTCAGTTTTTGACCCCAAATCAGTTTTCTCCAGATTTCTCTGAAAATGACTCCTCAGGTATCTGAGAACCCTCTGACACGGATCGGACTTTCGGTAGACCAGTTGAAGTCATTGTTGGCCCCCTGAAAAAAACTTAAGTTTTGGCCCAATTTTGGACATGTTCGACAGGTCCGCTCCTGTCGGAATTTTCAGTTTTTGACCCAAAATCAGTTTTCCCAGATTTCTTGGAAAATGACTCCTCAGGTATCTGAGAACCCTCTGACACGGATCGGACTTTCGGTAGACCAGTTGAAGTCATTTTTGGCCCCCTGAAAAAAACTTGAGTTTTGGCCCAATTTTGGACATGTTCGACAGGTCCGCTCCTGTCGGAATTTTCAGTTTTTGACCCAAAATCAGTTTTCCCAGATTTCTTGGAAAATGACTCCTCAGGTATCTCAGAACCCTCTGACACGGATCGGACTTTCGGTAGACCAGTTGAAGTCATTTTTGGCCCCCTGAAAAAAACATTGAGTTTTGGCCCAATTTTGGACATGTTCGACAGGTCCGCTCCTGTCGGAATTTTCAGTTTTTGACCCAAAATTAGTTTTCCCAGATTTCTTGGAAAATGACTCCTCAGGTATCTGAGAACCCTCTGACACGGATCGGACTTTCGGTAGACCAGTTGAAGTCATTTTTGGCCCCCTGAAAAAAACTTGAGTTTTGGCCCAATTTTGGACATGTTCGACAGGTCCGCTCCTGTCGGAATTTTCAGTTTTTGACCCAAAATCAGTTTTCCCAGATTTCTTGGAAAATGGCTCCTCATGTATCTCAGAACCCTCTGACACGGATCGGACTTTCGGTAGACTAGTTGAAGTCATTTTTGGCCCCCTGAAAAAAAACTTGAGTTTTGGCCCAATTTTGGACATGTTCGACAGGTCCGCTCCTGTCGGAATTTTCAGTTTTTGACCCAAAATCAGTTTTCCCAGATTTCTTGGAAAATGACTCCTCAGGTATCTCAGAACCCTCTGACACGGATCGGACTTTCGGTAGACCAGTTGAAGTCATTTTTGGCCCCCTGAAAAAAACTTGAGTTTTGGCCCAATTTTGGACATGTTCGACAGGTCCGCTCCTGTCGGAATTTTCAGTTTTTGACCCAAAATCAGTTTTCCCAGATTTCTTGGAAAATGACTCCTCAGGTATCTGAGAACCCTCTGACACGGATCGGACTTTCGGTAGACCAGTTGAAGTCATTTTTGGCCCCCTGAAAAAAACTTGAGTTTTGGCCCAATTTTGGACATGTTCGACAGGTCCGCTCCTGTCGGAATTTTCAGTTTTTGACCCAAAATCAGTTTTCCCAGATTTCTTGGAAAATGACTCCTCAGGTATCTGAGAACCCTCTGACACGGATCGGACTTTCGGTAGACCAGTTGAAGTCATTTTTGGCCCCCTGAAAAAAACTTGAGTTTTGGCCCAATTTTGGACATGTTCGACAGGTCCGCTCCTGTCGGAATTTTCAGTTTTTGACCCAAAATCAGTTTTCCCAGATTTCTTGGAAAATGACTCCTCAGGTATCTCAGAACCCTCTGACACGGATCGGACTTTCGGTAGACTAGTTGAAGTCATTTTTGGCCCCCTGAAAAAAACTTGAGTTTTGGTCCAATTTTGGACTTGTTCGACAGGTCCGCTCCTGTCGGAATTTTCAGTTTTTGACCCCAAATCAGTTTTCTCCAGATTTCTCTGAAAATGACTCCTCAGGTATCTGAGAACCCTCTGACACGGATCGGACTTTCGGTAGACCAGTTGAAGTCATTGTTGGCCCCCTGAAAAAAACTTAAGTTTTGGCCCAATTTTGGACATGTTCGACAGGTCCGCTCCTGTCGGAATTTTCAGTTTTTGACCCAAAATCAGTTTTCCCAGATTTCTTGGAAAATGACTCCTCAGGTATCTGAGAACCCTCTGACACGGATCGGACTTTCGGTAGACCAGTTGAAGTCATTTTTGGCCCCCTGAAAAAAACTTGAGTTTTGGCCCAATTTTGGACATGTTCGACAGGTCCGCTCCTGTCGGAATTTTCAGTTTTTGACCCAAAATCAGTTTTCCCAGATTTCTTGGAAAATGACTCCTCAGGTATCTCAGAACCCTCTGACACGGATCGGACTTTCGGTAGACCAGTTGAAGTCATTTTTGGCCCCCTGAAAAAAACTTAAGTTTTGGCCCAATTTTGGACATGTTCGACAGGTCCGCTCCTGTCGGAATTTTCAGTTTTTGACCCAAAATCAGTTTTCCCAGATTTCTCTGAAAATGACTCCTCAGGTATCTGAGAACCCTCTGACACGGATGGGACTTTCGGTAGACCAGTTGCAGTCATTTTTGGCCCCCTGAAAAAAACCTTGAGTTTTGGCCCAATTTTGGACATGTTCGACAGGTCCGCTCCTGTCGGAATTTTCAGTTTTTGACCCAAAATTAGTTTTCCCAGATTTCTTGGAAAATGACTCCTCAGGTATCTGAGAACCCTCTGACACGGATCGGACTTTCGGTAGACCAGTTGAAGTCATTTTTGGCCCCCTGAAAAAAACTTGAGTTTTGGCCCAATTTTGGACATGTTCGACAGGTCCGCTCCTGTCGGAGTTTTCACTTTTTGACCCAAAATCAGTTTTCCCAGATTTCTTGGAAAATGACTCCTCAGGTATCTGAGAACCCTCTGACACGGATCGGACTTTCGGTAGACCAGTTGAAGTCATTTTTGGCCCCCTGAAAAAAACTTGAGTTTTGGCCCAATTTTGGACATGTTCGACAGGTCCGCTCCTGTCGGAATTTTCAGTTTTTGACCCAAAATCAGTTTTCCCAGATTTCTCTGAAAATGACTCCTCAGGTATCTCAGAACCCTCTGACACGGATCGGACTTTCGGTAGACCAGTTGAAGTCATTTTTGGCCCCCTGAAAAAAAATTGAGTTTTGGCCCAATTTTGGACATGTTCGACAGGTCCGCTCCTGTCGGAATTTTCAGTTTTTGACCCAAAATCAGTTTTCCCAGATTTCTTGGAAAATGACTCCTCAGGTATCTCAGAACCCTCTGACACGGATCGGACTTTCGGTAGACCAGTTGAAGTCATTTTTGGCCCCCTGAAAAAAAACTTGAGTTTTGGCCCAATTTTGGACATGTTCGACAGGTCCGCTCCTGTCGGAATTTTCAGTTTTTGACCCAAAATCAGTTTTCCCAGATTTCTTGGAAAATGACTCCTCAGGTATCTCAGAACCCTCTGACACGGATCGGGCTTTCGGTAGACCAGTTGAAGTCATTTTTGGCCCCCTGAAAAAAAACTTGAGTTTTGGCCCACTTTTGGACATGTTCGACAGGTCCGCTCCTGTCGGAATTTTCAGTTTTTGACCCAAAATCAGTTTTCCCAGATTTCTTGGAAAATGACTCCTCAGGTATCTGAGAACCCTCTGACACGGATCAGATTTTCGGTAGACCAGTTGAAGTCATTTTTGGCCCCCTGAAAAAAACTTGAGTTTTGGCCCAATTTTGGACATGTTCGACAGGTCCGCTCCTGTCGGAATTTTCAGTTTTTGACCCAAAATCAGTTTTCCCAGATTTCTTGGAAAATGACTCCTCAGGTATCTCAGAACCCTCTGACACGGATCGGACTTTCGGTAGACCAGTTGAAGTCATTTTTGGCCCCCTGAAAAAAACTTAAGTTTTGGCCCAATTTTGGACATGTTCGACAGGTCCGCTCCTGTCGGAATTTTCACTTTTTGACCCAAAATCAGTTTTCCCAGATTTCTTGGAAAATGACTCCTCAGGTATCTCAGAACCCTCTGACACGGATCGGACTTTCGGTAGACCAGTTGAAGTCATTTTTGGCCCCCTGAAAAAAACTTAAGTTTTGGCCCAATTTTGGACATGTTCGACAGGTCCGCTCCTGTCGGAATTTTCAGTTTTTGACCCAAAATCAGTTTTCCCAGATTTCTCTGAAAATGACTCCTCAGGTATCTGAGAACCCTCTGACACGGATGGGACTTTCGGTAGACCAGTTGCAGTCATTTTTGGCCCCCTGAAAAAAACCTTGAGTTTTGGCCCAATTTTGGACATGTTCGACAGGTCCGCTCCTGTCGGAATTTTCAGTTTTTGACCCAAAATTAGTTTTCCCAGATTTCTTGGAAAATGACTCCTCAGGTATCTGAGAACCCTCTGACACGGATCGGACTTTCGGTAGACCAGTTGAAGTCATTTTTGGCCCCCTGAAAAAAACTTGAGTTTTGGCCCAATTTTGGACATGTTCGACAGGTCCGCTCCTGTCGGAATTTTCACTTTTTGACCCAAAATCAGTTTTCCAAGATTTCTCTGAAAATGACTCCTCAGGTATCTGAGAACCCTCTGACACGGATCGGACTTTCGGTAGACCAGTTGAAGTCATTTTTGGCCCCCTGAAAAAAACTTGAGTTTTGGCCCAATTTTGGACATGTTCGACAGGTCCGCTCCTGTCGGAATTTTCAGTTTTTGACCCAAAATCAGTTTTCCCAGATTTCTTGGAAAATGACTCCTCAGGTATCTCAGAACCCTCTGACACGGATCGGACTTTCGGTAGACCAGTTGAAGTCATTTTTGGCCCCCTGAAAAAAACTTAAGTTTTGGCCCAATTTTGGACATGTTCGACAGGTCCGCTCCTGTCGGAATTTTCAGTTTTTGACCCAAAATCAGTTTTCCCAGATTTCTCTGAAAATGACTCCTCAGGTATCTGAGAACCCTCTGACACGGATGGGACTTTCGGTAGACCAGTTGCAGTCATTTTTGGCCCCCTGAAAAAAACCTTGAGTTTTGGCCCAATTTTGGACATGTTCGACAGGTCCGCTCCTGTCGGAATTTTCAGTTTTTGACCCAAAATTAGTTTTCCCAGATTTCTTGGAAAATGACTCCTCAGGTATCTGAGAACCCTCTGACACGGATCGGACTTTCGGTAGACCAGTTGAAGTCATTTTTGGCCCCCTGAAAAAAACTTGAGTTTTGGCCCAATTTTGGACATGTTCGACAGGTCCGCTCCTGTCGGAATTTTCACTTTTTGACCCAAAATCAGTTTTACAAGATTTCTCTGAAAATGACTCCTCAGGTATCTGAGAACCCTCTGACATGGATCGGACTTTCGGTAGACCAGTTGAAGTCATTTTTGGCCCCCTGAAAAAAACTTGAGTTTTGGCCCAATTTTGGACATGTTCGACAGGTCCGCTCCTGTCGGAATTTTCAGTTTTTGACCCAAAATCAGTTTTCCCAGATTTCTTGGAAAATGACTCCTCAGGTATCTCAGAACCCTCTGACACGGATCGGACTTTCGGTAGACTAGTTGAAGTCATTTTTGGCCCCCTGAAAAAAACTTGAGTTTTGGCCCAATTTTGGACATGTTCGACAGGTCCGCTCCTGTCGGAATTTTCAGTTTTTGACCCAAAATCAGTTTTCCCAGATTTCTCTGAAAATGACTCCTCAGGTATCTCAGAACCCTCTGACACGGATCGGACTTTCGGTAGACCAGTTGAAGTCATTTTTGGCCCCCTGAAAAAAAATTGAGTTTTGGCCCAATTTTGGACATGTTCGACAGGTCCGCTCCTGTCGGAATTTTCAGTTTTTGACCCAAAATCAGTTTTCCCAGATTTCTTGGAAAATGACTCCTCAGGTATCTCAGAACCCTCTGACACGGATCGGACTTTCGGTAGACCAGTTGAAGTAATTTTTGGCCCCCTGAAAAAAACTTGAGTTTTGGCCCAATTTTGGACATGTTCGACAGGTCCGCTCCTGTCGGAATTTTCAGTTTTTGACCCAAAATCAGTTTTCCCAGATTTCTTGGAAAATGACTCCTCAGGTATCTCAGAACCCTCTGACACGGATCGGACTTTCGGTAGACCAGTTGAAGTCATTTTTGGCCCCCTGAAAAAAACTTAAGTTTTGGCCCAATTTTGGACATGTTCGACAGGTCCGCTCCTGTCGGAATTTTCAGTTTTTGACCCAAAATCAGTTTTCCCAGATTTCTTGGAAAATGACTCCTCAGGTATCTCAGAACCCTCTGACACGGATCGGACTTTCGGTAGACCAGTTGAAGTCATTTTTGGCCCCCTGAAAAAAACTTAAGTTTTGGCCCAATTTTGGACATGTTCGACAGGTCCGCTCCTGTCGGAATTTTCAGTTTTTGACCCAAAATCAGTTTTCCCAGATTTCTTGGAAAATGACTCCTCAGGTATCTGAGAACCCTCTGACACGGATCGGATTTTCGGTAGACCAGTTGAAGTCATTTTTGGCCCCCTGAAAAAAACTTGAGTTTTGGCCCAATTTTGGACATGTTCGACAGGTCCGCTCCTGTCGGAATTTTCAGTTTTTGACCCAAAATCAGTTTTCCCAGATTTCTTGGAAAATGACTCCTCAGGTATCTCAGAACCCTCTGACACGGATCGGACTTTCGGTAGACCAGTTGAAGTCATTTTTGGCCCCCTGAAAAAAACTTAAGTTTTGGCCCAATTTTGGACATGTTCGACAGGTCCGCTCCTGTCGGAATTTTCAGTTTTTGACCCAAAATCAGTTTTCCCAGATTTCTTGGAAAATGACTCCTCAGGTATCTGAGAACCCTCTGACACGGATGGGACTTTCGGTAGACCAGTTGCAGTCATTTTTGGCCCCCTGAAAAAAACCTTGAGTTTTGGCCCAATTTTGGACATGTTCGACAGGTCCGCTCCTGTCGGAATTTTCAGTTTTTGACCCAAAATCAGTTTTCCCAGATTTCTTGGAAAATGACTCCTCAGGTATCTGAGAACCCTCTGACACGGATCGGACTTTCGGTAGACCAGTTGAAGTCATTTTTGGCCCCCTGAAAAAAACTTAAGTTTTGGCCCAATTTTGGACATGTTCGACAGGTCCGCTCCTGTCGGAATTTTCACTTTTTGACCCAAAATCAGTTTTCCAAGATTTCTCTGAAAATGACTCCTCAGGTATCTGAGAACCCTCTGACACGGATCGGACTTTCGGTAGACCAGTTGACCGCTCCTGTCGGAATTTTCAGTTTTTGACCCAAAATCAGTTTTCCCAGATTTCTTGGAAAATGACTCCTCAGGTATCTCAGAACCCTCTGACACGGATCGGACTTTCGGTAGACTAGTTGAAGTCATTTTTGGCCCCCTGAAAAAAACTTGAGTTTTGGCCCAATTTTGGACATGTTCGACAGGTCCGCTCCTGTCGGAATTTTCAGTTTTTGACCCAAAATCAGTTTTCCCAGATTTCTCTGAAAATGACTCCTCAGGTATCTCAGAACCCTCTGACACGGATCGGACTTTCGGTAGACCAGTTGAAGTCATTTTTGGCCCCCTGAAAAAAAATTGAGTTTTGGCCCAATTTTGGACATGTTCGACAGGTCCGCTCCTGTCGGAATTTTCAGTTTTTGACCCAAAATCAGTTTTCCCAGATTTCTTGGAAAATGACTCCTCAGGTATCTCAGAACCCTCTGACACGGATCGGACTTTCGGTAGACCAGTTGAAGTAATTTTTGGCCCCCTGAAAAAAACTTGAGTTTTGGCCCAATTTTGGACATGTTCGACAGGTCCGCTCCTGTCGGAATTTTCACTTTTTGACCCAAAATCAGTTTTCCAAGATTTCTCTGAAAATGACTCCTCAGGTATCTGAGAACCCTCTGACGCGGATCGGACTTTCGGTAGACCAGTTGAAGTCATTTTTGGCCCCCTGAAAAAAACTTAAGTTTTGGCCCAATTTTGGACATGTTCGACAGGTCCGCTCCTGTCGGAATTTTCAGTTTTTGACCCAAAATCAGTTTTCCCAGATTTCTTGGAAAATGACTCCTCAGGTATCTCAGAACCCTCTGACACGGATCGGACTTTCGGTAGACCAGTTGAAGTCATTTTTGGCCCCCTGAAAAAAACTTAAGTTTTGGCCCAATTTTGGACATGTTCGACAGGTCCGCTCCTGTCGGAATTTTCAGTTTTTGACCCAATATCAGTTTTCCCAGATTTCTTGGAAAATGACTCCTCAGGTATCTGAGAACCCTCTGACACGGATCGGATTTTCGGTAGACCAGTTGAAGTCATTTTTGGCCCCCTGAAAAAAACTTGAGTTTTGGCCCAATTTTGGACATGTTCGACAGGTCCGCTCCTGTCGGAATTTTCATTTTTTGACCCAAAATCAGTTTTCCCAGATTTCTTGGAAAATGACTCCTCAGGTATCTCAGAACCCTCTGACACGGATCGGACTTTCGGTAGACCAGTTGAAGTCATTTTTGGCCCCCTGAAAAAAACTTAAGTTTTGGCCCAATTTTGGACATGTTCAACAGGTCCGCTCCTGTCGGAATTTTCAGTTTTTGACCCAAAATCAGTTTTCCCAGATTTCTTGGAAAATGACTCCTCAGGTATCTGAGAACCCTCTGACACGGATCGGATTTTCGGTAGACCAGTTGAAGTCATTTTTGGCCCCCTGAAAAAAACTTGAGTTTTGGCCCAATTTTGGACATGTTCGACAGGTCCGCTCCTGTCGGAATTTTCAGTTTTTGACCCAAAATCAGTTTTCCCAGATTTCTTGGAAAATGACTCCTCAGGTATCTCAGAACCCTCTGACACGGATCGGACTTTCGGTAGACCAGTTGAAGTCATTTTTGGCCCCCTGAAAAAAGCTTGAGTTTTGGCCCACTTTTGGACATGTTCGACAGGTCCGCTCCTGTCGGAATTTTCAGTTTTTGACCCAAAATCAGTTTTCCAAGATTTCTCTGAAAATGACTCCTCAGGTATCTGAGAACCCTCTGACACGGATCGGACTTTCGGTAGACCAGTTGAAGTCATTTTTGGCCCCCTGGAAAAAACTTGAGTTTTGGCCCAATTTTGGACATGTTCGACAGGTCCGCTCCTGTCGGAATTTTCAGTTTTTGACCCAAAATCAGTTTTTCCAGATTTCTTGGAAAATGACTCCTCAGGTATCTCAGAACCCTCTGACACGGATCGGACTTTCGGTAGACCAGTTGAAGTCATTTTTGGCCCCCTGAAAAAAACTTAAGTTTTGGCCCAATTTTGGACATGTTCGACAGGTCCGCTCCTGACGGAATTTTCAGTTTTTGACCCAAAATCAGTTTTCCCAGATTTCTTGGAAAATGACTCCTCAGGTATCTGAGAACCTTCTGACACGGATCGGACTTTCGGTAGACCAGTTGAAGTCATTTTTGGCCCTCTGAAAAAAACTTAAGTTTTGGCCCAATTTTGGACATGTTCGACAGGTCCGCTCCTGTCGGAATTTTCAGTTTTTGACCCAAAATCAGTTTTCCCAGATTTCTCTCAAAATGACTCCTCAGGTATCTGAGAACCCTCTGACACGGATGGGACTTTCGGTAGACCAGTTGAAGTCATTTTTGGCCCCCTGAAAAAAAACTTGAGTTTTGGCCCAATTTTGGACAGGTTCAACAGGTCCGCTCCTGTCGGAATATTCAGTTTTTGACCCAAAATCAGTTTTCCCAGATTTCTTGGAAAATGACTCCTCAGGTATCTGAGAACCCTCTGACACGGATCGGACTTTCGGTAGACCAGTTGAAGTCATTTTTGGCCCCCTGAAAAAAACTTGAGTTTTGGCCCAATTTTGGACGTGTTCGACAGGTCCGCTCCTGTCGGAATTTTAACTTTTTGACCCAAAATCAGTTTTCCAAGATTTCTCTGAAAATGACTCCTCAGGTATCTGAGAACCCTCTGACACGGATCGGACTTTCGGTAGACCAGTTGAAGTCATTTTTGGCCCCCGAAAAAAACTTAAGTTTTGGCCCAATTTTGGACATGTTCGACAGGTCCGCTCCTGTCGGAATTTTCAGTTTTTGACCCAAAATCAGTTTTTCCAGATTTCTCTGAAAATGACTCTTCAGGTATCTGAGAACCCTCTGACACGGATCGGACTTTCGGTAGACCAGTTGAAGTCATTATTGGCCCCCTTAAAAAAACTTAAGTTTTGGCCCAATTTTGGACATGTTCGACAGGTCCGCTCCTGTCGGAATTTTCACTTTTTGACCCAAAATCAGTTTTCCCAGATTTCTTGGAAAATGACTCCTCAGGTATCTCAGAACCCTCTGACACGGATCGGACTTTCGGTAGACTAGTTGAAGTCATTTTTGGCCCCCTGAAAAAAAAATTGAGTTTTGGCCCAATTTTGGACATGTTCGACAGGTCCGCTCCTGTCGGAATTTTCACTTTTTGACCCAAAATCAGTTTTCCAAGATTTCTCTGAAAATGACTCCTCAGGTATCTGAGAACCCTCTGACACGGATGGGACTTTCGGTAGACTAGTTGAAGTCATTTTTGGCCCCCTAAAAAAAACTTGAGTTTTGGCCCAATTTTGGACATGTTCGACAGGTCCGCTCCTGTCGGAATTTTCAGTTTTTGACCCAAAATCAGTTTTCCCAGATTTCTTGGAAAATGACTCCTCAGGTATCTGAGAACCCTCTGACACGGATCGGACTTTCGGTAGACCAGTTGAAGTCATTTTTGGCCCCCTGAAAAAAACTTGAGTTTTGGCCCAATTTTGGACATGTTCGACAGGTCCGCTCCTGTCGGAATTTTCAGTTTTTGACCCAAAATCAGTTTTCCCAGATTTCTTGGAAAATGACTCCTCAGGTATCTCAGAACCCTCTGACATGGATCGGACTTTCGGTAGACCAGTTGAAGTCATTTTTGGCCCCCTGAAAAAAACTTGAGTTTTGGCCCAATTTTGGACATGTTCGACAGGTCCGCTCCTGTCGGAATTTTCAGTTTTTGACCCAAAATCAGTTTTCCCAGATTTCTTGGAAAATGACTCCTCAGGTATCTCAGAACCCTCTGACACGGATCGGACTTTCGGTAGACTAGTTGAAGTCATTTTTGGCCCCCTGAAAAAAAACTTGAGTTTTGGCCCAATTTTGGACATGTTCGACAGGTCCGCTCCTGTCGGAATTTTCAGTTTTTGACCCAAAATCAGTTTTCCCAGATTTCTTGGAAAATGGCTCCTCAGGTATCTCAGAACCCACTGACACGGATCGGACTTTCGGTAGACTAGTTGAAGTCATTTTTGGCCCCCTGAAAAAAAACTTGAGTTTTGGCCCAATTTTGGACATGTTCGACAGGTCCGCTCCTGTCGGAATTTTCACTTTTTGACCCAAAATCAGTTTTCCAAGATTTCTCTGAAAATGACTCCACAGGTATCTGAGAACCCTCTGACACGGATCGGACTTTCGGTAGACCAGTTGAAGTCATTTTTGGCCCCCTGAAAAAAACTTAAGTTTTGGCCCAATTTTGGACATGTTCGACAGGTCCGCTCCTGTCGGAATTTTCAGTTTTTGACCCAAAATCAGTTTTCCCAGATTTCTTGGAAAATGACTCCTCAGGTATCTGAGAACCCTCTGACACGGATCGGACTTTCGGTAGACCAGTTGAAGTCATTTTTGGCCCCCTGAAAAAAAAACTTGAGTTTTGGCCCAATTTTGGACATGTTCGACAGGTCCGCTCCTGTCGGAATTTTCAGTTTTTGACCCAAAATCAGTTTTCCCAGATTTCTTGGAAAATGGCTCCTCAGGTATCTCAGAACCCTCTGACACGGATCGGACTTTCGGTAGACTAGTTGAAGTCATTTTTGGCCCCCTGAAAAAAAACTTGAGTTTTGGCCCAATTTTGGACATGTTCGACAGGTCCGCTCCTGTCGGAATTTTCACTTTTTGACCCAAAATCAGTTTTCCAAGATTTCTCTGAAAATGACTCCTCAGGTATCTGAGAACCCTCTGACACGGATCGGACTTTCGGTAGACCAGTTGAAGTCATTTTTGGCCCCCTGAAAAAAACTTAAGTTTTGGCCCAATTTTGGACATGTTCGACAGGTCCGCTCCTGTCGGAATTTTCAGTTTTTGACCCAAAATCAGTTTTCCCAGATTTCTTGGAAAATGACTCCTCAGGTATCTCAGAACCCTCTGACACGGATCGGACTTTCGGTAGACCAGTTGAAGTCATTTTTGGCCCCCTGAAAAAAACTTGAGTTTTGGCCCAATTTTGGACATGTTCGACAGGTCCGCTCCTGTCGGAATTTTCAGTTTTTGACCCAAAATCAGTTTTCCCAGATTTCTTGGAAAATGACTCCTCGGGTATCTGAGAACCCTCTGACACGGATCGGACCTTCGGTAGACCAGTTGAAGTCATTTTTGGCCCCCTGAAAAAAACTTGAGTTTTGGCCCAATTTTGGACATGTTCGACAGGTCCGCTCCTGTCGGAATTTTCAGTTTTTGACCCAAAATCAGTTTTCCCAGATTTCTTGGAAAATGACTCCTCAGGTATCTCAGAACCCTCTGACACGGATCGGACTTTCGGTAGACCAGTTGAAGTCATTTTTGGCCCCCTGAAAAAAACTTAAGTTTTGGCCCAATTTTGGACATGTTCGACAGGTCCGCTCCTGTCGGAATTTTCAGTTTTTGACCCAAAATCAGTTTTCCCAGATTTCTTGGAAAATGACTCCTCAGGTATCTGAGAACCCTCTGACACGGATCGGATTTTCGGTAGACCAGTTGAAGTCATTTTTGGCCCCCTGAAAAAAACTTGAGTTTTGGCCCAATTTTGGACATGTTCGACAGGTCCGCTCCTGTCGGAATTTTCAGTTTTTGACCCAAAATCAGTTTTCCCAGATTTCTTGGAAAATGACTCCTCAGGTATCTCAGAACCCTCTGACACGGATCGGACTTTCGGTAGACCAGTTGAAGTCATTTTTGGCCCCCTGAAAAAAACTTAAGTTTTGGCCCAATTTTGGACATGTTCGACAGGTCCGCTCCTGTCGGAATTTTCAGTTTTTGACCCAAAATCAGTTTTCCCAGATTTCTTGGAAAAGGACTCCTCAGGTATCTGAGAACCCTCTGACACGGATGGGACTTTCGGTAGACCAGTTGCAGTCATTTTTGGCCCCCTGAAAAAAACCTTGAGTTTTGGCCCAATTTTGGACATGTTCGACAGGTCCGCTCCTGTCGGAATTTTCAGTTTTTGACCCAAAATTAGTTTTCCCAGATTTCTTGGAAAATGACTCCTCAGGTATCTGAGAACCCTCTGACACGGATCGGACTTTCGGTAGACCAGTTGAAGTCATTTTTGGCCCCCTGAAAAAAACTTGAGTTTTGGCCCAATTTTGGACATGTTCGACAGGTCCGCTCCTGTCGGAATTTTCACTTTTTGACCCAAAATCAGTTTTCCAAGATTTCTCTGAAAATGACTCCTCAGGTATCTGAGAACCCTCTGACACGGATCGGACTTTCGGTAGACCAGTTGACCGCTCCTGTCGGAATTTTCAGTTTTTGACCCAAAATCAGTTTTCCCAGATTTCTTGGAAAATGACTCCTCAGGTATCTCAGAACCCTCTGACACGGATCGGACTTTCGGTAGACTAGTTGAAGTCATTTTTGGCCCCCTGAAAAAAACTTGAGTTTTGGCCCAATTTTGGACATGTTCGACAGGTCCGCTCCTGTCGGAATTTTCAGTTTTTGACCCAAAATCAGTTTTCCCAGATTTCTCTGAAAATGACTCCTCAGGTATCTCAGAACCCTCTGACACGGATCGGACTTTCGGTAGACCAGTTGAAGTCATTTTTGGCCCCCTGAAAAAAAATTGAGTTTTGGCCCAATTTTGGACATGTTCGACAGGTCCGCTCCTGTCGGAATTTTCAGTTTTTGACCCAAAATCAGTTTTCCCAGATTTCTTGGAAAATGACTCCTCAGGTATCTCAGAACCCTCTGACACGGATCGGACTTTCGGTAGACCAGTTGAAGTAATTTTTGGCCCCCTGAAAAAAACTTGAGTTTTGGCCCAATTTTGGACATGTTCGACAGGTCCGCTCCTGTCGGAATTTTCACTTTTTGACCCAAAATCAGTTTTCCAAGATTTCTCTGAAAATGACTCCTCAGGTATCTGAGAACCCTCTGACACGGATCGGACTTTCGGTAGACCAGTTGAAGTCATTTTTGGCCCCCTGAAAAAAACTTAAGTTTTGGCCCAATTTTGGACATGTTCGACAGGTCCGCTCCTGTCGGAATTTTCAGTTTTTGACCCAAAATCAGTTTTCCCAGATTTCTTGGAAAATGACTCCTCAGGTATCTCAGAACCCTCTGACACGGATCGGACTTTCGGTAGACCAGTTGAAGTCATTTTTGGCCCCCTGAAAAAAACTTAAGTTTTGGCCCAATTTTGGACATGTTCGACAGGTCCGCTCCTGTCGGAATTTTCAGTTTTTGACCCAAAATCAGTTTTCCCAGATTTCTTGGAAAAGGACTCCTCAGGTATCTGAGAACCCTCTGACACGGATGGGACTTTCGGTAGACCAGTTGCAGTCATTTTTGGCCCCCTGAAAAAAACCTTGAGTTTTGGCCCAATTTTGGACATGTTCGACAGGTCCGCTCCTGTCGGAATTTTCAGTTTTTGACCCAAAATTAGTTTTCCCAGATTTCTTGGAAAATGACTCCTCAGGTATCTGAGAACCCTCTGACACGGATCGGACTTTCGGTAGACCAGTTGAAGTCATTTTTGGCCCCCTGAAAAAAACTTGAGTTTTGGCCCAATTTTGGACATGTTCGACAGGTCCGCTCCTGTCGGAATTTTCACTTTTTGACCCAAAATCAGTTTTCCAAGATTTCTCTGAAAATGACTCCTCAGGTATCTGAGAACCCTCTGACACGGATCGGACTTTCGGTAGACCAGTTGACCGCTCCTGTCGGAATTTTCAGTTTTTGACCCAAAATCAGTTTTCCCAGATTTCTTGGAAAATGACTCCTCAGGTATCTCAGAACCCTCTGACACGGATCGGACTTTCGGTAGACTAGTTGAAGTCATTTTTGGCCCCCTGAAAAAAACTTGAGTTTTGGCCCAATTTTGGACATGTTCGACAGGTCCGCTCCTGTCGGAATTTTCAGTTTTTGACCCAAAATCAGTTTTCCCAGATTTCTCTGAAAATGACTCCTCAGGTATCTCAGAACCCTCTGACACGGATCGGACTTTCGGTAGACCAGTTGAAGTCATTTTTGGCCCCCTGAAAAAAAATTGAGTTTTGGCCCAATTTTGGACATGTTCGACAGGTCCGCTCCTGTCGGAATTTTCAGTTTTTGACCCAAAATCAGTTTTCCCAGATTTCTTGGAAAATGACTCCTCAGGTATCTCAGAACCCTCTGACACGGATCGGACTTTCGGTAGACCAGTTGAAGTAATTTTTGGCCCCCTGAAAAAAACTTGAGTTTTGGCCCAATTTTGGACATGTTCGACAGGTCCGCTCCTGTCGGAATTTTCACTTTTTGACCCAAAATCAGTTTTCCAAGATTTCTCTGAAAATGACTCCTCAGGTATCTGAGAACCCTCTGACACGGATCGGACTTTCGGTAGACCAGTTGAAGTCATTTTTGGCCCCCTGAAAAAAACTTAAGTTTTGGCCCAATTTTGGACATGTTCGACAGGTCCGCTCCTGTCGGAATTTTCAGTTTTTGACCCAAAATCAGTTTTCCCAGATTTCTTGGAAAATGACTCCTCAGGTATCTCAGAACCCTCTGACACGGATCGGATTTTCGGTAGACCAGTTGAAGTCATTTTTGGCCCCCTGAAAAAAACTTGAGTTTTGGCCCAATTTTGGACATGTTCGACAGGTCCGCTCCTGTCGGAATTTTCAGTTTTTGACCCAAAATCAGTTTTCCCAGATTTCTTGGAAAATGACTCCTCAGGTATCTCAGAACCCTCTGACACGGATCGGACTTTCGGTAGACCAGTTGAAGTCATTTTTGGCCCCCTGAAAAAAACTTAAGTTTTGGCCCAATTTTGGACATGTTCAACAGGTCCGCTCCTGTCGGAATTTTCAGTTTTTGACCCAAAATCAGTTTTCCCAGATTTCTTGGAAAATGACTCCTCAGGTATCTGAGAACCCTCTGACACGGATCGGATTTTCGGTAGACCAGTTGAAGTCATTTTTGGCCCCCTGAAAAAAACTTGAGTTTTGGCCCAATTTTGGACATGTTCGACAGGTCCGCTCCTGTCGGAATTTTCAGTTTTTGACCCAAAATCAGTTTTCCCAGATTTCTTGGAAAATGACTCCTCAGGTATCTCAGAACCCTCTGACACGGATCGGACTTTCGGTAGACCAGTTGAAGTCATTTTTGGCCCCCTGAAAAAAGCTTGAGTTTTGGCCCACTTTTGGACATGTTCGACAGGTCCGCTCCTGTCGGAATTTTCAGTTTTTGACCCAAAATCAGTTTTCCCAGATTTCTTGGAAAATGACTCCTCAGGTATCTCAGAACCCTCTGACACGGATCGGACTTTCGGTAGACCAGTTGAAGTCATTTTTGGCCCCCTGAAAAAAACTTAAGTTTTGGCCCAATTTTGGACATGTTCGACAGGTCCGCTCCTGTCGGAATTTTCAGTTTTTGACCCAAAATCAGTTTTCCCAGATTTCTTGGAAAATGACTCCTCAGGTATCTCAGAACCCTCTGACACGGATCGGACTTTCGGTAGACCAGTTGAAGTCATTTTTGGCCCCCTGAAAAAAACTTAAGTTTTGGCCCAATTTTGGACATGTTCGACAGGTCCGCTCCTGTCGGAATTTTCAGTTTTTGACCCAAAATTAGTTTTCCCAGATTTCTTGGAAAATGACTCCTCAGGTATCTGAGAACCCTCTGACACGGATCGGACTTTCGGTAGACCAGTTGAAGTCATTTTTGGCCCCCTGAAAAAAACTTGAGTTTTGGCCCAATTTTGGACATGTTCGACAGGTCCGCTCCTGTCGGAATTTTCACTTTTTGACCCAAAATCAGTTTTCCAAGATTTCTCTGAAAATGACTCCTCAGGTATCTGAGAACCCTCTGACACGGATCGGACTTTCGGTAGACCAGTTGACCGCTCCTGTCGGAATTTTCAGTTTTTGACCCAAAATCAGTTTTCCCAGATTTCTTGGAAAATGACTCCTCAGGTATCTCAGAACCCTCTGACACGGATCGGACTTTCGGTAGACTAGTTGAAGTCATTTTTGGCCCCCTGAAAAAAACTTGAGTTTTGGCCCAATTTTGGACATGTTCGACAGGTCCGCTCCTGTCGGAATTTTCAGTTTTTGACCCAAAATCAGTTTTCCCAGATTTCTCTGAAAATGACTCCTCAGGTATCTCAGAACCCTCTGACACGGATCGGACTTTCGGTAGACCAGTTGAAGTCATTTTTGGCCCCCTGAAAAAAAATTGAGTTTTGGCCCAATTTTGGACATGTTCGACAGGTCCGCTCCTGTCGGAATTTTCAGTTTTTGACCCAAAATCAGTTTTCCCAGATTTCTTGGAAAATGACTCCTCAGGTATCTCAGAACCCTCTGACACGGATCGGACTTTCGGTAGACCAGTTGAAGTAATTTTTGGCCCCCTGAAAAAAACTTGAGTTTTGGCCCAATTTTGGACATGTTCGACAGGTCCGCTCCTGTCGGAATTTTCACTTTTTGACCCAAAATCAGTTTTCCAAGATTTCTCTGAAAATGACTCCTCAGGTATCTGAGAACCCTCTGACACGGATCGGACTTTCGGTAGACCAGTTGAAGTCATTTTTGGCCCCCTGAAAAAAACTTAAGTTTTGGCCCAATTTTGGACATGTTCGACAGGTCCGCTCCTGTCGGAATTTTCAGTTTTTGACCCAAAATCAGTTTTCCCAGATTTCTTGGAAAATGACTCCTCAGGTATCTCAGAACCCTCTGACACGGATCGGATTTTCGGTAGACCAGTTGAAGTCATTTTTGGCCCCCTGAAAAAAACTTGAGTTTTGGCCCAATTTTGGACATGTTCGACAGGTCCGCTCCTGTCGGAATTTTCAGTTTTTGACCCAAAATCAGTTTTCCCAGATTTCTTGGAAAATGACTCCTCAGGTATCTCAGAACCCTCTGACACGGATCGGACTTTCGGTAGACCAGTTGAAGTCATTTTTGGCCCCCTGAAAAAAACTTAAGTTTTGGCCCAATTTTGGACATGTTCAACAGGTCCGCTCCTGTCGGAATTTTCAGTTTTTGACCCAAAATCAGTTTTCCCAGATTTCTTGGAAAATGACTCCTCAGGTATCTGAGAACCCTCTGACACGGATCGGATTTTCGGTAGACCAGTTGAAGTCATTTTTGGCCCCCTGAAAAAAACTTGAGTTTTGGCCCAATTTTGGACATGTTCGACAGGTCCGCTCCTGTCGGAATTTTCAGTTTTTGACCCAAAATCAGTTTTCCCAGATTTCTTGGAAAATGACTCCTCAGGTATCTCAGAACCCTCTGACACGGATCGGACTTTCGGTAGACCAGTTGAAGTCATTTTTGGCCCCCTGAAAAAAGCTTGAGTTTTGGCCCACTTTTGGACATGTTCGACAGGTCCGCTCCTGTCGGAATTTTCAGTTTTTGACCCAAAATCAGTTTTCCCAGATTTCTTGGAAAATGACTCCTCAGGTATCTGAGAACCCTCTGACACGGATCGGACTTTCGGTAGACCAGTTGAAGTCATTTTTGGCCCCCTGAAAAAAACTTGAGTTTTGGCCCAATTTTGGACATGTTCGACAGGTCCGCTCCTGTCGGAATTTTCAGTTTTTGACCCAAAATCAGTTTTCCCAGATTTCTTGGAAAATGACTCCTCAGGTATCTCAGAACCCTCTGACACGGATCGGACTTTCGGTAGACCAGTTGAAGTCATTTTTGGCCCCCTGAAAAAAACTTAAGTTTTGGCCCAATTTTGGACATGTTCGACAGGTCCGCTCCTGTCGGAATTTTCAGTTTTTGACCCAAAATCAGTTTTCCCAGATTTCTTGGAAAATGACTCCTCAGGTATCTCAGAACCCTCTGACACGGATCGGACTTTCGGTAGACCAGTTGAAGTCATTTTTGGCCCCCTGAAAAAAACTTAAGTTTTGGCCCAATTTTGGACATGTTCAACAGGTCCGCTCCTGTCGGAATTTTCAGTTTTTGACCCAAAATCAGTTTTCCCAGATTTCTTGGAAAATGACTCCTCAGGTATCTGAGAACCCTCTGACACGGATCGGATTTTCGGTAGACCAGTTGAAGTCATTTTTGGCCCCCTGAAAAAAACTTGAGTTTTGGCTCAATTTTTGACATGTTCGACAGGTCCGCTCCTGACGGAATTTTCAGTTTTTGACCCAAAATCATTTTTCCAAGATTTCTCTGAAAATGACTCCTCAGGTATCTGAGAACCCTCTGACACGGATCGGACTTTCGGTAGACCAGTTGAAGTCATTTTTGGCCCCCGAAAAAAACTTAAGTTTTGGCCCAATTTTGGACATGTTCGACAGGTCCGCTCCTGTCGGAATTTTCAGTTTTTGACCCAAAATCAGTTTTTCCAGATTTCTCTGAAAATGACTCTTCAGGTATCTGAGAACCCTCTGACACGGATCGGACTTTCGGTAGACCAGTTGAAGTCATTATTGGCCCCCTTAAAAAAACTTAAGTTTTGGCCCAATTTTGGACATGTTCGACAGGTCCGCTCCTGTCGGAATTTTCACTTTTTGACCCAAAATCAGTTTTCCAAGATTTCTCTGAAAATGACTCCTCAGGTATCTGAGAACCCTCTGACACGGATGGGACTTTCGGTAGACTAGTTGAAGTCATTTTTGGCCCCCTAAAAAAAACTTGAGTTTTGGCCCAATTTTGGACATGTTCGACAGGTCCGCTCCTGTCGGAATTTTCAGTTTTTGACCCAAAATCAGTTTTCCCAGATTTCTTGGAAAATGACTCCTCAGGTATCTGAGAACCCTCTGACACGGATCGGACTTTCGGTAGACCAGTTGAAGTCATTTTTGGCCCCCTGAAAAAAACTTGAGTTTTGGCCCAATTTTGGACATGTTCGACAGGTCCGCTCCTGTCGGAATTTTCAGTTTTTGACCCAAAATCAGTTTTCCCAGATTTCTTGGAAAATGACTCCTCAGGTATCTCAGAACCCTCTGACATGGATCGGACTTTCGGTAGACCAGTTGAAGTCATTTTTGGCCCCCTGAAAAAAACTTGAGTTTTGGCCCAATTTTGGACATGTTCGACAGGTCCGCTCCTGTCGGAATTTTCAGTTTTTGACCCAAAATCAGTTTTCCCAGATTTCTTGGAAAATGACTCCTCAGGTATCTCAGAACCCTCTGACACGGATCGGACTTTCGGTAGACTAGTTGAAGTCATTTTTGGCCCCCTGAAAAAAAACTTGAGTTTTGGCCCAATTTTGGACATGTTCGACAGGTCCGCTCCTGTCGGAATTTTCAGTTTTTGACCCAAAATCAGTTTTCCCAGATTTCTTGGAAAATGGCTCCTCAGGTATCTCAGAACCCACTGACACGGATCGGACTTTCGGTAGACTAGTTGAAGTCATTTTTGGCCCCCTGAAAAAAAACTTGAGTTTTGGCCCAATTTTGGACATGTTCGACAGGTCCGCTCCTGTCGGAATTTTCACTTTTTGACCCAAAATCAGTTTTCCAAGATTTCTCTGAAAATGACTCCACAGGTATCTGAGAACCCTCTGACACGGATCGGACTTTCGGTAGACCAGTTGAAGTCATTTTTGGCCCCCTGAAAAAAACTTAAGTTTTGGCCCAATTTTGGACATGTTCGACAGGTCCGCTCCTGTCGGAATTTTCAGTTTTTGACCCAAAATCAGTTTTCCCAGATTTCTTGGAAAATGACTCCTCAGGTATCTGAGAACCCTCTGACACGGATCGGACTTTCGGTAGACCAGTTGAAGTCATTTTTGGCCCCCTGAAAAAAACTTAAGTTTTGGCCCAATTTTGGACATGTTCGACAGGTCCGCTCCTGTCGGAATTTTCAGTTTTTGACCCAAAATCAGTTTTCCCAGATTTCTTGGAAAATGACTCCTCAGGTATCTCAGAACCCTCTGACACGGATCGGACTTTCGGTAGACCAGTTGAAGTCATTTTTGGCCCCCTGAAAAAAACTTGAGTTTTGGCCCAATTTTGGACATGTTCGACAGGTCCGCTCCTGTCGGAATTTTCAGTTTTTGACCCAAAATCAGTTTTCCCAGATTTCTTGGAAAATGACTCCTCAGGTATCTCAGAACCCTCTGACACGGATCGGACTTTCGGTAGACCAGTTGAAGTCATTTTTGGCCCCCTGAAAAAAACTTAAGTTTTGGCCCAATTTTGGACATGTTCGACAGGTCCGCTCCTGTCGGAATTTTCACTTTTTGACCCAAAATCAGTTTTCCCAGATTTCTTGGAAAATGACTCCTCAGGTATCTCAGAACCCTCTGACACGGATCGGACTTTCGGTAGACTAGTTGAAGTCATTTTTGGCCCCCTGAAAAAAAAATTGAGTTTTGGCCCAATTTTGGACATGTTCGACAGGTCCGCTCCTGTCGGAATTTTCACTTTTTGACCCAAAATCAGTTTTCCAAGATTTCTCTGAAAATGACTCCTCAGGTATCTGAGAACCCTCTGACACGGATGGGACTTTCGGTAGACTAGTTGAAGTCATTTTTGGCCCCCTAAAAAAAACTTGAGTTTTGGCCCAATTTTGGACATGTTCGACAGGTCCGCTCCTGTCGGAATTTTCAGTTTTTGACCCAAAATCAGTTTTCCCAGATTTCTTGGAAAATGACTCCTCAGGTATCTGAGAACCCTCTGACACGGATCGGACTTTCGGTAGACCAGTTGAAGTCATTTTTGGCCCCCTGAAAAAAACTTGAGTTTTGGCCCAATTTTGGACATGTTCGACAGGTCCGCTCCTGTCGGAATTTTCAGTTTTTGACCCAAAATCAGTTTTCCCAGATTTCTTGGAAAATGACTCCTCAGGTATCTCAGAACCCTCTGACATGGATCGGACTTTCGGTAGACCAGTTGAAGTCATTTTTGGCCCCCTGAAAAAAACTTGAGTTTTGGCCCAATTTTGGACATGTTCGACAGGTCCGCTCCTGTCGGAATTTTCAGTTTTTGACCCAAAATCAGTTTTCCCAGATTTCTTGGAAAATGACTCCTCAGGTATCTCAGAACCCTCTGACACGGATCGGACTTTCGGTAGACTAGTTGAAGTCATTTTTGGCCCCCTGAAAAAAAACTTGAGTTTTGGCCCAATTTTGGACATGTTCGACAGGTCCGCTCCTGTCGGAATTTTCAGTTTTTGACCCAAAATCAGTTTTCCCAGATTTCTTGGAAAATGGCTCCTCAGGTATCTTAGAACCCACTGACACGGATCGGACTTTCGGTAGACTAGTTGAAGTCATTTTTGGCCCCCTGAAAAAAAACTTGAGTTTTGGCCCAATTTTGGACATGTTCGACAGGTCCGCTCCTGTCGGAATTTTCACTTTTTGACCCAAAATCAGTTTTCCAAGATTTCTCTGAAAATGACTCCACAGGTATCTGAGAACCCTCTGACACGGATCGGACTTTCGGTAGACCAGTTGAAGTCATTTTTGGCCCCCTGAAAAAAACTTAAGTTTTGGCCCAATTTTGGACATGTTCGACAGGTCCGCTCCTGTCGGAATTTTCAGTTTTTGACCCAAAATCAGTTTTCCCAGATTTCTTGGAAAATGACTCCTCAGGTATCTGAGAACCCTCTGACACGGATCGGACTTTCGGTAGACCAGTTGAAGTCATTTTTGGCCCCCTGAAAAAAAAACTTGAGTTTTGGCCCAATTTTGGACATGTTCGACAGGTCCGCTCCTGTCGGAATTTTCAGTTTTTGACCCAAAATCAGTTTTCCCAGATTTCTTGGAAAATGGCTCCTCAGGTATCTCAGAACCCTCTGACACGGATCGGACTTTCGGTAGACTAGTTGAAGTCATTTTTGGCCCCCTGAAAAAAAACTTGAGTTTTGGCCCAATTTTGGACATGTTCGACAGGTCCGCTCCTGTCGGAATTTTCACTTTTTGACCCAAAATCAGTTTTCCAAGATTTCTCTGAAAATGACTCCTCAGGTATCTGAGAACCCTCTGACACGGATCGGACTTTCGGTAGACCAGTTGAAGTCATTTTTGGCCCCCTGAAAAAAACTTAAGTTTTGGCCCAATTTTGGACATGTTCGACAGGTCCGCTCCTGTCGGAATTTTCAGTTTTTGACCCAAAATCAGTTTTCCCAGATTTCTTGGAAAATGACTCCTCAGGTATCTCAGAACCCTCTGACACGGATCGGACTTTCGGTAGACCAGTTGAAGTCATTTTTGGCCCCCTGAAAAAAACTTGAGTTTTGGCCCAATTTTGGACATGTTCGACAGGTCCGCTCCTGTCGGAATTTTCAGTTTTTGACCCAAAATCAGTTTTCCCAGATTTCTTGGAAAATGACTCCTCGGGTATCTGAGAACCCTCTGACACGGATCGGACTTTCGGTAGACCAGTTGAAGTCATTTTTGGCCCCCTGAAAAAAACTTGAGTTTTGGCCCAATTTTGGACATGTTCGACAGGTCCGCTCCTGTCGGAATTTTCAGTTTTTGACCCAAAATCAGTTTTCCCAGATTTCTTGGAAAATGACTCCTCAGGTATCTCAGAACCCTCTGACACGGATCGGACTTTCGGTAGACCAGTTGAAGTCATTTTTGGCCCCCTGAAAAAACTTAAGTTTTGGCCCAATTTTGGACATGTTCGACAGGTCCGCTCCTGTCGGAATTTTCAGTTTTTGACCCAAAATCAGTTTTCCCAGATTTCTTGGAAAATGACTCCTCAGGTATCTGAGAACCCTCTGACACGGATCGGATTTTCGGTAGACCAGTTGAAGTCATTTTTGGCCCCCTGAAAAAAACTTGAGTTTTGGCCCAATTTTGGACATGTTCGACAGGTCCGCTCCTGTCGGAATTTTCAGTTTTTGACCCAAAATCAGTTTTCCCAGATTTCTTGGAAAATGACTCCTCAGGTATCTCAGAACCCTCTGACACGGATCGGACTTTCGGTAGACCAGTTGAAGTCATTTTTGGCCCCCTGAAAAAAACTTAAGTTTTGGCCCAATTTTGGACATGTTCGACAGGTCCGCTCCTGTCGGAATTTTCAGTTTTTGACCCAAAATCAGTTTTCCCAGATTTCTTGGAAAAGGACTCCTCAGGTATCTGAGAACCCTCTGACACGGATGGGACTTTCAGTAGACCAGTTGCAGTCATTTTTGGCCCCCTGAAAAAAACCTTGAGTTTTGGCCCAATTTTGGACATGTTCGACAGGTCCGCTCCTGTCGGAATTTTCAGTTTTTGACCCAAAATTAGTTTTCCCAGATTTCTTGGAAAATGACTCCTCAGGTATCTGAGAACCCTCTGACACGGATCGGACTTTCGGTAGACCAGTTGAAGTCATTTTTGGCCCCCTGAAAAAAACTTGAGTTTTGGCCCAATTTTGGACATGTTCGACAGGTCCGCTCCTGTCGGAATTTTCACTTTTTGACCCAAAATCAGTTTTCCAAGATTTCTCTGAAAATGACTCCTCAGGTATCTGAGAACCCTCTGACACGGATCGGACTTTCGGTAGACCAGTTGACCGCTCCTGTCGGAATTTTCAGTTTTTGACCCAAAATCAGTTTTCCCAGATTTCTTGGAAAATGACTCCTCAGGTATCTCAGAACCCTCTGACACGGATCGGACTTTCGGTAGACTAGTTGAAGTCATTTTTGGCCCCCTGAAAAAAACTTGAGTTTTGGCCCAATTTTGGACATGTTCGACAGGTCCGCTCCTGTCGGAATTTTCAGTTTTTGACCCAAAATCAGTTTTCCCAGATTTCTCTGAAAATGACTCCTCAGGTATCTCAGAACCCTCTGACACGGATCGGACTTTCGGTAGACCAGTTGAAGTCATTTTTGGCCCCCTGAAAAAAAATTGAGTTTTGGCCCAATTTTGGACATGTTCGACAGGTCCGCTCCTGTCGGAATTTTCAGTTTTTGACCCAAAATCAGTTTTCCCAGATTTCTTGGAAAATGACTCCTCAGGTATCTCAGAACCCTCTGACACGGATCGGACTTTCGGTAGACCAGTTGAAGTAATTTTTGGCCCCCTGAAAAAAACTTGAGTTTTGGCCCAATTTTGGACATGTTCGACAGGTCCGCTCCTGTCGGAATTTTCACTTTTTGACCCAAAATCAGTTTTCCAAGATTTCTCTGAAAATGACTCCTCAGGTATCTGAGAACCCTCTGACACGGATCGGACTTTCGGTAGACCAGTTGAAGTCATTTTTGGCCCCCTGAAAAAAACTTAAGTTTTGGCCCAATTTTGGACATGTTCGACAGGTCCGCTCCTGTCGGAATTTTCAGTTTTTGACCCAAAATCAGTTTTCCCAGATTTCTTGGAAAATGACTCCTCAGGTATCTCAGAACCCTCTGACACGGATCGGATTTTCGGTAGACCAGTTGAAGTCATTTTTGGCCCCCTGAAAAAAACTTGAGTTTTGGCCCAATTTTGGACATGTTCGACAGGTCCGCTCCTGTCGGAATTTTCAGTTTTTGACCCAAAATCAGTTTTCCCAGATTTCTTGGAAAATGACTCCTCAGGTATCTCAGAACCCTCTGACACGGATCGGACTTTCGGTAGACCAGTTGAAGTCTTTTTTGGCCCCCTGAAAAAAACTTAAGTTTTGGCCCAATTTTGGACATGTTCAACAGGTCCGCTCCTGTCGGAATTTTCAGTTTTTGACCCAAAATCAGTTTTCCCAGATTTCTTGGAAAATGACTCCTCAGGTATCTGAGAACCCTCTGACACGGATCGGATTTTCGGTAGACCAGTTGAAGTCATTTTTGGCCCCCTGAAAAAAACTTGAGTTTTGGCCCAATTTTGGACATGTTCGACAGGTCCGCTCCTGTCGGAATTTTCAGTTTTTGACCCAAAATCAGTTTTCCCAGATTTCTTGGAAAATGACTCCTCAGGTATCTCAGAACCCTCTGACACGGATCGGACTTTCGGTAGACCAGTTGAAGTCATTTTTGGCCCCCTGAAAAAAGCTTGAGTTTTGGCCCACTTTTGGACATGTTCGACAGGTCCGCTCCTGTCGGAATTTTCAGTTTTTGACCCAAAATCAGTTTTCCCAGATTTCTTGGAAAATGACTCCTCAGGTATCTGAGAACCCTCTGACACGGATCGGACTTTCGGTAGACCAGTTGAAGTCATTTTTGGCCCCCTGAAAAAAACTTGAGTTTTGGCCCAATTTTGGACATGTTCGACAGGTCCGCTCCTGTCGGAATTTTCAGTTTTTGACCCAAAATCAGTTTTCCCAGATTTCTTGGAAAATGACTCCTCAGGTATCTCAGAACCCTCTGACACGGATCGGACTTTCGGTAGACCAGTTGAAGTCATTTTTGGCCCCCTGAAAAAAACTTAAGTTTTGGCCCAATTTTGGACATGTTCGACAGGTCCGCTCCTGTCGGAATTTTCAGTTTTTGACCCAAAATCAGTTTTCCCAGATTTCTTGGAAAATGACTCCTCAGGTATCTCAGAACCCTCTGACACGGATCGGACTTTCGGTAGACCAGTTGAAGTCATTTTTGGCCCCCTGAAAAAAACTTAAGTTTTGGCCCAATTTTGGACATGTTCAACAGGTCCGCTCCTGTCGGAATTTTCAGTTTTTGACCCAAAATCAGTTTTCCCAGATTTCTTGGAAAATGACTCCTCAGGTATCTGAGAACCCTCTGACACGGATCGGATTTTCGGTAGACCAGTTGAAGTCATTTTTGGCCCCCTGAAAAAAACTTGAGTTTTGGCTCAATTTTTGACATGTTCGACAGGTCCGCTCCTGACGGAATTTTCAGTTTTTGACCCAAAATCATTTTTCCAAGATTTCTCTGAAAATGACTCCTCAGGTATCTGAGAACCCTCTGACACGGATCGGACTTTCGGTAGACCAGTTGAAGTCATTTTTGGCCCCCGAAAAAAACTTAAGTTTTGGCCCAATTTTGGACATGTTCGACAGGTCCGCTCCTGTCGGAATTTTCAGTTTTTGACCCAAAATCAGTTTTTCCAGATTTCTCTGAAAATGACTCTTCAGGTATCTGAGAACCCTCTGACACGGATCGGACTTTCGGTAGACCAGTTGAAGTCATTATTGGCCCCCTTAAAAAAACTTAAGTTTTGGCCCAATTTTGGACATGTTCGACAGGTCCGCTCCTGTCGGAATTTTCACTTTTTGACCCAAAATCAGTTTTCCAAGATTTCTCTGAAAATGACTCCTCAGGTATCTGAGAACCCTCTGACACGGATGGGACTTTCGGTAGACTAGTTGAAGTCATTTTTGGCCCCCTAAAAAAAACTTGAGTTTTGGCCCAATTTTGGACATGTTCGACAGGTCCGCTCCTGTCGGAATTTTCAGTTTTTGACCCAAAATCAGTTTTCCCAGATTTCTTGGAAAATGACTCCTCAGGTATCTGAGAACCCTCTGACACGGATCGGACTTTCGGTAGACCAGTTGAAGTCATTTTTGGCCCCCTGAAAAAAACTTGAGTTTTGGCCCAATTTTGGACATGTTCGACAGGTCCGCTCCTGTCGGAATTTTCAGTTTTTGACCCAAAATCAGTTTTCCCAGATTTCTTGGAAAATGACTCCTCAGGTATCTCAGAACCCTCTGACATGGATCGGACTTTCGGTAGACCAGTTGAAGTCATTTTTGGCCCCCTGAAAAAAACTTGAGTTTTGGCCCAATTTTGGACATGTTCGACAGGTCCGCTCCTGTCGGAATTTTCAGTTTTTGACCCAAAATCAGTTTTCCCAGATTTCTTGGAAAATGACTCCTCAGGTATCTCAGAACCCTCTGACACGGATCGGACTTTCGGTAGACTAGTTGAAGTCATTTTTGGCCCCCTGAAAAAAAACTTGAGTTTTGGCCCAATTTTGGACATGTTCGACAGGTCCGCTCCTGTCGGAATTTTCAGTTTTTGACCCAAAATCAGTTTTCCCAGATTTCTTGGAAAATGGCTCCTCAGGTATCTCAGAACCCACTGACACGGATCGGACTTTCGGTAGACTAGTTGAAGTCATTTTTGGCCCCCTGAAAAAAAACTTGAGTTTTGGCCCAATTTTGGACATGTTCGACAGGTCCGCTCCTGTCGGAATTTTCACTTTTTGACCCAAAATCAGTTTTCCAAGATTTCTCTGAAAATGACTCCACAGGTATCTGAGAACCCTCTGACACGGATCGGACTTTCGGTAGACCAGTTGAAGTCATTTTTGGCCCCCTGAAAAAAACTTAAGTTTTGGCCCAATTTTGGACATGTTCGACAGGTCCGCTCCTGTCGGAATTTTCAGTTTTTGACCCAAAATCAGTTTTCCCAGATTTCTTGGAAAATGACTCCTCAGGTATCTGAGAACCCTCTGACACGGATCGGACTTTCGGTAGACCAGTTGAAGTCATTTTTGGCCCCCTGAAAAAAACTTAAGTTTTGGCCCAATTTTGGACATGTTCGACAGGTCCGCTCCTGTCGGAATTTTCAGTTTTTGACCCAAAATCAGTTTTCCCAGATTTCTTGGAAAATGACTCCTCAGGTATCTCAGAACCCTCTGACACGGATCGGACTTTCGGTAGACCAGTTGAAGTCATTTTTGGCCCCCTGAAAAAAACTTGAGTTTTGGCCCAATTTTGGACATGTTCGACAGGTCCGCTCCTGTCGGAATTTTCAGTTTTTGACCCAAAATCAGTTTTCCCAGATTTCTTGGAAAATGACTCCTCAGGTATCTCAGAACCCTCTGACACGGATCGGACTTTCGGTAGACCAGTTGAAGTCATTTTTGGCCCCCTGAAAAAAACTTAAGTTTTGGCCCAATTTTGGACATGTTCGACAGGTCCGCTCCTGTCGGAATTTTCAGTTTTTGACCCAAAATCAGTTTTCCCAGATTTCTTGGAAAATGACTCCTCAGGTATCTCAGAACCCTCTGACACGGATCGGACTTTCGGTAGACCAGTTGAAGTCATTTTTGGCCCCCTGAAAAAAACTTAAGTTTTGGCCCAATTTTGGACATGTTCGACAGGTCCGCTCCTGTCGGAATTTTCAGTTTTTGACCCAAAATCAGTTTTCCCAGATTTCTTGGAAAATGACTCCTCAGGTATCTCAGAACCCTCTGACACGGATCGGACTTTCGGTAGACCAGTTGAAGTCATTTTTGGCCCCCTGAAAAAAACTTAAGTTTTGGCCCAATTTTGGACATGTTCGACAGGTCCGCTCCTGTCGGAATTTTCAGTTTTTGACCCAAAATCAGTTTTCCCAGATTTCTTGGAAAATGACTCCTCAGGTATCTCAGAACCCTCTGACACGGATCGGACTTTCGGTAGACCAGTTGAAGTCATTTTTGGCCCCCTGAAAAAAACTTGAGTTTTGGCCCAATTTTGGACATGTTCGACAGGTCCGCTCCTGTCGGAATTTTCAGTTTTTGACCCAAAATCAGTTTTCCCAGATTTCTCTGAAAATGACTCCTCAGGTATCTGAGAACCCTCTGACACGGATGGGACTTTCGGTAGACCAGTTGCAGTCATTTTTGGCCCCCTGAAAAAAACCTTGAGTTTTGGCCCAATTTTGGACATGTTCGACAGGTCCGCTCCTGTCGGAATTTTCAGTTTTTGACCCAAAATTAGTTTTCCCAGATTTCTTGGAAAATGACTCCTCAGGTATCTGAGAACCCTCTGACACGGATCGGACTTTCGGTAGACCAGTTGAAGTCATTTTTGGCCCCCTGAAAAAAACTTGAGTTTTGGCCCAATTTTGGACATGTTCGACAGGTCCGCTCCTGTCGGAATTTTCACTTTTTGACCCAAAATCAGTTTTCCAAGATTTCTCTGAAAATGACTCCTCAGGTATCTGAGAACCCTCTGACACGGATCGGACTTTCGGTAGACCAGTTGAAGTCATTTTTGGCCCCCTGAAAAAAACTTGAGTTTTGGCCCAATTTTGGACATGTTCGACAGGTCCGCTCCTGTCGGAATTTTCAGTTTTTGACCCAAAATCAGTTTTCCCAGATTTCTTGGAAAATGACTCCTCAGGTATCTCAGAACCCTCTGACACGGATCGGACTTTCGGTAGACCAGTTGAAGTCATTTTTGGCCCCCTGAAAAAAACTTAAGTTTTGGCCCAATTTTGGACATGTTCGACAGGTCCGCTCCTGTCGGAATTTTCAGTTTTTGACCCAAAATCAGTTTTCCCAGATTTCTCTGAAAATGACTCCTCAGGTATCTGAGAACCCTCTGACACGGATGGGACTTTCGGTAGACCAGTTGCAGTCATTTTTGGCCCCCTGAAAAAAACCTTGAGTTTTGGCCCAATTTTGGACATGTTCGACAGGTCCGCTCCTGTCGGAATTTTCAGTTTTTGACCCAAAATTAGTTTTCCCAGATTTCTTGGAAAATGACTCCTCAGGTATCTGAGAACCCTCTGACACGGATCGGACTTTCGGTAGACCAGTTGAAGTCATTTTTGGCCCCCTGAAAAAAACTTGAGTTTTGGCCCAATTTTGGACATGTTCGACAGGTCCGCTCCTGTCGGAATTTTCACTTTTTGACCCAAAATCAGTTTTACAAGATTTCTCTGAAAATGACTCCTCAGGTATCTGAGAACCCTCTGACATGGATCGGACTTTCGGTAGACCAGTTGAAGTCATTTTTGGCCCCCTGAAAAAAACTTGAGTTTTGGCCCAATTTTGGACATGTTCGACAGGTCCGCTCCTGTCGGAATTTTCAGTTTTTGACCCAAAATCAGTTTTCCCAGATTTCTTGGAAAATGACTCCTCAGGTATCTCAGAACCCTCTGACACGGATCGGACTTTCGGTAGACTAGTTGAAGTCATTTTTGGCCCCCTGAAAAAAACTTGAGTTTTGGCCCAATTTTGGACATGTTCGACAGGTCCGCTCCTGTCGGAATTTTCAGTTTTTGACCCAAAATCAGTTTTCCCAGATTTCTCTGAAAATGACTCCTCAGGTATCTCAGAACCCTCTGACACGGATCGGACTTTCGGTAGACCAGTTGAAGTCATTTTTGGCCCCCTGAAAAAAAATTGAGTTTTGGCCCAATTTTGGACATGTTCGACAGGTCCGCTCCTGTCGGAATTTTCAGTTTTTGACCCAAAATCAGTTTTCCCAGATTTCTTGGAAAATGACTCCTCAGGTATCTCAGAACCCTCTGACACGGATCGGACTTTCGGTAGACCAGTTGAAGTAATTTTTGGCCCCCTGAAAAAAACTTGAGTTTTGGCCCAATTTTGGACATGTTCGACAGGTCCGCTCCTGTCGGAATTTTCAGTTTTTGACCCAAAATCAGTTTTCCCAGATTTCTTGGAAAATGACTCCTCAGGTATCTCAGAACCCTCTGACACGGATCGGACTTTCGGTAGACCAGTTGAAGTCATTTTTGGCCCCCTGAAAAAAACTTAAGTTTTGGCCCAATTTTGGACATGTTCGACAGGTCCGCTCCTGTCGGAATTTTCAGTTTTTGACCCAAAATCAGTTTTCCCAGATTTCTTGGAAAATGACTCCTCAGGTATCTCAGAACCCTCTGACACGGATCGGACTTTCGGTAGACCAGTTGAAGTCATTTTTGGCCCCCTGAAAAAAACTTAAGTTTTGGCCCAATTTTGGACATGTTCGACAGGTCCGCTCCTGTCGGAATTTTCAGTTTTTGACCCAAAATCAGTTTTCCCAGATTTCTTGGAAAATGACTCCTCAGGTATCTGAGAACCCTCTGACACGGATCGGATTTTCGGTAGACCAGTTGAAGTCATTTTTGGCCCCCTGAAAAAAACTTGAGTTTTGGCCCAATTTTGGACATGTTCGACAGGTCCGCTCCTGTCGGAATTTTCAGTTTTTGACCCAAAATCAGTTTTCCCAGATTTCTTGGAAAATGACTCCTCAGGTATCTCAGAACCCTCTGACACGGATCGGACTTTCGGTAGACCAGTTGAAGTCATTTTTGGCCCCCTGAAAAAAACTTAAGTTTTGGCCCAATTTTGGACATGTTCGACAGGTCCGCTCCTGTCGGAATTTTCAGTTTTTGACCCAAAATCAGTTTTCCCAGATTTCTTGGAAAATGACTCCTCAGGTATCTGAGAACCCTCTGACACGGATGGGACTTTCGGTAGACCAGTTGCAGTCATTTTTGGCCCCCTGAAAAAAACCTTGAGTTTTGGCCCAATTTTGGACATGTTCGACAGGTCCGCTCCTGTCGGAATTTTCAGTTTTTGACCCAAAATCAGTTTTCCCAGATTTCTTGGAAAATGACTCCTCAGGTATCTGAGAACCCTCTGACACGGATCGGACTTTCGGTAGACCAGTTGAAGTCATTTTTGGCCCCCTGAAAAAAACTTGAGTTTTGGCCCAATTTTGGACATGTTCGACAGGTCCGCTCCTGTCGGAATTTTCACTTTTTGACCCAAAATCAGTTTTCCAAGATTTCTCTGAAAATGACTCCTCAGGTATCTGAGAACCCTCTGACACGGATCGGACTTTCGGTAGACCAGTTGACCGCTCCTGTCGGAATTTTCAGTTTTTGACCCAAAATCAGTTTTCCCAGATTTCTTGGAAAATGACTCCTCAGGTATCTCAGAACCCTCTGACACGGATCGGACTTTCGGTAGACTAGTTGAAGTCATTTTTGGCCCCCTGAAAAAAACTTGAGTTTTGGCCCAATTTTGGACATGTTCGACAGGTCCGCTCCTGTCGGAATTTTCAGTTTTTGACCCAAAATCAGTTTTCCCAGATTTCTCTGAAAATGACTCCTCAGGTATCTCAGAACCCTCTGACACGGATCGGACTTTCGGTAGACCAGTTGAAGTCATTTTTGGCCCCCTGAAAAAAAATTGAGTTTTGGCCCAATTTTGGACATGTTCGACAGGTCCGCTCCTGTCGGAATTTTCAGTTTTTGACCCAAAATCAGTTTTCCCAGATTTCTTGGAAAATGACTCCTCAGGTATCTCAGAACCCTCTGACACGGATCGGACTTTCGGTAGACCAGTTGAAGTAATTTTTGGCCCCCTGAAAAAAACTTGAGTTTTGGCCCAATTTTGGACATGTTCGACAGGTCCGCTCCTGTCGGAATTTTCACTTTTTGACCCAAAATCAGTTTTCCAAGATTTCTCTGAAAATGACTCCTCAGGTATCTGAGAACCCTCTGACACGGATCGGACTTTCGGTAGACCAGTTGAAGTCATTTTTGGCCCCCTGAAAAAAACTTAAGTTTTGGCCCAATTTTGGACATGTTCGACAGATCCGCTCCTGTCGGAATTTTCAGTTTTTGACCCAAAATCATTTTTCCCAGATTTCTTGGAAAATGACTCCTCAGGTATCTCAGAACCCTCTGACACGGATCGGACTTTCGGTAGACCAGTTGAAGTCATTTTTGGCCCCCTGAAAAAAACTTAAGTTTTGGCCCAATTTTGGACATGTTCGACAGGTCCGCTCCTGTCGGAATTTTCAGTTTTTGACCCAATATCAGTTTTCCCAGATTTCTTGGAAAATGACTCCTCAGGTATCTGAGAACCCTCTGACACGGATCGGATTTTCGGTAGACCAGTTGAAGTCATTTTTGGCCCCCTGAAAAAAACTTGAGTTTTGGCCCAATTTTGGACATGTTCGACAGGTCCGCTCCTGTCGGAATTTTCAGTTTTTGACCCAAAATCAGTTTTCCCAGATTTCTTGGAAAATGACTCCTCAGGTATCTGAGAACCCTCTGACACGGATCGGATTTTCGGTAGACCAGTTGAAGTCATTTTTGGCCCCCTGAAAAAAACTTGAGTTTTGGCCCAATTTTGGACATGTTCGACAGGTCCGCTCCTGTCGGAATTTTCAGTTTTTGACCCAAAATCAGTTTTCCCAGATTTCTTGGAAAATGACTCCTCAGGTATCTCAGAACCCTCTGACACGGATCGGACTTTCGGTAGACCAGTTGAAGTCATTTTTGGCCCCCTGAAAAAAGCTTGAGTTTTGGCCCACTTTTGGACATGTTCGACAGGTCCGCTCCTGTCGGAATTTTCAGTTTTTGACCCAAAATCAGTTTTCCAAGATTTCTCTGAAAATGACTCCTCAGGTATCTGAGAACCCTCTGACACGGATCGGACTTTCGGTAGACCAGTTGAAGTCATTTTTGGCCCCCTGAAAAAAACTTGAGTTTTGGCCCAATTTTGGACATGTTCGACAGGTCCGCTCCTGTCGGAATTTTCAGTTTTTGACCCAAAATCAGTTTTCCCAGATTTCTTGGAAAATGACTCCTCAGGTATCTCAGAACCCTCTGACACGGATCGGACTTTCGGTAGACCAGTTGAAGTCATTTTTGGCCCCCTGAAAAAAACTTAAGTTTTGGCCCAATTTTGGACATGTTCGACAGGTCCGCTCCTGACGGAATTTTCAGTTTTTGACCCAAAATCAGTTTTCCCAGATTTCTTGGAAAATGACTCCTCAGGTATCTGAGAACCTTCTGACACGGATCGGACTTTCGGTAGACCAGTTGAAGTCATTTTTGGCCCTCTGAAAAAAACTTAAGTTTTGGCCCAATTTTGGACATGTTCGACAGGTCCGCTCCTGTCGGAATTTTCAGTTTTTGACCCAAAATCAGTTTTCCCAGATTTCTCTCAAAATGACTCCTCAGGTATCTGAGAACCCTCTGACACGGATGGGACTTTCGGTAGACCAGTTGAAGTCATTTTTGGCCCCCTGAAAAAAAACTTGAGTTTTGGCCCAATTTTGGACAGGTTCAACAGGTCCGCTCCTGTCGGAATATTCAGTTTTTGACCCAAAATCAGTTTTCCCAGATTTCTTGGAAAATGACTCCTCAGGTATCTGAGAACCCTCTGACACGGATCGGACTTTCGGTAGACCAGTTGAAGTCATTTTTGGCCCCCTGAAAAAAACTTGAGTTTTGGCCCAATTTTGGACGTGTTCGACAGGTCCGCTCCTGTCGGAATTTTAACTTTTTGACCCAAAATCAGTTTTCCAAGATTTCTCTGAAAATGACTCCTCAGGTATCTGAGAACGCTCTGACACGGATCGGACTTTCGGTAGACCAGTTGAAGTCATTTTTGGCCCCCGAAAAAAACTTAAGTTTTGGCCCAATTTTGGACATGTTCGACAGGTCCGCTCCTGTCGGAATTTTCAGTTTTTGACCCAAAATCAGTTTTCCCAGATTTCTTGGAAAATGACTCCTGAGGTATCTCAGAACCCTCTGACACGGATCGGACTTTCGGTAGACTAGTTGAAGTCATTTTTGGCCCCCTGAAAAAAAACTTGAGTTTTGGCCCAATTTTGGACATGTTCGACAGGTCCGCTCCTGTCGGAATTTTCAGTTTTTGACCCAAAATCAGTTTTCCCAGATTTCTTGGAAAATGACTCCTCAGGTATCTCAGAACCCTCTGACACGGATCGGACTTTCGGTAGACTAGTTGAAGTCATTTTTGGCCCCCTGAAAAAAAAATTGAGTTTTGGCCCAATTTTGGACATGTTCGACAGGTCCGCTCCTGTCGGAATTTTCACTTTTTGACCCAAAATCAGTTTTCCAAGATTTCTCTGAAAATGACTCCTCAGGTATCTGAGAACCCTCTGACACGGATGGGACTTTCGGTAGACTAGTTGAAGTCATTTTTGGCCCCCTAAAAAAAACTTGAGTTTTGGCCCAATTTTGGACATGTTCGACAGGTCCGCTCCTGTCGGAATTTTCAGTTTTTGACCCAAAATCAGTTTTCCCAGATTTCTTGGAAAATGACTCCTCAGGTATCTGAGAACCCTCTGACACGGATCGGACTTTCGGTAGACCAGTTGAAGTCATTTTTGGCCCCCTGAAAAAAACTTGAGTTTTGGCCCAATTTTGGACATGTTCGACAGGTCCGCTCCTGTCGGAATTTTCAGTTTTTGACCCAAAATCAGTTTTCCCAGATTTCTTGGAAAATGACTCCTCAGGTATCTCAGAACCCTCTGACACGGATCGGATTTTCGGTAGACCAGTTGAAGTCATTTTTGGCCCCCTGAAAAAAACTTGAGTTTTGGCCCAATTTTGGACATGTTCGACAGGTCCGCTCCTGTCGGAATTTTCAGTTTTTGACCCAAAATCAGTTTTCCCAGATTTCTTGGAAAATGACTCCTCAGGTATCTCAGAACCCTCTGACACGGATCGGACTTTCGGTAGACCAGTTGAAGTCATTTTTGGCCCCCTGAAAAAAGCTTGAGTTTTGGCCCACTTTTGGACATGTTCGACAGGTCCGCTCCTGTCGGAATTTTCAGTTTTTGACCCAAAATCAGTTTTCCAAGATTTCTCTGAAAATGACTCCTCAGGTATCTCAGAACCCTCTGACACGGATCGGACTTTCGGTAGACCAGTTGAAGTCATTTTTGGCCCCCTGAAAAAAAATTGAGTTTTGGCCCAATTTTGGACATGTTCGACAGGTCCGCTCCTGTCGGAATTTTCAGTTTTTGACCCAAAATCAGTTTTCCCAGATTTCTTGGAAAATGACTCCTCAGGTATCTCAGAACCCTCTGACACGGATCGGACTTTCGGTAGACCAGTTGAAGTAATTTTTGGCCCCCTGAAAAAAACTTGAGTTTTGGCCCAATTTTGGACATGTTCGACAGGTCCGCTCCTGTCGGAATTTTCAGTTTTTGACCCAAAATCAGTTTTCCCAGATTTCTTGGAAAATGACTCCTCAGGTATCTCAGAACCCTCTGACACGGATCGGACTTTCGGTAGACCAGTTGAAGTCATTTTTGGCCCCCTGAAAAAAACTTAAGTTTTGGCCCAATTTTGGACATGTTCGACAGGTCCGCTCCTGTCGGAATTTTCAGTTTTTGACCCAAAATCAGTTTTCCCAGATTTCTTGGAAAATGACTCCTCAGGTATCTCAGAACCCTCTGACACGGATCGGACTTTCGGTAGACCAGTTGAAGTCATTTTTGGCCCCCTGAAAAAAACTTAAGTTTTGGCCCAATTTTGGACATGTTCGACAGGTCCGCTCCTGTCGGAATTTTCAGTTTTTGACCCAAAATCAGTTTTCCCAGATTTCTTGGAAAATGACTCCTCAGGTATCTGAGAACCCTCTGACACGGATCGGATTTTCGGTAGACCAGTTGAAGTCATTTTTGGCCCCCTGAAAAAAACTTGAGTTTTGGCCCAATTTTGGACATGTTCGACAGGTCCGCTCCTGTCGGAATTTTCAGTTTTTGACCCAAAATCAGTTTTCCCAGATTTCTTGGAAAATGACTCCTCAGGTATCTCAGAACCCTCTGACACGGATCGGACTTTCGGTAGACCAGTTGAAGTCATTTTTGGCCCCCTGAAAAAAACTTAAGTTTTGGCCCAATTTTGGACATGTTCGACAGGTCCGCTCCTGTCGGAATTTTCAGTTTTTGACCCAAAATCAGTTTTCCCAGATTTCTTGGAAAATGACTCCTCAGGTATCTGAGAACCCTCTGACACGGATGGGACTTTCGGTAGACCAGTTGCAGTCATTTTTGGCCCCCTGAAAAAAACCTTGAGTTTTGGCCCAATTTTGGACATGTTCGACAGGTCCGCTCCTGTCGGAATTTTCAGTTTTTGACCCAAAATCAGTTTTCCCAGATTTCTTGGAAAATGACTCCTCAGGTATCTGAGAACCCTCTGACACGGATCGGACTTTCGGTAGACCAGTTGAAGTCATTTTTGGCCCCCTGAAAAAAACTTGAGTTTTGGCCCAATTTTGGACATGTTCGACAGGTCCGCTCCTGTCGGAATTTTCACTTTTTGACCCAAAATCAGTTTTCCAAGATTTCTCTGAAAATGACTCCTCAGGTATCTGAGAACCCTCTGACACGGATCGGACTTTCGGTAGACCAGTTGACCGCTCCTGTCGGAATTTTCAGTTTTTGACCCAAAATCAGTTTTCCCAGATTTCTTGGAAAATGACTCCTCAGGTATCTCAGAACCCTCTGACACGGATCGGACTTTCGGTAGACTAGTTGAAGTCATTTTTGGCCCCCTGAAAAAAACTTGAGTTTTGGCCCAATTTTGGACATGTTCGACAGGTCCGCTCCTGTCGGAATTTTCAGTTTTTGACCCAAAATCAGTTTTCCCAGATTTCTCTGAAAATGACTCCTCAGGTATCTCAGAACCCTCTGACACGGATCGGACTTTCGGTAGACCAGTTGAAGTCATTTTTGGCCCCCTGAAAAAAAATTGAGTTTTGGCCCAATTTTGGACATGTTCGACAGGTCCGCTCCTGTCGGAATTTTCAGTTTTTGACCCAAAATCAGTTTTCCCAGATTTCTTGGAAAATGACTCCTCAGGTATCTCAGAACCCTCTGACACGGATCGGACTTTCGGTAGACCAGTTGAAGTAATTTTTGGCCCCCTGAAAAAAACTTGAGTTTTGGCCCAATTTTGGACATGTTCGACAGGTCCGCTCCTGTCGGAATTTTCACTTTTTGACCCAAAATCAGTTTTCCAAGATTTCTCTGAAAATGACTCCTCAGGTATCTGAGAACCCTCTGACACGGATCGGACTTTCGGTAGACCAGTTGAAGTCATTTTTGGCCCCCTGAAAAAAACTTAAGTTTTGGCCCAATTTTGGACATGTTCGACAGGTCCGCTCCTGTCGGAATTTTCAGTTTTTGACCCAAAATCATTTTTCCCAGATTTCTTGGAAAATGACTCCTCAGGTATCTCAGAACCCTCTGACACGGATCGGACTTTCGGTAGACCAGTTGAAGTCATTTTTGGCCCCCTGAAAAAAACTTAAGTTTTGGCCCAATTTTGGACATGTTCGACAGGTCCGCTCCTGTCGGAATTTTCAGTTTTTGACCCAATATCAGTTTTCCCAGATTTCTTGGAAAATGACTCCTCAGGTATCTGAGAACCCTCTGACACGGATCGGATTTTCGGTAGACCAGTTGAAGTCATTTTTGGCCCCCTGAAAAAAACTTGAGTTTTGGCCCAATTTTGGACATGTTCGACAGGTCCGCTCCTGTCGGAATTTTCAGTTTTTGACCCAAAATCAGTTTTCCCAGATTTCTTGGAAAATGACTCCTCAGGTATCTGAGAACCCTCTGACACGGATCGGATTTTCGGTAGACCAGTTGAAGTCATTTTTGGCCCCCTGAAAAAAACTTGAGTTTTGGCCCAATTTTGGACATGTTCGACAGGTCCGCTCCTGTCGGAATTTTCAGTTTTTGACCCAAAATCAGTTTTCCCAGATTTCTTGGAAAATGACTCCTCAGGTATCTCAGAACCCTCTGACACGGATCGGACTTTCGGTAGACCAGTTGAAGTCATTTTTGGCCCCCTGAAAAAAGCTTGAGTTTTGGCCCACTTTTGGACATGTTCGACAGGTCCGCTCCTGTCGGAATTTTCAGTTTTTGACCCAAAATCAGTTTTCCAAGATTTCTCTGAAAATGACTCCTCAGGTATCTGAGAACCCTCTGACACGGATCGGACTTTCGGTAGACCAGTTGAAGTCATTTTTGGCCCCCTGAAAAAAACTTGAGTTTTGGCCCAATTTTGGACATGTTCGACAGGTCCGCTCCTGTCGGAATTTTCAGTTTTTGACCCAAAATCAGTTTTCCCAGATTTCTTGGAAAATGACTCCTCAGGTATCTCAGAACCCTCTGACACGGATCGGACTTTCGGTAGACCAGTTGAAGTCATTTTTGGCCCCCTGAAAAAAACTTAAGTTTTGGCCCAATTTTGGACATGTTCGACAGGTCCGCTCCTGACGGAATTTTCAGTTTTTGACCCAAAATCAGTTTTCCCAGATTTCTTGGAAAATGACTCCTCAGGTATCTGAGAACCTTCTGACACGGATCGGACTTTCGGTAGACCAGTTGAAGTCATTTTTGGCCCTCTGAAAAAAACTTAAGTTTTGGCCCAATTTTGGACATGTTCGACAGGTCCGCTCCTGTCGGAATTTTCAGTTTTTGACCCAAAATCAGTTTTCCCAGATTTCTCTCAAAATGACTCCTCAGGTATCTGAGAACCCTCTGACACGGATGGGACTTTCGGTAGACCAGTTGAAGTCATTTTTGGCCCCCTGAAAAAAAACTTGAGTTTTGGCCCAATTTTGGACAGGTTCAACAGGTCCGCTCCTGTCGGAATATTCAGTTTTTGACCCAAAATCAGTTTTCCCAGATTTCTTGGAAAATGACTCCTCAGGTATCTGAGAACCCTCTGACACGGATCGGACTTTCGGTAGACCAGTTGAAGTCATTTTTGGCCCCCTGAAAAAAACTTGAGTTTTGGCCCAATTTTGGACGTGTTCGACAGGTCCGCTCCTGTCGGAATTTTAACTTTTTGACCCAAAATCAGTTTTCCAAGATTTCTCTGAAAATGACTCCTCAGGTATCTGAGAACCCTCTGACACGGATCGGACTTTCGGTAGACCAGTTGAAGTCATTTTTGGCCCCCGAAAAAAACTTAAGTTTTGGCCAAATTTTGGACATGTTCGACAGGTCCGCTCCTGTCGGAATTTTCAGTTTTTGACCCAAAATCAGTTTTCCCAGATTTCTTGGAAAATGACTCCTGAGGTATCTCAGAACCCTCTGACACGGATCGGACTTTCGGTAGACTAGTTGAAGTCATTTTTGGCCCCCTGAAAAAAAACTTGAGTTTTGGCCCAATTTTGGACATGTTCGACAGGTCCGCTCCTGTCGGAATTTTCAGTTTTTGACCCAAAATCAGTTTTCCCAGATTTCTTGGAAAATGACTCCTCAGGTATCTCAGAACCCTCTGACACGGATCGGACTTTCGGTAGACTAGTTGAAGTCATTTTTGGCCCCCTGAAAAAAAAATTGAGTTTTGGCCCAATTTTGGACATGTTCGACAGGTCCGCTCCTGTCGGAATTTTCACTTTTTGACCCAAAATCAGTTTTCCAAGATTTCTCTGAAAATGACTCCTCAGGTATCTGAGAACCCTCTGACACGGATGGGACTTTCGGTAGACTAGTTGAAGTCATTTTTGGCCCCCTAAAAAAAACTTGAGTTTTGGCCCAATTTTGGACATGTTCGACAGGTCCGCTCCTGTCGGAATTTTCAGTTTTTGACCCAAAATCAGTTTTCCCAGATTTCTTGGAAAATGACTCCTCAGGTATCTGAGAACCCTCTGACACGGATCGGACTTTCGGTAGACCAGTTGAAGTCATTTTTGGCCCCCTGAAAAAAACTTGAGTTTTGGCCCAATTTTGGACATGTTCGACAGGTCCGCTCCTGTCGGAATTTTCAGTTTTTGACCCAAAATCAGTTTTCCCAGATTTCTTGGAAAATGACTCCTCAGGTATCTCAGAACCCTCTGACACGGATCGGATTTTCGGTAGACCAGTTGAAGTCATTTTTGGCCCCCTGAAAAAAACTTGAGTTTTGGCCCAATTTTGGACATGTTCGACAGGTCCGCTCCTGTCGGAATTTTCAGTTTTTGACCCAAAATCAGTTTTCCCAGATTTCTTGGAAAATGACTCCTCAGGTATCTCAGAACCCTCTGACACGGATCGGACTTTCGGTAGACCAGTTGAAGTCATTTTTGGCCCCCTGAAAAAAGCTTGAGTTTTGGCCCACTTTTGGACATGTTCGACAGGTCCGCTCCTGTCGGAATTTTCAGTTTTTGACCCAAAATCAGTTTTCCAAGATTTCTCTGAAAATGACTCCTCAGGTATCTGAGAACCCTCTGACACGGATCGGACTTTCGGTAGACCAGTTGAAGTCATTTTTGGCCCCCTGAAAAAAACTTGAGTTTTGGCCCAATTTTGGACATGTTCGACAGGTCCGCTCCTGTCGGAATTTTCAGTTTTTGACCCAAAATCAGTTTTCCCAGATTTCTTGGAAAATGACTCCTCAGGTATCTCAGAACCCTCTGACACGGATCGGACTTTCGGTAGACCAGTTGAAGTCATTTTTGGCCCCCTGAAAAAAACTTAAGTTTTGGCCCAATTTTGGACATGTTCGACAGGTCCGCTCCTGACGGAATTTTCAGTTTTTGACCCAAAATCAGTTTTCCCAGATTTCTTGGAAAATGACTCCTCAGGTATCTGAGAACCTTCTGACACGGATCGGACTTTCGGTAGACCAGTTGAAGTCATTTTTGGCCCTCTGAAAAAAACTTAAGTTTTGGCCCAATTTTGGACATGTTCGACAGGTCCGCTCCTGTCGGAATTTTCAGTTTTTGACCCAAAATCAGTTTTCCCAGATTTCTCTCAAAATGACTCCTCAGGTATCTGAGAACCCTCTGACACGGATGGGACTTTCGGTAGACCAGTTGAAGTCATTTTTGGCCCCCTGAAAAAAAACTTGAGTTTTGGCCCAATTTTGGACAGGTTCAACAGGTCCGCTCCTGTCGGAATATTCAGTTTTTGACCCAAAATCAGTTTTCCCAGATTTCTTGGAAAATGACTCCTCAGGTATCTGAGAACCCTCTGACACGGATCGGACTTTCGGTAGACCAGTTGAAGTCATTTTTGGCCCCCTGAAAAAAACTTGAGTTTTGGCCCAATTTTGGACGTGTTCGACAGGTCCGCTCCTGTCGGAATTTTAACTTTTTGACCCAAAATCAGTTTTCCAAGATTTCTCTGAAAATGACTCCTCAGGTATCTGAGAACCCTCTGACACGGATCGGACTTTCGGTAGACCAGTTGAAGTCATTTTTGGCCCCCGAAAAAAACTTAAGTTTTGGCCCAATTTTGGACATGTTCGACAGGTCCGCTCCTGTCGGAATTTTCAGTTTTTGACCCAAAATCAGTTTTTCCAGATTTCTCTGAAAATGACTCTTCAGGTATCTGAGAACCCTCTGACACGGATCGGACTTTCGGTAGACCAGTTGAAGTCATTATTGGCCCCCTTAAAAAAACTTAAGTTTTGGCCCAATTTTGGACATGTTCGACAGGTCCGCTCCTGTCGGAATTTTCACTTTTTGACCCAAAATCAGTTTTCCCAGATTTCTTGGAAAATGACTCCTCAGGTATCTCAGAACCCTCTGACACGGATCGGACTTTCGGTAGACTAGTTGAAGTCATTTTTGGCCCCCTGAAAAAAAAATTGAGTTTTGGCCCAATTTTGGACATGTTCGACAGGTCCGCTCCTGTCGGAATTTTCACTTTTTGACCCAAAATCAGTTTTCCCAGATTTCTTGGAAAATGACTCCTCAGGTATCTCAGAACCCTCTGACATGGATCGGACTTTCGGTAGACCAGTTGAAGTCATTTTTGGCCCCCTGAAAAAAACTTGAGTTTTGGCCCAATTTTGGACATGTTCGACAGGTCCGCTCCTGTCGGAATTTTCAGTTTTTGACCCAAAATCAGTTTTCCCAGATTTCTTGGAAAATGACTCCTCAGGTATCTCAGAACCCTCTGACACGGATCGGACTTTCGGTAGACTAGTTGAAGTCATTTTTGGCCCCCTGAAAAAAAACTTGAGTTTTGGCCCAATTTTGGACATGTTCGACAGGTCCGCTCCTGTCGGAATTTTCAGTTTTTGACCCAAAATCAGTTTTCCCAGATTTCTTGGAAAATGGCTCCTCAGGTATCTCAGAACCCACTGACACGGATCGTACTTTCGGTAGACTAGTTGAAGTCATTTTTGGCCCCCTGAAAAAAAACTTGAGTTTTGGCCCACTTTTGGACATGTTCGACAGGTCCGCTCCTGTCGGAATTTTCAGTTTTTGACCCAAAATCAGTTTTCCAAGATTTCTCTGAAAATGACTCCTCAGGTATCTGAGAACCCTCTGACACGGATCGGACTTTCGGTAGACCAGTTGAAGTCATTTTTGGCCCCCTGAAAAAAACTTGAGTTTTGGCCCAATTTTGGACATGTTCGACAGGTCCGCTCCTGTCGGAATTTTCAGTTTTTGACCCAAAATCAGTTTTCCCAGATTTCTTGGAAAATGACTCCTCAGGTATCTCAGAACCCTCTGACACGGATCGGACTTTCGGTAGACCAGTTGAAGTCATTTTTGGCCCCCTGAAAAAAACTTAAGTTTTGGCCCAATTTTGGACATGTTCGACAGGTCCGCTCCTGACGGAATTTTCAGTTTTTGACCCAAAATCAGTTTTCCCAGATTTCTTGGAAAATGACTCCTCAGGTATCTGAGAACCTTCTGACACGGATCGGACTTTCGGTAGACCAGTTGAAGTCATTTTTGGCCCTCTGAAAAAAACTTAAGTTTTGGCCCAATTTTGGACATGTTCGACAGGTCCGCTCCTGTCGGAATTTTCAGTTTTTGACCCAAAATCAGTTTTCCCAGATTTCTCTCAAAATGACTCCTCAGGTATCTGAGAACCCTCTGACACGGATGGGACTTTCGGTAGACCAGTTGAAGTCATTTTTGGCCCCCTGAAAAAAAACTTGAGTTTTGGCCCAATTTTGGACAGGTTCAACAGGTCCGCTCCTGTCGGAATATTCAGTTTTTGACCCAAAATCAGTTTTCCCAGATTTCTTGGAAAATGACTCCTCAGGTATCTGAGAACCCTCTGACACGGATCGGACTTTCGGTAGACCAGTTGAAGTCATTTTTGGCCCCCTGAAAAAAACTTGAGTTTTGGCCCAATTTTGGACGTGTTCGACAGGTCCGCTCCTGTCGGAATTTTAACTTTTTGACCCAAAATCAGTTTTCCAAGATTTCTCTGAAAATGACTCCTCAGGTATCTGAGAACCCTCTGACACGGATCGGACTTTCGGTAGACCAGTTGAAGTCATTTTTGGCCCCCGAAAAAAACTTAAGTTTTGGCCCAATTTTGGACATGTTCGACAGGTCCGCTCCTGTCGGAATTTTCAGTTTTTGACCCAAAATCAGTTTTTCCAGATTTCTCTGAAAATGACTCTTCAGGTATCTGAGAACCCTCTGACACGGATCGGACTTTCGGTAGACCAGTTGAAGTCATTATTGGCCCCCTTAAAAAAACTTAAGTTTTGGCCCAATTTTGGACATGTTCGACAGGTCCGCTCCTGTCGGAATTTTCACTTTTTGACCCAAAATCAGTTTTCCCAGATTTCTTGGAAAATGACTCCTCAGGTATCTCAGAACCCTCTGACACGGATCGGACTTTCGGTAGACTAGTTGAAGTCATTTTTGGCCCCCTGAAAAAAAAATTGAGTTTTGGCCCAATTTTGGACATGTTCGACAGGTCCGCTCCTGTCGGAATTTTCACTTTTTGACCCAAAATCAGTTTTCCCAGATTTCTTGGAAAATGACTCCTCAGGTATCTCAGAACCCTCTGACATGGATCGGACTTTCGGTAGACCAGTTGAAGTCATTTTTGGCCCCCTGAAAAAAACTTGAGTTTTGGCCCAATTTTGGACATGTTCGACAGGTCCGCTCCTGTCGGAATTTTCAGTTTTTGACCCAAAATCAGTTTTCCCAGATTTCTTGGAAAATGACTCCTCAGGTATCTCAGAACCCTCTGACACGGATCGGACTTTCGGTAGACTAGTTGAAGTCATTTTTGGCCCCCTGAAAAAAAACTTGAGTTTTGGCCCAATTTTGGACATGTTCGACAGGTCCGCTCCTGTCGGAATTTTCAGTTTTTGACCCAAAATCAGTTTTCCCAGATTTCTTGGAAAATGGCTCCTCAGGTATCTCAGAACCCACTGACACGGATCGTACTTTCGGTAGACTAGTTGAAGTCATTTTTGGCCCCCTGAAAAAAAACTTGAGTTTTGGCCCAATTTTGGACATGTTCGACAGGTCCGCTCCTGTCGGAATTTTCACTTTTTGACCCAAAATCAGTTTTCCAAGATTTCTCTGAAAATGACTCCACAGGTATCTGAGAACCCTCTGACACGGATCGGACTTTCGGTAGACCAGTTGAAGTCATTTTTGGCCCCCTGAAAAAAACTTAAGTTTTGGCCCAATTTTGGACATGTTCGACAGGTCCGCTCCTGTCGGAATTTTCAGTTTTTGACCCAAAATCAGTTTTCCCAGATTTCTTGGAAAATGACTCCTCAGGTATCTGAGAACCCTCTGACACGGATCGGACTTTCGGTAGACCAGTTGAAGTCATTTTTGGCCCCCTGAAAAAAAAACTTGAGTTTTGGCCCAATTTTGGACATGTTCGACAGGTCCGCTCCTGTCGGAATTTTCAGTTTTTGACCCAAAATCAGTTTTCCCAGATTTCTTGGAAAATGGCTCCTCAGGTATCTCAGAACCCTCTGACACGGATCGGACTTTCGGTAGACTAGTTGAAGTCATTTTTGGCCCCCTGAAAAAAAACTTGAGTTTTGGCCCAATTTTGGACATGTTCGACAGGTCCGCTCCTGTCGGAATTTTCACTTTTTGACCCAAAATCAGTTTTCCAAGATTTCTCTGAAAATGACTCCTCAGGTATCTGAGAACCCTCTGACACGGATCGGACTTTCGGTAGACCAGTTGAAGTCATTTTTGGCCCCCTGAAAAAAACTTAAGTTTTGGCCCAATTTTGGACATGTTCGACAGGTCCGCTCCTGTCGGAATTTTCAGTTTTTGACCCAAAATCAGTTTTCCCAGATTTCTTGGAAAATGACTCCTCAGGTATCTCAGAACCCTCTGACACGGATCGGACTTTCGGTAGACCAGTTGAAGTCATTTTTGGCCCCCTGAAAAAAACTTAAGTTTTGGCCCAATTTTGGACATGTTCGACAGGTCCGCTCCTGTCGGAATTTTCAGTTTTTGACCCAAAATCAGTTTTCCCAGATTTCTTGGAAAATGACTCCTTAGGTATCTGAGAACCCTCTGACACGGATCGGACTTTCGGTAGACCAGTTGAAGTCGTTTTTGGCCCCCTGAAAAAAACTTGAGTTTTGGCCCAATTTTGGACATGTTCGACAGGTCCGCTCCTGTCGGAATTTTCAGTTTTTGACCCAAAATCAGTTTTCCCAGATTTCTTGGAAAATGACTCCTCAGGTATCTGAGAACCCTCTGACACGGATCGGACTTTCGGTAGACCAGTTGAAGTCATTTTTGGCCCCCTGAAAAAAACTTGAGTTTTGGCCCAATTTTGGACATGTTCGACAGGTCCGCTCCTGTCGGAATTTTCAGTTTTTGACCCAAAATCAGTTTTCCCAGATTTCTTGGAAAATGACTCCTCAGGTACATGTGTATCTCAGAACCCTCTGACACGGATCGGACTTTCGGTAGACCAGTTGAAGTCATTTTTGGCCCCCTGAAAAAAACTTGAGTTTTGGCCCAATTTTGGACATGGTCGACAGGTCCGCTCCTGTCGGAATTTTCAGTTTTTGACCCAAAATCAGTTTTCCCAGATTTCTTGGAAAATGACTCCTCGGGTATCTGAGAACCCTCTGACACGGATCGGACTTTCGGTAGACCAGTTGAAGTCATTTTTGGCCCCCTGAAAAAAACTTGAGTTTTGGCCCAATTTTGGACATGTTCGACAGGTCCGCTCCTGTCGGAATTTTCAGTTTTTGACCCAAAATCAGTTTTCCCAGATTTCTTGGAAAATGACTCCTCAGGTATCTCAGAACCCTCTGACACGGATCGGACTTTCGGTAGACCAGTTGAAGTCATTTTTGGCCCCCTGAAAAAAACTTAAGTTTTGGCCCAATTTTGGACATGTTCGACAGGTCCGCTCCTGTCGGAATTTTCAGTTTTTGACCCAAAATCAGTTTTCCCAGATTTCTTGGAAAATGACTCCTCAGGTATCTGAGAACCCTCTGACACGGATCGGATTTTCGGTAGACCAGTTGAAGTCATTTTTGGCCCCCTGAAAAAAACTTGAGTTTTGGCCCAATTTTGGACATGTTCGACAGGTCCGCTCCTGTCGGAATTTTCAGTTTTTGACCCAAAATCAGTTTTCCCAGATTTCTTGGAAAATGACTCCTCAGGTACATGTGTATCTCAGAACCCTCTGACACGGATCGGACTTTCGGTAGACCAGTTGAAGTCATTTTTGGCCCCCTGAAAAAAACTTGAGTTTTGGCCCAATTTTGGACATGGTCGACAGGTCCGCTCCTGTCGGAATTTTCAGTTTTTGACCCAAAATCAGTTTTCCCAGATTTCTTGGAAAATGACTCCTCGGGTATCTGAGAACCCTCTGACACGGATCGGACTTTCGGTAGACCAGTTGAAGTCATTTTTGGCCCCCTGAAAAAAACTTGAGTTTTGGCCCAATTTTGGACATGTTCGACAGGTCCGCTCCTGTCGGAATTTTCAGTTTTTGACCCAAAATCAGTTTTCCCAGATTTCTTGGAAAATGACTCCTCAGGTATCTCAGAACCCTCTGACACGGATCGGACTTTCGGTAGACCAGTTGAAGTCATTTTTGGCCCCCTGAAAAAAACTTAAGTTTTGGCCCAATTTTGGACATGTTCGACAGGTCCGCTCCTGTCGGAATTTTCAGTTTTTGACCCAAAATCAGTTTTCCCAGATTTCTTGGAAAATGACTCCTCAGGTATCTGAGAACCCTCTGACACGGATCGGATTTTCGGTAGACCAGTTGAAGTCATTTTTGGCCCCCTGAAAAAAACTTGAGTTTTGGCCCAATTTTGGACATGTTCGACAGGTCCGCTCCTGTCGGAATTTTCAGTTTTTGACCCAAAATCAGTTTTCCCAGATTTCTTGGAAAAGGACTCCTCAGGTATCTGAGAACCCTCTGACACGGATGGGACTTTCGGTAGACCAGTTGCAGTCATTTTTGGCCCCCTGAAAAAAACCTTGAGTTTTGGCCCAATTTTGGACATGTTCGACAGGTCCGCTCCTGTCGGAATTTTCAGTTTTTGACCCAAAATTAGTTTTCCCAGATTTCTTGGAAAATGACTCCTCAGGTATCTGAGAACCCTCTGACACGGATCGGACTTTCGGTAGACCAGTTGAAGTCATTTTTGGCCCCCTGAAAAAAACTTGAGTTTTGGCCCAATTTTGGACATGTTCGACAGGTCCGCTCCTGTCGGAATTTTCACTTTTTGACCCAAAATCAGTTTTCCAAGATTTCTCTGAAAATGACTCCTCAGGTATCTGAGAACCCTCTGACACGGATCGGACTTTCGGTAGACCAGTTGACCGCTCCTGTCGGAATTTTCAGTTTTTGACCCAAAATCAGTTTTCCAAGATTTCTCTGAAAATGACTCCACAGGTATCTGAGAACCCTCTGACACGGATCGGACTTTCGGTAGACCAGTTGAAGTCATTTTTGGCCCCCTGAAAAAAACTTAAGTTTTGGCCCAATTTTGGACATGTTCGACAGGTCCGCTCCTGTCGGAATTTTCAGTTTTTGACCCAAAATCAGTTTTCCCAGATTTCTTGGAAAATGACTCCTCAGGTATCTGAGAACCCTCTGACACGGATCGGACTTTCGGTAGACCAGTTGAAGTCATTTTTGGCCCCCTGAAAAAAAAACTTGAGTTTTGGCCCAATTTTGGACATGTTCGACAGGTCCGCTCCTGTCGGAATTTTCAGTTTTTGACCCAAAATCAGTTTTCCCAGATTTCTTGGAAAATGGCTCCTCAGGTATCTCAGAACCCTCTGACACGGATCGGACTTTCGGTAGACTAGTTGAAGTCATTTTTGGCCCCCTGAAAAAAAACTTGAGTTTTGGCCCAATTTTGGACATGTTCGACAGGTCCGCTCCTGTCGGAATTTTCACTTTTTGACCCAAAATCAGTTTTCCAAGATTTCTCTGAAAATGACTCCTCAGGTATCTGAGAACCCTCTGACACGGATCGGACTTTCGGTAGACCAGTTGAAGTCATTTTTGGCCCCCTGAAAAAAACTTAAGTTTTGGCCCAATTTTGGACATGTTCGACAGGTCCGCTCCTGTCGGAATTTTCAGTTTTTGACCCAAAATCAGTTTTCCCAGATTTCTTGGAAAATGACTCCTCAGGTATCTCAGAACCCTCTGACACGGATCGGACTTTCGGTAGACCAGTTGAAGTCATTTTTGGCCCCCTGAAAAAAACTTGAGTTTTGGCCCAATTTTGGACATGTTCGACAGGTCCGCTCCTGTCGGAATTTTCAGTTTTTGACCCAAAATCAGTTTTCCCAGATTTCTTGGAAAATGACTCCTCAGGTATCTCAGAACCCTCTGACACGGATCGGACTTTCGGTAGACCAGTTGAAGTCATTTTTGGCCCCCTGAAAAAAACTTAAGTTTTGGCCCAATTTTGGACATGTTCGACAGGTCCGCTCCTGTCGGAATTTTCAGTTTTTGACCCAAAATCAGTTTTCCCAGATTTCTTGGAAAATGACTCCTTAGGTATCTGAGAACCCTCTGACACGGATCGGACTTTCGGTAGACCAGTTGAAGTCGTTTTTGGCCCCCTGAAAAAAACTTGAGTTTTGGCCCAATTTTGGACATGTTCGACAGGTCCGCTCCTGTCGGAATTTTCAGTTTTTGACCCAAAATCAGTTTTCCCAGATTTCTTGGAAAATGACTCCTCAGGTATCTGAGAACCCTCTGACACGGATCGGACTTTCGGTAGACCAGTTGAAGTCATTTTTGGCCCCCTGAAAAAAACTTGAGTTTTGGCCCAATTTTGGACATGTTCGACAGGTCCGCTCCTGTCGGAATTTTCAGTTTTTGACCCAAAATCAGTTTTCCCAGATTTCTTGGAAAATGACTCCTCAGGTACATGTGTATCTCAGAACCCTCTGACACGGATCGGACTTTCGGTAGACCAGTTGAAGTCATTTTTGGCCCCCTGAAAAAAACTTGAGTTTTGGCCCAATTTTGGACATGGTCGACAGGTCCGCTCCTGTCGGAATTTTCAGTTTTTGACCCAAAATCAGTTTTCCCAGATTTCTTGGAAAATGACTCCTCGGGTATCTGAGAACCCTCTGACACGGATCGGACTTTCGGTAGACCAGTTGAAGTCATTTTTGGCCCCCTGAAAAAAACTTGAGTTTTGGCCCAATTTTGGACATGTTCGACAGGTCCGCTCCTGTCGGAATTTTCAGTTTTTGACCCAAAATCAGTTTTCCCAGATTTCTTGGAAAATGACTCCTCAGGTATCTCAGAACCCTCTGACACGGATCGGACTTTCGGTAGACCAGTTGAAGTCATTTTTGGCCCCCTGAAAAAAACTTAAGTTTTGGCCCAATTTTGGACATGTTCGACAGGTCCGCTCCTGTCGGAATTTTCAGTTTTTGACCCAAAATCAGTTTTCCCAGATTTCTTGGAAAATGACTCCTCAGGTATCTGAGAACCCTCTGACACGGATCGGATTTTCGGTAGACCAGTTGAAGTCATTTTTGGCCCCCTGAAAAAAACTTGAGTTTTGGCCCAATTTTGGACATGTTCGACAGGTCCGCTCCTGTCGGAATTTTCAGTTTTTGACCCAAAATCAGTTTTCCCAGATTTCTTGGAAAATGACTCCTCAGGTACATGTGTATCTCAGAACCCTCTGACACGGATCGGACTTTCGGTAGACCAGTTGAAGTCATTTTTGGCCCCCTGAAAAAAACTTGAGTTTTGGCCCAATTTTGGACATGGTCGACAGGTCCGCTCCTGTCGGAATTTTCAGTTTTTGACCCAAAATCAGTTTTCCCAGATTTCTTGGAAAATGACTCCTCGGGTATCTGAGAACCCTCTGACACGGATCGGACTTTCGGTAGACCAGTTGAAGTCATTTTTGGCCCCCTGAAAAAAACTTGAGTTTTGGCCCAATTTTGGACATGTTCGACAGGTCCGCTCCTGTCGGAATTTTCAGTTTTTGACCCAAAATCAGTTTTCCCAGATTTCTTGGAAAATGACTCCTCAGGTATCTCAGAACCCTCTGACACGGATCGGACTTTCGGTAGACCAGTTGAAGTCATTTTTGGCCCCCTGAAAAAAACTTAAGTTTTGGCCCAATTTTGGACATGTTCGACAGGTCCGCTCCTGTCGGAATTTTCAGTTTTTGACCCAAAATCAGTTTTCCCAGATTTCTTGGAAAATGACTCCTCAGGTATCTGAGAACCCTCTGACACGGATCGGATTTTCGGTAGACCAGTTGAAGTCATTTTTGGCCCCCTGAAAAAAACTTGAGTTTTGGCCCAATTTTGGACATGTTCGACAGGTCCGCTCCTGTCGGAATTTTCAGTTTTTGACCCAAAATCAGTTTTCCCAGATTTCTTGGAAAAGGACTCCTCAGGTATCTGAGAACCCTCTGACACGGATGGGACTTTCGGTAGACCAGTTGCAGTCATTTTTGGCCCCCTGAAAAAAACCTTGAGTTTTGGCCCAATTTTGGACATGTTCGACAGGTCCGCTCCTGTCGGAATTTTCAGTTTTTGACCCAAAATTAGTTTTCCCAGATTTCTTGGAAAATGACTCCTCAGGTATCTGAGAACCCTCTGACACGGATCGGACTTTCGGTAGACCAGTTGAAGTCATTTTTGGCCCCCTGAAAAAAACTTGAGTTTTGGCCCAATTTTGGACATGTTCGACAGGTCCGCTCCTGTCGGAATTTTCACTTTTTGACCCAAAATCAGTTTTCCAAGATTTCTCTGAAAATGACTCCTCAGGTATCTGAGAACCCTCTGACACGGATCGGACTTTCGGTAGACCAGTTGACCGCTCCTGTCGGAATTTTCAGTTTTTGACCCAAAATCAGTTTTCCCAGATTTCTTGGAAAATGACTCCTCAGGTATCTGAGAACCCTCTGACACGGATCGGACTTTCGGTAGACCAGTTGAAGTCATTTTTGGCCCCCTGAAAAAAACTTAAGTTTTGGCCCAATTTTGGACATGTTCGACAGGTCCGCTCCTGTCGGAATTTTCAGTTTTTGACCCAAAATCAGTTTTCCCAGATTTCTTGGAAAATGACTCCTCAGGTATCTGAGAACCCTCTGACACGGATCGGACTTTCGGTAGACCAGTTGAAGTCATTTTTGGCCCCCTGAAAAAAAAACTTGAGTTTTGGCCCAATTTTGGACATGTTCGACAGGTCCGCTCCTGTCGGAATTTTCAGTTTTTGACCCAAAATCAGTTTTCCCAGATTTCTTGGAAAATGGCTCCTCAGGTATCTCAGAACCCTCTGACACGGATCGGACTTTCGGTAGACTAGTTGAAGTCATTTTTGGCCCCCTGAAAAAAAACTTGAGTTTTGGCCCAATTTTGGACATGTTCGACAGGTCCGCTCCTGTCGGAATTTTCACTTTTTGACCCAAAATCAGTTTTCCAAGATTTCTCTGAAAATGACTCCTCAGGTATCTGAGAACCCTCTGACACGGATCGGACTTTCGGTAGACCAGTTGAAGTCATTTTTGGCCCCCTGAAAAAAACTTAAGTTTTGGCCCAATTTTGGACATGTTCGACAGGTCCGCTCCTGTCGGAATTTTCAGTTTTTGACCCAAAATCAGTTTTCCCAGATTTCTTGGAAAATGACTCCTCAGGTATCTCAGAACCCTCTGACACGGATCGGACTTTCGGTAGACCAGTTGAAGTCATTTTTGGCCCCCTGAAAAAAACTTGAGTTTTGGCCCAATTTTGGACATGTTCGACAGGTCCGCTCCTGTCGGAATTTTCAGTTTTTGACCCAAAATCAGTTTTCCCAGATTTCTTGGAAAATGACTCCTCAGGTATCTCAGAACCCTCTGACACGGATCGGACTTTCGGTAGACCAGTTGAAGTCATTTTTGGCCCCCTGAAAAAAACTTAAGTTTTGGCCCAATTTTGGACATGTTCGACAGGTCCGCTCCTGTCGGAATTTTCAGTTTTTGACCCAAAATCAGTTTTCCCAGATTTCTTGGAAAATGACTCCTTAGGTATCTGAGAACCCTCTGACACGGATCGGACTTTCGGTAGACCAGTTGAAGTCGTTTTTGGCCCCCTGAAAAAAACTTGAGTTTTGGCCCAATTTTGGACATGTTCGACAGGTCCGCTCCTGTCGGAATTTTCAGTTTTTGACCCAAAATCAGTTTTCCCAGATTTCTTGGAAAATGACTCCTCAGGTATCTGAGAACCCTCTGACACGGATCGGACTTTCGGTAGACCAGTTGAAGTCATTTTTGGCCCCCTGAAAAAAACTTGAGTTTTGGCCCAATTTTGGACATGTTCGACAGGTCCGCTCCTGTCGGAATTTTCAGTTTTTGACCCAAAATCAGTTTTCCCAGATTTCTTGGAAAATGACTCCTCAGGTACATGTGTATCTCAGAACCCTCTGACACGGATCGGACTTTCGGTAGACCAGTTGAAGTCATTTTTGGCCCCCTGAAAAAAACTTGAGTTTTGGCCCAATTTTGGACATGGTCGACAGGTCCGCTCCTGTCGGAATTTTCAGTTTTTGACCCAAAATCAGTTTTCCCAGATTTCTTGGAAAATGACTCCTCGGGTATCTGAGAACCCTCTGACACGGATCGGACTTTCGGTAGACCAGTTGAAGTCATTTTTGGCCCCCTGAAAAAAACTTGAGTTTTGGCCCAATTTTGGACATGTTCGACAGGTCCGCTCCTGTCGGAATTTTCAGTTTTTGACCCAAAATCAGTTTTCCCAGATTTCTTGGAAAATGACTCCTCAGGTATCTCAGAACCCTCTGACACGGATCGGACTTTCGGTAGACCAGTTGAAGTCATTTTTGGCCCCCTGAAAAAAACTTAAGTTTTGGCCCAATTTTGGACATGTTCGACAGGTCCGCTCCTGTCGGAATTTTCAGTTTTTGACCCAAAATCAGTTTTCCCAGATTTCTTGGAAAATGACTCCTCAGGTATCTGAGAACCCTCTGACACGGATCGGATTTTCGGTAGACCAGTTGAAGTCATTTTTGGCCCCCTGAAAAAAACTTGAGTTTTGGCCCAATTTTGGACATGTTCGACAGGTCCGCTCCTGTCGGAATTTTCAGTTTTTGACCCAAAATCAGTTTTCCCAGATTTCTTGGAAAATGACTCCTCAGGTATCTCAGAACCCTCTGACACGGATCGGACTTTCGGTAGACCAGTTGAAGTCATTTTTGGCCCCCTGAAAAAAACTTAAGTTTTGGCCCAATTTTGGACATGTTCGACAGGTCCGCTCCTGTCGGAATTTTCAGTTTTTGACCCAAAATCAGTTTTCCCAGATTTCTTGGAAAAGGACTCCTCAGGTATCTGAGAACCCTCTGACACGGATGGGACTTTCGGTAGACCAGTTGCAGTCATTTTTGGCCCCCTGAAAAAAACCTTGAGTTTTGGCCCAATTTTGGACATGTTCGACAGGTCCGCTCCTGTCGGAATTTTCAGTTTTTGACCCAAAATTAGTTTTCCCAGATTTCTTGGAAAATGACTCCTCAGGTATCTGAGAACCCTCTGACACGGATCGGACTTTCGGTAGACCAGTTGAAGTCATTTTTGGCCCCCTGAAAAAAACTTGAGTTTTGGCCCAATTTTGGACATGTTCGACAGGTCCGCTCCTGTCGGAATTTTCACTTTTTGACCCAAAATCAGTTTTCCAAGATTTCTCTGAAAATGACTCCTCAGGTATCTGAGAACCCTCTGACACGGATCGGACTTTCGGTAGACCAGTTGACCGCTCCTGTCGGAATTTTCAGTTTTTGACCCAAAATCAGTTTTCCCAGATTTCTTGGAAAATGACTCCTCAGGTATCTCAGAACCCTCTGACACGGATCGGACTTTCGGTAGACTAGTTGAAGTCATTTTTGGCCCCCTAAAAAAAACTTGAGTTTTGGCCCAATTTTGGACATGTTCGACAGGTCCGCTCCTGTCGGAATTTTCAGTTTTTGACCCAAAATCAGTTTTCCCAGATTTCTCTGAAAATGACTCCTCAGGTATCTCAGAACCCTCTGACACGGATCGGACTTTCGGTAGACCAGTTGAAGTCATTTTTGGCCCCCTGAAAAAAAATTGAGTTTTGGCCCAATTTTGGACATGTTCGACAGGTCCGCTCCTGTCGGAATTTTCAGTTTTTGACCCAAAATCAGTTTTCCCAGATTTCTTGGAAAATGACTCCTCAGGTATCTCAGAACCCTCTGACACGGATCGGACTTTCGGTAGACCAGTTGAAGTAATTTTTGGCCCCCTGAAAAAAACTTGAGTTTTGGCCCAATTTTGGACATGTTCGACAGGTCCGCTCCTGTCGGAATTTTCACTTTTTGACCCAAAATCAGTTTTCCAAGATTTCTCTGAAAATGACTCCTCAGGTATCTGAGAACCCTCTGACACGGATCGGACTTTCGGTAGACCAGTTGAAGTCATTTTTGGCCCCCTGAAAAAAACTTAAGTTTTGGCCCAATTTTGGACATGTTCGACAGGTCCGCTCCTGTCGGAATTTTCAGTTTTTGACCCAAAATCAGTTTTCCCAGATTTCTTGGAAAATGACTCCTCAGGTATCTCAGAACCCTCTGACACGGATCGGATTTTCGGTAGACCAGTTGAAGTCATTTTTGGCCCCCTGAAAAAAACTTGAGTTTTGGCCCAATTTTGGACATGTTCGACAGGTCCGCTCCTGTCGGAATTTTCAGTTTTTGACCCAAAATCAGTTTTCCCAGATTTCTTGGAAAATGACTCCTCAGGTATCTCAGAACCCTCTGACACGGATCGGACTTTCGGTAGACCAGTTGAAGTCATTTTTGGCCCCCTGAAAAAAACTTAAGTTTTGGCCCAATTTTGGACATGTTCAACAGGTCCGCTCCTGTCGGAATTTTCAGTTTTTGACCCAAAATCAGTTTTCCCAGATTTCTTGGAAAATGACTCCTCAGGTATCTGAGAACCCTCTGACACGGATCGGATTTTCGGTAGACCAGTTGAAGTCATTTTTGGCCCCCTGAAAAAAACTTGAGTTTTGGCCCAATTTTGGACATGTTCGACAGGTCCGCTCCTGTCGGAATTTTCAGTTTTTGACCCAAAATCAGTTTTCCCAGATTTCTCTGAAAATGACTCCTCAGGTATCTGAGAACCCTCTGACACGGATGGGACTTTCGGTAGACCAGTTGAAGTCATTTTTGGCCCCCTGAAAAAAAACTTGAGTTTTGGCCCAATTTTGGACAGGTTCAACAGGTCCGCTCCTGTCGGAATATTCAGTTTTTGACCCAAAATCAGTTTTCCCAGATTTCTTGGAAAATGACTCCTCAGGTATCTGAGAACCCTCTGACACGGATCGGACTTTCGGTAGACCAGTTGAAGTCATTTTTTGCCCCCTGAAAAAAACTTGAGTTTTGGCCCAATTTTGGACGTGTTCGACAGGTCCGCTCCTGTCGGAATTTTAACTTTTTGACCCAAAATCAGTTTTCCAAGATTTCTCTGAAAATGACTCCTCAGGTATCTGAGAACCCTCTGACACGGATCGGACTTTCGGTAGACCAGTTGAAGTCATTTTTGGCCCCCGAAAAAAACTTAAGTTTTGGCCCAATTTTGGACATGTTCGACAGGTCCGCTCCTGTCGGAATTTTCAGTTTTTGACCCAAAATCAGTTTTTCCAGATTTCTCTGAAAATGACTCTTCAGGTATCTGAGAACCCTCTGACACGGATCGGACTTTCGGTAGACCAGTTGAAGTCATTATTGGCCCCCTTAAAAAAACTTAAGTTTTGGCCCAATTTTGGACATCTTCGACAGGTCCGCTCCTGTCGGAATTTTCACTTTTTGACCCAAAATCAGTTTTCCCAGATTTCTTGGAAAATGACTCCTCAGGTATCTCAGAACCCTCTGACACGGATCGGACTTTCGGTAGACTAGTTGAAGTCATTTTTGGCCCCCTGAAAAAAAAATTGAGTTTTGGCCCAATTTTGGACATGTTCGACAGGTCCGCTCCTGTCGGAATTTTCACTTTTTGACCCAAAATCAGTTTTCCAAGATTTCTCTGAAAATGACTCCTCAGGTATCTGAGAACCCTCTGACACGGATGGGACTTTCGGTAGACTAGTTGAAGTCATTTTTGGCCCCCTAAAAAAAACTTGAGTTTTGGCCCAATTTTGGACATGTTCGACAGGTCCGCTCCTGTCGGAATTTTCAGTTTTTGACCCAAAATCAGTTTTCCCAGATTTCTTGGAAAATGACTCCTCAGGTATCTGAGAACCCTCTGACACGGATCGGACTTTCGGTAGACCAGTTGAAGTCATTTTTGGCCCCCTGAAAAAAACTTGAGTTTTGGCCCAATTTTGGACATGTTCGACAGGTCCGCTCCTGTCGGAATTTTCAGTTTTTGACCCAAAATGAGTTTTCCCAGATTTCTTGGAAAATGACTCCTCAGGTATCTCAGAACCCTCTGACATGGATCGGACTTTCGGTAGACCAGTTGAAGTCATTTTTGGCCCCCTGAAAAAAACTTGAGTTTTGGCCCAATTTTGGACATGTTCGACAGGTCCGCTCCTGTCGGAATTTTCAGTTTTTGACCCAAAATCAGTTTTCCCAGATTTCTTGGAAAATGACTCCTCAGGTATCTCAGAACCCTCTGACACGGATCGGACTTTCGGTAGACTAGTTGAAGTCATTTTTGGCCCCCTGAAAAAAAACTTGAGTTTTGGCCCAATTTTGGACATGTTCGACAGGTCCGCTCCTGTCGGAATTTTCAGTTTTTGACCCAAAATCAGTTTTCCCAGATTTCTTGGAAAATGGCTCCTCAGGTATCTCAGAACCCACTGACACGGATCGGACTTTCGGTAGACTAGTTGAAGTCATTTTTGGCCCCCTGAAAAAAAACTTGAGTTTTGGCCCAATTTTGGACATGTTCGACAGGTCCGCTCCTGTCGGAATTTTCACTTTTTTACCCAAAATCAGTTTTCCAAGATTTCTCTGAAAATGACTCCACAGGTATCTGAGAACCCTCTGACACGGATCGGACTTTCGGTAGACCAGTTGAAGTCATTTTTGGCCCCCTGAAAAAAACTTAAGTTTTGGCCCAATTTTGGACATGTTCGACAGGTCCGCTCCTGTCGGAATTTTCAGTTTTTGACCCAAAATCAGTTTTCCCAGATTTCTTGGAAAATGACTCCTCAGGTATCTGAGAACCCTCTGACACGGATCGGACTTTCGGTAGACCAGTTGAAGTCATTTTTGGCCCCCTGAAAAAAACTTGAGTTTTGGCCCAATTTTGGACGTGTTCGACAGGTCCGCTCCTGTCGGAATTTTAACTTTTTGACCCAAAATCAGTTTTCCAAGATTTCTCTGAAAATGACTCCTCAGGTATCTGAGAACCCTCTGACACGGATCGGACTTTCGGTAGACCAGTTGAAGTCATTTTTGGCCCCCGAAAAAAACTTAAGTTTTGGCCCAATTTTGGACATGTTCGACAGGTCCGCTCCTGTCGGAATTTTCAGTTTTTGACCCAAAATCAGTTTTTCCAGATTTCTCTGAAAATGACTCTTCAGGTATCTGAGAACCCTCTGACACGGATCGGACTTTCGGTAGACCAGTTGAAGTCATTATTGGCCCCCTTAAAAAAACTTAAGTTTTGGCCCAATTTTGGACATCTTCGACAGGTCCGCTCCTGTCGGAATTTTCACTTTTTGACCCAAAATCAGTTTTCCCAGATTTCTTGGAAAATGACTCCTCAGGTATCTCAGAACCCTCTGACACGGATCGGACTTTCGGTAGACTAGTTGAAGTCATTTTTGGCCCCCTGAAAAAAAAATTGAGTTTTGGCCCAATTTTGGACATGTTCGACAGGTCCGCTCCTGTCGGAATTTTCACTTTTTGACCCAAAATCAGTTTTCCAAGATTTCTCTGAAAATGACTCCTCAGGTATCTGAGAACCCTCTGACACGGATGGGACTTTCGGTAGACTAGTTGAAGTCATTTTTGGCCCCCTAAAAAAAACTTGAGTTTTGGCCCAATTTTGGACATGTTCGACAGGTCCGCTCCTGTCGGAATTTTCAGTTTTTGACCCAAAATCAGTTTTCCCAGATTTCTTGGAAAATGACTCCTCAGGTATCTGAGAACCCTCTGACACGGATCGGACTTTCGGTAGACCAGTTGAAGTCATTTTTGGCCCCCTGAAAAAAACTTGAGTTTTGGCCCAATTTTGGACATGTTCGACAGGTCCGCTCCTGTCGGAATTTTCAGTTTTTGACCCAAAATGAGTTTTCCCAGATTTCTTGGAAAATGACTCCTCAGGTATCTCAGAACCCTCTGACATGGATCGGACTTTCGGTAGACCAGTTGAAGTCATTTTTGGCCCCCTGAAAAAAACTTGAGTTTTGGCCCAATTTTGGACATGTTCGACAGGTCCGCTCCTGTCGGAATTTTCAGTTTTTGACCCAAAATCAGTTTTCCCAGATTTCTTGGAAAATGACTCCTCAGGTATCTCAGAACCCTCTGACACGGATCGGACTTTCGGTAGACTAGTTGAAGTCATTTTTGGCCCCCTGAAAAAAAACTTGAGTTTTGGCCCAATTTTGGACATGTTCGACAGGTCCGCTCCTGTCGGAATTTTCAGTTTTTGACCCAAAATCAGTTTTCCCAGATTTCTTGGAAAATGGCTCCTCAGGTATCTCAGAACCCACTGACACGGATCGGACTTTCGGTAGACTAGTTGAAGTCATTTTTGGCCCCCTGAAAAAAAACTTGAGTTTTGGCCCAATTTTGGACATGTTCGACAGGTCCGCTCCTGTCGGAATTTTCACTTTTTTACCCAAAATCAGTTTTCCAAGATTTCTCTGAAAATGACTCCACAGGTATCTGAGAACCCTCTGACACGGATCGGACTTTCGGTAGACCAGTTGAAGTCATTTTTGGCCCCCTGAAAAAAACTTAAGTTTTGGCCCAATTTTGGACATGTTCGACAGGTCCGCTCCTGTCGGAATTTTCAGTTTTTGACCCAAAATCAGTTTTCCCAGATTTCTTGGAAAATGACTCCTCAGGTATCTGAGAACCCTCTGACACGGATCGGACTTTCGGTAGACCAGTTGAAGTCATTTTTGGCCCCCTGAAAAAAACTTAAGTTTTGGCCCAATTTTGGACATGTTCGACAGGTCCGCTCCTGTCGGAATTTTCAGTTTTTGACCCAAAATCAGTTTTCCCAGATTTCTTGGAAAATGACTCCTCAGGTATCTCAGAACCCTCTGACACGGATCGGACTTTCGGTAGACCAGTTGAAGTCATTTTTGGCCCCCTGAAAAAAACTTGAGTTTTGGCCCAATTTTGGACATGTTCGACAGGTCCGCTCCTGTCGGAATTTTCAGTTTTTGACCCAAAATCAGTTTTCCCAGATTTCTTGGAAAATGACTCCTCAGGTATCTCAGAACCCTCTGACACGGATCGGACTTTCGGTAGACCAGTTGAAGTCATTTTTGGCCCCCTGAAAAAAACTTAAGTTTTGGCCCAATTTTGGACATGTTCGACAGGTCCGCTCCTGTCGGAATTTTCAGTTTTTGACCCAAAATCAGTTTTCCCAGATTTCTCTGAAAATGACTCCTCAGGTATCTGAGAACCCTCTGACACGGATGGGACTTTCGGTAGACCAGTTGCAGTCATTTTTGGCCCCCTGAAAAAAACCTTGAGTTTTGGCCCAATTTTGGACATGTTCGACAGGTCCGCTCCTGTCGGAATTTTCAGTTTTTGACCCAAAATCAGTTTTCCCAGATTTCTTGGAAAATGACTCCTCAGGTATCTCAGAACCCTCTGACACGGATCGGACTTTCGGTAGACCAGTTGAAGTCATTTTTGGCCCCCTGAAAAAAACTTAAGTTTTGGCCCAATTTTGGACATGTTCGACAGGTCCGCTCCTGTCGGAATTTTCAGTTTTTGACCCAAAATCAGTTTTCCCAGATTTCTTGGAAAATGACTCCTCAGGTATCTCAGAACCCTCTGACACGGATCGGACTTTCGGTAGACCAGTTGAAGTCATTTTTGGCCCCCTGAAAAAAACTTAAGTTTTGGCCCAATTTTGGACATGTTCGACAGGTCCGCTCCTGTCGGAATTTTCACTTTTTGACCCAAAATCAGTTTTCCCAGATTTCTTGGAAAATGACTCCTCAGGTATCTCAGAACCCTCTGACACGGATCGGACTTTCGGTAGACCAGTTGAAGTCATTTTTGGCCCCCTGAAAAAAACTTAAGTTTTGGCCCAATTTTGGACATGTTCGACAGGTCCGCTCCTGTCGGAATTTTCAGTTTTTGACCCAAAATCAGTTTTCCCAGATTTCTCTGAAAATGACTCCTCAGGTATCTGAGAACCCTCTGACACGGATGGGACTTTCGGTAGACCAGTTGCAGTCATTTTTGGCCCCCTGAAAAAAACCTTGAGTTTTGGCCCAATTTTGGACATGTTCGACAGGTCCGCTCCTGTCGGAATTTTCAGTTTTTGACCCAAAATTAGTTTTCCCAGATTTCTTGGAAAATGACTCCTCAGGTATCTGAGAACCCTCTGACACGGATCGGACTTTCGGTAGACCAGTTGAAGTCATTTTTGGCCCCCTGAAAAAAACTTGAGTTTTGGCCCAATTTTGGACATGTTCGACAGGTCCGCTCCTGTCGGAATTTTCACTTTTTGACCCAAAATCAGTTTTCCAAGATTTCTCTGAAAATGACTCCTCAGGTATCTGAGAACCCTCTGACACGGATCGGACTTTCGGTAGACTAGTTGAAGTCATTTTTGGCCCCCTGAAAAAAACTTGAGTTTTGGCCCAATTTTGGACATGTTCGACAGGTCCGCTCCTGTCGGAATTTTCAGTTTTTGACCCAAAATCAGTTTTCCCAGATTTCTTGGAAAATGACTCCTCAGGTATCTCAGAACCCTCTGACACGGATCGGACTTTCGGTAGACCAGTTGAAGTCATTTTTGGCCCCCTGAAAAAAACTTAAGTTTTGGCCCAATTTTGGACATGTTCGACAGGTCCGCTCCTGTCGGAATTTTCAGTTTTTGACCCAAAATCAGTTTTCCCAGATTTCTCTGAAAATGACTCCTCAGGTATCTGAGAACCCTCTGACACGGATGGGACTTTCGGTAGACCAGTTGCAGTCATTTTTGGCCCCCTGAAAAAAACCTTGAGTTTTGGCCCAATTTTGGACATGTTCGACAGGTCCGCTCCTGTCGGAATTTTCAGTTTTTGACCCAAAATTAGTTTTCCCAGATTTCTTGGAAAATGACTCCTCAGGTATCTGAGAACCCTCTGACACGGATCGGACTTTCGGTAGACCAGTTGAAGTCATTTTTGGCCCCCTGAAAAAAACTTGAGTTTTGGCCCAATTTTGGACATGTTCGACAGGTCCGCTCCTGTCGGAATTTTCACTTTTTGACCCAAAATCAGTTTTACAAGATTTCTCTGAAAATGACTCCTCAGGTATCTGAGAACCCTCTGACATGGATCGGACTTTCGGTAGACCAGTTGAAGTCATTTTTGGCCCCCTGAAAAAAACTTGAGTTTTGGCCCAATTTTGGACATGTTCGACAGGTCCGCTCCTGTCGGAATTTTCAGTTTTTGACCCAAAATCAGTTTTCCCAGATTTCTTGGAAAATGACTCCTCAGGTATCTCAGAACCCTCTGACACGGATCGGACTTTCGGTAGACTAGTTGAAGTCATTTTTGGCCCCCTGAAAAAAACTTGAGTTTTGGCCCAATTTTGGACATGTTCGACAGGTCCGCTCCTGTCGGAATTTTCAGTTTTTGACCCAAAATCAGTTTTCCCAGATTTCTCTGAAAATGACTCCTCAGGTATCTCAGAACCCTCTGACACGGATCGGACTTTCGGTAGACCAGTTGAAGTCATTTTTGGCCCCCTGAAAAAAAATTGAGTTTTGGCCCAATTTTGGACATGTTCGACAGGTCCGCTCCTGTCGGAATTTTCAGTTTTTGACCCAAAATCAGTTTTCCCAGATTTCTTGGAAAATGACTCCTCAGGTATCTCAGAACCCTCTGACACGGATCGGACTTTCGGTAGACCAGTTGAAGTAATTTTTGGCCCCCTGAAAAAAACTTGAGTTTTGGCCCAATTTTGGACATGTTCGACAGGTCCGCTCCTGTCGGAATTTTCAGTTTTTGACCCAAAATCAGTTTTCCCAGATTTCTTGGAAAATGACTCCTCAGGTATCTCAGAACCCTCTGACACGGATCGGACTTTCGGTAGACCAGTTGAAGTCATTTTTGGCCCCCTGAAAAAAACTTAAGTTTTGGCCCAATTTTGGACATGTTCGACAGGTCCGCTCCTGTCGGAATTTTCAGTTTTTGACCCAAAATCAGTTTTCCCAGATTTCTTGGAAAATGACTCCTCAGGTATCTCAGAACCCTCTGACACGGATCGGACTTTCGGTAGACCAGTTGAAGTCATTTTTGGCCCCCTGAAAAAAACTTAAGTTTTGGCCCAATTTTGGACATGTTCGACAGGTCCGCTCCTGTCGGAATTTTCAGTTTTTGACCCAAAATCAGTTTTCCCAGATTTCTTGGAAAATGACTCCTCAGGTATCTGAGAACCCTCTGACACGGATCGGATTTTCGGTAGACCAGTTGAAGTCATTTTTGGCCCCCTGAAAAAAACTTGAGTTTTGGCCCAATTTTGGACATGTTCGACAGGTCCGCTCCTGTCGGAATTTTCAGTTTTTGACCCAAAATCAGTTTTCCCAGATTTCTTGGAAAATGACTCCTCAGGTATCTCAGAACCCTCTGACACGGATCGGACTTTCGGTAGACCAGTTGAAGTCATTTTTGGCCCCCTGAAAAAAACTTAAGTTTTGGCCCAATTTTGGACATGTTCGACAGGTCCGCTCCTGTCGGAATTTTCAGTTTTTGACCCAAAATCAGTTTTCCCAGATTTCTTGGAAAATGACTCCTCAGGTATCTGAGAACCCTCTGACACGGATGGGACTTTCGGTAGACCAGTTGCAGTCATTTTTGGCCCCCTGAAAAAAACCTTGAGTTTTGGCCCAATTTTGGACATGTTCGACAGGTCCGCTCCTGTCGGAATTTTCAGTTTTTGACCCAAAATCAGTTTTCCCAGATTTCTTGGAAAATGACTCCTCAGGTATCTGAGAACCCTCTGACACGGATCGGACTTTCGGTAGACCAGTTGAAGTCATTTTTGGCCCCCTGAAAAAAACTTGAGTTTTGGCCCAATTTTGGACATGTTCGACAGGTCCGCTCCTGTCGGAATTTTCACTTTTTGACCCAAAATCAGTTTTCCAAGATTTCTCTGAAAATGACTCCTCAGGTATCTGAGAACCCTCTGACACGGATCGGACTTTCGGTAGACCAGTTGACCGCTCCTGTCGGAATTTTCAGTTTTTGACCCAAAATCAGTTTTCCCAGATTTCTTGGAAAATGACTCCTCAGGTATCTCAGAACCCTCTGACACGGATCGGACTTTCGGTAGACTAGTTGAAGTCATTTTTGGCCCCCTGAAAAAAACTTGAGTTTTGGCCCAATTTTGGACATGTTCGACAGGTCCGCTCCTGTCGGAATTTTCAGTTTTTGACCCAAAATCAGTTTTCCCAGATTTCTCTGAAAATGACTCCTCAGGTATCTCAGAACCCTCTGACACGGATCGGACTTTCGGTAGACCAGTTGAAGTCATTTTTGGCCCCCTGAAAAAAAATTGAGTTTTGGCCCAATTTTGGACATGTTCGACAGGTCCGCTCCTGTCGGAATTTTCAGTTTTTGACCCAAAATCAGTTTTCCCAGATTTCTTGGAAAATGACTCCTCAGGTATCTCAGAACCCTCTGACACGGATCGGACTTTCGGTAGACCAGTTGAAGTAATTTTTGGCCCCCTGAAAAAAACTTGAGTTTTGGCCCAATTTTGGACATGTTCGACAGGTCCGCTCCTGTCGGAATTTTCACTTTTTGACCCAAAATCAGTTTTCCAAGATTTCTCTGAAAATGACTCCTCAGGTATCTGAGAACCCTCTGACACGGATCGGACTTTCGGTAGACCAGTTGAAGTCATTTTTGGCCCCCTGAAAAAAACTTAAGTTTTGGCCCAATTTTGGACATGTTCGACAGGTCCGCTCCTGTCGGAATTTTCAGTTTTTGACCCAAAATCAGTTTTCCCAGATTTCTTGGAAAATGACTCCTCAGGTATCTCAGAACCCTCTGACACGGATCGGACTTTCGGTAGACCAGTTGAAGTCATTTTTGGCCCCCTGAAAAAAACTTAAGTTTTGGCCCAATTTTGGACATGTTCGACAGGTCCGCTCCTGTCGGAATTTTCAGTTTTTGACCCAATATCAGTTTTCCCAGATTTCTTGGAAAATGACTCCTCAGGTATCTGAGAACCCTCTGACACGGATCGGATTTTCGGTAGACCAGTTGAAGTCATTTTTGGCCCCCTGAAAAAAACTTGAGTTTTGGCCCAATTTTGGACATGTTCGACAGGTCCGCTCCTGTCGGAATTTTCAGTTTTTGACCCAAAATCAGTTTTCCCAGATTTCTTGGAAAATGACTCCTCAGGTATCTCAGAACCCTCTGACACGGATCGGACTTTCGGTAGACCAGTTGAAGTCATTTTTGGCCCCCTGAAAAAAACTTAAGTTTTGGCCCAATTTTGGACATGTTCAACAGGTCCGCTCCTGTCGGAATTTTCAGTTTTTGACCCAAAATCAGTTTTCCCAGATTTCTTGGAAAATGACTCCTCAGGTATCTGAGAACCCTCTGACACGGATCGGATTTTCGGTAGACCAGTTGAAGTCATTTTTGGCCCCCTGAAAAAAACTTGAGTTTTGGCCCAATTTTGGACATGTTCGACAGGTCCGCTCCTGTCGGAATTTTCAGTTTTTGACCCAAAATCAGTTTTCCCAGATTTCTTGGAAAATGACTCCTCAGGTATCTCAGAACCCTCTGACACGGATCGGACTTTCGGTAGACCAGTTGAAGTCATTTTTGGCCCCCTGAAAAAAGCTTGAGTTTTGGCCCACTTTTGGACATGTTCGACAGGTCCGCTCCTGTCGGAATTTTCAGTTTTTGACCCAAAATCAGTTTTCCAAGATTTCTCTGAAAATGACTCCTCAGGTATCTGAGAACCCTCTGACACGGATCGGACTTTCGGTAGACCAGTTGAAGTCATTTTTGGCCCCCTGAAAAAAACTTGAGTTTTGGCCCAATTTTGGACATGTTCGACAGGTCCGCTCCTGTCGGAATTTTCAGTTTTTGACCCAAAATCAGTTTTCCCAGATTTCTTGGAAAATGACTCCTCAGGTATCTCAGAACCCTCTGACACGGATCGGACTTTCGGTAGACCAGTTGAAGTCATTTTTGGCCCCCTGAAAAAAACTTAAGTTTTGGCCCAATTTTGGACATGTTCGACAGGTCCGCTCCTGACGGAATTTTCAGTTTTTGACCCAAAATCAGTTTTCCCAGATTTCTTGGAAAATGACTCCTCAGGTATCTGAGAACCTTTTGACACGGATCGGACTTTCGGTAGACCAGTTGAAGTCATTTTTGGCCCTCTGAAAAAAACTTAAGTTTTGGCCCAATTTTGGACATGTTCGACAGGTCCGCTCCTGTCGGAATTTTCAGTTTTTGACCCAAAATCAGTTTTCCCAGATTTCTCTCAAAATGACTCCTCAGGTATCTGAGAACCCTCTGACACGGATGGGACTTTCGGTAGACCAGTTGAAGTCATTTTTGGCCCCCTGAAAAAAAACTTGAGTTTTGGCCCAATTTTGGACAGGTTCAACAGGTCCGCTCCTGTCGGAATATTCAGTTTTTGACCCAAAATCAGTTTTCCCAGATTTCTTGGAAAATGACTCCTCAGGTATCTGAGAACCCTCTGACACGGATCGGACTTTCGGTAGACCAGTTGAAGTCATTTTTGGCCCCCTGAAAAAAACTTGAGTTTTGGCCCAATTTTGGACGTGTTCGACAGGTCCGCTCCTGTCGGAATTTTAACTTTTTGACCCAAAATCAGTTTTCCAAGATTTCTCTGAAAATGACTCCTCAGGTATCTGAGAACCCTCTGACACGGATCGGACTTTCGGTAGACCAGTTGAAGTCATTTTTGGCCCCCGAAAAAAACTTAAGTTTTGGCCCAATTTTGGACATGTTCGACAGGTCCGCTCCTGTCGGAATTTTCAGTTTTTGACCCAAAATCAGTTTTCCCAGATTTCTTGGAAAATGACTCCTGAGGTATCTCAGAACCCTCTGACACGGATCGGACTTTCGGTAGACTAGTTGAAGTCATTTTTGGCCCCCTGAAAAAAAACTTGAGTTTTGGCCCAATTTTGGACATGTTCGACAGGTCCGCTCCTGTCGGAATTTTCAGTTTTTGACCCAAAATCAGTTTTCCCAGATTTCTTGGAAAATGACTCCTCAGGTATCTCAGAACCCTCTGACACGGATCGGACTTTCGGTAGACTAGTTGAAGTCATTTTTGGCCCCCTGAAAAAAAAATTGAGTTTTGGCCCAATTTTGGACATGTTCGACAGGTCCGCTCCTGTCGGAATTTTCACTTTTTGACCCAAAATCAGTTTTCCAAGATTTCTCTGAAAATGACTCCTCAGGTATCTGAGAACCCTCTGACACGGATGGGACTTTCGGTAGACTAGTTGAAGTCATTTTTGGCCCCCTAAAAAAAACTTGAGTTTTGGCCCAATTTTGGACATGTTCGACAGGTCCGCTCCTGTCGGAATTTTCAGTTTTTGACCCAAAATCAGTTTTCCCAGATTTCTTGGAAAATGACTCCTCAGGTATCTGAGAACCCTCTGACACGGATCGGACTTTCGGTAGACCAGTTGAAGTCATTTTTGGCCCCCTGAAAAAAACTTGAGTTTTGGCCCAATTTTGGACATGTTCGACAGGTCCGCTCCTGTCGGAATTTTCAGTTTTTGACCCAAAATCAGTTTTCCCAGATTTCTTGGAAAATGACTCCTCAGGTATCTCAGAACCCTCTGACATGGATCGGACTTTCGGTAGACCAGTTGAAGTCATTTTTGGCCCCCTGAAAAAAACTTGAGTTTTGGCCCAATTTTGGACATGTTCGACAGGTCCGCTCCTGTCGGAATTTTCAGTTTTTGACCCAAAATCAGTTTTCCCAGATTTCTTGGAAAATGGCTCCTCAGGTATCTCAGAACCCACTGACACGGATCGGACTTTCGGTAGACTAGTTGAAGTCATTTTTGGCCCCCTGAAAAAAAACTTGAGTTTTGGCCCAATTTTGGACATGTTCGACAGGTCCGCTCCTGTCGGAATTTTCACTTTTTGACCCAAAATCAGTTTTCCAAGATTTCTCTGAAAATGACTCCACAGGTATCTGAGAACCCTCTGACACGGATCGGACTTTCGGTAGACCAGTTGAAGTCATTTTTGGCCCCCTGAAAAAAACTTGAGTTTTGGCCCAATTTTGGACGTGTTCGACAGGTCCGCTCCTGTCGGAATTTTAACTTTTTGACCCAAAATCAGTTTTCCAAGATTTCTCTGAAAATGACTCCTCAGGTATCTGAGAACCCTCTGACACGGATCGGACTTTCGGTAGACCAGTTGAAGTCATTTTTGGCCCCCGAAAAAAACTTAAGTTTTGGCCCAATTTTGGACATGTTCGACAGGTCCGCTCCTGTCGGAATTTTCAGTTTTTGACCCAAAATCAGTTTTCCCAGATTTCTTGGAAAATGACTCCTGAGGTATCTCAGAACCCTCTGACACGGATCGGACTTTCGGTAGACTAGTTGAAGTCATTTTTGGCCCCCTGAAAAAAAACTTGAGTTTTGGCCCAATTTTGGACATGTTCGACAGGTCCGCTCCTGTCGGAATTTTCAGTTTTTGACCCAAAATCAGTTTTCCCAGATTTCTTGGAAAATGACTCCTCAGGTATCTCAGAACCCTCTGACACGGATCGGACTTTCGGTAGACTAGTTGAAGTCATTTTTGGCCCCCTGAAAAAAAAATTGAGTTTTGGCCCAATTTTGGACATGTTCGACAGGTCCGCTCCTGTCGGAATTTTCACTTTTTGACCCAAAATCAGTTTTCCAAGATTTCTCTGAAAATGACTCCTCAGGTATCTGAGAACCCTCTGACACGGATGGGACTTTCGGTAGACTAGTTGAAGTCATTTTTGGCCCCCTAAAAGAAACTTGAGTTTTGGCCCAATTTTGGACATGTTCGACAGGTCCGCTCCTGTCGGAATTTTCAGTTTTTGACCCAAAATCAGTTTTCCCAGATTTCTTGGAAAATGACTCCTCAGGTATCTGAGAACCCTCTGACACGGATCGGACTTTCGGTAGACCAGTTGAAGTCATTTTTGGCCCCCTGAAAAAAACTTGAGTTTTGGCCCAATTTTGGACATGTTCGACAGGTCCGCTCCTGTCGGAATTTTCAGTTTTTGACCCAAAATCAGTTTTCCCAGATTTCTTGGAAAATGACTCCTCAGGTATCTCAGAACCCTCTGACATGGATCGGACTTTCGGTAGACCAGTTGAAGTCATTTTTGGCCCCCTGAAAAAAACTTGAGTTTTGGCCCAATTTTGGACATGTTCGACAGGTCCGCTCCTGTCGGAATTTTCAGTTTTTGACCCAAAATCAGTTTTCCCAGATTTCTTGGAAAATGGCTCCTCAGGTATCTCAGAACCCACTGACACGGATCGGACTTTCGGTAGACTAGTTGAAGTCATTTTTGGCCCCCTGAAAAAAAACTTGAGTTTTGGCCCAATTTTGGACATGTTCGACAGGTCCGCTCCTGTCGGAATTTTCACTTTTTGACCCAAAATCAGTTTTCCAAGATTTCTCTGAAAATGACTCCACAGGTATCTGAGAACCCTCTGACACGGATCGGACTTTCGGTAGACCAGTTGAAGTCATTTTTGGCCCCCTGAAAAAAACTTAAGTTTTGGCCCAATTTTGGACATGTTCGACAGGTCCGCTCCTGTCGGAATTTTCAGTTTTTGACCCAAAATCAGTTTTCCCAGATTTCTTGGAAAATGACTCCTCAGGTATCTGAGAACCCTCTGACACGGATCGGACTTTCGGTAGACCAGTTGAAGTCATTTTTGGCCCCCTGAAAAAAAAACTTGAGTTTTGGCCCAATTTTGGACATGTTCGACAGGTCCGCTCCTGTCGGAATTTTCAGTTTTTGACCCAAAATCAGTTTTCCCAGATTTCTTGGAAAATGGCTCCTCAGGTATCTCAGAACCCTCTGACACGGATCGGACTTTCGGTAGACTAGTTGAAGTCATTTTTGGCCCCCTGAAAAAAAACTTGAGTTTTGGCCCAATTTTGGACATGTTCGACAGGTCCGCTCCTGTCGGAATTTTCACTTTTTGACCCAAAATCAGTTTTCCAAGATTTCTCTGAAAATGACTCCTCAGGTATCTGAGAACCCTCTGACACGGATCGGACTTTCGGTAGACCAGTTGAAGTCATTTTTGGCCCCCTGAAAAAAACTTAAGTTTTGGCCCAATTTTGGACATGTTCGACAGGTCCGCTCCTGTCGGAATTTTCAGTTTTTGACCCAAAATCAGTTTTCCCAGATTTCTTGGAAAATGACTCCTCAGGTATCTCAGAACCCTCTGACACGGATCGGACTTTCGTTAGACCAGTTGAAGTCATTTTTGGCCCCCTGAAAAAAACTTGAGTTTTGGCCCAATTTTGGACATGTTCGACAGGTCCGCTCCTGTCGGAATTTTCAGTTTTTGACCCAAAATCAGTTTTCCCAGATTTCTTGGAAAATGACTCCTCAGGTATCTCAGAACCCTCTGACACGGATCGGACTTTCGGTAGACCAGTTGAAGTCATTTTTGGCCCCCTGAAAAAAACTTAAGTTTTGGCCCAATTTTGGACATGTTCGACAGGTCCGCTCCTGTCGGAATTTTCAGTTTTTGACCCAAAATCAGTTTTCCCAGATTTCTTGGAAAATGACTCCTTAGGTATCTGAGAACCCTCTGACACGGATCGGACTTTCGGTAGACCAGTTGAAGTCGTTTTTGGCCCCCTGAAAAAAACTTGAGTTTTGGCCCAATTTTGGACATGTTCGACAGGTCCGCTCCTGTCGGAATTTTCAGTTTTTGACCCAAAATCAGTTTTCCCAGATTTCTTGGAAAATGACTCCTCAGGTATCTGAGAACCCTCTGACACGGATCGGACTTTCGGTAGACCAGTTGAAGTCATTTTTGGCCCCCTGAAAAAAACTTGAGTTTTGGCCCAATTTTGGACATGTTCGACAGGTCCGCTCCTGTCGGAATTTTCAGTTTTTGACCCAAAATCAGTTTTCCCAGATTTCTTGGAAAATGACTCCTCAGGTATCTCAGAACCCTCTGACATGGATCGGACTTTCGGTAGAACAGTTGAAGTCATTTTTGGCCCCCTGAAAAAAACTAAAGTTTTGGCCCAATTTTGGACATGTTCGACAGGTCCGCTCCTGTCGGAATTTTCAGTTTTTGACCCAAAATCAGTTTTCCCAGATTTCTTGGAAAATGACTCCTCAGGTACATGTGTATCTCAGAACCCTCTGACACGGATCGGACTTTCGGTAGACCAGTTGAAGTCATTTTTGGCCCCCTGAAAAAAACTTGAGTTTTGGCCCAATTTTGGACATGGTCGACAGGTCCGCTCCTGTCGGAATTTTCAGTTTTTGACCCAAAATCAGTTTTCCCAGATTTCTTGGAAAATGACTCCTCGGGTATCTGAGAACCCTCTGACACGGATCGGACTTTCGGTAGACCAGTTGAAGTCATTTTTGGCCCCCTGAAAAAAACTTGAGTTTTGGCCCAATTTTGGACATGTTCGACAGGTCCGCTCCTGTCGGAATTTTCAGTTTTTGACCCAAAATCAGTTTTCCCAGATTTCTTGGAAAATGACTCCTCAGGTATCTCAGAACCCTCTGACACGGATCGGACTTTCGGTAGACCAGTTGAAGTCATTTTTGGCCCCCTGAAAAAAACTTAAGTTTTGGCCCAATTTTGGACATGTTCGACAGGTCCGCTCCTGTCGGAATTTTCAGTTTTTGACCCAAAATCAGTTTTCCCAGATTTCTTGGAAAATGACTCCTCAGGTATCTGAGAACCCTCTGACACGGATCGGATTTTCGGTAGACCAGTTGAAGTCATTTTTGGCCCCCTGAAAAAAACTTGAGTTTTGGCCCAATTTTGGACATGTTCGACAGGTCCGCTCCTGTCGGAATTTTCAGTTTTTGACCCAAAATCAGTTTTCCCAGATTTCTTGGAAAATGACTCCTCAGGTATCTCAGAACCCTCTGACACGGATCGGACTTTCGGTAGACCAGTTGAAGTCATTTTTGGCCCCCTGAAAAAAACTTAAGTTTTGGCCCAATTTTGGACATGTTCGACAGGTCCGCTCCTGTCGGAATTTTCAGTTTTTGACCCACAATCAGTTTTCCCAGATTTCTTGGAAAAGGACTCCTCAGGTATCTGAGAACCCTCTGACACGGATGGGACTTTCGGTAGACCAGTTGCAGTCATTTTTGGCCCCCTGAAAAAAACCTTGAGTTTTGGCCCAATTTTGGACATGTTCGACAGGTCCGCTCCTGTCGGAATTTTCAGTTTTTGACCCAAAATTAGTTTTCCCAGATTTCTTGGAAAATGACTCCTCAGGTATCTGAGAACCCTCTGACATGGATCGGACTTTCGGTAGACCAGTTGAAGTCATTTTTGGCCCCCTGAAAAAAACTTGAGTTTTGGCCCAATTTTGGACATGTTCGACAGGTCCGCTCCTGTCGGAATTTTCACTTTTTGACCCAAAATCAGTTTTCCAAGATTTCTCTGAAAATGACTCCTCAGGTATCTGAGAACCCTCTGACACGGATCGGACTTTCGGTAGACCAGTTGACCGCTCCTGTCGGAATTTTCAGTTTTTGACCCAAAATCAGTTTTCCCAGATTTCTTGGAAAATGACTCCTCAGGTATCTCAGAACCCTCTGACACGGATCGGACTTTCGGTAGACTAGTTGAAGTCATTTTTGGCCCCCTGAAAAAAACTTGAGTTTTGGCCCAATTTTGGACATGTTCGACAGGTCCGCTCCTGTCGGAATTTTCAGTTTTTGACCCAAAATCAGTTTTCCCAGATTTCTCTGAAAATGACTCCTCAGGTATCTCAGAACCCTCTGACACGGATCGGACTTTCGGTAGACCAGTTGAAGTCATTTTTGGCCCCCTGAAAAAAAATTGAGTTTTGGCCCAATTTTGGACATGTTCGACAGGTCCGCTCCTGTCGGAATTTTCAGTTTTTGACCCAAAATCAGTTTTCCCAGATTTCTTGGAAAATGACTCCTCAGGTATCTCAGAACCCTCTGACACGGATCGGACTTTCGGTAGACCAGTTGAAGTAATTTTTGGCCCCCTGAAAAAAACTTGAGTTTTGGCCCAATTTTGGACATGTTCGACAGGTCCGCTCCTGTCGGAATTTTCACTTTTTGACCCAAAATCAGTTTTCCAAGATTTCTCTGAAAATGACTCCTCAGGTATCTGAGAACCCTCTGACACGGATCGGACTTTCGGTAGACCAGTTGAAGTCATTTTTGGCCCCCTGAAAAAAACTTAAGTTTTGGCCCAATTTTGGACATGTTCGACAGGTCCGCTCCTGTCGGAATTTTCAGTTTTTGACCCAAAATCAGTTTTCCCAGATTTCTTGGAAAATGACTCCTCAGGTATCTCAGAACCCTCTGACACGGATCGGATTTTCGGTAGACCAGTTGAAGTCATTTTTGGCCCCCTGAAAAAAACTTGAGTTTTGGCCCAATTTTGGACATGTTCGACAGGTCCGCTCCTGTCGGAATTTTCAGTTTTTGACCCAAAATCAGTTTTCCCAGATTTCTTGGAAAATGACTCCTCAGGTATCTCAGAACCCTCTGACACGGATCGGACTTTCGGTAGACCAGTTGAAGTCATTTTTGGCCCCCTGAAAAAAACTTAAGTTTTGGCCCAATTTTGGACATGTTCAACAGGTCCGCTCCTGTCGGAATTTTCAGTTTTTGACCCAAAATCAGTTTTCCCAGATTTCTTGGAAAATGACTCCTCAGGTATCTGAGAACCCTCTGACACGGATCGGATTTTCGGTAGACCAGTTGAAGTCATTTTTGGCCCCCTGAAAAAAACTTGAGTTTTGGCCCAATTTTGGACATGTTCGACAGGTCCGCTCCTGTCGGAATTTTCAGTTTTTGACCCAAAATCAGTTTTCCCAGATTTCTTGGAAAATGACTCCTCAGGTATCTCAGAACCCTCTGACACGGATCGGACTTTCAGTAGACCAGTTGAAGTCATTTTTGGCCCCCTGAAAAAAGCTTGAGTTTTGGCCCACTTTTGGACATGTTCGACAGGTCCGCTCCTGTCGGAATTTTCAGTTTTTGACCCAAAATCAGTTTTCCCAGATTTCTTGGAAAATGACTCCTCAGGTATCTGAGAACCCTCTGACACGGATCGGACTTTCGGTAGACCAGTTGAAGTCATTTTTGGCCCCCTGAAAAAAACTTGAGTTTTGGCCCAATTTTGGACATGTTCGACAGGTCCGCTCCTGTCGGAATTTTCAGTTTTTGACCCAAAATCAGTTTTCCCAGATTTCTTGGAAAATGACTCCTCAGGTATCTCAGAACCCTCTGACACGGATCGGACTTTCGGTAGACCAGTTGAAGTCATTTTTGGCCCCCTGAAAAAAACTTAAGTTTTGGCCCAATTTTGGACATGTTCGACAGGTCCGCTCCTGTCGGAATTTTCAGTTTTTGACCCAAAATCAGTTTTCCCAGATTTCTTGGAAAATGACTCCTCAGGTATCTCAGAACCCTCTGACACGGATCGGACTTTCGGTAGACCAGTTGAAGTCATTTTTGGCCCCCTGAAAAAAACTTAAGTTTTGGCCCAATTTTGGACATGTTCAACAGGTCCGCTCCTGTCGGAATTTTCAGTTTTTGACCCAAAATCAGTTTTCCCAGATTTCTTGGAAAATGACTCCTCAGGTATCTGAGAACCCTCTGACACGGATCGGATTTTCGGTAGACCAGTTGAAGTCATTTTTGGCCCCCTCAAAAAAACTTGAGTTTTGGCTCAATTTTTGACATGTTCGACAGGTCCGCTCCTGACGGAATTTTCAGTTTTTGACCCAAAATCATTTTTCCCAGATTTCTTGGAAAATGACTCCTCAGGTATCTCAGAACCCTCTGACACGGATCGGACTTTCGGTAGACCAGTTGAAGTCATTTTTGGCCCCCTGAAAAAAACTTGAGTTTTGGCCCATTATTGGACATGTTCGACAGGTCCGCTCCTGTCGGAATTTTCAGTTTTTGACCCAAAATCAGTTTTCCCAGATTTCTTGGAAAATGACTCCTCAGGTATCTGAGAACCTTCTGACACGGATCGGACTTTCGGTAGACCAGTTGAAGTCATTTTTGGCCCTCTGAAAAAAACTTAAGTTTTGGCCCAATTTTGGACATGTTCGACAGGTCCGCTCCTGTCGGAATTTTCAGTTTTTGACCCAAAATCAGTTTTCCCAGATTTCTCTGAAAATGACTCCTCAGGTATCTGAGAACCCTCTGACACGGATGGGACTTTCGGTAGACCAGTTGAAGTCATTTTTGGCCCCCTGAAAAAAAACTTGAGTTTTGGCCCAATTTTGGACAGGTTCAACAGGTCCGCTCCTGTCGGAATATTCAGTTTTTGACCCAAAATCAGTTTTCCCAGATTTCTTGGAAAATGACTCCTCAGGTATCTGAGAACCCTCTGACACGGATCGGACTTTCGGTAGACCAGTTGAAGTCATTTTTGGCCCCCTGAAAAAAACTTGAGTTTTGGCCCAATTTTGGACGTGTTCGACAGGTTCGCTCCTGTCGGAATTTTAACTTTTTGACCCAAAATCAGTTTTCCAAGATTTCTCTGAAAATGACTCCTCAGGTATCTGAGAACCCTCTGACACGGATCGGACTTTCGGTAGACCAGTTGAAGTCATTTTTGGCCCCCGAAAAAAACTTAAGTTTTGGCCCAATTTTGGACATGTTCGACAGGTCCGCTCCTGTCGGAATTTTCAGTTTTTGACCCAAAATCAGTTTTTCCAGATTTCTCTGAAAATGACTCTTCAGGTATCTGAGAACCCTCTGACACGGATCGGACTTTCGGTAGACCAGTTGAAGTCATTATTGGCCCCCTTAAAAAAACTTAAGTTTTGGCCCAATTTTGGACATGTTCGACAGGTCCGCTCCTGTCGGAATTTTCACTTTTTGACCCAAAATCAGTTTTCCCAGATTTCTTGGAAAATGACTCCTCAGGTATCTCAGAACCCTCTGACACGGATCGGACTTTCGGTAGACTAGTTGAAGTCATTTTTGGCCCCCTGAAAAAAAAATTGAGTTTTGGCCCAATTTTGGACATGTTCGACAGGTCCGCTCCTGTCGGAATTTTCACTTTTTGACCCAAAATCAGTTTTCCAAGATTTCTCTGAAAATGACTCCTCAGGTATCTCAGAACCCTCTGACACGGATCGGACTTTCGGTAGACCAGTTGAAGTCATTTTTGGCCCCCTGAAAAAAACTTAAGTTTTGGCCCAATTTTGGACATGTTCAACAGGTCCGCTCCTGTCGGAATTTTCAGTTTTTGACCCAAAATCAGTTTTCCCAGATTTCTTGGAAAATGACTCCTCAGGTATCTCAGAACCCTCTGACACGGATCGGACTTTCGGTAGACCAGTTGAAGTCATTTTTGGCCCCCTGAAAAAAACTTAAGTTTTGGCCCAATTTTGGACATGTTCGACAGGTCCGCTCCTGTCGGAATTTTCAGTTTTTGACCCAAAATCAGTTTTCCCAGATTTCTTGGAAAATGACTCCTCAGGTATCTCAGAACCCTCTGACACGGATCGGACTTTCGGTAGACCAGTTGAAGTCATTTTTGGCCCCCTGAAAAAAACTTAAGTTTTGGCCCAATTTTGGACATGTTCAACAGGTCCGCTCCTGTCGGAATTTTCAGTTTTTGACCCAAAATCAGTTTTCCCAGATTTCTTGGAAAATGACTCCTCAGGTATCTGAGAACCCTCTGACACGGATCGGATTTTCGGTAGACCAGTTGAAGTCATTTTTGGCCCCCTCAAAAAAACTTGAGTTTTGGCTCAATTTTTGACATGTTCGACAGGTCCGCTCCTGACGGAATTTTCAGTTTTTGACCCAAAATCATTTTTCCCAGATTTCTTGGAAAATGACTCCTCAGGTATCTCAGAACCCTCTGACACGGATCGGACTTTCGGTAGACCAGTTGAAGTCATTTTTGGCCCCCTGAAAAAAACTTGAGTTTTGGCCCATTATTGGACATGTTCGACAGGTCCGCTCCTGTCGGAATTTTCAGTTTTTGACCCAAAATCAGTTTTCCCAGATTTCTTGGAAAATGACTCCTCAGGTATCTGAGAACCTTCTGACACGGATCGGACTTTCGGTAGACCAGTTGAAGTCATTTTTGGCCCTCTGAAAAAAACTTAAGTTTTGGCCCAATTTTGGACATGTTCGACAGGTCCGCTCCTGTCGGAATTTTCAGTTTTTGACCCAAAATCAGTTTTCCCAGATTTCTCTGAAAATGACTCCTCAGGTATCTGAGAACCCTCTGACACGGATGGGACTTTCGGTAGACCAGTTGAAGTCATTTTTGGCCCCCAGAAAAAAAACTTGAGTTTTGGCCCAATTTTGGACAGGTTCAACAGGTCCGCTCCTGTCGGAATATTCAGTTTTTGACCCAAAATCAGTTTTCCCAGATTTCTTGGAAAATGACTCCTCAGGTATCTGAGAACCCTCTGACACGGATCGGACTTTCGGTAGACCAGTTGAAGTCATTTTTGGCCCCCTGAAAAAAACTTGAGTTTTGGCCCAATTTTGGACGTGTTCGACAGGTCCGCTCCTGTCGGAATTTTAACTTTTTGACCCAAAATCAGTTTTCCAAGATTTCTCTGAAAATGACTCCTCAGGTATCTGAGAACCCTCTGACACGGATCGGACTTTCGGTAGACCAGTTGAAGTCATTTTTGGCCCCCGAAAAAAACTTAAGTTTTGGCCCAATTTTGGACATGTTCGACAGGTCCGCTCCTGTCGGAATTTTCAGTTTTTGACCCAAAATCAGTTTTTCCAGATTTCTCTGAAAATGACTCTTCAGGTATCTGAGAACCCTCTGACACGGATCGGACTTTCGGTAGACCAGTTGAAGTCATTATTGGCCCCCTTAAAAAAACTTAAGTTTTGGCCCAATTTTGGACATGTTCGACAGGTCCGCTCCTGTCGGAATTTTCACTTTTTGACCCAAAATCAGTTTTCCCAGATTTCTTGGAAAATGACTCCTCAGGTATCTCAGAACCCTCTGACACGGATCGGACTTTCGGTAGACTAGTTGAAGTCATTTTTGGCCCCCTGAAAAAAAAATTGAGTTTTGGCCCAATTTTGGACATGTTCGACAGGTCCGCTCCTGTCGGAATTTTCACTTTTTGACCCAAAATCAGTTTTCCAAGATTTCTCTGAAAATGACTCCTCAGGTATCTGAGAACCCTCTGACACGGATGGGACTTTCGGTAGACTAGTTGAAGTCATTTTTGGCCCCCTAAAAAAAACTTGAGTTTTGGCCCAATTTTGGACATGTTCGACAGGTCCGCTCCTGTCGGAATTTTCAGTTTTTGACCCAAAATCAGTTTTCCCAGATTTCTTGGAAAATGACTCCTCAGGTATCTGAGAACCCTCTGACACGGATCGGACTTTCGGTAGACCAGTTGAAGTCATTTTTGGCCCCCTGAAAAAAACTTGAGTTTTGGCCCAATTTTGGACATGTTCGACAGGTCCGCTCCTGTCGGAATTTTCAGTTTTTGACCCAAAATCAGTTTTCCCAGATTTCTTGGAAAATGACTCCTCAGGTATCTCAGAACCCTCTGACATGGATCGGACTTTCGGTAGACCAGTTGAAGTCATTTTTGGCCCCCTGAAAAAAACTTGAGTTTTGGCCCAATTTTGGACATGTTCGACAGGTCCGCTCCTGTCGGAATTTTCAGTTTTTGACCCAAAATCAGTTTTCCCAGATTTCTTGGAAAATGACTCCTCAGGTATCTCAGAACCCTCTGACACGGATCGGACTTTCGGTAGACTAGTTGAAGTCATTTTTGGCCCCCTGAAAAAAAACTTGAGTTTTGGCCCAATTTTGGACATGTTCGACAGGTCCGCTCCTGTCGGAATTTTCAGTTTTTGACCCAAAATCAGTTTTCCCAGATTTCTTGGAAAATGGCTCCTCAGGTATCTCAGAACCCACTGACACGGATCGGACTTTCGGTAGACTAGTTGAAGTCATTTTTGGCCCCCTGAAAAAAAACTTGAGTTTTGGCCCAATTTTGGACATGTTCAACAGGTCCGCTCCTGTCGGAATTTTCAGTTTTTGACCCAAAATCAGTTTTCCAAGATTTCTCTGAAAATGACTCCACAGGTATCTGAGAACCCTCTGACACGGATCGGACTTTCGGTAGACCAGTTGAAGTCATTTTTGGCCCCCTGAAAAAAACTTAAGTTTTGGCCCAATTTTGGACATGTTCGACAGGTCCGCTCCTGTCGGAATTTTCAGTTTTTGACCCAAAATCAGTTTTCCCAGATTTCTTGGAAAATGACTCCTCAGGTATCTCAGAACCCTCTGACACGGATCGGACTTTCGGTAGACCAGTTGAAGTCATTTTTGGCCCCCTGAAAAAAACTTGAGTTTTGGCCCAATTTTGGACATGTTCGACAGGTCCGCTCCTGTCGGAATTTTCAGTTTTTGACCCAAAATCAGTTTTCCCAGATTTCTTGGAAAATGACTCCTCAGGTATCTCAGAACCCTCTGACACGGATCGGACTTTCGGTAGACCAGTTGAAGTCATTTTTGGCCCCCTGAAAAAAACTTAAGTTTTGGCCCAATTTTGGACATGTTCGACAGGTCCGCTCCTGTCGGAATTTTCAGTTTTTGACCCAAAATCAGTTTTCCCAGATTTCTTGGAAAATGACTCCTTAGGTATCTGAGAACCCTCTGACACGGATCGGACTTTCGGTAGACCAGTTGAAGTCATTTTTGGCCCCCTGAAAAAAACTTGAGTTTTGGCCCAATTTTGGACATGTTCGACAGGTCCGCTCCTGTCGGAATTTTCAGTTTTTGACCCAAAATCAGTTTTCCCAGATTTCTTGGAAAATGACTCCTCAGGTATCTGAGAACCCTCTGACACGGATCGGACTTTCGGTAGACCAGTTGAAGTCATTTTTGGCCCCCTGAAAAAAACTTGAGTTTTGGCCAAATTTTGGACATGTTCGACAGTTCCGAGTCTGTCGGAATTTTCAGTTTTTGACCCAAAATCAGTTTTCCCAGATTTCTTGGAAAATGACCCCTCAGGTATCTCAGAACCCTCTGACATGGATCGGACTTTCGGTAGAACAGTTGAAGTCATTTTTGGCCCCCTGAAAAAAACTAAAGTTTTGGCCCAATTTTGGACATGTTCGACAGGTCCGCTCCTGTCGGAATTTTCAGTTTTTGACCCAAAATCAGTTTTCCCAGATTTCTTGGAAAATGACTCCTCAGGTACATGTGTATCTCAGAACCCTCTGACACGGATCGGACTTTCGGTAGACCAGTTGAAGTCATTTTTGGCCCCCTGAAAAAAACTTGAGTTTTGGCCCAATTTTGGACATGGTCGACAGGTCCGCTCCTGTCAGAATTTTCAGTTTTTGACCCAAAATCAGTTTTCCCAGATTTCTTGGAAAATGACTCCTCGGGTATCTGAGAACCCTCTGACACGGATCGGACTTTCGGTAGACCAGTTGAAGTCATTTTTGGCCCCCTGAAAAAAACTTGAGTTTTGGCCCAATTTTGGACATGTTCGACAGGTCCGCTCCTGTCGGAATTTTCAGTTTTTGACCCAAAATCAGTATTCCCAGATTTCTTGGAAAATGACTCCTCAGGTATCTCAGAACCCTCTGACACGGATCGGACTTTCGGTAGACCAGTTGAAGTCATTTTTGGCCCCCTGAAAAAAACTTAAGTTTTAGCCCAATTTTGGACATGTTCGACAGGTCCGCTCCTGTCGGAATTTTCAGTTTTTGACCCAAAATCAGTTTTCCCAGATTTCTTGGAAAATGACTCCTCAGGTATCTGAGAACCCTCTGACACGGATCGGATTTTCGGTAGACCAGTTGAAGTCATTTTTGGCCCCCTAAAAAAAACTTGAGTTTTGGCCCAATTTTGGACATGTTCGACAGGTCCGCTCCTGTCGGAATTTTCAGTTTTTGACCCAAAATCAGTTTTCCCAGATTTCTTGGAAAATGACTCCTCAGGTATCTGAGAACCCTCTGACACGGATCGGACTTTCGGTAGACCAGTTGAAGTCGATTTTGGCCCCCTGAAAAAAACTTGATTTTTTGCCCAATTTTGGACATGTTCGACAGGTCCGCTCCTGTCGGAATTTTCAGTTTTTGACCCAAAATCAGTTTTCCCAGATTTCTTGGAAAATGACTCCTCAGGTATCTCAGAACCCTCTGACACGGATCGGACTTTCGGTAGACTAGTTGAAGTCATTTTTTGGCCCCCTGAAAAAAAACTTGAGTTTTGGCCCAATTTTGGACATGTTCGACAGGTCCGCTCCTGTCGGAATTTTCAGTTTTTGACCCAAAATCAGTTTTCCCAGATTTCTCTGAAAATGACTCCTCAGGTATCTGAGAACCCTCTGACACGGATCGGACTTTCGGTAGACCAGTTGAAGTCATTTTTGGCCCCCTGAAAAAAACTTGAGTTTTGGCCCACTTTTGGACATGTTCGACAGGTCCGCTCCTGTCGGAATTTTCAGTTTTTGACCCAAAATCAGTTTTCCCAGATTTCTTGGAAAATGACTCCTCAGGTATCTCAGAACCCTCTGACACGGATCGGACTTTCGGTAGACTAGTTGAAGTCATTTTTAACCCCCTGAAAAAAAACTTGAGTTTTGGCCCAATTTTGGACATGTTCGACAGGTCCGCTCCTGTCGGAATTTTCAGTTTTTGACCCAAAATCAGTTTTCCCAGATTTCTTGGAAAATGACTCCTTAGGTATCTGAGAACCCTCTGACACGGATCGGACTTTCGGTAGACCAGTTGAAGTCATTTTTGGCCCCCTGAAAAAAACTTGAGTTTTGGCCCAATTTTGGACATGTTCGACAGGTCCGCTCCTGTCGGAATTTTCAGTTTTTGACCCAAAATCAGTTTTCCCAGATTTCTCTGAAAATGACTCTTCAGGTATCTGAGAACCCTCTGACACGGATCGGACTTTCGGTAGACCAGTTGAAGTCATTTTTGGCCCCCTGAAAAAAACTTAAGTTTTGGCCCAATTTTGGACATGTTCGACAGGTCCGCTCCTGTCGGAATTTTCAGTTTTTGACCCAAAATCAGTTTTCCCAGATTTCTTGGAAAATGACTCCTCAGGTATCTGAGAACCCTCTGACACGGATCGGACTTTCGGTAGACCAGTTGAAGTCATTTTTGGCCCCCTGAAAAAAACTTGAGTTTTGGCCCAATTTTGGACATGTTCGACAGGTCCGCTCCTGTCGGAATTTTCAGTTTTTGACCCAAAATCAGTTTTCCCAGATTTCTCTGAAAATGACTCTTCAGGTATCTGAGAACCCTCTGACACGGATCGGACTTTCGGTAGACTAGTTGAAGTCATTTTTGGCCCCCTGAAAAAAACTTAAGTTTTGGCCCAATTTTGGACATGTTCGACAGGTCCGCTCCTGTCGGAATTTTCAGTTTTTGACCCAAAATCAGTTTTCCCAGATTTCTTGGAAAATGACTCCTCAGGTATCTCAGAACCCTCTGACACGGATCGGACTTTCGGTAGACCAGTTGAAGTCATTTTTGGCCCCCTGAAAAAAACTTGAGTTTTGGCCCAATTTTGGACATGTTCGACAGGTCCGCTCCTGTCGGAATTTTCAGTTTTTGACCCAAAATCAGTTTTCCCAGATTTCTTGGAAAATGACTCCTCAGGTATCTGAGAACCCTCTGACACGGATCGGACTTTCGGTAGACCAGTTGAAGTCATTTTTGGCCCCCTGAAAAAAACTTGAGTTTTGGCCCAATTTTGGACATGTTCGACAGGTCCGCTCCTGTCGGAATTTTCAGTTTTTGACCCAAAATCAGTTTTCCCAGATTTCTTGGAAAATGACTCCTCAGGTATCTCAGAACCCTCTGACACGGATCGGACTTTCGGTAGACCAGTTGAAGTCATTTTTGGCCCCCTGAAAAAAACTTAAGTTTTGGCCCAATTTTGGACATGTTCGACAGGTCCGCTCCTGTCGGAATTTTCAGTTTTTGACCCAAAATCAGTTTTCCCAGATTTCTTGGAAAATGACTCCTCAGGTATCTGAGAACCCTCTGACACGGATCGGATTTTCGGTAGACCAGTTGAAGTCATTTTTGGCCCCCTAAAAAAAACTTGAGTTTTGGCCCAATTTTGGACATGTTCGACAGGTCCGCTCCTGTCGGAATTTTCAGTTTTTGACCCAAAATCAGTTTTCCCAGATTTCTTGGAAAATGACTCCTCAGGTATCTGAGAACCCTCTGACACGGATCGGACTTTCGGTAGACCAGTTGAAGTCATTTTTGGCCCCCTGAAAAAAACTTGAGTTTTGGCCCAATTTTGGACATGTTCGACAGGTCCGCTCCTGTCGGAATTTTCAGTTTTTGACCCAAAATCAGTTTTCCCAGATTTCTTGGAAAATGACTCCTCAGGTATCTCAGAACCCTCTGACACGGATCGGACTTTCGGTAGACTAGTTGAAGTCATTTTTGGCCCCCTGAAAAAAAACTTGAGTTTTGGCCCAATTTTGGACATGTTCGACAGGTCCGCTCCTGTCGGAATTTTCAGTTTTTGACCCAAAATCAGTTTTCCCAGATTTCTTGGAAAATGGCTCCTCAGGTATCTCAGAACCCTCTGACACGGATCGGACTTTCGGTAGACTAGTTGAAGTCATTTTTGGCCCCCTGAAAAAAAACTTGAGTTTTGGCCCAATTTTGGACATGTTCGACAGGTCCGCTCCTGTCGGAATTTTCAGTTTTTGACCCAAAATCAGTTTTCCCAGATTTCTTGGAAAATGACTCCTCAGGTATCTGAGAACCCTCTGACACGGATCGGACTTTCGGTAGACTAGTTGAAGTCATTTTTGGCCCCCTGAAAAAAACTTGAGTTTTGGCCCACTTTTGGACATGTTCGACAGGTCCGCTCCTGTCGGAATTTTCAGTTTTTGACCCAAAATCAGTTTTCCCAGATTTCTTGGAAAATGGCTCCTCATGTATCTCAGAACCCTCTGACACGGATCGGACTTTCGGTAGACCAGTTGAAGTCATTTTTGGCCCCCTGAAAAAAACTTGAGTTTTGGCCCAATTTTGGACATGTTCGACAGGTCCGCTCCTGTCGGAATTTTCAGTTTTTGACCCAAAATCAGTTTTCCCAGATTTCTTGGAAAATGACTCCTCAGGTATCTGAGAACCCTCTGACACGGATCGGACTTTCGGTAGACCAGTTGAAGTCATTTTTGGCCCCCTGAAAAAAACTTGAGTTTTGGCCAAATTTTGGACATGTTCGACAGTTCCGAGTCTGTCGGAATTTTCAGTTTTTGACCCAAAATCAGTTTTCCCAGATTTCTTGGAAAATGACCCCTCAGGTATCTCAGAACCCTCTGACATGGATCGGACTTTCGGTAGAACAGTTGAAGTCATTTTTAACCCCCTGAAAAAAAACTTGAGTTTTGGCCCAATTTTGGACATGTTCGACAGGTCCGCTCCTGTCGGAATTTTCAGTTTTTGACCCAAAATCAGTTTTCCCAGATTTCTTGGAAAATGACTCCTTAGGTATCTGAGAACCCTCTGACACGGATCGGACTTTCGGTAGACCAGTTGAAGTCATTTTTGGCCCCCTGAAAAAAACTTGAGTTTTGGCCCAATTTTGGACATGTTCGACAGGTCCGCTCCTGTCGGAATTTTCAGTTTTTGACCCAAAATCAGTTTTCCCAGATTTCTCTGAAAATGACTCTTCAGGTATCTGAGAACCCTCTGACACGGATCGGACTTTCGGTAGACCAGTTGAAGTCATTTTTGGCCCCCTGAAAAAAACTTAAGTTTTGGCCCAATTTTGGACATGTTCGACAGGTCCGCTCCTGTCGGAATTTTCAGTTTTTGACCCAAAATCAGTTTTCCCAGATTTCTTGGAAAATGACTCCTCAGGTATCTGAGAACCCTCTGACACGGATCGGACTTTCGGTAGACCAGTTGAAGTCATTTTTGGCCCCCTGAAAAAAACTTGAGTTTTGGCCCAATTTTGGACATGTTCGACAGGTCCGCTCCTGTCGGAATTTTCAGTTTTTGACCCAAAATCAGTTTTCCCAGATTTCTCTGAAAATGACTCTTCAGGTATCTGAGAACCCTCTGACACGGATCGGACTTTCGGTAGACTAGTTGAAGTCATTTTTGGCCCCCTGAAAAAAACTTAAGTTTTGGCCCAATTTTGGACATGTTCGACAGGTCCGCTCCTGTCGGAATTTTCAGTTTTTGACCCAAAATCAGTTTTCCCAGATTTCTTGGAAAATGACTCCTCAGGTATCTCAGAACCCTCTGACACGGATCGGACTTTCGGTAGACCAGTTGAAGTCATTTTTGGCCCCCTGAAAAAAACTTGAGTTTTGGCCCAATTTTGGACATGTTCGACAGGTCCGCTCCTGTCGGAATTTTCAGTTTTTGACCCAAAATCAGTTTTCCCAGATTTCTTGGAAAATGACTCCTCAGGTATCTGAGAACCCTCTGACACGGATCGGACTTTCGGTAGACCAGTTGAAGTCATTTTTGGCCCCCTGAAAAAAACTTGAGTTTTGGCCCAATTTTGGACATGTTCGACAGGTCCGCTCCTGTCGGAATTTTCAGTTTTTGACCCAAAATCAGTTTTCCCAGATTTCTTGGAAAATGACTCCTCAGGTATCTCAGAACCCTCTGACACGGATCGGACTTTCGGTAGACCAGTTGAAGTCATTTTTGGCCCCCTGAAAAAAACTTAAGTTTTGGCCCAATTTTGGACATGTTCGACAGGTCCGCTCCTGTCGGAATTTTCAGTTTTTGACCCAAAATCAGTTTTCCCAGATTTCTTGGAAAATGACTCCTCAGGTATCTGAGAACCCTCTGACACGGATCGGATTTTCGGTAGACCAGTTGAAGTCATTTTTGGCCCCCTAAAAAAAACTTGAGTTTTGGCCCAATTTTGGACATGTTCGACAGGTCCGCTCCTGTCGGAATTTTCAGTTTTTGACCCAAAATCAGTTTTCCCAGATTTCTTGGAAAATGACTCCTCAGGTATCTGAGAACCCTCTGACACGGATCGGACTTTCGGTAGACCAGTTGAAGTCATTTTTGGCCCCCTGAAAAAAACTTGAGTTTTGGCCCAATTTTGGACATGTTCGACAGGTCCGCTCCTGTCGGAATTTTCAGTTTTTGACCCAAAATCAGTTTTCCCAGATTTCTTGGAAAATGACTCCTCAGGTATCTCAGAACCCTCTGACACGGATCGGACTTTCGGTAGACTAGTTGAAGTCATTTTTGGCCCCCTGAAAAAAAACTTGAGTTTTGGCCCAATTTTGGACATGTTCGACAGGTCCGCTCCTGTCGGAATTTTCAGTTTTTGACCCAAAATCAGTTTTCCCAGATTTCTTGGAAAATGGCTCCTCAGGTATCTCAGAACCCTCTGACACGGATCGGACTTTCGGTAGACTAGTTGAAGTCATTTTTGGCCCCCTGAAAAAAAACTTGAGTTTTGGCCCAATTTTGGACATGTTCGACAGGTCCGCTCCTGTCGGAATTTTCAGTTTTTGACCCAAAATCAGTTTTCCCAGATTTCTTGGAAAATGACTCCTCAGGTATCTGAGAACCCTCTGACACGGATCGGACTTTCGGTAGACTAGTTGAAGTCATTTTTGGCCCCCTGAAAAAAACTTGAGTTTTGGCCCACTTTTGGACATGTTCGACAGGTCCGCTCCTGTCGGAATTTTCAGTTTTTGACCCAAAATCAGTTTTCCCAGATTTCTTGGAAAATGGCTCCTCATGTATCTCAGAACCCTCTGACACGGATCGGACTTTCGGTAGACCAGTTGAAGTCATTTTTGGCCCCCTGAAAAAAACTTGAGTTTTGGCCCAATTTTGGACATGTTCGACAGGTCCGCTCCTGTCGGAATTTTCAGTTTTTGACCCAAAATCAGTTTTCCCAGATTTCTTGGAAAATGACTCCTCAGGTATCTGAGAACCCTCTGACACGGATCGGACTTTCGGTAGACCAGTTGAAGTCATTTTTGGCCCCCTGAAAAAAACTTGAGTTTTGGCCAAATTTTGGACATGTTCGACAGTTCCGAGTCTGTCGGAATTTTCAGTTTTTGACCCAAAATCAGTTTTCCCAGATTTCTTGGAAAATGACCCCTCAGGTATCTCAGAACCCTCTGACATGGATCGGACTTTCGGTAGAACAGTTGAAGTCATTTTTGGCCCCCTGAAAAAAACTAAAGTTTTGGCCCAATTTTGGACATGTTCGACAGGTCCGCTCCTGTCGGAATTTTAACTTTTTGACCCAAAATCAGTTTTCCAAGATTTCTCTGAAAATGACTCCTCAGGTATCTGAGAACCCTCTGACACGGATCGGACTTTCGGTAGACCAGTTGAAGTCATTTTTGGCCCCCGAAAAAAACTTAAGTTTTGGCCCAATTTTGGACATGTTCGACAGGTCCGCTCCTGTCGGAATTTTCAGTTTTTGACCCAAAATCAGTTTTTCCAGATTTCTCTGAAAATGACTCTTCAGGTATCTGAGAACCCTCTGACACGGATCGGACTTTCGGTAGACCAGTTGAAGTCATTATTGGCCCCCTTAAAAAAACTTAAGTTTTGGCCCAATTTTGGACATGTTCGACAGGTCCGCTCCTGTCGGAATTTTCACTTTTTGACCCAAAATCAGTTTTCCCAGATTTCTTGGAAAATGACTCCTCAGGTATCTCAGAACCCTCTGACACGGATCGGACTTTCGGTAGACTAGTTGAAGTCATTTTTGGCCCCCTGAAAAAAAAATTGAGTTTTGGCCCAATTTTGGACATGTTCGACAGGTCCGCTCCTGTCGGAATTTTCACTTTTTGACCCAAAATCAGTTTTCCAAGATTTCTCTGAAAATGACTCCTCAGGTATCTGAGAACCCTCTGACACGGATGGGACTTTCGGTAGACTAGTTGAAGTCATTTTTGGCCCCCTAAAAAAAACTTGAGTTTTGGCCCAATTTTGGACATGTTCGACAGGTCCGCTCCTGTCGGAATTTTCAGTTTTTGACCCAAAATCAGTTTTCCCAGATTTCTTGGAAAATGACTCCTCAGGTATCTGAGAACCCTCTGACACGGATCGGACTTTCGGTAGACCAGTTGAAGTCATTTTTGGCCCCCTGAAAAAAACTTGAGTTTTGGCCCAATTTTGGACATGTTCGACAGGTCCGCTCCTGTCGGAATTTTCAGTTTTTGACCCAAAATCAGTTTTCCCAGATTTCTTGGAAAATGACTCCTCAGGTATCTCAGAACCCTCTGACATGGATCGGACTTTCGGTAGACCAGTTGAAGTCATTTTTGGCCCCCTGAAAAAAACTTGAGTTTTGGCCCAATTTTGGACATGTTCGACAGGTCCGCTCCTGTCGGAATTTTCAGTTTTTGACCCAAAATCAGTTTTCCCAGATTTCTTGGAAAATGACTCCTCAGGTATCTCAGAACCCTCTGACACGGATCGGACTTTCGGTAGACTAGTTGAAGTCATTTTTGGCCCCCTGAAAAAAAACTTGAGTTTTGGCCCAATTTTGGACATGTTCGACAGGTCCGCTCCTGTCGGAATTTTCAGTTTTTGACCCAAAATCAGTTTTCCCAGATTTCTTGGAAAATGGCTCCTCAGGTATCTCAGAACCCACTGACACGGATCGGACTTTCGGTAGACTAGTTGAAGTCATTTTTGGCCCCCTGAAAAAAAACTTGAGTTTTGGCCCAATTTTGGACATGTTCGACAGGTCCGCTCCTGTCGGAATTTTCAGTTTTTGACCCAAAATCAGTTTTCCAAGATTTCTCTGAAAATGACTCCACAGGTATCTGAGAACCCTCTGACACGGATCGGACTTTCGGTAGACCAGTTGAAGTCATTTTTGGCCCCCTGAAAAAAACTTAAGTTTTGGCCCAATTTTGGACATGTTCGACAGGTCCGCTCCTGTCGGAATTTTCAGTTTTTGACCCAAAATCAGTTTTCCCAGATTTCTTGGAAAATGACTCCTCAGGTATCTCAGAACCCTCTGACACGGATCGGACTTTCGGTAGACCAGTTGAAGTCATTTTTGGCCCCCTGAAAAAAACTTGAGTTTTGGCCCAATTTTGGACATGTTCGACAGGTCCGCTCCTGTCGGAATTTTCAGTTTTTGACCCAAAATCAGTTTTCCCAGATTTCTTGGAAAATGACTCCTCAGGTATCTCAGAACCCTCTGACACGGATCGGACTTTCGGTAGACCAGTTGAAGTCATTTTTGGCCCCCTGAAAAAAACTTAAGTTTTGGCCCAATTTTGGACATGTTCGACAGGTCCGCTCCTGTCGGAATTTTCAGTTTTTGACCCAAAATCAGTTTTCCCAGATTTCTTGGAAAATGACTCCTTAGGTATCTGAGAACCCTCTGACACGGATCGGACTTTCGGTAGACCAGTTGAAGTCATTTTTGGCCCCCTGAAAAAAACTTGAGTTTTGGCCCAATTTTGGACATGTTCGACAGGTCCGCTCCTGTCGGAATTTTCAGTTTTTGACCCAAAATCAGTTTTCCCAGATTTCTTGGAAAATGACTCCTCAGGTATCTGAGAACCCTCTGACACGGATCGGACTTTCGGTAGACCAGTTGAAGTCATTTTTGGCCCCCTGAAAAAAACTTGAGTTTTGGCCAAATTTTGGACATGTTCGACAGTTCCGAGTCTGTCGGAATTTTCAGTTTTTGACCCAAAATCAGTTTTCCCAGATTTCTTGGAAAATGACCCCTCAGGTATCTCAGAACCCTCTGACATGGATCGGACTTTCGGTAGAACAGTTGAAGTCATTTTTGGCCCCCTGAAAAAAACTAAAGTTTTGGCCCAATTTTGGACATGTTCGACAGGTCCGCTCCTGTCGGAATTTTCAGTTTTTGACCCAAAATCAGTTTTCCCAGATTTCTTGGAAAATGACTCCTCAGGTACATGTGTATCTCAGAACCCTCTGACACGGATCGGACTTTCGGTAGACCAGTTGAAGTCATTTTTGGCCCCCTGAAAAAAACTTGAGTTTTGGCCCAATTTTGGACATGGTCGACAGGTCCGCTCCTGTCAGAATTTTCAGTTTTTGACCCAAAATCAGTTTTCCCAGATTTCTTGGAAAATGACTCCTCGGGTATCTGAGAACCCTCTGACACGGATCGGACTTTCGGTAGACCAGTTGAAGTCATTTTTGGCCCCCTGAAAAAAACTTGAGTTTTGGCCCAATTTTGGACATGTTCGACAGGTCCGCTCCTGTCGGAATTTTCAGTTTTTGACCCAAAATCAGTATTCCCAGATTTCTTGGAAAATGACTCCTCAGGTATCTCAGAACCCTCTGACACGGATCGGACTTTCGGTAGACCAGTTGAAGTCATTTTTGGCCCCCTGAAAAAAACTTAAGTTTTAGCCCAATTTTGGACATGTTCGACAGGTCCGCTCCTGTCGGAATTTTCAGTTTTTGACCCAAAATCAGTTTTCCCAGATTTCTTGGAAAATGACTCCTCAGGTATCTGAGAACCCTCTGACACGGATCGGATTTTCGGTAGACCAGTTGAAGTCATTTTTGGCCCCCTAAAAAAAACTTGAGTTTTGGCCCAATTTTGGACATGTTCGACAGGTCCGCTCCTGTCGGAATTTTCAGTTTTTGACCCAAAATCAGTTTTCCCAGATTTCTTGGAAAATGACTCCTCAGGTATCTGAGAACCCTCTGACACGGATCGGACTTTCGGTAGACCAGTTGAAGTCGATTTTGGCCCCCTGAAAAAAACTTGATTTTTTGCCCAATTTTGGACATGTTCGACAGGTCCGCTCCTGTCGGAATTTTCAGTTTTTGACCCAAAATCAGTTTTCCCAGATTTCTTGGAAAATGACTCCTCAGGTATCTCAGAACCCTCTGACACGGATCGGACTTTCGGTAGACTAGTTGAAGTCATTTTTTGGCCCCCTGAAAAAAAACTTGAGTTTTGGCCCAATTTTGGACATGTTCGACAGGTCCGCTCCTGTCGGAATTTTCAGTTTTTGACCCAAAATCAGTTTTCCCAGATTTCTCTGAAAATGACTCCTCAGGTATCTGAGAACCCTCTGACACGGATCGGACTTTCGGTAGACCAGTTGAAGTCATTTTTGGCCCCCTGAAAAAAACTTGAGTTTTGGCCCACTTTTGGACATGTTCGACAGGTCCGCTCCTGTCGGAATTTTCAGTTTTTGACCCAAAATCAGTTTTCCCAGATTTCTTGGAAAATGACTCCTCAGGTATCTCAGAACCCTCTGACACGGATCGGACTTTCGGTAGACTAGTTGAAGTCATTTTTAACCCCCTGAAAAAAAACTTGAGTTTTGGCCCAATTTTGGACATGTTCGACAGGTCCGCTCCTGTCGGAATTTTCAGTTTTTGACCCAAAATCAGTTTTCCCAGATTTCTTGGAAAATGACTCCTTAGGTATCTGAGAACCCTCTGACACGGATCGGACTTTCGGTAGACCAGTTGAAGTCATTTTTGGCCCCCTGAAAAAAACTTGAGTTTTGGCCCAATTTTGGACATGTTCGACAGGTCCGCTCCTGTCGGAATTTTCAGTTTTTGACCCAAAATCAGTTTTCCCAGATTTCTCTGAAAATGACTCTTCAGGTATCTGAGAACCCTCTGACACGGATCGGACTTTCGGTAGACCAGTTGAAGTCATTTTTGGCCCCCTGAAAAAAACTTAAGTTTTGGCCCAATTTTGGACATGTTCGACAGGTCCGCTCCTGTCGGAATTTTCAGTTTTTGACCCAAAATCAGTTTTCCCAGATTTCTTGGAAAATGACTCCTCAGGTATCTGAGAACCCTCTGACACGGATCGGACTTTCGGTAGACCAGTTGAAGTCATTTTTGGCCCCCTGAAAAAAACTTGAGTTTTGGCCCAATTTTGGACATGTTCGACAGGTCCGCTCCTGTCGGAATTTTCAGTTTTTGACCCAAAATCAGTTTTCCCAGATTTCTCTGAAAATGACTCTTCAGGTATCTGAGAACCCTCTGACACGGATCGGACTTTCGGTAGACTAGTTGAAGTCATTTTTGGCCCCCTGAAAAAAACTTAAGTTTTGGCCCAATTTTGGACATGTTCGACAGGTCCGCTCCTGTCGGAATTTTCAGTTTTTGACCCAAAATCAGTTTTCCCAGATTTCTTGGAAAATGACTCCTCAGGTATCTCAGAACCCTCTGACACGGATCGGACTTTCGGTAGACCAGTTGAAGTCATTTTTGGCCCCCTGAAAAAAACTTGAGTTTTGGCCCAATTTTGGACATGTTCGACAGGTCCGCTCCTGTCGGAATTTTCAGTTTTTGACCCAAAATCAGTTTTCCCAGATTTCTTGGAAAATGACTCCTCAGGTATCTGAGAACCCTCTGACACGGATCGGACTTTCGGTAGACCAGTTGAAGTCATTTTTGGCCCCCTGAAAAAAACTTGAGTTTTGGCCCAATTTTGGACATGTTCGACAGGTCCGCTCCTGTCGGAATTTTCAGTTTTTGACCCAAAATCAGTTTTCCCAGATTTCTTGGAAAATGACTCCTCAGGTATCTCAGAACCCTCTGACACGGATCGGACTTTCGGTAGACCAGTTGAAGTCATTTTTGGCCCCCTGAAAAAAACTTAAGTTTTGGCCCAATTTTGGACATGTTCGACAGGTCCGCTCCTGTCGGAATTTTCAGTTTTTGACCCAAAATCAGTTTTCCCAGATTTCTTGGAAAATGACTCCTCAGGTATCTGAGAACCCTCTGACACGGATCGGATTTTCGGTAGACCAGTTGAAGTCATTTTTGGCCCCCTAAAAAAAACTTGAGTTTTGGCCCAATTTTGGACATGTTCGACAGGTCCGCTCCTGTCGGAATTTTCAGTTTTTGACCCAAAATCAGTTTTCCCAGATTTCTTGGAAAATGACTCCTCAGGTATCTGAGAACCCTCTGACACGGATCGGACTTTCGGTAGACCAGTTGAAGTCATTTTTGGCCCCCTGAAAAAAACTTGAGTTTTGGCCCAATTTTGGACATGTTCGACAGGTCCGCTCCTGTCGGAATTTTCAGTTTTTGACCCAAAATCAGTTTTCCCAGATTTCTTGGAAAATGACTCCTCAGGTATCTCAGAACCCTCTGACACGGATCGGACTTTCGGTAGACTAGTTGAAGTCATTTTTGGCCCCCTGAAAAAAAACTTGAGTTTTGGCCCAATTTTGGACATGTTCGACAGGTCCGCTCCTGTCGGAATTTTCAGTTTTTGACCCAAAATCAGTTTTCCCAGATTTCTTGGAAAATGGCTCCTCAGGTATCTCAGAACCCTCTGACACGGATCGGACTTTCGGTAGACTAGTTGAAGTCATTTTTGGCCCCCTGAAAAAAAACTTGAGTTTTGGCCCAATTTTGGACATGTTCGACAGGTCCGCTCCTGTCGGAATTTTCAGTTTTTGACCCAAAATCAGTTTTCCCAGATTTCTTGGAAAATGACTCCTCAGGTATCTGAGAACCCTCTGACACGGATCGGACTTTCGGTAGACTAGTTGAAGTCATTTTTGGCCCCCTGAAAAAAACTTGAGTTTTGGCCCACTTTTGGACATGTTCGACAGGTCCGCTCCTGTCGGAATTTTCAGTTTTTGACCCAAAATCAGTTTTCCCAGATTTCTTGGAAAATGGCTCCTCATGTATCTCAGAACCCTCTGACACGGATCGGACTTTCGGTAGACCAGTTGAAGTCATTTTTGGCCCCCTGAAAAAAACTTGAGTTTTGGCCCAATTTTGGACATGTTCGACAGGTCCGCTCCTGTCGGAATTTTCAGTTTTTGACCCAAAATCAGTTTTCCCAGATTTCTTGGAAAATGACTCCTCAGGTATCTGAGAACCCTCTGACACGGATCGGACTTTCGGTAGACCAGTTGAAGTCATTTTTGGCCCCCTGAAAAAAACTTGAGTTTTGGCCAAATTTTGGACATGTTCGACAGTTCCGAGTCTGTCGGAATTTTCAGTTTTTGACCCAAAATCAGTTTTCCCAGATTTCTTGGAAAATGACCCCTCAGGTATCTCAGAACCCTCTGACATGGATCGGACTTTCGGTAGAACAGTTGAAGTCATTTTTGGCCCCCTGAAAAAAACTAAAGTTTTGGCCCAATTTTGGACATGTTCGACAGGTCCGCTCCTGTCGGAATTTTCAGTTTTTGACCCAAAATCAGTTTTCCCAGATTTCTTGGAAAATGACTCCTCAGGTACATGTGTATCTCAGAACCCTCTGACACGGATCGGACTTTCGGTAGACCAGTTGAAGTCATTTTTGGCCCCCTGAAAAAAACTTGAGTTTTGGCCCAATTTTGGACATGGTCGACAGGTCCGCTCCTGTCAGAATTTTCAGTTTTTGACCCAAAATCAGTTTTCCCAGATTTCTTGGAAAATGACTCCTCGGGTATCTGAGAACCCTCTGACACGGATCGGACTTTCGGTAGACCAGTTGAAGTCATTTTTGGCCCCCTGAAAAAAACTTGAGTTTTGGCCCAATTTTGGACATGTTCGACAGGTCCGCTCCTGTCGGAATTTTCAGTTTTTGACCCAAAATCAGTATTCCCAGATTTCTTGGAAAATGACTCCTCAGGTATCTCAGAACCCTCTGACACGGATCGGACTTTCGGTAGACCAGTTGAAGTCATTTTTGGCCCCCTGAAAAAAACTTAAGTTTTAGCCCAATTTTGGACATGTTCGACAGGTCCGCTCCTGTCGGAATTTTCAGTTTTTGACCCAAAATCAGTTTTCCCAGATTTCTTGGAAAATGACTCCTCAGGTATCTGAGAACCCTCTGACACGGATCGGATTTTCGGTAGACCAGTTGAAGTCATTTTTGGCCCCCTAAAAAAAACTTGAGTTTTGGCCCAATTTTGGACATGTTCGACAGGTCCGCTCCTGTCGGAATTTTCAGTTTTTGACCCAAAATCAGTTTTCCCAGATTTCTTGGAAAATGACTCCTCAGGTATCTGAGAACCCTCTGACACGGATCTGACTTTCGGTAGACCAGTTGAAGTCATTTTTGGCCCCCTGAAAAAAACTTGAGTTTTGGCCCAATTTTGGACATGTTCGACAGGTCCGCTCCTGTCGGAATTTTCAGTTTTTGACCCAAAATCAGTTTTCCCAGATTTCTTGGAAAATGACTCCTCAGGTATCTCAGAACCCTCTGACACGGATCGGACTTTCGGTAGACTAGTTGAAGTCATTTTTTGGCCCCCTGAAAAAAAACTTGAGTTTTGGCCCAATTTTGGACATGTTCGACAGGTCCGCTCCTGTCGGAATTTTCAGTTTTTGACCCAAAATCAGTTTTCCCAGATTTCTCTGAAAATGACTCCTCAGGTATCTGAGAACCCTCTGACACGGATCGGACTTTCGGTAGACCAGTTGAAGTCATTTTTGGCCCCCTGAAAAAAACTTGAGTTTTGGCCCACTTTTGGACATGTTCGACAGGTCCGCTCCTGTCGGAATTTTCAGTTTTTGACCCAAAATCAGTTTTCCCAGATTTCTTGGAAAATGACTCCTCAGGTATCTCAGAACCCTCTGACACGGATCGGACTTTCGGTAGACTAGTTGAAGTCATTTTTAACCCCCTGAAAAAAAACTTGAGTTTTGGCCCAATTTTGGACATGTTCGACAGGTCCGCTCCTGTCGGAATTTTCAGTTTTTGACCCAAAATCAGTTTTCCCAGATTTCTTGGAAAATGACTCCTTAGGTATCTGAGAACCCTCTGACACGGATCGGACTTTCGGTAGACCAGTTGAAGTCATTTTTGGCCCCCTGAAAAAAACTTGAGTTTTGGCCCAATTTTGGACATGTTCGACAGGTCCGCTCCTGTCGGAATTTTCAGTTTTTGACCCAAAATCAGTTTTCCCAGATTTCTCTGAAAATGACTCTTCAGGTATCTGAGAACCCTCTGACACGGATCGGACTTTCGGTAGACCAGTTGAAGTCATTTTTGGCCCCCTGAAAAAAACTTAAGTTTTGGCCCAATTTTGGACATGTTCGACAGGTCCGCTCCTGTCGGAATTTTCAGTTTTTGACCCAAAATCAGTTTTCCCAGATTTCTTGGAAAATGACTCCTCAGGTATCTGAGAACCCTCTGACACGGATCGGATTTTCGGTAGACCAGTTGAAGTCATTTTTGGCCCCCTGAAAAAAACTTGAGTTTTGGCCCAATTTTGGACATGTTCGACAGGTCCGCTCCTGTCGGAATTTTCAGTTTTTGACCCAAAATCAGTTTTCCCAGATTTCTTGGAAAATGACTCCTCAGGTATCTGAGAACCCTCTGACACGGATCGGACTTTCGGTAGACCAGTTGAAGTCATTTTTGGCCCCCTGAAAAAAACTTGAGTTTTGGCCCAATTTTGGACATGTTCGACAGGTCCGCTCCTGTCGGAATTTTCAGTTTTTGACCCAAAATCAGTTTTCCCAGATTTCTCTGAAAATGACTCTTCAGGTATCTGAGAACCCTCTGACACGGATCGGACTTTCGGTAGACTAGTTGAAGTCATTTTTGGCCCCCTGAAAAAAACTTAAGTTTTGGCCCAATTTTGGACATGTTCGACAGGTCCGCTCCTGTCGGAATTTTCAGTTTTTGACCCAAAATCAGTTTTCCCAGATTTCTTGGAAAATGACTCCTCAGGTATCTCAGAACCCTCTGACACGGATCGGACTTTCGGTAGACCAGTTGAAGTCATTTTTGGCCCCCTGAAAAAAACTTGAGTTTTGGCCCAATTTTGGACATGTTCGACAGGTCCGCTCCTGTCGGAATTTTCAGTTTTTGACCCAAAATCAGTTTTCCCAGATTTCTTGGAAAATGACTCCTCAGGTATCTGAGAACCCTCTGACACGGATCGGACTTTCGGTAGACCAGTTGAAGTCATTTTTGGCCCCCTGAAAAAAACTTGAGTTTTGGCCCAATTTTGGACATGTTCGACAGGTCCGCTCCTGTCGGAATTTTCAGTTTTTGACCCAAAATCAGTTTTCCCAGATTTCTTGGAAAATGACTCCTCAGGTATCTCAGAACCCTCTGACACGGATCGGACTTTCGGTAGACCAGTTGAAGTCATTTTTGGCCCCCTGAAAAAAACTTAAGTTTTGGCCCAATTTTGGACATGTTCGACAGGTCCGCTCCTGTCGGAATTTTCAGTTTTTGACCCAAAATCAGTTTTCCCAGATTTCTTGGAAAATGACTCCTCAGGTATCTGAGAACCCACTGACACGGATCGGATTTTCGGTAGACCAGTTGAAGTCATTTTTGGCCCCCTAAAAAAAACTTGAGTTTTGGCCCAATTTTGGACATGTTCGACAGGTCCGCTCCTGTCGGAATTTTCAGTTTTTGACCCAAAATCAGTTTTCCCAGATTTCTTGGAAAATGACTCCTCAGGTATCTGAGAACCCTCTGACACGGATCGGACTTTCGGTAGACCAGTTGAAGTCATTTTTGGCCCCCTGAAAAAAACTTGAGTTTTGGCCCAATTTTGGACATGTTCGACAGGTCCGCTCCTGTCGGAATTTTCAGTTTTTGACCCAAAATCAGTTTTCCCAGATTTCTTGGAAAATGACTCCTCAGGTATCTCAGAACCCTCTGACACGGATCGGACTTTCGGTAGACTAGTTGAAGTCATTTTTGGCCCCCTGAAAAAAAACTTGAGTTTTGGCCCAATTTTGGACATGTTCGACAGGTCCGCTCCTGTCGGAATTTTCAGTTTTTGACCCAAAATCAGTTTTCCCAGATTTCTTGGAAAATGGCTCCTCAGGTATCTCAGAACCCTCTGACACGGATCGGACTTTCGGTAGACCAGTTGAAGTCATTTTTGGCCCCCTGAAAAAAACTTGAGTTTTGGCCCAATTTTGGACATGTTCGACAGGTCCGCTCCTGTTGGAATTTTCAGTTTTTGACCCAAAATCAGTTTTCCCAGATTTCTTGGAAAATGACTCCTCAGGTATCTCAGAACCCTCTGACACGGATCGGACTTTCGGTAGACCAGTTGAAGTCATGTTTGGCCCCCTGAAAAAAACTTGAGTTTTGGCCCACTTTTGGACATGTTCGACAGGTCCGCTCCTGTCGGAATTTTCAGTTTTTGACCCAAAATCAGTTTTCCCAGATTTCTTGGAAAATGACTCCTCAGGTATCTCAGAACCCTCTGACACGGATCGGACTTTCGGTAGACTAGTTGAAGTCATTTTTGGCCCCCTGAAAAAAACTTGAGTTTTGGCCCACTTTTGGACATGTTCGACAGGTCCGCTCCTGTCGGAATTTTTAGTTTTTGACCCAAAATCAGTTTTCCCAGATTTCTTGGAAAATGACTCCTCAGGTATCTCAGAACCCTCTGACACGGATCGGACTTTCGGTAGACTAGTTGAAGTCATTTTTGGCCCCCTGAAAAAAAACTTGAGTTTTGGCCCAATTTTGGACATGTTCGACAGGTCCGCTCCTGTCGGAATTTTCAGTTTTTGACCCAAAATCAGTTTTCCCAGATTTCTTGGAAAATGACTCCTCAGGTATCTGAGAACCCTCTGACACGGATCGGATTTTCGGTAGACCAGTTGAAGTCATTTTTGGCCCCCTAAAAAAAACTTGAGTTTTGGCCCAATTTTGGACATGTTCGACAGGTCCGCTCCTGTCGGAATTTTCAGTTTTTGACCCAAAATCAGTTTTCCCAGATTTCTTGGAAAATGACTCCTCAGGTATCTCAGCACCCTCTGACACGGATCGGACTTTCGGTAGACTAGTTGAAGTCATTTTTGGCCCCCTGAAAAAAAACTTGAGTTTTGGCCCAATTTTGGACATGTTCGACAGGTCCGCTCCTGTCGGAATTTTCAGTTTTTGACCCAAAATCAGTTTTCCCAGATTTCTTGGAAAATGGCTCCTCAGGTATCTCAGAACCCTCTGACACGGATCGGACTTTCGGTAGACCAGTTGAAGTCATTTTTGGCCCCCTGAAAAAAACTTGAGTTTTGGCCCAATTTTGGACATGTTCGACAGGTCCGCTCCTGTTGGAATTTTCAGTTTTTGACCCAAAATCAGTTTTCCCAGATTTCTTGGAAAATGACTCCTCAGGTATCTCAGAACCCTCTGACACGGATCGGACTTTCGGTAGACCAGTTGAAGTCATTTTTGGCCCCCTGAAAAAAACTTGAGTTTTGGCCCACTTTTGGACATGTTCGACAGGTCCGCTCCTGTCGGAATTTTCAGTTTTTGACCCAAAATCAGTTTTCCCAGATTTCTTGGAAAATGACTCCTCAGGTATCTCAGAACCCTCTGACACGGATCGGACTTTCGGTAGACTAGTTGAAGTCATTTTTGGCCCCCTGAAAAAAAACTTGAGTTTTGGCCCAATTTTGGACATGTTCGACAGGTCCGCTCCTGTCGGAATTTTCAGTTTTTGACCCAAAATCAGTTTTCCTAGATTTCTTGGAAAATGACTCCTCAGGTATCTGAGAACCCTCTGACACGGATCGGATTTTCGGTAGACCAGTTGAAGTCATTTTTGGCCCCCTAAAAAAAACTTGAGTTTTGGCCCAATTTTGGACATGTTCGACAGGTCCGCTCCTGTCGGAATTTTCAGTTTTTGACCCAAAATCAGTTTTCCCAGATTTCTTGGAAAATGACTCCTCAGGTATCTCAGAACCCTCTGACACGGATCGGACTTTCGGTAGACTAGTTGAAGTCATTTTTGGCCCCCTGAAAAAAAACTTGAGTTTTGGCCCAATTTTGGACATGTTCGACAGGTTCGCTCCTGTCGGAATTTTCAGTTTTTGACCCAAAATCAGTTTTCCCAGATTTCTTGGAAAATGGCTCCTCAGGTATCTCAGAACCCTCTGACACGGATCGGACTTTCGGTAGACTAGTTGAAGTCATTTTTGGCCCCCTGAAAAAAAACTTGAGTTTTGGCCCAATTTTGGACATGTTCGACAGGTCCGCTCCTGTCGGAATTTTCAGTTTTTGACCCAAAATCAGTTTTCCAAGATTTCTCTGAAAATGACTCCTCAGGTATCTGAGAACCCTCTGACACGGATCGGACTTTCGGTAGACCAGTTGAAGTCATTTTTGGCCCCCTGAAAAAAACTTAAGTTTTGGCCCAATTTTGGACATGTTCGACAGGTCCGCTCCTGTCGGAATTTTCAGTTTTTGACCCAAAATCAGTTTTCCCAGATTTCTCTGAAAATGACTCCTCAGGTATCTCAGAACCCTCTGACACGGATCGGACTTTCGGTAGACCAGTTGAAGTCATTTTTGGCCCCCTGAAAAAAACTTGAGTTTTGGCCCAATTTTGGACATGTTCGACAGGTCCGCTCCTGTCGGAATTTTCAGTTTTTGACCCAAAATCAGTTTTCCCAGATTTCTTGGAAAATGACTCCTCAGGTATCTGAGAACCCTCTGACACGGATCGGACTTTCGGTAGACCAGTTGAAGTCATTTTTGGCCCCCTGAAAAAAACTTGAGTTTTGGCCCAATTTTGGACATGTTCGACAGGTCCGCTCCTGTCGGAATTTTCAGTTATTGACCCAAAATCAGTTTTCCCAGATTTCTTGGAAAATGACTCCTCAAATATCTCAGAACCCTCTGACACGGATCGGACTTTCGGTAGACCAGTTGAAGTCATTTTTGGCCCCCTGAAAAAAACTTAAGTTTTGGCCCAATTTTGGACATGTTCGACAGGTCCGCTCCTGTCGGAATTTTCAGTTTTTGACCCAAAATCAGTTTTCCCAGATTTCTTGGAAAATGACTCCTCAGGTATCTGAGAACCCTCTGACACGGATCGGATTTTCGGTAGACCAGTTGAAGTCATTTTTGGCCCCCTGAAAAAAACTTGAGTTTTGGCCCAATTTTGGACATGTTCGACAGGTCCGCTCCTGTCGGAATTTTCAGTTTTTGACCCAAAATCAGTTTTCCCAGATTTCTTGGAAAATGACTCCTCAGGTATCTCAGAACCCTCTGACACGGATCGGACTTTCGGTAGACCAGTTGAAGTCATTTTTGGCCCCCTGAAAAAAACTTGAGTTTTGGCCCACTTTTGGACATGTTCGACAGGTCCGCTCCTGTCGGAATTTTCAGTTTTTGACCCAAAATCAGTTTTCCCAGATTTCTTGGAAAATGACTCCTCAGGTATCTCAGAACCCTCTGACACGGATCGGACTTTCGGTAGACTAGTTGAAGTCATTTTTAACCCCCTGAAAAAAACTTGAGTTTTGGCCCACTTTTGGACATGTTCGACAGGTCCGCTCCTGTCGGAATTTTCAGTTTTTGACCCAAAATCAGTTTTCCCAGATTTCTTGGAAAATGACTCCTCAGGTATCTCAGAACCCTCTGACACGGATCGGACTTTCGGTAGACCAGTTGAAGTCATTTTTGGCCCCCTGAAAAAAAACTTGAGTTTTGGCCCAATTTTGGACATGTTCGACAGGTCCGCTCCTGTCGGAATTTTCAGTTTTTGACCCAAAATCAGTTTTCCCAGATTTCTCTGAAAATGACTCTTCAGGTATCTGAGAACCCTCTGACACGGATCGGACTTTCGGTAGACCAGTTGAAGTCATTTTTGGCCCCCTGAAAAAAACTTAAGTTTTGGCCCAATTTTGGACATGTTCGACAGGTCCGCTCCTGTCGGAATTTTCAGTTTTTGACCCAAAATCAGTTTTCCCAGATTTCTTGGAAAATGACTCCTCAGGTATCTCAGAACCCTCTGACACGGATCGGACTTTCGGTAGACTAGTTGAAGTCATTTTTGGCCCCCTGAAAAAAAACTTGAGTTTTGGCCCAATTTTGGACATGTTCGACAGGTTCGCTCCTGTCGGAATTTTCAGTTTTTGACCCAAAATCAGTTTTCCCAGATTTCTTGGAAAATGGCTCCTCAGGTATCTCAGAACCCTCTGACACGGATCGGACTTTCGGTAGACTAGTTGAAGTCATTTTTGGCCCCCTGAAAAAAAACTTGAGTTTTGGCCCAATTTTGGACATGTTCGACAGGTCCGCTCCTGTCGGAATTTTCAGTTTTTGACCCAAAATCAGTTTTCCAAGATTTCTCTGAAAATGACTCCTCAGGTATCTGAGAACCCTCTGACACGGATCGGACTTTCGGTAGACCAGTTGAAGTCATTTTTGGCCCCCTGAAAAAAACTTAAGTTTTGGCCCAATTTTGGACATGTTCGACAGGTCCGCTCCTGTCGGAATTTTCAGTTTTTGACCCAAAATCAGTTTTCCCAGATTTCTCTGAAAATGACTCCTCAGGTATCTCAGAACCCTCTGACACGGATCGGACTTTCGGTAGACCAGTTGAAGTCATTTTTGGCCCCCTGAAAAAAACTTGAGTTTTGGCCCAATTTTGGACATGTTCGACAGGTCCGCTCCTGTCGGAATTTTCAGTTTTTGACCCAAAATCAGTTTTCCCAGATTTCTTGGAAAATGACTCCTCAGGTATCTGAGAACCCTCTGACACGGATCGGACTTTCGGTAGACCAGTTGAAGTCATTTTTGGCCCCCTGAAAAAAACTTGAGTTTTGGCCCAATTTTGGACATGTTCGACAGGTCCGCTCCTGTCGGAATTTTCAGTTATTGACCCAAAATCAGTTTTCCCAGATTTCTTGGAAAATGACTCCTCAAATATCTCAGAACCCTCTGACACGGATCGGATTTTCGGTAGACCAGTTGAAGTCATTTTTGGCCCCCTGAAAAAAACTTAAGTTTTGGCCCAATTTTGGACATGTTCGACAGGTCCGCTCCTGTCGGAATTTTCAGTTTTTGACCCAAAATCAGTTTTCCCAGATTTCTTGGAAAATGACTCCTCAGGTATCTGAGAACCCTCTGACACGGATCGGATTTTCGGTAGACCAGTTGAAGTCATTTTTGGCCCCCTGAAAAAAACTTGAGTTTTGGCCCAATTTTGGACATGTTCGACAGGTCCGCTCCTGTCGGAATTTTCAGTTTTTGACCCAAAATCAGTTTTCCCAGATTTCTTGGAAAATGACTCCTCAGGTATCTCAGAACCCTCTGACACGGATCGGACTTTCGGTAGACCAGTTGAAGTCATTTTTGGCCCCCTGAAAAAAACTTGAGTTTTGGCCCACTTTTGGACATGTTCGACAGGTCCGCTCCTGTCGGAATTTTCAGTTTTTGACCCAAAATCAGTTTTCCCAGATTTCTTGGAAAATGACTCCTCAGGTATCTCAGAACCCTCTGACACGGATCGGACTTTCGGTAGACTAGTTGAAGTCATTTTTAACCCCCTGAAAAAAACTTGAGTTTTGGCCCACTTTTGGACATGTTCGACAGGTCCGCTCCTGTCGGAATTTTCAGTTTTTGACCCAAAATCAGTTTTCCCAGATTTCTTGGAAAATGACTCCTCAGGTATCTCAGAACCCTCTGACACGGATCGGACTTTCGGTAGACCAGTTGAAGTCATTTTTGGCCCCCTGAAAAAAAACTTGAGTTTTGGCCCAATTTTGGACATGTTCGACAGGTCCGCTCCTGTCGGAATTTTCAGTTTTTGACCCAAAATCAGTTTTCCCAGATTTCTCTGAAAATGACTCTTCAGGTATCTGAGAACCCTCTGACACGGATCGGACTTTCGGTAGACCAGTTGAAGTCATTTTTGGCCCCCTGAAAAAAACTTAAGTTTTGGCCCAATTTTGGACATGTTCGACAGGTCCGCTCCTGTCGGAATTTTCAGTTTTTGACCCAAAATCAGTTTTCCCAGATTTCTTGGAAAATGACTCCTCAGGTATCTGAGAACCCTCTGACATGGATCGGACTTTCGGTAGAACAGTTGAAGTCATTTTTTGGCCCCCTGAAAAAAACTTAAGTTTTGGCCCAATTTTGGACATGTTCGACAGGTCCGCTCCTGTCGGAATTTTCAGTTTTTGACCCAAAATCAGTTTTCCCAGATTTCTTGGAAAATGACTCCTCAGGTATCTCAGAACCCTCTGACACGGATCGGACTTTCGGTAGACCAGTTGAAGTCATTTTTGGCCCCCTGAAAAAAACTAAAGTTTTGGCCCAATTTTGGACATGTTCGACAGGTCCGCTCCTGTCGGAATTTTCAGTTTTTGACCCAAAATCAGTTTTCCCAGATTTCTCTGAAAATGACTCCTCAGGTATCTGAGAACCCTCTGACACGGATCGGACTTTCGGTAGACCAGTTGAAGTCATTTTTGGCCCCCTGAAAAAAACTTGAGTTTTGGCCCAATTTTGGACATGTTCGACAGGTCCGCTCCTGTCGGAATTTTCAGTTTTTGACCCAAAATCAGTTTTCCCAGATTTCTTGGAAAATGACTTCTCAGGTATCTGAGAACCCTCTGACACGGATCGGACTTTCGGTAGACCAGTTGAAGTCATTTTTGGCCCCCTGAAAAAAACTTGAGTTTTGGCCCAATTTTGGACATGTTCGACAGGTCCGCTCCTGTCGGAATTTTCAGTTTTTGACCCAAAATCAGTTTTCCCAGATTTCTTGGAAAATGACTCCTCAGGTATCTCAGAACCCTCTGACATGGATCGGACTTTCGTTAGAACAGTTGAAGTCATTTTTGGCCCCCTGAAAAAAATTAAAGTTTTGGCCCAATTTTGGACATGTTCGACAGGTCCGCTCCTGTCGGAATTTTCAGTTTTTGACCCAAAATCAGTTTTCCCAGATTTCTCTGAAAATGACTCCTCAGGTATCTGAGAACCCTCTGACACGGATCGGACTTTCGGTAGACCAGTTGAAGTCATTTTTGGCCCCCTGAAAAAAACTTGAGTTTTGGCCCAATTTTGGACATGTTCGACAGGTCCGCTCCTGTCGGAATTTTAACTTTTTGACCCAAAATCAGTTTTCCCAGATTTCTTGGAAAATGGCTCCTCAGGTATCTGAGAACCCTCTGACATGGATCAGACTTTCGGTAGAACAGTTGAAGTCATTTTTTGGCCCCCTGAAAAAAACTTAAGTTTTGGCCCAATTTTGGACATGTTCGACAGGTCCGCTCCTGTCGGAATTTTCAGTTTTTGACCCAAAATCAGTTTTCCCAGATTTCTTGGAAAATGACTCCTCAGGTATCTCAGAACCCTCTGACACGGATCGGACTTTCGGTAGACCAGTTGAAGTCATTTTTGGCCCCCTGAAAAAAACTTGAGTTTTGGCCCACTTTTGGACATGTTCGACAGGTCCGCTCCTGTCGGAATTTTCAGTTTTTGACCCAAAATCAGTTTTCCCAGATTTCTTGGAAAATGACTCCTCAGGTATCTCAGAACCCTCTGACACGGATCGGACTTTCGGTAGACTAGTTGAAGTCATTTTTGGCCCCCTGAAAAAAAACTTGAGTTTTGGCCCAATTTTGGACATGTTCGACAGGTCCGCTCCTGTCGGAATTTTCAGTTTTTGACCCAAAATCAGTTTTCCCAGATTTCTTGGAAAATGACTCCTCAGGTATCTGAGAACCCTCTGACACGGATCGGATTTTCGGTAGACCAGTTGAAGTCATTTTTGGCCCCCTAAAAAAAACTTGAGTTTTGGCCCAATTTTGGACATGTTCGACAGGTCCGCTCCTGTCGGAATTTTCAGTTTTTGACCCAAAATCAGTTTTCCCAGATTTCTTGGAAAATGACTCCTCAGGTATCTCAGAACCCTCTGACACGGATCGGACTTTCGGTAGACTAGTTGAAGTCATTTTTGATCCCCTGAAAAAAAACTTGAGTTTTGGCCCAATTTTGGACATGTTCGACAGGTCCGCTCCTGTCGGAATTTTCAGTTTTTGACCCAAAATCAGTTTTCCCAGATTTCTTGGAAAATGGCTCCTCAGGTATCTCAGAACCCTCTGACACGGATCGGACTTTCGGTAGACCAGTTGAAGTCATTTTTGGCCCCCTGAAAAAAACTTAAGTTTTGGCCCAATTTTGGACATGTTCGACAGGTCCGCTCCTGTCGGAATTTTCAGTTTTTGACCCAAAATCAGTTTTCCCAGATTTCTTGGAAAATGACTCCTCAAATATCTCAGAACCCTCTGACACGGATCGGACTTTCGGTAGACCAGTTGAAGTCATTTTTGGCCCCCTGAAAAAAACTTAAGTTTTGGCCCAATTTTGGACATGTTCGACAGGTCCGCTCCTGTCGGAATTTTCAGTTTTTGACCCAAAATCAGTTTTCCCAGATTTCTTGGAAAATGACTCCTCAGGTATCTGAGAACCCTCTGACACGGATCGGATTTTCGGTAGACCAGTTGAAGTAATTTTTGGCCCCCTGAAAAAAACTTGAGTTTTGGCCCAATTTTGGACATGTTCGACAGGTCCGCTCCTGTCGGAATTTTCAGTTTTTGACCCAAAATCAGTTTTCCCAGATTTCTTGGAAAATGACTCCTCAGGTATCTCAGAACCCTCTGACACGGATCGGACTTTCGGTAGACCAGTTGAAGTCATTTTTGGCCCCCTGAAAAAAACTTGAGTTTTGGCCCAATTTTGGACATGTTCGACAGGTCCGCTCCTGTCGGAATTTTCAGTTTTTGACCCAAAATCAGTTTTCCCAGATTTCTCTGAAAATGACTCCTCAGGTATCTGAGAACCCTCTGACACGGATCGGACTTTCGGTAGACCAGTTGAAGTCATTTTTGGCCCCCTGAAAAAAACTTGAGTTTTGGCCCAATTTTGGACATGTTCGACAGGTCCGCTCCTGTCGGAATTTTCAGTTTTTGACCCAAAATCAGTTTTCCCAGATTTCTTGGAAAATGACTCCTCAGGTATCTCAGAACCCTCTGACACGGATCGGACTTTCGGTAGACTAGTTGAAGTCATTTTTGGCCCCCTGAAAAAAAACTTGAGTTTTGGCCCACTTTTGGACATGTTCGACAGGTCCGCTCCTGTCGGAATTTTCAGTTTTTGACCCAAAATCAGTTTTCCCAGATTTCTTGGAAAATGGCTCCTCAGGTATCTCAGAACCCTCTGACACGGATCGGACTTTCGGTAGACTAGTTGAAGTCATTTTTGGCCCCCTGAAAAAAAACTTGAGTTTTGGCCCAATTTTGGACATGTTCGACAGGTCCGCTCCTGTCGGAATTTTCACTTTTTGACCCAAAATCAGTTTTCCAAGATTTCTCTGAAAATGACTCCTCAGGTATCTGAGAACCCTCTGACACGGATCGGACTTTCGGTAGACCAGTTGAAGTCATTTTTGGCCCCCTGAAAAAAACTTAAGTTTTGGCCCAATTTTCGACATGTTCGACAGGTCCGCTCCTGTCGGAATTTTCAGTTTTTGACCCAAAATCAGTTTTCCCAGATTTCTTGGAAAATGACTCCTCAGGTATCTCAGAACCCTCTGACACGGATCGGACTTTCGGTAGACCAGTTGAAGTCATTTTTGGCCCCCTGAAAAAAACTTGAGTTTTGGCCCAATTTTGGACATGTTCGACAGGTCCGCTCCTGTCGGAATTTTCAGTTTTTGACCCAAAATCAGTTTTCCCAGATTTCTTGGAAAATGACTCCTCAGGTATCTGAGAACCCTCTGACACGGATCGGACTTTCGGTAGACCAGTTGAAGTCATTTTTGGCCCCCTGAAAAAAACTTGAGTTTTGGCCCAATTTTGGACATGTTCGACAGGTCCGCTCCTGTCGGAATTTTCAGTTTTTGACCCAAAATCAGTTTTCCCAGATTTCTTGGAAAATGACTCCTCAAATATCTCGGAACCCTCTGACACGGATCGGACTTTCGGTAGACCAGTTGAAGTCATTTTTGGCCCCCTGAAAAAAACTTAAGTTTTGGCCCAATTTTGGACATGTTCGACAGGTCCGCTCCTGTCGGAATTTTCAGTTTTTGACCCAAAATCCCCCTCTACCTCCCCCTCTTCCTCCCCCTCTTCCTACCCTCTTCCTCCCCTCTTCCTCCCCCTCTTCCTCCCCTCTTCCTCCCCCTCTTCCTCCCCCTCTTCCTCCCCCTCTTCCTCCCCTCTTCCTCCCCCTCTACCTCCCCCTCTTCCCCCCCTCTTCCTCCCCTCTTCCTCCCCCTCTTCCTCCCCTCTTCCTCCCCCTCTTCCTCCCCCTCTTCCTCCCCCTCTATCTCCCCCTCTTCCTCCCCTCTTCCTCCCCCTCTTCCTCCCCTCTTCCTCCCCCTCTTCCTCCCCCTCTTCCTCCCCCTCTATCTCCCCCTCTTCCTCCCCTCTTCTTCCCCCTCTTCCTCCCCCTCTACCTCCCCTCTTCCTCCCCCTCTTCCTCCCCTCTTCCTCCCCCTCTTCCTCCCCCTCTACCTCCCCCTCTTCCTCCCCCTCTTCCTCCCCTCTTCCTCCCCCTCTTCCTCCCCTCTTCCTCCCCCTCTTCCTCCCCTCTTCCTCCCCCTCTACCTCCCCCTCTTCCTCCCCCTCTTCCTCACCCTCTACCTCCCCTCTCCCCCCTCTTCCTCCCCTCTTCCTCCCCCTCTTCCTCCCCCTCTTCATCCCCCTCTTCCTCCCCTCTTCCTCCCCCTCTTCCTCCCCCTCTTCCTCCCCCTCTTCCTCCCCCTCTTCCTCCCCCTCTTCCTCCCCTCTTCCTCCCCCTCTTCCTCCCCCTCTTCCTCCCCTCTTCCTCCTCCTCTACCTCCCCCTCTTCCTCCCCCTCTTCCTCCCCTCTTCCTCCCCCTGTACCTCCCCCTCTTCCTCCCCTCTTCCTCCCCCTCTTCCTCCCCCTCTACCCCCTCTTCCTCCCCCTCTTCCTCCCATCTTCCTCCCCTCTTCCTCCCTCTCTTCCTCCCCCTCTTCCTCCCCCTCTTCCTCCCCCTCTTCCTCCCCCTCTTCCTCCCCTCTTCCTCCCCCTCTTCCTCCCCCTCTTCCTCCCCTCTTCCTCCTCCTCTACCTCCCCCTCTTCCTCCCCCTCTTCCTCCCCTCTTCCTCCCCCTGTACCTCCCCCTCTTCCTCCCCTCTTCCTCCCCCTCTTCCTCCCCCTCTACCCCCTCTTCCTCCCCCTCTTCCTCCCCTCTTCCTCCCCCTCTTCCTCCCACTCTTCCTCCCCCTCTACCTCCCCCTCTACCTCCCTATACCTCCCTCTCTACCTCCTCCCTGACCTCCCCCTCTACCTCCACGTCCGCGTCCCCCTCTGCCCCCCATCTGCCTCCACTCTGCCTCCACTCTATCTGTCTTCTGGTTATTATTTGCCTATATTCAATCAGTTGAAGTGTAGACACATTCTTCATTCAATACATAATCTATGATTGGAAAAAAATGTGCAGATAACTTTAGATAAGGACTGCCTTTCCCCCTGCCTCCCACTCTACCTCCCACTCTGCCCCCCATCTGCCTCCACTCTGCCTCCCCCTCTGCCTCCTCTCTGCCTTCCATCTTCCTCTTCCTCTGCCTCTATCTCTCTACTTTCACCTCGTTTATCATGACACTGCACTCAATTTACTTTTCCTGCCCTCAGGAGGCAAGGTTAGGACCAACAATTGAATGATGAAGGCGGCGAAAGTACCAGACAATGGCCCAGTCTGACTTCCCAACAAGAACTTCAGCAGCAAGGAGCTGAGGAACCTTGCAGAAGACATGAGATACCTGAGTTTCATGGAGTGGATCAGCAAGGACTATCTGTCTTCTGGTAATTATTTGCCTATATTCAATCAGTTGAAGTTTAGACACATTCTTTATTTATTACATGCAGCTATAATTGAAAAAAAACTGTGAATAAAACTTTATGTAAAGACTGCCTCTCCATCTGCCAGTACCTCTTCCACTGCCTCCCCCTCTGCCTCCCCCTCTGCCTCCCCCTCTGCCTCTCCCTCTGCCTCTCCCTCTGCCTCCCCCTCTGCCTCCCCCTCTGCCTCCCCCTCTGCCTCTCCCTCTGCCTCCCCTCCACCTCCTCCCCTCCCTGTCCCTTCTGCGTCCTTTGTCTCCCCCTCTGCCTCCCCTCTCTACTTTCACCTCTTCGTTTATCACAACACTGCACTCTATTTGATTTTCCTGCCCTCAGGAGGCAATGTTGGGACCAACAATTGAATGATGAAGGCGGCGAAAGTACCAGACAATGGCCCAGTCTGACTTCCCAACAAGAACTTCAGCAGCAAGGAGCTGAGGAACCTGACAGAAGACATGAGAGATCTGGGCTTCATGGAGTGGATAACAAGGACTATCTGTCTTCTGGTAATTATTTGCCTATATTCAATCAGTTGAAGTGTAGACACATTCTTTATTGATGACATGAAACTATATGTGGAAAAGCTGTAAAGAAGACTGCCTCTGCATCTGCCTCTGCCTCCCTCTCTGCCTCACCCTCTGCCTCCCCCATCTGCCTCCCCCTCTGCCTCACCCTTTGACTCCCCCATCTGCCTCCCCCTCTGCCTCACCCTCTGACTCCCCCATCTGCCTCCCCCTCTGCCACACCCTCTGACTCCCCCATCTGCCTCCCCCTCTGCCTCCTCTCTGCCTCCTCTCTGCTTTCTTCCTGTCCCTCTGCCTCTATCTCTCTACTTTCACCTCGTTTATCATGACACTGCACTCAATTGAATTTTCCTGCCCTCAGGAGGCAATGTTGGGACCAACAATTGATTGATGAAGGCGGCGAAAGAACGAGACAATGGCCCAGTTTGACTTCCCAACAAGAACTTCAGCAGCCAGGAGCTGAGGAACCTTGCAGAAGACATGAGAGACCTGGGCTTCATGGAGTGGATAAGCAAGGACTGTCGATCTTCTGGTAATTATTTGCCTATATTCAATCAGTTGAAGTTTATACACATTCTTTATTTATTACATGCAGCTATAATTGGAAAAATTGTGAAGAAAACTTTATGTAAGGACTGCCTCTCCATCTGCCAGTGCCTCTGGCTCTGCCTCCCGTCTTTCTCACCCTCTGCCTCCCTCTGAGTCTCCCCCTCTTTCTCCCCATCTGTCTCCCCTCTGGCTGCCCTGTGCCTCCCCTGTGGCTCCCTCTCTGGCTCCCTCTCTGCCTCCCCCTCTACCTCCCTCTCTGCCTCCCCCTCTGCTTCCCCCTCTGCCTCCCTCTTTACCTCCCTTTTTGTCCCCCCTCTGCCTCCCCCTCTGCCTCCCCCTATAGACTGCTCTCTTTTGCTGCCTCCCCCTCCACCTCCTCCCCCTCCTCCCCTCCCTGTCCCCTCTGTGTCCTTTGTCTCCCCCTCTGCCTCCCCTCTCTACTTTCACCTCTTCCTTTATCATGACACTGCACTCTATTTGATTTTCCTGACCTTCATCAGGAGTCGATGTATGGACCATCAAATCTATGATGAAGCCGGCGAAAGTACCAGACAATGCCCAGTCTGACTTCCCAACAAAAACTTCAGCAGCCAGGAGCTGAGCCTCAGGGAACCTGACAGAAGACATAATAGACCCGGCCTTCATGGAGTGGATCAGCAAGGACTATCTATCTGGTAATTATTTGCCTATATTCAATCAGTCGAAGTGTAGACACATTCTTTATTGATGACATGAGGCTATAATTGGAAAAGCTGTAAAGAAAACGTTAGGTAAAGACTGCCTCTGCATCTGCCTCTCCCTCTGCCTCTGCCTCTCCCTCTGCCTCCTTCTCTGCCTCCCCCTCTGCCTCCCCCATCTGCCTCCCCCTGTGCCTCCTCTCTGCCTTCCTTCATCCTCTCCCTCTGCCTCTACCTCTCTACTTTCACCTCTTTTGTCACGACACTGCACTTGTATTTGATTTTCCTGCCCTCAGGAGGCAATGTTGGGACCAACAATCAAATGATGAAGGCGGCAAAAGTACTAGACAATGGCCCAGTCTGACTTCCCAACAAGAACTTCAGCAGCCAGGAGCTGAGGAACCTGGCAGAAGATATAAGAGACCTGGGCTTCATGGAGTGGATCAGCAAGGACTATCTGTCTTCTGGTAATTATTTGCCTATATTCAATCAGTTGAAGTTTAGACACATTCTTTATTTATTACATGCAGCTATAATTGGAAAAACTGTGAAGAAAACTTTATGTAAGGACTGTCTCCCCCTCTTTCTCCCCATCTGTCTCCCCTCTAGCTCTCCTTTGCCTCCCTATCTACCTCCCCATTGGTCTCCCCTCTAGCTCCCATCTGGCTTGTCTCTGCCTCCCTCTCTACCTCCCACTCTGGCTCCCCTCTGGCTCCCTCTCTACCTCCCACTCTGGCTCCCTCTCTAGCTCCCCCTCTGCCTCCCATCTGCCCCCCCTTGCTCCCCCTCTGCTTCCCCCTCTGCCTCCCCTCTGCCTCTCCTCTGCCTCCCTGTCTGCCTCCCCATCTGCCTCCCCCTCTGCCTCCCCCTCTGCCTCCCCCTCTGCCTCTCTATCTGCCAGTGCCTCTTCCACTGCCTCCCCCTCTGCCTCCCCCTCTGCCTCCCCCTCTGCCTCCCCCTCTGCCTCCCCCTCTGCCTCCCCCTCTGCCTCCCCCTCTGCCTCCCCCTCTGCCTCTCCCTCTGCCTCCCCTCCATCTCCTCTCTCCCTGTCCCCTCTGTGTCCTTTGTCTCCCCCTCTGCCTCCCCCTCTGCCTCCCCCTCTGCCTCCCCCTCTGCCTCTCCCTCTGCCTCCCCTCCATCTCCTCTCTCCCTGTCCCTCTGTGTCCTTTGCCTCCCCCTCTGCCTCCCCCTCTGCCTCCCCCTCTGCCTCTCCCTCTGCCTCCCCCTCTGCCTCCCCCTCTGCCTCCCCCTCTGCCTCTCTATCTGCCAGTGCCTCTTCCACTGCCTCCCCCTCTGCCTCCCCCTCTGCCTCCCCCTCTGCCTCCCCCTCTGCCTCCCCCTCTGCCTCCCCCTCTGCCTCTTCCTCTGCCTCCCCTCCACCTCCTCCCCCCTGTCCCCTCTGTGTCCTTTGTCTCCCCCTCTGCCTCCCCTCTCTACTTTCACCTCTTCGTTTATCACAACACTGCACTCTATTTGATTTTCCTGCCCTCAGGAGGCAATGTTGGGACCAACGATTGAATGATGAAGGCGGCGAAAGTACAAGACAATGGCCCAGTCTGACTTACCAACAAGAACTTCAGCAGCCAGGAGCTGAGGAACATGACAGAAGACATGAGAGATCTGAGCTTTATTGAGTGGATCTGCAAAGACTATCTGTCTTCTGGTAATTATTTGCCTATATTCAATCAGTTGAAGTTTAGACACATTCTTCATTCATTACATATGCTATGATAGGAACAACTGTGCAGATAACTTATAGATAAGGACTGTCTCTCCATCTTCCCCTGCCTCTTCCACTGCCTCCCCCTCTACCTCCCCCTCTGCCTCCCCCTCTACCTCCCCCTCTACCTCCCCTCTGCCACTGCCTCTACCTCCCCCTTTGCCCCCTCTGCCTCCCCTCTTTCTCCCTGTCTATCTCCCCTCTTGATCCCTCTGGCTCCCTCTCTGCCTTCCCCTCTGTCTCCCTGTCTGTCTCCCCTCTGGTTCCCTCTCTGCTTCCACCTCGGTCTCCCCCTCTGCCTCTCCTCTCCCTCTGCCCCTGCCTCATAAGCGAGCTTTCGTTTTAAGATTTCACAGACCGTGACTGTTCCCGCACCCAAGCTCCCGTCCTGTTTGGAAGCTGTTTCGTTCTGTTTACACGACGTGTATACACACTGCATGCATGGCACTGCATATGCACTGCACTGAGTATCAAATTACACACGCAGCGCAGTAGCCGACTGCTGTGCGTTGTGTTCTGGACCGGAGAATATTTCCCCACACAACGGGACCAGATTTCAACGGTACGGGGACTTGCAGGTTGTCTTTATTTATTACATGCAGCTATAATTGGAAAAAATTGTGAAGAAAACTTTATGTAAGGACTGCCTCTCCATCTGCCAGTGCCTCTGGCTCTGCCTCCCGTCTTCCTCACTCTCTGCCTCCCTCTGAGTCTCCCCCTCTTTCTCCCCATCTGTCTCCCCTCTGGCTGCCCTGTGCCTGCCCTGTGCCTCCCTATCTACCTCCCCATTTGTCTCCCCTGTAGCTCCCGTCTGGCTTGTCTCTGCCTCCGCTCTGCTTCCCCCTCTGCCTCCCTCTCTACCTCCCACTCTGGCTCCCCTGTGCCTCTCTCTCTACCTCCCACTCTGCCTCCCCCTCTGCCCCCCCCCATCTGCCTCCCCCTCTGCCTTCCCTCTTCCTCTGCCTCTACCTCTCTACTTTCACCTCTTCTTTTATCACGACGCTGCACTCTATTTTATTTTCCTGCCTGCAGGAGGCAAGGTTAGGACCAACAATTGATTGATGAAGGCGGCGAAAGGACCAGACAATGACCTGCCCTCAGGAGGCAATGTTGGGACCAACAATTGAATGATAAGGGCGGCGAAAGTACCAGACAATGGCCCAGTCTGACTTCCCAACAAGAACTTCAGCAGCCAGGAGCTGAGGAACCTGACAGAAGACATGAGAGACTTGAGCTTCATGGAGTGGATAAGCAAGGACTGTCGATCTTCTGGTAATTATTTGCTTAGGAAAAATTGTGCAGATAACTTTAAATAAGGACTGCCTCTCCATCTTCCACTGCCTCTTCCCCTGCCTCCCCTCTACCTCCCCCTCTGCCTCCCCCTCTATCCCCCCCTCTATCTCCCCCTCTGCCTCCACCTCTGCTTCCACCTCAGCCTCCCCCTCTGCCTCTCCCTCAGCCTCCCCCTCTGCCTCTCCCTCTGCCTCCCCTTCTGGCTCCCCTCTGCCTCCTCCTCTGGCTCCCCTCTGCCTCCCCTCTTTCTCCCTGTATGTCTTCCCTCTTGATCCCTCTGGCTCCCTCTCTGCCTTCCCCTCTGTCTCCCTGTCTGTCTCCCTTCTGGCTCCCCTCTGCCTACCCTCTTTCTCTCTGTCTGTTTTCCCTCTTGATCCCTTTGGCTCCCTCTCTGCCTTCCCCTCTGTCTCCCTATCTGTCTCCCCTCTGGTTCCCTCTCTGCCTCCATCTTGGTCTCCCCCTCTGCCTCTCCCTCTGGCTCCCCTCTGCCTCCCCTCTGCCACCCTTCTTTCTCCCTGTCTGTCTTCCCTCTTGATCCCTTTGACTCCCTCTCTGCCTCTGGTTCCCTCTCTGCTTCCATCTTGGTCTCCCCCTGTGCGTCTCCCTCTGCCTCCCCTCTGCCTCCCCTCTTTCTCCCTGTCTGTCTTCCCTCTTGATCCCTTTGACTCCCTCTCTGCCTTCCCCTCTTTCTCCCTGTCTGTCTCCCCTCTGGTTCCCTCTCTGCTTCCACATCGGCCTCCCCCTCTGCCTCTCCCTCTGGCTCCCCTCTGGCTCCCCTCTTGATCCCTCTGGCTCCCTCCCTGCCTTCCCTTCTGTCTCCCTATCTGTCTCCCCTCTGGTTCCCTCTCTGCTTCCATCTTGGTCTCCCCCTCTGCCTCCCCTCTGCCTCCCCTCTTTCTCCCTGTCTGTCTTCTCTCTTGATCCCTTTGACTCCCTCTCTGCCTTCCCCTCTTTCTCCCTGTCTGTCTCCCCTCTGGTTCCCTCTCTGCTTTCACCTCGGCCTCCCCCTCTGCCTCTCCCTCTGGCTCCCCTCTGGCTCCCCTCTTGATCCCTCTGGCTCCCTCCCTGCCTTCCCCTCTGTCTCCCTATCTGTCTCCCCTCTGGTTCCCTCTCTGCTTCCATCTTCGTCTCCCCCTCTGCCTCTCCCTCTGGCTCCTCTCTGCCTCCCCTCTGCCTCCCCTCTTTCTCCCTGTCTTTCTCCATTCATGACATGAAGCTATAATTGCAAAAAAAATATGATGAATATTACTTTAGGTAATAAGGACTGCCTTTCCATCTGCCACTGCCCTGCCTCTGCCTCTTCCTCTGGCTCCCTCTCTGTCACTCCACTTTCCACCCATCTGCCTCCCCCTCTGCCTCCCCTTCTGGCTCCCCTGCCTCCCCCTCCGGCTCCTCTGTGGCTCCTCATCTGGCTCCTCTGTGGCTCCTTTGCCTCCCCCTCTACCTCCTCCTCTGCCTCCCCCTCTGCCTACTCAACATTCCACCTGTCTGCCTCCCCTCTGCCTCCCCCTCTACCTCCCCCTCTGGCTCCCTCTCTGCCTTCTCCACATTCCACCCGTTTGCCTCCCCTCCGGCTTTTCTGGCTCCTCTCTGGCTCCCCTGTGCCTCCCCCTCTTTCTCCCCTCTGCCTCCCTTCTGCCTCCCCTCTGCCTTCTGGCTCCCCCTCTGGCTACCCCTCTGGCTCCTCTGGCTCCTCTGGCTCCTCTGGCTCCCCTCTTCCTCCCCCTCTAGACTGGTCTCTTTTGCTGCCTCCCCCTCCACCTCCTCTCCCTCCTCCCCTCCCTATCCCCTCTTTGTCCTTTGTCTCCCCTCTGCCTCCCCTCTCTACTTTCACCTTTTCCTTTATCATGACACTGCACTCTTTTTGATTTTCCAAACCCTCAGGAGGCGATGTATGGACCATCGAATCTACGATGAAGCCTGCGAAACTACCAGACAATGACCCAGTCTGACTTCCCAACAAGAACTTCAGCAGCAAGGAGCAAAGGAACATGGCAGAAGATATAAGAGACCTGGGCTTCATGGAGTGGATCAGCAAGGACTATCTGTCTTCTGGTAATTATTATATAAGTGTATACACATTCTTTATTGATGACATGAGGCTATAATTGAAAAAACTGTAAAGAAAATGTTAGGTAAAGACTGCCTCTGCATCTGCATCTGCCTCCCTCTCTGCCTATCCCTGCCTATTTCTTCCTCCCCCTGCCTCCCCCTCTGCCTCCCCTCTGCCTCCCCCTCTGCCTCCCTCTCTGCCTATCCCTGCCTATCTCTGCCTCCCCCTCTGCCTCCCCCTCTGCCTCCCCCTCTGCCTCCCCCTCTGCCTCCCCCTCTGCCTCCCCCTCTGCCTCCCCCTCTGCCTCCCCCTCTGCCTCCCCCTCTGCCTCTCCTCTGCCTCCCCCTCTTTAGCGACGTTAGCGAGGTTGGCAAGTCTCGGTGTGGTTTCCGCCTCTAGGAACAGCAATAGCGACACTACAGGACAAGTTGGGCCGAAACCAGCCTACGCGCTGCAATTAAACATGACACAGCACTTTTTTTCACACACTGTATACTGCAGCCGCATGGTTGCATACACGTGCGATAATACGCTGTGCTACTCAAACTGGTAATGGTATCATGTTATCTGGTTATGCCAAGCGTAAAGCTATGATCTGCGTAACTCAAAAAATCAATGAATTTATACTCTACCTCTTCCTCTGTCTCTGCCTCTGTCTCTGCCTCTGCCTCTACCTCTTCCTCTGTCTCTGCCTATTCCTCTGTCTCTGCCTCTGCCTCTGTCTCTGTCTCTGACTCTGTCTCTGCCTCTGTCTCTACCTCTTCCTCTGTCTCTGTCTCTGCCTCTGCCTCTGTCTCTGCCTCTCCCTCTGTCTCTGCCTCTGCCTCTGCCTCTGCCTCTGTCTCTGTCTCTGCCTCTGTCTCTGCCTCTGCCTCTGCCTCTGCCTCTGTCTCTGGCTCTGCCTCTGCCTCTGTCTCTGCCTCAGCCTCTCTGCGATTACATCTCTGCTTTTACCTCAACTTTCATCATAACTGTGCATTGCGTTTGATTTTCCTGCCTCTATCACTGTCTCTACCACTGCCTCTGTCTCTACCACTGCCTCTTCCTCTGTCTCTGCCTCTGCCTCTGCCTCTGTCTCTGCCTCTTCCTCTGCCTATGCCTCTGCCTATGCCTCTGCCTATGCCTCTGCCTCTGCCTCTGCCTCTGCCTATGCCTCTGCCTCTGCCTCTGCCTCTGCCTCTTCCTCTGCCTATGCCTCTGGCTCTGCCTCTGCCTCTGCCTCTGTCTCTGCCTATGCCTATGCCTCTGCCTCTGCCTCTTCCTCTGCCTATGCCTCTGCCTCTTCCTCTTCCTCTGTCTCTGCCTCTGCCTCTGTCTCTGCCTCTTCCTCTGCCTATGCCTCTGCCTCTGCCTCTGCCTCTTCCTCTGCCTATGCCTCTGCCTCTGCCTATGCCTCTGCCTCTTCCTCTGTCTCTGCCTCTGCCTCTGTCTCTGCCTCTTCCCCTGTCTCTGCCTCTGCCTATGCCTATGCCTCTTCCTCTGCCTATGCCTCTGCCTCTGCCTATGCCTATGCCTATGCCTCTGCCTCAGCCTATGCCTATGCCTCTTCCTCTGCCTATGCCTCTGCCTCTGCCTCTGCCTCTTCCTCTGCCTCTTCCTCTGCCTCTTCCTCTGCCTCTGCCTCTGCCTCTGCCTCTGCCTCTGCCTATGCCTCAGCCTCTGCCTCTGCCTCTGCCTCTGCCTATGCCTATGCCTCTGCCTCTGCCTATGCCTCTGCCTATACGTATGCCTCAGCCTCAGCCTATGCCTCTGCCTCTGCCTCTGCCTCTGCCTCTGCCTCTGCCTCTGTCTCTGCCTATGCCTCTGCCTATGCATCTGCCTATGCCTCTGCCTCTGCCTCTGTATCTGCCTCTGCCTATGCCTCAGCCTCTGCCTATGCATCAGCCTATGCCTCTGCCTATGCTTATGCCTCTGCCTATGCCTCTGCCTATGCTTATGCCTCTGCCTCTGCCTATGTCTCTGCCTCTGCCTATGCCTCTGCCTATGCCTCTGCCTCTGCCTATGCCTCTGCCTCTGCCTCTGCCTATGCCTCTGCCTCTGCCTCTGCCTCTGCCTCTACCTATGCCTATGCCTATGCCTCTGCCTATGCCTCTGCCTATGCCTATGCCTATGCCTCTGCCTCTGCATGTGCCTATGCCTCTGCCTGTGCCTGTGCATCTGCCTCTGCCTCTGCCTCTATCTGCCTCTATCTGCCTCTGCCTCTGCCTATGCATCTGCCTCTGCCTCTGCCTATGCCTCTGCCTCTGCCTATGCCTATGTCTCTGCCTCTTCCTCGGACTATGCCTCTATATTCATCATAACAGTGTATTGTGTTTATATTTCCTGCCTCTGTCTCTGTCATTGTGTGTGTCTCTGTCTCCATCTCTGTCTCTGTATTATATCTGTTTGTGTCTTTGTCTCTGCCTCTTCCTCTGTCTCTATCTATGCCTCTGCTTTTACATCTGTATCTGTGTCAGCCTCCAACTCTCTGTCTCTGTCTCTGTTCCTCTTTCTGCTTCTGCCTCTTCTTTTACCTCTGCCTTTTTCATGACGCTGTATTTTGTTTGATTTTCCTGTCATCAGGAGATGATGTTGGCCCCAACAAATGCAAGATGACATTGACCCTGCATGATTTCCCAACAAAAACTACCTGCAATACATAAATCTCAAAGATTGGAGGGCCTGACGTTTCGATCCTAGCCGGACCTTACTCAATGGACCTTTGAGAAAGGTCAGGCCCTCTATCTTTTGAGGAGTTAGGAGCTGATGAACGTGGCAGAAGACTTGAGAACCTTGTGCTGGATGGAGTGGATCAGACAGGGCTGTAAGCCATCTTGCAATTACTTCCCATGATTGAATCAATTGGAGTGAAGACACACCTGAGGCTATAATAAGATGACTTTAGGTAAGGACTTGTTTGGAATAGAATTTTGAGTCAGTGAGAATGTGTTTCAATGAGGGTTTGCCCTTATATATCATGACAGTATTGTTCATTGGAATGGTAACAAGGTCTATCTAGATGGTGGCTTATGGCCATTGCTGTGCATTTCTGAGCTCAGGGTGCTTGTGATGCAAAAGGCCTTTCTTAATATTCATGCAAATTGTATGCATTCAGCCCATAAAGAGGCTATGGGCACTAGATTTCCAAGATGGTGGTGAATTCAAAGGACCTTACCGTTGTTCCTAAGATAAAGTTCGGTTTTGTTGAAGAATTATGTCAAGATAAGATCAAAAAGCAGCAGGGAACAACAATTAATCTTGGAAATCCCATAGCCTCTCTTTCAGTTTGATGCATACAATTTGCATAAATATTATGGAAGACTTATCAGAATCTTTCAAAAGTCATTGGGATACTTCCTAAAAGCAATGATGTCCATGCATGTAAAAGCTGAAGGGATGTTTGCTCAAGGCCTTAGAGTTCCACAAAAACTTATTGTCAATTTGATATACAACAGAATAAGGCCGTGTCCGAAATGGGCGTCTAGAGTTAGGCGTAGGTCTTCCCCCTATTGGCAATACACGGAGATGCCAAGACAATAGCCCTAGGCATAGCTGTGGAAGCCCGTTTTGGACACAGCCTAAGATTTAAAAACAAAATGGCCCTATATGACCTTTCAATGTCATGTCCTATGTGAAAGAAATCACTTTGCAGCAGACTAATGGCTGCAAGTAGTGTATAGTTGTTGCAGAAATGCTCTTTTTGCTGACCAACAGTTCTCTATTTTTGACAGACTAATTAGGGCTCTTGTAAAAGCAATATCAATGCATTATAATATACAGTAATATTTCACCAAAGTGATAACAGGTCATTTGTTGTAATTTCAGGAAGTTGTGTAATTCTTTAAACGATACTCAGTGCCTGGCAAAATTAATATCGGTAACTGAAATATATGAAAAGGTTGTGGTTTATATAACATTTGTCAACTCATGTTTTATATCTGGACATGTTTGCCGCGCTAAAAGACATTGAGTAGTAATATTCAACTCATTTAGATTAGATGCACTATAATAGCAATGTTGCCATGATTTAATTTGAGTTACACAAACAATTGAAAAACTGACGTAACTTTTTGAACAAATTTAAAAATAATGGCAAAGAATACTTTGAGTAGACCAGGAATGTACCCGATACGTCTGGTTTTGCATACCAGTCCTCTTTCCATGTGAGCTATCCAGCCCTTAGATGATAAGAAAGTCAATATGAATTTGAAAAATTGTCAAAGAAAACTGAGTGGACCGGGATATGAACCCGAGACCTCTGGATTAACGTACCAATGCTCTTCCATCTGAGCTATACAGCCCTTAATCCAGTCTTTGCCAGGGTGGGAGAGGGGGGCACCAGTCAGAAGCAATTCAACCATTAACAGCCGTAGGCTATATCTCCAGGGAGATGCTTTCATTCAGATGCAATTGCGCAAACAACCAACATAAAAACTGAAGCGGAAATTTGTGTACAAATTGGAAATAAAATGCAAAGAAAACTTTGACTGGACCTGGATTTGAACCTGATACCTCTGGTTTTGCATACCAGTGCTCTTACCATCTGAGCTATGCAGCCCTTGATTTTACATGAAAGGAATGCAAGCAGTGGTTTGAAAGTTATCTGTACCAATCCTACAATAGACCGATTGCAGAACCAATGTTTACATGCCATCACGTGACTTATAGTAGGTATTTTTCATTTGTTTTCTCCCAGAGCAGCGATGGAAATGTACAAAGAAGAATGAGGACAATATGATATATCATATAGTCTTCTTTGCTCATTTCCACTCCTGTTCTGCACCAAATGAGATGCAAAAATACCCACTATAAGTAACTTGATGGCATGTAAACATTGGTCGCCCAATCGGCGTATTGATGATTATTTTATTCGTTACTGCCATGTCCAAAAGAACCAATAATTTTGGTATTGCCCACTATTAAATCGTGTGAATACGATATCTGATTTGTAAAGCGTCTTTATTGGAGTCGGAGTAGAGGTAAAACAGCTTCACTAGCCTATCTGGAAGGCAAAGGTGATTGTCACTTTATCACGAGTTAGAATGCCATTACCAGTCTAAAAGACGCTTTTTTCCATAAGGTTCGAAGTCATTTATCTCACTCAATGCGGTCTTTAAAGGACGAAGGAAACGTGTGAAAAATTGTACAATCCACTTTGTTGCCAATTATTCCCTGGGGGGATTAATGATCGAAGTATGATTCTTTTATTGTTTTCTCGCCACAGCCAACAGCGGTCCCGCATCGCGTCCCATGATCGTATTGTGCACAGCATGCGCGGCATTGTACGGAGCCCCGAAAGGGACATACGCTATAAACACAATAAAAAAAATGGAGATTTATGTCTGTTGGCAAACAGAACATAACGCTTTTCCGCATCTGGTTCTCTTAAAAAAATAATAAAAAATTTACATCAACGGTGTTCGACAAGTAACCTCCATTCCTACCCCAAAACGCACGTGCATATTTTGAAACCAAATGAAATTGCATTTTTGCATCAGTGCCAGTAAGGAAATACCCGTGCTTTGTCTATGGGATTTTTCGACACAAGAAAAAGAAGAAGCAAAAAAAAAATCGGAACAAGAACAATAGCTTTTCCGTTTCGGAACGGAAAAGCTAAAAATCAAAAAAAAGGTTCATTATTTCGAGCGCACCAACAAAATTCATGCTCACGAATTGATGTATTTCGTGGGTAAAAACTGATTCCTCGCGCACAAAACCAAATGAAATTGCATTTTTGCATCAGTGCCAGTAAGGAAATACCCGTGCTTTGTCTATGGGATTTTTCGACACAAGAAAAAGAAGAAGCAAAAAAAAAATCAGAACAAGAACAATAGCTTTTCCGTTTCGGAACGGAAAAGCTAAAAATAAAAAAAAAGGTTCATTATTTCGAGCGCACCAACAAAATTCATGCTCACGAATTGATGTATTTCGTGGGTAAAAACTGATTCCTCGCGCACAAAAAACGAACGAATTGTTATTTTGTTTTAGTTTGTTTTTAACGAATGTCCCTTTAGGGACTCCGTAGAATTTAAGTCTCAAACGGAATTTAATTCGTCTATTTTTGTTTGATGAAAACACGGCTTACGTCAATGAGGCTATGGTAATTATTTCATTAGTGGCAAAAATGGCTGATTTATGAGTCTCCGTTCTTCCAGAGGTCGCGAGAAACCCCCGCAAGGCATTCTTGCATCCGTGCTGCTATGACAACGCTTAGGTTAAGAGATAAACTGAGCTTGAATGGGGTATAATAATATTAATTTCAAAGGTTCGTAACTTGAAATATCTGTTGAATGACAAAAGTAACTCTGATTCACCAGCTTATAATCATTGCAGGCACATCCATTGTTTTGTATGTATTTCCGCCAGAGTCAGTGTCGATGTCCACACGTGTAGGCCTATTTGTACTATGTATAACCCCTGATCATTTGTATGCCTAATCATTAAAAAAAAAATGGAATTAGGATAATGTAATATAATATGTAAGTCCGTTTGTATTTTTATTTAAAACTGCTTTGAATGTGAAGTGCCACCTTGAGCGTGAATTTTTGGCGGTATACAAGACAATTCATAATTATTGTTATTGTTATGATTTGTTTGTGATGTTAACCAGTTTGGGAACGTAATCATTATTTTCTTTGTATTTGACACGTTTTACATTTCTTACCTTTCACAAGTGCCCTTCCTTTCTGTGTATTTAGAGCGAAGGTACATCACTGTCATACACCGAGTACAAGGCAGAGCGAACCGTGGCGCAGACACATAGCCGTGCTGCAGTCAGTCTGCAGATCGAAGGTTCGAGGCCCGGCGCCAGCAGAGTACTTTTTTATTTACATTTTGTGTATTTCAAGGCAATGTATAAGAGTGTCATTTGCAGTACAGTTGTAGGAGATCTAAAACTGCTTTTAATTATATTTTGGCGCTGTACAAGAAAACTCATTATTATTACATGTATTATGATGTGTTTGTGAAGTTGAGTTGTATGCGAAATTAATCCTCATTGTCTTTGTAATTTGCCACGTTTTACATTTCTTACCTTTCACTCGTGCCCTTACTTTCTGTGTATTTATATCGAAGGTACATCACTGTCATACACCGAGAAAAAGGCAGAGCGAACCGTGGCGCAGACACATAGCCGTGCTGCAGTCAGTCTGCAGATTGCAGGTTCGAGGCCCGGTGCCTGTAGAGTATTTTTTTAACCTAACTTCTTTGTATTTAAAGGTATTTAATGTATAAGAGTGTCATTTGCAGTAGAGTTGGCAGAAGCAGCGGTAGCCTACTGGTGTAGCTTGTTGAGCGCTCAGCAAGTCAAGCCGGGAAAGTTGCCGTCAGTTTCTGGTTGGGGAAGTTGTTGTGGCTTTCTGTGCTTGATCGAAGCTGAGCGCTCAGTTGAGAAAAGGCATAGTTAGCTGGACGGACTCAGCCGAACAAATGCGAGATGGTAACCGTAGGTGTGACCTACTTGTCCCCCCGAGTTGAGCGCTCGGCGGAGGGGGGCGGGGAAAGTTGCACGTGACCCCTCCGGGGGCCACAGGAAGTGGCCTTGACCTGCCTTCCGGTTGAGAAAAAATTCAGCCGATAAGGATTATGGGTAGCCACAGAAAAAGCGCCAAGACCCCCGACGAAACGAAAATACGAGAAAAATCGATAACAGAGAGGGTAGAGGGTAGAGGGTAGAGGGTAGAGGGTAGAGGGTAGAGGGTAGAGGGTAGAGGGTAGAGGGTAGAGGGTAGAGGGTAGAGGGTAGAGGGTAGAGGGTAGAGGGTAGAGGGTAGAGGGTAGAGGGTAGAGGGTAGAGGGTAGAGGGTAGAGGGTAGAGGGTAGAGGGTAGAGGGTAGAGGGTAGAGGGTAGAGGGTAGAGGGTAGAGGGTAGAGGGTAGAGGGTAGAGGGTAGAGGGTAGAGGGTAGAGGGTAGAGGGTAGAGGGTAGAGGGTAGAGGGTAGAGGGTAGAGGGTAGAGGGTAGAGGGTAGAGGGTAGAGGGTAGAGGGTAGAGGGTAGAGGGTAGAGGGTAGAGGGTAGAGGGTAGAGGGTAGAGGGTAGAGGGTAGAGGGTAGAGGGTAGAGGGTAGAGGGTAGAGGGTAGAGGGTAGAGGGTAGAGGGTAGAGGGTAGAGGGTAGAGGGTAGAGGGTAGAGGGTAGAGGGTAGAGGGTAGAGGGTAGAGGGTAGAGGGTAGAGGGTAGAGGGTAGAGGGTAGAGGGTAGAGGGTAGAGGGTAGAGGGTAGAGGGTAGAGGGTAGAGGGTAGAGGGTAGAGGGTAGAGGGTAGAGGGTAGAGGGTAGAGGGTAGAGGGTAGAGGGTAGAGGGTAGAGGGTAGAGGGTAGAGGGTAGAGGGTAGAGGGTAGAGGGTAGAGGGTAGAGGGTAGAGGGTAGAGGGTAGAGGGTAGAGGGTAGAGGGTAGAGGGTAGAGGGTAGAGGGTAGAGGGTAGAGGGTAGAGGGTAGAGGGTAGAGGGTAGAGGGTAGAGGGTAGAGGGTAGAGGGTAGAGGGTAGAGGGTAGAGGGTAGAGGGTAGAGGGTAGAGGGTAGAGGGTAGAGGGTAGAGGGTAGAGGGTAGAGGGTAGAGGGTAGAGGGTAGAGGGTAGAGGGTAGAGGGTAGAGGGTAGAGGGTAGAGGGTAGAGGGTAGAGGGTAGAGGGTAGAGGGTAGAGGGTAGAGGGTAGAGGGTAGAGGGTAGAGGGTAGAGGGTAGAGGGTAGAGGGTAGAGGGTAGAGGGTAGAGGGTAGAGGGTAGAGGGTAGAGGGTAGAGGGTAGAGGGTAGAGGGTAGAGGGTAGAGGGTAGAGGGTAGAGGGTAGAGGGTAGAGGGTAGAGGGTAGAGGGTAGAGGGTAGAGGGTAGAGGGTAGAGGGTAGAGGGTAGAGGGTAGAGGGTAGAGGGTAGAGGGTAGAGGGTAGAGGGTAGAGGGTAGAGGGTAGAGGGTAGAGGGTAGAGGGTAGAGGGTAGAGGGTAGAGGGTAGAGGGTAGAGGGTAGAGGGTAGAGGGTAGAGGGTAGAGGGTAGAGGGTAGAGGGTAGAGGGTAGAGGGTAGAGGGTAGAGGGTAGAGGGTAGAGGGTAGAGGGTAGAGGGTAGAGGGTAGAGGGTAGAGGGTAGAGGGTAGAGGGTAGAGGGTAGAGGGTAGAGGGTAGAGGGTAGAGGGTAGAGGGTAGAGGGTAGAGGGTAGAGGGTAGAGGGTAGAGGGTAGAGGGTAGAGGGTAGAGGGTAGAGGGTAGAGGGTAGAGGGTAGAGGGTAGAGGGTAGAGGGTAGAGGGTAGAGGGTAGAGGGTAGAGGGTAGAGGGTAGAGGGTAGAGGGTAGAGGGTAGAGGGTAGAGGGTAGAGGGTAGAGGGTAGAGGGTAGAGGGTAGAGGGTAGAGGGTAGAGGGTAGAGGGTAGAGGGTAGAGGGTAGAGGGTAGAGGGTAGAGGGTAGAGGGTAGAGGGTAGAGGGTAGAGGGTAGAGGGTAGAGGGTAGAGGGTAGAGGGTAGAGGGTAGAGGGTAGAGGGTAGAGGGTAGAGGGTAGAGGGTAGAGGGTAGAGGGTAGAGGGTAGAGGGTAGAGGGTAGAGGGTAGAGGGTAGAGGGTAGAGGGTAGAGGGTAGAGGGTAGAGGGTAGAGGGTAGAGGGTAGAGGGTAGAGGGTAGAGGGTAGAGGGTAGAGGGTAGAGGGTAGAGGGTAGAGGGTAGAGGGTAGAGGGTAGAGGGTAGAGGGTAGAGGGTAGAGGGTAGAGGGTAGAGGGTAGAGGGTAGAGGGTAGAGGGTAGAGGGTAGAGGGTAGAGGGTAGAGGGTAGAGGGTAGAGGGTAGAGGGTAGAGGGTAGAGGGTAGAGGGTAGAGGGTAGAGGGTAGAGGGTAGAGGGTAGAGGGTAGAGGGTAGAGGGTAGAGGGTAGAGGGTAGAGGGTAGAGGGTAGAGGGTAGAGGGTAGAGGGTAGAGGGTAGAGGGTAGAGGGTAGAGGGTAGAGGGTAGACTACTATTATAACTGTTCAAACTATTATAACTCATTATAATTGATTCTATATTTCAGACAAAATGAACACTTAGTACTCAAGACCTTTATTACCTCATCATTCTTTTATTCACTTAATTATAAAATTTTAATAATTATTACGTCAGGCCCACTAAATTTTAAGATTTGCATTTGGGTAATTTTTGTCAGTAAGCAGTTTGCAACATTTTTGTATATCACTTTCAAATACGGTGATATACAAAATTGTTGCAAACTGCTTACTGACTAAAATTACCAAAATTTATAATTTAGTGGGCCTGACGTTTCGATCCTAGCAGGACCTTTAGAAATGTTCTGTTAGGATCGAAACCTCAGGCCCACTAAATTCTAAATTATAAAATTATATAAGTGGAAAGGGTGATCAAAGTCACGTGATGTGGCGACGTTTCAGTTGCTAACTGCTAACCTTCATCAGGCAACTGAAGAATGCGCGCTGCGGCGTCTGTTTATGTCCGCTTTGCCAGTTCCTGTGTACCGGTTTGCGGACGTCGTAGCAGTGATCGTGCGGTTTGGCGCGCGATTCTGGCGTCCACTAGCGGCCCCGTGGTCCTGTTAGGATCGAAATGTCAGGCCCACTAAATTATAAATTATACAATTATAAGTATTAATAATGATTACACTTTCAAACAAGGTTCAAGTGAATTGGCTTCTGAAAGGGGGACTGTCTGCTTCTTCTGTGATGCCTTGCCCGGTCTCTTCATAGAATGAGCATCAGGTTGAGCAGCAGGCTGATGGTGCTCGGGAACACAAGGGTCTGTGATGGAAAGGAAAGAGAACAAGAAATGATATTATATAAATAGAGGAATCTAAGAAATTTCTAGTAGTGCTCGTGCTTCTAACGAGAAGCTAATTGATTTCTCCTTCAAGGGCCTAGCATTTTGCTGGGTTGGATGGAATCGGAGTCGGCTGGCTCAAAAAGTGCAGGTACCACTGTCAATAACATGTTAACCACTTCACACTTTTTGTTATTTAGGTAAGCCAAGGTAAAGTTGTGCATGATAGTCTGTTTAAATACAGGCTGCAGAACAATCTAGTCAGCTGCATTGAAAGTTGCGTCAAGTGCAATCATGACAGTGTAGCCACCAATGCTGCATCACAGAATGTAGCATTGCTACAGAAGACTACAGGTACTAGCAAATTGGCTTTACCTACAAAAGACTACAAAAGACTCATGAAACTGCTTTGATTTCTTACAGGGATCAAGAGATGTGACGCCTTGCCGAGTCTCTCCGAGTCTTCATGGAATGTAGTAGCATCTCCCAGGTTCAGCATCAGGCTGCTGGCATTCAGGAACACACCATTCAGAGATCCTGCAATCTGCAATGGACGAGAACAAGAGAGGACAACTCAATAACAATTAAGAAATGATCTACTCTTCTTCTTTTTTAAACACAGTTATGAAAATGCCAGAGGTTTGAGCTTCAAGTCCCTGTTCCAGTCAAAGTTTTCTTTGCAATTTTCCTTAATTGTTCCAAAGTTCCCAGTCAGTTTCCCCCTTATTTGTTTGAATAAATTATTTGACCTGTAGTTTAAAAACCTGCATCCACTTGTGATATCATTGAACTGCTTCAGCCAGCTTAACCACAACTGATTGTTTGCGTCTGAATGAAAATTGACCCCTGGAGAAAAACAGCAATTCGTGGTAAAATGCTTCCGACTGCTGCCCCATTATTTGACTATTTTGGCAACGCCACCATCTCATGGTTGGATACCGATAGCTCAGATGGAAAGAGCCCTGCAGCCAATTTCATGACAAGCTTAAGCCCGTCTTAGGAAGGGTAACTCGTTCTAACGTAGGTCAAGACACGTCTTAGGATCAATTTCAGCAAAGCTAAGACATGTTCAATGCATCTCAATTTCAATAGCAACGAGGCTGATCTCATGATAACCATGTGGCATTTGTGCTTCTGTCTGATCACTACAGAGTGTGGCTATACGCCAGACACTCCTGCATGACGCCATTGGTTGCATGACATCTTTTGCAAGAAGGAACTGACACGGAGGGTTGTGGGTGGAGTGCCTGACTTATAGCCACACTCACAACCCAAGAGGGTCCTGGGACTTGACGTCATGCATGGAGTGCCTGGCTTATAGCCACACTCACAACCCAAGAGGGTCCTGGGACTTGACGTCATGCATGGAGTGCCTGGCTTATAGCCACACTCACAACCCAAGAGGGTCCTGGGACTTGACGTCATGTATGTAGTGCCTGACTTATAGCCACACTCACAACCCAAGAGGGTCCTGGCACTTGACGTCATGCATGGAGTGCCTGGCTTATAGCCACACTCACAACCCAAGAGGGTCCTGGCACTTGACGTCATGCATGGAGTGTCTGGCTTATAGCCACACTCACAACCCAAGAGGGTCCTGGCACTTGACGTCATGCATGGAGTGCCTGGCTTATAGCCACACTCACAACCCAAGAGGGTCCTGGCACTTGACGTCATGCATGGAGTGCCTGGCTTATAGCCACACTCACAACCCAAGAGGGTCCTGGCACTTGACGTCATGCATGGAGTGCCTGGCTTATAGCCACACTCACAACCCAAGAGGTCAATTCTGGCCACCAGTGAGTTGACCTTTGACACGTTGCAGATGCATAGCAGGATGCGCTCATCGTAGTCGGTGCCAAAATGTCAGTGGATTTAGGGAAGACTCGTCTCCATGTTCACGGTCAAAAGATCTGCAAGGCAACATGGATAAAATAAGCAGTCACTTTTCTGCCTGCAACATTATAGCAGTGAAGAAGCACTGCACATGTAAAGGTCTAAGAGAACTTGACACCATCACGTGGAGGCAGAGGTTATTACAAGGAGGTACATGTAGAGGTAGAGGCAGGGATAAAGGTAGAGGCAGAGACAGCGGCAGAGACAGAGGCAGAGACAGAGACCCAGACAGAAGAAGAGGGCGAGGTACATGTAGTGGCAGAGACAACGGCAGAGGCACAGGCACAGGCACAGGCACAGGCACAGGCAGAGACCAAGAAAGAAAAAGAGGTAGTCAGGGGAAGCAGCAGAGATAGAGACCCAGACAGAAGAGGGAGAGGTAGAGTCAGAGGAAGAGGAAGAGGCAGAGATAGAGACCCAGACAGAAGAGGAAGAGGTAGAGTCAGAGAAAGAGGAAGAGGCAGAGATAGAGACCCAGGCAGAAGAGGGAGAGGCAACAAATCAATGCCAAATGTGTATAATTGTCTACGGACATAAACTTAAGATCACTCAGCTACTTGTAAAGGTATTCAAAAACCTGGGCTTGTGGAAAACATATTAAATGTAGACTTCTTGTCTTCTAGGGGCAAGCACTGTGTAACTGCCAAATAGACGAAGAGCGCACTCAGTGCATTAGGCAAGCACAAACTGCCAAAAACATGTAGACGAAGAGCTAACTCAGCGCGTTGGGCAAGCATTAACTGCAAAATAGATGAAGGGTGAGCAGCGAACTCAATGGGTTGGGCAGGCACTAACAGCATCACAGATGAGCAGCCAACTCAGTGCATTGGGCAGGCACTAACAGCATCACAGACGAGCAGCGAACTCAACGCTTTTGGCAAGCACTAACAGCATCACAGACGAACAGCGAACTCAACGCGTTGGGCAGGCACTAACAGCATCACAGACAAACAGCGAACACAACGCGTTTGGCAAGCACTAACTGCATCACAGACGAGCAGCGAACTCAATGGGTTGGGCAGGCACTAACAGCATCACAGACGAACAGCGAACTCAACGCGTTGGGCAGGCACTAACAGCATCACAGACGAACAGCGAACTCAATGAGTTGGGCAAGCACTAACAGCATCACAGATGAGCAGCAAAGTCAACGCGTTTGGCAAACACTAACAGCATCACAGACGAACAGTGAACTCAACGCGTTTGGCAGGCACTAACAGCATCAAAGATGAGTAGTGAACTCAGTGCATTGGGCAGGCACTAACAGCATCGCAGATGAGCAGCTAACTCAGTGCATTGGGCAGGCACTAACAGCATCACAGACTAACAGCGAACTCAACGCGTTTGGCAGGCACTAACAGCATCAAAGATGAGTAGTGAACTCAGTGCATTGGGCAGGCACTAACAGCATCGCAGATGAGCAGCCAACTCAGTGCATTGGGCAGGCACTAACAGCATCACAGACGAGCAGCGAACTCAACGCTTTTGGCAAGCACTAACAGCATCACAGACGAACAGCGAACTCAACGCGTTGGGCAGGCACTAACAGCATCACAGACAAACAGCGAACACAACGCGTTTGGCAAGCACTAACTGCATCACAGACGAGCAGCGAACTCAATGGGTTGGGCAGGCACTAACAGCATCACAGACAAACAGCGAACTCAACGCGTTGGGCAGGCACTAACAGCATCACAGACGAACAGCGAACTCAATGAGTTGGGCAAGCACTAACAGCATCACAGATGAGCAGCAAAGTCAACGCGTTTGGCAAACACTAACAGCATCAAAGATGAGCAGCAAACTCGGGACGTTGAGCAAGCACTAACAGCATCAAAGATGAGCAGTGAACTTAGCGCGTTGGGACAGATGAGCAGCGAACTCAACGCGTTGGGCAAGCACTAACAATATTTATCACTGGACCATGTCCATAGCAATGTGCAGTATACGTCGTTGGATGCAAGATGTACATGTACAGTATCAGGTACAGTACAGTATGGCTAGTGGCGACCAGCCTTTGAGGTCGCGCTGTGTCGTGCCCGTTCGCACGGTACATGGTCCATGCTGCGTGCATGGACATGGCTGCGTGTAGCTTATAAAATGTGCACATCAATTTTGCCACCCGCGCAGGCATTCTGCGAAGTAAAACAGGAAAAATCAGTCAGGGGGAGGGGAGGGAGACTGACCTACTTCTGCTGTGATGCCTTGCCCGGTTTCTCTGAGTGTCTTCATAGAATGCAGCATCTCCTAGGTTCAGTATCAGGCAGCTGGCATTCAGGAACACACTGTTCTGAGATCCTGCAATCTGGAATGGACAACAACAAGAAAAGACAGCTACATTAATAAAGGAATAAACTACTCTTGTTTTCAAACAAATAAAGGAAAAAAATAAAGAAAAATGAGATGAAGTCAATTGAATTTAAATGTGTTTAACTAAATTTTGGCAATTTTTCAGATTTTTATAAATATATATATACGTAAGTAAAATGTTTCATAGGCAATTTTCAAAACAGCGATTTCAATTTTTGAGACCATAATGGGCCTATGCATGATTGTTTGTTTAGATGTACACAATGTAAAACAATTCAGAAAAAAAAAGTTTTATTTAAATTTTAGCAATCATGACTTCGTTGGGTCTTAAGTGAAGTGAAAAACGATCAGATGACATTTTTTTTAAACATTTCTTTGTGATTATTGTATCAGGGTTCAAAATTCATAATTTGGGGTCCACTGCGAAAGAAAAAAAGAAAGTAAGAAAGTAAGAAAGTAAGAAAGTAAGAAAGTAAGAAAGTAAGAAAGTAAGAAAGTAAGAAAGTAAGAAAGTGAAAAAGTAAGAAAGTAAGAAAGTGAGAAAGTAAGAAAGTAAGAAAGTAAGAAAGTGAAAAAGTAAGAAAGTAAGAAAGTGAGAAAGTAAGAAAGTAAGAAAGTGAGAAAGTAAGAAAATAAGAAATTGAGAAAGTGAGAAAGTGAGAAAGTAAGAAAGTAAAGTAAGAAAGCAAGAAAGATGCAAAGGAATTAGCAAAGCAAGAAAGCAAAAAAGTCAGACTATAAGAAAATAATGTATAAGGCCAACGCAGTATAAAAGCAGGTTACAGTTCAAAACAACAACTTTAACAACCTGAAAATAAATTTAATCAATAAAAGATAAAATCTCTTATTCCAAGGAGACACACGGTTTGTTTACGCGCTTCGAGTTTGCAGGCGGTCAGCTGTTTTTTGTTTTGGTCTGTGGATCTGTAAACAAGCTCCAGTGAGCGGCACAACCACTTGGCGCGACGCCCGCGCGCGCGCGGAGTTGACACTTTGTATAACATTTCGGCTCGCCCGCTGGAAAAGAGCGCGAAAAACCACTTTGGTTCGGTTCTCGAGCACTCAACACGCAAAAAATCATCTTCTCCTTTAATATCTTTAATTTCCTGCCAGATTGTTCTGGTAGTTGTTGTGACAGTATTGTTTTTGGGCTTAGACTTATCATTTTGTCGTCTTGGACTGTATTTTGCGAAAGTATTTCTTGGTTGGTGCAAAATTAGGCAAGATTTTTCCATCATTTTTGCATCCGGCAATCTGCGGTCATCATTCTGGGGCAGTAGGCCTGCGGCACGCATATACTACTAGCCCGACTAGTCCGTATAGACTCCGTGGGCGGTGATATGCCGAAACGTCGGGCCGAGAAGGCTGCTCAGCAGGCCCCTGGGTCTAAGGGTAAGGCCACTGCGAGCTGCCGTCGTAAGGGCCGCCCCGAGATTCGTCCGGAGTCGGCGGTGGATCTGGAGAGCGCCCTACCACTGAGCGACGTTCCATCGACGTCCGGCACCGCGGCGGCCGCAGTGAGGGATGGACGTTCATCTCGACACGGGAGCGGACCGGTTTGCGAGCAAGCAGCGGAGGAGAGCGGAGGAGCCGGAGGTGGAGCGGTCTCTTCTTCGGCCGGTGAGTCCGCATCGTCTGCGAGGAATGCGAACTGGGATGCTGCAGGCTTTGGCTTGGGCGTGAGTGTTCATGCGGTTGGATCTGGTAGTGGTAGGGTTAACGTTGGACATGGAGCTTTGGGTAACGGTCGCGGCGGTCGGCAGTGTGGCGCCGGCGGTTGCCGCTACATCGGTTCCCAGTCGCAGCCAGGCGCAGAAACGCATTTGCTATGCTTTCAACTCGCCTACCGGTTGCCGGTGGTTTGATTGTCGTTATGTGCATTGTTGTCGCCGCTGCGCTGGAGGGGGACACGGGGAGTCGTCGTGTAGAGTGGGTGGGAGACCCCCTACTTTCGGCACCACTGCTAGTGCGAGGTCATGGGTGGACCAGCCCAAGGCTGTGTACACGCGTTACACTAAGACTCCCGGTGTCCCTTCGGGTGTGAGGCGTGCTGGGCCATCCGCCGCTGTCACTCCTGGGCCAGCAGGCCCAAGCGCAGCTAATGCACCAGAATTGAGGGGAAAGCGCTATAATTTTCGCTCTCCCAACGCCAATTGACGTATTCATTTTACAGCATTGGCTGCTTAGTTACCCCGATAGGCCAGCGGCTGTTTTACTCGAACAAGGGTTTACTCGGGTTTTTCACTGGGTTTCAGAGTCCTAGGGCTGTAGGGTGAGCAGGGTATCTAGCAGCCTGAAATCGGCATTGGACAATCCGGAGGTAGTTTTAGAAAAGTTGCAGAGCGAGATTAATTTAGGCAGAGTCGCAGGGCCGTTTTCCTTTCGGTCATTGCCCAATCTGCAATGCTCTCCTTTCGGGCTGGTTCCTAAATTTGCCGCCATTTCGAAATTCCGCACACAAACATCCCTGCTGCTTGATGCTGATGTCCAATTTCAGGATGTAGGCCAACCCAATGCTTCGGTTCTTCTCACTTTTTGTCACACGAAGAATAACCAATCAGGCCGCCCTCAAGTGGTGTGCTTAGTCCACTCAGAGGACGCCCAGGTCTGTCCTGTCCGCGCTTTGACAGCATTTGCGCAGGTTCGTCCCAAAATCCCAGGTTGTTTTTTTCTGCCATTTTGGCGGACAGGCTCTTACTCAGTATCAGTTTAACGCTACCTTCAAGAAGGCGCTATCATTTTTGGGGCTGGAACAGTCTTCCTTTCGCGCCCATTCTTTCCGCATAGGGGCTGCCTCTTGCGCAGCGGCAAGAGGGGTGAAGCTGGAGGATATAAAAGCAATGGGTCAGTGGCGCTCTGAGGCTGCTCGAAGTTACATTCGCCCCTTAGTGCATTGCCAGTTGCCGGGGGTGTAATTGGAGTTGTTGCTCCTGAGCATTTCTTCTTTCTTTCTTTCTTCCCATGCAAAACTAAATTGTATGCAGGGTCGATTTGGATTATTGGAGACTCGATTGTACGCAGAGCTGTCACGAACCTAGGGTGTAAGCAGCATGTGCGATGGTTTGGACGAGGTGGAGCTGGCTACAATGACGTGCCGGCATTATTGGCCGAGGTCGCTGCGCGAGGGCGCCAGCCCGATCTGTTGGTAGTACACATTGGCACTAATAATTTAGCCAATACTGACCTCTTCTGTATGCGGCAGCGCGTGGCAGTCTTCATGCAGTATTGTATTGAGACATTCCCTAGGTCGAAGCTCATTTGGTCCGACATTTTGCCGCGAGCTTCAGCTTGTTACTTTGGTGCTAAGCAGCCAGCGAAGATGGAAATGAAGAGGCAGGCGGTTAATAAATGGGCTTGGTCCTTCAGTAGGCTTATCAGGGCTTCGCTCCTACATCATCCGCAATTTAGATGGTCGGAATTTGCTTTGTTCAGATATGATGGTGTTCACCTTGTTCCAGACCAATCTGCGCAATTGCATCTGTTCGTGTCAATGAAACAGGCTCACGTTGACGTCACTAATTTGGGATTCGGCCCGGTTAACTTGTGCGGAGGTTGTCCAGTCTTTCCAGTGGGGCGCGCGCTGTTAATGTTTAAATTTAGTAAATTACTCTTTCTGTCATTTGTGTTTTATGCCAAGCACCCGCTATTTCCAACCAAATGTGCGAAAGGTGGAAAATTGGCGTGACATTTACCCGTACTGTTAATTAAGTTAGAATTTTAAATGGGTAAGGGGACAATTCTGGGTTTACCCACTTTCGGTGGGAGCCAGGGTTCACGGCGAGAGCTTTGCCAAGCATGCCATGGTTAGGGTCTTGCCAAGCGTGGCTTGTTTTGGCTTTGGCCAAGCGTGGCAGGTGTGAAGGTTGCCAAGCGTGGCATAGTGAGGTGTGGCCAAGTATGGCCCGTGTGTACATGTAGGTTGCCAAGCGTGTCATTGTGAGGTTTGGCCAGGCGTGGCTTTTGAGGTTGGGCCAAGCGTGGCCGGTGAATGTTGCCAAGCGTGGCATTTGAGTTCTGGCTGAGGTGGCCAGGTGTGTTGGGAATTGAGTGTTTCAGTTTTTATGGTTGCCAAGCATGGCATTTAATCAATTAAGACAAACTGTCTCATTTAGGCATAATTTTGCCATTGCATTCTTCTTGGAGAATTAAAAGCGAGGCTCCAGAACCAGGCCAGGAAAGTCAACTCCTTGTCTCACTGTGTGCTTTGTGTGTGGTCTTGGAATAATTAGTATTTATGCCCAATAGCTAGAGACTATTATGTGCCTCTAAGCATGGAGGTACCTCCATGCTCTAACCACCTGGCCTATTCGCATCAGGATAACCATGGAGCTATAGGAGACAGACCAAGAGGGGACAGGGAGACAGGTAGAGACAGACAGAGATGGAACAGAGAGATAGGGAGAGACTGATCCAGAAGGGTCAACAATTGACTAAAGCTCTGGCAATATGTCGGGGGAATACATTTCAGGTTTTAGTTGGGTACGGAGGTATTATCAACTTACCACAGCTGAGCTTCTTGATGGATACATCGTCAAGGATGATAGCAAAGCTCTTGGCATGATCTGTCAGCTGTCTGCAAATCCACAAACGGATCTAATAGAAAGCAGTGGAGGTAAGAAGAGTTACATAATGAACGTATCATGTACCTTTGCTTGGGAAGTTAGGATACAGTACCAGTCACAAGTTATTACAAATCCATGCGAGTAACACGCTGGGCATGCTGCACCATATACAGCATGCACGCCTTTACCGTAAAAATTTACGCATACATGTACGGTAGCATACTAGCAAAGTCTCACTCTGTACATGTACACATACATGTAGTTCAATTTCCGTTGTATTAAACGTTACGAAAGGGTACACGACATGTGCAACATGAGACTGTGAGCTACTGTTTTTCCACGAAGGTAAAGGCATACACGCTGTTGAATGGTGACCATGTTTTGAACTGAAGACAAAAATAATTGTTTAGTCTGTAAACTTGTCTTTTTCATTCTTATCTAATGCCACAAACTTGGGCAATGAAATTATGATAACGATATGAAAAACTGGCCACACCATAATGGCATGGAGCTAAAAAAAAGAAGGGGGTGGGGGTTACGCACGCTGTACTCAGATTCAAAAGTCGGCTACAAATACAGTCGAAATGATGTGATTTGCAGCGATCACTTCACCGAGGAGGATTAATTGGGAGGAGGACTTGCTGGCCAAACTCACCGGCTCGAAGCCAAGAAAAATACTGAAGGAACATGCCGTACATATATGGTACCATGTAGTCCGAGTAACTTGGACCCGACAAGTCACCCTTTTTTTATCGAATTTTGAAATTTTGAGTTTCGGGTGACTGTAGGGTCCAAGTCCAGCAGTATCCTAAACCTGATTATATCATGGAGGAATATTCCTCCATGATTATATGTACACGCCGCCAAAAACCATTTCGACCGAAACAAACTACCCGACACAAACCCCCAGATTTACCGCCGAAAACACCCGTATCACCGTCCTGCGTGCCCATTTTTGGATTCAGTGAGAATCAAGGATTCTAATACTGGTCATTTGCTTTACTCACGTTTTTGAAAAAAGGCAAAAAATACCATCAGTTGATCGAGAAGGTGTTTCGTTTCGTCCGTGCGACAGCCAAAACAAGGAGGCGGCCATCTTTTTTCTATAAATAGCATTCTGACAGTTCCGTGTGCGCAGTGGGTCTGCAACCGTTGAGCCCGCGACTGTTTCCTAAATGTATCGTTGCGTCCATGAAAAAAAAATGCTATATTTAAGTTGTTTGTGTATATTATCAGGTTATCATAATGTTGCAACCAAATGGCGTCCTTAGCAAGAACACAATTCAAATATAGTGTGTCAGACATGGGACACCGTAGCAGTTTACGTGCAGTGAAATTCCGGCCAGCCGAAATTCAGGCTCAAATTTAGGGCCAGGTTCAGTCTGGTCTTTGAGAAAGGTCCTTCTAGGATCGATCGAAACGTCAGGCTCCCTAAATTTTGAGATTTGCATTTTGGTAATTTTAGTCAGTAAGCAGTTTGCAACATTTTTGTATATAAAAAAATACCCTAGTTACATCACAGAGCAATACGGCTCGAATAAAGACTAACTCTAGTGTTTGGTGCCTGTACTTCACACGTGTTATCGGGGTCGAGATAAAACGAAAATAAAAACTATTATATTAACCTTTGACCTCAAAACATTATCTAATATCTGAACATGGCGGCCCCCGTGGCAGAAGTTGTCAAGCCTGCGGCTGCAAAAGCAGTCAATAATGGCGACTTTCATCGCTACCCCAGCTCTTCAAGTGCATCCTTTGCAAATATTGGGCCAATGCCGGTGGAGCTCGAAGGCTGGGAGCCTACTACGCAGGTCGGCTTCAAGGAAAAGTTCATGAGGAAGGCAAAGGAGAATCCATTCGTTCCAATCGGTTCGTAATCGTATGGCACTGCCACTACACTACATCACATGTCACTAGTCCGAGTACTTATTCCTCCATGGACCGAGTAACTTGGACCCTTACAATCGCCCTTTTAAAATATTTTGAGGGGGTCGGGCGATAGTAGGGTCCAAGCTTTTCAGCAGAAAATCACCTTCCATTAACGTTTTTCCGACTGCCCCAACCGAAATCCCCAGATTTTACCCCGGAAACATGGTCCGTTAAACCGTCCCACGCAGTGATACACCCATCTTTTATTCTTTAATCGACTTTAGTCTGTTTTAATTAACAATATTATTAGTCATTTGTGTCACTCGTGTTTGGAGAAAAAGGAGAAATTTCTCCTCAGTTGATCGAGAAAAATTATGTTCTGTCAGACGAGCCAAAATGCGGCGGCCATCTTTCATTCTTTGATTTCGAACTGAACACGTAATCAGAATTCAATATTTGGCACCAATCATTCCAATGTCTGTCAAAGATTCTGAAACAACTAGGCCTACTCTCCTTAATCTTAGTCTTAATTATTATAAGTAGTCTTAATTTATTCTTCAAAGTTCAATACTAAAGTAAAGAAAATAATGACAATAGTACTGTGTATGTGGCAGATGAGTCATTAGTATTACTACAATACTTGTCCTTTCTGAGGAATGTTTAAGATTCATAGAATTTGTTTCAGAGATCATTGATTTAAATCAACGTAAAGGGATATTGACCTGGTGGTAAGACTAAGAGCACTGGTGTTTTGAGTCTAGTCAAATGTGTAAGAAAATGCAGTTCAGACTTGAGAAGAGTATTCTCTTTTGTTTACAGTTTGCTTACAGCAAGTTGCAGCATTGACTTCCCCCCCCCCAATGAAAATCAGTCCATCGATTCACTACGTTCCCCCCTCGTCCCCCTCGCCCACAGGGATATTCGCCACGACGTGCGCACTGACCGTCGGACTGCTGAGCTTCCGACGAGGCCAGGTGCAGAAGTCGCAGATGATGATGCGGGCTCGCGTGGCGGCCCAGGCCTTCACCATCGGAGCCGTGCTAGTCGGAGTGGCTCTCCAGACGCGCAAGAGGAGCACGTCCCCGACCCCTTGAGGACACTGATTTCACGATCCAAGAGGAAAATCCTTAAAAAAAAAAAAAACACCAACCGAAGTTTCTGAACCATAAACAGTTCATCTCCCTCTGAATTCAGCGGACTGGGAGTCCAAATCTAAAATGATTTATTTTTTCTTAGAGCTACAGCCATGCTCCCAAATAACCTAATGGCGAATGCATGTGTGTTTGATTGTGTCAAAAGACCACTCAAGATTGTAAGATTTGTTTCCAAAGACATTGCAGACTTCGGGGCAAACACGGTGTGGCGATGGGCGGAAATCTGCCAAGTAGGATCCGGAAATACTTCCTTACATGGAGATGGCACCAATGGCTTCATGAACCGATTTATAAAACTTAGTTGTCGTTCGTGACAAACAGGGGAAAGGAGCTGGTGAGGAAACAAACTGAACATAACTTATTCAAATTGCATATAATTTTATAAACTCAAATTGGTTTGACCAGGACTTGAACCCAGTTCTTTGGTTTTGTGAACCAGCACAGATTAACTGAGCTATCCAGTCCTTAGGTTAGCTTAGGCCCTTCCTAATTAACAGCTTTATTTGCTGGGGTGGGGCCTGTCAGAGGTGGGTTTTGTTTGAATTAAAAGATGGAAGCATATACAACAATTATTTGGCTACAGCGGTTTCTTAAAGCTACGTATTTGAATGAATTAAAGCTTTAAAAAAAATATGCGTGGAAATAGACACTTTGCTTTAAACTTTGCTGTTGAAACTGGGGTTGAATGTCTGAAAATGAGATATTGCAGGCTATCTGTTGGATACAGAGTATTGATTATAGTTACATAGTCAAACAAGCCAAGAAAAAACTGACTGCGAACTTTTGAACAAATTGAAAAATTGGCAAAGAAAGCTTTGAGTGAACCGGGACTTCTGGATTAATGTAAGTGCTCTTCCATCTGAGCTATCCAGCCCTTAGATGGTGGCCTTCCCTAATAGTCAACTAATGCTAAGCCATAGTTCACAATCGCCAATACCATGGAAATAAGATAATTTGGCAGTGGGGAGAATTTGATCCAGAGGCAAACCCTCATGGCATTGCCATTTGCCAATACTATTTGCAGTCTACTCCATTTTCACGAGTGCACCAACCATACCTGCATACAAGTCTTTAGAGCAAGACGGGATGCTCTGTCATTGTACATCAGTGTGGGGGCGTGTGTGGGCTATGGTTAGTATCACGTGTGCTTTGGTTGAAATTAATGGCAAGCATTGGGAGGCTTGGATGTTGCCATTTACTTACGTTGTAATGTGCCTGTGCTAAACCATTTTCATGTACAGTAAGTAATGTATTTACAGTGATTCTAAACAATTTAGAGGGATTGATGTGTTGATCGGTTTGCAAAGGCATTGAAAGTTAAGTTATTTGAAATCTGTTTATTTTGCTCATTGAAATGTCTTCTCCGTGAGAATAAAGCCTGTCTTAATTCTGTTACATTTGAAAAACAATTCCGCTGGAAATCTTCTTCTAGGAAAGGTGTGATATTTAAAACGTGTTTTAATTGCAGATGTAGTTGGTATTGAGAGCGGTTTTCAAGTTTAGACAAAATTGATAGGGAAGAAGTGTCAACCGACGGTCATTTCCTGCAAATCACTGAAGGCCAATAAATTGTGCGACTGCGAGTGAGCGCTTACGCAACCGAGAGATGTGACTGAGAGTGAGCGCTTACATGACCGAGTTTCACGGCAGGGCTGCAGACGCCCTTTAGTTTTTAGGGCTTTAACAGATAAAAATGAGCAGTTCCAGATATCTGTTTGACATTAAACAGAAAATTAATGAAAAAATAATCATGAAAAAAATAACCCCATTTCCGAAAATCCGGAAATTTCAGGAAGTCTTACATCTCTGTGTCAACAATCCAGTTCAACTTCCAATGGAACTGACTCCAATGCCATCTTTAAAGCAATTTGATAGTCATGTCTTTTCAGCTTAATGTGTCTCTTGAAAGTCGAAACACAATGAAAAGACGAAGATCAAAAGGGGCTTCTAGTTTCATCATAATCAGTGCTTCATAATTTATTACACTTTTCTATAAAAACCCAGTGGACACCAACTTCTCACATCATGGCCAAGAGCATTTCATCGTGCCTACATATTTATGTATAGCATGGGAGCATTATTAAAAACAATCTTATTTTTACAAAAAACGTCTGTTTGAACAATGAAGAACTTTATATACAAAGACATTCAAAATTAATACAAACTGCGAATAAAAAGTTCTTGAAATCTGTGTAAAGCATGTGTCAGTGGATTGGCAAACAAACTTCAATTTTTGTCTAGCATAGATATACATGTAGCCACAAGTTAACACTGACCTTCTGAACTCAACCCAAATCTTTCCACTGACTGACATCTTTAATAATGACTGATGCAAACTGTTACCAAGGTGAAATAACCTGTAATGAAAGAAAACATTATTCTACTGAAAGTCTGACTTGCGTAACGTAAACTTGCCTGCAACAGCCGCAATCTGTCAAACTGAGGCGTTGTCAGCTAAAGAATTGACGGGCTTTTGATCGACAGCAAAATGGACATTGGGGTGTGGTGATCTGGATCAGTCAATGGCGCATTTTCAAAGTCTCTTAAGCTTTTCTGACTAATATATTACCATGCTAGTGTTGTGTGTGTTAACCAACGTGCAAAGAACAAGGTTATTTTATGTGTCCACCTGCCACCACAATTTTTAGCATGGCCCTCTGCCTAAAATAAGACATAAGTGTTTATGCACAGACTTGCCACTGGCAATAGCAATGTCAGAGACACAGGGCACAAGTTAACCAAGCTCGTCTAAAATGCGACACGGCAATAAAACAGGCAGCGGGTAAAGAACATATCAAAACTTTTCACTACATTCCATGAATTGAGCAAACAAATTCCTGAAAACAGATTGAAATTATTCAGCATATTCCATTCAGTTTTCATACAGGTCCAGGACGACTAGGAGTAAAACCAATTCTTGCAAAGATCAGAAAAAAAAGAGAGATATTTTGGCCATACTGGACATTTCAGTGTAAGAACCAATCACGACCAAATACTAATCCGTTAAATTTACCCTTTTTTTTTTAATTTTGGCAAAATCCTTGTGATTTCTCGTAGCCATAGCTTCTCCGAACTTACACTATCAAAAAGCTTCACAAAAAGTGTCAATTTCTGTCCAAGTTAGATGCAAGAAGCAGAAAATTTCATGAATGCATAGAACAACTTGATTTTTAGAAAAAAATCCTCCTCTAGTCTAAGTAGCACAATACCTGTACGGGTACAACATCCTTTCCCTCTCACATGGATGCAAAACACCAAACATTCCATGAGGTCTACTCTGAAAGTGCTTCTTGGCAGAAAACCTGAAGAAGGATCCTGCATTCTTTCTAACAGACTTCAGCTACAGTATGTGGTTGTAAGCTACATGTACAGTATGTTCCTAGAAGGACCCCTCAATGCATAACTGCATGTAAGCATGGAGCTATACCGTAAGTAGCTCCATGATGTATGTATGTGTACAGATATGAGATAAAGCAACCTAAGAATTGCTACACCGCTTTGAAGGTGGGTGAGAATTGGTAAAAAAAAAAGGGGGGGGGAATATGACTGGAGTTGTAAATTAAGAAACATGCCTAAGACAAGGATGACCAAAGTCACCACTTTCACCGAGTTCAATGTGTATTATGTACCATATCCAGTGTCCTACTGTGGTATATAAGCCACAATGTAGAATTTGGCCATTGGATATGGTAGAAAGTTTTGCCATGGTGAGAATGTCAGGCACCGTTAGCCCTACTCAATCATACTGCCTATTGCCTGCTTAAAAAAAATGTAAGCAGCTTGACTAAGATTTGAACCCGTAAGTTGACCCCATGCTTTTTTAGTGCAGACATCTCAAACACTTGGTTAATTGGTCAACTCAATTTATACATAATAGCGGAAAGTATCGTGTTCAATCATAGATTTTCAAATTTGGATGACTGTCTATTTGCCTTCAATACTGTGACTCACAGTATTAAAGGCAAATAGAAACTCTGGGGCTGAAGAACTCTTAGGGGGTCCAAATTGCAATGTGCAATCAATTTGAAGTTGTCTTTAGCCGCGTTTCCACTGGACTTATTTTGATCAAAGTAACTTTTCCCATTTTAAGTCCAGTGAAAACAGCCCAGTTAAATTTTCTCTCGGTTACTTTAACCGAGCCGAATGGTTACTTTTACCGGCCAACCTCTGCCCAGTAAAAGTGACCAGGTAAGTTTAACTGAGCCAATTATCCCAGTGGAAACGCACCACTCGGTTAAACGCGACTCAGAAAAAAACCACATCTGGCCTATGACGTAACACGTACATGCACTGTGCACTATGTCTGCTTCGTGTTGCGCACTAAATGTACACATGTACATGTACATGTTCGTTGTGTATCCGGCTCACACTTGACCCTCATGAGCCGTTATATTGCCAGCTCGGTTACTTTAACCATCGTCTCGGTTAAATTGACCGACTCAAAAGTCCGAGTGGGAACGACTGTCAAATTTGATCATTAGAAATGTAACCATCGTGTCGGTTAAATTTTAATCCAGTGGAAACACGGCTTTGCATACACACTGAAATTGTGTTGATAGATATGCTTAATGAAAACCACAAGGCAATCTGAGGTAGGGGTGTGTACAATGTATTACAGTTACATACATGTAGTAGTTCTCGTCATCAGTAATATCATGGCTTCCTCCATCATGTCCATGGTAACATGCAGAATGAAAGGCAACAGGATTGCAGGTATTAACACCAGACACCCTCACAAAACGAAAAACAAACACAAGTTGGGTGAACTAGCATACACAAACTGCTTTTAAACGACCAAAACTGCAACTCTTAGAAATCAAAGAGCGCCCTCTGATGTTTCGATTCCAGGAGGACCTTTCTCAAAGGCAAGTCCTGCTTCGATCGGACAGTCAGGCCGGTCATGATTTAAAAAGAAAAAAATCAAGCTGTGCGACTCAAACGTCAAGAATGTATGTTGCCATTGGCAACCCAGCCCCATCATTTCAAACGAGCACCATTGGGCAAAACAGGCAAAAGAATAACTCATAATTATGAAGCACCAATGCACCATATCATGTGATCAGTGTGGGGAGAGGGGGTTGCTACTAATGGTCCTCTGTAGGGTAAGGTGGCTTTTGGGAGGAAGGTCTACTTTGGCCTGAAGGGTCTGTGCAATAAATATCACAGTCAAGCTCATTTTCTGCTGTCATCTAGGGATCTGAAGTGTACAAACATACTGGCAAGCTTCTTTTTCTTAGTGGAGTCAGAAATTGGTCATCTGTTTTATCTTTAAAAATATCCTGATAAAAATGAGCGCGCTATTGTAAGGTCATGTCAGGAACCCACAGTTGAAAAATCATCAGAAAAAAAGAGATACATTTTCAAACTGCAAATCAATCCCTCTGGATTAGGTTTGATGAAAAAATAGGGAATCACAGACTCTGACCTCTGTCCATGTGGACAAATACCAAGCCATGAGCACGTCATTAACAAGTGCCCTGTGATGACACCCCCATGTCCACTTGCAGAAGTAGATCAACCAGAACTGGTCACCTACCTCAGTAACTGCCAATTTTGACTGCCGTGGTTGACATACGAGAGAAGAAGACTATTGTTCCGAGTTGTTTCCAGATTGTTTAGTGGGTCACAGGCACTAAAATGTGGCCCGGCGTAAAGTGGTTAAATGAAGGAGAATTGTAGAGATTTGTAGTGGCTATCAAAGCCAGTTGGCTGGAAACCAAAGCCTTAGCAAATGGGGTCAATATCAAGACCAATACGAGCACGGCAAAAGTGGCCTTGAAGAGTGGATTAGGTGAGCCACCAATCATGCAAGACCAGTTGAAACGAATGCAATTGGACTTCACTGTATCCCTTCATTCTAAGGCCTGACACAGTTTAAAATACAAGCCGTGTAATTGTGGCAGTCATTAATACCCGTTACACACATGTAGCACCATGCAGCTAGGTAGCAAAGGTTATGTGCATGTAAATCTAATGACTATAATAGGATCAACATGCTTGCATTGATTGAAATCAGATTGTATCAAAAGTATATCACAGACTTAATGGATCCACTCTGCAGAATCCACTTATGAAAGACATGTTCTTTTGAAGGTGATTCTTTTTCCTTCTTAATGTGAATGCTTTTTAATTATTTTCTTTTTGCAGCTTGCTATTAGCAAATAAGTATGTTGTAACTGTTACTACTTTCTGTCTACAGAGTGTGTGCAAGCAAGCTATTTTATGGCATTTTAGTGAATTAGCAGCATACATTTAATACCGTCTCAATGCACAATAAATCTTTACTTTGGACGGTTTGGTACAATGCATAACCCGTTCACTCCATCTCTCCACAGGTGTAGAACAGAGAGGTATCAGAACAGCTTCTTCCCTCGTTCAGCTTCTCTCTGGAATTCCCTTCCTGGTTCATGTTGTCCCCCAGGCTATATGTACGTGTAACGTCAATTCCTATCTCCAGCCTTCCCGAGTCCCTCTCCATCTCCTTCTTTCCTGAATGGCTTTAGCCTTGTTTTGGGCAAATTTGCATTAAAAGAAAATAACAAACATACACACAAATGGCCAGTTGTATTAAGTAACGGGTCGTGCATTATCCAGTATACACGGTACTGTACGTCCATGTATTTGTTTTGCATGGAGTGTACCGGTAGTTGTACAATATTATTGGAAGGCTGCAATACTGAACTGGTGTCTTTGGGTATTTTGCAATACCCTCCTAAAGGAAAATATTTTTAAATCAAGAGTCGATCTCAAAGCTGAGGACTGAAGTATGACATAGGACATGTTCACATCTGGACATGGAGTTACAGACAACTCAATGCATAAGGACCATTCCCATGACAATCATTATGACATGTATCATGCCAGTAAGTAGACAAAGCATAGGTATAATGTCAAATGTTTAGCTGTGAATGTGCAGTGTACAGCTAGGCTAATGGGCTACTTTCTTTTTTATCAAGCTTGAGAAAAAGTAGCTCCTGTATCCGAGCTGCCTAATATGAAACAGATGTATAACCAACTCACACAGACCATGTCAACGGTGACATCTCTCAATCCGCTGAAATATACACAGTCTTTGCTAACTCTTGCACTCACTACTAAAGGAGCTTGAGATTTTGAAGCCTAACCAACATAGAGGCGTGTCACTCCACAAGGTCTGTCTCACTGCAATGTATCAGGGATAAGATTGGTGCCGTGTTAGGCATCTCGGCATCAGTCATGAGAGACACCATTGCACTTGAACTCTACAAATTATACACTGAACTGCATAGACCCAGACCCCCCCCCCATGTCTGGTGAAAGAGAAGCCATGAGCCTGGGAACTCTCCTTGCATGGACAACTTCCTCAATTGGCTGGTTTAAAATTCCACCCTTAACCCTCACTCCCCACAACTTTTTTGTTGCTCATGACCCAAATCCTGCAAGATCCTACAATCCTTCAGTGTTAAAAGCCCCATATGACCCCAATCCTGCAATTTTTGAATTTTTGAAAGGAAATTTTGTTGAAAATTTTGAAAGGACAAAAAACTTCTTTTGTTTTTCTGTGGCTAATAAACTTTAAAATTACAATGTATAATTTTATAACCGCATGCCCCAAATCCTTTAAAATCCTATTTTGGTGTTTGTCCAATGGAGCCCCAATCCTACAAGATCATCCTCCATTACATTGGGCCTAGTAACCCATATCCTGTATTTCTCTACAAGTGACAAAACCGCATTATGCTCCAAATCCTACAATTTCCTGCAGTAGGAAACTAGGATACTGTAGGATTTGGGGAGGATAGGGTTAATCCTCTGAAATCCTCCCATACGCCTACATGTAGCTCCTGATCACTTCAATGATACACACAGCCACAGCCACTGCCTCAATTCCTTTTCTAATCTCCTGGCAGGCAAATCTCATACCATTGACAGTTGTCAAAATAAAATATCAATTGAATTTTGTACGAATGAAGTCAAAGAGTTTCTATGTCCATGTATGTTGTGTACAAGTGTTCATGTTTGTGGACTAGACTTAAAGCTTGAAGATAAAGGATGTGCCCTAAGAAATTTGTATGCCGTGACTCTTGTAAATTACCCCAAACCTCATAAGATTCTTTGGGGGAAAACTGATATGGTTATTTTGCTCATTGTTTCTAGATCTGTGTATTAATGTGTGGTACAATCAACCCTTTCTACTTCTTTACTGAATGTGTGGAATGACGACTACGTTGGCTTAGCTATAATATTAGCTATATATTATGGTAACACCGGCTGACTTGTCGACTTTCCGCATTTTTGCGGGGCAACAACTTTTCAATTTTGAAAAATCGTTCAATTTCACCAATGTCAGCTAACTAAAAATAATAATTGGTTTACCAAAAGTGAGTTGTTACTTGCTATTTACCTGCCACCAATTCTAGCCTTCAAGCTTCACAGACAACGCTCAATACATGTACCGGTACCTTGTATGGTTTCATACATGTTCTCTACCACTGCTGTGGGTTCTACAGGTAAATGCTCCACCACACCTGTATAGGCTGTACATTCTTTGCGGATTTTTTTTTCACTTTCTAAGAATAACAATTAAAAAGCGGATAGAAAAGTTATGAATAAATAGTGACACTGAAAGACAACTTGAAAAAGCAAAGATCCCTAAAAGGTAAACAAAAACTCCAACTGAAAGCAGTGGTCGGGCAGTGATTTTGATGGAAATGGAAATAGATGAGCTGATTGCTGACGTAAAAACAATTCCTAGACAGTTTTGGATTGTGCACTGTTGAGCCCTGCTCACACTATAGAGCCAATCCCCGGGGAACAAATCCCTGGGAAAATCATGGTGATTTTTCACCCCACCAACACCCCCGCAACTGTTCACACTGGACCCATTTGGTAACTCCCGGGGACCCTATTTCCCTGGGAATATGCACGGTTGTTTCACACTGACGATCAATACCCGGGGAATGTGTAAACGGAGGGCGCACTTTCTGAAGTTCCCAAATGGACGCAAAAAGGTGGGGTAAGTAAAAACCCATCGACGTTCGCACTAGTTGCTTTTCCCCTGGGGAAAACGTTAAACCCCAGGGTTTTCTCCTTCTATCCTAAAGTTCCCCAGGGAAAAGCTTTTCTCCAGAATTTCTTTGGTAGTGTCACAACTATATCCCCTGATGCGGTTAGACAAGGGGTTTAGGTAGGTGAGCAAAAGTCCAGCTATGAAGGGTCTTTAGAGAACCCCCCACACTAGCCTATTGACAAGACCTGGTCAGATTCCTGCACACTATCAAAAGATTTGAGCCTTGCTCAAGGTGAAATTTAGATTGAATACAAAAAAACAACAACACACAGACAGAAAAGGGCATTTAACAAGTGGGGGAAAAAAATGCCACGAAACTCCCAAAAACTGAGGCATTGCAAGCTGCGAAACAAAAATGTCAAAAATCCTGAAAGACTGTCCATACTTGGAGAAACTATCAATGGATAACAACGGGGTTGTCAAACCAATTTGACTTGAGTTATGTATGGACCACTTACAAGTGAATCTCTGGGGGAGGAGGGGGGGGGGGGGTTGAGGGGGGGGTGGTCCGAGCGGCCTGACCGGTCACTCCTTGGACAGGGTCACCATCAACTCCATGACCTGTGCGACGTTGTCGCTGCCTGTGTTCAGCACCGTCTGGGTCTCTACCACATGGACCTCCCGCTCCTGGGACGGTACGGAGGGGCTGAGCGCCGAGATGAAGTCGGCTCCTCGCTTGGCCGTGGCCTGATCCTAAACAGTACCAAGAAATAAGCCAACCCGGAAACATCATCCAATGATAGATATAATCTTCTCCTTCTCTCGTATGTCAATCATAGCAGTCAAAATTGGCAGTTACTGAAAAAAGGAGGATGCGGGCACCTTTTTTTTAGGGGGGGGGGGCCTTTTCCCAAACAATTCTCCCCACCCCTGAAGACAAGTAGTCTAATTTCAAGGCATTTTTAAGTATGGTACAATATGTAGGCTGTGCATGTGCGAAGTTCAACGGCTGGAAACAGCGAAAATCAATCAAAATTGTGTCTTTTTATCATCTTACCCCCCTCCACCCCCCACAAAAATGATGTGGTGGCAAAAAAATGATGGGGAAAGGGATGAGAAACTATTTAGTATTTTTACTTAAGGTGATATACAAAAATGTTGCAAACTGCTTACTGACTAAAATTACCAAAATGTAAATCTAAAATTTAGTGGGCCTGACGTTTCGATCCTAGCAGGACCTTTCTCAAAGGCACTCTGCCTTTGAGAAAGGTCCTGCTAGGATCGAAACATCAGGCCCACTAAATTTTAGAATATTTTTACTTGGTACCTTACCAAGAAATAAATGAAGCCGGCATCAAACGCCATCCAATGATAGATATATAACATGATTTTTGCATCGAGGAGATTGTACATTGAGAAGGGGTTGCCCTACCTGATGTGAAGTTAAACACCGGATGCTCAGTGCTTTGGCTGGATTCGATTCGAAAATGGCAAGGAAAACTTTGACTGGGCTGAGATGTGAACCAATGACCTCTAGTTTTGCACACCAGCGCTCTAACCATCTGAGCTACTCAGCCCTTAAATGGTGGGCTTCCCAAATATTCAACTAGTCTTTGCCGGGGTTGGGGCGCCAGTCAGAAGCACTTAACTATTAACTACCATATATCTCCAGGGATCACACCCCTCTTTCATTCAGATGCAAACAACCAATTGTTGTAAACCTGGCTACGGCAGCTCGGGGATCACACAAAGTGGATGCTGCTTTTCAAGGTCAAACAAGTAAAGCAAAAACGAAGTGGGCACTTTTGAACAAAATGAAAAATTGGCAAAGAAGACTTTGACTGGACTGGGACTTGAACCTGTGATCTCTGGACTAAAGTACCAGTGCTCTTCAATCTGAGCAATCCAGCCCTTAGACGGTGTTCTTCCCGAATAGTCAACTAGTCTTTGCCGGGGTTGGGGGCGCCAGTCGGGACTAACTGGACAAATGGCATGGACAACTTACTTGTTTGTTTGCGATCAGGACCAGGGGTACGTCCTTCAATCGTTCATCGGCCAGGAGCTTGTGCAGCTCTTCTTTGGCCTCTGGCAGTCGGGCCTCGTCGGCTGCGTCCACCACAAACACCAGGACGTCCGTGCCCTTGACAAAGTTCTCCCAGTAAGTCCGCACACTCTCCTGACCGCCAACTGCAAGTCATGATTTAGGTTCAAGTTCAAGTTCATATATTTCCGCAGTGTTTACAAAGAAATGCATGTACATGTGCACGTATACTTAACAATGTTCAAATGGCAAGTTAATACTGGGGAGGGTAACAAAAGAAGTTGAAGCTTGTAAACACGGGACCCTTACATTATGAGCTTGGAACAGAATGAGACTTCCATGTTTTGATTATTCATAATTAAAACAATTATCGGCTCAAAACATATGCTGTACTGTAAAAGAACATTGCCTACCAATCACACAACATACATTAGACAATTCAAACAACAAACAATAGACAAGGCATTTTCGACTGGACATAAGAAATTGTGAAGTGCGTCACTTCATAGAGCAAATTAAAGATAACAACATGACGTTTTGATCCTAGCAGAACCTTTCGCAGAGGCATCTCAAAGTTCTGATAGGCCATGTGGATTCTGCACATTGCTCATTGTCTTGCGACTGATCGTAAGTTACAATGAGTTTGGTGAAATCGACTACAGGGGTGGATTTTACAAAGCCTTACGATGCTTCGTAAATCAACTTACGATGGATAACCCATCACAAGCTGCGATACACCGTATGGTTTCTGCGCATCGTTGATCGTAAGTTACAATGAGTTTGGTGAAATAGACTACAGGGGTGGATTTTACAAAGCCTTTAATACGATGCTTCGTAAATCAACTTACAATGGATAACCCATCACAAGCTGCGATACACCGTATGGTTTCTGCGCATCGTTTCTTGTCTTGCAATTGATCGTAAGTTACGATGAGTTTGGTGAAATAGACTACAGGGGTGGATTTTACAAAGCCTTACGATGCTTCGTAACTCAACTTCTATGGATAACCCATCACAATCTGCGATACACCATATGGTTTCTGCGCATTGTTTCTTATCTTGCAATTGATCGTAAGTTACGATTAGTTTGGTGAAATCGACTGCTGGCAATAATACCTTCCCATATGTTGAGTGTCACTGCCTGTGTCTGTACACACATGACATTGAAGCCTTCAGTGGGGTCCGGTGGCCCTGAATTCTCAGCCTGTGTCAGGCAGCGGAGGAGACTACTCTTGCCGCAGTTGTCCAGGCCCAGCACTAGGATGCGCTTCTCTGGCAACTCCTAACAGAAAACCAACCAAACAAAGCTAACATTAAATTAATACATGTTTTGTAACATTTGATCTCCTCCTTGTTTGTTCCCCTTTCCCCCCGTGCGCGCAGTGCGATGTCCCGGACGTTGCTTTGCACTGTTGTTCAGGAAATAGTCGTAGGGCTCAATGCGTGCACACTTCCGCAGATCACTCCGCACCTGGTGACGTCATGCAGTTTCAAATCCAAGATGGCCACTCCAACTCGGCTCGTCGACCCGTTCTTGGTCAACTGAGGGGAATTTTCTCACTTTTCCCAAACGTGACTAAAACAAAATGACCAGTATTGGAATCTGTTATTCTCACTGAATCCTCAATGGGCGCGTGGGACGGTTTCACGGGTGTTTTGGGGGGTAAATCTGGGGATTTCGGTCTTTTTTTTTCTTCAAAGATGACATTACAGAGATTTCAGACGATGCAGGAGCATATGCATGTAGCCATGATCCTTGGACCCTACAGTCACCCGAAATTCAAAATTTCAAAATTCGATAAAAAAAGGGTGACTTGTCGGGTCCAAGTTACTCGGACTAGATTGATGATATTGTCAATATGACTTAAGTCAAATGTTGATTAATTCATCCTTCTTCCTCCATGGCTTAACCAAAGAAAAATACAGAACAAACAAACAAATTTAAGAAACAAACAATTTTTTGGGAGCGAGAAGTGATGTGCTAACAAGTTTTTAAAAAGCCGTTCCGACTCTAAGTTACTCGGGCCAAATAACGCACGGCTGCCGAGTGCTGTGGAATTCATCATCATGCTCATGGCATTCTTACCGTCGCCGTCTTTGCATTCTCGTTGCCTGACGCATTTCCCGCCTGGCCCTGTGCAGACATGGCCCTGTATCTGACGGCGGCGTAGACAGCCCCGGCAACCACGGCCCCGGAGCCGATGAAAACCGTGGCTTTCTTCCACAAACTCAGCTCTCCGAACCAACTCACTCCCTCCGCCATGTTTGTTGTCATAAGGACGAGCCGTGTGTCTATCCGAAGTCATGGGATACGGCTTGCAATGTAGCGCAGGTCTACGGGAAATGGTAGAAGCGGCTTGCCGAGCGGCTTCCTTTGACCCCTGTGTAATTGAAAGCCGTAGCCAATGCCGTTGTCCCAGTCCGGTTTTTTTTCCCACGAAGAGAGCCACGAATTTTTATTTTTTAATAATTATAAAAAAAAATTAAGAGGAACTTTTACCTTCTAGCTCTAATTTTCTCAAAGGAAGTCAGTTAGCAATGTGCAACATATTTGTTTATTACTTTTTTTTATATCAATTTGAAGGTGTCACTTCATCTTTGGTCGTGATGAAGACTAGATACAAATTACTACAGGGATTTTAGTTGGAAAGATTATCAGTTGCTATGCGATATCCAATGAATTTGAAGAGAGTCAATTATTAGAATCAATTAACATGAAAAGGGGAAAAAAACAATGTCATTAATGTTGGTGTCAAAAAAGACAGGGACAGCTAGCCGATCAAGGACTTTGAATTTGGGCCAATTCTAGGGGATTTACCTGCAACAGTTTGCTGGCGAATTTCATAATTATTACCCGTTTGTAATTTTCAGTTGCAGCTAGATGACCAATGACTTTGGACTGTGCTAAAAACTGACCATACACTTATTCCCATTACAAAAAAATGTAGTCCCCTAAATGATAAACCATTTTTGGGCCCAAAATATAATATATTTCAAAATTAAATTTGAAAAAAAAAAAATGGCCCAAAATATTTTTTGAAGTAAACAATTCCAAAAAGACATTAAGGGTTTGTTTTAATCAAAGATGGACACAAGATATGCCCAAGTTGAATCACTGAGTGGGTACTTTACTTAATAGTCTCAACAAAAAGGGCTTTTGCTGTTGCTGTTCATTCTCCAGCATATGGTCATGTCAACTTTCGGAAATTTTACCAAACAATGATTGAGACACGCATAGATGCAATGCCTGCTGGATTCTCGAAGACAAACACTTAAGGGCAAAATCTTGCAAGAAAATCTTGCAAGAGTTTGGTTGAAAATCTTCTTCAAAACCGAAGCCAACATGAATGAAACATGTGAGGACTTTTTTGTCCAAAATTGAAATATGTCAGTGACAATTCTGCCTCAAATCTGCAATTTGAAGCCAAGCTATATCATTTAATTTGTGTCCAAAATTTGACATGACCATTTCAAATTAGCATTTCATGGCATTTCTCAACAATAAAACCTAAATAAAATTCCACACTGCAATTTTATACACATATAAATTTCTCTTAAGACATAGTGCTAAAAATATATACAAACATTCACTGATTAGTCGAAGGGGGAAAAGCCTCTTACAGAAAATTAATATTATTAGCAGTCTCTAAAGCTGATAAAAGAAGGCATATCACACTGCACATGAAATATAAAGGCAGCTAAGGATTGGCAGGATCAGATCTGTTTTTGATCCTTCAAATACAGTTTTCAGGCATTCCTTTCATTTTTTTTTTACCATAATACATTTTTGGGGGAAAATGGAAAAAGAATCTGAAAAAAATCCTCTGATTCAAATCTGATTTTTGCTGTCAAAAAGTGACATTCACACAGTAAAAACAAGAAAAGAAATGCAAGAATCATTAACAATACTACTCCCTTTTAAGTACACCTACAAAAAAGCCAAACAGACACTTTTCAAACTAATCCTGAAAGACCAACTTGGGTATGACACACACTGATTTAAAACAAGAAAGATTTATCATCAAATATTTTAAGGCATTTAAGAATTGCTGACCGTCTTACAATTTCATCTCAGATTACAACAATCTGAAAAAAGGGGCCTTATTCAAACAAATGTGAAAGACAAATTTTGGGCGTGACATAATTTGGTATAAAAATATCAGACAACAATTCCTGAAATCTTTTAAATTTGTATTTAATCTACTGCAAGCCTTGTGTTTTTTTCTCTGGGATAATACTGTGAAAGGCTTATTATGGTGGGGATGATTTAATAGGACACAAACTCTCAGGTAAAGGCCAATGTTGCTTTACTAAAAATGGTGTGTTTTTTCTTAAAAATCAATCCCACATTAGTCGTTATTAATTTTCTGGATAAAAATATTTTTCATCTTAAAAAAACAAAAGGCACTCTATAATGAGGTCAGTTCTAGATCAAAATTATTCATGGGCTAAGCATGAAAAGCCTGCCTTGTGTAAAAAAGATTAAAAACTACATTGCGATGTGATGTTGATTGCTTTTGACTTGTATTACACAATTCTTTTCAAAGTATGAAACAAAAGTGAAGCTTGGGTTGGCAAGGCGATCCTATGCATCATGACCTTTTGCGCTTTGAAGCTAATTTTGGTGCTTAAGGCCTTCAAGGCCCTATACAACATTGGTAAAGGTCAAAAGATTGCCACAGTTTTTGTGTTAAATCATTAAACATTCAAAAAAAAACAATATTGCGAAGGTTTTAGCTCAAATGGAAATCTGAGAAAGTAGAAAAATGGAAAAAAAAAGTCACGGTTACGCACCGTTCTGTAGTGTAAGAAATAGTTTATTACTCGCGCGTAATAAACTATTTGTCAGTGTTCAAGTCAAGATTTCTTGAAAAGCACACTGTACAGCATCCCAGAACGTAAGATTTCTACATGAGGGTTCTATCATGGCCATCTACAAACTGTGTAAATTAGAAGGAAATCTGTGGACATAGATGTTTACCGATCTTCCCAATGTTGTATTGGGCCTTTAAGCGACTCTATAACATTGGCCCCTGCCCTGCCCATGATCACCAGTAATCAGCAGTCAGCCAAACTGTGCACATTAAAACTTGTTCTGGTTCTGCACTTTGAAAGCCTTGGAAACAAAATTCAAAGTGTTGAACAGTTCCCATTATAGCAGTAAGTGATGCATTGGTATAACCTATGTGAGCTGTACGTCGTAACAAGCAAATGTCCAGATGTATGCTCAAATCATTTCTGGGAAAAGTTGGTAAACATCTTCCTGAAAAGAAAAAAAAGGCGGTTAAACAAAGGTAACCAGCCGTAACTGCCCCAGTAATGTACAACAAGGTCGTGGGCCAGTTTTGCTTTTTCATTCAGCTGTAATAAAAAAAATTCCTCCTTCGGTAACATATACAGTATACGCCTCTCTTTGAACAGGGAAGCTGTGTTCTTCGATCTTTTGATCTGTGTTCATTTGAAGATATCCGACTGAACTACCTGCAGTAGTATCACAGATGAACCTGCGAAAAGCCTCACTTACATGTACTAAGTTCTTGCGTAATACAAGAAAAACTCTATCGCATGGTCTAGGACCAGAATTTCAGCAGAAAACAACATGTTCACATTGATTATAAGGGTGTTGCATTTACACATTCAACCCACTCAAAACAATGGTGACAACAACCTATTCTTAGCTTGCTACCGGTACCTTCACTAGAGATAGCCTGAAAAGATCCCAGCAATAACACTCTGGAAATCTAAACTGTGAAAAACTGTGTGAATGGGTCATGCTGCCGTGAAAAACAAAATTCATGGTGATTTCATGGACTCTTTCAAAAGTGAATTCAGCCTGAAGATTTCAACTCATGTGACCCGATGAGGACATATGCTATAAAGGTAGTGTAAAAAACAGTGGGAAAAACCCTGAATATCTAGGGCGGTAGGGTCCAGCCCGGGGGTGGGGGGTAATTCAATTCAAAAGGTGCTCTAGCCACATCAACACACAACTCATCTGTCAGGCAGTTGTGGTCTAGTCTGTGGAACTGTACATCACAGGCGTGCACAATGCAGCCATTTACCACCAAGAATGTGGCCTAGCTGGTGAAATCACTGTGATTTCACAGGTCATTTTTACAGTGAATTCACTGTGAAAGAATCTCGTCTCTGACCTGATAAGGACACCTTCGGGTCACTAAAGAAACTGTAAAAAAAAACCTTGAATATCTAGGCCAGCAAGCTCCAGCCTTGAGGGATGATTCAATTACAAGTAGGGCCCCCAGCCCCCATAGAGGTACTGTATGGTGTCCTTGTAACAGTCACTCCCAGATACTTCGAAACTGCCTCCAGCCATTTACCACCAGGAATGTGGCCTCAGAGATCACTGGTGAAAACACTGAGAAAATGCCATGAAAACTACTGGCCAACTGTGTGCAGTGGAATAGGGGTGAAAACACTGAATTTTCTTTTCACGGCTAAATGACAGTTTCACCCTGTTTTGGGGGTTTAGATGTTCACAACCGCTCTCAATAGGAATACTCCGATTTGCCAAATCGCCCCTCTCCTCCTCCTCCTCCTCCTCCTCCTCCTCCTCTTCTCAGGAGTTGTCTGTCTTCCTCGTCAGAGTCCTCGCTCTCCTCTCGCCTCCTCCCCATCTCCGCCGCCTCGTCGACGGGCGTGGCGGTCCGGCCCACGGGCTCCGGGCGGGCCATGCCGATCCTGGGCAGGGCCCCGCCCTGGAAGGACTGGGGGTGGGGCGGGGTGGGGTCCTCGGCGTGGTTGCCGGCGGCGACGGGGGGCAGCTTCTTCTTCTTGGGCTTCCTCAGTTTCTTCAGGAGCTTGTTGGGTCGCCTGGTCAGGAAGGGAAGGGAACAAACCTCTCCTCCGTGAATCTTTTAAGGTAGTGTATGCAGTTTGCGGGGGGTCAAAGAATTCACTTCCATACTTTGCCAACCTCAACGTATACACATAATGTAACACGGTTCAATCCGTCAACTATGTCACGAGAAAAACCGTGGAAACAAAATTAAATGCTAACTTTATTCAGACATAGAGGACGTTTTTTGTAAATGGAACACTTCGTTCCACCGATCACTTTGAAATAGATTTCCTCTTTAAACAAACAAAGGAAAAACTGACCGGGCACTTTTGAACAAATTGAGACCACTGGATTAACGTACCAGTGCTTTTCCATCTGAGCCATCCAGCCCTTAGATGGTGGCCTTCCCTAATATTTAACTATAGTAACTTATGATCAATTGCAAGACGATGAGCGATGCACAGAAACCATAGGGTGTATCACAACTTACAATGGGTATATCCATCGTAATTTGAGTTATGATACATCGTAAGGCTTTGTGAAACCCACCCCTGAATCATCCAAGTTTTATTGTCTTTTTTTTTTATTACATTCTCAACAGAAATCAATTTTGCATGAATTTCTGTTGCAATTGTTGTCACGTACTTTCTCTCGTTGCTGGGTGTTGACAACGCTGAGCTGGTGGCATTACCCAGAATGCTTTGCTTGATCTTCTCCTCCAGACTAATCCCTGGATTGGCCGCTCGATCTGGCTTAGCCAGCTTCAGAGAGGACCTGCGAAATGAAGGCATGGATAAAAGGTGAATAAAAACAGAGAAAAAGAGCAAGAAAGATACAAACGCAGCAGCAGAGGAACAGTTTGAGATGGAAAAAGAATAAGAAAGAAAAAATTAATGCTATCATCATATTAATGAGATAGTTTCCAGCTTTGTGCATGCTATTAAAAGTGCATTTCTTTTTAAAGATGTAAGCAATTTCCTCTGCACACAAAAAAATTGAGGAAATTAGACAGGCCATCGGGCAAAGAACTGACCATACAGTGTTTAGTCACACGTCGAGGAGAGCAAACCCTTTATGAAGTACATTCTCCTTGATGCAAATCATACTGTATCTATGAGAAAGGTCCTGCTAGGCTAAAAATATGTCAGGGCCAATTTCAATCGTGGACGGCCGGCAAGACAGACAGAAAACAGTATTACATTATATAGGCCTTGCGGCTCACCAAAAAACGACTCTTTCCAATTTCAATACCCATGGATCGAGCCCGAGCACAAGTCTATAAGCCCAAGTCTGAGTCTCAGTCACCTGCAATCCAGTCAGAGCTTTGATTTTCAAGTCATAACAAGTCTGCAGAATGGCAATAGGGTCATTCCCACTGCGTAAATAATCGTGATTTGAATCGCAATTCAAAAACTGGGCCTTTTTGGTTCGTGGTCAGCACACAGGCCAAAAAATCGCGTCGCAAAAAAAACGCGAGCCGATTGCGGTTAGCAGTTGTGGTCAAATGATGGGTGTGTCCTTGAGGGTGGCCCATGCAGGGAGAAAAGACAAGCACGGCACTTGTCAATCAAGAGTGTAAGCGACGCATTGTGGGATATCTAAACAAAATGCGTGATTCAGTGGATCGTTCCCACACACACCGCGTCGCAAATAAACCCGATTATTTGAAAAAGTCTCACTCTTAGTAGTGGAGTCCGAATCGCGATTCAAATCCAACTAATAATCGCAATTACTGTGTCCACAGAATTTGAATTGCGATTCAAATCTCGATCCAAATAATCGCGTTTATCTGGTGCAGTGCAAACGGCCCTAACTGTTTCCCGACCTCTTCGGGTTGCCGTTGGCGACCGAGAGCCCGTCATCGTCGCCCAGCTCCTCTCTCTCCTCCTTGTTGTACATGCGGCACAGGAGAGGCTCCAGCTCCTCCTTGGTCCTGCCGGGGAAGAGGAGGTAGAGGATGCTGCGTAGCTCCGACAGCGCAAACTTGCCGTGCTTGACCAGGCCCGAGATGAACTGAAGCTCCTGGAATCAGAAGAGACTCAGAGAGATGATGATGCGATTCTCATCGGGCCATGTTGCTAACAATCAAACTGTTTTTAACATACAATCATTCTGGGGGTGTATTTGCAAATTTTAGGTTTTTATGCTAATGAGAATTTCAATATTCATGAGCAAATTTGTGATGTCATTACAGGATCACGCAACAGGCACTCAATTGGTTGTGTACACAAGTTTCTGAAAATGGCTGTTTTTTCCTGCAGACCTATCCCTAAAGCTGTTGATCTACTACCAAAACGTATGCTTCATAATCATTTAGTGAAGGAGGAAAAAGGGAAACACCCAGGGCTCGTCGTTGCAAAAGTCACAACTATCGGATAGTTGTGACTTTTGCAACGACGAGAAAAGTCCTGTTCATGACAACTATTCATCTGGTAGCTTTGTGCTACGCTCCATACCTGTTCCTGAAGCTGTTTCAATCTATCACATTCAAACTTCCTGCGTAGGTCCTCCAAGGCTTGACTAATTTCTATCTCAAGGTTGTGCCTGTGGGAGAAAAAAAGAGTCATACTAGAGCTCAGTCTCACACGTCCAGTGTGAATAACCTCTGACATTCTCCTCTCTGGAACCATTACAGAGCCTGGCAGTCTGCGAGCAGCACTTGCTGGCTAGATTCTGTCCAGGAAAAATTCCCTGCTCACTGTCACTGACTCAAACAACCAACTTTGCCAATCGCAAATTCAATGAGGGTTTGCCCCATTCTTTTCAGAACCACACTCACTCACAAAAGAGAATTTACAGGGTGTCACCGCAAACCTATTTATCCTAATTAATAAACATTGAGTGCTCAGTGCTTTGCCTGATGCCTGATGAAAACATTCAAGGCAGCTCGGGTGGGATTCAAACCTGCGACTTCCGCTTTCTTAGTCCAAATGTCTTATAACCACTTGACCACCAAGCTGGTCGTGTGGTGGATCTGAATATTGTATAGCGGCAGGTACCACTTTGCATCATAGATATATATATAACCTTGAGCAGGGCAAACCCTCATTGAATAACATTCTCCGTGATGCAAACATCATACATCAATCATATGTCATATATCAATCGCAAACTATTACAAAACTGCTCTGTTCAGAGTCACACACTCCTTCTCAGACGAGATGTGTTACATGGAGTCACCGCAAAACTTCCATGTGGTACTTCCACCGTGCATACCTTCAAGTCCTATCTGCAAATCTGGACAATTTCAAGGGCTTGAACTTTTTACCCTAACTCCTTTGAGAGAAGAGCATACAGGTTGGTATTCCTAGTACAGGGGTAGGGTCTCTGTAGGAAATATTCACATTAGCAACTGCCGGTACGGAAGCAGCGTGCTGCCCGTTGCTGTCGAGTAAAATGGACAATGGTACTGAAAGGGTTGAAGAGATACATGTAATGTGAGAGCAGCGCACCTGAATTCCTCCATCTGCATGAGGTGCTTGTGTTTGAGTGCCACCCGCTTCAGTCTGGCCGAGGTCCTGCTCTTCTCGGTCTCCAGGAGTCTGTCCAGCTCCTCCTCCTGCTTGCTGACCAGCGTCTGCTCCCTCTCCGCCAGACGCTCGCGCAGACGCCGCTTGAACTCTTTCTCCTGTCGCTCCTTCTCCCCCTTCAGCTTGTTGTCCAGATTCTTGGCCTCCTGTCAAGTGGCCCCCCAAGAAAAATGCGACAAAAAGGGTTCTTATACATGGCAGGTCTGCAGTGGCACCATGTAATTAAGTCATTGATTTGGGAATGCTGCGATCTAAGGGCTGAATTGCTCAGATAGTGGTAAGAGCACAGGTACGCATCATGGGCTTAAAAAGACTGGTGCGATTTGATTTGTTTATTGTGTCCCCACACTGGTATGAATACACAGTTGACACTCAAGACGGATGAAGGGTCGTTGCCTTTCGGTGGAAAATCATCAAAAGAAATGTTCTCCAAACTCAGTAACTTTAACACTTGTCGTTAGAGGAACCCTAGGCCTCTTCCTAGGCTAAATTTGAACGTCGTCATCATCATATTTAATGGAATATTAATTTGCAAACCCTCTTTCTCGATTCAATTACTCTCTGCCGTCGACCATAAAAATAGGGGAGTTTGAATCGCGATTCAAACCGCGATCAGAATAATAGCGTTTATTTGGTGTAGTGGGAACAGCCCTTCTATTTCACCTTATCAAGCAGGCAGGTTAGATAGAATGAGTACCAAAGCGTTTAGTATTTGTAGTACTCCTACCTTTTGGTGGGTCTCGATGACTTTCTTGCAGTCAGCATTGCGAATGATACCAGTCTCTGTCATGCTATCTAACATGCTCATCTTGAGCTGCCAGAGAGCCTTCTGCTGTTCTTCTATTGTTGCAATCTGGAGAGAAGTAAATCAGAATAATCAGAGAGATCAGAGAGATCAGAGAGATCAGAGAGATCAGAGAGATCAGAGAGATCAGAGAGATCAGAGAGATCAGAGAGATCAGAGAGATCAGAGAGATCAGAGAGATCAGAGAGATCAGAGAGATCAGAGAGATCAGAGAGATCAGAGAGATCAGAGAGATCAGAGAGATCAGAGAGATCAGAGAGATCAGAGAGATCAGAGAGATCAGAGAGATCAGAGAGATCAGAGAGATCAGAGAGATCAGAGAGATCAGAGAGATCAGAGAGATCAGAGAGATCAGAGAGATCAGAGAGATCAGAGAGATCAGAGAGATCAGAGAGATCAGAGAGATCAGAGAGATCAGAGAGATCAGAGAGATCAGAGAGATCAGAGAGATCAGAGAGATCAGAGAGATCAGAGAGATCAGAGAGATCAGAGAGATCAGAGAGATCAGAGAGATCAGAGAGATCAGAGAGATCAGAGAGATCAGAGAGATCAGAGAGATCAGAGAGATCAGAGAGATCAGAGAGATCAGAGAGATCAGAGAGATCAGAGAGATCAGAGAGATCAGAGAGATCAGAGAGATCAGAGAGATCAGAGAGATCAGAGAAATTAGAGAAATCACAAATAATACCATTCTTAGGGGCCACTCAAAATTTTCCATGTACTGTATTTAAATTTCGACTTTTTTTCCAAAATTTGTTTAACCCACACACCCCTAATTTCAATTAAAAAAAGTTTTTTATTTTTTTATCAAGCAAATTGTACATACATTTGATGTTAATTCAAACACATGTACAAATCTATTAAAATGCAACACAGTATGACAAAATGATGGCTGATATTGAAGTATTGATTATGCATGGTGAAAGATACGTGTACGGCGTGATGACTGATGGTCTCCCTTTTGGGAAAGCTGGCGCAACCCGCACGATATGTTAAAAGGCAAGGCAGAATGATAACTTGTGTCCGGATTTTAATATGAAAAGTGAATTTCGATTTTCAATTTATTTCCTTGACCCACCCATCAACATTATCGAAAAAAAAGTTGAAATTTAAAAACATTGAAACATTTTGAGTGGGCCCTTAGATAGCAAAATATAGCTACATTTACACTGGACTTATTTTAAGTCCAATTAACTGAGTGGTCAATCATGGTAACCTTAAAGAAGAATGAAACCCAGAGAAAATAGTTGGCTTATCTCTTTGGTTGATAAAACCAACCTACAATTACCCATGTGCAACTCACCCATGAGTTTCATAAAGAGGGAAAAATCATGGAATTCGGTGGTCGAATTCGCGTTCCCTGTACCCGCCATGTTTTTGAAATTCCCGGCAGGTCACTGCGGGGGGTATGACATAATGACGGGTAACCCCCGCATGGGCCCGGACGGACGTATCCCTACAGTACAAGTAACATGTGTGTACACAACACATGTATACTGCGTGCAGTTTATATACACTCGCGAGCATGAACGATGGTGTACTGCCAGGCTTTTGGTTGTAACAATGCCAGCGGAAAAAAAGCTAGGGAAATCTGTCCATGCAGTTCCTAACAAGGCCAAGAGACCTGAGTTGTTTGGGAAGTGGGCTGCGGCCATGAAAGTAGAAAAATTTCTCAATGTCGGCTACAAATATAGTCGAAATGACGTGATTTGTAGCGATCACTTCACGGAGGAGTTGGGATCGAGGTTGACTTGCGGGCCAAACTCACCGGCTCAAAGCCGAGAAATATACTGAAAGAACATGCCGTTCCTTCAGTATTTTCACATCGACCAGCAGTGGCATCACGTTCATCGACAGCTTCACGAATTGCCGCATTGGAATCCAGAAAGCTGAGTTAATTTTGATGTTTTTCCTGTATGATACGATCGACTTTTGATGTATGTTTTCGTTTCGGTCCTAGCGTGATTTTTCTCACATGCACGTTCTGTCTAGTCTTTCTCGCAGACCGCTTATATGTAACTCATGGAGGGTAAACTCCATGGATATACATGTATTGTACCAATTACCATGGAGGAAGAAGGGGGATATACGTACTGTGCCGTATTTTTATTTGTGCTGCAACAAGAACATGGAGCTAGGCCTAATTTACACGTTATCGGAACGCGACTCCAGTCGCCCACACTGTTTATTCCCTGGTCGCTGACCGCAACTCCTGTCACCCAGCGCTATTGTGTGCATAGCATACGCTGGGAAGTGCATGACCCCTGACCCCCACTAAGCTCCACACAGCTTCGCTAACGTGTACAACTTAAATCTCTCCAAAACATCGACCATCTCTTGAATCATTTCTCGTATTTTCCTATTAAAATTACGCCAGCTGAAACAAAAGCCGGACACAGTGGGCTCCCAGTCATAGTTGTCGAACCTTTATTAAACTCAGCCCCTGGTGTATAAGTTATTTTAGGCCTACTTGTTTAGCTGTTATAACAGGGCGCCATTCGGAGAATCAAAATTGCGTAGCGTTTATTTTGTTACAGATACCAACGTAATGTACACGTGTACAGTCTAGTAGTACATTACAAGTAGGACACAACGTGTACATTGTACACGTGTACAGTACAGTAGTAGTGTGTACATGTACTGTACATTACATGTAGTACACAACGTGTACGTTGTACGTGCACTGTACATGTACATGTACATGTACATGTACAGTACAGTCCGTGCAACGTATGCAATCAGGAAGCCGTGAAAGTGTTTGTAGATCAAGACTATACGCAATCCCCAAGAATAATTCAAATAATGACCAAAGCGAAAAACAATAAATCTGCAAAGGATTATTTTCTCACACATTGAGGTATAATTCTTTTTTAAATGTTGATTAATATTTGTAGTTTAAATTAAAATGATTGAACAAGCCTAACTGACCAATCAGACAGGGTCGTCTCCGCCGTGATGTCATACCCCCGCAGTGACCTTCCGGGAATTTCGAAAGCATGGCGGGTTGAGGGAACGCGAATTCGACCACCGAATTCCATGATTTTTCCCTCTTTATGAAACTCGTAGATGAGTTGCACATGGGTAATTGTAGGTTGGTTTTATCAACCAAAGAGATAAGCCAACTATTTTCTCTGGGTTTCATTCTTCTTTAAAGATACAGTGAAACGTCGCTATAACGAACGCCGATACATGTATACCAAACATTTGGCTATAACAAACATGCTTTGGCTACCGATCTTTGTGTACAAGATACGTGGCCGCAACTGCTATAACGAACAACCGCTATACCGAACAACCGTTATACCGAACAATCTCATAGATCCCGGGATGTTCATTATAGCGATGTTCCACTGTGCTAGACTTGTAGTATTCTCTAGCAGAGTATGTACAAAAGCCATTGGTTGAAAACAATTCTAGGTTTTTCTCTTCAAATCACATCCCCGATTGCATCTAGTATTGTGAGTATCAAGGACTATTACCTCTCTGGATCTCTCCAGTTGTAGCTTAGCAACCAGGGCTCCAAGACGTTCCTCCTGCTCCTTGAGTGCCCCGACTTTGGCCTGCATCATTTCAACTCTCACCTGGTTTGGTTTGGACGAAGGAAAGCAAATGACGAAATAACCAACAATCGACTGTGCAGATATACAGCACTTTGTGCTATAGTAGAAACCTCGCAGTGAAAAATTTCTGCCAAAAATGCTGCAATTTTAGAGAAAAGAGTTGAATAAATCGCTTTCAACTCACCGAGATCTAAACGTTTTTTGTTTTTTTAGGGGGGGGGGGGGACAATTTTGTTGAATGCTGCATTTTTGGGTAACAAATGAAGCGGTTTTCACGATTTTCTCGAGACTCGGTTGACGGATTGAGCTGAAATTTTCACAGGTGTGCTATTTCATGCATATGTTGGATCAGACAACGTATTGATGCTCGACCAATGTTGTGTTTTAAACACAGCGGTGATGGTTTGCGGAGAACCCGAGAGCCAATTACCGTCTCCAGCTCATCCTCCATGTCCTCCGCGTTGCTGGCCGACAGCAGGGCTATCCTCTCCTCGGCCTGCTTCTTCATCAGGTCGTGCTGGGTCTCCTCCTCCGCCTCCTCATCCTCGCTCTCGGCCAGCTGTCTCTTCCGCGCATCTCGCTGTGGAGGCAAGCAAGGATCGCCGGCAGAGTTCATCAGTCTCAAGGCAACGGACAATCTAACTCGGGGGGGGGGGGGATTGTAAACTGGGGCTAACTCAGATAGAGTGCAATTACAGACCAGCAGCCTCGGGGTACATGGGTCGATGGAATGATTTTTTTTTAAACAGCTCACAGGGCTATTCTATTTGATATACTGTGCGAGTAGGCCTATTTCTAGTCATTCTGATTGTCATTGTGGTTGAATTGACTCTGACTGGTGCGCCCACTCCGGCAAAGACTAGTTGGGACTTGGGAGGCCACCATCTAAGGGCTGGATAGCTCAGATATACTAGTACGCAAAACCAGAGGTCTTGGGTTCAAGTCCTGGTCCAATAAATGTTGACATTGTCACCTCATTTTCACAGTTTAGATGTTAAATAAGACTTAAGGCTTTGCATGGTGGGTGAAACAATATAGGAGGGTTTGCGGTAACACCATGTATAAGGTCTCTCAAAGAAAAGGTGTGGTTCTGATGACGGCCAGAGCATACTCAGCTTCTTTTCAGAACACATCTCTTCTTTAAAGGTATACAGAAATCGAAATTAACTTGGGGTTAAATAAATCGGCATTGTTATAAAACCCAACGTGTCTATCCTTTTTGAGACCAAAAATGATTAATTTAGCACACAAAAAACGCTATATTTTGGTCCGAAAATTGTGCGCCCCACTTTCGAAACAAATGTACTACGTCACATACAGAATGTGTGGTCAGCCTTGAGGTCGTGAACTTTGCACCGGCACTGCATTGTCTCTATTGTCTATCAGCCGTAAACACCGCACTGTCACATGCACAGTAGTGCACTTTATCGTCTCAGCATTTTGATCGCCGCGCTCGACTGCTTTTAGTCTGTATGTGACGTCACATGCTCACAGGGAGACAGGGGCGTTTTGTTTTTTGTAAGTTTTTTTTTATAACTTTTTTCAATGTTTTGGGGCGAAATTAGGTGCTAACAAAATTTCTAAAACTCAATCCTGTATTGATTATATTGTGAACATTACCTAAGTAGAGTTTTTAGAGTTTTTTTTTTCAAATCCTATTTCTGTAGACCTTGTACATGGTTTCACCGTCCTCCTATATTGGTGTTCACAGTGTGATTTGGCCACGGGGCCATGCGGCGGTATAAGCACCTTTGTCTCCAAGCCTTGCTTCTTCTGCAGTCGCTCCATCTGGTGGGCCCGCCGCTTGGTCAGCCTCTCCTCCAGCAGCCGCCGCTGTCGCAGCTTGTTCAGCGCCAGGCTGCTCTGCAGCGCCACCTGCTGTTTCTCGTGCTCCTCCAAGATGCGACGGCGGTCCTCCTCCGAGATGGCCAGCTGGGAGGCCAGCACGTGCCTGAAAAAAACAACCCAACTAATGACGAAATCAGCGAGCAGAGGATCAGAGGACGGGGAATGGCAGGGCCCTGTTTCCCCAAAACCCAGCTTAGGCTCAGGCTCTGGCTTTGTCTGTCTTTCTTTGTCTTTCTTTCGGATATGGGAGGTGGTGGTGGTGGTAGCGGTGGTGGTGGTGATGGTGGTGGTGGTGTTGGTGGTGGTGGTAATGATGGTGGTGGTGGTGGTGGTGATGGTGGTGATGGTAGTGGGGGTGGTGGTAATGATGTTAATGATGATGGTGGTGGTAGTGGCGATAATGATGGTGATGGTGGTGATGGTGGAGGTGATGATGATGGTGATGATGATGGTAATGGTGATGGTAGTTGGGGTGGTGGTGATGATGGTAATGAGGATGGTGGTGGTAGTGGTGGTAATGATGGTGATGGTGAAATTGGGTCCAGAAGACTGAAGAGAAATGGCAGACGACAGACAGGAAGGGGACTTTTTCTTACCCGACTACTTTCTCCTCATGTTCTCTGATCATTTGTTGTTCCTGCTTCTCTTCGTTCTTCCTCTTGATCCATTCCTGCCGATGTTTGGCCAGACGTTTCTGCCGACGACAAAACAATTGTCACGTTGGCTTTCAAATGAACCAATCAAATACGCATACAGGAGGTTTGTGGTGACGCCATGTACATCATCTCTTAAGAGAAGGAGTGTGGCTCTGAAAAGAGCCGGTAACTCAATGTTGGAATATTTTTAGGGGTTTTGTCGGATTTCGCAGTTGCCATTGAAATTTAGGTCATCGAATTCAACAAACAACTGTCGTTTTCCTCTGTTGTTGCAATATGCAAAATCTTTGTGCTGAAACTCAGCGCTAGCTCTTTAAGCACCAAATCCTTGCTTACACGATCCACGACATGAATTCTGCGCTCACAGCATCCCGTAAGTGTCCCAGAATCGTGTGTTTATAAGCAGAGCCATGAAATTGGGCCCTGGTGATCCAGTGGCTGCAGCCAGTGCCCATAGAGCCGTGTGCTCTGTCCATCTTTCCCAGTCCCGTGGACATGGCCTTGTACCTTGAGCTGCCTCTCCTGCTTGAGTTTCTGCTCCTCATGCTCCTCACTCAGGTGCTCCATGTCCCTCTGGTGCTGCTCAAGTATTTCATTCTTCATGCGTTCGGTCATGCCTGTGCAGTCGAGACAGTATTCATGCAAGTTCAATCGCTCAGATTCTGGGGGTCCTTCCTGTATGTGATCATTGAGGATATCCCAATCTCACAAATGGCCTTTCTATGGTCTTCTAGTCGTATCACTATGACTAAATCTTGCGAACATAATGTGACATTGGATGAGGCCGGACAATGTGCTGTGACGTCACATGCCATGACATGTCAAAGAATGACATGGCATGAAAGGACTGATACAACAACATGACAACATGATATCATGTTGTGAGATAACATGACACAAAAACTGTTTGAACAAAAAAAGACAGTACATGACATACTATGATACGACCTTACTTTAGTATGATTTGAAATACCTATAGCATGACAAAAAAAGACATGACATGATATGATGCCTAAATAGATTAACATCGTATAAAAGGACAAATGACATAACGAGAGATAAAACAACATGGCATGATATGACATGACATGGCTTAGCATGACAATTACTAATGACATGACAGAAAATGACATAGCATGACATTGTGCCATCTTACACAAGACACTTCATGACAGGACATGGTAAAAATGACCAATGGCATGACATCAAATGACATGGCATGACACGGTGCCATCTTACACGAGACACTTCATGGCAGGACATGATAAAATGGCATGACATCAAATGACATGGTGCCGTATTACACAAGACAATGGGACACTTCGTGACAGGACAGCACGTGACCTGAAGGGTGACACTCACCATGGCCCATCAGCTCCTTGAAGAAGCCTTCCTTGGACCTTGTGAGCTTGTCCTTCGTCCCGGTGGCCAGTTCCTTGTGCAGCTCCTCCAACTGCTTGGCAGCATCGTCATCCAAGGACAGTTCTAACTCATGCATCTCGCTCCGCTGTGAGGAGATGAGCGTCAGCTTGGCGTCCATGTACTGAGAAGGGTCTGTGAATGGCAAACAGTAATTAGCAAAGACTTTCTCACGCATGAAGTATAGGCCCTATATTGACTGCTAAACATATTGAAAAATTGGTAAAGAAAACTGGATCGGGACTTGAACTCGAGACCTCTGGATTAACGTACCAGTGTTCTTACCATCTGAGCTACTGTATCCTGCCTTCACCAATAGTCAACTAGTCTTTGCCTGGGTGGGGGCACCAGTCAGAAACATTTGACCATTTCTATCTCCATGGATCACGCCCCCCCCCCCCCCCCCCCCCCCCCCCCCCCCCCCCCGTCATTCAGATGCAACCAAGAATTCATTGTAAACGTGGCTTTTGGAGAAAAAAAAACATGCTTACCAGCCTTAAAGCCCCTACACAGCATTTGCACAAATCCAACACGGTCCATTAGCAATTACCGATGACCGTTTCAAGATTTACTCACAATTTTCCGGTTTTAACGCACAGTGGCGCTATTGCAAATTCTACTAGGTGCATTTTACGATCCTCGAAGCTGACACAGTCTGATGAAAAAAATGAGCCAGTTTTCACCATTTTTCTCGCGACATGTGGTGGACGGATTGAGCTGAAACTTTCACAGGTGTGTTATTTCATGCATATGCTGGATTGGACAAAGTATGGATGCATTTCTAAGACCTTTACCAATGGTGTGTGGAGTCCTGTGGAACTTACCCAGGTTGTTATTTTCCATTTTGGAGCCTTCTTCCTTCTCAAACTGATCCAGGTGCAGTTTGTGCTCTCGTGCCTTGAGACGAGACGGACGAAAGAGCGAGAGAAATCATCAAGAACCGAAAGGAACCTGTGAGTTGTGAGTTACCGACATTGGACAAACCCTATGCGTCCAGTGTCCCAAAGAAATCTACAGTAGGTCAATCATTTCTGACAAATTCCATTCTGTGAAATGAATTATTTGAACTGCTGAGAACAGGTAAACGCTATAGGACTATCCGAGCTAATTCCAATTGCTTCCTGAACAGTTTTTATCCCAAGTTTGGCATCTTAATACATGTAGCTGATTATGTTATCTATTAAAAGGCATACTCAATTTATTAATATCAATCATTGCTTTGCTGTGATTGTTCACTATGCAAATGGAGTAGCTTTGCGGTGACACTGTGCAAAATGTCTCTTTTCTGAAAATAACCGGAGGAACTCGACGTTTTGAACAGTGTACTCTGTTCGTCTTCAGGAGACTGCTGGGGACGAACAGAGTACACTGTTTGAAACGTTGACTTCCTCCGGTTCTTTTCAGAACTACGCATATCCACACAAAAAAACATTTTTACATGGTGTCACCACAAACCTACTCCTGCTATCCTCACCATAAAAATCTTCAAATCTCATCTAACTACGGTATGCAAATGTACGCAGAAATTCCATTGGGTTTTTTTGGGGGGGGGGGCACAAAAGAAAGCCACAATGGGCCTCACCCTCTCCTCCAGCTTCCTCCTCTTGAGCTCGCTCAACCTCTTGTGGAGCTCCTGCTCCCGTCGCCCCTTGTCCTTGTCATACTCGGCCTTGGCGGCCATGAACTCCTGCCTCAGTCTCTGGGTGAGCCGCGCAGCCTCCGCCTCCGTCAGCCTCTCGTCTCTCTCCAGCTCCTCCACGGCGCCCATAGACTGCACCACCAGCGTGTTCAGGACCTGCCGGCTGTACTCCGTCTGCGACCCCTACAGTGCATGGCGGGGTCAAAGTTCAAGGGTCAGTCACCATTCCAGTATGACTTTACTGGTCCTCCTACAGAGGTTTTTTTTCACACGGCGTCACTTGACCGCAGGAGCGGTCCAAATCCGCGGAAGCACTTGCAAATGTCGAGTATCTCCATTGGACATTTTGATGACTCGAAGGCGTGCGGCGTTTCCGCGTACATCCGCGTGAATTAAACGCTGACCGGCAAAAACCATGTGGCTGAAAAAACCTCTATACATCCCACTCTCACAACCGACAACAGGCCTGGTCCATCACTTTGGAATGCTCTCTCCCTACTGAACTCAGAAATGAAAACACCCATGTTTTGAATGTCTGGGAAATGGATGTGAAATAGGATTTGAAAAAGAACTAAAGACTCTTCTCAGGTAATGTTCACACCATAATCAATAACGGATTTTATATTGTCTTTTTTTTAGTGTTTAATTTTGCCTCAACACAAAGTGGGGCACACAATTTTCAGACCAAAACACCACATTTTTTGGTAAATTAAGAATGTTTAGTCCCAAAATGATAGACACGCTGCGTTGGGAGTCAGTCAACTCGGTCCGTGACCAACTCGGTCTGTAACCAACTCGGTCCGTAACCAACTCGGTCCGTAACCAACTCGGTCCCTATGGGGAAAAATACGCACAAAAAGCTGTTATTTAACCCTACATGTATGTTAATTTTGATGCCCATACGCAAGAAAAACAGTTTAGTATTAATGGGACGCCATAAGAAGGACATTTGGCACTGGTTTGAGTTTTAAGACTATTTACATGTATTACAGCATGGGATAATGGTGGTACACAAACAGTGGACGCTAGCCTGCCAGTCAACGCCTCTCACCTTGGATTGGGCCAGGGACCGTCTCTTGGCCAGCTTCTCCTCCAGCAGCATGCGTTGCCGCGACAACTCGTCGTCCATGGCCGTCTCGAGGTCGGACACGTTGCCACGGTGCTCCCGCAGCAGCCGCACTGCCTGGCTCTCCTCTAGCTTGCTCTGCAGGATCACCTCGTCCAAGTGGCTCTCTTGGGCCGCCTTAATGGCCAGGCGTTTGCGGATCGCAATTTCCTGTGTGCGAACATGAAATATGTAAGCATTTAAAGATAAAGGTCAATGATGTCTCATCGCACACGTACTTAAAAGCCGTGTTTCCACTGGACTAAAATCTAACCGAGACAATGGTTAAATTTCAAAAAGTTAAATTTGACTGTCATTCCCACTTGGACTTTTGGGTCGGTCAATTTAACCGAGACGATGAATAAAGGCCCTATACAAAAAAGGTAAAGGTCGAAAGAGTGCCGCAGTTTGTCTGTTAAACCTAAACATGAATTCCAAAAAAGAAATCTTGCGAAGGTTTGAGTTCAAATGGTAATCTGAGAAAGGTAGACAAATGGGAAAAAAACGTCAAGGTTTTTCGCACCATCTGTTTGAGTGAAGATTTCTCGAGAAGTACATGCAGCATCCCAGACCGTAAGATTTCACTATGAAGATTCTATTATGACCATCTACAAACTGTGTAAATCAACTAAAGGAATCTGTGGACATCGATGTTTTCCGATCTTCCCAATGTTGCATTGGGCCTTTAAGGTAACTGAGCCATCAAATCTAAAACTGCGTTTAGTCGGGTGCAATTGCAATACTCGGTAAAACGTGAATAGGTAAAAGATTGAAAAGAACAAAATTCAAAAAAAAATCATTTTTTCAATTAGTTTAGAAGTTCTCAATCAGCTTTTCATTGATTTGTTTGACTTGAATTGAAAAAAGCTGTATTCAAATTGTGTGATCCCCGAGCTGCCGTAGCCAGGTTTACAACAATTGGTTGTTTGCATCAGAATGAAAGCAGGGGGGGGGGGGTGATCACTGGAAATATACAGCAGTTAATGGTTGAATTGCTTCTGACTGGCGCCCCCACCCCGGCAAACACTACCGGTAGTTGACTATTTGAGAGGAGGCCACCATCTACGGTAAGTTGGGTCCATTGCCTAAAGAGGCAACAAATTTCCCATTCTGGCAACTTGTGTCCTGATCAGGAAACCTTTACAATCCTGTAGATTTTTTTCCCAAATTTGGAAACCCACATGTACAGTATAGGTACAGTACAGTACAGTATAGTCACGTGACAATATTTTCAAAAAAGGAAACACTGGTTATGTTTCCTGAGCTGGATTTCACAAAGCCCTACGATGCATCGTAATTCAACTTAAGATGGATAACCAATCGTAAGTTGTGACACACCGTAGGGTTTCTGTGCATGGCTCATTGTCTTGAAACTGATCGTAAGTTACGATGCGTTTGGTGAAATCGACGCCTGATCAGGAAACACATGTCACATGACAATGTTTCAAGTAATGGAAACACTGTATACCGTATGTTTCCTGATCGGGAAACATTTGCCCTGAATGTGTTTCCTTATCAGGGAACACTGTGTTTTTGTTTCAAGAGAGGGGAAACATCTCAGACGACGGTATCTAAAAATTAAGCATTTCGAATACAAAAAACTTGCATGCTTGCTTAAATATATTTCCATAACACAAAATTTTTTAAAATCTGAAACATGTACTGAAAAATGGCCAAAAATCACGTTTTTGTGAGGGGGCCAAAAACATGTCCAAAATTGGGCCAAAAATCAAGTTTTTTTGAGGGGGCCAAAAACGACTTCAACTGGTCTACCGAAAGTCTGATCCGTGTCAGAGGGTTCTCAGCTACCTGAGGAGTCATTTTCAGAGAAATCTGGGAAAACTGATTTTGGGTCAAAAACTTAAAATTCCGACAGGAGCGGACCTGTCGAACATGTCCAAAATTGGGCCAAAAATCAAGTTTTTTTGAGGGGGCCAAAAACGACTTCAACTGGTCTACCGAAAGTCCGATCCGTGTCAGAGGGTTCTCAGATACCTGAGGAGTCATTTTCAGAGAAATCTGGGAAAACTGATTTTGGGTCAAAAACTGAAAATTCCGACAGGAGCGGACCTGTCGAACATGTCAAAAATTGGGCCAAATTCATGGTTTTTTGACATTGTAGGGCTTTAACCCCGATTTAACCCCGAGACTTCTGGGTCAACACACCAACACTCCACAACCAATGCTCCATCATGCACCCGTGGTCGAAATACTGTAAAATTAAGGCAAATATTGTCAGTGTCGATTGGGCAATTTGCTACAACCACCATCTCAGGTCTGTGTCCTATTATTTTTAAGTCCAGGGTGAATGCAGCTTTTACGGTACATACCTTTCTGACTTTCTCCTGTTCTTCGTCCTGGCGAAGTTTCAGGAGTTGCATCACCTCGTTCTTCTCAGCTTGGTGCTGCTGCTTCAGTAAGGAGACAATCTCTTTCCTCTCCTGCCGAAAACAGAGGCCAAAGGAATGATTAGGCTTATCCATAGACATATATACCGGTAACCTTTAGATAGTCAGCATCTATTAGAAACAACGTCAGGATACTGTAATGTTATGGGGGACCAGACTAGCATCAAACTATGGGCGGAAATAAAGAGCACTGCCACCATCTATAGACATACATGTATATACCGTAATCTATAGACAGTCAGCGTCTATTAGAAACAATTACGCATTGCAAACAATGTATAGTACGTATACGGTATATAGTACGTATATGTATGGAAATCATGTATATTTTGAATCATGAGTAAGAGCTCTGCTGTAAGCCAAATTGCCACATATTCAACAATTAGACAACGAAAAAGCTACGCCCTGAGCTTTATATTACCTCCTCGTTCATTTCTTGTGTCTGTTTCAATGTGTTGCTGTATTCCGTCTTGTGTTTCCTCTGAAGTTCTGCAAGTTTCACCTGCAGAAAATGGATGAAATATTAGCTTACATTCCAGCAATCACAGCAATTTCTTGCCAAAGTTTCAATGTCCAAATTTGACCTTCATAATACTGAACTTGATACATGTAGGTGTAAACAAGGTCTATTGGCAATCTCTGAGGTTTAAGGAACATGAAGTAAATACAAATTAATTGCTGCAAACCGACTGCTTACTGAGTAAAATGACCTGCAATACATAAATCTCAAAAGTTAGAGGGCCTGACGTTTTGATCCTACTTTTCTCAAAGGCCTTTGAGAAAGGTCCTAGCAGAACCTTTCTCTGAGAAAGCCCCTGTCTCTGCCTCTTTATCTTTCTCTAAGAAAGGTCCTGCTAGGATCAAAACGTCGGACCCACTAACTTTTGAGATTTGCATTTTGGTAAATTTAGTCAGTAAGCATTTTGGTATATTACTCAAGGTCAGTTATAGATACAAATTATTCATAATAATAATAATAATAATGAGTTTTCTTGTATAGCGCCAAAATCTGCCAAAAATGTACGCTCAAGGCGCCTTCTTGATTTCAAACTCAAGGTTAGTTATAGATACAAATAATTCATACTTTCAAAAACTATCAAAAATTAGGAGGGCCTGATAGTGTTTCGATCCTAGCAGGACCTTTCTGCCCTCCTGATTTTGGATCTTCATGATCTACCTTGTTCTGACTGCTGAGCCTGACGATCATCAGCCGGCATTCCTCCTTGTACTCGTCCTCCAGCGACTTGTGCAAGTCCTTGACTCTCCGCCGGAACTTCTTGTTGCACTTCTCGCCCACCTTCTTGGGCACGGCTGCCTCCCCCGTCCACTTGTTGACCAGGAAGACGCTAGCGTCCACCATGCTGTCCAGGTGCTGCTGCTCGAGCTGGACATCAATGGTGATGGTCCACCAAATGTCCAGACTGTAATGATAGCCGATAAGGTTTGCATGGTGGAAATACTAAGTGGAAGGTTTGAGGCGATACCATGTAGCACTTCTCTTTCAAGAAGTGTGGCTCTGAAAAGAGCCGCTAACTTCCACTCACCAAGAAACCATTTTGAATCGTGCAGGACTTGTACACAATGCCTGGCCAATCTTCCTTTCCCTTGCAAGCCCTTGAGAGTTTTCACATTTTTTCTATCTGGATTAAATTGTTTTACTACAGTGGAACGTCGCTATAATGAACGCCGATATACCGGTACCGAACATTTGGCAATTACAAACATGCCCTTTGGCTTCCGATTTTACGTCCGTGGATATGTGGCCGCAAATGCTATAACGAACGACCGCTACACCAAGCAATATTCATGGATCCTGGGATGTTTGTTATAGCGATGTTCCACTGTATCTGAATGAAACTGGGGCATGATCCCTGGAGATACATGGCAGACAGCCCTAACACTTCACAATTCAAACACAGTTGTGGTATCTTGAAGGTTCGGGGTTAAAATTAATGGTAAAATGCTTCTGATTGACACCCAAACCCCGGCAAAGACTAGAAAATTACTATCTGAGCTATCCACCACATGAATGGTGGCCTTCCAAAATAGTCAACTGTTTGCATCTGAGTGAAAGTGAGGGTGTGATCCATGGAGATATACAGCAGTTAATGGTTGAATTGCTTCTGACTGGCACCCCATCCCGGCAAAGACTAGTTGACTAATTGGGAAGGCCAACATCTAAGAGCTGGAAAGCTCAGATAGAAGAACACTGGTATGTTAATCCAGAGGTCTCGGGTTCAAGTCCCTATCCAGTTAAAGTCTTCTTTGCCAATTCTTCCATTTTTTTATAAAAAAAAAATGTTCAAAGTTTCCCAGAAGGTTTTCCCTTTCTCTGGGCCTGACCTTTCAAATGCAGTTGTTATGTCTCTGCCTTTGTGAAAAGTCCTGCTAGGATGGAACGTCAGCCCCTCAACAAATTTGAGGTTCCAGGATCTGTTTATTTCAGGTCATTCGAATGAGCAATCAGTCTGCAGAATTTGTACATCAATCACTGTATCACATTCTGATTATATTCTACTTACTTCTCAAATTCTCGAATCGTCCTTGTATCATCGTTGAGTGCTAGAAGCAGCACAATGCTATCATTCAGAGAAACCATGCTGCAAAAGAAGACCATTCAAAACAGTGAGTGTCTTTTCCTGGTGTGTTGTTAGGACTGCACGCTCATCATTGCTTTGCTCGATTGCCTGCTTGAAAAAATACTGGCAGCGTGAGCAGTGCTTAGCTTGATTGCATGCAGGCACTGAGCTTTCTAGGGAAGAAAGAGTGTTCTTGAAATTTTATAATAGTCTTGGTTAAATTTGTTCCCCCCCCCCCCTGTGAGCTTAAAATCTTGTTATAGTCTAGGTTATCCCCCACTTTTTTTTTTAACCCCTTGCGTACGGATGATGGCTATAGCCGCTCTGGGATCTTTGAAATTTGTACACCACTATTTTCCAAATTTTTGACAAAGACTCTTTTCAGCAATATTTAGCATGAAAAACATCAGTTTTGACGTCAGTTGCCACATGAATTGCCAGATTAGCGGTAACATTTGCACTATTGTGGGACTTCATTGTGGATGATCGAGGGACTGTGCACTGCCACAGAAGACCGTGAGCTGGCATGCCCCGTAGCCGATGCAGTCGCTGGACAGACTGTGGATTGCACCCGCTGCCTTCGCCACAAATTGCACACTCAGTTGGGGCCGTCCACCTGGAAGCTTTGTCCGCTGGAGTGGAGGCATGTCTACGGTCACAGGGTATGTACTACCGGTACACACAAAGGGCCCATCTTTGAGGGCGGATGATCCCTTGACAAAAGCCACACAGACTGTCGAAATGTGCCACATTTGATTCGCTGATACGTGCTATCTTATTGATTAATTTCGCAGGTATATTGTTCTCAGATTGTTTACCGAGTTTTGGAAATGGCCCCTGTGACAGCCATTGATCACACCAGCAAGGGGTTAAATTCCAGTGCGAACGTGGTTCAAGGTTTCTTCTTTTTTATTTTGACACCGACCTGTTTTCCTTGAAGGCAGTCAGGCCGGACCGGTGGCCCCCCTGCGAGCTCATCACCAAGCCCCGCCCACCGGCGGCCCCGCTCTGCTTGCCCAAGGGCTGCACGGTGGCATAGGGACCCTTCTTGCAGCATCGGACGCAGATCAGACAGACAATGGCGACGATAATGGCGCCCAGCACCACGGCCACGAAGAAGAAGAGTGCCGCTAGTCCGTGGTCGTACAGGATGTTCTCGTCCATACTCTCCACTGCGGTGACGCAGGTCTGCGCGGGCTGGGCAGGGCTGTACACTCGTCCCGGATACTACAATGCACATGGCGGACACAATGTCAGAACACCCATACCTGAATTGGTATATATCCTTGTGGAGACATGTCTTTGCTCTCGTGCACTAACACAACCGAGTGAGAAACAATGGTTTAAAGGCCCTATACAACATTGGTAAAGGTCGAAAGGTTGCCACAGATTGTGTCTTAAACCATTAACCCTAACTGGCATTCAAACCACAATTAACCACACATGGTTTTTCCTGTGGGAGGATAAGGTCCATACACCACGACATACCACAGCGTGGTTTTTGTGGTATCCTATGGTATGTGACCCTGCACCCCTGAGGGCACTTTGGTAAATTGTGGTAAACAGTGTGTGTCCTGTGCGGGAGGTGCAAAGCGTTTGGACTGTCTGTCCCTTATCTAAAACACTTCAATTCGCGACTGATTCTTAGCCATAACAAATTTCCCGTTTTTGAGTTATTTTCAAATACCAATTTTGTAAAATCCTTTTGTGAAATGTATACACCTTTAGAATTTCCCTGTGGAGACCTATTCAACTTATTTTCCTAGGTCTCCACAAGGCACTGGATACCAGTGTCTGATCCAACATATGCATTAAATAGCACACCTGTGAAAATTTCAGCTCAATCCGCCAACCGAGTCTCGAAAAATCCGTGAAAACCGCTTCATTTATTTTGCAAAAATGAAGCATTTAACATATTGTTCCAAAAAATCGTTTAGAACTCGGGGTGAGACGTAAACTTTTTTCTTTTACTCTTTTCTCCAAAAATACAGCATTTTAAGCAGAAATATTTCAGTGCAAGGTTCCTACAATAACCATCTTCAAACTGTATAAGTTTCATGTAAATCTGTGAACATTTCCGTCTTTTGATCTTACCAATGTTGTGTATTTCTTGCTTTACAAATTTTCAATAAAATTGGGCCCAGACATTAATTTATGCAATGCACTTAATGGATATATATGCTACTGAGTCAACAGAAGCATAGGGCCTATTATCAAAATACCAATACTCACACTCGTTGTGATTTCACTCGTTGGCATGGAGTGCCAGGTTGCTGTGGCGACGTGTGTCAATGGTGTATCAAGGTCGCTGGTCACGGTAGCATCGCTGAAGTATGCCTTGTACGAGATGGTCATTGTGTCGCCCACTGGTACAAAGAGAGTAATCAATTCACAACCTTGAAACAATTTTGTGAATCTTTTTTTTATCCTATTTTTTATGAGGAAAGAATTGTGGGCCTTCTTGAAGCCAAGGCTAAGGGTTTGTTCAAATTGTTCAATCCATCAAAATGCAAACCTTTTGTGGTACAGTTTTATATTAGGATTTCAATATAATTAAACAAAGGAAAAACTGACTGGGAACAAATTGATAAATTGGCCAAGAAAACTTTGACTGGACCAGGATTTGAACCCGAGACCTCTGGATTAATGTACCAGCCATGCCAGCGCTCTCTCATCTGAGCTATTCAGCCCTTAGATGGTGGCCCTCACAAAATAGTCAACTAGTCTTTGCCGGGGTGGGGGTGCCAGTCATAAGCAATTCAACCAATACACCCATTAACTGCAGCTGTATATCTCCAGTATTTCATTAGAAATGAATTTGCAAGTCTGTGGCCATTTGGGGCATTCTGAGTTCTAGGGTGGATTTCACATAGCCTTACAATGCATCATAAATCAACTTAGGATGGACAACCCATCGTAAGTTGTGGTAGAGCCGGTAACTCAACGTTTTGGGCAGTGTGTACCTGTACTCTGCCCATCGTCAGGAGACTCAGTTGTCAGGAGTGTCAGTACACACTGCCTGAATACGTTGAGTTACCGGCTCTTTTCAGAGCCACACACTCCTTCTCAAAAGAGGTGCATTACATGGTGCCACCGCAGACCTTCCCCGCTGGCACTTCCACCGTGCAAACCTTCAAGTCTTATGCGTCATTGCTTGGACTTACGCATCAGCTCATCCACTTCGTAGGTCAACTCCTGAGCAGTCACGGTGAAGCCAGTCGTCCCGTAGATAGGCGCCAGGTCTCGGAAATACTCCAGCACGAAACCCTGGACGTCATCCCTCAGGGCCACACCGTAGGCTGAGGCTTTGGATGTGGCTGAGTGCGCCAGGGTGGTAGTGAAGTGAAGGTACTTAAGGGTGTAGTCTAACTCTTCGTTGACGACCTCGTTCAGCTGAAGATACCGGAACAGCGATAAAATTATATATATAACGTATTTGAGTGCCATTTTTCTTCATTGTGCGGTAGCCGATTTCAACATTTTGCTCCATAACTTATGGTATGCACCATTTTGCTGCACAACATTATTGTGGCGTATGACTTATGCATCATTTTCTTGAAATCGGCTGAAGGTTCTACACAGCCTGTCCAGTGCGGTCACACGATACCCGAGACCGACGCTGAAAATACCTAGACTCGGTCCACAGTCTGACAGTCTGGCAGATATTTCGACCTCTGGGTTCAGCTTTCTGCAGCCGATTTCAAGAAAAATTTCGTAAGTTACATAACGTACAAATGTTGAGTAAGTCTTGCGCCACAATGGCTCTTTTGTGCACTATTTAGAAAAGGCAGCAAAATGTTGCATAAGTTACGCAACAAAATGTTGCGTACGCAAATTTGAAGTTTCGTGAAATCGGCAGCTGGTGAAGATCATTTTGCCATTTTGTTACCTGCTCAACTGTCTTGTCGATCACCAGGTGAGATTCGGATACAACCAGTGTTTTTCTGTCCACTGCGATCCATTCCTGGTTCATTCTCATTTGGAACGTGTAGTCCATGCTGACACCGTCCACTAGGGCGGCAGTCTGCCCAATCACTCCACGGATCTGCATGGGTTATAGAAAACCATGATCTACTTGTTCAGTAAATCTATGTACAAAAGTGTTGCAAACCTCTTTCTGACATCAAACATGTCAAAGACCAAAATACAAATCTCAACAAAGTCAATGGATTAGCAGGACCTTCCTGAAAATCCACTATGCTTTTCAGAAACTTCCTTCTAGGATTGAAACATCAGGCCATCTACTTGTTTCTAGTACATGACCTGAATCCTGCACAATCCTACAATCCTTCAGTTAAAAGCCCCAAACCTGACAGTCCAACAGTGTCTCCCTGGACCATTGGTTCCTACTCCTTTTTTGTGATAATTTATATTTTTTACTACCAAGTGCCCTCCACCACATGTACATTGGGCCTTGTAACCAGGATCCTACATTTTCCTCAAGTGACCAAAAAACTCCACATGCCCTCAATCCGACAGAATCATCCTCCATCACATTGGGCCTTGTAACCTGGATCCTGCATATTCCTCAAGTGACAAAAAACTCCACATGCCCTCAATCCTACAGAATCATCCTCCATCACATTGGGCCTTGTAACCTGGATCCTACATATTCCTCAAGTGCCAAAAAAAAAATCCACATGTCCTCAATCCTACAGAATCATCCTCCATCACATTGGGCCTTGTAACCTGGATCCTACATTTTCCTCAAGTGACCCAAAAAAACTCCACATGTCCTCAATCCTACAGAATCATCCTCCATCACATTGGGCCTTGTAACCTGGATCCTACATTTTCCTCAAGTGACCCAGAAAACTCCACATGCCCTTAATCCTACAGAATCATCCCCAATCACTGGTTTTTTTACCAACTGAGCCTTTGAGAAAGATCATGTATTAAAATCATTACAATTGAATCTAAACCAACCGCGTACACAATCTAAATTATGAATAAACGCAAACAATGAAATGTAAAAAAAAAATCTAAAAATTATTCTGCCTTTATATCTGATTTTAACATCAAAGTCAAACAGATAATGGAAAAACTGACTGGGAACTTTTGTAAAATTTGACTGGACCAGGACTCCAGGAGTTCAACCCTCTGGGTTTGCGTATCAATGCTCTTACAATCTGAGCTATCCACCCCTTAGATGGCAGCCTTCCAAAATAGTCAACTAATCTTTGCTGTTGATATCTAACTTTTTAAAACTCTAACCACCTGAGCTATTGGGTATCACTTCAATCTCTTAACCGAGTCTCGAGAATATAGTGAAAAACCGCTTAATTTGCTTTTGCGAAAATGCAGCATTCAACGCATTGTTTTCGAAAAATCCTTTAGATCTAGAGGGTGAGACGTAATCTATTTCTTCACTCTTTTCTCCAAAAATACAGCATTTTCGACAGAATTATTTCAGTGTGAGGTTTATACTAAAACCATATTCAAACTGTATACGTTTCATGTAAATTATGTGAATGTTTGTTTTTCGATATATATACCAATGTTGTGCAGTCTGAGCTTTAAGAAACTGTTGTCAAATTTATCTCCAAAAATGAAAACAGACCCTGCCATATAAAAATCATCCTTAAGCATTGACTAACTGAGCCTGTATTGTAATGACTATTTAATTGGCAATTAGCTAATTATCGTAAAATGGGGCTCATTTGTTGTGCAAACTACAAAGAAATAATTTATGCTTAATTGGCCTCTTCCTCTACTTTCTACTCTCCTCTCTCCCTGCCAATCAGATATTCAGTGGTGCATCAATATTCAATCAGGTGATTCATGTACCGAGAGGCAATAGTACATGTAAGTACTCAGACATCAAGGCACCGATGACATCCACTGTAGCGTTGCCAAGGCAGCACCATAATATTTACCACACAATGCTGGGCAGTCCATATAGACCTTTCCACTATTTACAAACCCACGCATGCACACTCTTTGGTTGGCAAGATTTCTGGATTATTAGTATTAACTACGTACAGTAGGAGACACCCGGTGCTGTCTGATATTGACCAAATTACCGAAGATCATTCCTATGTTCCAGTTTCACAGGGCACAAATTTGACATCCTCAAGCTTGTATTCTTAGATACATGTATATCCTTGATCCTTGCTAATATTCATACACTAACTTGATTTTACACTTACTGTAAAATTCTCAAAAGTTAGACTGAGGGCCTGGTATTTTTATCCTAGCAGGACCTTTCTCAAAGGTATGGTCAATTTGCCTTTGAGAAAGGTCCTGCTAAAATCGAAACGTCAGGCCCTCTAACTTTTGAGATTTACGTATGGCAGGCCATTTTAGTCAGTGAGCAGTTTGCAAGAGTTTTTCTGTTTTAACTTACCGTAAAATTCACAGTCTCCGCAGTGTCCCCAATATTGCCGATTTCAAATAGATTCCACACGAGGGAAGCCTTTGCCTGGTTCCCCGCAGCCCGTCTACGCCTCTTCCCCGGTGTCTGGGCACCGGTGGCATTTTGGAGGGTGACGTAAGCTACAGGTGAGGATGGATCACTGAAGGAGGTGACGTGCTGGCTGGCTGGGTTGGAAAAGCTGATGTTGGGGCTGCCTGCCGATGCCAGACACTCAAAGACGTTCAGGAGGATTACGGGGACTTCCAACGATGTGAAATCTGGCGAGAGGAAAAACGATTAGGGAACTCCCACTACAGTAACATCACAATAACAATGTGTACACTATAGGGACAAGCCATAAGTTTCATCCAAATTCCCCCTTAATTTGTTGTTCAAGTGTCATATTTTTGATGTTACAGTAATCGCGACATTACAAACTGTGTAATTAATCAACAGGAGGGGGCACAGAGTGTCAAAGAGGTGTCAAAATACAGGGGGCGGAGAGGTTTTTGTTTTCATTTTTTTTTTTACTTTCCTCACATTATCAATCACCACACATTCATATTGAGTCTTATTTTGAAATTGTCCTGGGTAAGGGAAATACATGGGTCATCTTCACAACACTTTCTGACTCAAACTGACCACCCTTCCCCTTATAGTGGTAAAAGGGGGGTCGGGGTGGACGGAGCTTGTTGGCTGCCATCACTGCGATGCCGAGCCATGCTCTCAACCAGTACTTCCATCCAGAACTCATTCAACTTGGCAAGAGTTTTCAACATACAGCAAATCACAGCCTGGAACAGACTACCAGATGACACTGTTGGATTGGTGATAGGGGAGGCCAGTGCTTCAAGAGTCATATGCACAAGCACAAGCAGATAAACTCGCACAGAATCCTACTTCCCTACTGTAGGAATTTGTAGGATTTAGGGCACATGCAGACATGGTAGTTGATGCATTGTAGGAATTTGCAGGATTGAGGGCATTTACAAGGTGTTTGGGTCACTGGAGGAAAAAGTAGGATCCAGGTTACTAGGCCCAATGTGATGGAGGATGATTCTGTAGGATTCAGGGCACTTGGCACAGGTAGTTGATGCATTGTAGGAATTTGCAGGATTTAGGGCATAAGAACCATTGATTAGGCCATAAGGTTGGCGTGTATAAAGCTTCCTGCATATAAATGAGTTTGATATTTTTGTCACATCTTGTGGACTATTGTTCATTCAAGTATGTTAAATATTTTTTAAGAAGACTTAAATGAGCAAACTACGAATATAACAAATTAGGAAGGCCCTATGTTTCGATCCTAGCAGGGCCATTCTCAATTTTAGCAGAATGCCTGTCTGTGTACGTGAGTTCCAGTCATGACAATCAACTGTTTTAAAATGACTACAGTAATCTATGCAACAAAGGTGCAAACTGCTTACTGACTAAAAGGACAAAAATATGAATATCAAAAATTAGGAAGGCCCGATTGATTCTGAAGTGGCTATTTGCAATCAGACCACTGCTGAAATTTAACTCTAGTACGTATATATCCACCATGACTGTTTACTATCATAAATTTGATTGCTTTCAACCCCATAAAAGTCCATCTTACTGTGTATGTCAACTAAATGTCAGACATACATACGTGTACATGTATCTAAATCTATGAGAGCGCCTACTGTGCTACTACTATCAACTACTAGTTACTACAGTCAAGACCATCTATAGACAGTTAGCCAATGCCTACTTCGATCCTAATGTAGCAGGACCTTTCTCAAAGGTAAAGTTTGAGAAAGGTCCTGCTCAGATCGAAATGTCAGGCCCTCTGATTTAATCAATAAAATGTGAACTATGGAAGAAAATGAAAGAATCATCCTCAATCTACATGTATACATACCAAGTAACACTTGAGTGTCAGACATGTTCCACGAGCCCGGCGGTATCACAAATTGGACCGTAGTCTCCAACTCTCGATCAAAGATGAAGGCATCCCCGCTGCTGACGATGGAAGATTCCACATCGACCTCAGGGCCTCCGTAGCTGAACACCGCCGAAGATGAAGTCACGTTGTCATAGTTCGGGCCATATTCCACCTCTAGAGAGATGTTGATGAGGGATCCCAAGCTCGCAAAGTCCCCGACGTAAAGCGGACAGGACACATGAAGGGTGTTCGCAAGGGTGTCGTTCGCCAGCGTTACGTTGATGACATCCACCCGCGCAAAGGTGGCATTGAGATGCGTCCCGTAGAGTGCGTAGTCCACGTCCTGGTCGGAGCTCTGTAGATTGCTACCCAGAGTGACCGAGATGTTGCCGGACGGGTGTTTCGCCAACTCTGCCGAAATCGCCACAGACAGCCTGGCTTGGCCTCCGAGACTTCCGAAGGTGATGCCGACGGTTACCACCAGCCTGTCGCCCAGGTAGAGGGGGGGGAAGCCCCCGGGAGAGTGGGGGTTCCCTGGGTGGTTCACACCCAGTGCGACGTCTTCGAGCTGCCCACGACACCCTGGCAGAAAGCTAGCCGACGCAGCAAGGCTTAGGCACAGGACGAAAGACCAAAGAGCCATTTTGGTTTTTCAGCGACAAGGACAGCAGGGCTGTCCCAGCTCAGCGGAGTCAAATTTCAGACGGCATTTCCGTCAAGAGTTTCTCAAGGAAGAAGCAGCTTTCACGATTAATCCTCACCTAAAAGACACAGGTCTGCATAATGGGGAAAAAAGAAGGAAGTGTATATATTCACATCCGGCAACAGCATTCTTCCTGGAGATCATTCATGCTGATGAGAGTATATGTGAGCATATATTTATACTCATCATACTCAAATAAAAGACATGTGGGAGAAATCCTCTCTTTCTCTGATGGATGGCTGTCACCAAGTGACCACATGTTTGCTTCAAGCAAACTTTTATGTGCCGAGGATGGTTTAGGGAAGATTCATGATGATGACCATCTGTTCTACATTCCTGGGCCTCCCCTGCTTGGCCAGGCCCCCAAGAGTTCTGGACACAGTGTTTCCACAAGCCTGCCCATAACTCATCAACTGTTCTAGAAGATACTAATCAAATAGCTCTTCACTGAGAATAAAGCCTTTACCATTTAATTGGTAAAAGGAGATATGGATATAAACATGATGTAATGACAATTGGCCAATCTCTGACTGTGTCTCAATTGCCTGCCTGCTGGAGTTGGCCAATGCAAGGCTTCTAACTATGGCCAAATGGGGCTACTACTACCAGTACTAGTAGTACTTACTAGTACTACTGTGCTACTACAACGAAGGTCAACCATCAGACTCAAAAAGTAAAGGAACCCTCATCGTAAAGTAAAGGTCCACAATAGACTACCTCTTCTTATGTAGACAAGAAACCACCTCGGAACTAGTTGCAGTAACTGTAATCCTCATCCTCCTGGAACGGGAGGATGAGGGTTACGGGTACACTTGACTTACAGCAGCTACTACTATTACTAATTAATTAATAAATAATAATATTCTTCAGGCTCTGATTGTGAATTGTCTTTCATTCTTAGTTTAATAGTACCCTCGCCGTACAAGGGTGGGAAAAAGTCCACAATTGACCACCTATTGAGTTAGTCCGAGTAACTTGGACCCTTACAATCGCCCGACCTCCTAAAAAAATTAAAAGGGCGATTGTAACTGTATAGTGTAACTGTAAGGGTCCAAGTTACTCGGACTACGTTAGAGCAATCACTCAGTATCAACCATGTTTAAGAACAAGGAAACGTACGTGTTTACAATAGCTAGAAAAACGCTTAAATAATACAGATTTAGCACACGTTCACAATCCTATCATTTTCACATCCAAAGCCCCCAAATACTTAGTAATACTAGTATGATCACTAAGTAATACTAGTAATACTACACCTACCGTACTCACGCAAAATGACATGAACATCGATCAAAAAAATCCTTGCATTGATGGTGTCTGGATTCCACCGCAGTATGACGAAACACCAGTGAGGAAGCTACAGGGAGCCAGACTACATGTGCCTATTTCTTTTTTGTTTCCAAGTGACGATGTAAACAATGAATTCTTTCGCCCGTAGTAAAAAACATCGGAACAGGTTGACAACTGAACTGTGTAAAATCACAGCGATCGAGTCCTTACTGCATTTCCCCTTCCCCTTTCTCTCGAAAAGAAGGATACCCACGACTACGCCGTGTTCAATATGGCAAATCTCATCTACTTTGTAATTGCAGCGTGTTTGTGATGAAACTGACGAGGTCGTGTGCTTGGTCTGCAGGTGGTGGTCTTGATTGATAGGATGACGTCATAGGTTCAGGTGGTTGCGATGCGATCGTACACAATGCCAGTTGATCACTGTACATGTACACGCACAAGAGGCTGCATTCTCTCTACACTCGTTTCCCATTGAAGCAAGCGATATCGGATTTCATGAGCACCTTGTTTATTCATTAATGGACTGTCAGATCGGACAGATCAGGACCAGATCGTTTTCAGATCATCAAGTAACAAGCGGCATGGTGCAGCTGTGACGATCGCTCGCTTGAGCGAGTTGAGTAGCTCCAACCACAGGCCATCAACTTCACTTACCAGCAACAAACTACCCGGTCATCGAGTCTGTCTGACGGGGGAACCGATACGGAATAGTGGTAGGACTAGGAGGGATTTGTAAGCTTAGTTATTGGTCGATACAAGCCTAGAGTTGTGGTCCAAAATTAACATTTTTTTCAGTAATCTGGTAATTTTTTTTTTCTTCCCTTACATTTGCTGCAGGCTTTAGTCCAGTCCTTGCTATCCTGTGTTTTATTGTCGTTTGATGAATGTCGAATAAATAATAACAATAATATTAATAATGATATACTAATAATATATAAGAATATCATTATTTATAATGATATTGAACATTAGTAACTAATACTAGTATTAGTAATACTAGTATACTATTTCTGTATTAGGGAAGTCTAGTACTAGTAGTAGTACTGTAGTAGTAGTACTACTACTACTAGTAAAAATGAGTAGTATAGTGAAGGCCACCATCTAAGAGCTGGATAGCTCATATGGAAGAGCACTGGTAAATTAATCTAGAGGTCTCGGGTTCAAGTCCTGGTCCAGTCAAAGTAGTCTTTGCCAATTTTTCAATAATAAAAAATATTAATAACAATAATTAAATTGGTTTCAATGGACAACATTTAAAAGTACATTATATTATTCATAATACTAATACATTTGATCGAATGTTCAAATGAAGCATCATCTCTTCATAAGTTGTAAGGGCTGATGTTGCCTTCAGGACCAGAGATCAGGACCAGATCTAGCCTGTGACCCTAAACTTTTTATCGGGAAACAATGATGATAAAAATTCAATGTGTAATTTGATCGTTTTATTATTACCCTTAAGGCTTGACCACATGCAGATGCCTCCATAAGAATTAATTTGTACAAAAAACAATTGGCCAAAAAACCCCAATTCCCTACCTACCGTACCTACCCTATTTTGAAATGCCATGTAACTATTTTTGTTGGGCCTTACCGCAATTAGCACACAGGAATCCTCTCCAATCTAGAATGCATTTGAGAAGGCAGAAAGCAGGATCTTCCTTGAAGGCAAGGTCCTGCTAAGATGGAAACGAGTACAAATTTGACACACCTACAACTGTACAGGGCTCCCTGAAATAACTCAGTATCATTCCCCAATTTTCTCATTCCCGGTATTTTGGTCACACGCAAAGAATGGCCCATGTGTGTGGTTTGTTTTCAGACTACGAGGATGTCCTGCATCGATGTTCCCGTGGTTTTCCCGACCAGTTTTTGGACGGTGGAGCCAGTGGAGGTAACGCTGGCCATCCTGTTTGGCCTCCTGGTCGGGATTGGGATCGCGGTTCTGGTGGCACGATGTTTCTTTCAGGAGTTAGCCAAGGACAGGGTAAGTGCCTGTCACTGGTCACTGGACCCTGACCATTCCCCAGTCTCAGCCACTAGCACGAAAGATCGCGATCCACTTTTCAATTTTTAAAATCGCGATCCAAAACGCGGTTCTTCTTGCGATTTTTCGGAAGGCAAGTTACTGTATAATATTTACCCAGAAATGGCATCTTCCTGCAAATGCTGTTCTCCTGGTCCCTTAGTCTGATTGGCCAATTGTCATTCCATCATCGATATTCATGCATGCTCTATACGTAAATCTTACTGGCGTTCGCACTTGGATAATATTGACACTGGTAAAACTTAACCGACTGACTAGATACAAACTCATGAGATGTCGCATCCGCACTGGACTTTCGACTCGGTTAAACTGACCTGGTAAATTTACCGGGCAGAAGTCAGTCGGTTAACTTACCCATTCGAGCCGGGTAAGTTACCTGGGAGGAAAACTTCCTGGACTGTCCGCACTGGACTTAAGGATCAAGTTACCAATTTGCTCGTTTGTTTCCCCACAAAAATTCAGTGCGGACAGGGATTTATTTAGTCTGTGGGATGGGAATTGACTTTAGCCACTAAAAAACTTCCAAAAACAGCATTTCCACTGGACTTATAAAAGAGGACATTTAACAGAGACAATGTTTTTACACCACTTGTTTCCAATAATGAGGTTTATGCAATTGATCATTCACGCCATATTTATTTGCATTAATTTTTCAGATCCAAAAATCTGAACAGACAGATTGGACAAACAGCGGCATGTACGAAAAGAGAATCTCATATGTCCCATCGGATGAGGTGAGTGTGTTCTTAAAAGTTCCCTCTTTGTATCTTTTCTTAAAAGTTAGAGGGTCTGGTGTTTCGATCCTAGCAGGACCTTTCTCAAAGGCATCTTTGCCTTTGAGAAAGGTCCTGCTAAGATCGAAATATCAGGCCCTCTAACTTTTGAGATTTATGTATTGCTAGTTTGTGTTTTTCATTTTCTGTTGTTTATAAAGTGCTATCTTGGGCAATGAAAACCTGAGAATGAATCATAAGGGCGATTTTTGAATCTCGATTCAAACCATGATTATTTGCACAGTGGAAATGGCCCTATAGTGCATTGCATTTAAAAAGTGACAGTTGAAGTGGCCTTTGTTTGACCAAAGCATTTCTCAAGAAAGATTGTTGAAATATCTTCCTCATCTTCAAAGGTGCCTCTGACAGAGATGCATCACGAAAATGAAATGCCGTCGACCAACGCAAAGAATCGTCGGCGGAGTAGTGTGAGCGCCAAGGACTTCCACAGTCAGGTGACCATTGACAGCTACGACGTGGAAAGGCCGGAGGAGGTGGACATCCACTGCAGTCTGATCTTTGCCCTGACCAAGGGATCGGTGTAAGTTAAGCCCCTTTCTCACAATAGCAAAAACACTACAATACACTACACACGTTCATAACCGACGTCCCGTGTTGAGATGGCTTTGCAGTGAGCGAGGTCAAGGGTCAGGATTGTTTATGCACTTCTTAGCTGGTATGCTGCGTAACGCTCATTCGTAGCGCTGTGTGCTCATGTGCGCTGTGTGCCATATGGGGAAGAACAAGTTTGAAGAGTACAGTTGCGTTAGAGTGTGTTAGGTTGGATGCAATCAGCCTACAATGCATCCTGTTGAGTGCAGGAAAGTTAGGGAATCTAATGGAATGTTCAAAATTGTCCCTTCTCGTGGAATGTTTCAGCACGAAAACTCAGACAGAATTGAGCTTGCAAGATTACCGCGAGACGCAGAGGCTTGAAGAACAACTGCACCAAGAGAAATCATCGGTAAGTTGTCCACATCCATCAACTGAATAAAGTCATTGGTCTTAGAAATGAAGTATGGTATAGGCCTGTGCCTACTACATGTTGGATCTCAACGACATGCAACATAAGACTTAATTTTTTAACTGGAAAGTTGGAGGCAAACAACTTAACTGCAGACTTAGGGATAATTTGTGAAGAACTTTTTTTGTGCAGCTTCACCCCAAAACAAGGCTATAAAGCAACTCAAGGTTCAGGGCTTAAGAAAGAAGGAGATAGAGAGGGACTCAGAAAGGCAGGAAATAGGTATTTACATTTCTCTTCTTATTGAAGATTGCTCGGAAGTGATTGGAAATTTCGTTTTTGTAGCATGGTCTCTGTAAGGTCGCGGTTCGGATTCTGTCTCTTTCTTTTACCGCTTCAAATTAGCTGCCAACCTTTCTCAAAGGAAATTAGGGAAGCTTCTGCTAGAAAAAAAGAAGAAGAGGAATCTCCGAGCAAACTACTGAGGAATACATGTCTATTTCCAAGCCAAAAATTGGAATCTGTTGTCAAGAGCTTGTAGTAGAAAGTGATAGGCCTACATTTTTACCAAAAAAAGAGGAATGATTCCTCCAAAATAGGAATGGTTGGCAGCTATGTTTTCGGAATGTGCAAGGCACTTATTGACTTCACATCTGTGTGCGGCAAGCGCTTGATCCATTTTTCACGAGGTGTTTGTTCAAATTTTCTGGCGTTGGTCTCCCTGTGTTCTGTCCACTCAGGTCTTCCTGCATCTCCTCCGGATTATCCTGGGCAAATTTGTTGCCAAGGAGAGACTGGAGGTGGAGTACGTGGAAGGGTTTCTGGAGAAGTACAATGAGGTGAGCGGGACTTTTGTATCTTAGAAAGCTCAGTCAATACTGATGAAATAGGCCTACTGATTGTTTTTAATTTAAATTTTTGGGAGACATCTCCATAGGATCGTGTACAACTTTCCCTGAATATAATCCTCTCTATTCTGGTTTGAATAAATCCCCAGCATTCGGTGACAGTTGAAATCATCTATTCCACGAATAAACATTCATTATTTGTACAATACTTCATCAATGATTTTCCATCCAAAGACTTGTCTCAATCTAAGACTTAATCAAGTTGGGAGATATGGATGTCTTCTTGTAGTTGGGAACATCTCCCTGATGTAAAGTAAAACGTCTCAATGTACAGTGTACATGCCTACGTTGACCTAATCTCTTGCACTACCGATGTCATTTCGTACCCTCAAAGGTCATGCACAGCGCCCCCATATTGCCAGCTCAGTTAATTTAACCATGGAGGTAGACCTCCATGCTTTAACTATCATTGACTGACTCAAAAGTCCAAGTGGGAACGACGGTCAAATTGGACCGTTGGAAATTTAACTATTGTCTCGGTTAAATTTTAGTCCAGTGGAAACGCGGCTAAGTGTTCAAATGCATTGGTCACAGCTTCTGTTCCCACACAAGTCCATGGAAGCCATGAGCAAGTGGCTACATGCAGTCTGCATAGATAGACAGCCTGACCAGACCATCGCACCACTCTTCTTAAAACCATTCCTGACAGTGGAATGGACAATAACCCATTGGATTTCAATCAAACTTTGACGTCCCGACTTTCGGCCTGCTGCAGATCATTAGTGAGGCCACGCAGACTATTGCATCGGAGCAAGTGGCAGCCGAGGAGGAAGTGAGGCAGAAACCAGACGTCTCCAAAGACCCACTGACCGTGGAGCAAGCTCTGGAAGACACGAAGGCGGAAGGAACACGCAAGAAGGTAATAGTGGGATTAGAAAATAGTTGCAGATTCATGACAAATTACCAACACAAAGAAACGTTGCAAAAATGCAGCATTTTGCACTTTGCATTATTTTCAAATTTATAAAATAAATAAAAACAAAATTGCACACTGCTCAATGACTAAAATGACCTGCAATACATAAATCTAAAAAGTTAGAGGGCCTGACGTTTCAATCCTAGCAGGACCTTTCTCAAAGGATCGAAACGTCAGGGCCTCTAACTTTTGTGTTTTAAATTTTGCTTGTTTCTGAACAAAATATTCTGTTTATTGAGAGAAGAGACAACTTTATTTTAACTTGGATATGGTGGTAAAGAATTATTGAAGGGAAATCCATTTTATGGAAAAACTGCTGGAAAAATTGAGGTGACTTTCAAAAACTACACCTACCGTAATTGCATGCGTGCAATAAGGAATACAGACATGTCAGCCATGCATAGGTTCAGTTTTAATTACAGTTTGCACTAGAATCTAAATTCACACTCTAATATATAGCAGTTGTAGTGTAGATATATAATTTTTATGCACAAACAAGGTTATGCCTCAAAACAAGGTTGAAAAGCCACTCAAGGTTATGGGCTAGAGAAAGAAGGAGATAGAGAGGGACTCAGGAAGGCCGGAGATAGGAATTAACATTCCTTTTAAAAAGGGCAAGATCGTAGGCAGGGGGAAAGCAAGAACCAGGAAGGGAATTCCAGATGGAGGCAGAACAAGGGTAGAAGCCGTTCCAATACCTCTCCGTTCTACACCTTGGGACAGATAGAATGTGTAAATATAAATATATACAATTTCCTTGTCGTTTGCCTATAGTTTAGTGTAACCCATTTATGTGATATGCAGGTCAAGCTTGTACAAGATGTCCAGCTGAAGATACGAGATGACCTGGCTCAAGAGACAGACCTGAATGACGAAGAGGTATCCTATTGATTCACTGTGGTACCAGTGGTTCATGGAATTCTAAATGGCTCTTTGTCACACCGTTTAGTCCTCAATATCCTTTGGGTTCCTTGCAATAACACATTGGTCTTTGCACTGCAAGTTGAATTCCTGCGATACCATTTATCGGTCACTGATGACGTGCAGTATTAGTCATTTCACTGAAACACTATTCTGGTTCATTTTAATACCAATGTGTTCAATAAGATAACAGTTGGTTCAAATGAAATTGAAGTTTAATTATGATTCTACCGAAAAACCACTAGCACTGAAGGACTTGCGGTGCAATCTCATGTAAGGCAGAAGTGCCATGTGGTTGTGAGGTAGAATTGCAAATTCTTTCTTTAAACTATTTCCTCAAAATTAGACTGGACATTTGATCTTGGCAGGACCGTTCTCAAAGAAAACAAATGTTTGATTAGACTTTCTTCGTAAATTCTTTTCATGAACAGGTCGATGCCTTGTTTGAGAAGCTTTCTGAGAACATGCTGCAGGCTGAGAGGATGATGGGCGAAGAAGCCGCAAGGCAAGCTGCTGTAAGTTGTCATACATTGCTCCCTCCTCCCTCTCAGGCCTCAGCCATAAACCACTTTCTCTAATGGTTATTTACTAGTTCACAAGATGGAGAAGTCGAAGTAAATACAAAAAAAATGTTGCAAACTGCTCACTGACTAAAATGATTTGCAATACATACATCTCAAATGTTAGAGGATCAGACGTTTCGATCCTAGCAGGACCTTTCTCAAAGGCAGAGGAAAGGTCATGCTAGAAGAAGGAGAAATAGGTTGTAAGATTGAGGGTGGGAAATCTCATCAATTCAAATTCATTCAGTAATGGAGAGAAAAAAGCTATGAAGAAAACAAATGCTGTGTATTGCTTATGCTGGGGAGAGAATCACGATTTATGGAATGGTATTGTCGCAACAACTCCGTAGATTTTACAAGAGCGGGTAGAGCGACGCCGGGCCGTCGCTCAGCAGTACACTGAAATCCGCAACAGAGAGGAGTCCGGGAACCAGACCCGGGAGTCTGACATACAAAATGTCCTCGAGGGACTGACCGAGGACCAGCAGCTTCTGCAAGAGCAGAGCGACAGGTAACCATGGAAACATAATATAGCACTCCAAAAATACAAGTTCCGAAAGCCATCAAATTGTTGTAATTTTTTTTGGGGGGGGGGGAAAAAGTTGACAGAACTGCAGCCAATTGTTGTTTGCATCCGATTGAAAATGAGTGCGTGATCCCTGGGGTTAAATGCTTTTGTCTTGCATTATTCTCAAACAAAGGAAAAACTGACTGGGAACTTTTGAACAAATTGGCCAAAAAAACTTTGACTGGACTTGAACCCGAGACTTCTGGATTAACGTACCGGTACCAGTGCCAGCCCTTAGATGGTGGCCCAAATAGTCAACTGCGGGGGTAGTCTTTGCCGGGTTTTGGGGTGCCAGTCAGAAGCAATTCAACCATTAACTGCCGTATAATATCTCCAGGGATCACACCCTTGATTTCGTTCAGATGCAAACAACTAAATGTTGTAAATCTGGCTAAGCAGCTCTGGGATGGCACATTGGGGATCACACTCGGGGATCAAGCATTCTTTATCAAGTAGATTATGAACTCTTTCTCAAAAGACTTGTGTCCAATGAATCGGATTTGGTCTTCTTTACTCTCTAGCATCATGAAGCAATTTGAAGCAGACCTAGCTCAGATACAGGAGAACCACCAGGCTGGTGAGTTTGGTTTTCTGGATTTTTTTTTTCTTAGTTATTCATTTATGCAAATGAGTTCAGAACAAGGCTGTAGAGCCACTCAAGGTTAAGGGCTAAGGAAAGAAGGAGATGGGGAGGGAGATAGGAATTGACATTCCTCTCAAAAAGGGCAAGATCGTACGAAGGTGGGAAACATGAACACGGAAGGGAATTCCAGAGAGAGGCTGAACGAGTGAAGAAGCTGTTCTGATACCTCTTTGTTCTACACCTTGGGATAGATAGAGTGTGTGGGTGAAAGAGGAGGCAAACAGCCTGGTTGCTCGCTTAAATGTCACATTAATGTTTTGCTTAGTCAGGTTAAAGTTCACCCACTAAAGATGTAGATGGCCAAGATGCGTCATCATTTGAAGAACGATTAAAAGGGTTTGAAATAAATTTTGCTTTTCTAAGGTTGTTCAATATTAAAAACTACAGTGTGCAAGTCTTAAATGCAATCTTGGTTTGCAACAGACACAGCTTTTCTATGTTGTATTTCAAAGCACAATGTGATAGGCCTTTGTATAAATATATGTGTTCCAAGCGCCAAAAGTTCCACTTTTGGGTTTGACAACCCGCCCCCCCCCCCCCAGTTTCTAAACTGTTCTGGCTACGGATTCGTGATTGATACCACACGTCTTGTGTTAGAATTAATCCAGTGATTGAATCAACGCACAGTACATGCGTAGCAATGCTGTCTCAACCCATTACAGCCTTGTGAGACCAATGAAAACAAAACAGAAGAGCAGATAGAATTCAACCAGTATCAACTATTGTAGCGAATGAAATCCTCTTCTTTGTTTGTGTGGTGACTCCCCTGGGAAGACGTGATGAGCCAAAGTCTGCAGCTGAGCGAGAAGTTGCGGCGGTTTCGCGAGAAGCGGCTGCGCAAGCTGGAAAGGCAGCAGGAGGAAGAGATGACCGAGCTGAAGAAAGCCTCAGCCACAGCCGTCAACATGGCCGACTTTGTCGAGGTGAGAAACGGAGACTGGGCAGTCTCCGCCTAATTAGTCTTGCTCCAAAATCATCGGGTACGGGTTCAAACCACGCACGAGCCCTATGAAATTCAGCCTCTAGTCCATGGTAACACCTTGGCAAAAACCAAAACGACTTGACATGCTTGAGAAAACAGGTACAGTGTATGTTTCCGACTGTCGGCAAAATTGGTGTAGGCATTTTAAGGACCCAAAATCAGATTGCCAAAAATTTTCTCAAAATGACTCCCAGGGTCTTTTACAGGTTATTTTGTGGCAAGGATGGATCATGATTGCAATTTATCTTCTCATTCATTGGTCTTGAATTTTCTATCCATTCATCAGGCACATCACAACCTGCTGGAACAGCATCGTAACAAACGCAACGAACTACTGGAGGAATTGGATCACAGGGAAGCAGAGGATATACTCACCCTCAGACAGGTAAAGCGCAAAAGATACGGAACCAGAATTCGGGGAGTGGATCTTTCAAATCTTTGTCGCCCTTACCTTTGTTTGATGTCTTGTGGTTTTGCGTCTTTAGAATTTTTAAGGAAAATTTTTATAATACATGATTTTATTTTCCTGTACAGCGCATTTGAATATTTTTAAATAGAATTTGCGCTTAATAAATGTTTTTAATTTTAATAATAATAATGTCGTGAATTGTTTTTTTTTTATCTGTTGCCATAGCAACTGGAGGAGCATCGGGAGGAGTCCATTGGCAAGCAGGAGGAGTCGCTCTTTGAGATTCTGGCCGAGAGGGCGAGGCTGTCCGAGAAAGAGGCGGAGAAGCTCGTCAAGCGCCATGCCGCCCATGTCAAGGCCTCTCAAGGTCTGTACCACATGCTGCCTTCCAATCGCGTTGTTTTTTAATCAACTTCACGGCCAGTATGTCCCAGTTCACGAGCGGGCTGCGTTCCAATGCTGTACTCACCAGCACGCACCCGCACAGGTCTCTTGCACATTGCACAAGCGCAAGAAGAGTTACAGGCTGAATGGGGGTTTCTTAGGTATTTTGTGCCTACAGATTCAGAATCTGGCATCAGAAATGGCCTATCTTGTATAATTTCATGAAGTAAAAACAAACAAACAACAAAAAACAGTTGCTCACTGACTAACAGCCTAAAATGACCTGCAGTACATAAATCTGAAAAGTTAGAAGGCTCGATGTTTTGATCCTAGCTGGACCTTTCTCAAAGGTTAAATCTTGGTTGTGGCCGCTAAAACTCACCCCCGATTCTCTCTTCTTCTTTTTTCCAGACAAGCAAGAGGAGCTGAAGCAGCAACAGAAAGCGGAGATCCAGGAACGGCTGGCCCAGCGCAAGGCATTGTGGGAAGAGCAGCAGCAGCGACAGGAAGCTGAGCAGCAGCAGCTGGCAGCGCAGCAAGCCAAGACAGTCAGCCTGCTGCTGGATACACAGAGCGGCTTAGATGAAGAGTAAGAAACGGCTGAAAACAAAACAAAACAAAAACACTCAAGGGCTGACTCTCACCTGACAAAAATGAACGATTAAGTGATAGCAAGAAGAAATTTGAAGGTTTTCATGGTGAGAGTAGCAGAGTGAGTGACATGTTTGCGACATCATCTTGCAATTTCTCCTTTGTCAGTGTGTGGTTCTTCTGGATTTTTTCAGAGATGAAGCAGAAAAAAAGAAGAAAGTAAGACACAAATACTGTCAACTGCTTATCTAAAAAATTAAGAGGTACCGATACTGGTACCTCTTAATACTGACATTTCGATTGTTAGTGTACGTTGTTGGGAAACATTCTTGAAGAACAATTTTCTCAGGGCATAATGTTGTTGTTGTTGATGTGGGGTTTTTTTCAGGGCAAGGAAGCAGATTATGTTACAGCACGAGCAAAACAGCGCAGCGGTGAACAACCAACTTCAGATGGCCAGAATGAAGCAGGAAAAACTGTGAGTTCCAAGTCGCTAGAAACATTCTTTTTCTTTGTGAGACCAGTCTAAAAACATTGAAGTGAGTTTTCTTGTCAATCTTTTCATCGTATTTTCAATCAAACAAAGTAAGGCAACACTGTTGGGGAATTTTCTGAATATTCTTAAAAAAAACGGCAAAGAGAATTTGACTGGGCCGGGACTTGAACCCGAGACATCTTGCTTAATTGTACCGACATTGAGAAAGGTCCTGCTAGGATAGAAACCTGACGCCCACTCGATTTTGAGATGTGCATTTGGGTCATTTTTAGTTGGTAAGCAGTTTTCAACATTTTTGTAGATTACTCCAAAGAGATGTCAAAGCGAACCTTCCAGTTGGTACTTCCATCCTGCAAACCTCTAAGTCTTCATCAAAGATTCATCTCATCTTGCTTTGTTTGTTTCTGGTTTCATAGTCTTCAAGCCCGTTTGGCTCAGCGGCAGGCCAAGATCAGACTTCTCAAGGAGAAGCAGGAGGAGGAGCTGGAGGCTGCAAAGTCTGACCGCCACGCTGCCCAGCTCAAAGAGCAGCATGTGAGTATGCAGCAGGCAATAGGAATGCCAAAATGCTTTCAAAAAAAGAAAAACCATTGTAAAGAAACCTTTAAGTGGACCAGTATTTGAACCCAAGACCTCTGGTTTTGCGTACCAGCACTCCACCCATCTCAGCTATCCAGCCCTTAGATAGTGGCCTCCCAAATAGCCAAGTAGTCTTTGCCGGGGTGGGGGTACCAGTCAGAAGCAATTCAACCATTAACTGCTGTATACCGTATCTCCCAGTGATCACGCCCCTGCTATCATTCAGATGCAAACAACCAACTGTTGTAAACCTGGCTACGGCAGCTCGGGGATCACACAAAGTGGATGCAGCTTTTCCAATGAAAGTCAAACAAACAAAGGACAAACTGAGTGGGAGTGCAGCTTTTTCAAGTCAAAATATAAAATGACTGAAAAGGGGGGCAGGAGCTACCTTGTCCCACCACATATACCCGGAAGTCTCACGGAGTGGGTTCCTTCGCTCGTTTTTGCAGGCACAAGAGATGGCCGCTGAGACGAGTGCCATCGAGAAGGCAAAGGCCGACCTACGGTCCCGCCTGGCGCAGGAGACCAAGGAAGCGCTGAGGTCGCAGGACGAGCAGCTGGGCGTGCTGATCGGCAAGCTGCAGGTGGGACAGGCCCGCAGGCAGAACATCATCATGAAGCAGGACAAGACCATCAAGGAGCTGCAGGTACACTCCCCCCATCACTCTCCATCCCAAGGCTCAGTAAAGCTCATGTACACAGGCATGCAACTTTTCTGTGGATCCGCGCAAGCACAACTGTGCACGTTGACTGTTTGCTGGAGTTGTGTGTACTGATGCCCTTTGACCGCAGACTAGCCTCCACTCCAGGCTGACAATTTTTTAAGGTGGTCAGCCCCAACCGAGCATGCAGTTTGCAGTGAAGGCTGTGGGTGCATTTCCACTGTCTGTCCAGCACACATTGGACTGTAGGGACATGCTAACGCGTCTTCCAATGACAGATTGCTGTCACTTTGATCATCCATAGTAATGTTCCCTCAGCAGCACAATTCCTGTCACTAATCTTGCAGTTCATGTGACAACTTACGTCAAACTAGGTGTTTATCATTCTACACAAGTAGCCTGTGAAAATTCTTTGCTTAAAATGTGGACAATCAGTGAAAGCCCGGTGCATAGCAACGCCAGCAAGCCTCCAGTTTTCTTTTCCACCGGAAAAAAATAAGTGGAGTGAAACGATTTTGGTTTCTGCAGGATCAACTGGTGGATTCTGTGTCCATGAATAACGCCGTCTCGGAGCATCAGACGGATCGCATCATCAAGAGACACATGAGGGAGATCGAGGAGGTCCAGGAGAAGCTGAGAGAGGCCAAAGAGCACCAGGCCCGAGTGCTGCAGGACAAGTACGAGGCCAAGAAACTCCTCAAGGAGAAGTGAGTACAGTGAGGGAAGAGGAGACTGTGGAAAGTTGGTGGCGATACCCCGTAAGAGTCATCCCCTCTTGAGAAGGAGCGTGGCTCTCTGCAGCACTCCCTGCAAACACTTATTAGCGCCATTGATAGATGCTGTCTCCTGATGACAGGCAGAGTACACACACTGTCTGAAACGTTAACCGATCGTCTCTTTTGAGCGCCAAAAAGGGGGAGGGGGGGAAATAACGCAGCCGCGCTGAAAACGATAAATGAACTGCCACATTCGTGGGCTGTGGACTCTACCTTCACACTCTTATGTAATATGCTAATATCCTGCGGTCTTAGTTGCTCGCGATAGAAAACGTCAATACTCCATCCAAAAACAATGGCAAAGTAAAAGCCAAACTGAAGTACTGTTCTACACGAATTCCTTTCCAAAGTTTTCACAACGATCAGCACACACATAATTCTTATCATAGCTCAGTGAAGAGATAGAAAGACACTTACAAATACACATGTATCAACTATGTATCAGATTCACAAATCTTCTGCTCACTGAGGATTTTTTAGAATGTCCTTTTCTTGTCGATTTTCTCGGCTTGTTTTCAAATGAACTTCCATCGAGACATTTCAGATTTGTTGATATTTTGTTTCATTCCTTTGCGGCAGGACTTTTGTCTCCCAGCTTGAGGAAGACAGGAAACAAATGCGGCGGAATTCCTCAACGTAAGTATTACCGTAATTATTTCGTGCCAGGTATTTTTCCAGTTCCCATGTCACCACCATGCGGGCTTTTTGTTAACAATGCGTCATTCTAAAAACTCGCTAAAACAATCGAGAACAATGCATTATCTGTCAAATACGGGTATGCTATGTGTACAAGTGAGTCAAACCTGACACAATTCGGACATCGGTGTGGCCTCTGACCGCAGACTAGCCTCCACTCCAGGCAGTGAAATCTTCGATTTGGTCGGCCCCAACCGAGTGTACAGTTGGCGGTGAAGAATGTGGGTGGAATTCTACTGCCTGACCAATGACCGTTGTGTACTACTTTTGTGTGGTTTTAGAATGACTACAGGTATCAGTACACATCGTCATTGTTAGTTGGGACTGTCGGCGTCTGGAAAACAATATCATTAAGAGAATCAAATCAACGAATAAATCAGATCAAAACCAATCAAATCAATGGAGACACTGTGATCTTCGGGTGAGTTCTTGGGAAATTGTGAGTGCTTTTCCTCATCCTCCCCTCAACGGTGGATGGACCCTTCCTTGCAGTTCACTCTAGGGACGGAGCGCTATAGTAGTAAGACCTTTCTTCCGTTGGGAAAGGTCCTGCTAGGATCTCAGAGATTTTAAGGTCGGTCATCAAAAGGCTGTTGTTGAGGTTTTGTTTGTGATGAACTTGTTTGATGAGTGTTTCTGTGTTTTTGGTCTCCTTTCACCGCCGTCCGTTCAGAGCTGCCCTGGGCGTCATGAGCCAGCTGCTAGCGGAGACCAGGCACAAGCAGGCCGTGAGCAAGATGGAGCAGGAGATGAAGAGAGAGCTGGCCGAGCAGAAGGAGGACCTGAACCAGCAGCTGGAGAGAGCCATGGTGGAGGAGCTCCAAGTAAGGCCACCTCTCTGTCAACATCTCTGACCTTGGCTCGAGCTGAGAGTCTGTGCGGCTTTTTTTTTTTTGTCGAGGGATTATCCGCCCTCAAAGGCGGGCCCTTTGTGTGTAGTGCAATGGAGCGTAGGCTGTGTACCACGAGTCCGAGAACCGAGTGTACTGCTACCCTTTGACCGCAAACATGCCTCCACTCTAGCAGACAATTAAGCTTCTGGGGGGACGGCCCCCAACTGAGCGTGCAATTTGTGGTGAAGGCAGTGGGTGCATTCCACAGTCTATCCAGCGACTGCATTGGCTATGGGGCATGCGAGCACACGGTCTTCTGTGGCAGTGCACAGTCCCTCGATCTTCCACAATGAAGTCCCACAATAGTGCAAATGTTACTGCTAATCTGGCAATTCATGTGACATCAAAAAAGGAATATTGACATGCCTGATATTCCTGAAAAGAGTCATCGTTTAAAGTTTGGACAGTAACGTCGAGTTATCGTCGAGTTATCCACCAGGATCGAGTCCCATCACCCAGTGTTGATGTGACTAGCAATTTAAGTCACAAAAGCCATGCAGTAACGGTTGTAGTAACAAAAAGGGTTTAAATACTGGTTTTCCTTTGGTGGTAATCATTTCATCTACACATGGTACCTACCGCTATACAATATTCAAATCCGCCACACAACCTTGACCAGCTCGGTCGTCAAGTGGTTAAGATGTCTGCACTAGAAAGCAGGAGTCGCGGGTTCAAATCCCGCCTGAGCTGCCTGACATTTTTGTATGAGGCATCGTGCAAAGCGGTCAGTACTCATCACGTCGAGCAGGGCAAACCCTCATTGAATGACATTCTCCTCAACCCAAACTTCGTGTTATATCTATCAGCCACACTTGAGAATATTGGTGAATTTTTGGTCACAAGCGCTCTACCTGGTAACACCCATCTTGTTGTTCCCATTTTTTTTTCTCAACAGGAGCAGGAGAAGAATTTCTTGAGCCAGTTGGCTGCAGCCGGTCAGTTAAGTAGAGACGACCTCAAAGACATGGTGAACACTGCAGTAGCAGGTAGGCTGACCAACAAGTAGACACTCACACTCTGGACCCACGGGGATGTAGCTTTCTCAATCCAGTTGTTTAAAAGTGTATCCATCTCTCTCTGTCGCCGATCCAGCCACGGGTTTGCTCCATCTAACAGCTGATATTGGCTGTGGTGACTTGTCATTGATGAAGATCTGAATCAATTGGACAAATTGGCAAAGAAAACAATTTGGATCTCTGTGTGGCTTCTGTCAAGGGATTATCTGCCTAGGGATTAAGGGCCATTGTGTTAAGTGCACAGTATAGGAGTGCATGTTGACTGTTTGTCCGAGTATAGTGTGTACTGCACACCCTTTGACCGTTGACTAGCCTCCACTCCAGGCTGACAAATCTTTCAGGTGTTCAGCCCCCAACCTACCGGTACTAGCATGCAGTTGGCAGTGAAGGCAGTGGGTGCATTTCCACTGTCTGTCCAGCCAGCATGCTGTCTTCCATGACAGATCGCTGTCCCTCAATCATCCATTGTTCGAATCCCGCCCGAACTGCCTGAAATGTTTTCATCAGGCATTGGGCAAAGCACTGGGCTTATTACATCGGGCAGGGCAAACCGTCATTGAATTACTGTACATTCTCCTTTACGCAAACGTCATGTTATATCTATGATGCAATGTGGTACCCACCGCTATACATTATCCAAATCCACCACACGACCACAGCCAGCTCGGTGGTCAAGTGATTAAAGATGTCTGCACTAGAAAGCAGGAGTCGCGGGTTCGAATCACGCCCGAGCTGCCTAAAAAAATGTTTTTCAGGCATCGGGCAAAGGACTGGGCATTCATTGCTTATTACGTCGAGCAGGGAAAGTCATTAAATTACATTCTCCTTGACGCAAACATCATGTTATACAGTGTGTATCTACTTTCTGAAACTGCAACACTCTGTGCAGTGGGGTATAGAAGTGCCACTGATTGCCTTTCTTCAATGTGCTTGGTTTGCCAGAGGGGGGCGGCACTGCGTCGGACGTGAGGAAGCTCAATAAGGACCTGACGCAGAGGATCAAGTCGGCCAAAGCCGAGGCCGACTACGAGGGGGAGGAAGAGGAGGAGGAGGAGGCACCCAGGAGGCCGCTGAAGAAAAAGAAGAAAGGAAAGAAGAAGTGATGGAGAATTCAGAGTCCTTAGAATGGCTTGCTTGCTCTGATCTCCTGAAGGTTCTGCGATGTGCAAAACAATAATAACCTCAGATTTCAAAAGGTTGCCAGTTCTTTCAGATTTTGGCTATTTCTAAAGTAGTTTTAAAGGCCCTATACATCATTGATTAAGATAAAAAAATTGCCACAGTTTGTGTGTTAAACCTAAAGATTCCATAAAAGCAATCCTGCGAAGGTTTTAGCTCAAATGGTAATCTGAGAAAATATAAAAATGAAAAAATAAACATCACTGTTTACGCACCATTCTGTAGTGTAAGAAATGGTTTATTTCTTGCGTGTACCGTAATAAACTATTTGTCAAGGTTTGAGTGAAAATTTCTCGAAAAGTACAGCATCCCAGACCGTAAGATTTCAACATGAGGATTCTATCATGACCCTCTACAAACTGTGTAAATTAGAAGGAAATCTGTGGACATTGATGTTTGCCGATCTTCCCAATGTTGTATTGGGCCTTTAAGGTACGGTACATGAGATGTGGTGGATTTTATTTTTTGAGAAAAAGAAATGTATAGCTTTTAAAGTTTTATTCCCATTTTTAAAAATTTTTCCAGGGTACTTGTATAATGGTATTCCATTTTTATCATGTTTGCATGTTCATTGTAAATTTTACTTGTTGTCTCACATTGTAGATAGGACAAATAGATGTTCCTAACACTGCTTGGGAAAAAAGGGCTTACTCGACTTAAAACAAAATAAACTCACTAATGCATATACACAAGGGGCTTTATTGTCATTTTCAGCCATTTAATTTGATGACCGACACACACTCCAGAAAAACAACGCACTTTTATTATTAAAGTACCATTTACATACAGTATTTTATATTCATGTATTTATAATACCTAATAGTTGTACTTCTCTATGTATGCGCTGCAATGCCACTATGTACAACCAATACCAATAGCACTGACTTTAATCCATTACATGTACAATACATGCATAACTTTTGGTCACAAAATGTACAATTTCAACCCTTTTTTTTACATGGCAATTTATGAAAGGCAAAGCAATACATTCAAATAAAAAAAAAGCTTTACAAATTGCATCCAGTAGAAAATATCGAAGTAAATATCAATTATAATTATCAGTCTTCTTCAGTCTTTTCCTGCCATTCAAACGATTCTCTTTGGAGTACTGCGAAATGAAAATTTGTCTGTTCGGCGCAGAGATCATTAAAAGCCACCGCAGATGAACTGAGCAAGTTGTTCTTGGACAGAATAGAAAAATAATGGGGGAATCTTTAGCTAGATCATCTTTGAAAAAGGACATTTGATTTCTTTCTGATTTCTTCTGACTTTGCAATTATTTTGAGGTAGTGATATTGCAGCTAGTGAAGGAAATCATCGGGTTCTATTTGACTCTTGCTCTCTTTATTTAATCTGAAGCAAAGGCAAGCTGTAAATAAGGTCGATTGAGTTCAGGGAACTGTGACAATATCACTGTTTTTGAGTTTAGTATTGTTTTATGCACAATGGAGATTAATGCAGTTTAGTGTAATGGGTAGCCATAATCTGTGTTGGGACATTTTATCATGTGTTGTATCATTTCACATAAAATTCTAACTTTTTTACCCAGTTCTTAGCAAGGACACGTCATATTTGTATATATTTGCAGGTTCAAACATTTCCTTTCTGGGATTTTAAACCACTGAGTAAATCTTAGTCAAAAACGTAGTGGATTTAGCAAATGTTTTTGTGATATACTGTAAAGCGGCATTATAAAACTGTGCTAGCACAAAGCGAAGCATTGTGGTATGATTTGTTCGTTCAATGTTTAGTTTGCACTCTTCCACATATTTGGGCTCTTCTTTGGCAAAACAGCTTCACTTCTATATGGGAACATCTCTGTGGGTGGGTGAGCTGAAGGCCTTTGTTCCATTTCAGTGTGATGCAAAGGCATACCACTTCACACATGTCACTTGCTATATACTTTCACTGACTTTCTATGGCAACACGGTGTGCTCAAGCTTTCACCACAGTTTTCTCAAAATGGCGTTTCACGGTCGGGCAGTTGATGGCCACATGATGGCCAACTCTTGGCATTTTTCAACGCATTTGTTCATGCACAGCTGCAGGCCAAGGGGCTTTTTTCAAAAGAGCTTCTGGCACTGCACAAGACCTGGGCTGGAATTCAGCCTTACAATGCACCGTAACTCAACTTCTGTACGATGGATAATCCATCCCAAATTCTGATAGCCGTATGGTTCCTGTGCATGGCTTATCGATGAGTTACGATGAGTTTGATGAAATCAACCACTGGTTAAAAATATGTGAACCGGTACGGCATAATGAGGATTCTCCTCCAAACTTAAGTTTTCAAGATTTTTCCACCACAACAGACAGTACCTCATTAGTTTCCCAATGATATCAAAATTATTTCCATACGTTGCCGAAATCCAAAGTGACGACGCGAGAAATACGAACAGCCAATGCGTAGGCATGGAAACTGCTTCGAGGTCAAACCAGTTCGAGTTCATGCACACGGTGCACTGACAGTGATTGCAGCGTACACGCAGGCATACTTAAGAATTCCCAATTTGTTCAATATCTTCAGACATTTATTGAAAAAGTCCTTCAGAGAGGTGATTCTCTTATACATACGTTTCCCAAAAATGCCCCCCCCCCCAAAAAAAAAGGAAATTCAAAAGTCAGAGGGCCTCATATTTTGATCCTAGCAGGACCTTTCTCAAAGCCAAAATCAAAAATTAAAATGGATTTTGACATGCATTTTGACAATACTTTGGCTTTCAACGTCGTTTACTCGAAACAGACTTTTGGCATTTTGGGAGTAGATGCCTCATTACGCCATCTTAGGTCACATAATTATATAGAGTGATAGTGTCATGAAATCCATAATTATGTAAATAATGGCCATTTACCTCTTAGAAACCTGACCAGCCAATGCTCCACTTTTAATTTTACGGCAACCAATGAACTGAAACTATGGTTTTTCACGCTGATCCGATTTCCGTATCCAAAGCTGCCTCATGACTAATCCTGGCCTGAAATCAGCTCAATAGGAAAGCAAATGGGAAGATACCGAAGAAGCTACAAATAAAAGACGTCAATGGAGACCCATCTGGACTTGCATCAGAGTAAGATATGCAAAAATAGTTGAATTTGGGAATTATATCACGTCTCCTGACGACAAACAGAGTACATAAAACGTCCAGTTACCAGTTCTTTTCAGAGTCATACCTCATCTCACAAGAGATGATGTACGGTACTTGGTGTCACTGCAATTCTTCCACTCTGGATTATAACACCCATGAAGGTGGGAGCCCAAGTGGTAGAGCACTGGTACAATAATGACAGGCCCTTTATGGAATGAAGGCTTGGGCTTCGGTCATATTTCTCTTACCCGTTATAATATCACAGGCATCTAGAAACAAGCGTTTGGCCCCAGTTTCTTGGTGAATACCCTGTACCTATCAAGCCAACAACCCTTCAAATTCGGCGACAAACCACAGCCTGGATTTTCAGGCTTTTGTCAGACGGAGACGAAGCCTGAGCCTGATCCACTCTTTCGTAAACAGCCATAGTCTCCATTCAAGTCAGTTGGGCCCAATTTTCTTTGGTCATTTGTTTTGGTCTTCAAATGTTCATTAAAATACATTCCCAGACAGTTTTATACATTAACACCCAGATACACACTAACAATTCATTCTTGTGCACTTTCCCCGTATATCAACCAGTTATGAGGACAATGAAATTCAGTTTGGTTGAGGAGTGCACACTTACATACAAGCACCGTGACATCATTAACTGATTAAGGACAGCAGAAATGCATTAGCTACTCCAATATTAAAATGAAGGCTGTTGACCACATAAAACCTGTGGTGCTTATTTTACATTGCCTCACACAGTTGACATTGCTGTGGATGCATGCAAGATCCTTGCAATGTAGTTTCTCTAAAGTCAGATTTTGGTTTTGCCTTGCTTACATATTCTCAGTCTCAGATCAGTTCAGTCAATTGCTCGGCACCATACTGGTTCTATCGGGAGCATGTCGGGGACTACTTTTGGATCGATGCAGAACGACTTCTCTTGACTTCCACCTCCGTGTCCCTGGTTCCAGTCCTGCCTGAATGAGAATTCAGATTTTATGAAAAAAAAAGCCAAAGAAAAACTTCATCTGGACCCGGGATTTTGACCTCTGGTTTTGCGCACCAGTGCTCTTTTTACCATCTGAGCTCAGATGGTAACAGCACTGGTACGCAAAACCAGAATCACAATCCCACTTTCATCTGAATGAAGGCAGGGGTGTGATCCCTGAAGTTATACGGCAGTTAATGGTTGAATGCTTCTGACTTGCGCCCCCACCCCAGCAAAGACTAGTTGACTATCTGGGAAGGCCACCATCTAAGGGCTGGATTGCTCAGATGATAAGAGCACTGGTACATTAAGCTAGGAGTCTCGGGCTCAAATCCCGGTCGGTCCAGTCAAAGTTTTTCTTGGCCATTCTTCAAAGGTGGCCAATAACGTCAGAAACTACAGCTTGATAAAGTTCAAGTGATTTCCAACTATTCACACCCATTGTCGAATCAAACCTTTTGGGAACAAACATTCACGTCACTTTGCTTCCCAAAAAGGATCGATTGTCTAAAAGGACCAAATCCACAAAATACTCTTTATCAGAAAAATCCTGGTCTCATTGAAAAGTTACCAGGATTACTCGTATTGGAATTCTGCAAGCTAGATTTCAAAAAAAGGGACGCTGAGAAAGAGGTTTCAGAAAAGAGATTACGTAAAGAAATCCTTTTGGAATGGAGACGTTGTCATTGACACTTTCCTCCCCCCAAAAAGGATCGATTTCTGCAAAAGAACCCCATCCACATTATTTTTTTTCAGACAAATCCCAGTTTTTATTGAAAAATTACCCGGAATACCGGTACTTGTTCAGTTCAGTCAGATTTCAAAAAAGGGATTATGAAAAAGTGGTATCAGAAAAGAGATTTATGACAAGATTTTGCAATGGAGATATCATCGACACATCTTTACCTTGTGAGAAGATAAATACATCACAAAAAATTATTTACCCCCTTAAATCCTAACTTTATTATAAGGGTTTTTGAAATTTGTTTAAGCACAAAACTAGAAAATACAAAAACGAAATCAAAAAATTATTGTTTTTTTTATTTCAGTTTCAAACACTGGGCACTTGAACATATTTTGAGAGGTATTAAAAATGAAGATGTAAATTGAGAATGTCAAATGTCGGATTGGTTCGTACGGTGGTCTCCGTTTAGGTTCCTGTCCACGGCTTGGTTTTGAGACGTTCACTCAGTTGCTGTTGAGAAAGGAACGAAAAAACACAAATCAGTTAACTGAAAACAAATATTGAAAAATTTGAAACCATTGACATTTCTTTTGTCAGGGCTGTAGTGAAAAAACAATTATTAATCGTACATACCGTAGATACTGTATAGCATGCTGTTTACGTCGAGGAGAATGTAATTCAATGAGGGTTTACCCTTGCTCGACGTGAAAAACACTGCATGCTCAGTGCTTTGCCCGATGCCTGATGAAAACAATTCAGGCAGCTCGGGCGGGATTCGAACCCGCGACTCCCGCTTTCTAGTGCAGACATCTGCACTGAGTATCCAGTGTTAATCACGTCGAGCAGGGGCAAACCCTCATTGCATTACATTCTCCTCGACGCAAACATCATGTTATATCTATGATGCAATGCAGTACCCGCCGCTATGCAATAATCAAATCCACCACACGACCTCAACCAGCTCGGTGGTCAAGTGGTAAGACATCTGCACTAGAAAGCGGGAGTCGTGGGTTCAAATCCCGCCCCAGCTGCTTGCATTGTTTTCATCAGGCATCCGGCAATGGGCTGAGTATTCAATGTTTATCACGTCGAGCAGGGCAAACCCTTATTGAATAGTGATTGTGTGTTTGTTCATATACCATGCTTTAGTGAACAGTTTACATGTAGGCCACCATTGTTTTACCTTCCTAAATAGCTGGGCTTTGAGTCTGTTGGTTTCATAGGCCGCTTGTCTCTTGCGTTCCTTCTCCCTCTGTACCACCTCAGGCAGTCTACTGTAGAGCCTGTATGCCCAAGACAATAACAAGCACATGGCATTGCAATAAGATAAGAGTTTGATAATATTAAACAATATTAGAGAGAAAAGGTCATTCAAAGTAAAGAAAAATGTAATAAATAGACTTCAAACTGTCAAATAGAGAAAAAGAGACACTGGCAATGACCTCTACAAACATTATAAAATACATCGCAGACCTAAATATAAAAAGACAATTAAATTGTATGGCAAAACTTAATCAAACTGACATGACGAGTAAGACACTTGGTCCAAGTCCTTTGCAATACCACTTACTTCTCAGTGTGCTCCCGCATCTCTTTCTTGGACATCAATCGTTTCCTGGGCTTGTGGTGTTGCTCTGTAACGACCATCAAACAATGCCTGTGTAAGCTCTCAGTATCATTGCAACAACGAGGTATTGCAGAACAACGAGGTATTGCAGAACAATGAAGTATTAAAGTGATATACACAAATTTTGCAAACTGCCTTTGAGAAAGGTCCTGCTAGGATCAAAACGTCAGGCCCACTAAATTCTGAGAACAACGAGGTATTATAGAACAAAGAGGTACTGTAGAACAAAGTTGTATCGTAGAACAGAGGTATTGTAGAACAAAGAGGTATTGTAGAACAAAGATGTACTGTAGAACAAAGAGGTATTGTAGAACAAAGATGTACTGTAGAACAAAGAGGTATCGTAGAACAAAGAGGTACTGTAGAACAAAGAGGTATTGTAGAACAAAGATGTACTGTAGAACAAAGAGGAATCGTAGAACAAAGAGGTACTGTAGAACAAAGAGGTATTGTAAAACAAAGGTAATGTAAAACAAAGGTAATGTAAAACAAAGGTATTATAAAACAAAGGTATTGTAGAACAAAGGTATTGTAGAACAAAGACTTCCCTTCCTGGTTCGCGTTTTCATCTTGCCCTTATTTTTAAAAGGATTGTCAATTCCTATCTCATATTGTCATTTCCTGAGTCCCTTTCTATCTCCTTAGTCCCTTGAACCTTGAGTGGCTTTATAGCCTTGTTTTCGGCAAATTTGTGTAAAAAACAAAACCTGAGGATGACAGGCGGTGCAGGGAGTGGTGGGCAGTGGTTTACCGCTGTAAGGATGGGCCTGGGGGTTGGGCTTCTTGCTCCTGTGGTCCTCAAACAGTCGGCCCCGTTCCTCGTCGTACTGCCGCTGCACGTCTCTCTCCTCGGCGGCCAGCTTGATCTTCTTCTGGCGCTCGCGGGAGCGGGAGATGAAGTCCGAGCGACTCTTCTCAAAGGCCTCCTGCACGGAGACGTCACGGGGGAAACGGAGGAGGGCAATGGGTGAAGGACGGGAGCAATAGCAGAACCTTCCTTCATCTAAATCCGGAGGCCTGCGGTTGTGACTAAGTGGAAGGTTTGCGGTGACACCATGTCAACCCGGCAGAACCTTGATGCTGGATTTTGCAGGAGTGGGGTACCATAGGTAATATTGATGCACAAAAAAAGGACGAGCAAGAAGATTGTGGGAGCATCTTCTGGGATACGGCTGCTGAATCCAATTAATATTTGCTCATAGATAAAACATGTTTGCATTGAGGAGAATGTAATTCAAGGATCCTCACTGAATTACATTCTCCTAAACGCAAACATCTATGATGCAATGCGGTACCCACCGCTTTACAATATTCAAATGCACCACACGACCTCGACCAGCTCGGTGGTCAAGTGGTTAAGCCGTCCGTACTAGAAAGTGAGAGTCACGGGTTCGAATCCCGCACAAGCTGCCTGAAATATTTCTATCAGGCACCGGGCAAAGCACCGAGCACTCACGTCGAGCTGGACAAACCCCCATTGAATGAATGATTTGCTGTTTGCGTGATGACCGTGCGGGAGTTGGAATCATGCCGCACTCACTCACCTGAAGGGTGAGCTTGCCCTGGCTGGCTGTGACCTGCCTGTCCTTGAGTGGTCTGCGCTGGGCACTGGGCTCCATCTGTTGCCAGGCCATCTTCTTGCTGATTGGCTGGAACCAGGCCACGGAGGAGGGCATCGCTGCGACCTTGACCGGTCTGCACGGGTCAAACAAAAACCACAAGTCATCAGGCGCCTGCAGTAGCTGGGCAGCAATCAGCCAGAGTCTGCTCTACCCATACCGCGTACCTCCGCGGAAGGTGCTCCGCTGGCATAGTTGCCAACCTTTGAGAAAGGTCCTACTATGATCTAAAAGTCAGGCCCTCTAACCTTTACGATTTTTGTATTGCAGGTCATTTTAGTCAGTGAGTAGTTTGCAACAGTTTTTTGTATAATTTACTTCATTTGTAAGTTGTAGTGGGCCATATGGTTTCTGTGCATCGCTCATCATCTTGCAATCAATCGTATATGTACATGTAAGTTAAAGTTACATCGAGTTTGGTGACTGAAATCGACCCCTGTGTGCTTCTTCAGATATGAAATCACTCTCCACATTCAAACAATGCCTGCCACAGTGCTGGAAGGCCAAGCCATCGCTCCGACACAGGCCAGAGGCTCAACTTACTGAGGGATGCGCTTGCGTGCTTTGCTCGTCTCCGTGGCTGGCCGGGGCTGTCTGAAGATGCTGCCCTTGCCTTTGTCCTCCCCGTCTCGGCGCTGTGGCCTGGCCTCGCCCGGCCTGGCCAGTCCCGGCGTGGTCTGGGTGCCCAGGGCCACTGTGAATGTGGTGCCCTGCTCGTCCACACACACAATGTAGACACCGATGGTCAAGCGTCAGGGGAGAGAAACCAGAGCGATCGTTAGCGGTGCAAGCCAGACGTCACTTTTATCAAAGGCCTGGGTGGCAGCTGCCACATGATCTTCATTTGTACACAACACGCTTGTCCAAGGAAGAAAAACTGTGGACTGCATGCGAGACCGCAAGTAACAATATCATTAAACAAACAACGATCTGCATTCCAATCACGTACATGCAGATTAGACTGGTTCGCTGTCTGTATCAGGAAAAGGTAAATAAATTTTAAAAACCTGGTCACTACACAGCATTTACAATTCTGTGGAATTGCAAGGACTACTTTTATAATATGTGACTGGGTCTGCAAAAAAAGGCCCTTAAGTCTGAAAGAAATATTCCAAATTATACCCATAGTCAGAAAGAGCATGAAATGAGCTTTATTTTGATGCAGGTTTGGCCTCTGTGGCACGTTCCATTCCTGAGATATATTAAAATTTCTTATCACCGAAAACGAAACACATTTTACTGGGGGATAAAAGTGGCAAGGTGAAGCTTACAAAATGCTACATTTTTCGTCTTTATTGATGGAAATGAATGGTTCTTCCAATTGATTATGAAAGAATGGACATCAATCCTACAGGTACATGTATACAAGTACATCAAAACATTAAAAAAAAAAGAATTTGAAAGAAACCATTTAAAGAAAAAAATGGGCACTGAAAAGATGCCTGGTGCTAAGTGGCAATGCATTGAAGAATGGAGAAGTTCTGAGAATGACTTGTGCTTACCCTTTTCCTGCTAGGTATATGGGATGTGTCTGGTGTAGCCTCCACCGTGCCGTGTACGTGCGGAGCAATACGGGTTGGCAGACGCGACTCCCTGCTATTCCGGGCCCGCGGCTCGTGCTGACCGTTGCCGGACCGACGCTGCCTGTCAGGCTTGCTGGGCTCGGGCCTGGCTGGCAGCGGCCTCTGACCGACCTCCTCCATCTCCTCCTCCTCGCCGACCCCGGCCACCTCCTCCAGCGAGCGCGACCTCCTGACCCCGGCCGGCCTGCAGGTGCAAGGCACGCTGGCCTCCGAGACGCCGTCGCTCTGCAGGTCGCTGCTGCTGCCGTACATAACCTGGAAGTCGTCCCTGTGACCCCGATGCGGCGGGCCTCGTTGCTGGAGGCGGTGAGCTGCCGGCAGCTGCTCCGTGAGCGTGCTCTCCGTGGACGTGGTGTCGTTATCCCGGCTGGTCTCCAGGACGGGGCTCAGGGCAGCGTTGGAGGGTGGCGCGGGCGGCCTGAGCATCTTCCCGCCGTTGATCTGCCGGGGATCTTTGCCGGGTGCTGGGACGGCGGGCGTGCTGGCCATCGTGGGGACGTCCTCCCGCCGTCTGTCCCCGTCTGCAGTCACGGGCTGCTGCTGCTGCTGCTGCTGTTGTTGTCGCATGCGGCGGCGATGGTGCTCCCGCTGCCTGTCAATCCGCTGCTGGAGCTTGGACAGCTTGGCGCCCAGCTTGCGGATGCCCTGCTCACCCAGCAGGCGGATGAGCGCGTCCGACTCAAGGCTCAGGTCCGAGATGAAGGAGGTGACGCTGAGCTCTTCCATGGAGTCGCCCAGTGAGGGCGGGCCGCGGCCCTCCAAGGGGCTCTCCACGGGCTCCGAGGGGCGCTGCACGGCCACGCCGTCCCCTGGGGGCGCTCTGCTCAATTCGGAGCGACGCTGGACGGCCACAGGGATGGAGGTAGGGGGCTGATGGGCCCGGATTCGAGGTGGGTCCTCGACAGCATGACCCCTGAGAGGAGAGGTTTGATGATGGCATATTAGGTGATGCAGAATGCACAATGTTGAAGGACTTGGGTGCTTGAACATGCTGAATGAAATCACATGTAGAATGTCTACTGAAAGTCTGATCCGTGTCAGAGGGCTCTCAGATACCTGAGGAGTCATTTTCAGAGAAATCTGGGAAAACTGATTTTGGGTCGAAAACTGAAAATTCTGACAGGAAACCTGTCAAACGTCAGAAAGTGGGCAAAAAATGACTTCAACTGGTCTACCGAAAGTCCGATCCATGTCAGAGGGCTCTCAGATACCTGAGGAGTCATTTTCAGAGAAATCTGGGAAAACAGATTTTGGGTCAAAAACTGAAAATTCTGACAGGAGCGGACCTGTCAAAAATGTCAGAAATTGGGCCAAAAATCTAGTTTTTTTGAGGGGGCCAAAAATGACTTCAACTGGAGCATTACCCATAGAGTGGGTCTGTTGCTAGTGCTTGTCTGTCTTCCAGTGGTTGTCTCTCCGGGGTGTAAGGCCTCTCTTTGTCCCACTTCTTCCTCTGCTTGGTGGGTATATCAAGACTAGAGGAGGTCTCACCGCTGTCTGTCTCGTCTATGACACCAAGAAAGGAACAAATCACACGTTCAATTGAAAAACAAAAAAATTGCAAAGAAAATTTGACTGGACCGGGATTTGAGCCTGAGAACCTGAGTTTTGCATACCATGGGTGGATTTCACAAAGCCTTGCGATGCATCATAAGTCAACTTATGATGGATGACCCATCGTTGAAATTGGCCGTGTGGTTTTTGTGCATCGCTCAAGACGCTCATTATCTTGCGATTGATCATAAGTGATGATGGGTTTAATGAAATTAACCACAGGGCTCTTACACGTACCCATCAGAGCTATTAGTTTGACTGGAATTCAAAAAGAGCTGCATCCACTTTGTGTGATCCCCGAGCTGCTGCAGCCAGGTTTGCAACAATTAGTTGTTTGCTTCTAAAATGAAATTGAGGATGTGATCCCTGGAGATATACGGCAGTTAATGGTTAAAATGCTTCTGACTGGCACCCCCCCACCATGGCAAAGATTAGTTGACTATTTGGGAAGGCCATCATCTAAGGGCTGGATAGTTCAGATGGAAAAAAAGTTATGAACGCATGTATGCAAAACAGGTCCAATCAAAATTTTGTACGTTTTTTTTTTCTTTTTCAATTTGTTCAAAAGTTCCCAGTCAGTTATTTTGTTCACTATAAAAGATTATCTTCAGAGAAAAGCAGCTACACGTTTAGTGTCGGTAGGAAAAAATGAGTGAATCCTAGAGAAAAAATTGATACCTGTATCTTGGATCCAGTTGGAGACAGCGTGTCTGGCAGGATCTCTGACCAGGCTGGTGACTCGCCGGATTCTCTCCGAGTCCAGACTAGACTGGCTGCCAGCACTCTCCTGCCGGGTGGCCTTGTACTGCTGGTACTCCTCCCACGTCTGGGCCATCTCCCTCATCTGGGGATCAGTCTCCTCATCCTTCAAACCACCCAAAGAGGAGCACCGTTATCTCATCGTCTGCAGCCTAAGCTCAATTTATTCAAGTCAAGTCTGATGGCTCGACCTCGGCCTCATTCAATGCTATGCCATGTCCCCCTCCTCCAGTCCACCCAGGGCTTGCCCTATCAGGAGTCGGTATTGCCTAGTATCAGTCAAGAGTGGTGCCAAATTCCACGTGGCCACATGCACAACAAAGAACAATGTAATGTACCGGTAGACTGGTGTTATGAATATGAACACTTCTTCCAGTGAACTGACTGTAAAGACTGACATACTGACAGGCTATCCCTTCCTGGAATCCTTCACAAAGCAATACCGTATACCGGTACCTAGCTCCATTTTCTAACAAATGTTGATGAGACATTCATGGACAAATGTTCTCTGTAACTGTGTTCCTTTTGCATGGAATGCAGAGCTAATGGCTAACTCCAAGTAAGTTGCAAGAACTTGTAGTACGAAAGACTACACTACTGTAATTCACAGTGCTCGATAAAACTGCCCTAATGCTAATTCAACTTGCTTTGAGGAATTGAATTCAACATGCAAGGAAACAGAGTAAAATATGCCGCATATGATCAAACTCAGACAATGAAAGAAAATGTTTCAGTTTGATTTTGTTTTTTAAAAAGAATCAAGCAAATACATGTAAGATGATGACCTATCAATTGCTTGTTAACATGTAAATCTATACCGGTACTAAAGATGTACAGTAGTCACTTCTGCATTTGCTTTGATAGGTGACTCTGTCAAATTAATGAAACAAAAATTACCTGAAGGACTTGCTGAAGCACCTGCCTACTGTAGGAGCCAGGCATTGATGGTATACCAGTAGTCTGGGTGCCAGACTGGAATGAGCCGGGGTGTCGGAACCCCTCAGCATTGTTTGGCGGATAGCGCCCTCTACCTCTCAGTCTGAGCAGCTCTTCGGTGTCCAGCGCGGAGTCTGGCAGGCGGGCCGGAGGGGAATACTCCCTACCGCGGCCCCCGCCGTGCTCGTCCCTTGCGTAATGGTCGGGACCTCGCTGGGGCGAGACCCGGCCGTTGGCGCTCTGCGCTTTGAATCCGAACCGGTGCTTGGCGGACGGGTCGGCGTCGGGGTGAGCGCCGTATCGAGGAGCCTCCGGGCTGCCTGCCTTGGCCGGATCGCTCAGGCTCTGGGAGAATCCCGGCCGTCGGAGTCGGCTCTCTTGGGGCGGCTGCCCGAGGCGAGACTGTGCTGCGGACTGGGCGGAGGCAGTGACGGGGCCCGCCGGGGATGTCAACGGGGGCGGGCTGGCGCTGAGGAGCTCGGCGGGGTAGTCGATGTAGGACCGCGGCGGCCGCTCGGCGTCCCTGACCTCCGGCGGCCTGGAGGAGGTGGTGGGGATCTTGGAGCGGCCGGCCGGGGAGCGGGGACTCCGGGTGGGCGAGGGCTTGCGCTCGGCGGTCCGGCCGTGCAGACGGAACTCGGCCTCCGGGCCGGGCAACTCCGCGGACTGGCGGTGCTGGGGGCTGTCCCTGCTGCCGTAAGCAGTCGCTGGAAACACTGGAGGCTGAGCATCATCAGAGCCTATCACAGAGGAGATGAGTATATGCAGATATACATGTAGGTTTGTCAAATATACCCACAGATACTTACTTGCAACCTAGACAATTGAAAGAAGTGGTTGATAGTACTAACATGTACGTTCATGTGTAAAGAGTATACGTACATGTATATGTACATGTACAGGTAGCATACATTATATATCGGAAAGATGCTAGACAGGCTAGAAAGTCACTAAAAGCATGTGCACACTGGGTTTTCCTGACAAACTTTGTTTCCAAAGGTACATTGCTGCACTGCTTCTGACCCATCCCCAACCCAATTTGTAACTCCTGCACATCGAGCACAGTCTCAATACATGTACCAATCGCCACCTCGGAGCCACAAAATTCCAGGGGAAACCCTGCTTCATATAGTGAGCCTATCTATTTCATCTCTTACCAATGTGACTGCTCTCCTGGGTAGTCTTGCTACTGGGCGTGTCATCTTGGTTCAAGGCATACGTGTACATCACTTCACTGCTGCCCGGCGGTTTGTAAGGCCTCAGGATACTCCCCGATAACCGTTCCCCTCTATCCTCTTCGTGCATGGCCGGCAGACAGCCTGGATAGCCCACTTCCGGGGGCGACTTGTAGACCTGGGACCTCTCAGGGCTCGGGGCCCTGTCGCTCTCCCTCGACGTCGCCCGCTGGTACTCGCGAGCCGTGATGGGTATCCGGCTAGAGCTGGCGCCTGCTTGGTAGGCAAGCGGGCTGGCCGGGAGCTCGGTCTTCAACTGCAGCGCCCTCTCCTTCGCCTCTCGGCTCCGCCGTCGGCTGGCCCTCTCCAGCGAGCCCGTGTGGCCCGCCTTGTCCGAGATCTGCCGGGCGTACTTGCGGCCGCGGAACTTGGACAGGTCTATCTCGGGCGAGGAGTGGGAGCGCTGCATCCCTGGGGGCTCGTCCGGCGACTCCGCGTCTTCCTCGCTCTCCCGAGGAGCGCCTCCCTCCAGGGAGGACGGTTGCTGGTCTTCTTGGTGGAGGTAGTACGGCCGCTTCATCTGGCCAGGCAGCAACCCGTAGGCCAACTGCTGTGGGGCACTTGCCTTGGTGTCGCCAGTCCACGCTTCGGTGGGGAGCTGATCCAGGCGATTCAAGTTGGGTCTCTCGTTGGCATTCTGACCAAGCACTGGCGGCCGTTGATTGTAATCCACGCTGTGGTCAAACGTTCTTTCCGTGACCCTCTGCATCTGGGAGGCCAGCAGCTGCTGCGCGTAGCTCAACGCTCCGTAGGGCTTGCCCTCATGCACTTCGGCCGGCCGGGCCAGAGAGTTGAGGGTTTCCTCCTGGCTCCTGTTGGGGAATGCAAGGCCGGCACTGGCCGCCAGTGAGTTCCGATCCTGGCTCTTCATCTCGGCCAGCCGGATCTCGGCGTCCAGCACGGCGGCCTCCTGCAGGATCCTGAGGACGTGCTCCTGAGGAGGGTCTCTCTCCAGGATGGCTCTCACCCTGCTGGCTAGCGAGTCCATACTCTCGATGCTTTCTCCGTACGGAGAGGTCCCGTTGCTGAGCTCTCCCTGCCTGAGTCCCTGCGATGAGAGCGAATTCGTGCCCTCAAGCTCGATTCTTGAGGCACTTGTGTCTCTGGCCTCCAACCTCCTCAGCAACGGGTCGCCCGGGTCGCTCATCAGAGGACCTCCGGCGATGACCATCCCGGGAGAGATGTTGGCGTTCACCACGTGCGAAGTGTTCTCCAGGAGCTGCTGCACCCTCTGGGAGAGAGCATCAGGGGTCCGGTAATTGGACCCCTCCGTGATGCTGTTTGGTCTCCTGTTGGACAAGCCCTGAAGGGCTTCGTGACCCGCTGCTAGTGTTGGGGGAGGTGTGGGGTCAGTTCTCTCCTGACTCACCGACGAAGCCAGGGGAAGGGTCATGCTCTTGGACAGGGAGGTCTGCTGGTCAGCATACGCTTCCCAAGTCATCAGGGAGCCTCCTGATGAAGGGCTGGGCTGATACCCTTCCCTGGATCGGCTCGTGTAGCCTTCGTCAAGGTTTGGCCGAGGCTGATGCAATACTCTGTTGATGATTGCCCTGACCGAGCTGGAGGTGCTGGCATCGGAGAGGACGGGGGACGGGGACTCCCCCACGCCCTGCTGGGGCGCAGGTCCGGGGATCCTCTGCCTCGGCTGTGACTCGTTCAGAATCTGCTCCACCCGATCGCCCAGCGAGTCGGCGCCGACGCTCTCGGACGAGCCGGTCCGGGCCGAGTCCGGGGTGCGGCTCCCGGGGACCAGCGCTCTCAGTCCGTGACTGGAGCCGGAGCTGAGGAGGTTCTCGATGCTGTCCGGGGAGCCAGCCTCGCTGGTGAAGCTGCCGCTGTCCTCCGAGGGACTCTTCTTAGAGGCCTCCCTCTTGGGCAGCTCTCCGGGAGGAGCGGACGTGGCCGACAGCAGCAGTGCAACTTTCCTAGATAACGAGTCTTGACTCTGAACCGTGTCAAGACTTCCACGCGGGCCGGACGCTGCCTTCTCTAGTGCAAGGGTGGGAGTCCTGATCATCCTTCCGTCAACGGTTGTCGCCGGTGGATAATCTCCGCCAACAAGATGCAGGTTCTGGTTGAAGTCTCGGTACGGTTCTTGGACGTCGGATCTCTCGTTCGCTTTCCCGCCGTCACCCATCTGGTGCGCTCCATCGGGAGTGGCACTCTGCAACTCAGGAGGATACTGAATGTAGGACCTGGCCATCTGGATGCTGGAGGACTCGGTTGCTGAACTACTTGCTGTCGATTGCTCAGCAGACCCAGTGCCTCTCAAGAGCTTCTGCTGCAAGGCCACCGGGTCGAAAGGGTCCTTTGCGGGCAGCTTCTTGGACGGGCTGGCCTCTCTCTTCAGCGGATCTCCGCCGCTCTGCATCGTGAGCATCTCGGGCTCTTGCACCGTTGCCAGCAGACTGGGCGCCGATCCGGGCTTACCCTGTAATGCCGGCGTGAAGCTGACCGGCTCCAGGTTGTCGAGGTCTATGGGCAGCTGCACGTGAGAACCTCGCAGGGATTGGGCACTCTTGGCCTCTCTCGAGAGACTGATGGAGTCCTCGCTCAGGAAACCTTGGGTACTTCCTGAGCTCTCCCCTCTACTTGCCAGAGAGCCTGCCGCTACTCCGCCAGCAGATGAGGACCTCTTGCTGTCACCTCCAACAGACCCCTCTCTCTGAGGACTCCCTTTCGGCTCCTCGAGGGTTCTCAAATCGGACAGGAGAACGGCTGCTGTGGCATCGTCCTGGTGGCGGATGAAAGGGGTGGAGGTGAATTTGGGCTTCTGACCGGTCATGGAAATGGAGTCACCGATGACACTGGTCATCGCTTTAAAGCTGGTCAAGGAATCCTCGGCTGCCTGACGGCTTGCGTCTGGCTGTGCATAGGATCTAGGAGGGTGCTCAGAGGCGGCGTCTACAGGCGTTTCCGGTGCACCATCCTGTACGCCCGAGTCTGCCTGCTTCGCACTCGCTATGGAATGCAGAGTGGATTTCTTCAAGACCCCCTCGGACAAATCCTGGTCTGTCAACTGATCGGGGAGGGACACGCTATCTCCAAAAGACGGCTCCGATGACCTCAAGCTGCTCTGTCCATCGATGGGATGGGAGGAGAGGTCTGGGATGGCCTGATGTTCAACCGTGCCATTCTCTGATAAATCATCTTGCCCTCTATCTGCCTTCTTCGTCTTATCGTCCACCAAAGATGTTGGGGCTAGATTTGAAGATTCCTAGGGATTAAAACAGAAACCCCCCAAATTGAGAAATGATTCAGTTTGAAATTCCCAGAAGAATCATAAATTCTTCATTGATTAATATAATCTCATCATTGTACCAGTCTAGCGCTATACCAGTCATATAAATGGTATGTCAACTTTGAATGGGAAGGCTTCACCTAGATCCAAGTATTGATCAGTAGGCCTATACATACAGTACATGTATATTTCAGGTCTAATTGGACTGTGTTCAAAAGTACAATCAGTTGGTCAATACTGATCATACATGTCATATAGAGGTTTTTCACATGACATCACCTGACCGCCAAAGGCTAATTAGTATGTCCGTAGGAGCATGCAAACTATCCATGGGAGTGAAAGCAAATATTGAATCTGAGTATTTCCATTGGACATTTGATGACTCAAAGGCACTTGGTTCCAAGTACATCCGCATGAATTGAATGCTGACCGGCAAAAAGCATGTGACTAAAAAACTTCTATTGTATCAGGTTAAATCAGATCATAATAATGGACCTGGACAAATAAGATCATAGAATCGGATTAGATCAAATCAGGTCAAATAAATTCGTGTTGTATTGGGTAAAATAAAATCATGCTGGATGAGGGAAAATTAGTCCTTATCAAATCAGGTCAAATTAATTAATAATGGATTAAGTCAAATCAGATATACATGTACTGGATCAGGTCAAATCAGATCATACTGGATCAGGTCAAATTAGATCATACTGGTTCAGGTCAAATCAGATCATATTGGACCAGGACAAATCAGATCCTACTGGATCACGTCAAATCAGATCATACTGATCAGGTCAAATCAGATCCTACTGGATCACGTCAAATCAGATTATACTGATCAGGTCAAATCAAGTCATACTGGATCAAGTCAAATCAGATCATACTGATCAGGTCAAATTAGACCATACTGATCAGGGCAAATCAGATCATACTGATCGGGTCAAATCAGATCATACTGGATCAGGTCAAATCAGATAGTATATCAAATCAGGACAAATAATTTCATGTTCGTTCAGGTCAAATCATATTAGACTAGATTTAAGACAAAGCTCTCAAACTGCTTTTAAATAAATGGTACATGTACGTGTACACAGAGGGCCTCTATGGAAAACAGTGCTGTGCAGTGATGGAGCTTACCCTTAATAAAGAAGATGTAAATAAAGATGTACCTTTTCAGCAGGGGCAGCCTCCAGTGTGTGTTGAGACAAGGACATAGTCAGGTTGCCACTGACAAAGTCTGCTGATATCTCCGCAATGGCCTCCTGGACTGCATCCTTCTGGCCCTCCACACTCTCCGCAGCGCCCTCATCCAGCGTCTCCGCATTCTCGTCAGACGGCGGCAGGGGGATGTCAGTCTCGCTGCTGCTGTAGCGGAACTCAGAGCCCCCTTCCGTCTCCTCCTCCTCCTCCCGGCCAGGGTGCCATGGGTGCCCATCCGCGGACTTCAGGCCCTCAAACTGGCCCGAGTCCCAACTGTCATTAAAGTCCACTGGGGGGAGATGGTAGACATCCTGTGGGGGTGTGTCGGGGGCAGGCTCAGCTTGGTTGGCCAACGCAATGGCCGAGATGGGATCTACATCATTGAATTGTAGAAACAAAGAATGTAGTAAGTAGGCCATCGAGCACCTGATGAGTCAGTCATCATATCAAGGCATTTGCATTTTCTTGTTCATGGACAAAAAAGTGGTTGGATTTAGCACAGCGTGTGACATTCACAAAGGCCCTTGCGTTGACTCTTGGAATTGTCAGATGCAGTATCAACCATATTATATTTACATGTGCACCTGTACCTGTACACGAAGTTAGACTAACACGACTACACCATTCCGTAGACAACACCGTTCCGTAGTGTAAGAAATTACATGTGTAGTTTATTACTCATACTGGCGAGTCATAAACTGTTTGTCGATGTTTGAATGAAGATTTCTCAAAAAGTACAGCATCCCAGACCATAAGATTTCAACTTGAGGATGCTATCATGACCATCTACAAACTGTAAATTAGAAGGAAATCTGTGGACCTCGATGTTTTCAAATCTTCCCAATGTTGTATTGGGCCTTTCAGTGGCTCTATGAAATTGGCCCCAGGCATCAGGCCCCCCTCATCCCCCCCACCACTCCCACCACTCACCTGGCCCATCTGGCTTGGCCTTCTTGCTGGGCGAGGCAACATTGGCGGCCGAGCGGACAGAGCTCTGGGAGGAGGAACGGCTGCTGAGGGCCGGCGATGACCAGCTGCCTCGGTTGCGCTTGACCGGCGAGGGAGAGGAGACCAACTCCACCTGCTCTGGTAACAGCGCGTACCAGCTCTCCTGCCGAGAACAAGGGCAAGGCCAACCGTCAATCTTCTTGACTTCTCAATTACAGTGTGCACCAGTATATCTGTCTACATGTACATGTACATGTGCTATCATAGCACTTACGTACTGGCTAAGAAGTAGCTAAGAAGTGGAAAGACAAAGGAGAGGCAAAGGGTGTTTGGGAAAATGGGAAATATTGGTAAAGGAGGCAAACGGGCCATGGGGTCATGTACATGTACATGTGTATCTATCGTAGATGGGAAATATTGGTAACTAAAGAGGCAAACGGGCCATGGGATCATGTATCTATGGCATGTATGGGATTGGGAAACATTGGTAAAGGAGGCAAATGGGCCATGGGATCATACACATCTACACATGTATGGGAAACATTATTAAAGGAGGCAAACGGGCCATGTGATCATACACATCTAGATGGGAAATATTGGTAAAGGAGGCAAACGGGCCATGGGATCATACACATCTATGGGAAATATTGGTAAAGAAGGCAAACGGGCCATGAGATCATACACATCTATGGGAAGCATTGGTAAATGAGGCAAACGGGCCATGGAATCATACACATCTATGGGAAACATTGGTAAAGGAGGCAAACGGGCCATGTGATCGTACACAATTACACATCTGCACATTGTACATGTACAGGCAACGGAGGAAAGAGGGAATGAGTCACAAAGAAAAATGCTACAAAAAAAGCAAACGGTTGACACAACATGAATTTACTTAAGGGTAGAGCATTCAAACATTAGCATATCAATGAACGTGAACATGATGATTGATGAATACATAATACCCAACCTAAAAGATGGTTGTTTTATGTGGGCCTACACACAGACCTGTACATGTACTGTACAGGTACATGTACATGTACATGTACAATGCATGTACAGTACAAGTGCAGCTTAAACATGCCTAGTGTACAACTGTACAATGGATAGTGTACATGTACCAAGCTGACATGTACAGTACATGTACATGTACATGTACGTGTACGTACCGGTACTGTACAGGTACATGTGTACATGTATGATACATACATGTACAGTACGTGTTGTGCATCTAGTCAGAAATTCAGAATTAATTTTCTTCTGTAGACCTGCAATTAAGCAATGTACTGTGTATGAGAAATGTAATTTACAACTATACATTACACGTACTGTATGTACTGGGGTATCAATGTACATGTACATGTACTGTACACTACATTACATGTAATTATGTAAATGGACAGTCATTTACAATTATATACTGTACATTATCCTTGAATATTGAACAAATAACAATTCCAAACACTGAGTTGTGTATTTCTTGCTGATCAGTGTCAATTCTCAAAGTCTCAAAAATGTATACATATATGTACACATACAGTACATGTACATGTACATGTACATGGAGATGTCTTGACATTTCAAGCCTTGACAATTTTCTTTACTTGATATTTTCCGAAAAAAAATTCTCTGGGAATCAATCAATACAAGCAAATACATAAAAACACCAGTAGAAATTAGCTGCTTATTGTAAATAGTAATCAATCAATACACGACATGTATACATCATGGAGAGTGGTCCAAGGTTATGGCATTAAATATTTGCACATGCATAGTGCATATGTAAATGTACATGTACCAACTTTTCCTTCTACAGTAAACTATGTACAGTACGTATTGCGTACACAAATTAGCACATTGTACATGTACATGTATGGACAGTGGACACCGTCTGTGAACATGAACATCTACTTGTATACATGTACATTGTACCGTAAGGTACCGGTATGTACTTCACTTACATGTAGACTATGCATTGTTTTAAATACAGATGGTGCAGTAGGCCTACAATACATGTATTTTTTGTGTGCCATTGCCCCATGTACACATGAATTGCATGCATGTTTAATGAATAGTGATACCAATTGGAAACTGTGACGGGTGCTTTTTTATTCACACTATGACGCTAGTACATGTGGTTGTAAATGTCTGCATGCACAAAATCTCCAATCAACGATCAATGCAGCATGCCAGTACGTGAATGCTGTGCATATGACATGTACACGTACATGTACAGGTACAATGTACAGTATGCTGCATACAAATGTACAGTACATGTATACATCTGTATGACAATTGACATGAGGACATACATGTACGTTCACAAGTACCGGTAAATTACATCAACTTGCATACCCCGGTACATGTTTATTGTGTACAAGTGTAAAAAAAAAAATTAATTCTGAGGGGACTATAAAACAAGACGTTTCTGTGGCAATGACTCAATTTTCCAAAACTGTTCAATGTGTGAATGTACAGTGTATATGTTGTACACTACATGTACATGTACACCGTTGTACAACATGTATGTTGTATACATGTATCATTCCAATTGGTTAGAAAAGACATAACGGATGGTGTGAAATGCATGTATGTGTATGTATGTACAGTGTATGTATCTTTCAAGATTTTAATTTAATACAGTCCTTGACCTTGACATACATGTACCGTTATGTCCAAAACAATTGAATCAATGATACCCCAGTACATGTAAATCTAAAGGGTTCAGCATGTATTCCAGCCTCAATTGTGACACGTACTGTACATGTATGTGTACAGTACATTTTAATTCTTGTTATTTATGCAGATTCAGCCAAAACAAGGCTATAAAGCCACACAAGGTTAAGGGCTAAGCCGCTAAGGAAAGAAGGGGATAGAGAGGGACTCAGGAAGGCTGGAGATCTAGGAATTGACATGTTCCACTTAAAAAGGGAAAGATCATTATAAGCAGGTGGGAATTAACATGAACAAGGAAGGGAATTCCAGAGAGATGCAGAACGTGGGAAGAAGAAATTCTGTACATTTTCAGTCAATGGCCAAACTGTCTCCATCAATTCATAAAGAGTGATTTAAGGGAGACTTCCCATCTTTCTCTTGTCAATGGCGGATGCACAAGCGATGACTCACTCCCTGGTTAGTGACTGGTCTGACTTATCACTACTGACATCACTTTTACCTTTCCACCATTATGCACACGGACTCTTCTCCTCTCGGGCCCAAGGCTTGCGGGATCTCAAGCATTGGGATAAAAAAAAGGTCAACAGCCCCGCCCCTCGCCCCCCTAAAAAAAAAAGAGGAATTTTCTCAATGAATATTCATTACCTCTTTCCTGTGTGCCGAGGCAGATCTTGAGCTGGACCTGGAACTGGATCTGGAGGAGGCGCCGCTATTTGACATGTTGGCACGGGGGCGTGGAGTGGGGCAAGCACTCGCATGCGGCCGGCATGCTCCAAAGGGGGGGCTGCAGTGCTGAGGTGCACCCAAGCTAGTACTACATGTACATGAGCACGCTGTACAGAGACCACTGGCTGGCACTTCGTATCAATCACGGACAAACGACCAGCCGGCAGGAATATGATGATCTGATGTGGCAAACGCGAGGCCGCACGAGATGTCACTCAGCAATGTGTCTCATGCCAGATGACTCTGCAGGACCGGAATAAAAAAAAAATATATAAAAAATTAAAAAATCAATCAGAGACCACTTAGTTGGTTGTGTGTAATCCCATTCCAGCCAACACCAAACTGTGGCACATTTTGTGGATGTGATGTCAAGAGTCCAGTGGATAAGATGCCATCTGAAAGACGGTCGCACTTTCTTACAGGTGCAAGAATGAGGACCACAATTCAATCTCTGAAAAGACCGACGCTGTCATGATGACTGGCACTGTATCGGTCTCGTTGTGTGAAACATGTATCCAATTGATACATCCACTTTGGAGCATACATTTTGTGCATGCCCGTGCATGTGATGTACGGTACATGTACAATGTACAAATGTACATGTAGCTGTAGATGCGTTGAACCATTTCATGTAATATATGTATATAGGCCTGAGGCTAGACAATCTCCTACATGCAAAGTGGTAATCAATTAGATTAACCAATGTAAGTTGGAAGTACAGCAGGTGTATGTATGCGTTCAAAAATTGTACATGACTCCAGACCACGGCTACAATTTGATCAGCATTGTGATTCATCAGAATAAATTGCATGCCTTGTCCATCTTCATGTATATTGTAGGCCTACATACTATGATGAAATAAAAAAGCGAACTCTACCTATAAAATACTGTAAAAAATACATGTACAGGTATAATATACTGTATCTCAGAAGTTATGTAGAAGCCTAGAAGGCCTGACGTTTTGATCCTAGCAGGACCTTCTTCAAAGGCATGACCTTCCTCAAAGGCAGGACCTTGCTCAAAGGCAGGAACTTTCTCAAAGGCAGGACCTTCCTCAAACTCAAAGGCAGGACCTTCCTCAAAGGCAGGACCTTCCTCAAAGGCAGGACCTTTCTCAAAGGCAGGACCTTTCTCAAAGGCAGGACCTTGCTCAAAGGCAGGACCTTCCTCAAAGGCAGGACCTTCCTCAAAGGCAGTGCCTTTCTCAAAGCTGGCCCTTTCTCAGTCAAAGGCAGGACCTCCCCCAAAGGCAGGACCTTCCTCAAAGGCAGGACTGTTCGAGAAAAAGATTTTGCAAGGATAAATGTCAGGCCCTCTTTTTGAGATTAGCTCAGGTCTTTTACGCTTAAAGCAGTGTTAAGATGGATATTCACCTGTAGGTGAATTGGTGGCTTAATATCCTGCACATATACATGTACATGTACATGTACATAATTAATTAATTCACTGACACTGAACCCTGGGCAGCACTTTCCCAATATTCAATACAAATTTAATTACCTAAAACCTGTCACCATAGTAACTCCGGAAGTCCTTTGAATCAATAAAGCAACATATTTGTAATACAGACTACTCACGGAGATGTACAGTGTGTACAGTGTATGTATGTATGTATGTATGTACCGTATACGTGTACAGTATGCGGTGACCTCTACCAAAGTATTAGGGTATTTTTTGCGAATAAAAAAAGCAATGTACAATTGTACATGTACATGTATGTAGATTTCCAGAAGATTACAAATCAGATACACGTCTAACTTACACATGTCTACAGTAATGTGTACACTGTGCATGCATGCATGATAATATGCAAGCCAACATGTATGTAGTATAGTACGTACTTTCACTCTGAGTGCACTCTTCTGGCATTGGTAATAAGTGCACAAATTAAAGAGGGTCCAATCAATCGCACACTGAGTGTTTCAAGAAGACCCAATCATCTTGCAGATACTGTATACATGGCAAGCCTGGACTCGACAACCTGCCTGGAATACTAACGCTAATTATGAGTGAGTGCTGCTCTGACATTCTGGGGACGCCTACCCAAGTTTGAAACAAAAAATAAGCATGTTCATGTACATGTACACACGTACTGTACTGTACAGTATGCAACATGCTTGATGCAAAATAATGGGATGCTACATGTACAGTATGTACACCTGTACACCAAGTGTAATTTCAATACAGTGAATAAACCAAATAAAATAAACGTCAACTTTGGGCAAGTCAACATTTGCAAAGACCATTTTTGCACTTCCCAGTCAAAGACAGTCTCAGAAAATATGTTTTGAATTTTTTTTTACTTACATTCAAAGTGCTATTTTATCAAAACACATCATTACTGCAGCGTGTTACGTGTATGATTCATCAGTACCTGAAAACAGGCGATAGGCCTACAGATGCACTGTACAGCTGACTAGCCTCTTGAGGGCTGTGGTGCCGCTGGTCCCCAAGAAAGGAAGTGCATGCCCTATGGTGGGAATCATCAACGGTCTCATTCATTTTTTTCTGCAGGGAACCTGACCCTGACAAATGGATCAAATGAATGAAGAGAACACCAGTACATGCATTTGTATGCAAAATGCGTACATGTGTCAATGTGGCAAAAGAAACAAAAAATGACACGCGCTCAGGCACTCATCCACTTGGGAATACATGTATGTAATTAAAAAGAATTAACCTACATACATGTACATGTGTACATGTACATGTACATAATGTATGTAAGGTGGCATCATAATGAGATGCTAATATCATGTCCAGGTGAAATGTGTGCAAAGTGTTCAGCCAATATTTGTAGGCCTACCTACATGTAGTGTACATTGGTAAATATACATATGACTAAATTGACTGTACCTGTGTGTTGGCGGCTAGAAAAATAATTGGGAAGAAGTGTAGATACTGAACTGATACAGTACCCTGTATACTATACATTGTACATGTACATGGGCGCGAATCTAGTGCCTTGTGGAGACCTAGTCCAATAGGTTGAATACCACAGTGAAATTGTAAAGGTGTAAATGTCTCCACAAGGTTTTCATGAAACTGATATTTGGAAATAACTCAAAAATGGAAAAATTGCAAATTTAAGTGTTATAACTTAATATAAGGGACATACCGGTACATGTACATGTACCGGTACATGTACTGCACAGTGCACATTTACATTACATGTACAGTGTATGTCCAAATTTCTACCAAGGAAAGTGAATGTGGTTGAAATGGGAGCATTTTTAAAACATCGTTTCTCACTCAGTTGTTTAGTGCACAAGAACAAAGCAATGTCTCCACAAGTATACAAAAATGAGTGTAAATGTATACACGTGCACAATGTACAGTGTACATGTATGTACATGTAATGGTAAGGACCGTGGGATCATCTGAAGAAATTACACATACAGTGTATGTACAGTATTAGTAATGTGATAAAATTAAATTATGGTAAATTTTCTTTGAATGTTTACCGTAATTGCTGACAGACAACTAGTAGATATTTTAGACAAATTTTGTGAATGTGACAATTGATAACATTAACATACATGTACATGTATAATGATGATTATTATACAATTATACATACTGTACTGAACATGTACAGGTTATTAATGATACAAAAAAGATATACAAGTACATGGACTGTCCTCCAAGCAACACCCACTGAGAGTGATCTCTGGCTTACAGTGTGCCAACTGTCTGCATAATGGGAGTGTGGCAATAGTGCCATGGTTTCAGTCTGTGAATTTGGTGCACAGCACTGGCCCAACTCAATTTGCAGCACTGCCTATTTCTGGTCATGAATCTTCACTGCCTGTGGCACTAGAGCACTACTGAAAAGGTCTGTACATGTACTGTACGCGTGATGTATCAAAGCCTACACTAGTACAATATGCAGTACTTACCAATATTTAAACGGTATGTTACAGGTTAAGTTTGCACATGTATACACTGTATTAAATTAAGACCCCAACTTTGGTAGACATTAATAGTTCATGTTGTACTGTACCACCAATAATTGAGGAATGTTTCATTCTAGAAATTCTGTACTAAGGAAATAATTACACTTGTTTTTACATTTCAGGTGAACTCTAGCTTGGATACATTTGGTCAAACAACTAAAGACCAACATACAATGTACATATGTACGGTACAGTACAGTGTACGTGGTGTACATGTATTATCATACACGTGCATACTACACACTGTAAGTGATTGTACTGAACGTGGCAAACACCAGGAGTGAACCGTTTGAAACCTAAGTGCATCATCCCCTAAACATGCTAAAAGCCACCAAGTTGACCTACCGGTACATGTAATGCTATGCAAAATGCATACATGTGAATCCTACGCTAGACAGCCACCGACCAAGGTGAGGTTCACAGCTAATCAAGCTGAGTGCACTACATGCACATGGTACATCTTTCCCATCTTCCCAATATAATGTCAGATACTCCCAGGGGGGATAATGTGCCAACGCATCTCGCATGAATAGAATCAATCGGCGGTTTATCTGAGTAATCACGACTTCTCTGAATGATGAGAGAGGGGAGCTGTATGGGAGTGCCTCTAGGGGGCTATCCTATCCTAGCTCCTTCAACAGAAATGCTGGCCAGGCTAGACCATGGCTCCCAGTCCCTGCCAGCATGTCTGTCTTTTGGCAAGACTCCACAGTCCACACTCATTGTGAATCACACATACTGCGTAATAAACTAATATCCATGCCCGAATTCCCCCTCCCCATCCACCATGTCCACGCTTGGATGGATGGCATTTACGTACATCTACTTAAGGCTGGCCGTGGGAGAGATGATGCTAATGACCACTACGTGATGCGTACACATGTACATGTATTTGACAAACTACATGTACCGTATGCAGAAAGACCTGATGAGCAGTGATACAAAGCAGTCAAAATTTACACCATTTGACATGTACACAGTAGGCCGACATGTCATACTGGGCGCGAATCTACATGTACATAGTGCTTGTGGAGACCTACATGTTGTACTGTAAGACAATACGGTAATGTGCATACACATGTACAGTAGGTTGAATACATACGTAGTTCTCCACAGGGAAATTGTAAAGGCGTACTACAGCATCTTCATACATGTACAGTATTAGGGCGTGATTGGTTTGTTGAAGGCTGCATTTCCACTGCATGGAGTAATCCCCACAACGTTGCCACTATAGGAAGGGAGTGACAACTGACAAGGCCAGGAGCAACACAGGCTTGGAATCTTATTACTTCATTTCATATTCTTTGCCACAATGCATTCTATACTGCACAGTGCACACTATCAGGGCACACAGAGCAACACCCATGGATTTCTTAAAATGCACACTTTAATTTCAGTCAATTAATTTACAGTACATTTAAAGATACATGCACACATGTACAGTACAGTGTACAGTGGACATGTACCGTATCTAGAATAAATGCCACAAAGGAAGCACACAAAACAGAAAACCTTTAATTTCCTACTACATAGTTAATATTTTTAAGCAAAAAAGTACAGTACTGTACATTGTACACAGCCTGATTGTACATGTACCTTCATCATGAAAACACTGACCGGCAGCTGACATCATAAAAATCAATCAACAACAAAAAATGCCAAGATGCACAGTATACACGTACGTGTATGTACGTACATTATGTTTGATCAGGATTTTGGAGAATATGGGCTAAGAAGTTTCCTTTTTGGGCCAGTTGAATTGAAAATTCATGAATTACATGTAACTGGCCCATCCTCCTCCTGGTCCCCGGAAATAAAGTTTGTGTTGAGCCTTGCATCAAGCTTTTTCATATAATTAAGCATGGGTACTGGATTATGTATGTACATGTACATGTTCAGTTCACTCTCAATTTCTTAAATAATTCTTCCAATCCCCAAGTACACTGTAAGTACTGTAAGTGCTATGATATGCAACGGAATGGTCAATAGTAGCAACATAATTACTTTAACATGTGTACAGTATGTGTATGTGTAATCTGATCATGCTGATATACAGTCATCAATACATGGCCTTTTCAAATTACACTGCAAATAGAGTTTGATTTATTCGATAATAGTCTTTTTATGTGCAGGTATGCAGGGGTCAAAATATCTGCTAGACCGTGGAACGAGTCAAGTGATTTCAACATTGACCTGGAGTAGTGTGTGACCGCAACTGCACCAGCTGTGGAGTACATGTATCTTTCTGGTACAATTAAGAAAGATGGCACTGAAATATTACATGTGTTGTCTGGTTAGTACACTTGTAAGCTTTATACATAACTCCATTTACTTTAAAATTTCCTTTAAAAAAATGCCTGTTTAGTGTTTACGCACTACTGCAAAAGGGCAAAAAAGGCTTCCTGCCCGTAATGCCACTGACATGCATAGTCATGTGTGCCGGCCTGCCGGGTGTGCCCTACATGTACGTACATGAGCAAAACTTGTCAAGAGTGAAGCTTGCTTAGAGCTCAGGTCCAGTAAAATAGAACAGTCTAGTAAGGACTTCTCCGTGACTAGACCTGTCTGCCTGTTGTCTAATGTCCAATTTAGTTTTTTTTATATTAAATTCAACTTCTGGGTACTGAGGGTATGTTTATAACGGTGTACACTGTACCTTGTGTGCATCTACATGTACCTTTAAAGGCCCTACAGTAGGCCTACAACATTGGTAAAGGTCAAAAGATTGCTACAGTTTGTATGTTAAACCATTAAACATTCCAAAAAAGCAATACTGGGAAGGTTTTAGCTCAAATAGTAATCTGAGAAAGTAGAAAATGTATAACAAAAATTTAAAAAATTTAACGGTTTACCAACCGTTCTGTAATCTGTAGTGTAAGAAATATTAAAATTATTACTCGCAAGTTGATGTTTGGGTGAAGATTTCTACAAAAGTACAGCATCCCAGACCGTAAATTTCAACTACCGGTATGTGGGATTCTATCATGACAATCTACAAACTGTTGTCAGAGGAAAATCTGTGGACTTTGATGTTTTCCAATCTTTCAAATGTTGTATTGGGCCTTTAAACATAAGACACGTTTGGCCTCAGGGCTCGGCCAAATGTCATGCACAAATCTATGTATGTACACACTGTACTACACAAGGCACCAAATCCATCAAAAGTAGATCAGGATGGACTTAACTTTGAAAACTGAAAATGCCAAAGGCAATGGCCATTAATTTATAAAGAAAGAGAGAAAGGGGAAGACACCTACCCAGTATCCACCCGCAACTATGGGATCAGTGGCCCAGCTGTCAATGAAAATATTATAGTGGTCATTTCCACTGTCCAAATAATGTCGATTTGAATCACGATTCAAAAACTGGTTTGTTTTTGCTTGCATTCACACAGGCCAAAAAGACCGCGAGCGGTGCATTGCAGGATTTCAAAATAAAAATGCGATGCAGCGGAGCGTTCCGACACACATCGCATCACCTACCAATTACAGTAATTGGAAAGGTCTCACTAATAGTGGAGTCCGAATCGCGATTCAAATGCCACTAATAATCAGGTTTATTGTGTCCACACAGCACACACACACAAAAAGTGGAGTTTGAATCGCGATTGAAATGCCACTAATAATCAGGTTTTGTGTCCACACAGCACACACACACAAAAAGGAGTTTGAATCGCGATTGAAATGCCACTAATAATCAGGTTTATTGTGTCCACACAGCACACACACACAAAAAGTGGAGTTTGAAACTTTGAATCGCGATTGAAATTCCACTAATAATCACAAAAATCCAAGCTGATATAATGTTCTAGCTTAACTAGGCCACCACAAGATCTAAACTACTGTACATGTGTATTGCTCTAGAAGTCCACCTGACCTGACCATCCGGAACAAATCTAGGGACAAGCCCTACACTGAATGACCCAGCCAGAAGATTCATCATCAGGGCCTTCTCCCCTGCATGCAAATTCAAGGACATGAATTTGTCAGCGAGACATTGAATGCGCGAGAATCTCAGTCAGACTCAAACACATGCAGCAGGCCTTGAGCATTTGAAATGTGGCAACGTGCAGCCAGGGAATGTCAACTTGCAGGGCAGGAGTCTGGAAATATATATACATGTATTACCATACTGTACATCAAATCGTCACTGCTTTTGAGAAAACATCTGTATCTCACAAAGCAAAACACTATTTTGGTGCAGTTACTGTGCCAGTGGACAAGATTTTTAGTCGTGGCAACTCACACACAAAAAATGTCCGATACAATAATGCTTCCATGTATTTTACCACACTTGTTCCAATCCAAGGGAAAACACAGGAATGTTCCTTGCCCAATAACACTCTTGGAACAAGTACCGGTACTATATTACATACGTGTAGCATCTATGGTAGTCTGGTACAATAATGTACATGTACGGTATGTACAATGTAGTACATTGTCTGTGCAATACATTATACATGTATTTGTACTTTGTGGTTTGTACAATTACTGTACATGTACATGTATACATGTACAAAACAATTTATGTATTGGAGATGTACACTGTACAGTAGCCTACTTGATGGCTTACGTTTCATCCACGACCACTTTGACTCAGATAGACCTACAGTTGTACACATGTACATGTACATATGGAATCATGTACATTCACAGTATTGCATAATTTGTAATGATGCATTATGCATTGCATACTGTGCAGTATTTGCAAAAAGGAAATGGTGAATGTTTGAATTGGCCTAAACTTTAATTGCACAAGGCTCTGTGAGTGAATGATTGGTCTACATAGTACAGAGTACCGACAAACAAAATAAGAGGTACACACTTACATGTACATGTATAATGCATTCAAGTACCTGTGCATCATGTAAAAGTACATGCATGCATGTATGTTCATTATCTTCTTCATCTACATGTACATGTACAAAATGCAGACACGTTACACAGGTGAATGATCAACAGATCAATGTAGCGCACGCCGCACAGTATTAAAAAACATAATTATAGGCCTAATGTATGACAAATGGCACAGAGTCTACTAATGTAGGGGCCTACATTAGATAGGTAATCATTTTAGCGTGCCTGGTGCGTGTGACACTTCAATTAGCTGAAGGCAAGAAGGAAACCTGTTGTAATACACCAACGGATACTGTACCACTGCCACTGCTGGCAAATTTCCCTATAATTCAGGATCTAAAGGGACTAAGGGCGTTCCAAACCTTGATACAGTATGCAACAGCAGACTGTCAAAATCAAAGTCACGTTATGAAATTTTGTTTTCTTTCCCTCTCTTTTGGTTTCTTTCCGTTTGATTTATTATTTCTACATAATTTTTCTAAATTTAATGGTTATGAGCAATGAAAATTTTCACAAATTAAATTTCATAAAAGGACATAATGACTTGTAAAAACATTCAAGCAAATACAGGAAATTATAATCCATCGATCTTATTTCAAAGCTTTAACCATGACTGAAAATGGTGGAAGTTCATTGATTTCGTTTAGCTAAATTTCAATCAATGACAACCACCTCCTCTACCTCCATGCACAGATTCAGACAAAACCCATAGTTTTCAACCCCTAACACTTAGTAACAGTAATGTGTTACTTTACCTCCTTGCTCCTTTGCTGAAATTATTTTGAAAAATGTGGCAATTAGCAGACGACAACACAAATATTTCTTTTGCATTCCAGGCAGGGAAGCATTTCACGCATGCGCGTAGTGCCGTAGTGATTCATTTTACTTGTTTCCCCCACCTTTTCATGGCATGGTGTACAAACATGTACACATGTCTGTACTGTATGTAAATATGTACATGTACTGTATATGTACATGTACATGTGATGTAGTCTGACATACAAACATGTACATGTACCATGGAGCATGAAGAAACTAATACTATAGTAATAGCACTACCATACAGCTAGTGTAGTACACTACAGCCAGTACAGGTATCTTTAGTTTACAAAGGAACAATGAACATGTAGTGATGTACCTACGCTAAAAAAAAAATAGATTTAATTTTTAGTAATTTGGTTAAAATGTTAATTTCCTTGATAAGTTGATAATTTGATCATCAACTATATGTAGGCTCCGACCTTCGGGAGGATGAGGGTTACGCAACTTACGGTTACTGCAACTACAACTACTAAAACTAGGCTTGCTAAGATTATGAACAAAATAATAATCAAACCTTTAAAAATTTAATAAGAACACTCGCTACAGACTTGCAAGGGGCTCAAAAATATGCAGGTCGGCAAAATATGTGGCAAAAGTAATTAATAATTCCATGGTGAGTCAAACCTTCAAACACATTTTTCGCAGATCACAGCTGGAGCAATTCAGTTTCCAGCTCACGGGGAAAATAAAACAATAAAACGACACACACTGATGACAGACAGGAAAGACAGCACTACACAACAGCAAACACAAGGAAAAACTGTCAGAAATATTAGTCCGAGTGTATTGGACCCTTACAATCGCCCTTTTTAAAATCTGGGGGTTTTGGTCGGGGATAGTCATGGGAGTTTAACACATAATTACTTACACTTTACAGGGTTTCCAAGCAGTTTTTCTTGAACCCTACTGACATACTGTCGCCCGAAACCTAAAATTGTTTAAAAAGGGCGTTTGTAACTTGTAAAATGTAAGGGTCCAAGTTACTCGGACTACAGAAATATAGGCTATTTTTCTCACAATTGTAACTGTACTTAAGTGACAAACTTTCCAACTTGGCAAAGGTCGGGGTAGATGTAGCCAGTGTTGTTAGGCCCGCACTGGTGACGAACATCATTTTGAGGTGCGGCAACATGATGGTGACTGAGTATAGTGACAGACCTTAGCCGTGCAGACGATCACGATTCATTTCAACTTTAACGCTGTCCTGGTCGAAGCCATTTGCCAAAAACCTCTGCCATTACACGACAGAGAACAACAGGTACACTTTCAATTCAGCACTCACCCGAAATGAAACAAATTGAGACACGGAATCCGGTTACTTCGTCCAATTTTCCAGACGACAGACGCTCCCATCGTTAATTATTTCAAATCGCCGCCATCTTGTTATTAGTAATATCACGTGCTGTGCATAATTCAATAAATTATGTTTATTCATTAGGCATTGGTGGGTGTGTTATACGAATCCATAGCCAGTCGCTGGCGGCTTCTTTAGTATTGCGTGTAATCGAAAGTCGTAGCCAATGATTAAAGGGTCTGTGCAATGAATATAACATTCAACTTCAAGCTCATTTTCTACTGCCATCTAGGGATCTGAACTCTGACGTGTAAATGTAGAGGGCCTGACGTTTGCCACTAAACACTGTACAAAATCACTCACTTTATCCAACACTCAACAAAAGTTTATCAGTTCTTGTGGCTATACTTTATAAATTATAGCTGATTAGATTTTTTTGCTAATTACCAGCAGAAAAAATACACCAAAAATATGTAGCCATCCAAACCAAATTTCTGCAAGGATTTTGGGATGAACCCCTTCCACTTCTACAGCCAAAAAGGGCCACATTTAAAGCCAGATATGGTCCAAATTATGTGAACCCCCAGATTGTGCACTTAAAACTTTGTCCAACACTTGGTCTTGTTCAAAACTTTAGGGAGTATAGCATCCGACAGGATTGATAGGCGCTATGAGTATGACGAGACTGACGTGTTTATAGGCAATTTTTGGTCAACTTAACACGTGCGGCGCCCGAATTTCCTTTGTTTGAGTACCAATAGTTGCATGACACATCAGTATCCTTCTGATAAACGACGTACGATTTATATAATAACGATTAAGTAAAGACTAATTTCACAACACCCCCCCCCCTTATACGGGATATTTATAAAACCAAACCAATCGGCGGTGCATGCAGGATGTACGTTACAATTTTGTTTGCGGTCTTCCTTGATAGCGCCCTCTACGTTGCATAAACCTCCGCATTAGAAGGACCAGGACTTTGTATCAGAAATTGAGTTATTTCGGAAAAATAAATGATCTTTTTAAGTTGTTTATGTATATTATAAGATTATCATAACGTTGCGATAAAATGGCGTCCTTATTGTTATTTTTAAACAAGCAAACACACAATTCAAATATTCTGTGTCATGCATGGGACACCGTATTAGTTTACGTGCAGTGAAATTCCGGCCAGCCGAAATTCAGCCCCAAATTTATAGTTCAGTCTGGTCTCCGAAATCACACAGCGCGCGACACACCGACACAGCGACAGCACTCACTGTACTAACGTTAGTACGGTATAAAAATAGCAAAGATGCTAGGCTTATAGCGCGCGAAACGCGCAAGATAGCCTACTCTTGCGAGATCACACCATTGATCTCCATAATAAATTATGGAGATCAATGGATCACACACATCCGGCGCACCATCACATCACACTTCTGGAGCACCGAAAGCAGACGACAGAGGACTCCGTTGCTTACTAAAATGGCCGCCGAGCGACTTCACCCTTTGCGAAGAGTCGGCTATTATCTTGCGCGCTTTGCGCGCAATAGGATCGTTGGTACAGCACTGCCTATTATTTTACGACTGAATTGAGAGACTAGGCTTGCAGCTGAGCTACGACCTACGGTGGACGAGGGACGTACGTGCGATAATCTTCACCCGGCCGGCTTTCGCTCTCAGTCTCACCAGTCGCTGGCTGTCTGTCTGCTGTCTTGATATTACGACTGCCAGGCTTTGAAAATGAATGTTTGTTTAATTGTCATCGATGGCTGGGGCATTACTGATGAAAAATATGGTGAGGATTTAAACGGTGTTGTTACACCACACACTGTTCCTAGCTCCACACCGTGCAGTGATGTTGCATTTTTGCAATACACAAAACTCAAACAAGTCAAAGTCAAAGTAATGTAATGTAATGATGGCATGCCGGCAATGTTGTACCGGTATTTGTAATGAATACCTAGGCCATGACCATGTCCCATGTTCTGATGTTGGCATGTATGAATGTAGGCTAGGCTAGACTAGACCAGTTCCCCATACAAAAGGGTTTCTTCATCATTCATGTATTCACGTTCAAGTTCAATGCATTTGTCTGTGGCAAGCAATATCATAATTATAGAGCTTATTGTTATACTTATAGAGAAGAGGTTTGATGAGCACGATGATGGAAGCATTTCCCCAGGTGGATTGTTTGAGGTCTCGGGTTCAAGTCCCGGTCCAGTCAAGGTTTTCTTTGTTCCCAGTCGGTTTTCCCTTGGTTTGTTTTAGAGAAATTTTAATTTTAAAAGTTTTAGAATTATTGGATTATTAATTTGTAGGCCTATGCATTCAAATGTAAATGGAAGTGTAACCAGAGCTAAAATTTCACCAAAACAGGTCTAGTAACTGAGGAATCTTACTGGTAACTGGACCTGAAGAATGTTTCCAATATCTGAATGACTGAATGTCATTTTGTTCATTGTGCAAGAAAAAAACAAAACACTCGGCACTAGACCGGCGCCGAAAACACTAGACTCGGTCCACGGACCAGTGGATATTTCCAGCCCTGGTAACACAACACAAGGCTGATGTTGAACTTGTGACAAAGATGTGGTATAATGTGAACGTATCTTCCCCACTAAAACAGGCAATGCCATCGCCAATGCTCACACCCCAGTCATGGATGATCTCTGCAAGGAATCCAGCTGTGTGACATTGGATGCATCTGGACTATCTGTTGGTTTACCTAAGGGCTTGATGGGTAATAGTGAGGTTGGCCATTTAAGTATTGGTGCTGGAAGAGTTTTATATCAGGTGAGCCAGATATGTTGCCAAGTTGAGTCACACAACACATTTCTTATAAAAGTTGAAATGACCCAAATGCCGATTTTGATTGGAATAATTAATCAGTCAACGTTAATAAGAACTTAAAAATATGCAAGAGGAACTAAGATACTTTTACAGTAGTGACTAACTGGGATAAAGCACCAGTTAATTTCAATGGGTTTAATGCACAATGGGAGGGTCTTAATATTCCACCTACATGTAACTTGAGCAGAGTTGGCCATGAGGATAGGTTAGAGCAAGAAAAAGTACAATCAAAGGATATGCAAAACTGCGGCAGGTAGAGTGAGCAGACTAGATGCAGTCCCTCCAGGGTAGACCATTGACCAGCCTACACTAAGTGGGAGGGGGGTCTTTACACATACTTTGATATTCAGAATATAATGCTGTCTTATACATTGATTTTGCAGTTTGCAGTTCAACCAAAAAACAGTATGTCGGTGCTACATGTATTTGACTCCACCAACGACTAGATACATGTCTACTTGTCTACTTTTCATTCAAACTTTCAAAGATGCATTTTTGCTTATATACCGTAGTAATTATCAATTACTTTTTCTCAATGTAGAGTATTGTCATGATTGACTTGGCATTGGAGACAAAATCTATTTTTGACAAGCCATCATTTGTGGAGGCCTACACTAGGGCCAAAAACGGCAATGGTCGCATGCATCTTCTTGGTTTGGTGAGTATTACATTCGGACATTCCGTACTTGACAAGATGATATATTGACTGTCAGAATTCTAACAACTTGTGGTAGACTTTTCTTCCAGTCTTGACTAGTATAATCCACATTTCCAAACCACACGATTGTTGCATGTTTTTTGTGCAACTGTAATAAATTTGGAGTTCTTTGTGTAGTGTGTACATGTACTTGAATCCTCCTTTCTACTTGAAAGCCCTGCCAAAGTTGTAGTACCTTCTTAAGGTTTACACCTTGAAGAAGTTTCTAATTTTTAAGTTCCTTTCAACCCTCTAATTTGTCTGTTTACCAATTAGTTCACTAATTACCTAGCGCAGTTTACCTAAAAATCAAAATATATGTTTATGAGCATTCATCAATATGTTTATAAACTTTGTACTCATCACTGTGGTAACTACAGTAACATGACACACTGGCTTAATGACAGAGGACTAAATGTTTAATTCTTGAAATATGTCCCTCTGATGTTTTTTCTTATCCAATTGCTCAGCACTTGGCACATTCTTTTGACATGGAACCATTTTTTTTCTGCATCAGGTTAGTGATGGGGGTGTACATTCTCACATCAACCATCTGAAAGGTTTGCTGGAAGGACTCAAGCAGAAAGGTGTGCCACAGACATTTGTTCATTTCTTCTCTGATGGCAGAGACACAAGCCCAGTCAGTGGAGGTAAGCTATTGCCTCAGCCCATAGGCTAAGTCAATCTCAAGCCCAGTCAGTGGAGGTAAGCTATTGCCTCAGCCCATAGGCTAAGTCAATCTCAAGCCCAGTCAGTGGAGGTAAGCTATTGCCTCAGCCCATAGGCTAAGTCAATCTCAAGCCCAGTCAGTGGAGGTAAGCTATTGCCTCAGCCCATAGGCTAAGTCAATCTCAAGCCCAGTCAGTGGAGGTAAGCTATTGCCTCAGCCCATAGGCTAAGTCAATCTCGAGCCAGTCAGTGGAGGTAAGCTATTGCCTCAGCCCATAGGCTATGTCAATCTCAAGCCCAGTCAGTGGAGGTAAGCTATTGCCTCAGCCCATAGGCTATGTCAATCTCAAGCCCAGTCAGTGGAGGTAAGCTATTGCCTCAGCCCATAGGCTATGTCAATCTCGAGCCCAGTCAGTGGAGGTAAGCTATTGCCTCAGCCCATAGGCTATGTCAATCTCAAGCCCAGTCAGTGGAGGTAAGCTATTGCCTCAGCCCATAGGCTATGTCAATCTCAAGTTGCTATTACCATAGAGTATTTACAACCTCATGTAGGGGCTTTTTATTTCAGAGTCGTAGTACATGGTTGTCCATTGTATAAGCATGACCCTTTTGCTAACTTTACTTCATACTCATTTGTATTGCTTCTACAGTCAAATATATCCAAGAGACTTTAGACCACACTAAAAGTCTTGGTTATGGTTCCCTGGCTACCGTTGTTGGCCGGTACTACGCCATGGACAGAGACAAGAGATACGAACGCATCAAAGTGGCATATGAGGGACTGGTGCAGGGGATAGGGGAGAAGGCAGATGCAGACAATATTGTCAAGGTAATGGCTTTCTTAACCATGTAGCTTTCTATTATTATTAGAAAGGTCCTGCTAGGATCGAAACGTCAGGCCCACTGAATTTTGAGATTTGCATTTTGGTATTTTTAGTCAGTAAGCAGTTTGCAACATTTTTGTATATATCACTTTAAGTCATTATTATTATTGATTCTCATAATACAAAGAAAGATCTCATTTTTATTTACGAATCATTATGAATCATTATGAATTGTAGCCTTAAATTGTATAGGTTTTCTTTAGGATCCTACTTGTATGTTTGCCATTCCTATTAGGGCCATTTTGATCTTTACAAATGACTTGACACTGTCAAGGTGCTTTTATAATGTTGCTTTTCTAATGAGGCTTCTAAAAACCTGACTGGACAATTAGTTATTGTGCCAGACATGCAGAATGTATAGGGCCTTTAAGTGATGAAGATGTTATGATGCAACATCACATGTGTCCTTTGTACCTCAGGTTGTGCAGAGTCATTACGATGCCCCAGGGGATGAGAGGGTGACAGATGAGTTTCTGAAGCCAATTATCATCAATCCTGACGGACGCATCCGTGATGGAGACACGCTCCTCTTCTTCGATTTCCGTGCTGACCGCATGCGAGAAATCTCTGAAGCCATAGGCATCAAACCACAATTTGAGACTACTGTTATACCCAAAGACTTGGTAAGATGAGCGAGTGGGATATCACAATACCTGGTTTATAGGACCATGTGTAATGTCACAATTTGAGACTGCTGTTGTACCCAAAGACTTGGTAAGATGAGTGAGTGGGATAACACAATACCTGGTTTATAGGACCCTGTGTTATGTCACAATTTGAGACTGCTGTTGTACCCAAAGACTTGGTAAGATGAGTGAGTGGGATAACACAATACCTGCAGCCGATTTCACGAAACTTCAAATGTTGTGTACGCAACATTTTGTTGCGGAACTTATGCAACATTTTGCTGCCTTTTTTAAGTAGTGCACAAAAGAGCCATTGTGGCGCAAGACTTGCGCAACATTTGTACGTTGCGTAGCTTACGCAACTTTTCTTGAAATGGCTACTGGTTTATAGGCTTATGTGTGTAACTTACATCCCTGTAGTAGATATTACTGGTGGTCAGTACATGGCCTACATTTTAGTCTTTGGTATGAATTACATCATTATATGCCTTTCCAAAAGTGGATAGTGTTTTTGGATAACTCCATCCATATCTTATGTTTGATCGTATTCACTTTTTTTTTTCTCTAGTAGCTAGGCACAGGTAAAAGCAATGAATGTAGGCCTACCAATTACCAACCATTCCTTGTTCCTTTGTGTTTTCCTCAGGGCGTGTTCTGTTTAACAGAGTACAAGTCAGACTTTCCATTCCCAGTCATCTTCCCACCAGAGGAGCCAGTCAATGTCCTTGGAGAATGGCTTGAACATCTCAAGGTTCCTCAGTTCCATTGTGCAGGTAAGACCCTAGTAGGGAATAATGAAAAGCAATTAGGCTAAAGGCCCGATACAACATTGGGAAGATCGGAAAACATCAATGTCCACAGATTTCCTTCAAATTTACAGTTTGTAGATGGTCATGATAGAATCCTCATGTTGAAATCTTACGGTCTGGGATGCTGTACTTCTCGAGAAATCTTCACTCAAACATCGACATATAGTGTATTACTCGTAAGTAAAAGATTATTTCTTACACTACAAAATGGTGCAAAAACCGTAACGGTTTTATGCCTTTTTCTACTTTCTCAGATTACCATGTAAGCTAAAAACCTTCGCAGGATTTCTTTTCTGGAATGTTTAATGTTTTAACACACAAACTGTGGCAATCTTTGGACCTTTTCCAATGTTGTATGGGGCCTTTAAGTCTTATAATTACCAATTCAACATCAAATGTGTCGCTAAATTACTTTTTGTAAAAACCAATTGAAAAACAAATTCTAATTTCACAGAAAGGCAGAAACAAAACAGTTATCACAATAGAAAGGATACAATCTGTATTTTGCACAATTGTACATGTATTCAAACAAACAAAATGCTTTTGATGAAAATTATTCTTTGAATAAATTAAATTAATCAGGAGTGGACTAGCAATCCCTGCATACCTGAAATCTGACCAAGCTGTCCCATGGGGGATACATTTCACTTGAGGTTTCTTCTTTGTGAATGACTGTAAAATCCATGTTGTGTACACGTATAGATGTAGCCTGCAGTTGTAACCAAAGTAAATGGATTTTAATTCAATGAGGTTTTTCCCTTGCTCGACGTGATAAACACTGAATGCTCAGTGCTTTGCCCGGTGCCTGATAAAAATATTTCAGGCAGCTCAGGCGGGATTCAAACTTGCAAAGGCACCGGGCAAAGCACTGAGCATCCAGTGTTTATCACGTCGAGAAAGGGCAAAACCTCATTGAATTACATTCTCCTCGACGCAAACATCATGTTATATCTATAAATGGACTTTGTATCCTTGCTTAGTTTATAGCTTATATTAGCTTATATTAGCTTATGTTAGCTTATATTCATCACCTTATTCATCTCCAAGGTCTATTTTCATGATCATTAAGTGGTGCCTGAATTGTTTTGGGGAAAAAATTATATTTCTCTATTGCAGATGCTTTATCTGCTGAACAAAAACTTTGTATTATAGATATAGGGCCTAATGATGTTTTTGCGTCGAGGAGAATGTAATTCAATGAGGTTTTGCCCTTACTCTTATTCTTATCAGGCACCGAGCAAAGCACTGAGCATTCAGTGTTTATCACGTCGAGTAAGGGCAAAACCTCATTGAATTAAATACTTTGTATTTATTCATCATAGAATTGTGGGACATTTTTCATTAACATGTGTGTACTCACCCGTACCAGACTACCTCGAGTCTAGGATTAACGAGATTATGGATCTGCTGTTGTTTTTTTTTAGAAACTGAGAAATATGCTCACGTGACATTCTTCTTCAATGGTGGACGGGAAAAGCAGTTTGAAGGAGAGGAGCGGTTCTTGGTGCCCTCTCCAAGAGTGGCAACATACGACCTGCAGCCTGAAATGAACTGCCAGGGTGTAGCTGATAAGGTACAGGCATCAAGAAATGAGATATACACGTCAAAAGTACTTGGATGAATCCCTTATAAATGCATGCACAAAACCCTAAAGGCCGCCGCACGCTATCTGCTGAGCAAAGATTCTCTCGAGGTCGCTAGCTCATCACGTACCAGTAGCTCACCGTGTGCGCTGAACTTTTGGTGAGATTTCTGCCTCAAGAGGCCGTGAGACCAATATCTATCCTGTTTAATTTGTTTTGCTCGCGTGGATGAAAAATTCAGCGCACACGGTGAGCTACAGTACGTGCTGAGCTAATGACCTCCGGAGAATTTTTGCTCAGCAGATAGCTCTATTGTGCGGCGGCCTTAATACTGTACCCCCATTCCGTACCGGAAATACAATGCAAAGGTAGAATAGCATTGCCATGTTTTCCCCAAGAGTTTCCAAGAGGTTAAACAATGTGCCTTATGGCATTGCATTGAACTGTATAAGGCCATTTCAACTTCTGGGCTGTAGTCCGATTGTGTACTTACTTCCAATTTAATTTCCTTAACTTGGATTGAATATCAAATCATGGGAATGAAATGTATGCTTTGTAACATATGTAATTCATCTTTTTAAACTAAAATCACAGAAAGAACTCAAATTGTGTTGCATTAACCTTGTGATATAACAAGGTCATTTTCTTGAAAGAGACTTGTAAGAGACCTGTTTGTTTTGTTGCCTGTATAGATGGTAGAGATGATCAAAGCTAAGAAGCATCCCTTCTTGATGTGTAACTTTGCTCCCCCTGACATGGTTGGACACACTGGGGTCTATGAGGCTGCAGTCAAGGCTTGTACAGCCACAGGTATGTTCTAGCACTCACATCCTTTCAACTCTACCACAAGATTGTCCTCAGAATGGCCTCAATTAAACCAACGAGAACAAGATCCTGGAATAATGTGGAATTTCTCGCTCTTTACGTAGTCACCTTTCCATTTGTTTAATCTATAGTATGTTTCTGAATGACTTGGTGATTTCATTTTTTGGGGGGTCATTGGAAAAGGTTCTACCATTATTGAAAATGTCACCTCAAACATAATTCAGATAAATATGTCTAATTAATTTCCTTTCTTGAGGGGGAGGGGGGTTATGTACATTTGTTGTTTGGTATCCAAAAATTCATTTTACCAATGCAAGCAATGCAAAAATTTACCAATGCAAATATATGACATTAAACTTTTTTGGAAGGTCAAAGAAACACTTTCAAACTTTGTCAAACTCATCAATGTATACATAAAATAACACCACTTTGGGCTCAATCTGTCGCCCATGGCCTGAAAAAACTATGGAAACAAAATTAAAATTTATATTAAATGCTATTTTTTTCCCAAGACATTGAGGTTGGTGTTTGTAAAAGGAACTTTTTGTTCCATGGAAATTGGGCACTTTGCAAAGAGTGCATCCTCCCTTTAACAGAAATGACTGAAGTAATGTAAATACAAAAAAAGACTGTTGCAAATTGCTCATTGACTAAAATGACCTGCAATACATCAATCTCAAAAGAGGGCCTGACGTTTTAATACTAGCAGGACCTTTCTCAAAGGCCCTTTGAGAAAGATCCTGCTAGGATCGAAACTTCAGGCCCTCCAACCTTTTAGAGAAAAAGACTATGAACAGTTGCATTTCTAGCGGAAGCTATGATTTTTAGAAATGTGGAAGCCGTTGGTAGCCATTATACATGTAGTTGACTTGCAATGGTGCTTTGTTCATTGATGTGACCAGACAAAGTCATCGGAGACATGAAGAAAGCATGCGAGGAGAACAATACCGTCTTACTAGTGACTGCGGACCATGGCAATGCAGAGATCATGATTGACAGCGATGGCAAGCCAGTTACTAAGCACACCACCATGAGAGGTACAGGAAACTATCCATCACCTGGCTTTCTAGTCATGTCATGCATGTGACATGCATATATAATGTTTGTCTTTTTTGAATACAGAGCATAGGGCTTTTCTTATCCATTAAGTTTTTTTATTTTGTCCAAAAATATAACTAATATTTATATGCAATCTGATAAAGAATGGACGAATACACCTCTGCAAAAAACAGCACTGCAAAGTTACAAAGACCTTGACAAGATATCAAAGTGATACAGCTTTCGGTTCTGCAACAGGCAAAAACCCAGCGGTATAATTATATCTACATGTACTACATACCCTCATTTGATCTTGGTATCACGTTCAGACAGCAAGTAATTGTTCCCATTTAACAAGGCCATTCACTTGTAGATGATAGATGACATATTCTCCCATTGTTGCATTTGAAATGCTGACATTGAGCACTAGGCCCTTTTTCCAAAACCCAGCTTAGGCTCAGGCTCCGGCTTTGTCTCTAGTTCTTTCATCCATTTTAAAAGTACAAGGCATGAAAATGGAAGGCCCTTGGCTTCGTATTTAATGTTACACTGGGTTTTGAAAAAAAAACCACCCAAAGCTTCAACTTCAACAAAGAACTCCAACCTGTGTTTGCAGCTTTTGGATAACAGAGATGAACCCGGAGCCAAAGCCTAAGCCGGGTTTTGGAAATGAGCCCAACCTGCTTGACTAATGGTGTTAGACATAATACAAATTATTCCTTAACGTCCACCATAGGCTACGTTGTATTTCGATGGAGGACTTTCAAATCTCAGTTCTCATGCTTTTTCTACCTTGTGTCTTTCTCATTGTTATCCAGTGCCATTCTGCATGCATGGTGGGAACCGATCATTCAAGAAGAACATCAGCCACAATGCTGCCCTACCCGATGTAGCACCGACAGTGCTTGACCTATTGGGTCACCCTATCCCTCCTGAGATGACGGGACAGTCCCTCGTGGAGTGATGACCCTCCTACATCGTACCTAAAGTCTGCCATTGTTGAAATCCCCAGAGATACTTAGATGCAGATGGTTGGTTTGTATGGTAGTCTCCTTGCCATCAGAACTACACCATATAAGTATTAAACAGGATCCTAAAAAAAAACTATTTCAGGTTGAATACAAGAACCAGTGTAAGGTTTTTATTGGGAGGTATGGTCTTGGGTTCATGGGCTTCCTCTACAAAAGGTCTTCATTTCCAGTCTCATTTTACAGGGGGTGGCAGTAACAATGACCATATGAACTGTGGAATGGTTTTACTTGGACATATATATGCAATGATGAAGGGACATGCTATGTGGCAATAAGTACAGGTTCTTTAAATGAACACAAGGCGGGGGAGGGGGGGAAGTTTGGGGATTTGTATTAAACTTGAATGTTTAATTAAGAGAATGGTGTTCCAACTCAAGTTTTCTCAAATATGCTTGACAGCAAAGAGTTTGTTTTAATTGGTGAAAGAGTCCATTTTCTGGCATCGGGAAATAAAGGACATTTTTCAGAAGAAATAGTATAAACTGTACCAAAATCTTTTTACATAAAAAAAAATACATTGCATTTTGTCTAATATGATATGCGAGCACCAAGGTAAGTAAATGTAGGAGGTTTGCGGTGACACCATGATCTCTTAAAGCCCCTACACAACATTGGTAAGATCGAAAAACAAATGTTCACAGATTTACGTGAAACTTTTACAATCAGTTTGAAGATTGTTAAAGTAGATACCTCGCACTGAAATATTTCTGCCTAAAATGCTGCATTTTTTTACAAAAGAGAAAAGAAATAGTTTACATCTCACCCCTACGGTAGATCTAAACAATTTTGTGGAATAATTTGTCAAATGCTGTTTTCGCGAAACAAATGAAGCGGTTTCTCATTATTTTCTTGAGACCCGGTTAGCGGATTGAGCTGAAATTTTCACAGGTGTGCTATTTCATGCATATGTTGGATCAGACAACGTATGGATGCTATTCTTTGACCTAGACCAATGTTGTGTTATCCCTTTAAGAGAAGGAGTATGGCTCTGTAAAGAGCCAGTAACTTAGGTAGCGTGTACTCTGCCTGTCATCAGGAGACTGCTGGATTCCAACTATCATCGGTGTTTATAAGTACAGTGGAGAGCATTGGAGTGTGAAGAATCCTTCTCGCCGAAAGCCGAATGGAAAGCTCTGGAGCATAGAGGATCTTTCCCTCCTTGCATGACCACTGGGGCATGGATGGAGGTGGGAGTTCATTGGAGTGTGTCAAGCTGTCAGTTGCAAACTGGATGCCAAGGATGATGTTCCTTCTCATGGGAGTGCTTGATGATCCCAGACTTGTTGCAATCACCTTTGCAGCCATATGGGCTTTGTGCTCATTGAGTCTGGTCCCCACCAGTCTCTCCAACATACACATTGCCGCATGTGCAAGGAATTTTGCACTCCAGGTTTGGTGTCAGGATCATGTGTGACCTTGTGGGTCTGGGTGAAGTTCCAGATCTTGTTTGGTGCAGTGTGGAAGACCCTGATGTTCTGCTTGCTCAAGGCCCGCTGCCTAAGTGCGGGAGGGTGACCGTAGGAGCTGCCCTGCGAGGTTGACCTTGGGTAGAGGGTTCTACGGTCACTATTGGCTCTTTGGTCTTGATTTGACGTCCAAAGTAGCCATTCCTCTGCAGGGCTGCCTCGATGTAGTGAATCTCCTCCTGCAAGTTGTTCCCCTCGCAGATCCTGTAGGCACATCGAACAAGGGCGTTGACTGAAAGTCTGATGCTTGGGCAGTTACGTGGTGGAATGACCGGCTGTGGATTGGTTTCCGGTAGATCTGTCGAATGATAGAATGATAGATCTTGTTTCCTGGATACCTTCACGTCCAGGAAAGGGAAGATGCCATCCTTTTCCTGGGGTGATCTCCAGGAACAGCTGGAGCTTGTCTTGGCTATGCTGCCAGATGACAAAGGTGTCATCCACGTAGCGCAACTAGACCCGCAGTTTGAAATCAGCTGTGGCGATGGCAGTCTGCTCAATCTCCAAGATGTTGGCGAAAATGCCTGATGAGTGTTGTACGTAGGGCCTCCCCGGGTGGCCACAATGGGTCTGAGTGGAACATCAGGCTTGTAGATCTTGAGTTGGCCGAAGAATCAGGGTGCCCCTTGCAACAGGATGACTGGAGTTGTCTGTAGAGGTTGTAGGGAATGTTGCCGGCACGTTGCAGAGCCGAGTAGCTTGGCATTCATTCTCCTCTCAATGGACAAATCCTGGGGTAGAGGGCGGTAAGACCCCCAACCCAAGAATCCTCCGCACTTTCCGGTCGCAGTCCATCCTGTCCATAACTACGGTGGCATTGCCTTTGTCAGCAGTCGGGATGTGGATGGACCTGTCCCAGCAGAGATTTTGAAGAGTCCTGAATTCTTGGCCAGTGAGGTTGGGCTTCACTGGTTTGTGCTGTGCAAGGGCTCGGCTGACTTCAAGGCGGACGTCGTCTGCTGCAGTCTCTTGGAGAAGTCCGAGGCCGGGCTCGGTGGCTTGGATGATCGCTTTGACTGGCGCAGAACGAGGCGTGATGGCAAACTGGTCCCCGAGCGCAAGCACTCCTGTCTCCATGGGTGCAGTGACTGTAGTTGATGACCGTTTGTTTGACGAAGGCCGATTGCAAAAGCAGGTGGGGTTTCACCTCCAAACTCTTTCCAACGCTCTCCACTCACTACCCCAAACGTTGAGTTACCGGCTCTTTTCAAAGCCACACTCCTTCTCTTAACAGATGATGTACACGCTGTCACAACAAACCTCCTACTTGCTATTTCCATTATGTAAACCTTCAAATCTTATCCGAGCACCAAGGTCAATATTCAAGAAAATCATTCATTAGATATACTAAAATTAATTAGAAAAATCATATACATGTACCATAGATACCGACCCTCAATTATTTCCCATCACCCTCTGTGAGTCACATTTCTACCAGGAGACAGGGTGTACTAAACTCTCACTGAATTTGGCTTAACTAGTTCAGATGATTAAACCCGCCCACACAGCATCATCATAACTGGTCTATTTAATGGAATGTTTACTTTGAAGTAATTATGTATAGATGGACATGGTGAAGTTCGTACATGGACGGTTTGGTGTGTTGCCCTCTCTGGCTACGTGTATGCGTGTGTTGCATAGAAAGACAACTTAACTGACATCAGTTGAATACAGATTTGGATGTTTGTTATGTAGACAGTAATCATACTGGAGGTGTGCTGTGTAGCCCTGATACAGTTGTTACCTTGATAATTAGCTTGGTTATAGCATGACACTTTACAACTTGACTTTAAAAAAATGACATTGAGATTAAAATTACCTTTCCATTTGATACGAACATTGTTCTTGTGCACTTTTAGATATAATAGGCAATTTAAAATATCTAAATACATAGATCTATCTTTTGGGAAAGGAAACAAACACAAAAACTCTCCTCCAGTGTATGCCTGCCTTTCTGTGGCTGTAGCTAAAGACTAAAGTAGGTACATGTTCTAAATTCCAACAAGTAAAGTTTGCACAGAAGAGTTCTTGCTACCTTAGTCATACAAAACCCTGATTTTTCAATGTGGCAGCCATTATTGTTTTAAAATAACCAGGCAAGTTAACACCATTTTCATTTAAACTCAATTGGGCAATTTAACATTGGAAATTAAATGATTCAATAAAACATTATCCGTATTTTACTATCATTCATGTCACTACACCTATTTAATCACACCATGGGGAAAGGTAGTTGACTATTTAGCAAGCCCCCATCCCCGGGCTGGTAACCCACAGGTTGTACACTGAACAAGAGTCTCAGTTTTAAACCAGTCCATTCATTAATCAAGTCCAGTCATTAATTAATTAAACCTTAAAAATAAACACTTATATACTACTAAAGCCCATCGCTCCCAGTGGAGCATAGGCCATCGACGACCCCTCGCCATCGCACTCTGTTCTGGGCACTTAAATATAACACTTATATAGCTACATGTACATTATATATTGAAAGTTTAAGAAATAGTGACAAGCATAAAATGTAATTTACTGCCCAAGCTGCCTGAATTTATCTTTCAGCAGGCAATCGAGCAAAGCACTGAGCACATGGTGCTTTATATTACATGAAGCAGGGGAAACCCTGAATGAATTTTTTGAATGAATGATTTTCCTAGCTGCAAATATTATAATCTATGATATATGAGATAGTTTGTGAAAAATCTTTCCAAAACATATTGAACTGCTGTATTTTTAAATATATTATGTCATGTGTACTAATTATTTATTATGAATTGGTTAAAAAAAAAACCATCTTAGCAGTAAGAAGCTAAACTTCAACATCCTTTAATACAATTCTTATACAAAACACATCTAAGAAACTACAGTGGAACGTCGCTTTAACGAACATCCCGGGATCCTTGAAAATTGTTCAGTATGGCGGTCGTTTGTTATAGCAGTTGCAGCCACATATTTTGTACACAAAAATCGGGAGCCAAAGGGCATGTTCATTATAGCCAAATGCTCGGTATATCGGCATTCATTACAGCGATGTTCCACTGTACTCTATTTAAATTGAATTAATTACAAACAAAAACATTTGAAGCCAGATATTGAGAAAATAGCAATAATTGTGATTTATAATAAATCCCAGCTCCCCAGATTGTCAAAAAGTCAGATGGCAAGATTAGGATTTCAAACTTCAGTATTCATTACGTTTGTAAGCTTAAGGTATTAGGCTTGTAATAAACCTGTTCTTCATTATTTTGTACGATCAATACTTAGGTTTATTATACATGTACATGTGTAGGTGCATACTTGATGTATACTGAAGTGCAGGGAACCAGTCTGATAATCTCTGAGGCGCTAGCTCTCTCGGCAAATTCCCTACAAATTGTCTCTCTTTGGTCTTGGAGTGAAGTTGTTAGAAAGTTAAAGCATCAGAGTATACTGCTTAGAAATAATACAGTGGCCACTACTCGCCCTTGTGGATTTTCTCAAGTTGGCTAACCTGTCTCTGGTTAAGACCAGTGTTCCATAAGGGGGTAGCATTTTAAAACAAGAAAGCCTAACAAAGGTTGCAAAGATCCTATCTAATAAATGAGCTTTGGAATGTTGTGAAAGTTTCCTGTTGCAGTAGTTCAATTTTGTAAAATCATCATTAACCTGGATGAGTACCTGGATGAGTACCTGGATGAGTCATTTGAGTAATGTCAATGCCCCACCAATGACCCCACCGGTAGCCTCATCAATGACCCCAACAATAGCCTCATCCATGACCCAACCAGTAGCCTCATCAATGACTCCACCCCACCAGTAGCCTCATCAATTACCCCAACAGTAGCCTCACCAACGACCCCACCAGTAGCCCACCAATGACCCGTAGCCTCACCAATGACCCCACCAGTAGCCTCATCAATGACCCCACCAGTAGCCTCACCAATGACCTGTAGCCTCACCAATGACCCCACCAGTAGCCTCATCAATGACCCCACCAGTAGCCCAACCAATAACCAGTAGCCTCACCAATGACCCGTAGCCTCACCAATGACCCCACCAGTAGCCCAACCAATGACCCGTAGCCTCACCAATGACCCCACCAGTAGCCTCATCAATGACCCCACCAGTAGCCCAACCAATGACTAGTAGCCTCACCAATGACCCGTAGCCTCACCAATGACCCCACCAGTAGCCTCATCAATGACCCCACCAGTAGCCCAACCAATGACTAGTAGCCTCACCAATGACCCGTAGCCTCACCAATGACCCCACCAGTAGCCCAACCAATGACTAGTAGCCTCACCAATGACCCGTAGCCTCACCAATGACCCGTAGCCTCACCAATGACCCCACCAGTAGCCCAACCAATGACTAGTAGCCTCACCAATGACCCGTAGCCTCACCAATGACCCCACCAGTAGCCTCATCAATGACCCCACCAGTAGCCCAACCAATGACTAGTAGCCTCACCAATAACCCGTAGCCTCACCAATGACCCCACCAGTAGCCCAACCAATGACTAGTAGCCTCACCAATGACCCGTAGCCTCACAAATGACCCGTAGCCTCACCAATGACCCCACCAGTAGCCCAACCAATAGCCCTATTTTAATGAAAAGTGGAATTTTGTATGAATTTCCAATGGTCGTTTTAAAATTTTCAAGATTTACTTTTAATTTCCCGGTTAAAACGCATGGTGGCGCTATTGAAATTCCTGCTAGGTGCGTTTTGCAATCCTCGAAGCTGACAGTTTGATGAAAACAAATTAACCAGTTTTTCACCATTTTATCATGACATGGTTGACAGATTGAGCTGAAACTTTCACAGGTTTCTTATTTCATGCATATGCTGGATTAGACAAAGTATGGACGCGTTTCTAAGACCTTTACCAATGGTGTGTAGGGGCTTTAACAGTAACAGCCTTCCCCAATCCTATTTTTGCCCTCACTTGATCCCCTCCAACAACTGGTAATTACGGTATGCTACTGCCCTCTCAGATCAAAGCAAGTTTCACACAAATCGTACCTTCCTCTCCCTATAATCCTCAATCAGATTCTCTACCAGAACTTCACTCTCCAAATCATCATCATTATCATCATCATCAGTATCCACAGGCTCATATGCTACAACACATTTATCATCACCCTCCACATCAATGACTCTCCCTCTATACCACATTTCATTCAAATCACCATCTAGCCACATGTACTCAATGTCACGACCCATCGCTTCCGTCACACCGACATCTATTTCCTTCAGATCACCTTTATCTAAATCTTTCTGAACCTGTGATTTTGTGTAGCGACTCTCATCCTTTGTTCTATCATATTTAAAAAAGTAATTCCCCCATTTCTTCTGTGTGATCACGCAAACGTTTTCTACCTTCACTCCATCACTTTCTCTTGTATGCATCAACAGTCTCCCAATCAACTCATCAACTTTCAAGCTCCTCTTTGTACGCTTTACATCCCTAACTTCATCATTATCATCACAAACTCTGTCACTCACATCATCCATCACACCTGCCACATTCATACATTCATCATCACTTACACCAAGGACTGTACTCATATTTTCCCTCAGTTGCTTAACACTCAGTTGCTTTCCCCCACTTGACATATTCAGTAGCCCATCCTTTGTATGCTCGTCTTTCATCACTTTCTTTCTGTATCTCATCTGCACTTTCACTAGGCGTTCTTGCACTTTCTCACTCTTACCTCGCAAACTAGTCTCCATATCTCTCACATTCAACCACAACGGACCATTACTGTTCAAGTCTAAAGCTATCCTTCTAATGGTCTCCTTCTCTTGCTGTTCCCTCTTCTCTGCACCCTCCTTTTTTTCACGCGTTCTCTTTTCCCGTTCTTCATATCGCCTTGCACGCCTTTCACACATTTCTCTCCTTTGCTCCTTCACAGACTCTTGCGCAATCTTCATCATCTTTCTCTTCTCGTCCCCACCCAGGCTGTCTCTCCATTCACTCATTCGATTCTTCCTGCACATGATCAGACTCTCAATCGCGTACTCAGTTGCTCTAGGCTTCTCTCTCAATAACCTGTCAAACATTCCAAAGTCTCGCTCCACATCAACATTTGTCCTTGGCACACTTCCAGTCTCACACATCTTTTGCTCATCCATGTGCTGAAACATTCCGTCACCGATCTGCGTCTCCAGCATCCTTTTCCCCAGTCTGACAAATACACCAAACAGGCACTCGAGGACTTCCTTACACGCGGCGTCATTCTCACACGGTTTCACCAAGCTGTTGAACACAGAGTTCACCTCAATCTTCACATCTTCAAACATCCTTACCTCACCACGAACAACCTCACTCGCATCTTCACTCCACGCCTCAAAACACTTCATCATTTGCTCATAATGCTCATTCATTCCACTCACATGTTCCTTGACATTCAACACTTTCCACAAAGGCCCCGTCACAAACTTATCAATCAAGCCAAGAGCTCTCACTTCAGTCCTATACTCATCAACCTTTAAATCTTCATACACACCTCGCATCAGTTCATTCTCATCCTTCACGCGGTCAAAAAACTCGAGCAAATGTGGATAGAGATGATACACCCCTGCACCATTATGAAACAAGATATTGAATCTGTTGCCTCTAAACGGTGCAAGGGGTACAGCATCTATGCCACATTCACTCTTCAGAAACACACGGAAATACACCGGCTTACCAAACTTCTCACATGCTCTTTCCTGAACACTCATGCATACTGTTCTAACCAATCGCTCTGCACCACAGCCGCCACCACCACTAAGCATATCGGTACTAAGAACATCCTTTTCCCATACCTTCAGACACGCAATGGCTTGATTTGCTAAGCCCACAATAAAATGCATCCCGCAAAAGAAATTGTTCATGACCTTCATGCAGCCTTTTTCATCTTCAGTCATGCCATTCCATCCTTCAACCACCTTAGGCAAGATGCTCGCTCTGTACTCCTTTAACATCTCATTGAACTTCTTCTCAACTGCATGCCTGTCACTCATCGTATTCTTCACTCGTCGCACAATCTCGTTCACTTGTTCACTTCCTCCTCTACCACACTTCACAATGTCCTCCACTACCTCCTTAAACCCATCCAATGTCCTCTCTGCACTACCACTCACCATTGGTCGAAGCCCAAGCGTTAGCATCTTCCCAGATGACAAAGACATATCATAAGTGCCGTAGTGATAGCCCCATTTTGATGTACCATCTGTGCACAAAGTGGCAGGGCCATCACCACTGGTCACCTCTGATAAGCATTGCATCTGTGCTAACGCCCGAGCTTCAAGCAGCATATTGCTTGCAAATGTCTTCTTCGGCAGTCTCATCTCTTTCTCATCCATTGTACTCAGCTTGCCCAACACAGTTCGAATCACAGTCTCTACATTCTTTGCACCCACGTTCATCGTCATTAAGTCTTGATACACCTCACGAACACACTCCTGATACATTCCATGCTTAAAAGTACACACTCCGTCATTCAAAAACTCCTCTGCAAGCTCCTGTACCCTGTCTTCCAAATTCTCCTCAGCGACCATCTTATCATTCGTTAAGCTTACACACTCCTCTTTCACATCCTTTAGTTCTCTGCGCAAACTCCTCACATTCTGTTGCAAATTCTTAACTAGCACCTTCTTCTTTGACATCAGCTTTTGCGCATTCAGCTTTTTCTTCCTCTCATGCTGTAACCTGGCTACCACGTCTTCTGTTGTCACTTTACATTGACAATAGACAAATTCCCTCCTAACCTTTTCTATCTCTGCCTCACATGCCTGTTGCATCTCGACCTTCACTTCAGTTAATTTTTGCTCTGTTGCCTTGAATTTCTTATATCTCTTTCTATTCCTCTTTCTCAGCTTCTCGATTAGCACCTTTGAGTTCTTGTCCCTTCTTGTCAACTTTCTCAGTTGCATACCTTTCTCTTTCTCTTTAGCTTCCAACTTCGCTACTTTCTCTTTAAGCTCAACCAGTCTCTTTATCTCAAGCTTTGATTTCTCGATCAACACGAGCTTTTCCTGACCGACTTCATGCAATGCCTCCTTTAATATCCTGTTTTCCTCACACTTTCTTTCCCATGCCGCAACTTTAATTTTAGATTGCTGAGTTTTAGCAGATTTATCGTCATTTTTGTCACTAACTCTTTTGTCATCAACATTCTTAGGAGACTCACAGAAACATTGCTTCATCATAATTGCAAAACGCTCCTTATTTGGCATACCCTTACGTTTCGATGCAGTGATCAGACGCAACATTTTGGACTGAAACACTTCAACACTCTTCTCATACACAAAAAATGCACACACAATTCTTCTCATTGTCTTAAACACAGCCTTCTGGACACAAACCTTCCGCTCCTCAACCATTAGTTGATTCCACAAACCAAACACAAATCCATTTTTCAACCGTTTCAATTCTCTCTTTTCAGACTCAGTGCTGCTCATCTCATTCACTTCACCATCTTTCACGAGGTTCACATCCCTCAAACTAATGCCGACCTCATTACAAAAATACTTCAAAGTAGGCATTATTATTAACACAAAATTAAGACTAAGAAAACAATAAAACTTCTTAATCTCAAAATATCAAAACTGACAAAAGGGATCAAAATCAATAGGCCGCTATTAATATTATTATTAAACTGGGTTAGTAAGAGTAGACCTATAAAAAGTCTAAATGTAATGAAAATTACAAACACTGTCTAGTCAGTAAAGTATCACTACTACTACTACTTACTAGTACTAGTAGTACTACTAGTACTATACAGTATACTAGTACAGTAGTAGTAGTAATACCACTACCTGTACAGTAGTCAGTACTAATTCTATTTCTAACAAACAGTAACACTGTCTGTAACACTAACAGAGTACTGTAGCCTTAAATAATGGAGTTCTAAAAAAGTTCTAATTAACTAAGTAATACTACTACTACTACTAGTAGTACTACTACTACTACTAGTACTAGTAGTAGTACTACTACTGTACTAGTACTAGTAGTAGTACTACTAGTACTAGTACTAGTACTACTAGTACTAGTACTAGTAGTAGTAAGTAGTAATACCTGCTAATAATTAACAGTATTGTAATTACAATACATGTAACTTGTAAGTATAGTACTAATAGTAATAGTAATACTCTAATACTAGTATTATTAGTAATACTAATACTAGTAAATAGTCAGAAGTCAATATAATTATCAAGTAATTGAGTCGAGTAATGCAAAGTAACTACACTAACACTCAGTCACACAGTAACTAACACTGTAACAGTTGTCACAACGCAGCACAACAAGTAACTTATACAAGACAGTACGTTAAACAAAGTACTAGGCAGTACTGGCAGTGGTCAGTACCGAGTACCGGTGAGGGCGACTCACTCGGTAAAACAAAACTACCTCCATGGTAAAATGACCCCCAAAATTCAATCAATTACTTTTTTCCAAAATGGAAATATAAACAATATTCCACAAGTAAAAACCCCGCGAATATTTCTACAAATGTCAATAAAGCTAAGCCTGAAACTGTTCAACTTAACTCGGCTCACTAGTTACCGTATACTTGCACGTTCCCAACGAGGTCATTGACATTACCATGCGGTGGTGGCGATTGTTTACACACAACGGCTACCCTGCACAGAATAGCCTGGTTTCGACCCAGATGCGTCGCCTTTGTCGTGCATTACAGGCGTGACTCTTTGTAAGAGGTCAGAACCAGACAATGTACGTCTTTATAACCTCTAAACCAGGTTCCTAAAAGCGACCCCTGGTATAAAGGCGCTATCCACCGGTCAACCACCTCGTTCCTAACACGACCGCGCTTAATTATCATGGATTTTCTCAAAATGGCTAACCTTTATACAGCACGGTATTGAACTGGTAATTTATAAAGGTCAAACTCAAAAGATTGCCACAGTTTGTGTGTTGTTAAACCATGGTTAAATCATGGTTAAACCATTCCAAAAAACATTCCTAAAAAGAAATCCTGCGAAGGTTTTACTTTTAGATCAAATCAAAATAATGGTAATCTTAAAGTTTTCTGTTCAATTTCGTAATAAAATTATATCATCTTTATTTAACCAGGATGAGTAATCATTTAAGTAATATGCCCCACCATGACTGCCCCACATGAGTAACCTCACTAATGACCTCCAGTCACTCGACCACCAAATACCAGTTGCAGACTCCCACAATTATAGTAGCCCCAACCCCGACCATGCACTGAGTAGCCTAGCTCCCCAATGACCAGTAGCCTCACCAGTGACCAGTAGCATAGCTCACTGACCAGTAGCCTAGCTGACCAATAACCCCACCAGTATGTAGCCTCACCAATGACCCCACCAGTATAGCTTCACCAATGACCCCACCGGTAGCCTCACCAATGACCCCACCAGTACTCAGTAGCCTCACCAATGACCAGTAGCCTCACCAATGACAGTAGCCTCACCAATGACCCCAACAATAGCCTCACCAATGACCCCACCAGTAGACTCACCACTGACCCCACCAGTAGCCTCACCAATGACCCCACCAGTAGCCTCACCAATGACCCCACTAGTAGCCTCACCAATGACCCCACCAGTAGCCTCACCAATGACCAGTATAGCCTCACCAATGACCCCACCAGTAGCCTCACCAATGACCAGTATAGCCTCACCAATGACCCCACCAATAGCCTCACCAATGACCCCACCAGTCGCCTCACCAATGACCAGTATAGCCTCACCAATGACCCCACCAATAGCCTCACCAATGACCCCACCAATGACCAGTAGCCTCACCAATGACCCCACCAGTAGCCTCACCAATGACCCCACCAATAGCCTCACCAATGACCCCACGCCTCACCAATGACCAGTAGCCTCACCAATGACCAGTAGCCTCACCAATGACCCCACCATGCAGTAGCCCCATAATAGCCCCAACGATGACTACCACATGTCATGTGGTTCACCAGTGGACCAAACATTGGCCACTGCAAGTGGGCACACTTACAACGAATCCCTCAATTAGTAACCACACCAGTCAGTGGCTCTGATAGTTACATGTATAAGAATCAAGCCCTCTGGAGATTATATTACGAGCATTGCACCATCTTACTCAGTAACCACACTTCATTACAAACCATTCCATTTGGGCCAATTTTATTTGATTCACAACAAAACAGTTAATGTAAAAAGGGAAAAAAACAGATCAGCAACAAAAAGTGTTTTCTGGTTGTGTTGCATTTTTCAGCATTGGAGTGTGTTATTGTGTGTAGTGTTGTGTTGATTTGTCTTATGTTATGTTGTGTTGTACATCTTTGGTATCTAAAAGTACTGAAAAGTTAAAACCAATTTAGTTAATCAAAAACCATACAGTAGATTATTTTAAAACCAAAATGACAGATAAAGAAAAGAAATCAAATACATTTTTTTAAATAAAAACGATCTTTGAGATGTTTTACTTGAACAAAAATTACTAACAAAATACCAATTCATTTCAGTTTTTGAAGACATTTAATGCCTTTGACCCATGAAATCAAAAAGAGATTATCAAAGTGGACCGTCGCTATGACGAACACCGATATACCAAACATTCGGCTATAACGAACATGCCCTTTGGCTCTCGATTTTTGTACACAAAATATGAGGCCACAACTGCTATAACGAACGACCGCTATACCAACAAATTTCATGGATCCCGGGATGTTTGTTTTAGCGAAATTCCACTGTACATCAAATTAGCCCAAATTAGGCAATGAATCACTTAATTAATCTGTATTCTTGTAGAACAAGACGCCTACTTCCTGGAAATGATTGACAAAACTAAATTTACTTGTAGTATGTAAATCTAGTTTTACTTATGACTGTTTAAGCTTGAAAATGAAAATCACAATATTTCCTTAAAAGGCTTCCAAAAAGTATATGGAGATGTTTGCAAAAAACCTGCGCTAAGAAAGGGGAAGCATAACATGCACATGAAATGGCAATGGTGAGCAGTATTCAGTTTAAAGGCCCTATACAACATTGGTAAAAAAAATTAAAATGCCACAGTTTGTGTGTTAAACCATTAAACATTCCAAAAAGGAAATTCTGCAAAGGTTTTAGCTCAAATGGTAATCTGAGAAAGTAGAAAAAGGCAAAAAAACATCACAGTTTTTGCACTGTTCTGTTAGCGTAAAAAATAGTTTATCACTCATGGGAAAATAAACTATTAGTTGTCAATGTTTGAGTGAAGATTTCTCGAGAAGTACTGCATCCCAGACCATAAGATTTCAGCATGAGGATTCTATCATGACCATCTACAAACTGTGTAATTTAGAAGGAAATATGTGGACATCAATGTTTTCCGATCTTCGCAATGTTGTATTGGGCCTCAAAGCCCAAATGTGGCACGTTTATCCTACATAAAGCCAGATCATGCACAAATGGACAGTCATGAGGTGACGTATTAAAACATTTCAATGCACAATACGATCCATACTCGGGAAAGCAGTTATTTGCAGGCAGCTTGATGAGTACAAAACCAAAACACCAATTATTTACAGACATCATATTGTATCATTATTCTTGCACAGTTCTCTCCAAAAATTCAATAAATTATTCAAGGCAGACATTTACAAGACTGATCAACATCATGCTTACACATAAAGCAGCCACTCGGTATGACTTTTATACAATTAAACCTGAATTCATTACAGGAAAGCCTATGGACACACACTTATCGTAGTTCATGGCGTAACAAGCCTCGTTACCGTAGCACTGAACCAATGATTATTTTCTGGAAAACAGTCAAAAATTATGCTTCCTGATTTTGTCAGCATTAATGAATGGGACAATTTTTTGTAAAGCAAAATCCACCAATATTTTGTACATGCAAACTTGTTGCAGAAAATTCAGAATGGTGGGATTATTTAGGGCAAGGAAGGTATCTTCTGGAGAAAAAAAATAGATTCATAAATGAAATAAAGATGATTTTTTTTTTAAAAGCACAAGTTGGTTAGGAAATTTGAGGTTTGTAAAATGTAGGCACAGAATTACCCAGGTTATTATTCAATATTTTCAGGTGTTCAGAAAATCCTTAATACTAGATACTAGAAACCGAGTTTCTAATAGTTTTTAAAAGTTGGTCCTTTGTAACAAAATTGAAAGGTAATAAAAGTCATTTAAAAGTTTAATGGATCCGTAACCAAGAAAACAAAGTTTCATTTCTGATTTATTCTTATTCTTATTCTAATCACTTCACACTAAAAGTCTAACAAATCCCAAGTGGATAAAGGATGGAGCTGTCTACAATGCATCTGATCAGATACAGAGCATACTATCCATTGCTTCAAATAAATCATAGGTTTTCAACAAAATGTAGGTGTACTAAATGAACATACACTGACCTTTCTATGCATGTTTGACATTCATTAAAGGCCCTATACAACATTGGTAAACGTCAAAAGATTGCCACAGTTTGTGTGTTAATCCATCAAACATTCCCCAAAAAAGCAATCCTGCGAAGGTTTTAGCTCAAATGGTAATTCGAGAAAGTAGAAAAATCCAACAAAAGTGTAAAGCTTTAATATGCACCGGCCTGTAGTGTAAGAAATAGTTTATAACTCACGTGTAATAAGATTTAAACATGAGGATTCTATCATGACTATACTACAAATATGTGAAGTAGAAGGAAATCTGTGAACATCAATATTTTCCGATTTTCCAAAAGTTGTATTGGGCCTTTAAGAGGTTAGATCTTTAACCTTTACAAAAGGTATGACTTATTGGATGCCCCTCAATTTCTGTTTTGCATGTTTTACGGAATGATGTTCAGCCCCAAACCTCTCCTTGCCTAGAAGCCAATCCTACTGTGTGTTGGTCTCAGCACTGCTATACATGTACAGTATGTACATGTACTATGGTGCCTGTGCTGCAGCAAGGGCCAATTTCATGGAGCCGCTTAAGCGTAAAATTATGTTAAGCATGAAAAGTCTTCCTTGTGTATGCAGGATTACAGACTGAATTCTAGTTGAGTGAGGTTAGTGGCTTTGAACTTGTATTCCACCCTTCTTTTCATTGTATAAAACAAAAGTGGAATTTGAGTTGGCAAGCTGACCTTATCATTCATGACATTTTGTGCTAAAAGCAGATTTTGGTGCTAAAACAACTCAATGAAATTGATTCCGGTTCCGACCCCGAGATTACGGAGAGTGTAAACCGCCCCGAGTTGAGTTCACTACCGCCGATCCATGTTGAGTTGTGTGGCGCGAAATTCTGTGGAAATCTGACACAGGTACAAAGGTCAAAAAACAATCAGCTGCGCCGGCGTCGCACTCGATCTGTGTTGAATACAGAGGGCGTTATCCGGATTGAAAGTTACCTGGTTCACGCAGCGGCCAGTTTGCGTCATAAACAGTGTGAACGTTGCGTCTCTGCGATCCGTGTTGAAAACAACCCAGACTGTACCGGGGTGGATCCGGGCTGGTTTCAACATGGTTCGAAGCAGAGATAGGGTAGTGTGAAAAGGCCTTATGGCAGGTTGATGGCCATTGGGTGATCACAGGGCTATTCAGCCAACAGTCTACGCTGGACAACCCATAGGCACTTGCAAGACAGATACCTGCCTGTTGTCCATTCAGTATCAGGTCCATGTATTTATGTTCAGCTGAAATTAAACTGCTTCTTTCTCTGCGTATCTCTCCAAAATGTCAAAATACTCTTTTGTATTCTGTGAATGTATTTTAATTTGCCTGTATATGTCTCATTAACATTTTCAACTGGCAAGTTATTTTGAGCTGCTTATTTCACTTTTGACACTCAACTTACAAAATATTTCTGTTTCTGGTGTTCAAATGTTTGCCTTCAACTTATGGTCGTGTGAAAAAACATACAGCTATATACTAGGGTCTTTAGAGACAACATCAATCATAACGAGAAATATATGTCTGTTGTGAAACAGAGCATAGAGCTTTTCCGTTTCTGTTTTTAATAAGTCATAGAATAGCCCCATTCCTACTCCAAAACGCATGTACATATTTTGTGCACAAAGCCTATGGGACTCGAGTGTGGTATTCAAAAATTCATAAAAAATATAAACAATGGTCCTTCGGTTCCAAACTTTAGATTTGGAATGTCTAGCATGATAGCTAACTACATACCAAATTTCGAGATGATCGGCCAATGCCTTATATGTGTTTTAAAATCACACATTTTGATGACGTCATGATTGCATAACGACATTTTGGCTCCGGAAGGTGTTTCTAAACCATGTCCCCAATAGATATCAAAGAAAAAATGAAAAAAATCTCGCTCCGTTGGCCAAATATGCTCATTTCAATGTGAAAATCTGAAAAGTTCATGACCTCATAAATATTCATGAGATGACGTCACGGTCAATTGATGGCAATTTTTGGATACACCTTTTCCCAACTTAGATACAGTGCAAAGTTGAAACCAAACGAACTTGTACTTTTGCTTTTAATGGATTTTGAAATTTGCCCCTTTAAAGCAAGGTCACGTGACACGTGATGACGTCATGATGATATCAAGGTGTTGAGGATCAATTTCAGCATGGGCTTTATGCATTTGCCACATTTGAAAAAAATCCAAGTCTGTTCAATGACTAAAGTCGTGCTTACGAAACCCCTGTGCATTGTCTATGGGCTTTGGGGGAGAAGAAGAAGAAGACAAAACGAGAAATATATGTCTGTTGTGAAACAGAGCATAGAGCTTTTCCGCTTCTGTTTGTAACAAGTCATAGAATAGCCCCATTCCTACTCCAAAACGCATGTACATATTTTGTGCACAAAGCCTATGGGACTCGAGTGTGGTATTCAAAAATTCATAAAAAATATAAACAATGGTCCTTCCGTTCCAAACTTTAGATTTGGAATGTCTAGCACGATAGCTAACTACATACCAAATTTCGAGATGATCGGCCAATGCCTTATATGTGTTTTAAAATCATACATTTTGATGACGTCATGATTGCGTAACGACATTTTGGCTCCGGAAGGTGTTTCTAAACCATGTCCCCAATAGATATCAAAGAAAAAATGAAAAAAATCTCGCTCCGTTGGCCAAATATGCTCATTTCAATGTGAAAATCTGAAAAGTTCATGACCTCATAAATATTCATGAGATGACGTCACGGTCAATCGATGGCAATTTTTGGATACACCTTTTCCCAACTTAGATACAGTGCAAAGTTGAAACCAAACGAACTTGCACTTTTGCTTTTAATGGATTTTGAAATTTGCCCCTTCAAAGCAAGGTCACGTGACACGTGATGACGTCATGATGACATCAAGGTGTTTAGGATCAATTTCAGCATGGGCTGTATGCATTTGCCACGTTTGAAAAAAATCCAAGTCTGTTCAATGACCAAAGTCGTGCTTACAAAACCCCTGTGCATTGTCTATGGGCTTTGGGGGAGAAGAAGAAGAAGACTAAGAACGAGAAATATATGTCTGTTGTGAAACAGAGCATAGAGCTTTTCCGCTTCTGTTTGTAACAAGTCATAGAATAGCCCCATTCCTACTCCAAAACGCATGTACATATTTTGTGCACAAAGCCTATGGGACTCGAGTGTGGTATTCAAAAATTCATAAAAAATATAAACAATGGTCCTTCGGTTCCAAACTTTAGATTTGGAATGTCTAGCACGATAGCTAACTACATACCAAATTTCGAGATGATCGGCCAATGCCTTATATGTGTTTTAAAATCACACATTTTGATGACGTCATGATTGCGTAACGACATTTTGGCTCCGGAAGGTGTTTCTAAACCATGTCCCCAATAGATATCAAAGAAAAAATGAAAAAAATCTCGCTCCGTTGGCCAAATATGCTCATTTCAATGTGAAAATCTGAAAAGTTCATGACCTCATAAATATTCATGAGATGACGTCACGGTCAATCGATGGCAATTTTTGGATACACCTTTTCCCAACTTAGATACAGTGCAAAGTTGAAACCAAACGAACTTGCACTTTTGCTTTTAATGGATTTTGAAATTTGCCCATTCAAAGCAAGGTCACGTGACACGTGATGACGTCATGATGACATCAAGGTGTTTAGGATCAATTTCAGCATGGGCTGTATGCATTTGCCACGTTTGAAAAAAATCCAAGTCTGTTCAATGACCAAAGTCGTGCTTACAAAACCCCTGTGCATTGTCTATGGGCTTTGGGGGAGAAGAAGAAGAAGACTAAGAAAAAGCCTAACAAAAGATATAGCTTTTCCGCTTCCCTGGAAGCGGCGGAAAAGCTAAAAAAGCTGAACAACAGATATAGCTTTTCCGCTTCCCTGGAAGCGGCGGAAAAGCTAATAATGCTGCAATTGCTATGTACATAAGCATAGTCATGGGTAATGCAAACTTGAACTTTGATTTGGTTGTCTATAAAACCCATGGCACCACAGCACACGGAAGATCACATTTCATTATACTTTTTTGGGTCGCGATTTGAATCGCGATTCAAACTCCACTTTTTTTTGCGTGTGGACGCAATAAACGCGATTATTAGTGGGATCTGAATCGCGATTCGGACTCCACTGAGAGTGAGACTTTTTCAAATAATCGCGTTTATTTGCGACGCGGTGTGTGTGGGAACGCTCCACTGAATCGCACCGGTTTTTTTTATTATCCCACAATGCACCGCACATGCTCTGATTGACAGGAAGTGCCGTGCTTGTTTATATGTCTCCCTGTGTGGGCCACCATCAAGGACACACCCACCTTTTGACCACAACTGCTAACCAAAATCGGCTGGCAATTAATTACTTGTGACACATATTATGTTTGGCCTGTGTGGACAAGACAAAACAAAATATTCTTGAATCGCGATTCAAATCGTGTGGAAACGGCCCTAATGCTTCAGTAAAATGAAATTCTGAGGAAAACAGAAAGGCAGTGTATCCTTTTGGCAATGTAAACAAATACTCATTTTTTCTCCAAACACTAATTATAATTAATTTCTTCAGTAGTCTGGTATGACAATGCCATGAGTATGTGTCAAATTGACAGACACTGGCATTATATAAGAATAAGGCGCTGTTCATACTTGGATTACTCAGCAAGCTAGTACTTAATCGTTACACTTTGCTTTTATTACATTATGAGATGCTCATTTGAAGGGCTTATAGAGAGATTGTGGAATTGCTTGTCTTTCTTAACAAAGTTTTCCCAATCTATTTTGGGTCTGTTTTTCTATAATTTTGGCAAGCTTTCACAAACCTGATCAAACAGTTAGAATCCACACAGCAGATTTCTGTATGAATTTCATGTAGATGGTTGTGGAAGTTGCTAAAACCTTCTTGTTTAACTAGGAAACGATTGTTCTTTGAAGATCAAAGCTTAACCCATGAGTCTACAGGGAATCAACTATAGTTTTCAGTTTCAATGACTATTGCGAGTCTTTTAGTCTTTTTGACAACCAGAGTCAATGATGATCTTGTCTTACGGTTAGAAATTACCAACCACAGAAACCTTTACAGAAAACAGTAACCTTTCAGCTCAAAAAAGTGTTTAAATTATATCCTGAATGTTTTTGGTGTTTGGTACACGCATACCGATTTTTGTATCCTTGTGGAGACATTGCTTTGTTATCGTGCAGTATACAACCGAGTGAGAAATGATGTTTTAAAATGCTCCCATTTTAACCACATTGATTTTCCTGGTTAGAAATTTGGATTGTATGTGCCTTATAGGCCTATAATTATAACACTTAAATTTGCAATGGATTCTTACCCATCACACTTTTCCCGTGTTTGAGTTTCATGTACCCGGTAATTCCAAATAATTATCATTTTCATGAAAACCCTGTGGAGACCTATTCAACCTATTGGACTAGGTCTCAACGAGGCACTAGATTCAAGAGGGCATTATAGCATCAGTCTCTATGCATAATCCCACAAACACACACATCAGTGTTCAATCCAGCAAAGAAACCAGGATTTACATTTTCAAATGACTTTGCCAAAATCCTAATCATAAAAACAGAGACTGGATGCTTTCATGTACATTGATAACTTGTCCGAACATCATTGCTTTTCAATATGAACATTTATCATCAGACTCTAGCTTTGAATGTTTCTTGGGATCAGGAATTTGAAAAAAGCTATTACCTTTCCTCAAAATGGGTTTATTTGAGCATCCAAACTGCCTGAAAAAAATGACGTTTGCCATCTTTCACTAATTAGACATTATAGAATAGACATACACTTTAATAGCTAGAATCACCCTGCAATATGAAACCCCTTCACAAGCACACCCATGCCTTCATTCCTGAACTTGTACATTTTGGAGACTGTCAGCCAAACGCACATTAAGGAAACAAGACTACCAAGTGATAGACCACTACATATCAACGTGGTCAGTGGATGGAGGTAAACACGCTCAGTCACAATATCCCAGATATTGGTGGTTCTGTTTATAACTTGGAAGTTCCCATTAATCGTAACAGCCTCTATTATGACTCCCCCATAGAACTCTCAATGGTGTGTTCTATTACCCCAACATTTGGCATCAAGGTAGCTTATACAATGCATACTAAAAAAAAATTTAATACCAATTTAATACCAATTTAATACCAATTATTTGCGGAAGTTACATTTTTGCATATATATCACAAAATAAAGCCATGGTGATAGTATTTGTTGGCACATGTTCAGTTGAGGATCAGACACTAAGTAATAAAACAAATAAAAAATGGGGATTTGGGCATTCTTATATCATGTACAGTTGTAATGTTTTGGGAATTTCTCATGCAACACTGTTTCTTGTACAACTAAAATTTGCAAAATTTCACCCAAAATGTAACAGCTGTACTGTAGGTTCAATCAACATGCTGTTGGTATCAAAATGTGAGAGGATGAGAGGGAAAAACTATATTGGGGGAAGCTATATTGGACACATCTCAGCAGATGTGAAAAATTGGTGGGGGGCCATAATGCCCCACCACTCGGCCTAGTTAGGGTTAAAGCCCCTCCACAAAATGAACATTTCTGTTTTTCGATCTTACCAATGTTGTGTGGGGGCTTTAAAGTTGATTCATTAAAATAAAAAAAATAAAAAATTAAGCGATTAGTTTTTGCTATACGATGCGATTACTACACAGGGTGTACCTTTCAATTTCTGACAACGTTCTCTTGCGGTCGGCCTTGCTTTTCAAAATGTCCTCCTTGCTGAGCGACTTGCTGGCCTCTATGGGTGACAGGGGACCGACATCGGGCCCACTAGCGAGGAGGTTGACGTTGCTGTCCGAGGACACCAGCAGCGTCTGGGAGGGGATGGGCGGGGGGACCTTGCGAGACTGGCCACCTCCTCTGGGCGGGGCTGGATTGGATGCGGACGGAGCGGGCTGAGGCGACTCGGAGCCGGGACTGGGGATCTCCAGGTTGGCCTCCTTGGCATACTTGCAGGCCTTGCCCAGCAGCAGAATGCTGTTGAATACCTTGAAGGCCGTCAGGCTGAACGGAGAACGAGACAGAAATCAAACCGTGAAATCTCCGCAGAGCATCTGTGACTAACCAATAAGACCTTCCTCATCTCTATCAAATATTCACACTACCTTTGTTATGAGACTGCTTTATTAGGCTGTAATCCTAACCAGTATGCTAACTGTATTTTAAATGTTAATAGTTAATCATTTTAATAGTTTTTACAAAATATTGATGTCCTTAATATTATGGATCTTATATGTTTTGTGTGTGTATTTTGTGTATTTTTTTATGAAGTGCCAACGTAGGAGACCTTCTTATTTCGTTTTAATTTTATTCTTAATGTATTGATTATATTTGTGTGTATAAGTTTATGGATAAGTAAGTTATTTTATCTGGTATGTTTTTTACTATTTTGTTACATGTACATGTACTGAGGGCCTCTATGAAAAGCAGTGCTGTGCATTGATTGGAGCTTAGCCTCATTAAATATTACTCAAATAAATATAATAAATAAATAGATGTGTTACATTCGCAAATAAGGATATGACTTTCAGGATGGGTGTTTTTAAAGCCCCTACACACAAAATTTCGAACTGACAAATTGTGTTTCAGTAACTTACTCAAGTGGAAGTAACTACCTGTATCAGACATGCTGTGAACCTTTAGCACTTGGAATGCTGCCATTTTCATGAAAAGTGGAATTTTGTATGGATTTCCAACGGTTGTTTAAAAACGACTTTTGGAAAAAACAATGCTTACCAGCCTTAAAGCCCTTACACACCATTTGAACAAATCCAACATGGTCCAATTAGCAATTACCGACGACTGTTATGAGATTTACTCGCAATTTTCCAGTTTAAACGCACGGTGACACAATTGAAAATTCTTCCAGGTACATTTTAAGCTGACACAATTTGATGAAAGAAAGAACCAGTTTTTCACAATTTTCTCGCGACATGGTTGACGGATTGAGCTGGAACTTTCACAGGTGTGTTATTTAATGCATATGCTGGATTAGACAAAGTATGGACGCGTTTCTAAGACCTTTACCAATGGTGTGTAGGGGCTTTATTTATAGCCCAACTGAGCAATTGGGTTCTCCTTACCACAGATACAGGAGGAAAATGAGGAGCATTCCTGCATTGCCATGAATCTTGAATGATTGGCCCACGATGCGGTAGACCAGACAGGCTAGGGGTAGTGGTATGAAGCCCATCCTCCTGGCAACAACATCCGAGTGGTCTGAGAACGCCTGCCACAAACAAAAACATTCCAGAACATTCCATCAACTATCCATGGCATGGGATGCTTATATCAGGCATGTGGGATTCTTACAGCACTTCCAGTCACCAGCAACCGATTTCACGAAACTTCAAATGTTGCGTTTTACATTTTGCTGCTTTTGCTAGAATATTGCTGAAAAGAGTCATAGAGGTGCAAGACTTACACAGCATTTGTACGCTGCATAACTTACACAACTTTTCTTGAAATCGGCTGCAGGCCCCACTGCATTAGGGAAAGACAGCTGGGATTTTGAGCCAAGAAATGATGAGTCTGTTGCCATGGTATTCTGGACTTCCAAGGCTGTCTACACAAAGCATCTGTATAGCCTGGAATGCATCTTATTATAAACAGGTATACAGTATTCCTAGAACCAGTCTATGAAACCAAAAAATTGTGACAAAAACTGGTAGATTTTGATAAATGAAAGGTGGGTGTAAATATATTTCTTGAAGCAGATGAAACTATAGAGAAACCCAAAGTGCCACACTTGATGCGCTACACTCACCAATCACGTAGCTTCTGTAACAACCAATTAATACAATGGCACCAAATGGAAATCTCGTGGGGAAATTGGGGAAGTAACTCACATTTTTCTTCCGGCTTGTCAACATATCATAAGCCATGTTAGCTCTGTACTCGGTGTACACCTACAGGAGGAAAATTCAGGAATAAATTCATTCAGACTTTAGGCCTTCTGCTTTCACAACTACACATCATTTTGAGATGGCCATCATTAATCTTCCAGATACGTAATGTTGTCTGTTAAAGATCTGAATTTAAGTCATTTATTCTTACTGACTTAAATAAGTGACCTATTTGAACTTGAACCGAGTCTCAATTGTGGCAGGTCAAACTCATGTCGTTATATCATTATAGGAGGGTTTGCGGTGACACCATGTATAAGGTCTATTAAAGAAGAGGTGTGGTTGTGAAAAGAACCTGAGTGGTAACTCGACGTTCCGGCCAGTATGCTCTGGCCGTCATCAGGAGAATTTATTTAGGACTTAGGAGTATTAATGTCTAAAAGCCTGCTAAGACGTACTTCCTGACGACTAATAGTGCTGTATGTACTACATGTAACTTACCTCAGCAGGGATGGAATTGAATTTGGTGATGAATGCATGTTTGACCCAGTCAACAAGAATCTCCGCAATCAGCACAGATATTAAGTCTGGTATCAACCCCCAGAAATGATCTACAAGAATATAGAAAATCATCAGCTTCTTTTATTCAGCCAGTGTATTCTCAAAACAAAATCTACAATTGTAAAAAATAAAGTATATCTGAGACAAGTGTAAGTTAACTGTGAGAATCACATTTGGACAGTTTTGAACCAAAGAGGTCACTGCTTCCTTTGCCAAAATGTACTTGAATGTTACTCAATATTACCAAAATATGTGTGCTCAGGTTGATCAGAGGGATAACACAACATTGGTCGAGATCAAAGAATAGCATCCACAGCACACGTTGTCTGATCCAACATATGCATGAAATAGCACACCTGTGAAAATTTCAGGTCAATCCGCCAACCAAGTCTCGAGGAAATAGTGAAAAACGCTTCATTTGTTTTGCGAAAATGCAGTATTCAACATATTGTAGGGGCTTTAAAGCCCCTACACAACATTGGTAAGATCAAAAAACAGAAATGTTCACAGATTTACATGAAACTTATACAGTTTGAAGATGGTTATAGTAGAAACCTCTCACTGAAATATTTCTGCCTAAAAATGTTGTATTTTGGAAGAAATGAGTAAAAGGAATAGTTTACGTCTCACCAAGATCTAAACTATTTTTCGGAACAGTACGGCGTTGAATGCTGCATTTTTGCGAAACAAATTAATCAGTTTTCATGATTTTCTCGAGACTCGGTTGGCGGATTGAGCTGAAATTTTCACAGGTGTGCTATTTCATGCATATGTTGGATCAGACAACCTATGGATGCTATTCTTTGACCTCGACCAATGTTGTGTAGGGGCTTTAAATAGACGAACGTGGAGATTTGAGACTTACCAATATTCCAGTTGAATTCCGTCATGTTGCGTAGGACAACACAGAAGAGAAGAATCATGTAATGGTACCTCTCTCTGACATCTGTAGCAAGCAAATCAAACAACACAGCTTATCATGCAAAGCCAGAATTCTACATCCGGGGATGTAAGTGACCGACAAAGTCATTTCCTGAAAATCACTGAAGGCCACTAAATTGTGTGACTTGAGTGAGCGCTTACGTGACCGAGAGATGCGACTGTGAGTGAGTGCTCACACGACCGAGAGATTCACGGCAGGGGTGCAGACACCTTTCAGTTTTTAGGGTTTTAGCAGATAAAAATTAGCAATTTGAGATACCTGTTTGACATTATAATTATACAAATAAAAAAAATTATAATAATAAAAAAAATAATTTAAAAAAAAACCATTTCTGTACATCAATCACTATCAAGTAGTAATCACAATCAAGTAGTAAGCTCCTACTTGTAAAGTTTCACAGGAGAACCAATAACAAAACTTTGGTTACTACCAGCATGTTAATGGCATTAATTGAACTCTATTTTCACCAAAACTAGATCAGATAAATCAACTCAAAGATCGGGTAATACTCAAAGAGATGATTCTTGGCCAAATTCAGCCATCTATTTTTTCTCTACAGAACAAAGTACTCACCACTGCATGACATCTGATACAGATTGTACTTCTCAAATTTCTTGAAGACACTTCCTTTCAACTCAACGAACTATGACGAGGAAAGTGACAAGAACATTTAAGATGTAATAAGCCAAGGCACTACTCTTATCTTTAAAGTTCTGTGGCCAATTTCATAGAGCCGTTTAAGTGCCAAAACAGGCTTAAGCACAAAAAGTCATGAGCCACAGAATCCCCTTGCCAACCCAAACTTCATTATTGTTTCATGCGAAGCAAAGAAGAGTGGAATACAAGTCAGAAGCAATGAACATCAAACCGCAGGGCAATTTGTAATCCTGCTTACACAAGGAAGACTTTTTTTGCTTAGCGGATTTTCACGCTTAAGCGGCTCTATGAAATTGGGCCCTGGGCCCAATTGTATAGAGCAGGATTGCATTGCTCACTACCTCCCTCTCTTTCTCTCTCTCTCTCTCTCTCCCCGTCTCTCTCTCTCTCTCTTCCTCTCTCTCTCTCACTAACTCCCTCTCTCTCCCTCTCTTTCTCTATCCCGTTCTCTCTCTCCCTCTCTTTCTATCCCTCTCTTTCTCTCCCTCTCTCTTTCTCTTTCTCTCCCTTTCTCTTTCTTTTTCTTTCTCTCTCTCCCTCTCTTTTTCTCCCTCTCTCTTTCCCCTCCCTCCCTCTCTCTCCCCTCTCTCTTTCTCTCTCCCCCCTCTCTCTCTACATCCCTCCCTCCCTCTCTCCTCTCTCCCTCCGTCTCTCTCTTCCTCTCTGACACCCATAATACAACCCTCTATCAGTGAGTTATGGCTATAGAATACAACAAGGACACATGCTTGTGTGCCATATGATTGCATCATATGGTAACGTTGAGATGAGACATTGCACTCACATTGTTAGACATCATGATGGTCAGAAGAGCCTTGCTGTGAGAGTTGAAGGCTACATTCAGTGTTGTGGCTTGGAGTAGGACCAGAATAGCATGAAAGACTGGCAAGGACTAAGGAAAAAAACTCAACAAAACATATTTCTGCTTCCCTTTGCTTAGGCCTACACCGTGCTATTATCTGACAAATGTTAGAAGTAAATGTATACTATAGGAATACTAGGTACTGGAAAACAGCATTTTTTGTTTTTGTCTGGAGTAATATGCAAAAATGTTGCATACTGCTTACTGACTAAAATGACCAAAATGGAAATAATTATAATAAAATGAGGCAGTGACGTTTCAATCTCAGCAGCACCTTTCTCAATTCTGCCTTTGAAAACGGTTCTGCTATGATCTAAATATCGGCCCTCCTCATTCCTGTTTGTTTGACTTGAATTGAAAAAGCTGCATCCACTTTGTGTGATCCCCCGAGCTGCCGTAGACAGGTTTACAACATTTAGTTGTCGGCATCTGAATGAAAGTGGGGGTGTGATCCCTGGAGATATACGGCAGTTAATGGTTGAATTGCTTCTGACTGGCACCCCCTCCCCGACAAAGACTAGTTGACTATTTGGGAGGCCACCATCTAAGGGCTGGATAGCTCAGACTGGTACGTACAACAAGAGGTCTCCAGTTAAAGTCCCGGCCAAGTCAAAGGTTTTCTTTGCCCTTTTTTCTAAAAAAAAAAGGTGGCCATAAAAGGGCTGAAAAATTCAGGTAGTAAGACTGGTACATTATGCCGCAGATATCACTTCCTGTCAAATTTTATATGCCTTTTTTCAAATTATAGGAATAACAAATCAAAAATAGAGCATCTCCACTGAAAAATGTCTCTCTTCAAAAACATTATCCCTCTCTGCATAACCATAATCATTGATAACAGAATAGATTTCTCTAATGCAAATACCACGGATTTTGTATAATATAGCGCATCATCCAAAATGTAGAATATAAAATGTAGTACAGATGGAGTGGATGTGGAGATTTCTTTTAGATAAAAGAACTTGCCAAGAACAAAACGTTTACCAATTCAATCTACTCATGTGGGAGAGACTCAAAGTGATATACAAAAATGTTGCAAACTGCTTACTGACTAAAATTACCAAAATGCAAATCTCAAAATTTAGTGGGCCTGACGTTCCGATCCTAGCAGGACCTTTCTCAAAGGAAGAGTGCCTTCTCTGCCTTTGAGAAAGGTCCTGCTAGGACAATGTTGACATTGGGGAGAGAATTAGGTCAAGGATACAGACATAGATGATGGCCATGAGGAGGTGAGGTAGAATGCCAAGGTGCTCACGCTTCTTGTCTCGTGTTTCCGTGGCAGTCCAGAAAAGAGTGTCCAGGATGTCTTGTCCAAAGGATGAGAAGAGACGGTCAGCCACCTAGCGACACCCAACAAAGTCCACTTGTTGATTTACCGTATATGTTATTCTATTAACTTAATTTATCTCTTCAGGGAGCCTGTAGCAGACAAGCCTTGCTTCTTACGGGCTCCCCGAATATCAATATCTTTACCTTGATAGACTAATTCTTATGATCATGTCATGTAACTTTTTGAATTTGCATTGCTTATTTGATATTCGAATAAAGTCAAGCCAAGTCAAGTCAACTATAAAAAAAGTCAACAGAATCATGAACAACAAGGCTCTATACCTAAAACTCAGCCAATATCATGCATATCGAATGAACATGGATGTATCAGTGCACATCAGCGAAAGCATTAGTGCATATGTAATGTACGCATACTTATATACTACAAAGCAAATACAAAAATGGGGGGCAGAACAATTATTCCATTACTATGTACATGTGGTGGTATTTCATAGAACAATATAGAAACCAACCTCCAACATATTGTAGATGATGTACAACTTGATGATAGCCTGGCCTCTGACTAAGTGGTACATCATGGACACATCAACAAACTGGAGAAGCCAAGTACAGGCTATGAGAATAACAGCCTTGAGCATGTCACAGATCTGTGCTGGTTCAAGCTTTTTCCCCCTGTTGGTGACAAGGAAAATGTACATCGTATGTGTATGTTACTTTTCTAGCACAGTAATTGTGTGAGCTAATGCTTGCTTGCAGACCATTTCTCAGGCAAAGCCTCTGCTTAACACAATGGTGCTCCAAGACAACCAAATAGACCACAGTCAGACCCAGTAGTGTATGAAAAACAGGGATGTAAGTGACCGAGAGAGTCATTTCCTGAAAATCACTGAAGGCCAATAAATTGTGTGACTGTGAGTGAGCGCTTACGCGACCGAGAGATGTGACTGTGAGTGAGCACTTACACAACCGAGAGATTCACAGCTGGTTGGGGTGCAGACGGCCTTCAGTTTTTAGGGTTTCAACATTTAAAAAGAGCAGTTTGAGATACTAGTACCCGTTTGATATAAAAAAAAAAAATTAAAAATAATAATAATAAAAAAACATTTCCAGAAACCCGGAAATTTCCGGAAGTCTTACATCCCTGAACCCCAAATGAACTCTGAACTCTGACCTGCCGAAGCTCAGGGATTGTGTGATGAGACGAAGCAGAGCCATGAGGACTCGGAGAGGTAAGAAGGTGAAGACAAAGAGGAAGGCGTCCATGCAGAGGAAGAAGCCGTAGGTCATCATCTGAATCATCCAAACAGACAGAACAAACCATCTCATCCTTCAATAAGACTTAAGGCTTTGCATGGCGGGTGAATCAATACAGGAAGGTTTGCGGTGACACCATGCATGAGGTCTCTTAAAGCCCCTACACAACATTGGTAAGATCGAAAACAGAAATTTTCACAGATTTACATGAAACCTCTCACTGAAATATTTCTGCCTAAAATGTTTCATTTTTGAAGAAATGAGTAAAAGAAATACTTTACGTCTCACCGAGATCTACGGTAAACTATTTTTCGGAACAGTAGGCCTACAGCGTTGAATGCTACATTTTCGCGAAGCAAATGAAGCAGTTTTCACGATTTTCTCGAGGCTCAGTTGGCGGATTGAGCTGAAACTTTCACAGGTGTGCTATTTCATGCATATGTTGGATCAGACAACGTACAGATGTTATTCTTTGACCACGACCAAAGTTGTGTAGGGGCTTTAAAGAAGAGTAGTAACTCGAACGTTTCGACCAGTATGCTCTGGCCGTCATCAGGAGAACATTTTAGTTACCTTTTAGTTACCACAACTCTTCCTAGAATTAGAAACAACTACTCCATCGGATGCAATGGAGGCATAAGTTCTGTCTGTAAAACTAATAGTAATACTCTAGCAATACCCACCAACCTTTTCCAACTCCTTTGGCACACGTATGAAGGTGTAGACACGTTGCCTCTTCAGAGCATAACGTGCCTCGTCATGTTCAAGCAGGTAGCCCCTTGTCAGCTCTGCACTGAAGTACCTCCATAAAGACAGATCTGAAAGTGAAAGAGCGATTGTTAATTTAAGGGTCCAAGTTACTCGGACTACAACTAGTAAAAGTAGAAGTAGTGTCGAGTGCAAACCTCAGATTTTGGCTCAGATTTACGCAACTTGATTTTTCTGATCCTGCGCAAATTGCTCTGCGCAACAGATTTTGGCTCAGATTTACGCAACTTGATTTTTCCGATCCTGCGCAAATTGCTCTTGCACAAACTTGACACGAGCGAAAATAAGGAAAATCCGAGGTTTACGCTCGACAGTAGTAGTAGTACACTATTAACATAGGTAGGCTACACTACAGTACAAATGCTCGGTCAATGATTAAAATAATCCTAAAGTCGGTTAACCCATTTGTCGGTTAACCCATTTGTCGGTTAACCCTTTGCCAATGCCAATGGTTAACCCCTTTGAATGTATCGTTGCGTCCATGAAACAGTCGCGGGCTCAACGGTTGCAGACCCACTGCGCACACGGAACTGTCAGAATGCTATTTATAGAAAAAAGATGGCCGCCTCCTTGTTTTTCTGTCGCACGGGCGAAACGAAACACCTTCTCGGTCAACTGATGGTATTTTTTGCCTTTTTTCAAAAACGTGAGTAAAGCAAATGACCAGTATTAGAATCCTTGATTCTCACTGAATCAAAAAATGGGCACGCAGGACGGTGATACGGGTGTTTTCGGCGGTAAATCTGGGGGTTTGTGTCGGCCGGTCGAAATGGTTTTTGGCGGTGTGTACATATAATCAGGTTTAGGACACTGATTTACTTGGACCCTACAGTCACCCGAAACTCAAACTTTCAAAATTCGATAAAAAAAGGGTGACTTGTCGGGTCCAAGTTACTCGGATCATGGAGGAATATTCCTCCATGCTCGGATTAACCCCTTTCCAACAAGTTGTTGTATGATTTATTATTAATTTAATATAATTAAAATCGAGTCATACCCTTGTCCTCCACAGTGGTACCCAAACCATCTCCGGCCTCAGGGAGTTGCCCGATAGTTTCTGGGGTAATGCTTCGTTCTACGGCTGGCCCCTCTGGTAGTGGTAGTTCAGGGGATTTCGGAGCGTCACCCGAGTCTTCCATAATCGTGTGCTCTCGCACCTTGTCGTCCTCTGCGTCTGCCATGTTTTGATCTGTCTAAAGTTACACAGCGCCCTCAACGTATTACTGTAGCAAAACATAATTATAATTTATTATAGGCCGTTTTCGAAAATGAAGGCTTAGGCTAGGGCTTAGGCTTTGGTCATATTTATCTTGCTCAATAATTATCTTGCTTAATAATTATCACAGGCATATAAAAACAAGCGTTTGGCCCCAGTTTCTTGGGGAATACCCTGTACCTACCAAGCCAACAAACCTTTGTTCGGAAACGAACCAAATAAACCTGGATGTTCATGTTTTGACAGACGGAGACGAAGCCTGAGCCCGAGCCTATTATAAGACTTCATTTCGAAAACGGCCTCAGTGTATCCAGCGCAGCGCCTGGTTCAATCCATGGCACTCTTCCAATAGCCCTAGCCATACATAATAGAGAACTATAGAACATGCAGCTGAAAAGGGGTGGGCCGGTTCACGCCTTCATTTGTCCTGGTGCAGTCAGGGTTATCTTCGCCATTATTAAAAAAAATAATAAAGTTCCCAGACACTTTTTCCTTCTATAGGTTTGTGGTTCGATTCGCGGATATGTTTTTCACCTATTTTTTCTCTCGTAACTATATATCCAGCGGGCACCTTTTTCTTGCCCACAGCGAAATAAAAAAGCCCACAGCCCGACGCCTCTTACAATCCGGTGTGCCTATTATATTACTAGGTGTTAGATGAATGAGAATTTAAATTAGCGATTGCTGCAAGACCCGATTGCAAGATTGCTGTGTACATTGGAGCCGTACACCGTAGCCAACGAATATTGACAAGGACCCATGCACTTGAGTGACCGGTGACAGAGCCAAGAGCGCCTTGTTTTTTTTTAATTATCTAGACGTTGCTTTCTTGGTTTGGGAGAAAGTGCTGAGTTTTGACCTGGAGGGGGGTTGTGGTGGTCCTTTAGGGGAGAATTCTGGTGAAGGTGGCTCTCTCAGCTTGGAAAGGGGCCTGGTGCACTGATGATGCATATAGGATGGGGACTGTGGCACTGTTGGAGAAGATGGTGTTGGGATGCTCACTCAGGTGTGTCACCGGTACGTGCACTGTGCGAAGGCTAGGAGCCAGGACGGTGCCAATGGTACAGAGTGTACCCATGGGTGGGCTAATTGGGGGAGACTGATGGTGGTGTGCAGGGTGGATGGTCCTTGGCTTTAGGTGCCAGGAGGACTGTATCTGGAAGACTTAACTTGCCAGGGAATCACCTGTGGAGGAGCTTGATGCCGTGTGTTTGCTATAAGATCTCACTGTGCTCGCAGGCACACACCCCTGATTTCATGAACCCCTGGGATGCATCATAATGGGGTAGTGTGCCATGTACGTTTCTCCTGTTAGCAGTTTGAATGTGACTTCATTCTTGCTATGGCTGAGGCATATAACAGATAGAGGCATATCTATTGATGGTGATGCTTATTGCCATGGAAATCGATTCATTTAAAAATTCTGGGGAGGGGAACATTACTGAAGTATCGACTTGCTTGTGCGCTGCATGTATTGCATGGCACACTGCAAGTTTCTTGATTCAGAGCATTCAATGGGTGGATCCAGTGGCATGTCTTAAAACATTTCACTTCTGGTAACAAACCCTTGTTTTGGTGACCAGGATTGCCATTGGGCTGTGTTTTTGGTTGGTGACATGGCTGCTAAAATTGATATACAAAAAGTCAAGTATTTCCTGATGATTTACATTATAAAAAGACAAACAATTAATAAATAACAAAACACCTTCACCTTGACTTGCCACTTATTGGTGGTGTAGTGGTACAAAACACTCCTTTTAAAGAACAAAATGTAAAAAGCAAAGAAAAATACATGAAAGAATGCCTCCACCTTGACTGGCCACAAGTTTAAAGTTTAAATCCTTGTTTTCTCACAACCACCGGGAAAGCACAATATTTAGATATTTCTGCCCGTCATGCCACCTCCATTGTGTTAAAGACGAACACTGATTATTGTTTCTTCTTGTATCATTTCAGACGCTGTCTGGAGGAGCAGACGGAAGAGGAGGAGGAGGAGGCAGACGAGGAGGAGGAGGCAGATGAGGAGGAGGAGGAGGAGTTAGATTCAGGTGTTAGATTTGGTTTAGAAGATAGCCTTTGAAGGGCTAGGCTATAATAAGGTCAGAGCATGCTTTGAATGTTAGGATTAGGTTTATGGGGTAAGGTGTATAGGCTAAGTTTTGGTTAATGTGCTTTTCATAATAAATTATTTGATAGCGACCCTGTATTGTTTTAAGGGCCTGCAGGAGCCCTTGATGTAAAAATTGATGGTTTCCATGTGATGTATTTTTTATGTAGTTATATGATTATTAGTTTAGGAAGCTGTTACACCTGTATACAGATGTCACATCAACTTGCAAGGTGCTGGGACTTCATAATTCTTAACACTCTTCTCTTTCCTTCTCTTTTAATTCTGATTCTTCTCTCGTTTCCTCTCACATTAACCACTAGGCACCTAACTATCTAATAACTAAAAAGTAAACCATAATCCCACTAAAACTTCCATGGGTTAGGTCGTTGTGGTGAGGGGCATATAGTGGGACAGGACAAACCCTGGCCTGTTATTGAGCCTTCGGTTGCAGTAGCGTTGGATGGTCCATAGTCTTATTTTTATGAAATGGTGGCAAACAGTTTGTAACACACATAGTTATATGGTTTCTTGTCTTCATCGTCATGGTCCAATTATAGGTACCAAACTGGGTCCATGAAAAATGTTCAAAAGTGTAAACATCAAAAATGAGGTGGATATTCGAAAAACATGAGGCATTGCATGGTCTCTAACTTTGGTAGAAAACTGTAGCTTTCTTACTTTGTATTTGGTGAAATGGAGGCAACCAATTTATAATACACATAGTTCCTGTCATGGTTTCTTGTCTTCATGGTCATGGTCAAATTACTGTACTAAACCGGGTGTATGAGAAATGTTGATATGAAAAAGTATACCTAAAACAGGAGGCTTTGGTCTCTCTGTAAAAATTGGTAGAAACCTGTAGCTTTCTTGCTTGCTGTTTTGTTGTGTGTTTTAGTCTTCCTTCTTGCATGAGTAGATGTGTATGGGTGACCCTAAATTCCAGCAACCATGATACCACAATTGAGAGATGAGATCTAGCAGTTCTTGGTCACAGCCTGGATGAGAGATCAATATCCTGCCATCTTCTGCTTCTGGTGGTCCATGGAGGAGGAAGGTCGAAGGTCAAAGCAGACAAGAAGATATCCACCCAGGTGGATTTGCTTTTCTTGTAACAAATCATGACCCACTTTGTATTGGATTAAAATGACATTGCATCACACCCTGATCAATTCCAACAAATTATTGTACTCACAGTGAAAATTGCAATGTGGTCTTGTTCTCATTGCAGCAAAATTGGTGGTTGCCCTTGGAGGAATGGACAGACACTTGGAGGAATGGACTGACCCACTTGGAGGAATGGACCGACCTACTTGGAGGGACAGACCGACCCACTTGGAGGAACGGACCCACTGAAGGAACGGACCGACCCACTTGCAGGAATGGAGCGTCACTTGGAGGAATGGACCGATCCACTTGGAGGAATGGACTGATCCACTTGGAAGGATGGAGTGTCACTTGGAGGAATGAACAGACCCACTTGGAGGAATGGACCGACCTACTTGGAGAAATGGACCGACCCACTTGGAAGAATGGACCAATCCACTTGGAGGAATGGACTGGCCCCATGCATTTGGAGCAATGGACTGCTACACTTGCTAGCATCACCCATCCATATGGGGGAACGGACTAACACTAACTTACCTTACCTTACGGACTTACTTACCTTAACCAAATAATGTTATGGTTAAATTGTTGGAAAATGTTGTCAAATTATCAATGATATTACTATATTATTTAGCTAGATAGAAATGGTGGACATTAAGTGCAAAAAGGATTGGAAATTGATAAATCAGACAAAATAGAGGTCGAAATTAAACCAAACGACCAAGTCCGGACCGCTGTCGTGAATTTTGTAAGGCGCATGGACTCTGAACTGCTTTCAGCTGGGGATGAAATGATAACATTATGTTTTCCTTGTACTGTATCTTTAGATGAATGTGGATTCCAGATTATTATTCGTAGAATGAATCCCTTATGCTAAATTTAGAAATAAAACAACAGCATGAAAGGTATGGAAATATAAAATTGTCCCTACTCATTATTTTTTCTCGTACCATGTTTCTACAAAAAAAGCTTGTTGAACAAAAACCTTAAGTGGTCGATAGTGTAGGTAATTTATTTGAAATGAAATAGTGATCTTGACACCTTAATAATGTTCAGATAATGGGTTCAAATTTGCCTTATTTGGCACGCCATACCATGCCTCATGCCTATTTTTTGGACGTCGTTCACACGTACTGCAGTGCGCACGCGCTGTTTACGTCATCAGCCGTTCATTACGCAGCACTTAATTACGATCTTCGGCGGCGGCATCGGCGGCTGCTGAATGGAGCGCACAAAATTAGATCCAAAATGGCGGCGCCCAGTGCATGATAAGATGTACGAGCCTTTTCCATTGCACGATTTATATAATGGATGGCGTTGCTAGTAATTGGATGGCGTGACAAGTTATTGCTGGAACTGGACCCCGGGTGGTGCCACCGCTGACTTGTCCAGCCGTTGTGCACATCTCTGAGCAATCCGAGGAATCATTAGCCAAAAGAAATATGAAAACAAATTTAAAAAAATGAACAAAATTCCAGTGAAAAATCAAAAATGGCACAACCGGATTCTGTCCCAATGCTTCGTAGTTGCTGGTTCTACGCCATATCCTTCATATGTGTGAAATACCGACCAGCCAAACACTCCAATGGGAAAGACCGACCGAAGAATTTTACCCGCGTTCATCAAATCCAGGAATACAAAATCCGTGCGACAACTGGAAAGCATGGTATTAATTATTCTTAAAGTACTATCATAATTTGTCCTAATTTCCGCCCAATTCTTGACCAGTAATAGAAAAGTGTAGAGCGTTCATGGGAGACACGAAAAGCTGCGAATGGCAGTCAACCATGCATGGAGCTCTTATGCAGTCAACCATTCTCAAACAGGATTTAGTGCAAGAACACGAACCGTGAGGGAACCAGCGACCAGTCTAAGAAAAACATGCGGCTAGTCGGTGATCTGGGCCCTTTTTCAAAACCTGGCTTACATTCACAAATGAAGCCAAAGGCCTCCCATTTTCATGCCTCGTACTTTAAAATGGATGAAAGAAATTGAGACAAAGCCGGAGTCTGGGCCTAAGCCGGGTTTTGGAAAAGGGCCCTGGTCGGTCTTGGTTTGGTTTAATAATTAACTCAAGTTGCAGCACACTATTAATTGTTCCATAAATTCAAGATGGCTCCGCTGAGCTGATTATCATAAAGTGTTGACCCCATTTTTTTTTTTTTAATAAGGGGTCTATGAAGGCTAATTAACCGATATGTAGAATAAATGAAACTAAACACAACCTGACGGGGGTTCACTCTTCAATTTCGCGTGTAATTTAGAACATGACTGTCTGGCTTTTAATGTGCACCTATTATGGTTGCAGAAGTTAAGTTAATGGGTCCATCCCAAAATCCTAGGGGTAATTAGTAAAATAAAAAATTTAGACAGCTAAGGACACCGAAAAGTTTAATTATAAGACCTGAGAAACATTAAGGTGTGGAATACTTGACTTTGAAAGTGAGTGTTTTTGTTCAGTGCTCTATGGGAGCTCCATATTATTAGTGTTCTGCAACCTCAATATTATTATTAATATTATGGGTGCTGCACACAAAATCCTTCAAAAATGTCTCCGCCGAGCTGATTATCATAAAGTGACCAATGTGGACGAAAGTATCACACTAACATAGGTCTCAGTCGCTTTGTCCACGCCACAGACTATTAGAATAATAATAGAGAACGTTGATCAAGCCTGTCACTTTCGTAAGATTACCCGGTTTTGTTGATGTCCAGGGCGCACCGCGCAGTAAGCATCGTCACCTATTTTCGATGTTGGTGTTTAATAAGGTGTCCCAGTGCAGCCAAACGCAAAATAAATTATTAAAATAACTCAAAATGCTGTGTGGTACTGTAAAATTCTTCCCTGTATGTTTTATTTTGTTCATCTTTGGGGTTTTTTTCGACACTGCTTCTAACATTTTTCCCCAAATCATTCATAATTTATACTTAAAACTTATTGGTCTGGTTGATGTCTTCTTCTGTGACGTTTAAAAAAACTCCACATTCCTTTTTCTCACCGCTTCTTCAGTTATGACCTTTCCCAAATATCACTCAAGAGACACATTTCCTCTTTCTTGGTACTTTCTCTAGCTGCCCTTTTATTTTTTTCCATTTTTTATAAAAGCCTATTGGGCCATGTTACTTTATGCCTTTAAATTATAATTAAAAAAAATAAAAAATAAAAATTATATAAGCGAGACGCCCTTTAGGAACCTCCATAGTTTTTACCCAGAACGGACTGCCTTAAGTTGCGTGATATAATATTTTTCTACGGATGTTGGGGTTTGTTATGGTACACTCAGATTTTTTGAGAACCAACAATAAATTAAGAAAACTGGAACTTCGAAGCAACTGCCAATTTTGTACCTAGGAAAATAGACCCCAAAACAGCAACTTTTTGAATCACACGTGTTTGGCCTACCGGACGGAGCCTTAACTTTCCACATTTTCGGTAACGGACAAGAGCAGGAAACAAACCGGAAGATAAGAACTCTGAGATCGTTATACCATGGAGGAATAAGGAGAGAATTCCTCAATGGTTATACGGAGTTGTTTTCGTCGTGCGATGTCGAGTTATAATTATAGACGGCTATAATAAGCGTCGAAAACGTGTGCCGTCGAAAACGGGGGTTCCCACGATATAGTTCAGTGCGGGAAACAGATGCACCCTTCTGCCCGTCGTGTGAGTTTTATAAGACTGGGATTAGTCAATATCTTATTACACAGAAGAGCTGATGAGAATTAGAGGTGAGTATTTAGACTTTTTGTGGTTGTTTTTTCCCCCAAGTTGACTGAAAAATCATAGGGTTCAGCTGATATCATGTAGGCTAACGTTGCCGGGATCTCGAATTTCTCAAATTTCGTGTCATGCGCTGGCTGGCTAGGACCGGCCGATGATTTCACGACACGCACGATCCATGCCGTTCACCGGGCGGCTACCACATGCAGAAACTGGTCGTTCTCTTGATGGGCATTTTGAGATACTATGTAATTAGCATACAAAATGTACGAAAGTTATTAGGTCGCACTTTGCGTAACTCACTGAGGTTTGGATGTACATTTAATTTATATGTGTCATTCCATGGGATTTTTTGTTAATTTTTGTCCTCCGTTATTAATTTTGACTTTATGTTTCCGCTTTTGAAATGTGTCCCTTTCGATCCGTTTATGATTGAGGGCAATCCAATTCTCGACTTGCCGTGTTCCAATCGAATTCACTTTAATCTAGATCTCTACTTATTCCTCCATGGTTTAATCCACTTTGTGAAGGTGATTCAATTTTCGCGGCTATCCAATCCCATCCGCACATTATGAATATTCCTTTTTGAGACAAGTTTGTTTTTTGTCTTTTCATGTGAATGGAATTTATAAATTTAGGTTAAAATCGTCAACTCAGTTTTAGTCGAAAACATTATGATTCCTTGAGTGACGAAAGAGGGCGCTGTAGTCATCGGGTACTAGATGCTACTCAATTGAGCCTCCTCGATTTTAACATGATGTCATTTAGACCCGGAAGTTTAGTGTAGTTTGAAGTACAGTAGCGTCGGTGATCTTTCACTGGCACGTACCGTACTTGTATTTCTTGCTGGGACTTACAGAGACCCATCTGGCACTAACGTTATGTAGCTAAACATCTTGATCGATAGCTCAAACTTGTTCTAGATTGGACCCAAGCAGCCAATGCGTCGTCTTCAAGTTTTACAACGTTCTTGTAACCTTTTTACCAAGAATCCTGGGATTAAAACGAGGTAAAATAGTTCGATGTTTCGGGTTGTTCTTGTGTAACTTGTGTACATCCATGGCCATGTGTACTTCACTATACTAACACACTACAGTAACTATGAAAGTATGATGAGTATATGAGTATGACCATGGAGGATGTGTGTACATCACTACATCACCATGGACCTCCAATGCAATGGTGGTACTGTACTGTAGTCTGTAGTACGGACGGTCTAACCATGGAGGAATAAGTAGGGCCGGTCTAACGTGTTGTGAATGATGTAGTCATGATGTACATCACTATAGTATAATTATGATAATTGATATATCATACATGGCCGGTCTAACGTGTTGTGAATGATGTAGTCATGATGTACATCACTATAATTATGATAATTGATATATCATACATGGACCATGCGTGGACATCCAATGCAATGTAATCCGAGTAACTTGGACCCGACAAGTCCCCCTTTTTTTTATCAAATTTTGAAATTATGAAGGACGGGTGACTAGTGTAGGGTCGAAGGTTCATGACTATGCATTGTGGAAATGTCATCTTTGAAAAATCCCCCCCCCCCGACCGAAATCCCCAGATTTACCCCCCAAAACACCCATCCAACGCGCCCATTGACTAAGGATTAATTGAGAATTACAGATTCCAATACTGGTCATTTTGTTTTACCCACGTTTGGGAAAAGGGAGAAATTTCCCCTCAGTTGATCGAGAACGAGCCAACGTGCCGAGTTGGGGTTGCCATCTTGGATTTGAAACTGGATGATGTCACCAGGTCCAGGTGTGGAGTGATCTGCGGAAGTCTGCGCGCGCTTGCTCGCGTTGAGCCTTACGACTGTTTCCTGAACAGCAGTGCAAAGCAACGTCCGGGACATCGCACAGCATGCGCACACACATCCGCAGACTACTCCGCACCCGGCCGGACCTGTTGACGTCATCCAGTTTCAATGGATGAATGGTGCATAAACCGTGACCTTCACAGTATTGCTTTTTTTATGTTTTTTGTTTAACACACAAACTGGCAATCTTTTTTACCTTTGCCAATGTTGTATTGTGCTGTTAAGTGGGCTGAGGCAATTTTGACCCCATAGATCTTTCATTTTGCATTCCTGTGTTTTTCTTCACCCAGACGGGGAATTTCATCATTCTCGCTGTCAACACCACCATCAGCCACAACAATGGATGTGAAGTCCCACATCTTCAAGTCCTTTGACAACCTCATCAAGTCCACAGAGGACAAGCGTACATACCGTGGTTTGGAATTGACCAATGGTCTGACCATCCTGCTGATCAGTGATCCAACCACAGAAAAGGCAGCTGCCGCCATGGACGTTAACATTGGTGAGTATCACATCATTAAAATTACCTTTCTCAATTCTCCACAATCCTTCGGGGGGTAATGGAGGATTGTCGAGGATTGAGGCAGGTATGAACATTTCCAGTTGGAGAATTGTGGAGGATTGAGGAAGGTTGTTGGAGGATTGTGGGGAATTGAGGAAGGTTGTTAGATTTACATTGGAGGATTGTGGAGGATTGAGGAAGGTTGTAAAATGTACACAGGAGGATTGTGGAGGATAGAGGAAGGTTGTTAGATTTACACTGAAGGATTATTGAGAATATGAAAAGCTGTGGAACTTTGGCAAAGACACGTACATGTACGTACCATGGAGCTACATATACCTACTTATTAAGCACCGTCGATATATCGATATTTTCGATATATCGATATCATTTTGATATCAATATCGCCGATATTTATTTTTTACTCATTTCGATATCGAAAATATCGAAGTTTTCAATATATCGAAAATATCGAAAATATTGAAGTGGGCGATATATCGAAATGGGCGATATATCGAAATGGGCGATATTGAGGAACGATATTGGTGATATGATCGGTAATACCTTGAGCGTCGTTTTAACGTTCTGATGCCGTTAGAATTCAGGATATACGTGATGAAACGCTCACTACAGCAGAGCGTGCTAGATTTATACAGCGCGTGGATCTGAGTTGTAGACTGGTTCCCCAGTTGGCTATACTTAATAGGTTAGACGGGCACCATACCGGCAACCTCGTGCACGCAACCTTGCAACCTCGTTACAGCTCCGACGAACAGTGTAGAGCTCCGTGGAATCGTTGTACAGTATTTGTACCATACACTGCGTACAGCAGTGCAGTGTAGTGTGCAGCGCACTGCATACGATGCGGAGCGTACGTTTTTTTTATTTTTAGTGCAACAGCAAGCGCCGCGCGCTGTCTGTTTCGTAAATAAATAAGAAGTCGAACGTTGTTGCTGGCTCCATCGCACCGGAGCAAACTTACAAATGTAACCCCGATAAAGCAAAAATGCTTATTTTTCTTTCAGAGAATCTCTGAGCAGGTGACCTTTTTCATGCCTGCGCACGACGTACAGATCACCTCGGGACTGCACATTCATTAGCATAAATTTGGCTAAAATAAAGATTGCAATTATAAACCACGTGTGAAAGTTCAAATCTGGATTTTTAGGGCTGATTTGTCAAAACAAAATACAATCTTACTAGTTGCATTACTTGGAGAGTATTTTAGGTGCAAATAATGTGTTTTTTATTTTCACATTGATAACCATGACTGAAACGTCAACTGCATTCAATTGGGTCAAGAACCAACGTTGTAGTATCACACACTTTGTTCCTCTTGCAAAGTTAAGGGTCGCTGCTTACTAGCTGCTAGTCGCTGCTTACACACCCGTCGTGATTGGGGTTCACGACTAGACTACGAACGTCCCCCAGCAAGATACATGTTTAGGAACGCAAAGTAATGAGCTCATTGTGGTTGTGAACATCAAAACTTACGCACCCCCCCCCCTTGAAAGTAACTCTAAGTTTTTATTTCATAATCCAATTAGTACGCGTGGAAAAAATCGATATATCGATAATATCGATATTTTTTTGCCGATATATCGATATTTGAAAATCCCAATAACGACGATGCTTACTACTTATAGCTCCATGCATGTACTGTCTTGCTTGTATGCACTTTGCTTTCACATGGTCAACTGTAATATAAACAAAGGATCCAATTACATGTACATGTATTTAGCTGTGGAGGATTGAGGCAGTGGGGTACATGTACATGCACAAACTCATATTGGAGGATTGTGGAGGATTGAGGAAGTGAGGATCTTGCACAAACTCACATTGGAGGATTGTGGAGGATTGAGGCAGTGAGAACCTTGCACAAACTCATATTGGAGGATTGTGGAGGATTGAGGCAGTGAGGATCTTGCACAAACTCATATTGGAGGATTGTGAAGGATTGAGGAAGTGAGGATCTTGCACAAACTCACATTGGAGGATTGTGGATGATTGAAGAGGGTTCCAGGCACGCAACACTAGGGGTTTAGGGATTGTAGGCACATGGGAAATTAATATGAAACAGTCACCCATGCAGTCATGGCAGTCAACATTGCCCTCTTTGCTATTCAGTAGTAAGTCCAGAAGACAGAGATTATTTCCAGGTTCAAAGATGCAATGGCATTTTTATCTCATATCCCACCAAGGGCATTGTAGGGATTTGAATTGAACACATTTGTATTTGCTTGTGTTTTTTTCATATTTACAGTTATTGCTTTTAGATTATGAAGTTAATACAAAAACTGTTGCAAACTGCTCACTGACTAAAATGACCTGCAATACATTAATCTCAAAAGTTAGAGGGCCTGCCGTTTCAATCCTACATATAAGTGGACTTTTCTCAAAGGTCCTGCTAGGAGAAAGGTCCTGCTAGGATCAGGCCCTCCAACTTTTAGAATATCATGAAGAAGAGAAAGTTCTAGAGACCATTGTTGTGTTGGAGGACTGCTGTTTTTGATCTGTCATTGACAATGTCCTCTCAAAAACCTTGTCTTTATTACACCATCTCACATTGTAACTTTGTATCTGTTATAGTACCGGTACATACACTATCATTGTGACACACGTAATGAATGTTCATCCTGTAGGTTCAATGTCCGACCCATGGGAAATACCTGGACTGGCACACTTCTTGGAGCATATGCTTTTCCTTGGTACGGAGAAGGTGAGCTATAATGTGAAAGTCAGCAATGCTGATCCACAGTCCATACATACCATGCCGTACATCAGGGCTCATCCACTAGACCATGGACTGAGTCTAGTGTTTTCAGCGTCGGTCTAGTGCCGAGTGTGACCGCACTGGACCGGCTGTCTAGTGGTTTTATTTCTTGCACCATGAAGAAAATGGCACTCAAATTTATAACTTTGACTGTGACCAAGTAAACACCATTTTCTTATGGTATTCCTTTCACTGCATGCAATCTTCTTCTTTTTCTTATTTATGGCACAGGTCTTGTAAAAAATACCTCAGGTCCAGTAAGAGTCTTCAGTTACTAGACCTGTTGTTGAGTACATTTTTTTTCTGAAATTCAAGACCTGTAGATCATAGAATAGTAAGAATACCATTGTATTTTCAATTGGAATTAAGCAAAGATATAATATATGGAAGATTTGTTATTTGCATATCAATGAGCAGTACAAACTGATTAATCCTGACCTTCAATCCTCCATAATCCTGCGGGTTGTGTTGGAGGATTGAGGCAATTAAGAAAATTTCCAGTTGGAATATTGCAGAGGATTGAGGAAGATTGTCAAATTTACACAGGTCGGAGGACTGGGGAGGGTTGTGGAGGATTGAGGAAGGTTGTACAATTTACACTGGAGGATTGTGAAGGATTGAGGAGGGTTTCAAGTAAAACAATACTAGGGGTTAGGGTAAGATACATGAACACATGTACTTGTACCTATGCGCATCCTGTCGTACTATCAAGAAGGAACAATTTTATTGATTTGAAGAACATTGATGTCATCAATAAGTGTGCACTTACTTGCTGCTGATTGTAACACCGGTATGAGCATTGTTGGGTTGTCAGCAAGAATACACTGAACCTAATCACATTTTTTGGAAATACATGTATGTTTATGAAAGAAAGTAAAAACTAAAGAAAGAGCATGCAAAAGCTACCTGTACACAATCTTTTTCATAATATTATTTTGTTTGGTTGCTTTTTTGAGATGTTTGTTTCCTTTTGTTTCAGTATCCATCAGAGAATGCATATTCACAGGTAAGATTTTGCTTTCTTATTCACTTCCTACATGTAAAACTTCTATTAAAACCTTGCATTTGAAGTAAAATCACTGTGGAAAATGCTGATTTGTTGTGTACAGTGTACACCCTACCTCATCTTTACCATTGATATCTTACCAAGCATTTTTTGTTTGAATTGTCTTTTTTTTATAAATGTCTTTTATTTGATTTATCATGTGTAGTATCTAAACCAGCATGGAGGGTTTGCCAATGCCTACACAAGTCTTGAACACACAAATTTCTACTTTGATGTGTCGCACGATCATCTGAGTGGCGCTTTGGACAGGTAAGCATAGGTCATGCTAGTCTTACATCGATGTAGGTGTGGCTTTACTTGGACTTACATGTAGTTCTAACCTCATTTCATCAGCACGTCAAAATTCAGAGCATTGACGGTTTGCCATGAAGGGGACCTCTATTGCCCAAATTTCCAGCTAAGACTCCTTTCAGGATTTCCAAAGCAAATACTTAGCAGGATGTTTTTCCAGATTAGTGGCAACAATTTTGGTATTCGGGGAATATTTGTGTGCATGATCATTGGATGACGGTGCAAGGGAAGATCACGGTGGCATGTCCCACACACCAACGGGAGCCATAAAGACAGTGGAAATCCAACCACTGCCTTCAATGCGAATTCCACGCTTGGTTGGGGCCAACCACCTTGAGGGTCTATCCGATTGGGGTCGAGGCTAGTCTGTGGTCAAAGGGTGTACGTGGTCAAAGCTATGCACATCCTCTTTGTGTGATCCCCGAACTGCTGTGACAAGGTTTACAACAATTGGTCGGGCCGATGTTACGTGGGAGAGCCTGCTATAGGTTGATTGATAGCTTTATTATTCAATATGATACAACATATCAAGTTTGGATTCTGTCCAAACATCTCGGGAAGTTGGGGCCTAGATTTCTTGAAGTTCTTTGAGCAATGAATCTTGCAATAAGCATCCAGTGGTTCCCAGCTCTATGCCACAAGGTCCCTCCCAAGGGGAAAGAGGATGGCAATATAGAAGGTGGCGAGATGAAATCAGGGAGCACGGTGGCATCAAGTGGAAACAACTGGCTGAGGATAGACTAGCTTGGAGAATAAAATTGGTAAAGAGGCCTTCGTCCAGCAGTGGACCGAAATAGGCTGAACAGAACAGAGCAGAGCAGAACAGAACTTATGAAGAGTCTGTTGTTCACCATTGTTTTTATGCTGATATGTGTGTTTGGTCTTGATTCTCTTAAATGCAAGGTTTGCCCAGTTCTTCCTGGCTCCTCTCTTCAACCAAGACTCGCAGGAGAGAGAAGTGAATGCTGTTGATTCTGAGAATGAGAAGAACTTGAAGGCAGACCAGTGGCGGCTCTACCAACTCGAGAAGTCAACTGTCAACCCAGACCACCCGTACTGCAAGTTTAACACTGGTTGGTAGCATTTTAGCAAGGTCAATCTCCACAGCACGATCCTTGTTACTGCAATCTTATTGCTTAAAGCCCCTACACAACATTGGTCGAGGTCAAAGAATAGCATCCATACATTGTCTGATCCAACATATGAATGAAATAGCACACCTGTGAAAATTTCAGCTCAATCAGCCAACCGAGTCTTGAGAAAATCGTGAAAACGTTTAGCGAAAATGCAGTATTCAACGCCGTACTGTTCTGAAAAATAGTTTAGATCTCGGTAAGACGTAAACTATTTCTTTTACTCATTTCTCCCAAAATACAACATTTTAGGCAGAAATATTTCAGTGAGAGGATTCTACTATAACCATCTTCAAACTGTATAAGTTTAATGTAAATGTGGGATTATTTCTGTTTTTCGATCTTACCAATGAAGTGTAGGGGCTTTAAAGAGCAAATCTTTTTAAAGAGCAATTTTGCCAGAAATGTTGCCAGAGTTGGTTATGTTACCAAACCATGAACATTTCCAATTTTCTTTTTGCCATTTTCAACCCTGCACGCAAAAACAGTGTTTCATCATTACCCAATTTACATGAAAATGCATTATGCATGAGCAGTGCGTGACGTATACTTGTGCAGCGTACTTGATGTCAACTTGCACAAAAACGAACGCAATTCCTTCGCGTTTTTTCATCTTTTGGAAACACAAAGAATCTCACCTCCCCGCGAACAGCACAATTCACAGGCTTCGCATTAGATTTAGGGGAGCTCGAAAAAATGCTGACATAAGGTCACCTAAATACACACTATATACACACAGTGATCATACCAAGGTTTTTGTTGTCAACTTGTAACCAAGTCCTTATGTATATGTCACCATAACTGGTTTTCTGATTCCCCATGTGAAATGCATGTATTGAGAAGGGCGCCAGTGATAGATGCCCTCAAAGGTGGAACATTGAAAATTTTTAATTTCTCTACAATTTCAGGATGACATCTTTGATTTTTTAATTAGACAAAAGATGTTTTTTTTTTTTTTTTTTTTACATGTTTATGTTATGAAGGTATCATTTGGATGCATGAATACATTATGCAATTGCAAAATCAATTTGTCGAATTTGCTCTTTAAGGCCTTATGTCCACTAAGGTGTAAAGGTACTATTTCTAGCTTGCAGCGATCATGTTGCATGAAAATGGTTCTGGAATGATTGCTTTCCCATGGAAATACAGGTAACAAAGAGACACTACAGACCATCCCGGCACAGAAAGAGATCAATGTCAGGGAAGAGCTGCTCAAATTCCATGAGGCTTTCTACTCGTCCAACATCATGGGTCTAGCAGTACTGGGCCGAGGTAAGTCACTTGCTCCAATCCATTGCACAGACTGGCACCAGTTTGCATTTTGTGGTTGATTCTATACATCACTCCCAGCACCACAATACATTGTGCACATTGTGGATAATTCTGTAGTATGGTCATGAACATCGCACTGATTTGGGGAAGTTTGTTGGCATAACTTGAAATCAACTTGTCATGAATTGTAGCTCAAGACATACGGATGAATATCTATTGTGATTAATTAATTTGTCATCTCGCAGAATCCTTGGATGAATTGGTAGATATGGTGGTACCACTGGTTGCAGAAGTGAAGAATAAGAATGTGATATCTCCTGAATGGGAGCAGCATCCAGTTGGCCAAGACCAAGTGCAGGTATTTAACCCATTGCTGACTGATGACGGCTATAGCCACTCGTGGACCTTCGAAATTCAGACACTGTTAATGTCAAAATTTTAGACAAAGACTCTTTTCAGCAATATTTAGCATGACATACACCTGTTTTGACGTCAGTTGCCGCATGTATTGCCTGATTAGCGGTAACAATTGCGCTATTGTGGGACTTCATTGTGGATGATCGAGGGACTGTGCACTGCCACAGAAGACCGTGTGCTGGCATGCCCCATAGCCAATGCAGTCGCTGGATAGACAGTGGAATGCACCCACTGCCTTCGCCACAAATTGCACACTCAGTTGGGGCCGTTGACCTGGAAGTTTTGTCCGCTGGAGTGGAGGCATGTCTGCGGTCAAAGGGTATCAGTACACACGATTCTCAGACACACATTGCACAGCCTATTAGCTCCATTGTACTTTTAGGGCTGATAATCCTTGACAAAAGGAAGGCCACCATCTAAGGGCCAGTTTAGGTCAGATGGTAAGAGTGCAGGTACACAAAACCAGTGGTCTCTGATTCAAGTCCCGGTCCAGCCAAAGGGTTCTTTGCCATTTTTGTCAATTTGTTCATAAGTTCCCATAGTCAGTTTATCCTTTATTTGTTTGGTCAAGGTTTTAACCAATTTTGGCTCGGCAATTTGTTTTTCTTCTCAGAGTTACTTAAGTGGATATACCAAAAATGCTAATGATATAGTATACAGGTAAATTCCACCAAAAAAAATGTCTTTATGCTTATTCTTTGCAGATGAAATGTAGCATAGTACCAGTGAAAGATATCCGACAGCTCAATGTTAGTTTTCCCATACCAGATCTCCGCAAATACTACAACTCCAAGGTCAGTGATATGAAACCCCCAGGGCTATATCTGTAATAGATCTCTATAATTTGTTGTATTAAGTGGAACAGTGGAACGTTGCTGTAACAAACATCCCGGGATCCATGAAAATGGATTCATGTAAACCGGGCTTATTTCAACCCGGGACGACTTCAACACGGAGAGTACCGCAAACTATTCACACTAGTACTTGTGTAGCACATCGCGAGCATGTTGTTTCGAAAAACAGAAATGTTCACAGAATCAACAAATTTCCATGAAACTTATACAGTTTGAAGATGGTTATAATAGTAGAAACCTCGCACTGAAGTATTTCTGCCTAAGATGCTGTATTTTTCTAAGAGAAGAGTAAAGAAATTGTTTACTTCTCATCCCTTGATCTAAACATTTTAGAGAAACAAATAATTATAAAAAAAAAATGTTTTTTTATATTTTATCGAGAAACGGTTGGCGGATTGAGGTGGAATTTTCACAGGTGTGCTATTCCATGCAAATGTCGGATCAGACAATGTACGGATGCTAATCATTGACCTCGACCTATGTTGTGTTATCCCCTAAAATCGTGGCTTTTCCTAACGATTGTGTGATTGTGAATTCCATCCCTAACAGCCAGCCCATTACCTGGGTCATTTGGTGGGTCATGAAGGGGAAGGGAGCCTGTTGTCAGAGTTGAAGGCCAAGGGCTGGGTCAACACACTGTGTGGAGGTGCCAAGGACGGAGCCAAAGGCTTCATGTTCTTCATCATCAATGTGGACCTCAGTGAAGAGGGCTTAGGTGCGTTCACATAGTTTCTCCTGTTGACCATCCATACTTGATGCTCAATCATAGAGCTCTGTGAATAAACTAGAGTGCGCCCTCCCCTATCAACGCGCGGTACGAACGTGTGCCGACATGGACGTGCATCCGCCATTAACAAAGAGGTCAACTTCAGTTCGAAGATTGCCCCGTAGAGATCTATGCATTTGCACCTCTTTGGTAATGGCGTCGCAGTCCCCCTGTCGGCATGCGATGAGTGCGCACTCTAGTTTATTTATAGAGCTCTATGTGCTCAATCAATCCAGCATAGTGTTGTGTATTAGTCACCCCTAAACTACAATTTACCTGGTAACCTTCAGCCCACTAGATTCAATCATCCTGGACCCATCCAAACTGACCACTGACCACTTTCTTAGAAACCTTCTGACCAGACCTCCTGCATTGAAACAACAACCTGTTGACCAAACCCTTTGCCCTCCATCATTTAAGTATTATAATCATAGGTCACCTTCTCCTTTGACCTTAGACCACACCCCCAACTCCTCAGTCTTGTGATAAAAATATGAAGGCCCCTCTTCCTAGGGAAGGATTAGAGATATTAGAATTAGAGAGAGAGAGTATGAATGCTAGATGCTGCTTTGAATATAGAAATAAATTGCTGTACATTGTATGCTACTCTACAAGAGTGAACTTAGTCCATGTGAAAAGTGTGAAAGCCTGGAAATCAAAGTGATTCTGATCCCGCAACACAACAATAGACTGTCTGCTGTGGGTCCAATGTTAAATGTGTAGTACTTGCTTGTTTCATGTAATTCACTCTTTATAGGAAATTATCGCCGTAATAAATGAAAGATTTTGTTTTTCTCTTATATGAAATAGGTTAGTACACAGAACAAATGCTAAAATCTTGACTTCATGTGAAGTTCTTCAACACTTTGAGTTAGTTCACATCATCACCTATTCAATTGAAACTTTGATCAGAACGAAGGGATTCTTTCCAAGTTGACAATTTATAATAACCGTTTTTGAAAAAAAAAAAAAATGGGTTGACTTTCCCTTGAGGAATGTTGGTCTGGGAGGGTTTTAACCTTTACCTGCCTCAACATTCCAGAACCTCACCAGGAGAAGGCTGATTTTTTTTGGCCATTGAAAGTCAAGAGTGATTTTGAAGAATAAATGTGACTGACAATTTGACAAATGGTTCTTGGTTGCTGTTTCTTATTTCGCCTCCGCAGACCACGTGAATGACATCATCTGTCACATGTTCCAGTATCTCAATCTGTTACGGAAGGAGGGGCCCCAAGAATGGGTGCACAGTGAATGTCGGGATCTGGACGCCATGAAGTTCCAGTTTAAGGACAAGGAGAGACCAGCCAGTTATGTGACAAGGGTTGCTAGCATGCTTCATGTAAGTTCTCCCACATGCCTACAAGGCACCATTCAGCCAGCTTTCCTAGTTATGTGACAAGGGTTGCTAGCATGCTTCATGTAAGTTCTCCCACACGCCTACAAGGCACCATTCAGCCAGCTTTCCTAGTTATGTGACAAGGGTTGCTAGCATGCTTCATGTAAGTTCTCCCACACGCCTACAAGGCACCATTCAGCCAGCTTTCCTAGTTATGTGACAAGGGTTGCTAGCATGCTTCATGTAAGTTCTCCCACATGCCTACAAGGCACCATTCAGCCAGCTTTCCTAGTTATGTGACAAGGGTTGCTAGCATGCTTCATGTAAGTTCTCCCACATGCCTACAAGGCACCATTCAGCCAGCTTTGCTAGTTATGTGACAAGGGTTGCTAGCATGCTTCATGTAAGTTCTCCCACATGCCTACAAGGCACCATTCAGCCAGCTTTGCTAGTTATGTGACAAGGGTTGCTAGCATGCTTCATGTAAGTTCTCCCACATGCCTACAAGGCACCATTCAGCCAGCTTTCCTAGTTATGTGACAAGGGTTGCTAGCATGCTTCATGTAAGTTCTCCCACATGCCTACAAGGCACCATTCAGCCAGCTTTCCTAGTTATGTGACAAGGGTTGCTAGCATGCTTCATGTAAGTTCTCCCACACGCCTACAAGGCACCATTCAGCCAGCTTTCCTAGTTATGTGACAAGGGTTGCTAGCATGCTTCATGTAAGTTCTCCCACATGCCTACAAGGCACCATTCAGCCAGCTTTGCTAGTTATGTGACAAGGGTTGCTAGCATACTTCATGTAAGTTCTCCCACATGCCTACAAGGCACCATTCAGCCAGCTTTGCTAGTTATGTGACAAGGGTTGCTAGCATGCTTCATGTAAGTTCTCCCACATGCCTACAAGGCACCATTCAGCCAGCTTTGCTAGTTATGTGACAAGGGTTGCTAGCATGCTTCATGTAAGTTCTCCCACATGCCTACAAGGCACCATTCAGCCAGCTTTCCTAGTTATGTGACAAGGGTTGCTAGCATGCTTCATGTAAGTTCTCCCACATGCCTACAAGGCACCATTCAGCCAGCTTTCCATGTTTCAGTCTACCTTTGATAAGTCACAACCGCATTCTGCAGGACGGTAGACTCGGTTAGAGGTGACCACTAACACTCTTGTGACAACAGGAGAACACAACCAAATTCTACTTGGCATTTTATGGTTTATTTTCATTTCTGGGGATTGAATTTACTTGACATCAAACAATGAATCCAAGAAACAAAATACATCGTGATGACCTGGTGCCAAATTTAACAACCTTCCTCAATCCGCCACAATCCTCCAACTGGAAATGTTCATATTTGCCTCAATTCTCCACAATCTTCCAACACAACCGGGAGGATTATGGAGGATTGAGGAAGGTCAGGGTGGCAAATGCCATGGCAATCTCTCAGCACAATGACTCTTTTCTTTCATGCAGAAAGAGTACCCCTTGGATGAGGTGCTTAGCGCTCCATTCATGATGCCCGACTTCAGACCTGATTTGATTGACATGATACTTTCTCGACTCATTCCAGAAAACATCAGGTAATAACATCTCAAGCATTGGAAACATACTTGTAGTGTACATGCTTTCGTTAGCACTCTTTCCTGTGGCTTGGAATACAAGTTCAATCATCCAATACTACCTTTTATTTGATTACAGCTTATACCCCTTTTCGTAACACATGTATTCACAATGCACACTATAGAGGTTTTTCAGTCACATGCTTTTTGCCCGTCAGCGTTCAATTCACGTGGATGTACGCGAAACGCCCACGCTTTTGAGTCATCAAAATGTCCAATGGAAATACTCAGATTTGATAATTACATCTGCTTCCGCGGATTTGGACGCTCCTGCAGACATGCTAACTGGCCTTTGGTGGTCAGGTGACACCATGTGAAAAACCTCTATGATTGGCAAGTGAGCAACATTCTTTTGACTGGTAGCTGGGACCGCTACACAAAGAATGACCTCTTGTCCACTAGTTATTGCCAATTGTGGTTTGCAAGACAGACGTGTGTATTGTCGGTTTATTTTCTCTCATAAATGTTTCCCGTATTTGACATTAACCCTAACGCTTTGCACCTCCTGCTCAGGGCACACACTGTATACTGCAATTTACCACTGTGCCCTCAGGGGTGCAGGCTCACATACAACAGGATACCACCAAAACCACGCTGTTGTATGTCGTGGTGTATGGCCCTTATCCTCCTAAAGGAAAAACCATGTGTGGTTAATTGTGGTTTCAATGCTGGTTAGGGTTAAAGTAATATACAAACATTTTACAAACTGCTTACTGAATAAAATTACCAAAATGCAAATCTCAAAATTTAGTGGGCCTGACGTTTCAATCCTAGCAGGATCTTTCTCAAAGGCAGAGTGACAAGAACAAAACAGACACTTCACTCTGCCTTTGAGAAAGATCCTGCTAGTATCGAATCGTCAGGCCCGCTAATTTTTTGAGATGTTTTTTATCACAGTAGGGAAAAAAATCAAATGTTTACACAACGGAGACAAGGTTTCTGGAATTGATAACGATAGCTGATTCTTTGAAGAAGATTTTTATTTAACACTCAATTTTGAGGCCAGTCATTGCCTCTTGAAATCTATAGGATGTTAAGTATCTCTCGAACTTCTGGAAAAAACTGACTAATTTGTGTCTGAATTTGATTTGTCTCTAAAGCCGTGTCCGCACTGGACTTTTTTTTTACCGAGCCCATGGATAACATGTCCAATGGGTAAATCTTCCCGGCGTCCGCACTTGGACTTTTCGACTCGGGTAAACTAAGCGAGACGATCAATAAAACTAACCGACTCATGTACATGTGCATGTACTCTAGGTACACAAACACGTTGTTACCCTGCGCCCGCACGAGTCTTGCATACAGTAAGGTAACGTGCAGGGCCCCTGATGTGGTTTTTTACCGAGTCCTTTACCGAGACGTCGTGTCCGGATTGGACTCATCGACTCGGTTAAACTGACCTGGTCAATTTAACCGGGCAGAAGTTGGTCGGTTAAACTACATGTACCCACTGGAGTCGGGTAAGTTACCTGGGAGGAAAACTTCCTGGGCTGTCTGCACTGGACTTAAAATGGTCAACTTACCCATTTGCTCGGTTAGTTTACCCATTTTAAGTCCAGTGTGGACGCGGCTTTAATGTCTACTGTGCAGCTTGCTTTTATAACAAGTCCATTGATTGAAATTCTATTCTAATAGAGTTGGCGTCATCTCTAAGCGCTTTGAGGGCCAGACCAATGCAGTGGAGAAGTGGTATGGGACAGAGTACAAAGTAGAACACATTCCTGATGAAACAATCAAGGTACATACTTGTCAAGAATAGCTCAAGGGTAGTACTAGCCACGAATGCGACGTGTTGTTGGTACTGAAAGGTTTTCTAGTTTGTTTTGATGACAAACACCCATGAAAGACTACTGGGTAAATAGGATAGGATTAACAAGAGGAAATCCAGAAAAAAATGAGTTTTTTTAAGTAAACAATTTATCCATTCATGTTTAGCAGTGACCAACTAAGATTTACCAGAAAATACCTTGAAGACAGTTGCCGCAATTTGAATTAAAAAAAAAAAAAACTTTTTGTGAGTTTATGGCTGTCCAGTTAATTTTCAAACAAACATAGGAAAAACTGACTGGGATAGCTCAGATGGAAGAGCACTGGTACTTTAATCCTGAGGTGTCGGGTTCAAGTCCCTCTCCAGTCAGGTTATTGTCTTGGCTGTTTTTCTAAATAATGTTTATTTTGGAGTTACCAGTCAATTTTTGGTTTGACCTGAATTGTAAAAGCTGCATCCACTTTGTGTGATCCCGAGCTGCCGTAGCCAGGTTCATCTGAATGAAAGCGGGGGTATGATCCCTGGAGATATACAGCAAATAAATTCTGTCATCCAACTTAATTCAAAGTTTTCTTTGGCAATATTTAAATTTATTCAGTTAATTCTCAATAATATACCAATAATATAAGTCTTCTTTTTTTGTTGAAATTTTAGTTTTAAAAAGACTATTACCAAATCTAAAAATTTAGTGGGCCTGACATTTCGATCCTAGCAGGACCTTTCTCAAAGGCAGAGTGAAAAGGTCAAAACAGATACATGTACATGAAGGAAGGGGGAAGAGAGTGAATAGGACACGGATGAGAAACAAAGGACAAACAGTAAAGCTGGTAGGGTGAGATCAAAGGGAAGGGCAAGGAGTAGGGTAGGGATTAGTAAGAGGAGGGGGGAAAGATCAAAAAGAGAAGTGTGGAGGAGTGAACACAAAAGAGGGATTATCAGAAAGCTGCATGATGTTTAATAGTCATTACCCTCCTGGATGTTGAGACCATGTGGTTGAATAGTCCGAAGACGCTTCATCCACATTACCAAACGGTGGACTTTGTTTTGTTATTTAGACAACTCTTATTCTTTTCACACAGGGCTGGAAGGATGCAAGTCTACACCAGATGTTCAAATTGCCCGTAAGGAATGAATTTATTGCCACCAACTTTGAAATCCTTCAGCGAGCAGAGGACTGCACAGACTCGCCCAGAAGCACAACGGGCAACCTGCTGCCCACGGCCATCAAGGACACCCCCTTTGTCAAGCTTTGGTTCAAGCAGGACGATACCTTCCTGCTTCCAAAGGTTTGCACCTGGATTGAAATTGCAAGGTCAGTCAAACATTGAAAACTAAATCTACGCCGATGTCAGTTTTCGTTTAGAATAGTGGGCCTGATGTTTCGAAAATTTAGTGGGCCTGACGTTTCGATCCTCGCAGGACCTTTCTCAAAGGCTTTCTCTCTGCCTTTGAGAAAGGTCCTGCTAGGATCGAAACGTCAGGCCCACTAAATTTTAAGATTTGCATTTTGGTAACTTTAGTCAGTAAGCAGTTTGCAACATTTTTGTTCAGTATATCACCCTAGAATAGAATAGAATAGAGTGTTTATTGTCATCTGTATGATCAAATACAGTGAAACTCTTCTTGGCCTTGTGAGTATTTAAACCCCCTACACACCATTATTAAAGGTCTTAGAAACGCGTCCATACTTTGTCTAACCCAGCACATGCATGGAATAACACACCTGTGAAAGTTTCGGCTCAGTCCGTCAACCATGTCGCGAGAAAATAGTGAAAAACTGGCAATTTTTTTCATCAATCTGTGTCAGCTTTCAGGATCGTAAAATGCACCTGGCAGAATGTTCAATAGCGCCACTGTGTGTTTGAATTGGAAAATTGCAAGTAAATCTGGAAACAGTCGTCTGTAATTGCAAATTGGACCAAATGTTGGATTTGTGCAAATGATGTGTAGGGGCTGTAAGGCTCGTAAGCATGATTTTTTTCTAAAAGTCGTTTTAAAACAACTGTTGGGAAATTCATACAAAATTACACTTTTCATGAAAATGGCAGCATTCTAAGCTAGTTCAAAATGTTCATATCTGATACTGGTATTTACTTCCACTTGAGTAAGTTACTTTAAAAAAGATTGTCAGGTCAAAATTTGTATTTCTGCAAGTGGTGTGTTGGGCCTTTAAACATTAATCCACAAAATCAATTACCAGTTGATAAGCTTTCAGTCGTTTATCCTAGGGCCTTTTCCAAAACCCGGCTTAGGCTTCGGCTCCGGCTTCGTCTCTGTTATCCAAGAGCTGAAAACACAGGTTGGAGTTCTTTGTTGCAGTTGAAGCTTCGGATTCTTTTTCAAAATACAGTGTAACATTCAAAAACAAAGCCAAAGGTCTCCCGTTTTCATGCCCTGTACCTGAAAATGGACGAAACAAAGAAAGACAAAGCCGGAGCCTGAGTCTAAGCCGGGTTGGAAAAGGGCCCTAGATGACATCGATTTCGTGAAGCCACTGAAGGGAGCTGAATAGTGACTGTGTGCTTGATTCTACAGCCCTTTAGCATACATGGACCCGCTACACTGTAACCTGACCTGTCTGTTCTCGGTACTCCTGCGAGACTCCTTGAACGAGTATGCCTACGCAGCCGAGTTGGCTAACATCAACTACATGATAGACAGCACCGTGTATGGCATCAATGTAAGTATTTGCCCCCATTGCTTCATCACATGGAAATCCTTGGTAATATCAAGCCTTCTCAAGCTCTTACCAGGCATCAGACACCAGTCCATGGTGATACAGTGGAACATCGCTATAACGAACGCCGATATACCAAACTATTTTCATGGATCCCAGGATGCTCGTTATAGTGACGTTCCATTGTATACGGCATTCAAATTTGCACTTCATAGCACTACTGTAATTTGTTGAATATATGCTGCCCAGTTTATAAGCTTAGGAGCTTCAAAAACTTGGCGGTAATATTCAGGCTCTAACTACTTTTCACCAGTGACACATTTGGACTCCCCTTTTTGCCTTCCTCTCATTAAAACAAGTATGCATTTGCATTGATGTCTTGCGCATAAAAGTCAAGGTATATTCCTTACTAGCACCGGCAGAGGACCCATTTTTTTAAAAATGTGTCCGTGGACCCTTCAAAGTTCCAACAACCATCAAGAGTTTTGTTGGTTGATATCTCAAACTCAGAAGAGCTGTTGAGTTGACCCATTGTTTTTTTCTCCGATCTCAAGTTGCCGATAACTCGAGTGATTTTCCGGAGCTCCATTGGCTTGACTATGCGACAGGGCCCTCCGAATCCGGGCACCACTTTTGTCCACATTCTAAACAAAGACTCTTTTCAGCTTAGAACAAAGCGAATCAGTACAAAGACCCTTTTTGACACAAGTTGCCACATGAATTGCAAGATTAGCAGCAGTAATTGTGCAATTGTAAGACTTTTGCTGTGGAGGATCGAGGGATTTCGCACTGCTGCTGAAAGCACGTGGGGGACATTGTCTTTGCATGCCACACAGCCCAACGGTCGTCGGTCTGAATTCCACCCACATTCTTTACCGTAATCTGTACGCTCGGTTGTGGCCGACCAACTCGAAGATATGACTGCCTGGAGTGGAGGCTGGAGTCTGTGGTCAGGAATTGACAGCACCGTACACGCACACACACACACACAAGCATGACAAGTCTGTTACGGTCCATTGACGACGCACAATGGGCACTTTTTCGAACGGATAATCTCTTAACAAAAGCCACAATGACATCCGAATCGTGCCAGGTTTTACTCTCTTGTACCATACTAGTATACCCTTATCGGTTTATTTCACAGAAATATATTGTTCTGATTGTTTTAGCGAGATTTGAAAATGATGCATTGTTCAAAAACCCCCATACGGCGGTCATTGGCGCTGAAACCCCCCCCCCCCCCCGGTGCGAAGTGGTTAATGATGCTCCACTAATGTAACAAACCTCGTTAAGCTTTAGAATATTGCTGTTTTGTTTAATTTTTTGTTTTGCAGATTCAGTTGGGAGGCTACAATGATAAACAGATGCTACTACTGAAGAAGATTGTACAGAAAATGACCAACTTTCAAATTGATGTGAATCGATTTGATGTCATCAAAGAAACAGTAAGTTCAGTCATCTTGGAAAGCTTTCATCTGATTTTACTGCGTTTTGAAAAAGAATCCAAAGCTTCAACTTCAACAAAGAACTCCAACCTGTGTTTTCAGGTTTGAGATAACAGAGACAAAGCCGGAGCCGAAGCCCGAAGCCGGGTTTTGGAAAGGCCTCATTTTGCACTTCACTCTGTCAACCAAAAACACAAAGGTTGATGAACTTTGATAAGAAAATTATTGTGGTCAATTGTCTAAAAATCCCTAATGTCTTTCGTAGGTCTACATTGCATATGAAAACTGCAGAAACACTCAAACTGTTTAAAAGAAATGTGATGTGTTTAAGTCAAGCAAAGCTTAAAGCCCCTACACAACATTGGTAAGATCAAAAAATAAATGTTCACAGATTTACATGAAACTTACACAGTTTGAAGATGGTTATATTTAAAGAAATACTTTGCGTCTCATCCCTACTGTAGATTTATTGTAAACAATTCTTTGGAACACTTTGTTGAATGCTGCATTTTCGTGAAACAAATGAAGCGGTTTTTCACTATTTTCACTTGACTGGGTTGGTGGATTGAGCTGGAATTTTCACAGGTGTGCTATTTCATGCACATGTTGGATCAGACAACGTATGGATGCTATTCTTTGACTTTGTTTATTTTTTATCCCTAGAGTCCCATACTATCGAGATCCCTGGATAGGTATCTCAGGACTACTGGGTGATCTTTCTATTGAGCAGATTAAAAGAGAAACACAGTCGAAGACTGGTTTCACCAGGCTCCTAGGAGTCCTGACTCATATGAAGCCTAAAGCTCCAAAATGAGGACCTAAACTGTACTGTACTGTGTTATCCCCTTAAAGGCCTACACAAAAAGGTTTCTCGAAGATGATATCGGGTGGTCATTCCAAACACTATCCAGTCCTGGGTGCTGTGAATTACTTGTTATCATAAGAATTCACCCTACAGATTGAAGTGAAGAGGGCTATGTCCTCTTCGTAAGTGAATACGGTACTTTTTTTTCCAATGAATCAAGCTTTGGTAAAATGTTGTTTCATCTTAAAAAGAAAAAACAAATCTTCCCATACACGATAACTTTTCTTACCTCCATGAAGCAGCATTCGAGAAATAGGAGCATTGTTATACTTAGTAGCCTAATTTGTATTTGTACTTTAGATTAGAAATAGAATGTCTCAAATATCCTGAAAGCGCCAGAAAGCAATACTGTACATTATTTCTACCTCTGTGGCAAGTTTGACAAGTTTGCCTTTCAATTTCCGTACAATTGCCGTACAATGTCCTGCTGTTTTCATAAATTTCTCGTCATCAACATTACATGTAGGTACATGTTGATGATAATCTAGAATGTTTGCTCATTAAATGATGGTAACATGGATTTAGACGAATGATATTTGGTTTATAGTAGGTATGCTGGCTTCACTTTTGCTCTTCGTGTGTTTTGGTAGTTTGTTGAAGGGTTGTTCATTTTATTTTGCGCGTTATTTCCAGTATTCAAGGATGCTTCAGAATTTCCGAGCAGAGCAGCCACACCAGCATGCAGTGTACTACACCTCGGTGCTCATGTCAGAACAAGCCTGGACTAAAGATGAGATGTTAGAATGCATGGACGGTATGTAAAGTGTGACCACTCTAAGACTAAGCTCATCAAGAATGTGCTCAGTTACACTGAACATTATGAAACTTGAAGAAGTCATCCTTCTAAAAGGCAAAGGAGAGGATCCATGATAAGTCATTTAAAGTCAAGAATGAGGTCAGATAAAAATGAAGGAAATTGCTTTTGGACTAGAAAGAGCTGAAAATACACGGTTTTGCCAATTTCAAAAGTTAGAGGGCCTGACGTTTTGATCCTAGCAGGACCGGCCTTTGAGAAAGGTCCTGCCCTCTAACTTTTCAGTGAAAAGACTATAAACAGCTGCATTTCTAGCAAAAACTGTGATTTTATGAAAATTTGTGGAAGCCATTGGTAGCCATTATAGTTGACTTGAAGCAAAGAAGCTTCAAATTAGAAGTCTTGCTAAGATCAAAGTGTCTGGCCTCTTTGTGACAGAGAGAGAGAGAGTATGATGATATTACCCTTCCTTGATACATGTACATTGCATATGAGAATGAGTGGGTCTGTCATGAACTAGTTCGACTTCCAGGCAACACCACAAGAGTACAGTCTCTATTGTGAGCAGGGTCTTTCTCAAAGGCAGAATTCTGCCTTTTTTTTTGAAAGACCCAGCTAGGATTGAAATGCCTGGCCCTCTTTATTTGACGTTTTTGGTCATTTGAGTCAGTAGAAGTTTGCATCACTTTTGCTTTAAAGGCCAATACAACATTGGAAAGATCGGGAAACATCAATGTCCACAGATTTCCTTCTAATTTACACAGTTTGTAGATGGTCATGATAGTATCCTCATGTTGAAATCTTACGGTTGACGGGATGCTGTACTTTTCGAGAAATCTTTTCGAGAAAATAGTTTATTACTACATCATTTTTTTTTTCTACTTTCTCAGATTACCATTGGAGCTAAAACCTTCACAGTATTGCTTTTTGGGATGTTTTGTGGTTAAACACACAAACTGTGGTAATCTTTTGACCTTTAACAATGTTGTATAGGGCCTTTAAAGTCTTAATTTAAAGTCTTAATTGTGCTTCTTCGTTAAAAAAGGTCTGTTGCTAATGCTCTTTAGAAATTGCTTTTCACTCTTTACAATGCACGTTTTTCAAATGGCATTACATAAGCTTGGAGATATTAAAGCATGGACTTCTCTGTTGTTACTGGCAGAGGTGACTGTGGATCGCATGAAGGCGTTCATCTCACAGTTCCTATCCAGATTGTACATTGAGGCCCTCATCCACGGTAACATGACCAAACAGGTGAGGACTAGCACAGCGTTTACACTTGATCCCGCGACGGAGGATCAGATCCTGCGGTCGCGATCAGCGAGCGAGATTAGATACCTGCCCGTTTACACTTGATCCTGATCCGCGTGGCATTGATGAAGCGCTGCAACCTCGGGGCAAATGTTAGGTGCACTGATAATGGGCACTGGAGCACAACGGCAGACAATACGTGCGAAACTAGACTATGCATACTGTACGTCAGCTTCCGGAATCTGATCCAGATCTGATCCCGCGTTGCGTTTACACTAACAAATTGCGGGATCTGAACCGGGTCTGATCCTTCCCTAGAGGAGGATCAGATCCCGGGATCAGGATCTGATCCTGCGTTGCGTTTACACACGGTTTTTATCAGGATCTGATACTCCTTGCGGGATCTGATCCTCCCTGCGGGATCTGATCCTCCTTGCTGGATCTGATCCTCCTTGCGGGATCTGATCCTCCCTGTGGGATCTGATCCTCCCTGCGGGATCTGATCCTCCTGTGGGATCTGATCCTCCCTGCGGGATCTAATCCTCCCTGCGGGATCTGATCCTCCTTGCTGGATCTGATCCTCCTTGCTGGATCTGATCCTCCTTGCGGGATCTGATCCTCCTTGCGGGATCTGATCCTCCTTGCGGGATCTGATCCTCCTTGCGGGATCTGATCCTCCTTGCGGGATCTGATCCTCCCTGCGGGATCTGATCCTCCCTGCGGGATCTGATCCTCCTTGCTTGATCTGATCCTCCTTGCGGGATTTCATCCTCCTTGCGGGATCTGATCCCCCTGTGTGATCAGTTGTAAACGCAGAGTAAGTATTGATCTCAAGCACCCATGTTGGCACATAGCTCCTGCCTGAGTGGATTCTCTCAATACTTTATACTTTATTTCCACTCACTCAATCAAATAGGCATTTACATACACGAATAGATTCATTTTACAAAGTGATTAAGTGACGGAGGTTTTCAATAAAGCAGAGCTTGTCGAGTGGAGACCCCCATGACTTGTGGTGGTAAACGATTTCAGTTGAATTATTGAGTAATAATTGAGTAAATATTATACGACGCACAAGTTAATTTCATTAAGTTACACGAACCAACAAAAACTAGGACAAAAAAAAACCCAGGAGCGTACTAGACAGCAAGTAACAATCAACAATGAAGATTCTAATAGTATAGTAATTGAAAAATCAAATCAAATCAAATCAAAACAAATCAAATCAAAATAAATCAAATCAAATCAAATCAAAATAAATCAAATCAAACCAAATCAAATCAAATCAAATCAAATCATCATCTTGGCTTACAGGGAAATCTAGGAAGCAAAGGGATAGTAATACGAGTGAACACAAGAAAGAAGATGGCATTTGTTTTATTGTTTAATAAGGTAACTTCTTAAAATTATAAGGTAACTTCTTAAAATTATAAGGTAACTTATTATCAATTACCTGTGCTATTGTATGGTCAAGACTCGTGACCATTGACTTGTTTATTTGTCCTGGTGCAGCAAGCCCTGGATGCTATGGAGAAGGTGGAGACCATCTTGAAGGAGCAAGGCAACTCCAAGTCCCTGCTGCCCAGCCAGCTGACCAGACACAGAGAAGTCCAGCTTCCTGATGGTATTGCAGGGCTCGACCTTAGCACTAGCCCGACGGTCATTGTCTAGTAAAAACAGCTGCGGGCTAGTAAAATGACCCACTTTGCTAGCCCGGCGGTCTAGTAAAAAGTAGACAGCGGTGTGGCGGGAAAAAACAATGCGGGCGGGGATGAGAAAGTAGAAACTAATCATTTGTTTTTCTTGACCTGATACATGTAACCTTGTGTTAAATTCTACATTAATTATACAAGGCTAGTAAAACTTGCTGCGGGCTAGCAAAAAACTCAATTTACTAGCCCGGTTGGCTAGTTAAAAAAAAAAAAATACAATTTTGGACAGATGACACACTATCCAAAGGCCCAATACAACATTAGGAAGATCAGAAAACAACAATATCCACAGATTTCCTTCTAATTTCCACAGTTTATAGATGGTCATGATAGAATCCTCATAATTGCTGTACGTTTCGAGAAATCTTCACTCAAACGTCGACAAATGGTTTATTGCTCTTCCTTTGAACTGGTTGTTTACGCAGGCTGTTTCTACAACTTCCAGCGTAACAATGATGTGCACAATTCCTCTGGTATTGAGGTTTATTACCAGACAGATGTACAGTCCACAAGGAGCAACATGCTGCTGGAACTCTTCTGCCAGATCATCAGTGAGCCATGCTTTGACACACTTCGAACTAAGGAACAATTAGGTATGCAGAAAAACAATGGAGTAATAAGCCACGTTTCCACTGGACTTATTTTGGTCAAAGTAACCGAGACGATGGTTACTTTCCCCATTTTAAGTCCAGTGGGAACCAGTTAAATAACCGAGCCGAATGGTTACTTTTACCGGCCAACCTCTGCCCAGCAAAAGTGACCAGATAAGTTTAACCGAGCCGATTAGTCAGTGGAAACGCACCACTCGGTAAAACGCGACTCGGCGTACATGCACTGTGCACAAATAATTTTTGCCAGCTCGGTTACTTTAACCATTGGGAACGACGGTCAAATTTGACCATAGGAAATGTAACCATCGTCTTGGTTAAATTTAAGTCCAGTGGAAACGCAGCTATAGTCATAGCTGTATTCTTGATTTATGCTAGGTATTAAACAAAAAGAGGGTTTGTAAGATTCGCTGGAGCTGAACCAAGGGTTGTTCGCTACAACATTATTTATGTTGGTTTCACTCTAGTACCTTTCTCTTTGAGAAAGGTCCTGCTAGGATTGAAACATCAGGCCCTCTAACTTTTGAGATTTATGTATTGCAGGTCAATTTAGTCAGTGAGCAGTTTGCAACAGTTTTTGTATTAACTTCTTTGTTTTTTTTCTTTATATTGGGAGTAATATGCACAAGTGTTGCAAACTGCTTTCTGACTAAAATGATCCAAATGCAAATTCTGCCTTTCTCAAAAGGGAGAGGCAGAGTTTTGCCATTGAGAAAGGTCCTGCTCGGATCAAAGTATCAGGACCTCCTCATTTGATTGGAATAGGATTTGAAAAGACAAGCGATGGTACGTTGAACCCGAGGCAGGTTTAAACTCTTCACCGGTCATCTTTTCTGGTGATATACAAAAATGTTGCAAACTGCTTACTGACTAAAATTACCAAAAAGTAAATCTAAAATTTAGTGGGCCTGACGTTTCGATCCTAGCAGGACCTTTCTCAAAGGCAGAGTGAGAGAAAGGTCCTGCTAGGATCGAAACGTCAGGCCCACTAAATTTTAGGTCATCTTTTCTTCTATTTGATTCTGTTGATTCACCATCTGATGAATTGATGATTTACTTCAGAGAGTATTCATTCAGTTGATTTGATTGCATTGTGTTTCTGCATAGGTTACATTGTCTTCAGCGGCGTTCGGCGCTCCAGTGGTGTTCAAGGCTTAAGGTTCATCATCCAGTCGGAAAAGAAGCCCCAGTACCTTGACAACAGGATAGAAGCATTTCTACACAGTATGCATGTAAGCACTATAGCACGGTTTGCAAACATGGAGGAATTTCAAGACGAGTTTTAAAGGCCCTATACAGCATTGGTAAAGGTCAAACGAATGCCACACTTTGTGCGTTAAACCATTAACATTCCCAAAAAGCAATCCTGCGAAGGTTTTAGCTTAAACGGTAATCTGAGAAAGTAGAAAAATGAAAAAAAGGCACGTTTTACGCACCGCTCTGTAGAGTAAGAAATTGTTTACTACTCGTGAGTAATTAATTATTTGTCGATGTTTAAGTGAAGATTTTTCGAAAAGTACACCATCCCAGACCGTAACATTTCAACGGATTCTATCCTGACCATCTACAAACTGTGTAAATTACCGGTAGAAGAAAATCTGTGGACATTGATGTTTTCCGATCTTCCCAATGTTGTATTGGGCTTTTAATGTGGATGCTTTTAGTTTTTTACAGTACGGTAGTTAAGTTTTGTTTTGTATGAGAAACGAATCTTGCTTATTGCTTAATGCTTGTACATGTATTCTCTCCCCCATGAGGCCAGGATCTGCTTGGAGTCATGTCCCACTCTTAATGACTCTCTCCTTATCTGTCCTCACCCTCACTGATACGTTGTGCTTCTCTGTCATGCTGATTCTGCTTCCAGCTTGTATATTCTATGTTCTAGTGTCATTTCTCCATTCTGATGTCCACAGGCTCACACAAAGAATTTGTCGGAAGAAGCTTTCCAGAAGCATGTGAATGCTCTGGCACTGCGGAGGTTGGAGAAGCCCAAGAAGCTGATCAGTGAGGCGGGGCGTTACTGGTCCGAGATCTCATCCAAGCAGTATAACTTTGACAGAGGTGGGCTGCGTGTGTATTGGCTGTGCAAATTTAGTTTTCTGGTCTTGTTCGCTTTGTCTCTAATACTTTCCCCTCGCGATTGACACAAGCAAGTGGTAATTCTTAGTGGAGTCGGTATCTTTGAATCCTACCTTCAGGTTTGTTTACATTTCAGTGACAGTATGAAAAACAGTAACAGAAATAAACTAGAGATTTATGTCTGTTGGCTAACAGAACATAACGCTTTTCTGTATCTGGTTCTCTTAAAAAAAAAAAAAATGACATCAGCGGGATTCGAACCCGTAACCTCAATTTCTACCCCAAAACGCACGTGCATATTTCGTGCACAAAGTGTATGGGACTTCATTATAACATTCAAAAAATCATAATAATTCTGAACATCACCATTGCGTCGTGGCATTTTGGCCCCGGAGGGTGTTTCTAAACTACTTCCCCAATAGATATAAACTAACAAATAAAAAAAAATCTCGCTCCGGTGGCCAAATATCCTCCATTGAATGGTGAAATTTGAAAAGTTCATGACCTCATTAATATTCATGAGATGACGTCACGATCGAATGAGGGCAATTTTTGGATACACCTCTTCCCAACTTAGATATAGTGCAAAATTAAAGCCAAACGAAATTCTACTTTTGCTTTTAGTGGAGTTCGAAATTTGCTCCTTTAAAGCGCTGTCACGTGACACGTGGTGACATCACGAAGTTTTAAAGACAACTGTGCACAACTTCAGCAAAGGCTCTATGCATTTGTCAAGTTTGAAAAAAATCAAAGTGTGTTCAATGGTCAAAATGGCGATCATAAATTCCATGTACAAAGTCTATGGGATTTTTCCGATAAGAAAAGGAAGAAGAAGACAAAAAAAAGACAGAACAACAACAATAGCTTTTCCGCTTCGCGGCGGAAAAGCTAATAAGACTTAAGGCTTTGCATGGTGGGTGAATCAATATAGGAACGTTTGCGGTGACACCATGTATAAGGTCTCTTAAAGAAGAGGTGTGGTTCTGAAAACTCCTGATGATGGCCAGAGCATACTGAGACCACCTCTCCATGCTCTTGTCCTATGATGAGCATGGTAGATGCTGTACCTACAATTTTTGAGTGAAGGTGGATACTTGTCAACATCTGTTTTGAGGGAAGATGTTGGTTTTTCTTGTATTTCAGCCAACATTGAGGTGGCCTTTCTCAAGACTCTTTCAAAGCAGGATGTGCTGGATTTCCACCAGGAGTTGCTAGCAGCTGATGCACCGCGTAGGCATAAGGTATCCGTACATGTCATGCCCCCAGTACAATCAGAACAGAGGGGAGGTGGGGACCAGCCTGCTGGGGACCAGCCAGACCAGGTCATCTTGAACAGCATGGAGTTGCTACCAGTCCCTTCTTTGTCGCAGGTAAGTTGCCTTGTGTCACTCAATGTCAACAGATTCAAGGACAGCCATGGGGTCTGTGATACTTGTACCCAAGTAGTGATGGCCTTGTGTTGGATTCACCTTCTTATACAGAGATAGCAAGCGGGCTCGTTTAAAGCTATACAGAAATAGGAATTGAAAAAGAGCTAAAATTTCTCCTTAGGTAATGTTCACAATATAATCAATGCAGGATTTATTTTTTGTATTTTTTGTTAGCACCTAATTTCGGCCGAAAAAGTTGAAAAAGCCCATGTTTGCCCCGCCCCCCAAAATTCCCCCTGTGAGCATGTGAGGTCAAATACAGACCAAAAGCAGGCACACGTGGCAATCAAAATAATCGAGTGTGCATAGGACAGTGCGGTGTTTACGGCTGATAGACAATAGAGACAATGCAGGGCCGGCGTTGTTTACATAAATGACATAACTCTGCACTGGACTCTCTCTCTCTCTCTCTCTTGCTGATAAGCATCTACATTACAGTACATGTGTAGCATTGGCTGGCAAGACTTACAAGAGTTACAGTAGACAATATACACACAAATTAGGGGGCTCCTAAAAAAACTTCCAATCTCAGGATGAGGCCTTAAAGGTCAACTGAAGTGCAAAAATTAGAAAATCCTGATTTGGCATTAAATATGTTCATTGTTACATTGTAATTCCAGCTCAAACATAAATTTTGTGTTTCAGGCTTATTAGAAGCCTTTTTTAGTTAATTAAAATTATGCTCGTAGTTATTGAGGGCGCTGTTCTTTACGTCACTGGATGAACGCAGGATTTTTGTTCTCTCCCCGCGAAAGCTGTATGCACTTAGATAGTCGGAGAGGTTCCCTGACGCGTTCAGCAGATAATGCACGTTTTTTTAGCGTGACACCAGTCTTTTTCTCGGCGAGAAAAACCTGACAATTTTGTTGGCCGAGACGTCTTTCGACAAGCTTATTCTTCGAAATCAGATGAATTCTAAGCCGATAACAAGGATAGAAATTCTGAAAATGGTTTTCCTATGGCCACAGACGGGAAAACTTTGCCAAACCATACACGTATGAGCCCGAATGGTCTCCGTGAAAACAAGCCTCGAAATGGATACTGCACTGCACGATTTGACGGGTCGGATTATTTCGGTCGTGTCAGCGTGATTTTTGACGTCAAAATGCGGCTTATTCTAGGATCGTCAGGGAATAAATGCATGTTTATTCCACTGCTGCAATCTTCAACAACGAATCTGGCTGGCGTGTCAACGGGTTTGTCGATATTTACTCCCGAAATCGGTTCTCTTGAAAAACGTGCACTGACTGTTGGTATACACGAACGTACAATACAATAGTTCCCTGACAAGAGTAATGGACCGAGTCTTCATCCGCTGACGTCACCAAGGACGTCCTCCACGGGGGCGTGGCTGCTCCCCCTTCCAAACTTAGATTATTTTTTAAAACTCTTTCCCATAGTTTAAAATTCGGAAAAAATGCATGGATGTATTTTACTGACACCATAGTATTATTTGAAATAATAAAAACGAATTCCAAAATGCATTGCAGTTGACCTTTAACACAAGGATGAATTTTCATGCTAAGCAGGTTTTCTTTCTGAATGGCATCATTTGGGGGGTAATATTCACTTTTGTCTACATATTTTTATATGGATAGAAAGAGTATTAGTTGTAGAATACAAAAATGAAGTCAAAACTTTCTCAGTATTTTTCTAAAATTATGAAATTTACATAAATATGAAAAAAATTGAAATTTTCAAATTAAAATGAGAGATTAAAAATGGCCGTACTTTTTTTCCAAAAGCCCCTGGAGGATTTATTTCTGCACAGAAATGTAGCTCAATATATAAGCTTTAGAATAGTATATAATTTGATGAGGTTTCTGAAAAGAAAAGTGGACTTTTGAGGACAAAATCACAGCACATGCAAAACTCACAAAAACGGGCCTGAGCTTAAAGGGTTAAGCGGCTTTTTGACATTGGGCCCGGAACAACAAAATATTGAACTACAAATAATCAGTATTTTATACCTATTTATGGTTTTTTTTAATTAGAAATGTTGTTACGATATACTTACCTGTTTTTATGAATGATGAACAAAATAGTTATTTGAATGATATTGTTCACGATGACATGTATTTGCATTTGTTGCAGCCGACCACTGTTGAGGATATCACGGAATTCAAGATGGCTCTGCCATTGTTTCCTCTGCCTAAGCCACACTCTGCAGGAGCCAAGTCCAAACTGTGAAACGCCCAATATGGAAATGCAATGCACATATAAAAACAGGCAGTTTAATTCTAACAGATCTTTGGCCCATTGCATCGGTAATGGCCTTGGCTGATGGCCTCAACTGAGAACCTTGGTTTATTGTTAGCCATATGTCATGGCCTCTGCTAATGGCCTTGGCTTATAGTAGGCTTAGGTAATGGCCTTGGCTTACAGTAGCATCAACCAATGGTCTTGGCTTATAGTAATCTTGGCTTATAGTAGCCTTGACTTATAGTAGCCTTGTCTTATAGTAGCCTTGGCTTATAGTAGCCTTGGCTTGTAGTAGCCTTGGCTTATAGAAGCCTTGTGTTATAGTAACCTTGGCTTAAATTAGCCTTGGCTTATAGTAGGCTTGGCTTACAGTATAGTTATGGACTATAGTAGCCTTTGCCAAAGGCCTTGGACTAAAGCAGCCTTGGTCGAGGGCCTTGGACTATAGAAGGCTTGGCCAAGGGCCTTAGGCTTAAGTAGCCTTGGTCGAGGGCCTTGTACTATAGAAGGCTTGGCCAATGGCCTTGGACTATAGTAGCCTTGGGCAAAGACCTTGAACTATGGTGGCCTTGGCCTATAGTAGCCTTGGCCGAGGGTCTTGGACTGTATTAGCCTTGGACTATAGCGGTCTTGGACTATAGTAGCCTTGTCCAAGGGCCTTGGACTGTAGTGGCCTTGGCCTATAGTGGCCTTGACCTATGGTAGCCTTGGCCTATAGTAGCCTTGGCCAAGGGCCTTGCACAATAGTAGCCTTGGCTGGGGCCCCAGTATGACTCCATAAGATATTGCAGCATAATTTTGGGTATAAATTATTTCAAGTCAGTGACTTTGACCAGCTAAATGTCTTAAAATCATAAAAGTACTGTCATTCTAGTCAGTGAGCAATTGTTAACAGTATTATTCATAAAATGATTAAAGATAACTGAAAAAGAGTTTGGTTCTTTTTCCAAATCTCAGCTCATGCTTTGACTCAAGCAAAAAGCTGGACATGGGTTATTACATTTTGTTGAAGCTGAAGCTTAAATATCTTGATGAAGATAGACAAGTCAAAATCAAAGGCTCAATATTCATGCCTCAAACATTCACATTGAAAAAGTGAGAATCGTGAAAGGTTCTCACTAAGGTTTGGCAAGGTTTACTTCTCAAACTCTAAAGTCTGAGGTAAATATACCTTGCTTGAGAACAGTCGCACCTTTCAAAAATGGTTATCCAGTGTTTTTTCAGTCCAAGCCTTTAGCAGTTCTATATAATGTCTTTTAACCCAGTGTTGTAAACACATTCTCTTCATATAAGACTTGAGGCTTTGCATGGTGGGGGAATCAACATAGGAAGGTTTGCGGTGACACCATGTATAAGGTCTCTTAAAGAAGAGGTGTGGTTCTGAAAAGAACCTGAGTGGTAACTTGACGTTTCGACCAGTATGCTCTGGCCGTCATCTCTTCAAATTAATGAATAGCCACCGATTAATAGGCAGTGTTAACATGAATGGGTCCTGGAATATACATGTACATGTACTTGGGTTTTGCATTGAGAGGTACATCCTGGGAAATAAGTAACAAACAAATCCTTGGAGGAAGCTATTGCAAGTTGTGTTGTGAGCTGTCCAGTGCCAATTCATTAGTTAGTTCAACTTACGGCCTGACAACAGGCCTGAATCCTAAACTAGTACAAAGATGAATATATTTGTTCAAAAAACTAGGAGGGCATGATGTTTCAATCCTAGCAGGACCTTTTTCAAAGGCATTAAAAAAAAAAAAAAAACGAGATTCTTAAAAGGTTCTCAGTAAAGTTTGGCAAGATTTAATTCTTTCCGTCTCTAAATACCTTGCTTCAGAACAGTCATACCTTTCGAAAGTGGGTATTTTTTATTTGTTTAAGCAATCTCTACCTTTGAGAAAGGTCCTGCAAGGATCATAGGATCGAAACGTCATTTTTACATTTTGCTCCTGTGTGTACTTAGCTCAATTCCAGCATTTTTCTTCAGTCAAAGTTTGATCAGTAAGGAGGTAGTTAGTCTCGCATAGTTGGGCTATAGATTCCATTGGTACTTGTAAACTCTGTAAACCAAAGGTTAAGGTTGAAAGTATTACTTAAGTGCCATCACTTGACGCCTGCTTTACATTAATGTGTTTTGCAGTTCATATTGTGACTGTTACAATTAGAGGAAATGACACACAAATGCATTGAAAATTCTCTGATACAAAGACTGCCAATAATGAGGCTTATGTTTTGATAATGCTGAATAAATCGAGTATGATTCTAGGAAAAGAAATGGTTGTTCAACAACGTTATTCATAATGTAACCCATTATGAATTGGCGATCATCACAAATGCCAAAATCGATCGCCAAGTCTGAAATCCATCGCAACTTAATGATAGCAGTACACTGATTGCTAAGTTGCGATGGATTTCAGAATTAGCGATCGATTTTGGTGTTTGCAATGATCGCAAAGTTTAGTGAAATTGGCCCTTGATTATAACAAAGTATTACATTTGTCTGATTACATTGTCGTATTATATTCTTATCTCCTCTTGTTTCTTGCAACATTTTGATTCAATATGGTTTTTTTATCTACCGGTAGTACAATGTATAGACAATTGTCAGCCATTTCAGAGGAGCAATTATTCTTGCAGGTTATTAATTTTCTCTTAAGTCAACAGTGGGCTTACCCCACAATAATGCATGACTGATTTCTTTCCTTTTTGGGAGAGCATTTTTATGCAGTAAATAAAAAACAAACTTTGTATATGCAAAGACCTCTTTTTTTCTTGTTTTGTCTTATTTTGAAAACCCATATTTTGAATCACATGCAGTGCAATATATTGTGTATCCTGATTGAAACATATCAATAAAAAGATAACAATGGAAATGGTACTGTTACCATTGTCTGAACTCTTTGATTGAAGTTATTGTATGTCAAATTGACTGTATAACATTACGATTGTTCTTCTGATGAATCATAGGAAGTTCAGTGCAAGGACCATGCTGTGGTTGGGATGATAACACTTTCACCATCCATCCCAAACAAGGTTTGCCATAATGATTGGAAATCTTACAGCCATCTCGTGTTGTTGTTTTTTCAAAAGTAAGAATGTGCAGTGGAAGAACATGCAGACACGCAGACAAAAGATATTGTCATGTACAGTACATGTAATTTCAAGTTGCACCATCTTACATGAAAATGTAAGTTACATTCAAGTACTGATTCCAATCAGAACTAACATTTTAATCTGTTTCACACTTAATATATCTTTGGATCCTTCACCCCCACCCCAGCAGCATGGAACCTTCAAGTGTAATTCTAGATGTGTAGTCTGCCAGAACCATGTGAAGGAAGCAGTCTCCTTTTCTGGACACTCCTCTGACTCTACGCATAGGACCAATGGAATGATCACTTGTAAAACTACTTATGTTATATGTCTCATTTCTTGCAGGGTCTGCAACATTCAATATATTGGTGAAACCAGAAACAGCCTCAAGAAATGATGCTATGGTCATAGATCTACCATCAACATCAAGCGAGTAGATACCCCTGAGGGCCATCACTTCAATCTCCCTAATCATTCCAATTTTGACATTTTTGTACAGGGCATAGTGTATCTTGGCCATCGGAAAGATGCTGTTTGCCACAGCAGGGAGAAACTGTGGATTAAGCGTCTTGTGGCCTAAATATTCAGGAAGGGAATAACTAATCCTCACTTCATTAATCCCTCTTTTCTTTCATCTCCCCTGTCCATTTTACCTTCGATCCCCCACCTCCCTGGCGATATATGGCAGTTAATGGTTTAATTGCTTCTGACTGGCGCCCCATCCCGCCAACGACTATTTTGACTATTACGGAAGGTCACCACCTAAGGTGGATAGCTCAGGTGGTAAAGAGCACTGATACGCAAAACCAGAGGTCTCTGGTTCAAGTCCCTCTCCAGTCATAGTATTTTTTGCTATTTTTCAAAATAATTACTGTTTTGAAGTTCCCAGTAAATTTTTCCTTTGAAATTCTTCATCCACAGGTACTCTGCTTAACCTACAACAATTCCTTGATCCTATTCGTATTTTGAGAATGTTGTGAAAGTATCCCAAATGGTGTAAAGGGGATAACAAGTACACAAAATACGAAACGAATCAACAAAGGGAAATAATTGCATACAATTTTTCTTTTATTTGTAGTATTTTATGAAGTTAAATTACAATATATTCAATCTTGGGGAATTTAAAGAAAACTTTACTTATATATATTTTACATTGAAAAAAAAGAGAGGGTATGATGGCATCTTATTTAAAACAAATGATCTGGTTTTGATAAGAGAACAAACTACAATTTATGCTGGCTTATGGAATCCCTAACCTTACCTCAAACTCCAGATGACTACAACCGCGTTGGATTTACTAAAGCCCTGTCCGCACTGGACTTAATTTGGGTAAACCAACCGAGCAAATGGGTAACTTGACCATTTTAAGTCCAATGCGGACAGCCCAGGACGTTTTCCTCCCAGGTAAGTTACCCGACTCGAATGGGTAGTTTAACCGACCAACTTCTGCCCGGTTAAATTGACCAGGTCAGTTTAACCGAGTCGAAAAGTCCAATCTGGGCACGACGTCTCGGTAAACGACTCGGTAAAAAACCACATCCGGCGCCCCACATGTTACATTACTGTATGCAAGACTCGTGCAGCCACGTTGTAACGTGTCTGTGTACCTACAGTACATGTACATGTACATGAGTCAGTTAGTTTTACAGATCGTCTTGGTTAGTTTACCCGAGTCGATAGTCCAAGTGCGGACGCCGGGAATATTTACCCATTGGACATGTTGGAATGTTACCCACGGGCTAGGTAAAAAATAAGTCCAGTGCGGACACAACTTTAGTGTGGGATGATGACTGCCTTCAAAATAAGATAGATAAAAAAATAGATAAAAACTGGAGAAGCAAAACATTGACTGTCTGAAATGATCTTCACAGCTGTTTCTACAAAGATTTTCAAAAACAAAAAAGTAATTTTTATATACATCTGCCATATATCATCAATAAATAATATGAATTCTGTTTGTTTCAAAGGAGGATATCAATTTCCAACCATGAATTTACATCTATTTTCATACAATATATAGTCAGTAGAATAGGAAATATAAGCATGCAAAATATATGAGGGTTGTTCATTATAAATGCATGGACAAAGATCGACCGCTACTTCACATACAGGAAGTTGAAAGCCGATGTCACGGTCTCATCTTTCCCCCGTGCTCGGATTTCCGGAAGAGCGCACTGTTACAGCAACGTGCTTGATTATCCGGCGTGCTGATCCCTTCAGTCGTACACACACGTACATGTACGTGTGCACGTGATGTGCACGTACACGTACTCCAGTGTACATCATGTACACTGTTCGTGTGTCGCGCGCTGTATACTGGTAGTAAGCGCTTGAGCCATGGTTGAGCTTTGTTGTGGTACATATGGGAGCGCCCCCCAAAAAAAGCTACAGCGTAAATGTACATGTACATGTACATGTACAGTGTATAATCTGTACGTGGGTGCACACGACCGTACCCTGCTCGACCGCAGTATGTGACCCTTGCGTGTGTATGCAAATTTCTTGACCTTTACTTGATATAGGAACTCAGCACGGCCCTTAAGTGAGCATATACGGGGCATTATTGCGCATACGTTCGGGCCGTTCGGCCGCGTTTTGGAAATCTGAGCATGGGGGAAAGATGAGACCGTGACACCGGAATGAAGTTTAAACAAACAATCGCATCTGCACTGCCCTCTATTGACAAGGATGTTTTAACAGGTACCCTTTCAGATTCAGTAGTAATTAGTTCCTGTCAAAGGGACATTATAAAGGACTATGGTTCATTTACCTTGAATGCATTTCACTGATCTAAAAAAGAATGCACTCATAACAGGCTGGACAGACTCCAGATATTTGCCCACAGATGCAATGGATACAAGACATCAGCTTTTTGATCATCGAGGTTTGCATGGTGGAAATACCAAGTAGGAGGTTTGCGGTGACACCATGTACCGGTACATCATCTCTTGAGAAGGAGTTTGGCTCTGAAAAGAGTCGGTAACATCAGGTAGTGTGTACTCTGCCCGAAACGTTGAGTTACCGGCTCTTTTCAGAGCCATACTCCTCATAAAGGGATGATGTCAGTTGTCACCATAAACCTCATAATTCACTGTATTCTTCCATTCAGCCACACATCTAGTTCTTGAGTTGATTGGTGATTTTCAAGTCTTAATGAAATGAGGGAATCCGAGCCAAATGCCTTGAACCAAATGATTATTGATATGAAGATACATGTACCAGGCAATGAACCTATTTATTACATGGGCTAAATGGCTACATCAGATGTTGGTTTCTGCAAATTGCAATAACAAAAGGATGTGCAATAACATTGGCATTTTCCACACTGGAATAGCAGTGGAACAACTAAGATGCACTGTGAGACAATATGCTTATCAAACCATCAGCTCCAAGAGTTCAACTTAAACTTGATGATACCATGGTCATGAAATGAACACAAGGCGATAACATCATTGATGCCAAATGAGCAAATAGCAATGTGATTTTCACAAGTTGAGCCAAGACAAGCTCTCTTCTTATAGATTTCAAATGTTATAGGGCCTGACGTTCCAATCCTAGCAGAGAAAGGTCCATGTAGGATCTGAACGTCAGGCCCTCTAACTTTCGAGATTTATAATTTTATATATTGCAGGTCATTTTAGTCAGTGAGTAGTTTGCGACAGGTTTTTGTATTAACATTTTGTAGATTTATTAACATTTGGCCCAAATTTGTCAAACTTTGTCAGCTGACAAACATGCACTCACAAACAATTTTCCTAAGCTAAATAGCGAGCAGAGTATATTTACATTTTCCTCCATGTAGGCATGTAATACTATTTAATTCAAAAACACAAATGTGCAAATGTAAAAGAATAATCAAAATGGTATACGGTGACATGTGGGTGATGTGAAGGTGACTGTCGGGAAAACCGTGGTGATAATAGATACAAAATCATGTCACAGTCTATACATGTGTATATTAAGTTGATGATTTTTACCGAGTGGTGCATTCCCACTGGACTAACCGGCTAGATTAAACTTACCTGGTCACTTTTACTGGGCGGAGATTGGCTGGTAAAAGTAACCGTTCGGCTCGGTTAAAGTAACCGAGAGGAAATTTAACTGGGCCGTTTCCACTGGCCTTTAAATTGGGAAAGACACCATCGTCTCGGTTACTTTGACCAGAATAAGTCCAGTGGAATCACGGCTGTAGCCATTCAAACCGAATGAACAAAAGCCTACATCTTTTCTTTCACACATAAAAATGGCACTAACATCTGGGTGAAGACGTGCTGCTCATTGCAGCGAGTCAGCGATACTGATGCATGCTGCCGGCGCCTAGCTAGCTACCAGCATGGGTAACGATTCCTCCTTGCATGTCACGGTAAGTGGAACCGACTGGATGTGTTTCTCCATTGCATCATCTTGATGGGTTTGTCCTGGGGGATGGCATTACGTTGACCCTTGCCCGTTCTCCTCGGGGTAATCCTGGATAGTGCGATGGGCCTGCCTTAGATACTGGTGTTGCTTGTAGAAAACCTTCAGTGCTCCCTTTATAGTGACAAATGCTATACCACCCTAGAAAAGAACAAAACAAAAACATTCACAGTGTTTAGACCCCCAAAAAAGAAAAATTGTTCTGCTTCCAGTTACCCGACGGATCCTATTTCTAGCCTGCGACCCTAAATTGTTTGTATCGGGAAACAATGATGATAAAAATTCAATGTGTAATTTGATTGTTTTATTATTACCCTTAAGGCTTGACCACATGCAGATGCCTCTATATGATTGTACACCAAAAGAAATGGCCAAAATAAAAATTCCCTACCTACCCACCCTATTTTGAAATTCCATGTAATCGGAAGCAGAACTAATGATGGACAAATGATGGACAAATGTTTATCAGATGGACAAATGAGTCTTTTGGTGGCCCGAAAGTTTAAAGCAGCTTTAAATTTCAATACCAAGGTAATTCAATTTTGTCCTGCTTCGAATGCAGAAATATCACCTTCTTTATTTCTCAGACAAATGAGCACAGCTTCATTATTTGAATGTGATTTGAACTGAATGTATTTGCTCGCTATTCTGTCGTCTTCTGTTTGCACGTCAAATTCGGTGCAGTCATCTGTGGCCACTGAACTGCATTATATGATTATAAGGCCGAGTGTCTACCAGCACATTCTGCGCCATGTGATGTGTTACTAGCAGCATTGTATTATCATGCAGGCTATTTCTTTGTACAGGTATGTACAATTACACTGATCCAGTAGGCCATGCCCCGTGACAAATTGTCCAATCACAAAGCATGATTTAAGGTCCGATATATTGCCGCCATTTTGTCTGACATAACTTCAACACTTTTGGTTGTGTTCACTTTTGCTTTGTATGTAGCAAGCAATTCCTTTGCAAACCCGAGTTTTATCCTTAACCATGGTCAAGCGGTGTTTATTTCTGACTCTCTCGCAAGAAAGGAAATGTAAATTTTTTTATGTTTTTTTCCAAAACCAATGGCCAATGGAGAGAAGTGTTTTTGGTGGTTGCGGGCGTGCAGTGGATGTGCACGGCGTGTGGGCGATCATGACACGCTGTGTGGATGTGCACGGTTGCTTGGCTGTTGCTGTGATGGGTGTGGCCAACTGGATCGGTGTATTGTACACCAGCATAATTGTTTCTTGTTTTGCTTAATAATCTAAAAATCCCACCCCTCAAAAAAACCCCAAATAAATAAATAAATAAATAAAACTTAAAATTTAGTGGGCCTGATGTTTCGATCCTAGCAGGACCTTTCTCAAAGGCATAGAGGAAAACAAAACTTACCAGCATTGTCCTCTGCAAATTTGAGTGAAGTGAACCAAACATGAGTTTGCCGCACATGGTAGCAATAGTGGGGAAGATTAGAGCTCCACACAGGACCCTGGTGGCTGAGATGGGGTCTGCCATTGGCATGAGTTCAGTGGGTACTCGAGGAAGCATGCTTCCGCCTAGCTCAGGGAAGAAGTAGCTCCAGAAGGGCAGTTTGGGAGAGTGCTTCCTCCACAGCCGAAGGATGTAGTCCTCCCAGCGGATCATCTTGGACAGGATGAGCATGACAGGAATGGTGGGTAGACCGATCAGGAGGAAGAGTGGGTCGGCCCTCTCCATCACGTCAAGGCCTTCTTTATGGCCCAGGACTTGCATGACTGTCACGGCTCCGTAGGTAACGGCTGACCAGTAGACAGATCCCACCACAATGCCCCCAGCGGCAAAGGGGCACACCTTATATATCAATCTGTCTAGAACGTCCAAGATGTACACCATGGAACCTGCGATGAAGACACACATTCAAATTGACAACTTCCTCAGGCGAGTCTATGGCCGTTTACGAAATGAAGGCTCAGGCTTAGGCTTCGGTCATATTTATCTTGCTCGTTATAATATTACAGGCTTCTAAAACAAGCGTTTGGCCCCAGTTGTTTGGTGAATACCCTGTACCTATCAAGCCAACCAACTTCAAATTCGGAAACAAACCACAACCTGGATTTTCAGGTTTTGTCGGATGGAGACGAAGCCTGAGCCAGAGCCTAAGCCTCCATTTTGAAAACGGCCTATGTAACTTGCTTGTATACAGTGAAACGTCGTTATAACAAACATCCCAGGATCCATGAAAACTGCTCAGTATAGCGGTCATTCATTACAGCAGTTGGGGCCACATATGTTGTACACCAAAATCGGGAGCCAAAGGGCATGTCCATTATAGCCGAATGCTCGGTATAACGGTGTTCGTTATAGCGACGTTCCACTGTACATACAAACAGAACTAGCATCTGCCAATAAGGAGCTGCCACTAAACAAGCATCCATAGAATTATAATGACTACTTTTATGCCAGAAATTATGTATCCATTAATAAAATAATTACTCTGTCTTAACCCAAATGTTGAGAAAATCTGAGAAAGACCGGGAAACCCTCTAAAATGGGTAAACATATGTACAAAGGCCCCATGTCTTTTTTCAAAACCTTGAAGATCAAATGGATCTTGAAATTTTATAAAGATGAAACCTTATAATTTCTCACTGATATTAATAATTCCATGCTTGCAATAATGACCCCCCCCAAAAAAAAAGAGACTCAATATGTAAATAAAGCTCATGCTCAAAAGAAAAACTCTGCACAACATTTCGACTGAATGAGAGATATGGTTTGCTCGCACGACGTGAATCTATATATGCAAATGGTTACTAGAGCTGTGTTGCAACGGACCTAGATCTGGATAGATGATGATGTACTCGGTGTTACACTGGGGACAAGAGACTTTGACCGTGCTGTTGCCTCGCTGTTTCTCGTCAATCCATCTCTGCAGGCACATTTGGTGGACCCACTTGGTGGTACCACGGCAGCGGCAGGGCTGCGTCCATCGAGCCATACGGTCATCGTCCTCCGTGGCAAAGCACACCCAGCAAGTCTTTCTATAGGGGACAAAGACAAAGGAGTCAACTGCTCGCCTTTAAACTTGTGTCAATAAATCCCCGACCTTCCTCGATCCTCCACAATCCTGCGGGTTGTGTTGGAGGATTGTGGAGGATTGAGGCAAGTGTGAAAATTTCCAGTTGGAGGATTGGGGCGGATTGAGGAAGGTTGATGGATTTACAATGGTGGATTGTGGAGGATTGAGGAAGCATGCTACAATGAGATCTTGGAGGATTGTGGAGGACTAAGGAAGGTTGTCATATTTACACTGGAGGATTGTGGAGGATTGTGGAGGATTGAAGAAGGTTGTTAAATTTACACTGGGGGATTGTGGAGGATTGAGGAAGGTTGTTAAATTTACACTGGGGGATTGTGGAGGATTGTGGAGGATTGAGAAAGGTTGTCATATCTAGTTAGAGGACTGTGGAGGACTGGAGGATTGAGGAAGGTTGTTTAATTTACACTGGAGGAATGTGGAGGATTGTGGAGGATTGAGAAAGGTTGTCATATCTAGTTAGAGGACTGAGGAGGACTGGAGGATTGAGGAAGGTTGTTTAATTTACACTGGAGGAATGTGGAGAATTGAGGTTATCTAGGTGCAGGCAAGCACCTCACTCCACCTACTCTGGGTGAGGTTTAATCAACAAAAGCCAAGACCCTGCAGTGGCACAGCTATTGTCAAAAAAAAAAAAACCTTATAAAACTTATAACAAAGAGTCTCAACCACAAATAAAAAAAGCCCAAGATGCAAACATGCACATCCTTGCTCACTCTGGACCAAGACACCGACGCAACAAGAACAGCTTTCCAGCACTCCCTACTGTGCACACATCTCATTACCTAGTTTGCCCTGACATGGAGCAGTACCTGAATTGGTAGTGTTTGCTCCTATACAGGGACTGTCTCCGTGGAAAGACAAACTGCTGTGAGTAGTATTATAGTTATACTGAAATTTTCAGCCAAAGACAAAATTAAGGGAATACATAAGCCCACCAAACCCTAAAAATAAAGCATGGAAAATTAAAAACCAAGTCCAATCAGACTTGAGTTAATTGAGCCGTTACCATCTTACCTGTCATCTACACTCCTGCTTCTTGCAGATGGTGGCTTTGAATGCAGCCGTTCATCTTCTCCATCGTTCATGGCGGCTGGAGGATTGTCCGTGCTTGCAGTTCCTGACCTGGTGACTGTTAATGAGCTTCATAAACACAGGCCAACCATTCTTGCCGCTAACACCAGCTAGTGTTTCTACCTTTTGCTGGGTTCTTTGGTTGCTCACGTCTACTGCATTCAAGGTCTTGACAGATTTCTGCAATCAAAAGATGAAAACAGCATCAAGTTCAGCCCTACGACTGTTTCCTGCACAGCAGTGCAAAGCAACGTCCGGGACATCGCACTGCGCGCACACACACTTCCGCAGACCACTCCGCACCCAGACCTGCCTGCACATCATGATGTCATGGAGTTTCAAATCCAAGAAGCCACCCCAACTCGGCCCACCGACCCGTTCTCGGTCAACTGAGGGGAATTTTCTCCCTTTTCCCAAACGTGAGTAAAACAAAATGACCAGTATTGGAATCTGTAATTCTCACTGAATCCTCAATGGGCGCGTGGGACAGTTTCAAGGGTGTTTTTTTTTTTTGGGGGGGGGGGGTAAATCTGGGGATTTCGGTCGGGGGTATTCTTCAAAGATGACATTACAGAAATTTCAGACGATGAAGTAGCATATGCACAGCCACAATCCTTGGACCCTACAGTCACCCGAATCTCAAAAATTCAAAATTCGATAAAAAAAAGGGTGACTTGTCGGGTCCAAGTTACTCGGACTAGACTTAGAGGGCCAGACGTTTCAATCCTAGCAAGTAGCAGGACCTTTCTCAAACTCAAACTTCAAAGCCTCTGCTAGGATCAAAACATCAGGCCATCTAACTTTTGAAATGTATGTATTGCACTTGCAGGTAATTGTTTTACTTTTAGTCAGAGAGCAGATTGCAACATTTTGTGTATAACTATAAGTTAACTTCAATTATTGATTTTCAATTATTGAAAAAAAAAATGACTGGACTTGTAATTGTATAAACATGGTATAATTAGTAGTAGCACTAGTCCTACTCCTACTCCTAGGCTTAACTATGAAAATATGATAATAAACTTGTGTCGTGAGTAGTGTAACTTATTTCAAAACCAAATGTTTGTACTTTGTGGCAACATCACTCACTCAGTCTCAGCTAACGCTGATCATGTGGTTACTTTAACTGTGAATGTGATATACAATATATTAAATCTCACTTATCTCTAAAGAAAACCGTTCCGTAAATTACATACTTGATGATGTTCATGAAAACGGGGTCGACGGCATAGTTAGAACGTCTATCAATGAAATCTTTTGCCTGCTGTCACAGCAGTTACACTGACGTTACAACTACTTGACCTATTCAATGCAATGGACTTTAAACAAAATGGCGACGGTCACTTTCATTTTGCTCAAATGGGTAAACGTTATATTTCAAATACTCACAACTCATCGGGTATTTCAAATTTGGAGAAATGTATCTACTTTTAAAGTAAATAATACCTTACAAACACAATTTCTGTATTCAGAATATAGTAAACAATTTGTAAATGTTCGTAAAAACAGTTACTTCTTCGTGAACATGAAACCTATGCAATAATAGAATAGGCCCAAATGTATGGAACCCATACAGCTCTATTTATAGAGCTCTACGATGGAACCACGGCGCGGTCAGCGTTTTTTTTTTTTTTTTTACACCGCAGCCATGGGTTTTTCGCTGTAGTCGTTCAAATCCACGCTTGAAAAGAGACCACATACAGTGCTGCGTTACAAGATCAGTCAGTTGGGATTTCTTGAGCAGGGGCACAAACATGTAAGATGTCTTGTTAATTGCAAATTTCTAGATGCTGTTAATAATGTTCAGCTGCACTGGGTGGTCTTGTAATGAAGGGCTAGTCTCTTTTCAAGTGCGGATTTGCACGAACACAGCGAAAAACCCATGGCTGCGGTGTAAACAAAAATACGCGGCCGTCAACACAAAAAACGGGTTAGCGCCACCAATCGTTCAAGTGGCCTCAGGCAGTGCACAAAAACGAGCACAAGGCCGTGTCCGAAACGGGCGTCTAGAGCTAGGTCTAGGTCTTCCCCCTATTCACGGAGATGCGAAGACAATAGCCCTAGCCGTAGCTCTGGAAGCCCGCTTCGGACACGGCCCTATCTTTTGCTGAAAAAAAATAATAATACGGACTGATGGCCCTTTTTTACGAGTACTGTAACTACCTTTTGCTGAAAAAGACATACAGAGTACAGACGTACCTAGGCCTAATAGATGACCATTATTTTTTACGGGAAAGTTCGCACAACACAATGAAAGACCTTATTTTCATTTGTTTGTGCTGCGTGTAGATGCGTTCCCGTAGCAGACCTCAATGGTTCTCCTATAGATCCTAGCTGTTCCCTAGCAGTTGGGCCACTTTCTGGCTGCGTAGTAATCCAACCTTCACTGATAACCCGACAATTAATGTCGAGGTGCTTTTCTAATGGAATGGTACCTAATACTCAGGCACCCGGCCACTACCTAAGGGACAACATTAACATTGACACCCATGTGCACATTACGCACTTCCCTCGCCAACTCCGGCCGTCGAGTCTATAGTCCGGGTATTTCCCGATCTTCTCCTTCTCCTCATCTCTGCTGTCTCCCGACAGAGCAATGTGTTGATGGAGCTTTCAGGGTGGGAACAGCCCCACGTTACTTTTACCCTCTACCTTTTCCTGAATCCAAGTCCCTTCTGTATTATGTTGACGAACCTCAGCGTCCACGCACGATTCGATTTTGTGTATAATTATAGGCCTACTTCGATCGGAAAACCGTAATATTAAGTAATAACACCAAACCAGCTGGGTTTCTGGTGGCATTTCTGTTGCAACCATCCACCGCACTAGACCATGACATGTTTCACATCACTATAGGGAATTCAAGAAATCGGCAAAGTAATTAGCTGTGGAAAGATGTTGCAAACTGCTTACTGACTAAAATTACCAAAATGCAAATCTCAAAAATGTAGTGGGCCTGACGTTTCGATCCATAGCAGGACCTTTCTCAAAGGCAGAACAGATACATGTACAAGAAGGAGTGGGAGAGAGAGTGAATAGGACACGAATGAGAAACAAAGCACAAAGAGTAAAGCTGGTTGGGTGAGATCAAAGGGCTAGGGAAGGGCAACGGGAGTATTATAGGGTCGGGATTAGTGAGAGGAGGGGGAAAGATTGAAGAGAGAAGTGCGGAGGAGTGAACACAAAAGAAGGATTATTTATTATACTATAATTAATATTTATTATACTAAAGCTTAAAAGAAACTTACCGTTATACCGGACGAGGAGAGATCCAAGACCCTTATAATTATAACATTTGAATCCACCATTATGACCTCGCCAGGTCGATCAGCGGTCAAGCGGTTAAGACATCTGCACTAGAAGACGACAGTCGCGGGTTCGAATCCCGTCCGACGTGCCTGATTTTTTGTTCCATCTGGAAACGGACAAAGCACTGAGCATTCAGTGTTTATCACGTCGAATAGGGCAAAACCTCATTGAATAATTATTATACGTGACCCCTGTTAATTCGTTTGAATAATAGTTCGGTGCCCTTATGTTGAGCATTCATCATTCTATGGGTTAGGCCTACTGCTCACATTATCCATACCTCTGCCTTTGAGAAAGGTCCTGCATAGGATCGAAACGTCAGGTCAACTAAATTTTGATATTATCCATACACTTTAAAACCAACACTACACCAACGAGCTTATAGATCTATACGACTATAACCATCGATGTGGTGAAATGAAAAGGACAAAGAAAGTTATGACAGGTCTCCATATTCAATAATTCTTATAACTAACAATAATTTATGGTGTAATCATTATAAAGGGCAATGCCCACACCTGGTGTTCTGAGCCACGGGTTTTCACGACAATAACTGCCCGACCTTCCCATAAAGCCCCCCTCCAACCCCAACCAACCAACCCCCGCCCCCAACACTTTTGCAACTTGACTAAACACCTGTCAAGAAAACTTTTGTTCCGACGTCCAACAAGGCCACTCATTCCGAGGGTATAGCAGCTGCCTTGCTGTGGTTTGTGTTTGGTCGAATACAAGTGTTGGTTATTTTTTTCTGAGACCGGTAAACATTCATTGCAGTTTCGCTTACAGCGACGGCCGGCAGTGTAAATGTACGTCGCAGGTGACTGAAGCAAGCAGGAAAAACAATGTAACAAAGGTGGAGTGGAAGTTAACTGTGGGAGGTATAGTGATATATACAAAAAATGTTGCAAACTGCTTACTGACTAAAATTACCAAAATGAGAAAGGTCCTCTGAGAAAGGTCCTGCTAGGATCGAAATGTCAGGGCCACTAAATTTTGAGATAGGCCTACGTGAGGTATAGTTGGGATTCTGATCGAGTATAAGAATGTGATATCATCTTGTGGTATTCTCAAACCGACGACTCCACCTGTGCCAGTTGCACATTACCCATCACGCACCATACGACGAAATCATTATAGGCCTACCCAAAGTAAAGCTAACAGGTAATGGCTTCTACCACACGAGTTGCATTATCGGCTACAGTAAACTAAATGTGTGACAGTCATTTAAGTCTAATGTTGGGTTATCATTATGCGCCAACATGACACTTTACGTCACAGAAACACATTCTGTGGTGTAAGAATTAAATAGTTTATTACTCGCGATTAATAACTATTTTGTCGATGTTTGAGTGAAGATTTCTCGAGAAGCACAGCATCCCAGACCGAAAGAATACTAAGATTTCAACATGAGGATAATTTATTATCATGACCACCTACACTGTGTAAATTAGATTAGAACTAGAAGGAAATCTGTGGACATTGATGTTTTCCGATCTTCCCAATGTTGTTTTGTCCTCTATAAATTATTATACAGGCAGATATACTGTAGACGCATTCAGATCAGACGTATGTTATGGAGAGGTATACACAATGTACTGCACATGTACAGTACATACATGTACACAGCGACCTATAGGCCTATGCTGCATTCCGCCACATCTCGACGTAATTCAAGCCTTCGACTTTCAGACCTGAATAAGTTGATATAGCTAGGGGCGCCCTGCTCTGACCACGGCTGCCTGAAATGACCGTCCTCGCGTGTTTCCTGCTGGTGGCTTTGTCCACCGCATGAGTGGCTTTTTTTTCTTCTCCGCTGGAGCAACACAACACGCACGCAGCGCAGGAATAACAGAGCTTTAGAGTTGCAGGGGTTTCCCAGTTGACGACATCTCTGCTTTCACTTTTCTTTGTGATTACGCGGGCTTTTGTCAGCTTTTTTATCGGGTGTAAGTAGGGGGGGTGGGGAGGTGGGGGGGGGGGGAGGACTCACTGGCCCTTACAGTTGTCTGCTGGGTCTTTGTCGCGCTCGTAATAGGTCGCGTGCGGGCCACGCGAACGCCAACCGTCCACTCTCGGTCCAATAAACGCGTAACATTCTTGTGGTTTCTGGTCGCCTTGTCGGTTTTCCCTCCCAGATATTCTTTGTACTTACTCCCTGCCTTTGTTTTCTTTGTCCGAAACCCTGGGTACCGGCATGACATGGCGCGATACGGCATTGTTCATGAGTTTATGAACGAGAAAACTTCCATTCTTGCATGATTGACGCCCTAATATTTTTATTTGGAATACATCTATAGCCTGGCTATGTACACAATCATGGAATAATTAGACAGTGTTCACGCTCAACATGCACATCAACTAGTCATAGGCCCTATAGTAACATCAAGCCGTGAAACAGCCTAATTTGATGAGCCAAGTAGTTTCAGTAGTGACTTGCAAACAACATTACATACAGATACCTTATACAAATCAGAACTGTATAGTGGGCTAATTATCAACAAATCAAACTTCTTTAACAGCTGAGATTGACAAAGTAACAAATAAAACAACTTAGCCTAAGGCTACATTTCGACAGGCTAAAAGTGAAAAGAGCACAAGTCGACCCATTGATTTTGTTCGATATCCGAACAAGAAAATCAAGCAAGGTATTTTACTGACCATGCATAACACAAAATGTCAGCGAAGATTGCACAGTCTCTCGTTAAAAATCATTTAAAGTTTTAATTAAATAAGATAGGGCCCTATATAAATAAATGCATCATTGCTGTGTCAACAATGCTTCCACGATTCACTGCTTGCAAAGTTTTGATAGGCCCCAACCCTCGAATGAATGAATTAAACCATTAAACCATAGGGCTAATAGGCCTATCATTATTTGTTGGCCGCCAACGGTTCGAATTACTTGATCGAAATCAAGTTACTGTGGCTGCAGAAATGGAGCTACCAAGAAGAGTAGTATTATATCAGCAACGCAAAGTTAAAAAGATATGTATACGCTTAAATTGAGAACAGTTTGTGCAAGCTTCCTCTATGGTGCAAGTGAGGAACTTGTGACACCCCCCCCCCCAACCTACAGGGGTACAGGGGTACCCCAAATCCGACTTCACTCATCTTCAAAGAATAACGTGAGGCATGCATACCCGCACTGCATGAACTGCCTCTTGGTCTGAGAACCGAGCTAGTTACAGCCCTCTTTCGCGCCTTTTCATGAGGCGGTTGTTATTTATCCCTGCGGACAATGCGCTACCCGAAGAGCTTTTCAAAAGTGCTTACAGGTAAAACCACGGCACGAGCGGGATGCCCAGCAGCGGTGTGAGACCCAACTTCCCTCCAACTATTGTCCAAATCGGTCCATTCATGAAACTTTTGTGGACAAAGCGCCCTCCATGGCCTATGTGAGACAGTAGCAGCTGGCCCGGCGTTGCCGCTCGTGACCGCCAACCGTTTCTAAAGCCCCATTTCTCTGCGATATCAGCCCCGAATTCAATCCGAATTTAACGCACATTAGCTCGCGGAATCGTCAGTTTCATCGATAATTTTTTCAACAAGTACTAATTCTTTATCAGTTTTAAGCAGCTACTCCGAAAAATCGTCGATTTTCGTGCTACCCCATGTTTTATTTACCGTAAGCGGCGAGTGGGGAATAAGAAACCGGCAAAGTCACCCAAACCGTATGTCAGAGTGCAACCGGCTGGCCGGCCGCGCTGCCTATGGAATTGTACGTGCACATTTTTTTCGCCGGGGTCGCATAAACAGTCACCATATGCTTACCGCGTGTGCACCGTATCGTACCGGTGAATCTGGTGAACTCTCAGGCTGGCTACAAGCAAACGGGTACGGTGGAACAGCTGGACATGAAGAGCAGCTACACTGAATGATTTTGCCAACATTTTCGGGATACAACTAGACAATTAACAGTGTCAAGTCTGGTACACCAAGGCCGGCTAGATCTTGCTAAATGGGGGATTTCGGTTTGGAGGTTCATCCACACGATACGAGGGCCCTTTCACCGCTGGAATTGTACCCGAATTCGAGCACCGTGTCTTTGTTTTCACCCGAGGCGCTAACGATGCAAGATGACATGCTGATGGAGAAAACTGCGAGTAAGCAGCATCTCCAGCAGTTATCGCCGAATCCCGACCTCAGCTCCGACAACTCGGAAGAGGTGTCACCCGGTTCTAAATCGAAATCGGGCGATTCAAGTCCGCCAACTGTTCCAGATAAGAACAAAGCTCAGTCCGAGGTGGCCCCCGATTCGACATCGTCTGCCGCTGCTGTTGGCCTTTTGCAGCTTCAACAGCAGATAGGGTACTACGCGCAAGCCCAAGCCCATGTCCAAGCTCATGCACAAGCCCAACAGCAACAGCAGCAACAACAGCAGCAGCAACAGCAGCAGCAGCAGCAGCAGCAGCAACAACAGTTTGTCCAGGACGTGAACCCCAGCAACTATATCAATAACGTTGCTGCCAGTTCTGGCAACAGTGTTGTGAATTCGGTGAGTTCAAGCAGTTTCACCAGCACACCCAATCTCTGGTCAACTGCTGGGGCTGCAGAGGAACCGTATTTCCAAGGCCTGCCAACCATGAATGGCACAATGCAGTTTCAAAATTTTCCCCGTAACTCATCGCCACTCTTTAGTCCAAATGCCACATTGTCCCCTCAGCTTGGGATGCAACAGCAACAAGCTGTTCAGCAACGTCGTAACCTGCCCCCTCACCAGACAGCAACACAGCAGCAGCAACCGAATATTTACCAGACAGCAACCCAGCTGCAGCAGGCCCAAGCTCAGCTGCAGGCCCAGGCGCAAGCTGGAAATCTTTATCTACAACAGAATAAGCAGTACACAGCAAACTGGAACTCTGCTGCTGCTCAGCAAACAGCAGCAGCAACCTCCTGGCCGTCACCGCAGGGGCACCAGCAAGGAATGCAGCCGTCTGTTCAGCAGCAGCAGCAAGGCAATCCATGGGGGACAGTGGGTTCTCCTCCCAGCGGTCCTGCCGCCCCTACTCTAGCAAACAACATACAGCAGCAGCAGAGACGCACCATGCCGACGGTTCACAATCACCCGGGCACCCAACCTTCAATATCACCCCAAAAAGGCCGAGGTCTTTCCAACCCTATCATTTCACCCCCCAAGTTTCAGCGAAGCACGTCCCTGCCAGCCAAAAATTATGGACACCAGTTTCCATCGGGGATGAACACGGCACCAAGCCTCGAGTTCACCAGACCAGATGGGAAACGAGGAGATGCTAACACAAACACACTGTTTCCATACCAGGTGAGATGGCAATATTTTTTGATCATTTGCATGTGCAGTGCTGGATTGAATTTTAAGATTAACGTCATCAATTCTTACTTTTCTCCCTCTAATGTCGTAATGAGCACTGTTGTTGTCATTAATTATCTTTGTTTTCAGGTCAACATCTGTATGATATTTCTTTTATATGCTGACTCTTTCATGTCAATAATCTCTGATGAAAACCATATATTGTAAACTTTGTGTAGCCCTGTAGCCCACATTTAAATAATGTACTATAAGTTGAGACAAGCCATCTCAATTCAAACCATCCTTCCCTACCCATGAATTGTCTCCCTTATGTATCTTTTAAAAATAAAACAAAACAAAACCTGAAACTAGCTCAGTGATGAAAGGGCAAGATTCATGCCAAAATGAGCATGCATAGATTTGAAATGTCAAATGATAACTCAGCTCAGGACAGTAAATCATTGTCAGAATTCAGATTTTTCGCCAAAATGTCATGGGGTCTACAGCAAACAGTAATTTACCAAGGGAAATTGAGAACATTTCAGTTGAGATTTCAATTCTTTCAGGTTGTGGTTTCTGTTGCCATTTCCTGCTGTATCATTCATATAGATAAACCAACCACTGTGTAAGTGTAAACAAACTTGTACTTCCACTTGCAAAACCTAGAGACTACACAGCTGTGGCAGTTCATCAGTGCCACAGTGCGGTGGTGCCATAATGGTTGCAATTGGGATTAATTGTGAAATTCTATTTCCTTATTTCTAACTGTTTGATCTGCTAGCTTAGTTAATAGCAATCAGTACTCAATGAAAAAAGCAAATAAAGTATTTCAATCAACTTGCTTTTTACTTTATGTAAATTGTGATCAGCATACTAGTTATACATGATGAACTGTATGGGGGTACGGTTACTTTGTGGAGGATTTGATCATGATTTGATGTAGCCTCAAGATTAAAAATAGTTTACACCTACCATTGGTAGTGGTAGCCTACCAGCGACTTTTAACCAAAAAAACTTGCAATAACACCAGGTTAACAAATTCTGCAAAGATCTTAAAATGATTCAAATCAAAGTTTGAACTTTGATGAATGCACATCAAATATTTATACACCGAGGAAAAGTATCATACTCATGTACATCATGCACGTACATGAGTGATGATGTAGTAATGTACTAGTAGTAGGCCTACATGTTGTACAGTTGTACACATTGTACATGAGAACGTACTGTACATGTACGTGTACATGTACATTATAGTTTTATACATGTACGGCAGTTTGGTACATATCTACAGTATGTACTCGCATAATAAACAATCAACTTCTACTATGGTAATTGGTATCAACACTCAACAGTGGGGTGGGTATCATTATATCATTTCTATTTTGCTAAGTTCAAAATGTTCCAAATCATCACATAGGCCTAATGCTTCAAAAGGACCTTGTCATGAACATGCAAATACATGTACACCATTGTACACACATGTACAGTACTTTGTAGGTGCAATGCTGTACATGTACATGTACTGTACATTACCTATACATGTATACTTTATTGTACTTGAAACTTCCTAGCAAGAGGTGGAAGGGGATTTGCTGTGTAATCACTAAGAGCTGTTGCTGTGAGTTGTGTTTGCAGTCTTCTGTCTATTCAGACCCTTCATGTTTTAACATGTGCCTTGGTCACATCGGTTATTGATCCTTATCTGTCTATATTAGGGCTTCATTATGTAACATTGAACAATGCAGATGGTCTATGACCAAACATTTCCCAAGCTACTACACTATGTGCATTTTGAATCATGTGTTTACATGCAAAGTATTTATAAAAGCCATTTTTGCACTGTCAGATCTAAAAATAAAATAAAGTTGTTTTATCAATGAGGAACAGTACCTGCATTTAATTGCAGTGAAAGGGGGGTACTCAGTGACAGAGTATTCACATACTGGTAGCCTTCTTATAAAAAAATATACAGTGCACAATATAGTCACCTCTGTGTATAAAGCATTTGTATGCGAAGAACACGTGTACATGTAGAATGAAATGTTCAATGCAATAGGGACAATTTGCATTTTAATTGCTGTAGAATAAACCACAAAACTGGGAAGTCTTTTAAAATTGGAAACACAATTCATACTTCAAAATAGTAAACATTCCTTTTAGATTCCATTGGCAAGTTTTGGCACATGGGTTGGATAATGAATTATTGCCTGCTCTTCGAGGAATGTCCACTCCAGACAAGCATTCATGGAATCTGATTCAGAGTTGAACGGACATTTTAGATGGTGCTTTTCAAGGCGCATTGTACATGTGTGTACAAGCATGGATGTGTAATATGATATGCACCTCCGTGGCACAAGTGTACAGTGTAATGTACTGTACATGTATATAGTATATATATGGTGTGGAACTCAGGAAATTTAGTTGACCAAGTTATGTCTAGTTTTCATTCACAGGGCAAATGGAGGTTGTACAATGTGCTGTATTAAATTATAGTTCATATACATGAGATACAGGTATATACACCTTTTCTTTTTTCTCACGAAGTCACATTCCCATACATATCTTACAGTAATTAGAAGAGAAAACCCACATCATTGTTTTATACTTTTTGGCAAATCATGTACTGGATCGTGCTGAATTCGATGAGCTGTTAGTTTACATACACATTGTACATGTACATGCACATGTACCATATGGCTACTTGTATGCAGTAAGATGACACATTGTGTTTGTGTGACTATTTTATCTTCCATTTTCCATATTACTTTCACATGTGTACAACATGTACTATGTAAAAACATTGTACATGTATCTCTAAGTAGTAAGTGTATTGAGTTATGAACTTGTGCAAGTGTATCTGTACCTGTTGATAGATGTATGTTGATACTGCTAAAGGTACTAACATCTGCGTAATGGTTGAGCGCAAGTTGCATCTACATGTATACCATATTTAGTGTCTAAATATACCGTATTCTATCTACATGTACAATTGTACATGGATCTTTTGATTCCAGTCCAAACAACATAGGAAATTTTCCAAACTTCTTCCTAGGAAAAGAGCCCAGATTAGTTGTCTGCCATCAGGATTTTGTGATGTGTTGACAACTTGACACTTGCCATTACAAAATGTTGATCAGTGATGACTGATGAGTCCTTTTCCACTTCAGGAAGTTACATACTTTGTGGGCAGTCAAGGTCCTTTAATTTTACATATTAAATCTCAAAGGTTATGTGCAGTGCCATCATGTGACTTTGTATTGCCAGCTCGGTTACTAGTTTAGCTGATTAATCTTGATTAAATCTCCCCACTTGAAAAAGTCCAAGTATGAAAAAAAAATCTTATTGAAATCCGAATTTGAAGTCCATTCCGACTATGGTTTTACTGTTATAACCCTTTTGCTTAATTTGGCAACATGCAGCAGTAGCAGCACTACAAGTCTGCTACATGTACAAATGTATCCTACTACTTTGTACTGCTACTGAAAAGATCTTATCTTGGTAGTCACAGTGGGGGATAAACATTTTATTTCAAAGCTTTTGCACATAAATTTGATGTTAACTGCCCAGTTCGATGTGTTTGCAACTTTGCATGGGACCTTTTCTTTGGTTAACTCACCAAGACGATGGTTATGACAATTCCCATTTTCATTATAGTCTGAGTTGCATAGAAAACTTTCCCACCAGTAAATTTAATTGAGTCGAGGGGTTGGTTTGGTTTTACCAGCCAACCTATGCCCTGGAAAAGTGACTACCGGTAAGTCACTCTTCTAAAGGCCTTTTCACACTAGTCTACAGAGTAAACCCTGTCCCCTGGGGAATAAATCATGGGAAAATCCCTGGGAATTTTATCCCATCAACACCCCTACAACTGTTCATACTTGACCCATTTGGTAACTTCCGGGAGCACTATTTCACTATTTCCTGAGAATATACACAGTCATTTCACACTGGCAATCAATCCACGGGGAATTTGTAAACGGAGGGCTCACTTTCTGAAGTTCCCAAATGAACGCAAAAAGGTGGGGTAAGTAAAAACCCGCCGACGTTTACACTAGTTGCTTTTCCCCGGGGAAAATGTTAAACCCCAGGGTTTTCTCCTTCTACCTTACTCCTGAGCAGGGGTAAATATTCCCCAGAAAAAGTTTTTCCCCAGGAATTTCTTCGGTAGTGTGAACAGATCGACCAAATTCTCTGGGGATTTTTTGAGAAATCCCCAGAGATTTTGTCTAGTGTGAAACCCCTTTATAGAGTCGATTAGTGTCATGTGAAAGCATGATTTAGGGAAACCACATCAGGGCCCAATTTCATGGCTCTACATGTACTTAATGCAGAATTATGCACTTACGGGATGCTGTAAGCGCAGAATTCATTTCATGGATTGGGCTATTAAGGATTCGGCGTTTGATGCAGTTCACGATTCACTTTTTGCAAATTTTGCTGTGTGTGAAGTTGTGAACATGCACCCCCCTGTCATCAAAAATGAAAAGGACTTCCCTGTGAGGCTCCATCTTGTTTGCAAAATACTACCCGGTTCCTGTACCACTCATGTATGCTAGGCCTAGGGCGACCATAACAAACATGCATCGGCAGCGCGCAGAATATTTGATGCTGTCTGCGCATGCGGGGTGCCGTGCATAAAACAGGGGTCACTCGTTATTTCCGCCTACATCGTTTCTTGCTATGCATCCGTGTGATTTTTAACATTGATGTGATTTTTTTGAGGAGGTCTAGACTCTAGATCTCGGTGTTTTGTTACACTGGACACTCGTTTTTGTATGACATGAATTGCTTTCGCACTACTCAGATTTGTGATGTTTTAATTTCAATGTTTTTCACAGCACCCTCGTTTTTTTATATTTCTCCTTGAAAAATTGGCACCAATTGTTTTATGCTTTTTCTGCCACCACCTCAGCTAAAATTTCATTCCTTTTCTGAAATTTGTTCATTTTTTTGCTATAGGAACGTGCAGGACAAAATGCTGGGGTAGATCCAATGAAGCTCTCTTCTCTGGAACACCAACTCTTTGATATCATGCGAGGCACAGAAAACTCCATGGACCACTACACTCGAAACTCATGTGAGTACATTTAACATACCTGGGTACATTATTTGTACTGTAGGCCTTGTTAAAATAATTGATGGTTGTCTGTTGAGTTGAATTTGTCTTCCCTGTCTTTGTGGCACAAACGATGTGGGAATAAAATTTGAATGAGAGGAAGATAAGATTTCAGCCTATTTGTGGTTGAGGTGTACATAAGTGAAGGGTGGTTTTGCAATGACTTCATTAGGGAATGTCTCTTCAGAACCACATTCACATGTATGAGGAGCATTCAAACTATCACGAAAAAGCGCTATTTCTTTTTCATGTGAATGCTAAAATTTCACTGATTATCATGATTTGAAACGTGACCAAACTCGCAGTTCTTCTTGCATTTTTTCTGAGACATTAAGATTATTTGCTCGGCGCTGTGTGAATGCTAACTGAAGAGAAACAATTGATCAAATTACATCCCACAATTCAGTGGGTGTGGGTAATGTAGACATCCGGCATTACCTCAATCTGCTGTTTATCTCCACATGGTTGTGCGTGAACCGTACGTATGTAAACCAAGCGAGTGCAGTTGGAAAAGTGCCTCCGGTTGGGTCACATTTCAGTCACAGACAGACCGGTTAGGTCACATTTCAGGCATACACACTTCGGCTCAAAAAAAATAAATACCGTGAAAGAATTTTGAATCACGATTCACTTTTCGCTAATTTTGCCTTGTGTGAACGTGCGTAATTTAGAAACTGGTTTTATTTAATCGCGATCCACTTTTCAATAATTTTCTGTGTGGAAACGCACCTACACATTTGTACATGTACATGTATTGTGTAGGTAACTCACACAAGAGATATTCCCTCATTGTGTCACCACAATTTGTCCACAAACCACCTTTGCCTTGTGACCTGGTGAGAAAGATAACAATAAAACTAGAAAAAAATATCATTGAATATCAACTAGAAAATGGGTGCACAAAATTAATTACCATTCTTGTAATATTATCAAGTGTGCATTACAACAAGGTATAGCTGCGTTTCCACTGGACTTATTTTGTTTAAAGTAACCGAGATGATGGTTACTTTGACCAAAATAAGTCCAGTGGAAACGGCCCAGTCAAATTTCTCTCGGTTACTTTAACCGAGTCCAATGGTTACTTTTACCGAGCAACCTCTGCCCAGTAAAAGTGACCAGCTAAGTTTAACTTAGCCGTAATCCAGTGGAAACGCACCACTCGGTTAAACGCGACTCGGTAAAAAACCACAGACGTAAGACGTAAGACGTACATGCACTGTGCACAGCGTCTGCTTCGTATTGCGCGCTAAATGTACACACGTGCATTGTGTATCCGGCTGACACTTGACATTCATGAGCCGTTATATTGCCAGCTCGGTTACTCTAACCATCGTCTCGGTTAAATTTGACCAACTCAAAAGTCCAAGTGGGAACGACGGTCAAATTTGACTATTAGAAATTTAACCATCGTCTCGGTTAAATTCTAGTCCAGTGGAAACGCGGTTTATCTTTAGTCAGATTTGCCATGAAATACGTGTACTGTAGCTGAATTAGCTGTACTATACATTATGTACAGTAGGTCTCTTATCTAATGACCTACATGTACATAGTAAGAAGAATACAATGGTTATACTTATAGGGTGTTTGTTATTGGTGGGAGGATATTAGATATGGTAGATTCTTTGTGTTTAATAGTCCAACAAGCATCAGTACTGTACTGTTGTCCATTGCTGTTGGACCTTGTGTTGTGTTGTTGCTGCTACTACTAGTAGTACTAGTACTACTGCAGACTACTGTACTAGCTAGCACTTGTACATGTACTTTGTAGCACTACTTTTCAAGCAACAATTACATGCACATGAACATGTACATGTGCATGTGCATGTACATGGGTATGCACATGTACATGTAATGTGTACATGTAGGCTATACATATATATAATTTTTAAGCCTCTGTTTTATTTTATATTGTGGTAACTGGTATGTGGCAGATAGTGGCAGCATTTGTTTTTCAAACAGACATACTGTACATGTACACGATGTACATGTGCACATGTACATTTCTAGCTACATGTACAGTATGTCTTGTATACATGTACACAGTACAGTATGTACATTGTACTGTACATGTACATGTTCATGTATGGCTCTCAACTGAAGTCTCTGTTCGACTGTTGTATTTTTTGTTGTGGCACGTGGCAGCTCTGGATGTGCTGACCTTGTAGGTTTACCGGTATGCTGCTGGTACATGATTGCAAAACCGGTACTCTATGATGTATGTATGTACAGTTGTGTACCGGTACATTGTACATGCAGGTTTACATGCACAGTACATGTTGTATACCGGTACATGTACGTGTACATACATGTAAATGTACACGTACCGGTACATGTGCAATGCACATTATGTACTGTACATGTACACGTACAGTACATGTACATACAGTACATGTACTGTAGAGAGTACATGTGCATACTAAAAAATTAGTAAAAAAAAGTTCTTCGTGAGAAATGTCGAAACCCACCAAACCTGAAACAGCGTTAACCAGCTAGACTGCTATTATTTCTGGTACATGTAGGGCTTGTAGGCCCTATATTGAATGTTTCATTTACCTAGATAGGACCATGCTAGGACATGCTGTTATGAGTTAATTGATTTGCCAGGAAATGGTGTTCATTGTCATTTAAAAAACCCATGTACATGCCACATGGTAAATTTAACAAAAGGCTTAAATAATACATGTACATGTACATGTATATTTGTTTGTTAATAATTCATGTACTGTTACATATAGTGTACTGTACATTAGCAAACACACACATGTATTGTGTTAGAATTGATTCTTTCAGGGAGTTCCTCTCGATGGAGGTGATGCTGTAAGTTTTTAAAAGACTTTTTCCTGTGCAATATATTTACAAATGAGATGTTTCCTTAAACGATTACTGATTTCCTTGAATTTCTGCATTGCATTGATATTAACGTGGTATGATATCCCATGCACAAAACCTGTACACAGTATACATTTTGCATACATGCATACATGCATACATGCACATGCTATTGACAATGAAATGCCTGTGCTGGTTACAAGTTCTGCTGGTACATTACTACACAGTAAGACTAAGAGTATACATTGTGTATCAAATGTATTAAAATACATGTACACTGTACATGTGGCATGTATACTGTACATGTACATGTGTACACGTGTACAATGCAACTTTAAGTGCACTCAGTAAAATAGACAGCCCAACATTTTGATTTGCTGATTCACATTCCTGTCTCAATTTTGAAATCAATACTAATGGAAAAGCTAGGAAATAAACCATGCAATGTAAACCTGCTTGATTTTTGTCATAAAAGTTGTTCTAAAGGATAACATTGTTTGTAATTTACAGTATTGTTTGGAAGTTTGGTAAACCCCTTACAAAATGTTGAAATATTATATGAAAATGACTGTAGTCCCACTCACTTGGTGCATGTGTCCTTGAGGGTGGCTCATGCAGGGAGACTAAAAAGCACAGACAGTACATACTCTCTGCCAGGCTTCTCAGTCAGAGCACGAGTGGTGCATTTTGGGATTTTAAAGAATGGTGCGATTTAGCAAAGCGTTCCCACACAGACCATGTGGTAAAAACACAATTTATACTTATATTATTATTAGTCTCACTAATAGTGGAGTCTTAATCATGATTCAAATCCCACTAATAACTGTGTCTATTGTATCCCCACACCAAAAAAGTGTTTTAATCGAGATTTGAATCGCTATAATGTAGTATCATTGTATCTAGTAATGACGTGCACGTGTAATAACATGTAATAGAGCAAGCTGCACTAAAGTTACCATGGCTGAGCAGAAAGTTTCTGTGATGACTTTTTGCCTTTAAGTTTTAAATTGTGGTCACAGAAACTTAACAGAAACATTAGTTTAACCTGCCTTTCCATCAGATTTGATGCACAGCTTTAGTATGTGTAGTTTTACCATAATACTGTACACAAGTCCAATGGGAACATGGCTTTTAGCAGTACGTTGCAAAGTGACTACGGTATGTTTTTGTACCCTTGCTTATGCTCTGTGTCTATCATGTCTACATGTATGTGAGTTTTAAGATGAATACAAATAATAAAAAGCTTAATTTATAAAAAATAAAGTATTCTGAGACACAAGCTTGCTGAGACACAAGCCTCAAGTCAAGGTTATACAGATGAGCTCTGACAGGTGAATTTACTGTACTTCATTGCCTCAATGACTTAAGTACTGTACATGTAGTTCCTATGCTGCTGTAATATTGGTGCATAAGTGCAGATTATTCAGGCAAAAAAAAAAAAGAGGTTTGCTTCCGGTTATCCGACTGACCCTATTTCTAGCCTGCGACCCTGAATTATTTATCGGGAAACGATGATGATAACAAATTCAATGTGTAATTTTATCGTATTAAGGTTTGACCACGTGCAAATGCCTCCATATGATTGTACACAAAAGAATTTGGCCTTAAATGTTTATTGCACTCAAGTAAGAATACATGAAAACAAATTTGAATCGTGGAAACAAATACATGTACGCGGTAGATAACTGCAGAAACTGCCCAAAATGTGAATCACATGTCAAATTTGTTAAGATTTGATACATTATGTATTAAAATATTTCTTTTACACACATTGTATGTTACTTAAAATACTGTTACTTTTACAGAGGTACGTGTATGTACACTAGTGTACGTACATGTACAATGTACCTGAACATGTAATCATAATTATATGCACCAGTAGCGTACTGTACATGTACTATACAGTGTACCGTACATCAGTACATGTACATGCATGTTACTTACAGTACCGTATATTGTATGTGTTATGGAATTGGTTCTATCAGAGGTAGCATTTGACCTCCTGCCCAGTAACCAGGTGCTATCTCATTTGTTTACCATTATTATGATAATACATGTACATGTACTGTACATGGCTGTGCAGTGTGCTGCTGGCTAGGGTGATTTCACATACATTATTTTTTTGTTAAATAAGTAAGCGCTTATCAGTATTTTGTGCATGTATTATACATGTACAGTACATTTATTTTCAGGCAGTCATATTATATTTATAAATTATGTCTTTAAACACATTCACAAACTACAATGTACACATTATGTACACCTGTGTATTTGTACGTGTGCATATTCTCATGCTTGTAATGTTATACAGTGAGTACTGTATCTATTCACTTTGAAAGAAAGAAAGGCCTCTTCTTCAATTTCTTAAAGGAATTTAGTAGGGATTTGATTATATGTGTACATGTACATGTTGTAACATGTACATACAGATAAAGATAGATTTTGTTGAATTTTTAAGCTGTCTGGTAAAGGATAAGTTTCAAATTATCAGCAATGAATGCATTAAATCTTGTGTAAGGTCCATAGTGCAAGGTCTGTAACACCCTTTTGGGCTACCTGGACATGCTAATACATGTAAATTGTATTGTATGGTAAATATTGTGTAGAAAGTAGACAGTGTTGGCACACACAGACACACTGCACAGTACATGTTATGAATAAAGAAATATGTATTTCTGGCATTGTACATGTACATGTACATGTATAGTACCATGACATAAATTACATATTTTAATATTCTTGTGAGCTTACCCACCAGTAGGATTTGTATCTGCACTGGCCATTACTGTGTACAATGGCTGACTATATAATGAGTACTTTGTGTAAACATACATGTACTGTACAAGTACGTGTATACCAAGCCATGGATGTTGGGGCAGTCTGCAATCAATACCTACGTACGTTATGCTGTAATTACCGGCCCAGAATTAGCCCTTGATGAAAGGCTTGCCATTGACGTCATCTTGTGGTGAAGGAAAAGATAATTACACTGTACAAGCTCTTGTCTAAGGGGTGTCCCAGTCATCTCCATAATTTTGGATCTTGAATGAATAATGAACACAGGTACAAATATTACAAATCTTGTAATATCAATGTACAGTCATGACAGTAGTGATGTACATGTACATGTGTACAGGTGTATATAAGCGCGTACATATATCTACACTGTACAGTGTACATGAATGTACCAGGCATAGATTTCTTGGAAATTTTTTATACATTATTAATGTGAGTTATATGTATGTACCGTATTATACAGTATGTGTGTATTAATTTCATGAACTTGTACATGTGTTTAGCTGTACTACATGTACTTGTACCAATGTACATGTACACGTACTGTACGTGTACATGTACCAGTAGGTGTACATATATGCCCTTGAAGAAATTTATGTTAATATAGGCCTTATTGCATAAATTATTACTTAGAAATACATGGTTGATGGACTTTTTATTGGAAAGAAATTGAAGCTTTTCCACTTTTTTTTCTATGGGAACAATACACGTCCTTGCAATTTTGTGCAGTTCATATAATAAGGAATTCACGCATTGATTTAAAAAAAATCAATGTGTACATTTGTACATGTCCTGGCAGCAACCAGCATGTACATGTACAGGGTACCGGTACATGTATGTATCACAATTGTAGAGTGGTGATGAAATTATAGATTCCAAACGTGAATTGCATTTTGGGATAGGAAAATTAGGATGATACTGTACATGTAATGTACACGTTCATTACAGTACATGCAGTGTATTTTTTTCCTATGAGAGGAGCACAAGATTAGAAGCATGAGAGGCAATTGCCTAGAGCTTTAGCCACAGAGTTCAAGGGCTTCAGGTCATCTGTTCCATAATGGTAATCTATCAGAACATGCATCTCCATTGCTCATTATGCAAAGCATGCCCCCTTGCATGCTGTTTAATCAGTCCAGCATGTAATGTTCATTAGCCTTCGTTTAAGCAGCAAGGTATTGGAACCATAGATTTGTATTAGTCCACAGAATCTCAGCAGCTGGAGATATAATTAGGTTGGTCAGCAGTGGTAACACTAACAGGCATGCATGTACGTACATGTACATACATGTACCTACATTGTACATGTACATTTTTACTGTACAAACATGTACTTGTGTATGTGTACATTGTACATTGTATGTACGGTACTGTACACATGTACATGTACATGTGTACTGTGTACAGTACACTTGTGCAGTATTACATGTACTGTACAATGTACATGTACATGTACATGTACATGTACATGTAGTGTATAATATGTGTGTACGTGTATGTACGTCTACACTCTACACTGTACTGCACATGTACTGGTGCAAACATGTTTGTCTTGCATAAAATGTGCCTAGAAGCCTTTTAAAATTAATTTGAACTTTGTAAATAAATTAAGAGCTTAAAATTCACGTTGAACATACATGTACACTCTGTATACGTACATGTACATGTACATAATTGTATATACATGTACATGTGTAGACATTGGGCATGTTGTTTAAAAACTTGCATAAGAAACAAATGATTATTGCACAATGATAAACATGCAAATATGTAATATATTTTCACATGAACATGTACAGTTCATGGCTGCTGTCTATTTTCCAGAATCATGCATAGAGGCAGCACAGCTGGTACACTAGCCGTTCAGTAGTGATTAGCATTTAGTTGCTAGGGAAATCCAATTGCGTAGATGCAGGCCTGTGCATAATTCACCTTTGCATCTCATACTTACCACGTACAATGTACTGCATGTACACATACATGTACTTGTATGTGTATGTGTAGCAATGCTCAAGGTGTTTGTGATTTGTTCACACACTTGATCATTCGCAACATTCAACATTGATTGAATTTGAAAAAAAAAAAAAATGGCTGTCTATGGGGATGTTTATATTTATAAATGGTTTTCAGAATTTTTTGTTTTGAAGTTAATATCTGCCATAATGCTTTTTTTTATAACAAAGTGGCACATTGAATAGTTCGCCACCAAAGCAAATTTTGTCTTCTAATGAGTATACATAATGAGTATACACTGACTTATGAGGATACACTGACATTTTAGATGAAAATCCATAAACACATGGAAGGAGTATTCCAATATACCACCCACAGTGTGTTGATTGCATATCTGTAAGATGCGCATTGTGTTTATAATGAACATGTATTGTGTAAACAGTAAGCATAGGGTAATGAATTGCAGAATTTGATTGTACATGTGAAGGCGAATGAACTCTTGAGAATATTGAGTACAGTATTATGTTCCTCTTCTCCTTTGTGTGTAGATGGGCTCCTCGATGATGGTCGCCATGATCAGATTGTCCCTTCCCTCAGCTCACCTGGCCATATTTCACCGAGGTCCAACCCTGACTATGGCATTGAGAGATTCTCCAGAAAAGTATTTGTCGGAGGCCTGCCGCCTGATATTGATGAAGGTGGGTTGTGCAGCAAGTTGGAATTGAAAGACAATTACAAATTTCCTGCAGTTGTGACCTGCTTGTGTCCTGTGTGTTTCTTGCAGCTTAATTCAAAAGATTGATAGTCTAAAACCATGTTTCCACTGGACTTGAATGGGACATTTAATATAGACGATGGTTAAATTTCAAATGGGTAAATCTTACCACTGTTCCCACTTAGATTTTTTGAGCTGGGAAATTTAACCGAGACAGTGGTTAAGTTACCAGGAACTGAGTTGGCAATATAATGGCTCACAAGAGAACTGTTTGGAACTTTCAGGTTACACAACGCCCACAAAATAAAACCCACTGCTACAGAGGAGTGGGATTATAGTGGTGTTGAGTATTCAGAAGACATGCACGAGGCATGTGTGTTGTTTTGATTCTGAAATGTGACCTGATCTTGTTTTTTTTTATGAGTGGTGTTTTACTGAGTTGCACGTTTCCACTGGACTAGACTTTTTCCCCTTAGTTTATTTGACTCCACTGGATTAATTGACTCAGTAAAGTGAAAGTTACCTGGTCGCTTTTCCTGGGCTGAAGTTTGCTGGTAAAAGTAACCATTGATGGGTTGAATTAACCAAGAGTGAAGTTTACTGGGCTGTTTCCACTTTAAATTGAAATAGGAAAAGTAACATCATCTCCGTGAGTTCTACCTACATAAGTCCATTTGAAACATGGCTGTTTCATCTCTTAGAGTATCTTACTCGGTGCCAAGCCACATTTAAAAATAAGAAGAATCATTTTTCAAAAACAAATCAGTGGTTTTAACTATTAAGATAATAAATAAATTTAGATTCAGATTTTGAAACTACAGAACAATGGCAAGAAATATAAGACAATATACAAAGTACAAAAAATACATCCACAAGAACACTCTTGCATTTTCAAGACATCCCAGACAAAGTTAGAGATATTAGCATTGCCCTTTCTACAACTAGAGTCCTGATCACAAACTCTGACTGCATGCATTTGAAGGAGGCTTCATAATTAATTTGTTGGGTCTGGGTCTGTATTAGAAGGTCATCTTATATCAGATAATGTTATGCATAGCTTGAAAGGAATTCTACAAGGACTAGTATACATGTCACCCCTCATCAAAGCAAAGATTGTCTGACAATGCTGATATGTTGAATACTGTGCACATTATGTGCAACACTTGTACAGTGCATCATTCAATTTCATTCATCAAATGAGATTTGAAGGTTTGCATGGTGAGGATAGTAGGATAATTAGGTTTGCGGTGAGTGTGACACCATGTAAATTCTCTTTTGTGAGTAAGTGTGGTTCTGAAAAGAACCGGAGGAACTCGACGTTTCGAACAGTGTACAGTGAAGACAAACAGAGTACACTGTTCGAAACGTCGAGTTCCTCCGGTTCTTTTCAGAACCACACTTACTCACAAAAGAGAATTTACATGGTGTCACCGCGAACCTAATTTCTTTCATACATGTATGTTAATACATGTGCAGGAGTTGTGTAGTCCTGTAATGATGTACGCAGTCGCCCATGTACATGGCTAATTATATGCTTTTACTGTTCCTAGTGACTTCATAGTGAAACTGTACTTAAAATACTGATACACGGTACATGTACATGTACATACTGTACTACATTGAATCCTTACATTATGTACGGTATAATTATTGTAAATTTGTAATGGCTATTGTACAGTGTTGTGCATACCTACATGTATAGTACAAACATGTACATTTATCAGTTTTTAATGTAGTAGTAAAGAGCAAAATTGTGTTTAAATTTTTTATATGAATGTACATTCATTGTTCACTTGTTTCATTTTTGTTTACAGAGGAGATCACTGCCAGTTTTAGGCGATTCGGAAGTCTAGTAGTTGACTGGCCTCACAAGGCAGAAAGCAAATCTTATTTTCCACCCAAAGGTAAAACATAAAGCATTGTGAATCGGCTTGGATTTCCTTACATACAGTATATGTACAGAAGCTATCCTATTTCTCACTCTTTATTTGGTCGTCTCTGGCTCGGACCTTTGTCCATGTTTGAGTCATGTCTCCAAGTGGTATTAAATAACATTGAACTAAAGGTGCTCCTACATTGATAAACCTCCTTTTCCTGTGTCCTTTTTGGTTCTCATTAAGTAAAAAGGATGCATGACCATATAAGGATGTCAAAGTTCCAGTCTGGAAAGTTGTGAGATGCATCAGTTATATCACACTTGCATACAAATGGGTAACCTCACTAGACTTTATCATGATTGATAGCCTAGTACATGTACTGTAGGTCTTGCAATACTAAGAAACCTCCCAAGATGCTTCCTTGTAGCAAACCTGTGTATCTGTTTGCATGCTTGAAGGGATTGCCTTCAACCAAGATAGCCTACATTGTAAATGCGTACATTAAGGCAACACTCTGCACATATTTGTGTGTGACATGTACATGCATCGATGACCTTTTTAGGATGCAGTTAAAGTGATTAGGGTGGAGGCAGAAATCTCCTAACCACTAATGGTTAAGCAGATATGTTTTCTTGGAGTTTTCTAAATGGGTACATGAAGGCAACACTCTGCACATATTTGTGTGTGACATGTACATGCATCAATGGCCTTTTTAGGATGCAGTTTTCTTGGAGTTTTCTAAGAAGAGAAGGAAGCAAGCTCAGGCATTGCAATTGTGTTCTGTCAACTCACCTAACTAATGTTTTAATTCTGTATTGTTTTCAATGATCACATCTTGTTGACAAGTAATAGAAAGAGGAGCTGCAAAAAGTGGTGATGCCGGAGGGACTCTAGTTTCTCTTTACCTGAAAGCTGTCACTGTCATGTTTTTACCAATCACCACACATATACGTCTTTTTTGCAGATATATTTTTTATGTGTGCTTTCCTTTCAAGGCTGTTATCCGTTTGAAATGTCTTTCCTCCAGGTTATGCATTCCTCCTGTTTCAAGATGAGAGGTCTGTACAGGCATTGATTGAGGCGTGCATTAAGGAGGAAGACAAGTTATACCTCTGTGTCTCAAGTCCAACCATCAAAGACAAACCCGTAAGTTTCTAATGCAAACTACATGATATGAGTTGATTTTGGCAAGAGCACATTGAAGGTGTGGGTTGGTTTAGTGCTTTACAAATTTACACTGCTATCATCAGCCAAACCATTTTTATTTGATGAGGGAATTTGTCCGCATTTTGCAATAACTGGAATTATATGCCCACTCAGCTGGTGCAGTTCACAGCTGATTGCCCCACAGCTAATCTCCAGTGTGCGCCATTCTATCCCTCATGTATATTTTATGACTGCCAACACCCTGGATATGCATAGACACAAGCCATGCAGGCTCGGTAGGAGGTTGAAGTAGCAGGTTATTTGTCATGCTGCATATGGTGCCGTTGAGATGAGATTCCTGACCAAATCAGTCTTGGCCTAAGCTCCTGAGAGATTGTTGACCTGTGCAGTATTCTTAGCCATCTGTGTGATTCATACAAAATGGCCCACATCAGTCTCCCTTGAAGGAAACACTAGTCTAAAGCAAAGAGCCTGCCCGGCCTAATGCACAGCTTCTTGTAGGGATGAATGATAATTCAAAAAGGATATTCCCTGTGAGAGAGTATGCCTCACCATTTATTTTTATTCCCAAGTTATTGGATGATTTTATCATGTTCTAAATTTACAGCACAGATGAATGACTTACAGTATTTGGAATAAAATGTACTGCATGTACCTTACATGTACTGTACTTGCAATAAATTTTATGTCAGTCAGTCACATTATAAAGCAAATTGTGTTGTTTTGTACTGTGTTTAAAACTTGTAATTTATGACTTCAGGTACATGTATATTTAAACAATATATCCCTTGTGACATTTAGTTGGCAGTGGCTTTTCCTTATACAGCACCAAATTTGAACACTACAAAAATCAATGAAACATTCAGTCAAATAATTTTGGTGACTATTTGGTTACTTGTAAAAAGGGGCTTTAAAAGTTAGCAATGTATCTATACGTTTAGATTGATAATACTGTTACTATTACTATTATACCGCCCTGTAGGAGCAACTGATTCATCTATTTTGCTTGCTCCATTTCATCCCTGCTTGCACAGGTCCAAATACGTCCTTGGAACCTTGCCGACAGTGATTTTGTACTAGATGGTTCACAACCATTGGACCCAAGAAAGACCATTTTTGTTGGAGGAGTCCCAAGACCTCTCAGAGCAAGTACGTTGGTGCTAAAGCAGCTTGGAATACAGATATTGATAAATATACATAGACCTACAAATCATGTACTTGCACAACTTGCAAACAAGCATTCAAAGAGCCCCCCCCCCCCTGAGTCTAGTTTGGATTGCTTAATTGTAAGCCTTACAGTGGCCAGTTAAGGGTGTATTACTGTGCTCTTGGCTACATGGCCCGGATGTTTTAAAGAAAGACTTGGGTCCACTTTAAACAAAGTACGCCAAGCCAAGCAATCACATTGACGGTGCAACAAAGTGGACATGGCTATGTGTGGAAGTCATAGGAAATCAATTACCCATTTCCTTCCTCAATCCACCTGATACAGCTGTGGTCTTCCCTTGTTGGCCTGAGTCATTTGGCAATTTGGACTCAAGGTGCCCGTTCACATCTGCATTCCATAATGCAATTTTACCCTGTCCCTTTCTTTGACTAACTCAGGTGTTGTTTACCCCAACCTCCTTGCCCATCTCACCCTCAAACAAAACAAAATAGAACAAAATGAAACAATTCTCCCAGAGTAGTTGTTAGGATTGTGATACATTATCTTAGTTTCATCTGTCCCATTTACTGCCTCTGTCCTCATTCTTCCCTTCCCTTACCATCTATGGTCTTATAAAATGAAAAAAGGTGCTAAAATCTGACCCATTTTGTGGTTACTCCTATAAAATAGTGGATGTTTATTTCAGATTGAAACACTATTTGAGAAACATGTATTATGTACCGTATGTAGTACTGTACGTTGATGTTTCACTGAAGCACTTACGCATCTAAGTTCCATATTGATGAAGAGAATCTCTCAGCAATAAACCTGTGTCAGTGGTTAAAGAAGAATACCAAATATTCCAAACAGTGGCTTTAAGAATTAAGGTTTTAAAGGCCCTATACAACATTGGTAAATGTCAGAAGATTGCCATAGTTTGTGTGTTAAACCATTAAACATTCCAAAAAAAGAAAGTAGAAAAATGAAAACAAAAAAACCATCACGATTTACACACCGTTCTGTAGTGTAAAAAATAGTTTTTTACTCGCGAGTAATAGACCTATTTGTCGATGCTTGAAATACAGCATCCCAGACCGTAAGATTTCAACATGAGAATTCTATCATGACCATCTACCAGGGTACAAATTGTGTTAGGGGGAAATCTGTGATTCCGTGGACATCAATGTTTTCCGATCTTCCCAATGTTGTATTGGGGTTTTAATTCACGCAAATCGTATCATTTGCCTCTCATGAATTGAAGTTGAACAGTATACACATAATTATGTCTTGCTGCACTTCCACCTTCACCTACTGTCTGCACTTTGTATTCTATCTCCTCCTCATTTCCATGTGATTGTTTTTCTTCCATCCAGTTGAGCTAGCCATGATTATGGATCGTCTGTATGGTGGCGTCTGTTATGCCGGCATTGACACCGATCCAGAGTTGAAATATCCTAAGGGCGCTGGCCGTGTGGCTTTCTCCAATCAACAAAGTTACATTGCTGCAATAAGTGCTCGCTTCGTGCAGCTACAGCATGGGGATATTGACAAGCGGGTAAGTATATGCACTTAAGCAGGTTTTTGTTTAAGCCCTCAAATTAGAATTCTAATTTTGGTAATCATTCCGCATTTTTCTACTTCTACTATAAAACGGAAACCTGACCAATAGCCATCTTGCTCCATTTTTCTGCATTTTCCAGCAAAAATACTTGTCTCGTTTTTCAGCCAGGTTTGGAATTGCCTTCATTACGCTTTTTTTTTCCCCCTCCGATATTTCAACACTAGAACCCTAGTATTCCATAGAAAAAGCATCTGGGATAAGTTTGAATGGATGTTGAGTTACATGTATATGAGGTTTTATTGGGGCCAGGACCCTCACGTCCTCTGCAGCAGCACTCTATTTTGACAAGAGGAAATTCTAGTCACATTTATGTAAATGATAAAAGCAAATGGTAAGCCTGGCAGCCTGTCAGCTAGCACTAATCATATATGCACTTTTTTTCTACATCCACTAGTGATATTGGCTTTTTTTTAAAATGCACCATATGGGTTGTTAATGTTTATTCCTAGCAAGCACATATATTGTACAGCACCACCGCCCACGCAATATCAGCCATATGCAATCCATTTCACATAGCGCGCACACACACACACACCCATTATGCACAGTGAAATAGAAGCCTCACAATTTTGTCGCGTTTCATGACATTTTTGCATTATTAGTGCCATAACACTAACTGTCAGTGTCATTTGGTAAAACAAATTATATGCATGCAATTTCAGTTACCTTCATTGCATTTTCATTTTATTTTTAATAGTGTGTTTCTGAAAAGGATGAATTTTAAATCTAAATTTTTAATTTGTAAAACATTAATTTGAAGAATACAAAGGGTGATCCTGGTGGTTTTTTTAAAGCATTATCTCTAATTGCCATATCAAGCCAAGATATGTACATCCTAGGTAATGTATTTGGCCTAGCTCTCTCAGACCTCAGTCTTTGCGATCAATACTTGATGTCCCTGCAGGATGTACCGTATGGTATGGCATTTACACATGTAGGTTCTCCCCACCTGCTTGTTTATTAAAAAAAAAATTGCACAGATGTTGCAGAGGCTATTGATTACTTACACATATTTCAACTACTATTTGGACATCAGTTTTCCAAAATATATAACCACCATTTTGTTTCAATTTTTTTCCCGCGTTTTTGGGTTATATTTTCAATTCTTGATAACAGTTGAAATGTGGTGGGTTTTTATTATTATCATTTTTTGAAATTGTGAGTTTAGTCCATCTGCTTTAGCATTAGCACTACCTCAAAAGTCCTCTTATCTTCAAAATAGCACAACTGTTTGACTGCTGGTGTTTTAGGGCCTTGTCCTTCTGTGTTAATGAATTACAGTATGTAGATCAGTTTGTGAATGGAATGCACTGCAGCGTGAGAGCTATAGAACCCATGATTACACATACATTATACCAGAGCAATATAGCTTCATCTAATTGTCCATTCAAAGCATGAGCAAACCTCTATGTATCAAAACAATTTGTGAGATTGAGAGGACAAGTTGCACAAAGGGCAGAATAGAACCAAATGAAACCTCAATATGCTTTTAAAAAAAGAAGAATACAATTAAACTCCCGAGACAGTTACAGAGCAGAATATCACCAAACTTAAAGCCATTAAAGGGACTAGCTTTCTTTCCGTCGTAATGACGCTGTACACATGAATGCTTAACACAATAAAAACTGTGAATAGGATTCATGTGATTGACGAAAGGTTTCTGGTAGCTTAGGAGACTCAAGAAAGAGTTGGACACTTAGTGAGAAATACTCTCCTGACGACGGGTAGAGTACACACTACCCGAAATGTTGATTACTGGCTCATTTCTGAGCCACACTTCTTGAAAGAGAAGAGAAACATGGTGGCACTGCAAGTCTTCCACTTAGTATTTCCACCATGCAAACCTTCAAGTCTTATCTGAGAAATACTTGACTTGACTCATGATTCATTGCATTTGTTTGTCTTGTAGGTTGAGGTGAAGCCATACGTTCTTGATGACCAGATGTGCGATGAGTGCCAGGGCGTTCGGTGTGGTGGAAAGTTTGCCCCTTTCTTCTGTGCCAACGTCACTTGCCTCCAATACTACTGTGACTTCTGCTGGGCTGCCATTCATGCTCGTCCCGGCCGTGAGTTTCACAAACCCCTCGTGAAGGAAGGGGGCGACAGACCCAGGTCAGTTCCTTTCCGCTGGTAAGTGGATCGTCCCCTATTGTATTCTGAGGGTCAGCAGTGGACAACATCAGCTCTTGTCAGCAGCATCCAGTATTGAAACTTGGACTCGGTGGTAGTTTTGGTCTATACAACTGTGGACGTGTTTTTGTGTGTTGTGGTGGAAATGTGTCTAAACCTGTAATTATTTCAAATAAACTATTTTTGTAATGTTATATTGTATTAGTTTGATTTCCGATTCAGACAAATTTCCCCTATGAGCACAAATTCAGCACTTTGAGATACGAGATGAGAAGCATTGTTCTATAAGGCTAGAAAAGGGGAAAATTGATGGGTATGGGATGTGCCAGTTAGGTCCCACCCAAGTTATTTAAGTTACAGTGTTACGGAAGGTATACCGGTAATGAATGCAATATGTCCCACTTCAATTTTACCCTCTGTATAGGAACTAGGGATGCATTTCACTTAATGTTTTGGCTGCAATCATTGCCATTGTCTTTAGAACTCCCAGACAGCATATCCCTTGGTGTGATGGTACATTTAATTGATCACTACATTGAAATAAACTCCTTGTTTAGTGAATGTTCTGGGCATTAGCAATGATGTTAGTGAAATACACCCCTTGTCCTCTGGTGTGTCACTTAAAAATGTCCCACACTGTGTTGTTGCTTTTGGATAAACTTAAATGCGTGAGACAAAATGACCACGTCACGTTGTAATTGCTTGCAATTTGAAACTTATCCAGTCCTTTAGCTTTAGATATATAAACATAATGCCAATTACATGTATGTGTGCTAATATTCCACATATTATATTGCTCATGATTGAGCTTTTTCCTCCTTACATATTCGTATACCCACAGTTCCAACTTTGCCTTTCTAATAACAAATCCACTCATCTTGCTTTAAGGATCGGAATAGATACACATCTACATCATCCTAGTGGCTTACAGTGTATCCTAAGTTAGAAAGTTTGCCAGACTTTATAAACTTTTCTGAACCAAAATAGATATGTTCCGTTATTGATAGTGACTCAGACAGTGATGAGTAGACTTTATATTATAAAGACAAATTGTGCCTGCTAGTCAAATCCAAAACGGAAGAGTCTAATTTAGGTGAGCCATTTCACAAGTCTGTGCTGTAACCTTTATGCACGTTTTGATACTCTTTCAGCGTACATGCGTTATATCTGTTTATCTTTGTATTGCCAAACTGGTAAAAATAGTGCTGTCAATGACAATAATGGGGTAGGCCCAGTATGTAGGCAGTCAGACTTCATGAACACTGTAAGCATGAATGTTGTAGTGCAGGTACTGTAGGATAAATACATGTACAAGTAAGTCATATATAGACATTATGGCTGTTACATGCTGTGTTCAACATCCCCAGTTTCTTAAAAATGAAAAGAGGAGAAAAATAAAGAAAAAAAACCACCAACTGTTAACCACCCCCCTAAAAATACAACAAAAACAACCCAAGACAGGGGCATTGTACTATTCTTCACCAGGTTTTCTATTCTACCAGACATGTAACATTTCAAGCACCAAAGCATACTTGTGCAATGACAGATTTGGACTCCCTAAGTAACATGCATATGTTATGCATTCTGTGTCTATATGATGTGTGCTTTGTAATAACAGCCAGAATGTGCACAAAATCATCAGAACTGTACTAGATTTTTACATTTGTAGAGTTTCTAGTTTAATCTTCCACTTTTTCAAATTTTTATTGTTGAAATTCGTGTGCGGTTGTTGTACATGTTGAGTACTAGAGCGGTTTATAAGCTGAAAATATAAATGCTGGTGGTACAAAGTATTACAAGTGCTAATATACATGTAAATCAACATGGCATGTGTGAACTTTATATTACATATTATTTTTTAGATGAGCAAACGGGTCATTCATACACTTTTATACAAAGCTGTTTTTTTCTTCCTTTTTCCTTTTTTTTTTTTTTCAAATGGGAAACTGAGTCTGTCTCGGACAATCCCAAATGTGTCAAATTAAAACATGTGCAATGTTTTCTCATAATGTTTGTGTTGCTGCAGTCCAGGACAAAAAAATGATGTAGCAGTCACTTCAACATGCATCATCATGTACGTGTATATGTGACACTGAAATAGCCACCATTTTGTTTCAATTTTTTCCCCCGTTTTTGGGTAATATTTTCAATTCTTGATAACAGTTGAAATGTGATGGGTTTTTTTTTTATATTTTTTTTTTATTATTTCAAAGTGAACTCTTATTTTGGATGCAGAGTCCAATAGTTTACATGTGATTATGTTGTTGGCCAGTTTCTGATAGGATTTTCACAGGACCCAATACATGTAACACAATACTGTGTTGACCCTTTATTTTTGTCCATATTTGTCCATTTATTTTTTTGTTATTTTTTTTATTGCTGCAGAGATGAATATTATTAGTGTAAGCACTGTATTCTGCTTGCAGGTACGTATGTATTCCCTGAGTGTACGTATTGTGAAACCAGTTTGGCATGATAACGACAAAATGAATTGATGGAGAATGTGTAGTCCAGTTGATTGGCTCAGTAGATGGATGTGTTGGCTCTGTTCAATTTAAAATGACACTTTAATAACCAGATAAAAAGTAAGGAGGTACACTTCATCCAACAAAAAAGAGACAATTTTCATGTAACCAATAACTTATTAAAATGATAGAATTTTACTCAAATCACAGTACAGTATTTGTGAAAAAGTCACCTGTGTTTTGAATTCACCAAGTATATATTGCTCATTTACTAGATATATTTCTCATTAACTTAAACAAAAATTGCTTTTACAGATATTTCCATGTTTTAGTATGTAGTTTTCCCCCCTTGTAACGTACTTGATTATGATATTATTCCTGTCCTATTGTTGTTAAAGGGATAAATAGCTTCATTAGATGGTGTATTGTGGATGTTTCAAAGCAGAGATTTGGATGCATTCTTGTTGTATTAAGTCAGTTGGCATAATATCCTTGTCTTAAATATTGGCTTTGAAAGGCACTTGCCTTGTATTTCTAGAGTTTTTGAACTTTACAAAAAGCTTTGAAATCTAGCATTTATCCATACAAATGTTTCCATTTGTAATTATTTATGAAAAAAATTCTTGAAGACTGGATTGACCTAGGGAAGAGTTGAAGTGCATGTGTGACTGTAAAAAATATTGCGGGGAAACTTTTTAGATTTTTTGCTTTTATATCTATTCTTAGAAGCATTTTTAAAAAAGAATGAGAAAAAAAAGAGCTTTATAAAATTCGTATTGAGAAGTTGATATTCATTTGGCCCATTTCATATTTTGGGTGCGGTATTTTTTACTGAGGATTGATAGAAACAAAATGCCACTGATGCCATTTTCACTCCAGAATTTTTTATAAAATAATAATTTTCATATTTACTGGTAATTATTCCTTCTGTGAAATCATTTACGTGCCTGGTGGATAGTCAGGCAGTGCTGTTTGCACAGTTGTGCTCATTTTTTTGGTAAAGGTCAATGACCCCAAGGCCGAATATCATTTGGTTTCATTCGTGTACCTGAAATTTAATAGTATGTATTATAATTATTTATGAATTTTTGGCAATTGGACTAATTCAGAATAACTTGGTAATTTTATTTTTCTTTGTTATTATTATTATTATTAATATTATAAATACTCCTCACTTTGTACACATGATACTTGTGTAGACCATAATTTGCAGAACTTGTAGGATTTTGAATGACCTAACTGCTAGCTAATGATTGACATCTATGATATGATATTGTGTTTGGATAGGTTTGTAACTTGAGCCACTCTGGGACTGTATTCCATTTTTATACCCTTTTTTTTTACCCTGATTGTTTTTTATTCCGCGCCAATCTGGACATTTTTCCTTCAAGTTTTTGATCTTGAATTTGTTTTCCCACAGGAATGTTGTACTGGGATGTTGTACTTGTACCTAGTCAGTCTTGGTAGTTAAATGGTGCTACATTGTATATTAACAAAAGAGGATGTGCTTTTGTGTGGAGAATTAGATACGAATTAGTTAATCAAGGACTCAGAACTTTGTTTATTTGGGGTCCAGAACAGGGCTATTTTTTAAAATTGTTCATTTTTTCAGTGCAATATTTAATTGATTTTTTTTGGTAATCTGTATTCAATGCATGATGGTTTCGTAGAATAACAGATTGGAGCACAACCTATCTGACTTTTATTTTTTTAATTTTTCGTATGAAAATTTCAAACCAGAATTGAAAACTAGATGTTTATTGATCCTCTTTTCCATGTAGTTGAATCAGTACCTCAGCTCTTATGTATGCAGTTACATCTATCATCCCATGATGTATTGTTTGAAGACAAAATAGTTTATTTTTCTGTTCAATTTCTAACTTAATTTATTAAGCCTGTACAATCCTATTTAAGTGAAACGAATAATTTCTCTCTAAGAGGCAGGCACATTTGATTTGTATTTATTTATTTGCTGTTTGAAATTCTTGTAATGAATTGATAAATTACATGACCTCATTATCTGCATGCCCTACATATACATAGATTGGTTTGGAAAGTTCTGATATGTTGTCTTCTGCGAGAGGTTTACACCCAACCAATGGCCCTGTATCCATTCAATTAGTTGGAAATGTACTTACTCTTAACCTTTGACCTTCTGTCTGCCCCCCCATCTGTTTACTGGTTGGAGTGATCATAGGATTAATTTACAGTCAAGTAAATAGCTTCAGTTTCTTTATGTTTCGTCATTGTACAAAGACATACATGTATGCATAATCCACATGCTGCTAGACTCCCTTTGTTTTCTCGTTCAAGTTAGCACATTTTAAATCCTGCAACTCATTGTGTGCTTTTTTTAGGCTGGGCGAGGGGGGTGAGGCATAAGGGTTGTTAATTGCCCAAATATTCGTATTGTATATTGCTAAGGTAGACTAACATTTGAGATCTATATGTGTGCACCAACACTCAGCAAACCCACCACCGGTGCAGGTGCGGTTGCCTCTGATCATTGGACACGCTAATCACATTCTCCTCAAAATTATTGGAGTAGAAAAAGGGAGAATTCTGTAGATGGTGTTGAAATGGGAAACTATTTTAGGAGTTAAGTAGACAGTTTGTTTCTGCATTCTACAAAGTAATGACCATAACTGAAGTGAAATTGCATAACGGCCACTTAGCATTCCCTCCTCTTTGTCCCACTGCTTATGCACTCCAAAGGTTCAAAGGTCAGAGTTGTTTACAATGTCTTTGGAGAACCTTTTAACATCACACGCTAACAGTGTGCACAATGTATTTAAGACAGATATTTTATGGATCTCATGTTTGTGATCTTGCAAATGCTTCAGTGTTTGTGCCGGTTATAGGTAAAGTAATTGAAGTTAAGATTGCATGAGATATTAATTTATTCCCTGACAAAAAAAACACCAAGATGTGCGTAATTATTTCTCAGATAGGTGGTATTTTATAATGCAATGCAAACATGCTTTGCCTTAGAGCTATTTATACAATCCGAAGTTTGATTTTTTCTTTGAATGTGTTGTTTTTATGGTTTGGATGAAATAAGATGTTTCAATGAAATTGATTATATTTTGAGGTGTTTCTTTAACTGATCGTTGTTATATGAAATAGAAATAAGCAATGTATGTTTTTGATGACCACAGAGCTTGCCGCATCAGAGATGTAGCACCACTGTTTGATTTGTATGCTATCAATTTTGTAGTAGTGTTATTATCAATTGAAGAATCAGATTTGTCCAATTGCACTTGATTCACATGTTTGGTTTGAAATTTCCTGTTTTAATTATTTATGATAAAACTATAGTTATCCAAATTTGTAAGGGACTGAAATGATTGTGAACTTGAAATTAGATTTGGGTGTCCAGGTTGAGATGTCTAATGGCCAATTGGAAAAGGTAATGGAAAAAACTTTGAAATTATTTAACACCATTTCAACATGTTTGTACTTTTGCTTTTAAAACATTTGATTGCAGTTTTTTTTTTAGAAGTGTTGTAATTTTTGGAAAGAAAAAGATGTAGTAATTTGTAAACTTTATAAGTCCATTTTGATCATTGTTATTCCCTTTGAAGAATTTTGCCACTGCATGCGCTATCCTAGCATCTTTTTGGAAGTAGTTTTTTTAGAAGCCGTTTTTGAGTTCATCAATGCCACAATTTTTTAATGCCAGCCATGAAGATAATCCCCATTTTATATGAAAGGAAAGGGCTCTTGAAAACCACCCATTCTTTACATGAACTTCATACCAAAGTTTCTATGTTTTATGGCAGACATGTGGGAACATATTTGTGTTCACTTTTGGAAAATGATGGGGTTGATTTTTGGGATGGGATTTTTTTTTTATAATGCATTCCATATTTTTGTTTGGACATTATTTTTCGTTTTTGTCTATATAAAATTAATAGTTGAAACAAAATTGTAAGAAAAATTTACATCAGAGTATAGTTTTCATTAATAATCTTTTTAAACATTTTCTCAGCATTTTCTATGAAACATCTTAAGAAAAATTGTCATATTTTGTGTGCTTATAAAAGTTCGTAATAGATCTAATCGCATGTATATCTTTTCTGTTACAGTGTACAGTTATTTTTGTCTATATATTTTATTGTTTCAGGAGTTCATTCATAATTTTGACAAAAAAAGAAACCATTTTCATATGGTATTTTTTAGGTATTTTTTGTTAATCTTCAGAACCCTTTCACATTTTTGAGCTCTTTGTGCGAACCTTAATAAAAATTGGTGAACAAATTTGTTGTCTTTATATCTGTTTTCTGTAGGGGATGGGAATGTTACTTTGGATGTTAAAATATTACTTTTGCAATATTCATGTGGATAGATTACATTTTACCAATATTGGATACCATTATGAAAGATGAATGAGTCCAATTGATACTACATGTACAGCACTGTGAATCGATTGGAATAAAACAATAAAAAACGCACTGTAAGTCATGAAGACACCAATAGACCGATTGCGTGATGTCATCACGTGACTTATAGTGGGTGTCTCCCACTCCGACTTGTATTAAATCAAGAATTGCAGACCTACTAGTCGTGAATTAGTGTGGCATTTACTGTGGCATTTTGCAACCTGAATAACGGCTGTCTGTCTGTTTGACATTCATCAAATCATATCTTTCCTTGTGATTTTAAAACATACAAATATCACAGGAAAGGACTATCGCATACATGTGGCAATTCTTTGTTGCAAGGACATGTAAAGTGCCCATCAACATGCATCCCTGTGTATATTTTGGTGCAGTCATCCCTTTAAAGGCCCTATACAACATTGGTAAAGGTCAAAAGATTGCCACAGTCTGTGTGTTAAACCAAAATGCATTTCGAAAAAGAAATCCCGTGAAGGTTTTAGCTCAAAATAATGGTGATCTGAGAAAGTAGAAAAAGGCAAAAAAAAGTCACGATTTTTGCACCGTTCTGTAGTGTGTTTAAGTAAAGATTTCTGCAAACTGTGTAAATGAAGAGGAAATATGTGGACATTGATGTTTTCCGATCTTCCCAATGTTGTATTGGGCCTTTAAACAAAAAAATGCCTAATAATTATGACAACCGTGTACATTCTCCTATTCAATTTGTGCCTTAAATGAAGCTGCATAATAGAGGCATGTGTTGGTGGCAATATAATCATATTCCAAAGCACTGCATTTTGAAACAAATTTCAATAAAACCAATCATGACAAATGTTATACATATAAACACTTGGAAGCAACATAATTTTCTGGTAGTGAAAGCACAGATAATTGATAAAATTTACAGTATTATTAATACACGTTATACATGACGTTCAATATACAGAAATACAGAATAAAGCATCATGGTTGAGTGTCTCATCAGTATAATATATAACTGTTATCTCCAAGGATAAAATGGCAAGATAAAACATTGGTGCTTGTGCACAGTTCAAATATGAACTGCACTTATTTCCATGGCCTGCAATATAACGTGCAGAAATATAACAACTTGGACTCTGCAAGGATCTTTAAACAGTTTTATTTGTTAGTTTTTCACTGATTACAAAGATATATTTACACAGTATTCTTTGTTTTTACCCATTTTTTCTGTTCAACATGTCCAACATTACACTCTGTCTTTTCTTTCAATAGCCCGCATAATGCACTAGAGGCAGATATTCAAGGAGACAGGAAATCACGACCAGACCTATCATCTTCACCTTTTAAGGCTTAGGGACACCATTATTCACAGGCATCAATCAAAACCAAGTCTTCCTGTTACTCCTGTGCAAGGTAAATCCATTGTAGTTGCATTCTCATTTTTCAAAATGAAGACCCTGCCTTCAGTTACCCAATCTGAAAAGTCTGATATTCTACAATCTAACTCACTTGCTCTCAGAAATAGAGTAGAAAGTAACAATATTACACAAATTGCTGAGTAGCTGTATCAGCCATAAATGGTTTTGTGTTCAGAATGAATGGATAGGTCTAGTATTAGCAATATTTCTCTGAAAGCTCAATGCTATTTCAAAATTGCCATCAGGGCTACACGTCTTCTTCAGAGTGTAGAGTGTATTCATGGTTGTGACACATGTCGTCTGCTTGATGATCTAGGGAAAGGGAGAAACATGACAATTTTCGAGGTAAGAATTATTTTTGAAAACAACCACTGCTTAACGCCGTGTAGTGTCTGTATACAAGCTTCATTTATTTCCACGAGTCTGGACTCTTTTGAAATGTACAGCCAAGTTGTAATGTGCAGTTATTTGTCTGCAAAGTAATTAGGCTGGAGGTTATACTGCTCATCTTGGAAAACTGGGTAAATATTGGGCAGTGAATCTTGCCAGAGAGAATGGATTATACACAACAGATAGAACTGAAAGAGTTATTTGGTAAAATAAATGGGTGTAATGAAATAATCGTTTTCATAAATCATGCATTGCTATATCAATTCATGTTATTTTTTTAAATTTGTTTTGGAATTGCATCTTATAATTCAAGGGATAAATTGATACCTTACAACACAGTTGCTGGCCAAAGTCACAACAAAGAGCCCTATTCATTATTCAACTCCATTGTTAAAAGCACCTTTGATAAGAGTCTGTATACCCACGCATTACGTGACAGGATAAAAGACAGGCTGTACTTTGTAGGGTAAGAGGTTTTTTTAGATAGGCAGCAGAACAAAACAAAATTACACGAAATTTCTGAAAATAGCCCAGTCATTAGCCAAAAACTGTGTACCTCATGGAAACAAAACACAAGCTGGAATATCACCAATGCCTTGAACACACAATGTTTATTGCATACACTATGCATTTTAAATTGTAAAATGGAATACTCCCTTTAGTCCATATAAAATGCCATTATATATACAGGATCCCCTGGAGAAATTCCTAGCAAAAATAGCCAGTTTCATCTTGATTTTTTTTTTAGTCTAAATAAGAAGGCCTGACGTCTTGATCCAAGCAGGACCTTTCTTTGAAAAGGGTTCAGGATCATAACGCCCTCTCCTTTTGCATTGATGCCATTTTAATCAGTGAGCAGCTTGTAACATCTAAGATATAAGTCAGGATATATTTCCTTTATTTCTAGTTGCATCTGTTTCAAGAATCTACATATAGATGTGATCACGAATTTTACATATAGAATTGGCTTGAAAGCGGACTTTCGTTCTTTGAATTAACACAGGTGGTAGGGCCTATGTACTTAACATATCCCTGTATTGGAATTTTATTGATCTAATGCAGTACAGTGGAACAAAGCTCACTGTACTGTTATATTTCAAAGCTGTTCACTAATAGTCTGTTAATTGTCCATATCATTGCCCAAGCAATTTCATTATTCAGCAAATCCTGAAAAATGGAAGGTATTATTGATAACCGATCCTCAAGCCTAGTGCAAAATGTGCACTTCATTGCATGTGGGTAGTCTTTGCCAAAGGCCATTAGTGTAGAGGGTACTGTGTAATGCAATTAGACCAGAATGCGGGGGTGATTGCTGAAAAAAGGTTATACTGATATCTGTCTCCATTCCATACTGATGGCAGTACTGCATCCTTCACTAACCATCCCTCATTGTAGATGATAATTGTTGTTGTTTATGCATGTTTCAGTAACCACCATCTGGTGCATCTAAATTACATGCACACGTATGGCAACAATATCTACTGTCAACTGTACAATGCAGTTTTAAATTTGGCAGAATTTTGAGAATGTCAAACGTATGACAATATTCTTACAAAGATAAACAACGTTCTAATCATAATCTTGGTGAAGCAAATGCACTTGAACCTAATCAATTTACCAAGAGTGTCTTTGCAAGATGGAGCAGATCACTTAGGAAGGAGATTTTGACAATGTTTACCTCATCCAATCACGGTACTTAAATGCGAACGAGTAGCAATGCCCATATCAAACACTTGTAAACCTGTAAAACAGTTCACAGATTACACAGCAAATTAAACACTGCAAGAATACACCTGAGAGGGCAGCTTATCAATTGTTAATTAATGCAAGTACTAACGAGGATTGGACATTTTGATTTTAGCAGGACTTTTCTGAAAGGCAGAGAGAAAGGTCCTGCTAGAGGATCAAAACACCAGGCCCTCCTAATTGTTGATATTTGCCTCAGTATAGTTTGCAACATTTTTGCAAATAATTATTCTTGCAAATGACAATACTATTGCTTCCAAGATGGTGTGTTACATTAGTGTACTTCATATAGATAAAGTATCAATATGAATTTTATTTGACAGGACAAAATAACACGGCACACAGTACATTTATGTGTTTGAAAAAATATGTGACCAGAAGAGGGCACTATATTTTGTGACAAAAGTAAAAGAAAGGAAGATTTTCTCTAACTGTTGGATATCATGAGATTTCTTGGGTTAGAATGAAACTTTTTTCAGTTTGGGTAGCCGATGATAGATGAAATGCAAAATCCTAAACTCAGCGCCTTCCCTTTGTATTTTTTCTGAATTTGAGCAGAACAATCTCTCCAATACTTGGCATGTTCCATGACTACTCCACAAACCTCCCATGAAGCAGCTCATATCTCAAATTCTTATTACATACATGTATGTACCGGTAAGCCATCCCAAGACACCTAGCATCCTGTCTGAAATATCAAACATGACTGTTTCTCATAATGTATGATGTGAAATGGTTTTGTACAGCTAATTTTGTCTTATGCTATAAAAGGAACGCAGTGGCTGTTGTTACGGCAGTCGTCCGTGTGGTTCCCTGACTTCACAGTATATGTCAAGATGTTTAGCTCTTGGGACCAGACTATCAGCTAATAGACTGGTTCAACCAGCCTGCAATGCTGACAAAATACAATCAAGTCAGGGAACCACACGGACGACTGCCGTAACAACAGCCACTGCGTAAAAGGAAAACATCATTGAATGGGATATACCAAGTGGAACCCTTTCCCAGCCAGGGATACGAGGCACATAATATGGCCTTAGTTCTCAACTTAATTCTGCAGGAAATTGTCCTAGGAAACACAGATATGTATGCTTACACAGTGTACGTATCATCATGCATGCACAGACCATTTTGTATTTAACACACATTACTCCTCCATAAAAATGAAGAAGAAATAACGATATCACTTTTAATAAAGTGCAAAAACGAGGAGGCCTGATCTATCTAATGTGGGAAGTCACTATTTCTGGCAACTATAGATTTCAATAATGAAATATGGCCACTGTATGTGAAATTTAAAGCCCCAATACAACATTGGTAAAGGTCAAAAGATTGCCATATTTTTTGTGTTAAACCATTAAACATCCCCAAAAAGCAATCCTGTGAAGGTTTGAGCTAAAATGGTGATCTGAGTAAGTAGGAAAAGGTAAAAAAAAAAGTCACGGTTTTTGCACCATTCTGTAGTGTAAGAAATAGTTTATGACTTGCAAGTAATAAACTATTTGTCGATGTTTGAGTGAAGATTTCTAGGGAAGTACATGAGGATTATATCATGACCATCTGTAAACTGTGTAAATTAGAAGGAAATCTGTGGACATTGATGTTTTCCGATCTTCCCAATGTTGTATTGGGGCTTTAAGAACCTGACTAGGAAATATGCTACAAGTAGAGTATGGTGCACTGCGGCTATTCATGGGCAAGAGAGTACATGTACATGCATTTTGAAACAAAGATAGGAAAAGGAACCGGGCACCTCATAGTCAGAATAATATGAGACAAGAAATTGATAAGAAATTCCAGCGTCCAGTTATCAATGATACAGCTTGATATACAAACAAAAAATTCAATCAGATATCCATAATTTATCACTAATATGAGTTAGCAACAGCTGGGACTGGCACATACTGTGCACCCCAATACCAGGGGATTTGGATCGCATGTACATTCACATCAGACAAGAACATATATCCAATAAGATTTTTATTATTTTCTCTATTTGAGTAAAATTGCTATGAAATACTATTTTTACTACAGAAAGGTTTCAATAATCCAGAGATGGTCCAAGGTAAATATAATCAGCATATGCACACTACACAGCACACATCATATGCCATTTCTACTCATTATAAAATCAAGAATTTATGTTTTAATTATGACAGTTGACACGATCATCACGACTCAACACCACACAACCCCAAATGGTCTGATGGATCAGTATTGTGTCTCTTTCATACGTACTACACTTTTCATTTCTTTTTACTCAGTCAAATACAATTGAACGATAGTCAAATGATAGTCAAATGATAGTCAAATAATAGTCAAATAATAGTCAAATAATAGTCAAATAATAGTCAAATAATAGTCAAATAATAGTCAAATAATAGTCAAATAATAGTCAAATAATAGTCAAATAATAGTCAAATAATAGTCAAATAATAGTCAAATAATAGTCAAATAATAGTCAAATAATAGTCAAATAATAGTCAAATAATAGTCAAATAATAGTCAAATAATAGTCAAATAATAGTCAAATAATAGTCAAATAATAGTCAAATAATAGTCAAATAATAGTCAAATAATAGTCAAATAATAGTCAAATAATAGTCAAATAATAGTCAAATAATAGTCAAATAATACTTAAATAATACTTAAATAATACTTATAGTCAAATAATAGTCAAATAATAGTCAAATAATAGTCAAATAATAGTCAAATAATAGTCAAATAATAGTCAAATAATAGTCAAATAATAGTCAAATAATAGTCAAATAATAGTCAAATAATAGTCAAATAATAGTCAAATAATAGTCAAATAATAGTCAAGGTAGTGACTGCCAAAATGCATCCCATGCAGAGTAAGGTATCTCCCCTAGATCCAACAAGCACACTTGTTGGAAGCCAATGGGTGCTATGCACTTTATATTTGGGATGTCCATTTACAGGAGGGGAACCAGCTGTTCATTTATTATTTCAATTAAAGTTGCTTGTAATTTTAAATGACAATGCCTCATGTATAGTTCTATATACTGTACAAGAAACCAGTACCACATGAAAATACAGACACATTTGTGATGCATGCCTATATATTCATGCATGTACATGTACATAAAAACAAAAACCACCACAAACATAAAAAGACAAAACGAAATGTTGCACTGGGCCTATTGGGAAGGACAGTTGTAGGGAAATTCATTATCCAGCTACAGGCAATCCCCTCAAACTTTGGCTCAACCTACCCTGGATGAGGTTTGAGTGACAATACCAATAAGACTATTGTCCTAAAAAGGCCCTTTTTAACAAAAGAGTCTAAACCACAGGAAAGCCCTTACCATTTTCTAAGGAACACACATGCCATCACCACTCTCTACTAAGATTCCAACGAAGCAAGACACAGTTCCAGTCCTCCTTATACTGCCTACACCATCTCCTTACCAAGTAGTTTTGCCCTGACACGGAGGAGGACCAGTTAGGTAGCGTTTGCTCCTATACAGGGACTGTCTCCATGGAGGGACACACTACAGTAAGTACGCCCCCCAAAACCCTGTAATTAGTTAAACCACAAATAAGGGGACCAAATAAACCCACAAAACATAGTCCCACTTACTGGGTTGCTAGGAGCTCCTCTGAAACGATTTGTGTTTCAACACACAAATCGTTTCAGATCTCCTAGCGGCCCAGTAAGTGGGACTACACAAACCCTCAACAGTAATAATAGTGTATTAGCACAGAAATACATTCATTTAAGATATAAATATTAAACACTTGATATAGTGATGCTAGTGGAGCCTTTCTCGAAGGCAGAAAGTCTTAGTATATTACTTTTTATCTTAAAAAATTTAGTGGGCCTGACGTTTAGATCCTAGCAGGACCTTTCTCAAAGGCAGAGTTTGCAACATTTTTGTATATCACATATATTACTTATTAAATAAATATCCTATATATAATACAAACAAGAACAATTATGAATATTGCATATAAATATGGTATAAATATTAACGTAATTCGACACTGCCGTTTACTTGTTTTGACCATTTTTAGTTCAGTGTGAAATATAAGTTGCATACTGAACATGTAGTATCCCAATATGTTCAAGCAATCATCTGAATTGATTAAACAGGCTTGTATTCTCATGTCAAATCCTCAATATTTATCAGGGATTAACTAATTCTGTTCCCAATTTTCACCCAGCTTCGTTCTTTTTTGGTGAAATCAATATGTCCATGTTATAGTCATACAAATTACAATTGTTTGTTGTATACATGCACATTATTATGGTGTGATACACATGCAGAACATCCTGATATTGTAGCATTTTTTTTTAATAAAGCAGGGTGGAGTGGGGACAGATGCATGTTGCGTACAATTTTTGAAGACCCAATACAACATTGGGAAGATCGGGAAACATCAATGTCCACAGTACAGATTTCTTTCTAATTCACACAGTTTGTATAGATGGTCGATAGAACCCTCATGTTGAAATCTTACGGTCAGGAATGCTGAAGGCCTACTTTTCGAGAAATCTTCGCTCAAACATTGTCAAATAGTTTATTACTCGCGAGTAATTAACTATTTCTTACACTACAGAACAGTGCGTAAACTATGACTTTTTTGGCTAAGACTAAGGGAATTTTTTGGCAGATGCAAACTAGTATGAAAAACCACTTGAAAATTACAGTGCAATAGACCGAATGCATGATGTCATCACCTGACTTATAGTGGGTACTCCTGCTTAGATTTTGAGAAAGAAAAGCCTCGATCAAACAAACAAGTGCAGCAATCATCATGTACTTTACATGATGATTGTGGTGATTGTGGCGTTTGTTTCATACCCACTATATCCTATAGGTCATGTGACCTATAGGGCACAAGCGGTCAATTATATCTACTGTAATACTATTGTTGTGATGTTTAAATCATTCATGGGATGGAAATGTTATTTCTATTCTTTCCCCTTCCCAAATCCTGCAGAATCCTATTTGCCTTTTGCAGGATTCTGCAGGATTCAGGGCACATGAGAGTTGACACATGAGAGTTGACACATTGCAGGATTGTGCAGGATTAAGGGCATTAGGGATCTATTTACTGTAGGAAAATGCAGGATACAGGCTTACTATACTACACATGTAGTTTCAAAGTGCTGGAGAAGGATTTTGCAGGATTGAGGGCACATGAGAATTGACAAACTGTAGGAATGTGCAGGATTGAGGGCAAAAGGCGATTTTGTCTGTAGGAAAATGCAGGATGCTGGTAACAATTCAGATGTTGTTGTGGCTTTTGTCAAGAGATTAACAGTTCGAAAAAGGGCCCATTGTTCTAAGCTGAAAAGAGTCTTTGTTTAGAATGTAGACTAAAACTGCATAAGCTCAGTGCATGATTTGGCAGGATTCAGGCAATGGTCCACAGTAGCCAGTATTGCAGGATTTTGCAGGATTCAGGTCACATGGAGCTTTGAACAAGGTAGGATAGCAGGATTTTCAGGATTCAGGTTATATCTTACAAAAAAATTGGTAGGGGGTTGGGTTATTAATGTAGCACATTGGTGATGATCCAGGTATAAACACAAGTCTAAATACAGGTGTGCTCACAGATAGTAAGAATTTAGTTACACTACCACCTATATATATTTACTCATATAACAACAAATATTATCCGCAAATTTATGCCATATATGCTGAATAAGCCAAACGAGTTTGCAAATGAAACAAACAAATGAACAGTCATGCTGAAACCAGATAGCAGTCATTTTGGAACTCACAGGGTTGTCCCCGTGCTGAAAATGTTTGATTTGTATTGAGTATGGACAGCCATGGTATATGAGAGAGCTTTGAAGAAGTCTTCTCTGATGTACGAGTTACATTGCAAGGAAGATTCTGATCACATACCGTATGTTCATGCAATACATGCTGGGTCTATCATGTATGGAGGAAAGACAGGTTTAGCATAATGGAAAAAGCAATCAAACATATAACCTATGCTAAAAACCTGTCATTACAGAGTAATAATAGAACCATTTGCATAAACAAGATGCATTGCCCTCATAACAGATGATAAAGGAGGTCATATTATTCCATCATGCACTATTAACCTATGGTATGAGACTTTTGAGTGAACGGATCCTCAATGTATTTGTGTGAAAGACGAAAAGCCAACGAAGACGTTTGGATGGATTTCAAAGAAATCAGGCATCGGGCAAAGCACTGAGCATCCAGTGTTTATCACGCCGAGCAAGGGCAAAACCTCATTGAATTACATTCTCCTCGATGCAAAACATCATGTTATATCTGTGATGCAATGCGGTACCCACCGTTTATACAATATTCGAATCCACCACACGAACTCGACCAGCTCGGTGGTCAAGTGGTTAAGAAGTCTGCACTAGAAAGCAGGAGTCGTGGGTTCGAATCCCGTCTGAGCTGCGTGAACGTTTTTTCATCAGGTATCGGGCAAAGCACTGAGCATTCAGTGTTTAGCATGTTGAGCAGGGGCAAAACCTCATTGAATTACATTCTCCTTGACACAAAACATAATGTTATATCTGTGAAAGAAATATGCCTTACTTTCCATTAATTTTGGCAAATTCATGAAAACATGTTAAGCATGCCAGCAAACCATTTTTTTCTTGAACAAGTATGACATTCACCTCTTGCACTCTCACTGAATCTCTCAAGTACATTGCCATCACAAAGTCGCTTGATGTGAATGACCTATAAAAGAACACACCGTGCAGGGTAGATAAAGCCACCTGTGTAATGTTTCATGACCATCATCCAATAATCCTCGTGCATTATTCTCCCCAAAACATATGGCAAGTTTGCAAAAAATTGATGAAAAATTCATTTCTATATTTCGAATTGGATTGTCACACTATGTCTTGTGAATTGATACTGATGATTGCTTCATACCCTACTCTGTATTCAGTGATTCACAAGTCATGCACATATACGTCTAGAGCCAATTGCCTTGAAAGATATAGTATATGTAGTCTTTTCTTTGATTCTGTATAATGTTGTTAAGCACCTTGAGCGTCTTTGCAGACGGATTCTGGCGCTCTAGAAATGTCCGTTATTATAATTATTATTATTAAGACCCAATACAACATTGGGAAATTCGGCAAACATCGATGTCCACACATTTCCTTCTTATTTCCACAGTTTGTAGATGGTCATGATAGAATTCTTATGTTGAAATCTTACAGTCTGGGTTGCTGTACTTTCTGAGAAATCTTCACTCAAACATTGACAAATAGTTTATTACTCGCGAGTAATAAGCTATTTCTTACACTACAGAACGTTTTTTTGAATTTTTCTACTTTCTCAGATGACCATTTGAGCTAAAAACTTTGCAGTATTGCTTTTTTTTAATGTTTAATGGTTAACATAACACACAAACTGTGGCAATATTTTGACCTTTACTGATGTTGTATAGGGCCTTTAAGATGACTAACAAGCACTGGTGTGTCCCATCATCTGTCATTGCACAGGAACCCTTCTCAGGAAGTTTCAAGCCACCCTCAGGATGACATGCAAGTGCCATGACCGAATCGCCTGCATCAAGCATAATACTAATCCCTACAGGTAGCTTACACTTTGAAAAGTTTCTTTAAGGGTCCTGGCTCAATTGACATGTCTATCGGTACTCAGAATATTATGTGGAATACTTGTGGTGACACCATGTAAGTCATCTCTTTCAAGAAGAGTCAGCAACCCAAACTGTTGAATCTTCAAAGGAAAACAGAAAATGAAGTTGTCAGGAACTTGTCTTTAATAGAAGTTATAAAAGCTGTTTCTTTTACTTCTACGTATTCATATCATGAGCAAAATTGTTTCTTAAGGTGATATACAAAAATGTTGCAAACTGCTTACTGACTAAAATTACTAAAATGCAAATCTCAAAATTTAGTGGGCCTGACGTTTCGATCCTAGCAGGACCTTTCTCCTAGCAGGACCTTTGAGAAAGGTCCTGCTAGGATCGAAACGTCAGGCCCACTAAATTTTGAAAATTGTTTCTTAATATAATCGGTTACAAGACAAATCAGATTCTTTGGTTTCCATGGCAGTCATGACTCGAGGCTTCATTCGAATGTTGGCAAACACTGATCCATATCGGAGGGCCCGTCACACTAGTTTTGTCTTAGGATGTGATTGCCATGTGACTCTGTTGTACTAGGTAGCCAATTGCATGATATCGATGCAGAAATGCTGACATATCTATGTGTAAATGTGTTTGGATTATCTCAAAAGTTAGACTTTTCTCAAAGGCCATATACACAGACAGTCAGGGGAAGGAAAGACCCGACACACATGACAAAGGGGAAGGATATGGGATGTAGATGTACACCAAGGGAGGGGAGATTAAAGGGATTCTGATTATCAATCAATGTGGCCAGGTGCAGTTTTTGTCACTGTAGGAAAATGCAGGATACAGGTTACAAGGCCCAATGTGATGGAGTGCACTTGGTAGTAAAATATATACATTATCACAAAAAGGAGTAGGTACCAATGGTCCAGGGAGACACTGTTGGACTGTCAGGTTTGGGGCTTTTAAATGAAGGATTGTATAGGATTGTATTCAGATCATGTGCTAGAACCAAGTAGTGGGTAGTTAATAGGGTTAAATGCCAAGGGCTGGGGAGAATTCTAAGAACCAGGCACACGAACATTTGGCTCAACCAGAGGTTTTGATGAGTCTTTAGAATAGTCACATCGCCTAAATCTCACCCGATCAACTACAGCTGTAAGGGAATCTATATTAGGGTCAGACCCTACAATACAAGGCTACCAGGTGTGCCGCCCCACCCCCCAAAAATCAATACCCTGAAAAGTTTGGCTATGGAGCTGGTTTTGTTACTAATGGCTGGGCGAAGGATCACCCTTGACTTGATGGTTTGGAATATGAACTTTGCTGTTATCAAAAACGGTCAAATTCCTGTCAAAGGCAAATGAGTTTTAATCAGTTTGATCCTGGTTCGTTTCCTTATTCCTTTCTTTTAGCCCTCACCCTGAGTGACCTTTGGAGGCCTTGTGTTGGGCGACTTTCATACCAAAATAATAATAATGGGAATGCAAATCTGCAGCAAGGGAACCGTACGCAGTTTCAATGGGAAATTTATGGCTACCTGTGGTAGTTTGTTTCCTGCGACATTAGCTGGTAATGACAAGAGACCCTCCTGAACCTCATCCATGATATACACTTCAAGAAAAAAACAAAAACAGGCTAGTGTGCCGCGTGTTCCAATCAGTGGAAGTGGAAGCAGTATATGATACAATTTGTAATTTATTGTCTTCGCATGTCAACTAGGTCATCGGAATGTGTTCTGTGGTGAGTTTGGCCAATCTCATGCAGTTTTCTAGGTGCATGGCAGAGCATAATGTGCTTGCTTTATAGGCTGGCATTGATATGGGGCAAAAGCATTGTTAGGAACGGGGGGGGGGGGGGGGGAGTGCGAGGTTCATGTAACAACTAGTGCCATGACTTATCAGAAGCAGAGATCTCTGCGGGGAAGATCTCTTATTGCTTTGGAGCACCTGATTAGAGCACTATCATACTGATGCGTTCGATGGAGATTCGTAACTCTATAAAATACACCGGAAATGTATCGAGCTTGATGTCAAAGCATGGATAGAAGTAAACCTATCTGGTGGATAACAGCCTGAGGTCGAATTCACCAAACCCATCGTAACTTGCGATCAGTCTAGAGATAATGAGTGATGTGCAGAAACCATACAGCTTAACACAGCTTACTATGGGTTATCCATCGTAAGTTAAGTTGCTATGCATCACAAGGCTTTGTGAAATCCATTCCTGGCCTTATAGGAAATGAAATCAATGTAAATGATGAAGATGAAGAAGGGAAATTATAGTCATACATAACAAAATTACTTAAACTGTGAATTTCATTTGCACTCGAGCTGCTTAATTGCATTGATTTTTTTCCAACGTTTTATGAATCTATTGTAAATGAGTATGGGATAAGTGTGTTGGATTTAATGTCTACCAATATTGCCTTGTTGGGCATGATAGAAATGAATGGAATAGACACGCACACATGAACAGGGCTCGGATTGTCTATTGGTGAGCACTTGGTGCCCTAGCTGTAAAAGGACCTAGTATTCCTCCAACAGAGTGTGATTTGGCTTCTCATTGAGATTGAGAATGTAGTCCACTTCCAGACCAGGTCATGATTTTATAAATAGCTCCAGACACAGCATGACACACAAAGAGGAGACGTATATAGAACTCTTTTCAAGGAATGAAGTAACGCGGAGTGCTTTAGGGAAAGGTCCGATGAGGCAGCAGATGCACTTGTCATTGTGTTGCAAAAGGTTGGAGAGAGAGAGAAAAAAAGTTATATATGTGATTGAGTAATAATCCCAACCGATGGGGGAAACGGATGGCTTTCCCCAGGTCCCAGGACGTGCTACCCCCGCCCCTCAATAATAACCCCCAAAAAGTCCCCTAAAATACATTCATCCAAGGTCCTGCACTAGAAAACAAATTGCAAAGAGTGCCAATTAAATGCACTAATAGAATGAAGACAAGATTAGCTGAACTGACTGCAAATACTAGGCCTTATACCTGCAGGGACAAGACAACTAACTATCAAATATCAAGGGTCTTATCATCCCTGGATATTCCTCAGTGCACTGGCTTGGCACAAGTGGTCCTATTAACATTTACGACACGCCATGTATGGGCTACACAAGAGGAATGCATGTGTGCATTGTACAAAATAGCAGACTTCTCTCATAAAGATTACATGAAAAACATAAGGTCATGACAGTCATGTTCTTGCATACTGTCACAAACTGAAATCACATCCTGCAGTTTCTGCGAGAATCCTGCTTGATGTGTGATAATTGAAGCTATGTAGCTCCTTATTTGCAGAAAAAGAAATTGATTCAATTTTTGAAACTCAATTTTTTTTTTTAATAAAGGTTTTCCCATGGTCTTAATGCAAAAAAACTTCAAATGGATTTTGAGCTGAAAAACTCCATGTGCTATGAATTCTAATGAGCAATCCAACTTCATTAAGTTAAAAAGGGTGAAAAAGCAGTTGGTGACTGTAATAAAATTTACTGCAAGAAGTGCTTTTACAAATTCTATGCTTCAAAATCCTGAATATGATAATTTTTTATATTGTATACATTCCAACAGAATGCTATGAGCATCACGAAGAAAAGATCCTCAGAATGAAAAGAAGATACTGCCTCTGCCACCACAAAGAAATGCCTGCGATAAAAAGAGATTAATAAGGAGAAAGATTGACAGTATTCATTTCAGTCAAACGAATGTTGTCCATTTCTGGACAGCTATCACATTTCAGCTTTTTTCTCTTGCTTTGGCTCTTTCCATGAAGACAATTAATGGTTAATAATGGCAGTGCAGATTTTAATCAAAACTAAAGGGGGGGGAAGGGAGATCAGTTTGCAGCAGGGCTTCACAGCATCTACAGCAAATGGAATGAGGGCAGTCATTGAGATGAGACAGACTGACACAGATGAGACTTTACTTTAAGTGCCGTGGATAATAGTCAGATATGGATGAAAGGTAACCAATGATAAAGTAAGAGCCAGGGGCTAGATGCAGGTATCTAGGATGACGGTGATCCACTCCATCAGAGCTACTGATCATTCCTTAGGATCTTGATGTTAGCGTGCACATGTTGGCCACCTCTGACTGAGACAGCTGTCTGCATCCCAAATGCACACATTGATTGACAGATTCTGATAATGTGCATATTTCACCGTTCATTAATAACACTAAAGTCTTGGACATAATGCAATTTGTGCATTGAGGAGAATTCAAGCATTACAAATTATTCTAATGTGGGTTCAGGGTGTTTTGGGGGGGCATTTAAAGAGCGATTACCTTACAAATTCAAGAGACTAGGAGGTGACCCGAGACCCGAGAAATTTTAATTTTGAGAAAAACACTGTAAATGTTGGCCAACGTTTCATTTTTACTGATAATTATGTGCACTTTATAGCTACATGAACACGTTTGTACAAATTAGGTTGTGCATTGTAATTCAGCTGGTCGTGACTAAAATTATCCATGTCAATCATCTGGCAGTTTCTGCCCCAGTTAAGTTTATAATGAATTGTACAAATTACGAATGAATACACATGTGGGGCAGCCTGGTCCTTTGTCTGTGTATTCAGGGTCGGTTTCCAATCAAATGGCCGGAAATGTGAATGTTGGAGGATGATATGAATCAAGCTCGAAAAAAACCGAAAAAAAAACACCAGCCGGAAACTGGTACAGGCTTCTTATCCAATTACAGACCCACTTTAAATCAAACAAGAATTTTCTTGCATGAATTCAAAGTGAAGAGTTGAAAAAAAATATATGTTAACAATCATGGTTTAAGATTCACAGTATATTAATAAATTTTGGGGTCTTAGCTTAGGGGGTTGATCATTTATTTGAAAGATTGCATAAAATGATATGTGTACATACAATATCTAACTGCTTAACCTTCATGAACAGATTGGGTGCATGTAAGGGAGTAGAACTGATACACATTTTTCACTCCTCTTGAAATGTGTTATGTGAATCATAAAGACGGAACTTGTAAACAACATGGTTAACTAAGCATTGAATGCTTGTTTCTATTCGACAAAAATGTGGAGTAATTCTAACCAGTCTTGGCATTGTGAAAAGGTGAGGCTTACACAGAAAAGTGCCTGATTACATTAGGTACTTCTACTACTACTACTACCTAGTTTTAGGTTTAAAGGACCTTCGAAAACAGAAGGAAAAAAAAAACCAATGGCAGACATGGAGTTTCAGCACACAGCCTCCAAACCATGTTAACATATCAATATATCAAATTAAGAACAGGTAGAGGAGTTTGTTGGGGATCAATGCTCTACTAGCTGTAGGGGCACCGACACCAGGTGCACAGGATATTTGCAAGTTTGACTTGACAAGCTAAGCCATAGTATTGAGGCTTGCATCCTCATATTGCAATTAGATTGCACGCTCCAAGCCAGATCCAATAGTCAGTTCAAGTGAGACACATTCTCCTACATTCACGAACATGCCACTTACAACTGCTCCATCCTCTTAAACACTGAAGTAAATTTACATTTGTGTGAAATCTGTTTACAGATAAAAAAGACTTGAAGGTTTGCATGGTGGAAATACTAAGTGGAAGGTTTGCGGTGACATCATGTATCTCTTCTCTTTCAAGAAGTGTGGCTCTGAAAAGAGCCAGTAACTCAACGTTTCAGGTAGTGTGTACTCTGCCCGTCATCAGGAGACTGATTACTGTGCCTTTCTAAAAGAAATCTTCCCTAAATTTGTGTACATCATGGCGCTGCAATGTAACCGTTCTAAACGAAAAGGCTCAAATAATTCCTGTGGTGCAAAAACAAATAAAGAAACATGACAATACCAGTGAAAAAAGCAAATCATTTGTTTAAGTTACAAATGAGAATATGTCTGGAATCACAGAGGCTTGGTTTTGGGATGATTTGGGGTATTTCCCTGCAGGAGGCAACCAAACACCAGGTTGAAGCGATGACAATAACAAACACTGTGCCATTTCTGCTTGTTTGTACGTACGTCTGCAACCTGTAGAAAATGTATCTCCGCTAGATAGTACTTGGGTAAACTGAGAGACAGAAAAATGCTGGTATCATCCTGAATATAATTGGATGTTGAATATTCTATTCAAAGAAGAATGTACATGCACATGTAAAACTAGAAGGTAATATTGACAGAATTTCATTTTCTTTTTCATTTTCAATTTCATTTTCATTCACTAAGGCTACCATACGAAAGATATGTATTTTTTGTTCAAGAGAGTTAAATATTCTTTTCAGTCACTATTTTCTTTACCATTTGGCATATCGTTATTGCTGACAAATATGCTTGCATGTGATTCATTAGAATTCTCCTTATAAAACAGCAATCCTGTATAATTAGTGTACAGGCATGTATACAGCCATGAATGCTTTACAGCAAAATGTCAGCAGAGAGCCACCAGCACATCCACTGATGCAGAACTGATCACAGTGCAGAACGGATGGATGTTTAACCATTCACAATATAGCTGTAGAAAAGACTCGGTACCGGTCTTTTTTGTGGACATGTTTGATGGTTGGTTGCATAGAAAAGAAGTCAATCTCCTGTAGGATAAATAGGTTTGCGGAGACACCATGTAAATTCTCTTTTGTGAGTAAGTGTGGTTCTGAAAAGAAGGAGTTCCTCCGGTTCTTTTCAGAACCACACTTACTCACAAAAGAGAATTTACATGGTGTCTCCGCAAACCTAATTATCCTGATATTCTCACTATGCAAACCTTCAAATCTCATTCAATCTCCTGTAGTTTCGACAGTAAGTGGTCAATCTCACAGGGGCCTTTTTTTTATAAATCTAGACAAGCCATGAGTTTGCTGGAAAGAAAATGTCCAATTATAAATACTTCGAGAACAATATCTCACAACTTTATTTGTAGCGGGATCGGGTGTAGCTTGATTGAAGGAATCATGAGGTAAAGATTGACTTTCAGTGATGACGATACCTTCTTATAAATATAAGAAATGTCTAGAAGAAACTGTTTTACGGAAGAGTGAGTTTCAAGTTGAACTGAAAGAGCGCATGAAAGTGTTGCCATTGTTAACCTGCATGCATTTACTTTGTACAGTATATCATGTTCATTTTAAATGAAAAAAAAAATGAAATGTTTCATGGTCCCATTCAAGTGCAAGGAGATATACTTTGAGAGCTAGTTCTCACATTTCTAATACATACATGAATATGATCTTTTCTACAAGAATGCTTGTAAGAGCCTTATTGCAGACTGACATTTGCACATTCAGCACTTCAGTACAAACCTTTGATGCATCTAATTCAATCATCGCATTCTTGTAACCCATTTGGAAATTTGACCACAAGGTTCAATCACCAAAGGCGAGGGCTCCCATCGGCATTAATGGCATCAGAAGTCAATTCAAGGTCAGTGCCAAGACTTACATAAGGTTCAAATATCATTCAGCCTCAAGACCCTAGGTCACTTCAGGTGATAAGACTCTCTGACCACTGATAGGAGCCAGAGACCTGGCACACATTAAGATGCCATGACTGATGGGGAAAGATTATCCCAAGCCAGGCTGAGGACTGGATATAGGCCCCTGACCTCTAAGAGATGCCATTACTCCCAGGAATTCCAATCTAAAGGAGGAAAGTCAATTCATTGGATATTTAACCTCTTCATCGTGTTCACTTGTAGTTGCAATGACAGTACTTCTTTTCATGTGGTCTGCTCTTTTAATTGCGGCCTGTAAATTCACAAATCTCTCCATGGCTAGATTTGGGCCTAAAATCTCCCATTCTGGCAGGAAATAGCCATCATTATATCTTCTCAACATGTAATTTAAATGAATGAATATATGGGTGAATAATTGTCATTACTTTTTAAAGAATAATGACAAAAAGATCTGGTGCAATTCAAACGCCTGTGATGGTTAAAATTGTTATAGACTAGGCCCCCTAAATAAACGGCCTTTCATCTTCCTTAACCTTTCCAAAAACATTTGAATGCAAGCATATCTTTCAATTTTCCACAAATGTAGATGTTCCACGAACCATTGACTTTGGTAATGCTCATGGGGGATTCCTTGTTCAAAACACCCACTACAAAAATACATTAGGAGTAGTTTGTGTGCATATCTTGCATCCCAATACACCATATCCGACATTTACGTGACGTCAATGACTTATCAGGTAATACGTATATATGGCGTCAGGCATATGACAATGGGTAGAATGGAATACCTCTCCAAAGGCTTAACAGTCAGCTGGCAAATGTTAAGAGCTGACAATATGACTGTAACTGTCCAATTAGATTGCACCACTAGTGACCGTACAATATCAAACAGATGAGCATGCAATAATGTACGTGGCATTATTGCTAGCAGGCTGTCTCCACTGAGAGGACTGGAGCCATAATTAAACAGACAGACAGTGTAATTGCTAGGATGGTATCAAGCAGAATAAATAGAGTGTTGTCCAGATGATAATCTCAATGGCATTTGAGAACTGTCTGGTTACAAGCTAGGCAGTGGAAATAAAAAAAAAAGAATTACGACAGGATTCCCACTGGATGGAGAAATGAGCATCTCTGCACACACGATTTAATGGCAAACAGAGCAATCATTCTTAAAAAATTTGAATTACTGTTGGCAAGCAAAGTTTCAGACATTTCTGAAAAAAAATCCGGAATTTTAAGAAATAGAAATGTCCACACTTGAGTTTACTTGTTTAAGACAAAAAGGGTCAATTTGTTTTAGAACGGTCTGACATGGCGAACTGTGTTCATTCATGGTCATACTTTAAATGATTCAGACCCAGAAACATTTTATCCTGGTTTAAAAAAGTTGTGGATCTCATTCTTTCCGATATTTACCTTTGCAAGTCCCTAATTAAGGAGGTTTCTTGAAACACATGAATCTCTAATCATCTTCGATCTACCGAGAGTCTGTCAGCACCGTTTTCTAGCCTGTGTTTCTTTGGACAACTCTTGCCAGATTATATTTACACAGATGCAGTCAGGCAGTCTCCACAGACAAACAGAGACTGTAGGGCCCAATGCTTGCACTAATTACAAGGTGTTTATGCATTAAAGCCCCTACACAATATTGGTCGAGGTCAAATAATAGCATCCATACGTTGTCTGATCCAACATATATGCATGAAATAGCACACCTGTGAAAATTTCAGCTCAATCTGCCAACCTAGTCTCGAGAAAATCGTGAAAAACGCTTCATTTGTTTCGCGAAAATGCGTCATTCAACGCTGTACTGTTCCGAAAAATAGTTTAGATCTCGGTGAGACGTAAACTATTTCTTTTACTCATTTCTCCCAAAATACATCGTTTTAGGCAGAAATATTTCAGTGAGAAGTTTCTACTATAACCATCTTCAAACTGTATAAGTTTCATGTAAATCTGTGAATTTTTTTTTTTCAATCTTACCAATGTTGTGTAGGGGCTTTAAGTCCTGTCATACTACTGTACCTTGTATAACAACAATCTTCTAAAGGCAACTGTTTCTGCTCGGTACCACAGATGCCGTTCATACAGCACCTCTACATGTCGTTAGATCAATTTCCCAATGTTTGTTTACAAAATCTGTGCTTGGGGGTATCATTTTTTGGTTAGTGTATAGATGTTCCAAGTTTTGTTCAAAGCTATGATGCACTGCATAGGTCACTTATAATATCATACTAATTGTGTGTATTTTTGTCTAAGTTTTACGTATCAGTAAGTGCATTTTAGGTTAATTATTGTTATTTTTGTTTTAACGTTATTTTATTGTATCTGTTAATTTGTATGTACAGCGCATTTGAACATGCATAATGGAATTTGCGCTTTAAAAATGAATTTAATAATAATAATAATAATACTGTACATGCCATGATATTTTACTCACTAACAATGAGGGAAATGACAACAAAATTGATTCCTTTCTTGTACCGAATGAAAGATCGTTTATTTCTTAGAAATAATCGCTACGAATTCCATTAAATGATGCGGTGAATCAAATTTCACGTAGATGGATTCAATCCAAATTATAAGGCACTCTAGATGTAGAGAATGCATTAGTTTGTTCAGTTATGCGGATGGATGCATTGTTACTAATATGACTGAAGTACATGCATGCTATTCAATCCAAATTAGGAATACAATCAAGGCTATAGCCCTCACGTCCTTGCATAATCCTATGCATGCTCACATTCACATACCAAATTGCTATGGCATTAGGATTAGGCAGACATACAGCAAAAGGAACCAGCGGACATAATCTGAACATATGGCAGATATTTTGAGCGCTAATCCAGTTGTGACGAACCATCAATGGGCCATGACTTTCTGAATCAAGAATTTCTATGACGCTTTGGACACTTTCTTGAAGACTATTATGATTTATTCGGGAAGACTCTCATAAGCAAAGACTGGTACCCAAGTGACTTCAGGCATAATTCATCAAAACAATTCACCCATGTTGTCTTTTTGGCTTCAGGCCGAGTTGGCTTTAGGCCAAGTACAGAAATTACTGTCTCGCAAATAATGTATCTTAATTTGACCTTATCTTTTAAAAGGATAGATAGATGAGATTTAATCCTATTCATGGTAAAGATATAGCAAGTCTATTATCAAGTCTCGATGGACGAATAGATTTAGAATAGAATCTATATTTGGCACCTGATATTAGCCATTGGTAGACTTGGTTAAGTAAACTGGTAAAAGGGGGATGGGATTACCATAAGGCAGCATGCACCACTCACTTACCACCTGATTGCATGTGAATACAAATCACTTGGTTTGCTTCCATTGAAATGCTTATCTCAGAGACTTCTTCCTTCGTGAAAGTAATTCATAGACATGGACAAAATCCAAGGCATTTATAGGGCTGTTTCCACTACACGAAATAAATGCGATTATTTTGATCGCGATTTTAATCGCGATTCAAATTCGACACAAATAAATAGGTTTATTAGTGGGATTTGAATCGCGATTCTCACTCCACTAGGATGACACTTTTTCAAATAATCGCGTTTATTGAATCGCACCGTTCAAAAAACAAAATCCCACAATGATTGACAGGAAGTGCCGTGCTTGTTGGACACACCCACCATTTGACCACAACTGCTAAACACAATCGGCTCGCGATTTTTCGCAACGCAATTTTTTTGCCTGTGTTGGCACGACCCCCCCCAAAAAATGAATTTTTTAATCGCGATTAAAATCGCGATTATTTTTGTTGTGGGAACGGCCCTAATGAAAGCGCTATTCTCACCTTCAATGGACACCCACACACTATGAATTCCAAATGTGTGCCTATCCTCTCTATCTTCCAGTCCGCCCACATCCCATCCTCCCCCACATACTGCTACTTTTCATCTGAACTCCCCCTACCATATTGCACCTTACACTGGCAGTGGCACACAGCAAAGATTTCTGGCCTTTTCACAAAGGGCAATTGCATTAGAAATTCCAATTGCCTATGGGTACATTCAAGGGGTTTCATGAGGCATCTACAGCACTGGCATCATCCGCCAGGTAACATGGCCACCCAACATTCAACCTCGGCATTATCAAGTCTCCTCAAGACAGCACATGGAAGGCAACACATACACCCTATGCCATATCACAACTCACCGTTTGAAATCTACTAGGAAAGGGCATCAAATAATTTAATAAAAAAGCATGCACACCAATATAGCCACCCACATAGCTAACATAAAAGCCACCAAGAAACATCATGTGGAAAGAATAAACCAAAGATGAATTCTACACAGAGTCAAAAAAGGTATGAGAGAGGAAGAGAGGTGTCTACAGAATCATTAAACATCTTTATCATTTACTAAGCATCAGCTGCTCATCATAGCTAAGACTGAATGTACACAAACACCCTCCAAGCTCTGCAAAGGCTAAAAATAGACTGTCTGGATGGATTAAGTTCATTGGCTACAGACTGAAGGCTGTACCATTACTACGGGAGAGGGGTTAGGGGCTGATCAGTAAAACAATGAAGCAAAACAAACAAATGGAGGGGCATAAATGAGTGAAGATCATCAAGCATTGATTAATGGCTGCTTTATTCCTTGTCTTTTAACAAAAATTACAGGTTAAATGAATGAAAGATGAAGAAATGCCACAGAAGATAATTTCACAGCTTTTGTCATGAATTGTCGTTAATTAAATCCTTGAGTGAAATCATCAAGGGAAAACCATTATAAGTCCTTTAGCAAGAAGAATTTGAAGCCAATAATTTCATATTCTATGGCACATAATTATGTTGCTGATACACTTGTGTTTGTCATTTAATTACAAAACTGGGGAATATGTGAAGCACATCGCATCAGGATGCTTCATCTTCATTTAGGATATTGCCTTCACAGGGTCTAAATTCCACAGTGTATCAGGCTAAACACGCCGATAAGGAAACGGATTGTCACATCACCACATCAAATAAAACCCCATGCAGATGGCCAGAGATCCTTCCAACTTTCATCCCACAGAATACTCGTCACATTGTTGCAGTATGACGCAGTCCGAAGCCTTGCTAAAGAATTCTGAGTGAAAGTCAAAAAAATGTATGGCATTGTTTAGCACTGGGAAGATACTGTGAGATAACCGATGCAATTTCCATTGACGTGAGAGACATGCACGTCAAGCGGAGGATGTGAATAGCTTGGCTCTCAAGCTGCAGGAAGCAAAAAAAATACACTGGCACTTAATGCTAAAAGGTCATCTCATGCATGATGCATGGACTGTACATAGAGCAGCTGGCTCCACATTGAATCCATACACACGTACATGCGGAAATCTGCTGGTCAAAGAAACCTTTTTACCTGAGAATTTTTGTGTGCAAATTGTGTAACTTAAAAATAGAATGGCAAAATAGAAATGCATGCTTTAAATTGGGTTCAGAAAATAGCAAAGCAAACGGCCAATCCTTGTGAAAAGAATCATGTTGAGAGTGGGCAACTGAGTTGGCTTGACAAAAGGTAGCAATGAAATGGCATTGGGAGGATTTACTGTGGTTATCACGGCAGGCATTAAAGGTTTTCTTATGTGTGCAATACCTGCACATATGGCACCCGAACAGTTTCAGATCATCCAAAACATCTGGAGTTGTCCTCACACCTGCGTGGAGTTACCCAACCAGATGAAGGATGCACCAAGATTGCATCAAGAATGCGAGTATGATACGAGCATCTCTTACACTTCATTTACAGACGTCTGTGCAAGTCAATTGCACTTTTGCAATTGCATAAGAGCAACCATAAGGACATGTACACACAGGTCTTGCTCTCACATAAACATGACCAATGTTCCGGGAGCAAATGGCCGCCCTGAATGACACCAGGCCATTGTAAATTGTGGATTCAGTGGCCAGAATAGGGCCATTTCCACTACATCAAATAAACAAGATCATTTGGATAGTGATTTGAATTGCAATTCAAACTCCACTTTTTTGTGTGTGGACACAATAAACACAATTATTAGTGGGATTTGAATCGCGATTCGGAGTCCACTTTATACATGTGTAGTGAGACTTTTTCAAATAATCGGGTTTATTTGCGATGCGGTGTGGATGGGAACGCTCCACTGAATCGCACCTTTTAAAAATCCCACAATGCACTGCTCACGCTCTGAAGTGTCAGGCTTGTTTATACGTCTCTCTGCGTGGGCCACCCTCAAGGACACACCCACCATTTGACCACAACTGCTAACCACCGTGAAATTGCCTTGCGATCGTTGAATCGCGATTATTTCCGTAGTGGGAACGGCCCTTTATATGGCCATCAATGGACTGCAGGAAAAACGTAGCCCATGCTGCAGCACTCATTTCATGTGATTTGTTATCATGATAGATCAATGTAGGCCTCATTCCAACAAATCTAAAGATCCACTTGGTCACAGGAAATTTGCTTAAGAGCTAGCCTGGCACTCTAGTTAATTATATATCTTGTGGATGCCAATGTGTACCGATATTTGGTTTCATTTTTATACCTTTCCCCTTAAACCCTTCAAATCAATGTGTCTTTAATTTTGTTGAGGTGCTTAGCGAGTCTGTGTCACAGTGAATTTTCATGGTGAATTTCAAGCGATTTGACGATTTTTTAAGCATTACTTGTACAGTAGTTTGGCTCCCAATTTGACAGACTTTCAGATCTGGGCAGACAACCATGTACGCAAGTTGTCCTGGCATTTCCATTAGCAAGACTCGGGTTTTGAATGGCACAAGGTAATCAATGCTGTCCACGCAATTAATAAAAGTGGCAGACACCATGACGCTTACAGACTGCTTACATTACACCTATTTCATTTAGCGCTGGGCTGTTGAGGGGGGGGGGCTACATGATGGCATGCCTTGTCTTACAATTCAGGCAAGAACCTAAACAGCTGGCATGCTCCAGGCACTTATATCCATGTCTGCTCGACCCCAAAAATATCCACATGAACTATTCCCTCACTACATTGGTTGTTAGACATGTAATCTTCACTAAATTACTGAGACAATTATACCATGATTGTACAAAACCTATACTGCAATGTTCTAGGCAAAGCTAAAAAAATACTACAAAATTATTAGCACAAATGCAGGCTAAGACTGAAATCGATTCAATGGGCTGCTTGATGAAGACAGAAAACTAGACGGCAGGGAGACCTTTCCCTTCCATATGGTACGTCAGAAATACTTTCCCAAATGTAGGTACTTAAAGGTTCAAAGGCTGACACGCTATATCCCCAGCGCAGCAGTGTCCAGCATGTTTAATTGATGGATGTTTTTCACATGTCGGGTGACTGCATTGGGGAGACAGCTGAGATGAACCAGCTTAATGAATAACCAGACCCTGCTAATGGGTCTTCTTAGGCCATCCCCCTTATGCAAATATACTCATGACTATTCAAACATGGCCATCTTTAGACTCATGAGGGTGCTATATACAATGCAGCTTTTGCAAGCTCAGAACCAGGCCACTTTTCAGTGCTCATGACTGCCATATGGGTCTTATAAAAATCAATAAGAGTACGCTATGTGTACAAGCAAGTTAAACCTGGTATAATTGGATGTCTGTGTGGCTCTTGTCATGCAACACCTTGTTTTGTGGCAGGCTGAAATGAGTCTAAAACATGGATAAATAGTGGTTCCCAGATTTTGGGGGCCCAGCACTCTGAATTCGGAGGTCCTGGTACGAAGTAGTTCATACAATTCTCCAACAACAGCAATAGCAAAGTACAATGTGCATAAGTTATAACATTAACTGATAATCTGATATTATGTAATACAAATGAAAAGCAAAGAAAAGACAAACAAGTTTGAAGGCACAAAACTCATCAATCAAGCACAATGATGGAATCGACATGTAAGTTGAAGGAGTAGGTTTGCGGTGACACCACGCAAAGTTCTCTTATGTGAGTTTTGTGTGGTTCTGAAAAGAACCGGAGGAACTCGACGTTTCGTGCGGCAAGGTGTGTGTCTGGTTACCCATCCAAATGAGCTTGTTGTGACGGTGACAATCCTTGGCAACTAAAACACGGTAGTGTTACACTTGAACGTTGCTACAAGGAACATCCCGGGATCCATGAACATTGTTCGGTATAGCAGTCGTTCATTATAGCAGTTGCGGCCACATTATTTTGTACATGAAAATCGGGAGCCAAAGGGCATGTTTGTTATAGCCGAATGTTTGGTATATCGGCGTTTGTTATAAGTGACGTTCTACTGTACCATCATTCCAAGGTAGTTCCTGACGATATTGTCACTTTGTACACTGAAATGTCTTGCAATATCCCTTTTATTATGTTCCTTCTTGAACAGCGTTTTCAGTTTGCTCTGATATACTCAGGTACATAGGTACTCAGTACATCAGATGTACTCAGTTGCCATCTACATGCAAATGACAGCCTCACATGTCCACATTCCATTTCAGCAATAAGTTCACCAAAACATCTATGTGTACATGTATGTGTATGTGAGCGCGAATCTAGTGCCTTGTGGAGACCTAGTCCAATAGGTTGAATAGGTCTCCACAGGGAAATTGTAAAGGTGTTTAGGTCTCCACAAGGTTTTAACTAAACTGATATTTGGAAATACCTCAAAAACGGGAAATTTGTGATGGGTAAGGATCGCAAATTGAAGAACAGTGTATTTTATCAAAGGGACATATGGTCCAAATTTCTACCCAGGAATGTGAATGTGGTTGAAATGGGAGATTTTTAAAGCATCGTTTCTCACACGGTTGTATAGTGCACAATAACAAAGCAATGTCTCCACAAGGATACAAAAATCGGTCTGTGTGTACCATGGTATGTATCAAGATAAGCCTACATTCAAATTCAAATACATGCATGCATTGAAATATTTACCCTACAAAAAGCGTGTCAGCTTTTGCTTGTCCACGTAAAAGAATGGACTTTTCTTGGCAACTCTATCCCCTCGCAGGTTGACGATGTAGGGAAGCAGGGAAGGACTTCTCAGCATACAACCATAGCCACCAGGAGTGTACGCCCTCAGATGGACCTCCATACCACTCGCTGCTGTGACTGAAGCCCAACCTGTGAGGTAGAATGCAGTGAGGTAACTGTGACTACAGGCCAACCTGTGAGGTAGAATGCAGTGAGGTAACTGTGACTACAGGCCAACCTGTGAGGTAGAATGCAGTGAGGTAACTGTGACTACAGGCCAACCTGTGAGGTAGAATGCAGTGAGGTAACTGTGACTACAGGCCAACCTGTGAGGTAGAATGCAGTGAGGTAACTGTGACTACAGGCCAACCTGTGAGGTAGAATGCAGTGAGGTAACTGTGACTGAAGCCCAACCTGTGAGGTAGAATGCAGTGAGGTAACTGTGACTACAGGCAAACCTGTGAGGCACAACTCAGTGAGGTAACTGTGACTACAGGCCAACCTGTGAGGTAGAATGCAGTGAGGTAACTGTGACTACAGGCCAAACTGTGAGGTAGAATGCAGTGAGGTAACTGTGACTACAGGCAAACCTGTCAGGCACAACTCAGTGAGGTAACTGTGACTATAGGTCAACCTGTGAGGCATAACGCAGTGAGGTAACTGTGACTACAGGCCAACCTGTGAGGCACAACTCAGTGAGGTAACTGTGACTACAGGCCAACCTGTGAGGTAGAATGCAGTGAGGTAACTGTGACTACAGGCCAACCTGTGAGGTGCAACACAGTGAGGTAACTGTGACTACAGGCCAACCTGTGAGGTAGGATGCAGTGAGGTAACTGTGACTACAGGCAAACCTGTGAGGCACAACGCAGTGAGGTAACTGTGACTACAGGCAAACCTGTGAGGCACAACTCAGTGAGGTAACTGTAACTACAGGCCAACCTGTGAGGCACAACGCAGTGAGGTAACTGTGACTACAGGCCAATTTGTGGGGTGCAACGCAGTGAGGTAACTGTGACTACAGGCCAACCTGTGAGGCACAACGCAGTGAGGTAACTGTGACTACAGGCCAATTTGTGGGGTGCAACGCAGTGAGGTAACTGTGACTACAGGCCAACCTGTGAGGCACAACGCAGTGAGGTAACTGTGACTACAGGCCAATTTGTGGGGTGCAACACAGTGAGGTAACTGTGACTACAGGCCCACCTGTGAGGCACAACGCAGTGAGGTAACTGTGACTACAGGCCAACCTGTGAGGTAGAATGCAGTGAGGTAACTGTGACTACAGGCCAACCTGTGAGGCACAATGCAGTGAGGTAACTGTGACTACAGGCCCACCTGTGAGGCACAACGCAGTGAGGTAACTGTGACTACAGGCCCACCTGTGAGGCACAACGCAGTGAGGTAACTGTGACTACAGGCCAATTTGTGAGGCGCAACGCAGTGAGGTAACTGTGACTACAGGCCAATTTGTGAGGCGCAACGCAGTGAGGTAACTGTGACTACAGGCCAATTTGTGAGGCGCAACGCAGTGAGGTAACTGTGACTACAGGCCAACCAGTGTGGAAAGGAATCAACCTGGTTCATCAACCTGACTTGGATTTGACCTGGTTGGCTCCAGACAAATATCTCTCAGGAATAACAGCAAAGTTATAAATTTTGCATCGGTCTCAACAAGTACAGCGGTTACTGCATTGCGTAGTAGCATGGTGAAGTGTGATGTTTATACATAAGACTCTGATATAAGGCCTGTTCACACTGTCTCCTTTTTTTATCCGTGTTGAAACCAACCCGGATCTGCCCCATTCAGTTCGACAAGTTTTCAAACCGGGTCGGAGAGATGCAACATTCACACTACGCTTTTCCTGAACTGGTATATACATGAACCATGCAACATTCAACCTGCCTATTGCAGTTTGGAACTGGGCTGAGATTTTCAACCCTGTTCCCCTACACATGTTGAGTCAGGGTCAATACTTCTCAAGTGTGAAAAATGGTTGAAAAAAATGTTGGGATTCGATCCGGCTCTGACATCGAGATCTTGGACGGTGCAAAGAGGCCTTTAGACCTAACAAATGTCAGTTATAATGAGTTTGATGATCACATCTAGACGGAACACTTACCAGCTGAGGAAAAGAGAACATCTGCGGCACTGCACTTCCATCCCTCCCCATGGACGGTCATGTCTACGGGTTGCAACGCAGGTAATGTCTGTAGCCGTTCTATCCCACCAAGTGGAACCTGACCGCAATCATAAAACCAATGTTATCGCACGGATGCATGTTTGTCCAGTGAAGGTTTTTCGTCCGAAGTAACATTGGAATTTGTGCTGGGAAAGAACTGCTCTGAAAAAAGTTTTCAGGGCATGACATGGTGTGTGTTGGCCTTGCGTTACATCACTGTATGGTTTAACAGAGTTATTATCAGTGATATCGGCTATGAAACACTATAAAAAAATGCAGTGGCTATTGTTACGGCAGCCGTAACGCAGTTTCCATTTTTGGAAGCGCGATGTTAGCTGGCGAAGCTGCCGTCCGGCCTTCATGCTTGATCTTGATTTGTTGCATTTGCATGATACGCTGCCTGTGCATGTGGGGTTTATACCCCATGAAACAAAATCTGACATGTCCTCGCACTTGCGCAGTTGCAGTGTCTTAACTATAGAAAATGGAAGTTGCGTTACGGCTGCCGTAACAATTGCCACAGCGATAAAAACAACGCTCCTGCACAAATCTCGTTGGTCATTTTTCTGCTGTACTCTTAGCTCTACATTAATGGATATTCATCTCACAGACAGCATTTTATACAACATAGACAAATTAAAGTCGCACTTAAATCTTAAACTCATGAAACAATGACAGCAGTGACAAAAATGCGTCGAATGTAGCAAAACCCTTATTGAAAAATTGTCAAGTTTCACGCACCTTCAATCACACCCAAGCTACCTGGGGGTTTTTCAGCAGGCAATCGGGCAAAGCACTGAGCAGTCAGTGCTTATTACATTGAGCAGGGCAAACCCTAATTGAATTACATTCTCCTTGAAACAGACATCATATTATATCTATGATGCAACATGGTACCCACTGCTATGCATTTTTTAAATCCTCCACACGACCTGGACCAGCTCGGTGGTCAAGTGGTTAAGAAGTCTGCGCAAGAAAGCAAGAGCCAGTGGTTCAAATCTCGCCAGAGCCACCTGATTCTTTTCAGTTCGGTACTGTAGGGCAACCCGTGCTTCTTACATTGGGTACTGTAGGGCAACCCCAGTGCTTCTTACATTGGGTACTGTAGGGCAACCCCAGTGCTTCTTACATTGGTACTGTAGAGCAACCCCAGTGCTTCTTACATTGGGTACTGTAGGGCAACCCCAGTGCTTCTTACATTGGGTACTGTAGGGCAACCCCAGTGCTTCTTACATTGGGTACTGTAGGGCAACCCCAGTGCTTCTTACATTGGGTACTGTAGGGCAACCCCAGTGCTTCTTACATTGGGTACTGTAGGGCAACCCCAGTGCTTCTTACATTGGGTACTGTAGGGTAACCCCAGTGCTTCTTACATTGGGTACTGTAGGGCAACCCCAGTGCTTCATATATTGGGTACTGTAGGGCAACCCCAGTGCTTCTTACATTGGGTACTGTAGGGCAACCCCAGTGCTTCTTACATTGGGTACTGTAGGGCAACCCCAGTGCTTCTTACATTGGGTACTGTAGGGCAACCCCAGTGCTTCTTACATTGGGTACTGTAGGGCAACCCCAGTGCTTCTTACATTGGGTACTGTAGGGCAACCCCAGTGCTTCTTACATTGGGTACTGTAGGGCAACCCCAGTGCTTCTTACATTGGGTACTGTAGGGCAACCCCCTCATTGAATTACCTTCAAGTGATTATCTTTGGCCTTGGCTTCATAGTCCTCATCGGCTTTGCTAGTTGACATGACTCTGACAGGCATAGTCTTGGAGGCAAAGATGGTGAAAAAGGCTGCCTTGTGACCCTATGAAAAATAAATAAACAAAGACGTCTGAACAAGGTATGGGATCCAATCTTATGGTATATCTTATAGAGTAGTCACTGAGTGTATGCAGTACTTGCTTTGGGCCGTATGAACTGACGTTATATCAATGATACTGATTTAGACATACGTCCAAGACAAAATAGTGAAGTACATTTCCTCTGTTTAATATGAAGTTTCATAGATATAACATGATGTTTTGCGTCAAGGAGAATGTAATTCAATGAGCTCTTTGCCCTTGCTCGACGTGAAAAACACTGAGTGCTCAGTGCTTTGACCGATGCCTGATAAAAATATTTCAGGCAGCTCGGGTGGGATGCGAACCCGCGACTCCCGAATTCTAGTACGGACGTCTTGGGCAAAGCACTGAGCACTTTCACGTCGAGTAAGGGCAAAATCCTCATTGAAAAATCCACCCAAATCCACCTTTCATTGCTTAGTATGTAACTTTTAAGATAACCCTACCTCCAGATAATCCAATCTTCCCATTCCTCCAAGGAAGATGGTGTTTCCAGGTTTCAGGACCAACGTCTTAGGAAGTATAACCTTATTTGGAAGGAGGACTTTCAGCTCATCAACAGTCAACTTGGTCACAATCTAATAAAAGCGTAGAAAATTCCATTGTCAACAATTAGTCTAACATTCATTGTCTGAGTGAACAAATGATCCAGCAATCGATTTTACCAAACTCGTCATAACTTACGATTAATCGCAAGAAGATGAGCGATGCGCAGAAACCATACGGTGTATCGCAACTTTCGATGGGTTATCCATCGTAACTCTTTTTACGATAAATAACATGGCTGTTACCATATTTTTTTCCAAAAGGTCGTTTTCAAATTACCGTTGGAAATTCATACAAAATTACTTTTCATTATAAAGTTCACAGCATGTCTGATACTGGTATTTATTTCTTCTTGAGTAAGTTGCCTTCCAAAAATTTGTCAGGTTGAAATTTGGATTTGTGTAAAATGCTGTGTAGGGGGTTTAAGTCATGATAAATGACTCGGGATTGGACTGGGACTAGGCTTGAATGACTTGTGACTGTAATTAGTCTATACGAAACTAACGATGCGAAGTTAGACTGCATCTACAGCTTGCTGTTCTTACAGACTTATATAGCGGTGCTTGGACTGATCAATCGTACCGGGTGTCGGTGATCCGGATCACCGACAAACGCCTGTTTCTACTCAGTACAGAAAAGGCGGGTGTCGCCCACAATCGACCTTCGTCGAGGGTAGACCGGACGTGCGGAATGAATCAGGTCACGCCGCAGGTCAAAGCAAGGAATTCACTACTTCTGTTGCATTTCCGGTACACCCGGCAACCAGCAGCCGCGTGTGTTTCTACTGTGAGTGTGACCCGAAGACACCTCAATAGGTGGTTGTTGGTGAACGTTTGGTTGCCGGATGACATTCGGAAAATTCAACGCCTGGTTGTGTTTCTACTGGACACTCCACCCAGAAACACCCGGAGACACCCGGCAACCTTTCGTCAGTAGAAACACGCTGAATGTGGGCTTTCCAGTCAGGTATATAACTTGATTTTTATGTTTTGCAACTTAAATCACTTTTTCCTGGAGCGAGTCACAATTGTTCTCTGTCCGTACCTGCTGATCTTGAATCAATCCTGGGGTGTCATAAAACCATCGGCCTAATTTGAACTCCTCTGGTTTGAAAGGAAAAGGCAGAGTGTCCTTGGCTAGTCTCTTTGGCGTCTGACCGGCTACTGGGGTGTCTCTATAGCTTAAAGAAATGGCGAATGGATCGTCACGTTTGTCTAGTTCCCTCTCCTCTCCGTTATCCATCTTGATCTCATAAGACCTGCCAACGGTGCCTGTGATAATTGCAACAACAAAAAAACGGACAGGGATCAACCATAAGACCACGAAACTGCAAACTCTTATGATATAATTTTTTTCCACTTCAGGCTGGACAAAGAGACTTCATTCAAAATTCATTTTTTACAAAAGATGTAATTTTTGATTTCTGCTAGGTCATACATTAAACCTGAATCCATCTGCTGTTTGGTAAGTGCATGGTGGTAGTGATAGCAAATTGTGATTTTGGATGCAGAAAGGATACACGTCTTTGTGAATACGGAAATTCCCAAGAAGATGTTAACCAAGACGCGTGCGAACTAGACACAATACCTCCAAAAAGTTAATGGTTGAATTGCTTCTGACTGGCGCCCCAAATCCCGGTCCAGTCCAAATTTTCTTTGCCATTTTTTTCCAAATTGCTTTAAAAGGTCTTCACTGTTACCCCACTGTTTATGGTTTCAGTGATTACCTTTCAGTGTCTTTCTGTGCCAATTGCATCTCTTACCTAGCAGCCATCATCTTGCCAGTTGTTACATAACACCGCTACTTACCTTTCACATAGGCCTCTGGATCCAAGTCCTCCGACTCATTTCTTTGCATTTTGCTCCTCTGCTTCTCTGCCTCGACCTTCTTCCGCTCTGCTGACAATCTCTCCTCTCGTAGGGCAATCTTGTCAGAGGTTGGCTTCACAATCGGAAACCTTATGGAAGTTTGTTTTAGTTTTAAGATAAGAATTGTTTTTCTTTTTAATGCATCAACCTTGTTTTGTTTGATTAAAGGGAGGTTACAACCGTTACACCATTTGCAAAGCGCCAAATCTTCCGGACATTCCAAATTTGAGAAAATTGTAACTCATCAGGAAGTTTTTTAATGGTACCAGACATTCTGTGAAGTTTTAGCACTTGTAAATCTGCAGTGGAGTGATCGCTGGTAACAAAACCGCACTCTGTTTAAAAAAAGTTAGCATTTAGTTTTGTTTCCACATCTTTTCTCATGACATGGCTAATGGATTGAGTTCAACTTACTGATACACAGGTGTTACTTTATGAATACACTGAGCTTTACAAATGGTGCATGCTACCTTTAAGATTTTGTTTTAGAGTGTTTTTTTTTTAACAAGTTACTGTTACCATTCCACTGTGGTGGTAACTCCATTATAGTGGCACGTTATTCATCAATACATAATAGAAACTGAGTTGGACAATATCTATTGAAGAAACCACCAACACATTCCATCACTGTAAAACAATCTTTATGGCAACGTAAACATATCAATGAAGGACTTTGTTGAGCAGGGAATATCAGTACTGGTCAGTAAGTACCTCGGTACCTTGAATAATGTTTGAATAATCAGCATGTACCAGTAATAGTTTATCGTGTTTTGCTTGTCTGACAAAGGTAAACAGCGCCCTCTATATATACCTGTGCACAGATGATAGGACATTCATAAACCAAGTCGAAATAGATTTGATATTTTTCCAAATTATAGGATTAGATTAGCATTGGATCACACTTCCTTACCTGAGTAAGTTGAGAGTTGTGCCAGGCCAGCGTGAGATAGTTGCCTTGGATATCAGCCATGCAGCCTTGGCTTTGGCATAGTCAGAATGCAAAAGGCGATTGAAAAGTGATGACTTTCCAACATTAGCCGTTCCTTTGATGAAATGATAAAAAAAAGTAATAAATATCAAAATTGTAGATAAATGCACGCATGGTGGCTGGGTATTGAATGATGATTGAGACTGCTTCTTTCTAATCTTAGGGGTTTCCTTCTCCATCTTGGGAAAGTCTCAAATATTGCATACAAGAGCGAATCTTGTTTTTTACTTCAGAATTCAACCTAACAATGAAAACATATAACTCAAAAGTTAGAGGGCCTGACGTTTCTATCCTACATGTCCTAGCAGGACCATTCTCAAAGGCAAAGCCTTTCTCAGGTCCTGCCAGGATCGAAAAGTCAGGCCCTCTAACTTTTGAGATTTATGTATTGCAGGTCATTTCAGTCAGTGAGCAATTTGCAACAGTTTTTGTATTAACTTAATGAAAACATACATTTACTAACAAATATGAATGCCTTTGAGAAAGGTCCTGCTAGGATCGAAATGTCAGGCCGACTAAAAAATATGAATGACAATATTATGTATGCGTCAAGTCACACCATTACCAATATGTCAAGAACCCCACCTATCAGGTAGACGTCTCCATTTGTACCCCATTTCTGCTGCATCGCTGAAATCAGCGGCTCAATTCCGTAGCCGGACTTGGCACTAATAATGGAGACATGCTTGGTGTTGTCATGGTTACAGACGCCTGCATCCACGCAGGCTTGCAGCAGTTGCTTGCTGATGCGTTTGTGGCAATCAGCGGAGTCCACCGGGAGAAGGTCAGCTTTATTTCCTAACAAAGCAAAAACAAACATCTTTATCCGCAGGAAAACAGGGCAAAATTTCATAGGGCTGCTTAAATACATAAAGCCCCTACACAACATTGGTAAGATCGAAAAAACATAAATGTTCACAGATTTACGTGAAACTTATACAGTTTGAAGATGGTTATGGTAGAAACCTCTCATTGGAATATTTCTGCCTAAAATGCTGCATTTTTGGAGCAAAGAGTAAAAGAAATTGTTTACGTCTCGCCGAGATCTAAACATTTTCATTTCGGAACAATTCATTGAATGCTGTTTTTCCTTGTTTTTCCAGTTTTTCCTTGGTTTGTTTGACATTACGTCAATACAGGGTAAAAAGGGAAAACAGAATTAGTTTCATGAGGCAGAATTCTTACCCACAATAATCATAGGCTTCCGCTCCCCAACCATGGTTTTGAGATTAGGAATCAGACTGCACGGGAAATCGAGCAGATCGACCAAGACAACAACGAGTGCCGCCTTCCTCCGGATTTGCCCGATGATGTCGCTGTAGTCCGTCTCCTTGACACTGACGTCCAGAGCCGTCTGATGGTGACTGAGATACCAGCATCGTTGACACACTGCATTCTCCAGTCGGTCGTCGTCAAGGAGTTCAGAGTACTTCTCGCTGGGCAGGTATCCTGGCTGTGACGGCTCTTGGGCCTGGAACTGGGCGCCGCATCCCGAACAAGAAACGTCGGCGACCGGCAGGGCTGGGTCCGGAGTGCCAAAGACTTTGTGTCCTTTTGGACCTTTGCCCTTGGGTTGGCTGCTTCTCTTGGAGTGTCTCACAGCCTTCATGGCCTTGATGATTTCCGGCTCCAGGTCGGCTAGGTTGTGGCTTCCTATACGCAGCTCGTCTTGTCCTTCCTTGACCGCGCGTTCCGCATCTAGTTTGGCCTTCAAGGGACCGCTCGGAATCCTCCGTATCTGCCTCTCTCCAACTTGCATCTCGTTGATGAAAGTCACCTCTTCGTGTTCATTCCCGTCGTCCAGTTTCTGGAATTCTGTAGCTACCTCATGGGGCTCATACTGGAAGAGAGACCGCAGACTGACAGACTTATCCTGCCCAACATCCTCAAACATTTTCCCCAAGTGTTTGTCAAATTCCTTCAGTGTCTTCTGGGTCTTCAGCCCGTATTCTACTTCTTTGTAGTGACCCTCTGGTGTGCTTGTATCCATGTACACTGGCTGTGTCTTCTTCCTCCAATGTCTGGCCAAAAACTTGCTACGATCCACGTTTCCTTTTGAAGTCAAGGATGGATTGGTAGCCCCACCTTCCCATTTCCCAAAATACTGCTGATCAAATACATTCCCTCCGTTCACATCCAAAGTAGAGCTTGGCTCTTCACAAGCCGTTTCAGTGTGATTAGGGGATGGCAAGTTCAACTGGCCTTTCACCTGCGCAGCCTCGGAAAAATACTGGTTATCGATTTCATTGAGATCACTAATATCACTGTCATCATAGCGTGGATGTTGTAATATATTTGCTGTTTTTTGGCCACTCTTGTGCAACAGAGCTGTCAATTCCTCATCCGTTGGAAGTGAAACATGAAGGGCTCCCTCTGTGCTGTGAATGTCAATTCTGTCATGCCCATGGTCTGATTCAAAATCTTCAAGGCCCTCACTGTCCAGGGCAAAAGCGGTCTCTTTGGACTTCCTGTCCCTCTGTCCATTTCCCCCCTGACCACCTCCGATCACTCGGTTAGGCCTCCGCAGTTGACCCGATCGCGTCTTCCTACTGCGTCTGACTTCCGTTCCTTTGGAATCGGAATCTCCAGAAAAGTGAGCACCGCTTGCAAAGCGCACCACTTGACTCGGACAGCGCAGTGGCGATCGAGAAAGCTGACAGTGAGGAGATCGTAAATACATGCTTGCGCCTATCACATCTGGATGTGACCGCTTGGGTGATTTCATCTGTAGTTGGCAGCCACAAGTGGTAGACCTAGTAGTAGGCCGAAGGAACGTGGGCGGGGACTTGCCAGTACTACATGGCGAGTGACGGCACGAGTACACACGGGTCACTGTCGGCTTGGAAGCACGCCCAACAACACGGTGACGGAGACTTGCGGCGCTGGGCAGCAGTTTGCACCGAACAGCGGGCCACTGCAACTGAACCGCTCCCTGTATCATCTTGAAATCGACCAGACACAATCCCCATTCACAGTTCCGAATTCCACGCGCCAATCCTAGTTCAATCTTGCCAAAAAACCCTCGAAGTTTCGTGTTTGATGCAACGATGTTTTCTTGACCCAACGGACTGGTCACAATTACACGGTGCTGAGTATAATCTGGAGGACGAGGCACACGCGCGCACGCACATGTCGTCTACCTCGTCCGATTTCTGAAAGTCTTCAATAATGAATTCGTCTTCCATAATTTCAACAACATCTTAATGTAGAGAAATATTTTTTTTCAGTGACAAATACTGGACGAATTATTTTAGAATGCCCACTAAGTTTAAATTTATCTCGATTTGTAGTCGGAGGTTCAACAAAACTTCAGACTCCGCGGTCAAAGAGCCATTACCCATGAGCACTCAGTGTTCGTGCGAAAAGAAGATGGCCGCCCCCATGAACGTGTCGAACGTGACAAAAGTTGTTCTGCTGGCTTGTGGGTCCTTCAACCCCATCACGAACATGCATTTACGGATGTTCGGTAAGTAAACCAATCAAATTTCCTTCTTAGAATTTGTATTTGGAGTGAAGTTTTAAAGAACCGGGTATTTTGGATGTGCTGTGAGTGTGAATGTGATGAGGCGCGCCTACCGGTACCGCCTACCGTTACCTGCCATCGATATGTTTCCGCGTACGCGTACCGTACGCATGTAGTCAGTCATGATTACTTCCGTAGTCATACTCGTATTCATAAGTCATACTCATGATGAATACATAATACTGTAGTCTGTACTGTAGTACTTACTACATGCACTCATTCATAGCCATAAAGTAATTGGCTTTAACAAGGTAGTTCAGTAGTTGTAATAATAATGAACCTACCCAGTATCATACTGTATGTTCAGATGGTTCAGTGCATGAACTAGAACAGTAGAACTAATTTGTGCTATTGTCTATTGACATTGTTTTGTACTTGTAGTGAGAGTGGTTTACCGTGAGAGTACATATACAATGTGTGCATGTACTACTTACTAAAAAGTACAGCACAATACATCAGTACATGTACAGCCGTACATACATGTATATTACAAAAAGTAGTGTAGTGCTACATGTACTGCTAGTGACTAGTGTGTAGTGGGACCTAGGGGGCCTGCTACTTGCTAGTGCTAGTGCTGCTGACATGCTAGTGTATGGGTGTAGGCATTATCAAATTAATTAACTGCCGTTGATCTCCAGGGGATCACGCCCCTGTTTTTCAATCAGATAAAATAATACAACAATTCAATCGTCGTAAACCTGGAAAGGCTTAATACACTACAGCAGTTCTGGGATCACACAAACTGTGGATGCAGCTTAATTTAGGATTAAAGGAAATATTAAAGGAAAAAAAGAAGAGTATATTTTGCCGTCACCGGCATTCATCTGCAAATGCTATTCTGCCATTCCCTTACTCTGGCCAATTTTCATTACATCATGCCGGTCCTCTTGCTCCTCCGGCAAAAAAATGATGGAATAATACACTGCCTTAAAATAAAATGGCAAAAAAAGCTTTGACTTTTAGTTTTACTTTCAAATGGAATCACGATAAACAATAAAAAAATTGTGATGACAATCATGACACACTCCCTAAATATTGAGAATTTAATTGTGGTTGAAAACAAATTGAATAATGTCAGCCTTGAATAGCACTTTCTCCTGCTACTGCTAGGGTGAACGACTGAACGCTGCTAAGTATTGTCCATCAGTTGGCACCTACATGTACCAGGGGTAATGCACCAGTGACTACCAGTGCCGTACCAGGGTGAATCCCATGTTTCCCATGGCTACATCAGACAGGGTCCAATTGCATGCATGTATGTGTAAAAAAATGGGTAAAAACATGTAAGTCAAGTAAAGTCTAAAGATCTTGACCTTGTATTTGTATGAGGAATTACCAGAGAAACATTTTGCTGTCAATTAAGAAATAAACTAAAGCCAAAGTACTTGATAAACGAATCGCTTTTTGGATTGGAATTTGCTCTTTGAAATTTGCTATAAATTTGTAAGTAAATTGTAACTCACAGTCTCACACTGAAATGAATTGGAAGAACATGTCTCAGATATAACCTGATGTTTTACGTTGAGGAGAATGTAATTCAATGAGGTTTTGCCCTTGCTCGACGTGATGAACACTGAATGCTCACTGCTCAGTGTTTAGTAGAAACATGTACAATGTACATAATATGTACAATCTATTGTATTGTATGTGTCATATAGAAAATTGCCTTTACTTTGGTCTTATTGCTCTGTCAATTTGCCTAATTTATGGCCTTGTTTTGAAATAAACATGAATGTATCCAGAACATACATTATTTAATGGAGGGAAGGATATCAGATGAATCCAGCAGATTGCTCCCATCTCTGTTTGCCATCAGTCAAGATAAACATTTCTATAAACTTCTATAAAAATTCATATCTCAAAAGTTGGGCCTGATATTTCGATCCTAGTAGTAGTACATGTAGTTCTCTTTGCCTTTGTGAAAGGTCCTGGCCGTCCTGCTTCATTGTAGGATCGAAAAGTCGGGCCCTCTAACTTTTTGAGATTTATGTATTGCAGGTCATCTTCGTGAGCAGTTTGCAACAGTTTTTGGTATTAAAATGTGTGTATGGTACACCAGTACATGTTCATAGACATGTACATGTACTGTACATGCATGTATTACATTATGTATTACATATGTACAATTAGTGACGTGCAAAAGAAAAACCTTAGTTCAGAGTTATTGGATGACATGTACATAAACATGTACCAGTCCATGTACACGTACTGTACAAACACAACTGTATGCATTGCTTACTACCAGCAGCAATAGTACACGTACATGTATACCAAACAGAAGATTTTAGTTTTACTGTGGCTATGCCTGTACATGTACATGTACATGTATTTGGCAAGTGTGTTAGAACTTTTTAAAAGTTACACTGTTCAACAAACTTGCAAAGACAGACATGTACAATGTACTGTACCTGCAAATTTAAGTGTACATGTAGTACATGTACTACATGTAGGTTTGAGTCTGCATCATGCATGTACTGTACTTGTACATTGCCTTTATACATGTCAGTGAATTTTGAGAATCTGCATAGAACCAGCAAGGTTTTAGGGCCTAACTTTCCTTCATACTTGGCATATTTAAATCATTGCTAATCATAACAATTAACATTACATGTACATTGGACAATGAGAAGTAGTAGAACGTACAGATACCAGGTATCTAAGAAAGAGTATTTAGTGTGAAATGTTTTGGTTTCTTTTTCTTTTTATAAATCATGTTCTTAAATTTCGTCCCAGATGCAAACCTCATGGTCCATGGAAGAGTGTGATTTTAGGCTTTACAATCAGGCACTACAGTATATTTTAATCTTGAGGATTAAGAAGGATTAAATCGGCATGTACACTGTACCCCAGGCAGTGAGTATTGCAATTAATATATGCATCACCCTGCAGGAGCAGTGTATTTCCCCAAGATGCTTATAAGATTTAAACCCCAATACCGGTAATTTATTACGCATGCATGTAGGTGTAAAGGAAATCCTATCAACTTAAGGCTTAATTCCTTTCATTTTGGGCAACAAGGGGGAATCTATCCAATCCATACTGTACTTGTACAAATACATGTGTATACATATAGTACAATGTACATGTGTACATGTATATCATGGATGAATACATAAAAATATAATACATGTGTACTGTACATGCACATGTACTATAGGTATGCACTTTGTCTCAAGCTTGCATGAAGATAATATGTGCACGTAAGTTTTTAAATTACATACAGATGTGTTCATTCATACGTACATGTATGTGAACATACACATGTACAAAATTAAGAGTGTTCATTTACATTCTGTTCAATGCATATCACAGAATTGTACGTGTACATATGGAGGTGTACTTTTTTTGATGGACAGCATGATTAAAAAATAACTTGGTTCATACCTACTTACCTAGCTATGTACATGTATTTCATAAGGTTTGCAATAAATTGTTATTTGGACATGGATGAGCTCCAGTATTTTCATGAAGCAATGATTGAGTTGAAAACTTAGAAATATGCTGAATAGTGATGTTCAATGTACATACATGTACATGTACTATACGTAGGTGGACACAAACTTTTCTGTTGACTGTGTTAGTGAACAGTAAGTTGCTCTATAATTACTGTTCTAGATTTTTTAAGGATGCAGGTCATTGCAGGTCATTTGTACATGTATGACATAAAACCCATTGATGAGGTCATAATAATAGCGTCATCGCACAAATTCACCACAATGAGGAATTGCTAGAATTGTTTTCTGTTTAGTAGGCATGCAGCATACATGTACATGTATGTGAAAAATAAAGACAAGCCCTAATTTATGTACATGTACATGTACATGTAGTTTGGGCAACAAGATGAAACATACAGTGTACCTGTTGAACAAATTGTACAGTACATGTACTGTAGTACCTACATTACATGTACGATATATACAAGTACAGGCTCAGCATATCTCTCATGATGAATTGTCTGGTCCATTGTGTATGCATACAAAATACATGTACAATGTACTGTGCACTATACCAAAGAAAAAGGTTGTGATACCATTTGCTGATTTGGGTGACTGCTTTTCTGCGACATGTACAATTATTTGTTGTAGAACTACAATATGTACATAGCCGTGTACACTGGTAAAACAACATTATTGTACACTGTACACAGTACATGTACATTTTATATGCACAGTATAGCACGCAGTAGTGTTGCAACTTGCAGACCATTTACAGTAGATGCATAGATACCTCTTGCCGTGAGATGGATGAGAAGTTACAGCATTTCGTTCCACTTGACTGCCATGCTGATATTATTCAGAGGGCAGTTGATTCTGTTCCCAAGCTGTCAAATTGCACTGGGGCTGATCTCCATGGACTGAGCATGCTACAAGTACAAGTACAAGTAGTGGCATCACACATTCATGCTGAGATGGATGTGAGGAGTGGTGAAGGCAGACAGCTTCATTAAGTCTCATTCTCATGGGTATTGGATAGTCTGCGAAGATGATGATCACTCATCGTTCCTTGTATTTCGTTATCCTCTTTACGAAGTGAGCAGGATATTGCCAGATGAATGCTGACATTGTGCCATCATGCATACTTTTTCATTAAGTTTTTTTTTCCATACAAAAGTACTGAACTTGTTTTCTGTAAATTTCAAAGGTGCCGATATAAGCAAGGCTTTGTCAAAGTGTGAACTTGTGAGTGCTTCTTCAAAGATATGTTAAGTTACAGGAACACTGGCTGAATTTCATGGCAGCCTACAGTGCCTGCTGTGAGGTTTTCCCTTTGGTGTGTTCAGTACTCAGTGGCTATGTACATGTACATGTACAATGTACGTTCAGACTGCGTGTTACATAGTTTAAAACCAATCAAGTTAACACGCCTTCTAACCACAGGGGCAAGTTGTAAATTTAAAACCCTGTGCATTCATACAGCATTCTACAACAAGCAGTTACATGTAAAACCGGTTTGGTTTTATTTTCGGTTTTAAAAGGTCATGCATTCTGCCCCACATCCAGTGCGGACTTCCGCTTATAAATGCATTTACATTGTAAGTGCGCGCTACACACACACATTGTGCACACACACTTTGCACATTATTACCTGTTATGCAAGCTGTGCAGCCAGGCAGGTCAACATCGCTGCCTAAAACCGGATGTTGAAAGGCAATTGTGTCCAAACAGCATTTTAGCCCCTAAAAAAGATCAGTTTTAGCGCTAAACCCTCCGCTTGAACAGTTTTAAATTTGGGTTTTAGCGACGAGTTAAACCGGATCAATTGGTTTTAAATTCAAAACGGTGTCAGAGCATTCAGACACACATTTTTAAATGAAAATTTCATATTTTCATAAATAAATTACCAAGTAAAATGTGAATCAATTGAAATTGATGTTATCACAGCTGTAAACTAATAAATGCTTCTATGCCTACCGTAAGGCCTTAACCCTTGTGGAAATCCTACTACTGTAGGGGCTTTCCCACTAGATGAAATCCCAGGGGATTTCTCAAAAATTCCCAGTGGATTTCGGTTGGGAATTTTTACCTCTGCTCGGGGGTAGGGTAGAAGGAGAAAACCCCGGGATTTTACAATTTCCACGGGGAAATAGTGTCCCCGAGAGTTTCCAAATGTGTCCAGTGGGAATGGTTGCGCAGATGTTGGAGGGGTGAAAAAAATCCCTGGGAAATTAATCCCTGGGCCTGTGGATTCGCCCTGTAGTGTGAAAAGGGCTTGTATGGAATCTGCTTTTTGTTGATACGAGTGTAGCATTTGCCTCAACTATCCCAGTGTTAAAAGGGAGCAAGACTGTCACTCTGGTCATAATTTACCCCTCTTCAATCCATCCACGTACACTTAACGTATGGACATGTGCATCTATAGTTTACAACCTTTTTCTCTACCTACGCAATTTGGATGATAAATTCTAAGATTGATTGATACGGCTAGCACTGGAGGATGTGAGAACCAACGCTCTGGGATCAGATTTCTAAAACGAGAAACATTTACGTCATTGCGGTTGCCTCATGGAGATAAAAGAAATGAATTCTGAGTAGCTAGCCTAGCAGGTTGTCATGGAGTGTGCCCACATACAATACTTCTTCGTGGACAGCACAGTCTGTGATAAATATTGGGTAAAAAAACAAAAATGAGAAATGTTGGAGTTGTTTTGATGATATGCAAAGTGGGCAAATCCTGGATTGCATCAGAGTGAAAACCCATCCGCCCAAGTCCCCCTGGTTGTTTATTTAGGATGAGAATGGAAATACCACCGTAAAGTACAGGACAAATCTAGCCTGTGTGTGTGCCACTTGTTTGCATCCGAGAAATTCCGGAAGAGGAGAAATGCGATCTGTGACTTTGAATGTCCTTCATGTTGTACAGTACAGTACTTGAATAAAATTTGGGGACTGGGAACCCTTGTAAATGTGTTCGTTGTCGTTGATTAGCCATCTAATAATCTGAACAGAGGAGAAATTTAAATTTTAGTTCATTTACTAATTACTGTAGGTCTATTCTTAATTTCTTTTCACCAACACATGTACTACCTGGTATACATGTGTGTACATGTATGTACAGTACATTGTACATGTATACTATACATAACTACATGGTGTACTGTACATGTTCGGTATACGCATGTACGTGTACCGTACCTTTAAATGTTCCGTTACATGAATTTGTTGACATGTTACCCTAGTCTACTGGTATTTGTACATGTACCGGTACTGTACATGTACATGTACATATACATGTGTGTACATGTCCACATCATGATACAAACATAGACCTGTACATGTACATGTACATCAAAACATAAAATTAAGTACTGAAAACAACATGCCTGTACATGTACATGTACATGTATGTGAACGTTACATGTACATGTACATGTACAGTACATGTAGCTCTACATGTACAGTGTAACTACACGTACATGTAGTACATGTACATGTAGGATTAATAGGTTTGCTGTGACACCATGTAAATTCTCTTTTGTGAGTACCGTATGTGTGGTTCTGAAAAGAACCGGAGGAACTGGATGTTTCGAACAGTGTAGTCTGTTCATCTTCAGGAGACTGAACATGTACATATGTATACAGTACATGAGTTTGGCAATCATCAGCACTTGGAATCCTGTGCATGCAGTTAGGATGTCATGTAGTCCTCTCACAATCTTGTAATGGGTTGCTTTTGAGCAAAGATGCACGGGCCGCACTTTTCATTTTAGCATAAGTGAACCAGTACCTGTTGTAGCCAAGACAAAATTTGAGGAAGAACGGTGAAGAGGTCAAGTAAATCAACTGTGTAATTGTGATCCATGCAGAAGTCTCTTTCCATTAAGTTTAGGCAAATTGGATTCCTTGAGCTACACATGTATACATGCAGATGGCCTATGGCACACTATGTATTAATGAACATAGACTCATGAAAGCCCAAACTCTAATCCAGCCATTTTGTCAATGAGAATTATTTAAGTGTTTTCAATGCTTTCCCAAAAAGTCACTTTTGAGTTTTGACATTCAGATAACCATCAATCATTGGCATTGATTTCAAAGGATCAATGTAATGCACATGTAATTTACATGTACATGTACATGTGTACAATATATCCGGTACTGCAAATTGTAAAATAGTGGGAGACATTTTGTATATATATATGTGCCAGTACACAAGACTCTACCTACACACCACATGTACATGTACATGTATACATGTACATGTACATGTACAGTGTACGTACATGTACATGTAGTGTATGGTAAGTACTGTACATGTACATTGTTCAACCTACATGTACTTCTTTACATACAATGTACATGGTATACATGTACAAAATGTACATGGTACTGTACATGTTACACCACTGGCGGACTGACCACTGGGCAGTACATTTCTTTCATGCCTTGTTTCCTTTTCTCAAAACAAACTCTGAATTCAGAAATTGAAAACTGTCATCAAATCCGAGACCTTTTGACTGCACGTGTAGAATAATGGAAACTATTGGCATTGCTTTCACATCATTCCAGCATTAAGACCGTTAACCCCCTAGCAACAGGCAAACATTGTACAGCCCATGGGACCATTAGCAGATCAAGGAATCGTTGCATGGCACTATAAAGCTTCAATCAATACCAAGCAAATGGCGGAGGGGCCCATGTTCATGCAGACACCTTTTCCCGCACACTCCTTCCGGCATGGCCAGTTTTTCCCATTTATTTCCTGTTTCCTCTTCTCTAGGGTGAATTTGGAATAGATTTGCATGGCCAAGTTTGCCTAAGGGATGGTTTAGTGACTGTGTAAAGTTAGTCATGGGTGCTATTGCCATGCCTCAATTGATTTGGTTGGGGCCAGTACTCCCCAGCTGCTCCTTCTGAAGAGAAAGGCAAGGTACAGAATACTGTACATGTACAATGTACATGTACATGTACATGTACACGTACATGCATGTATGATGTACCGGGTACTTGCATATGTATGATGTACATGTACTTGCATGTACATGTACATGTATACATGTACACATGTACTGTAATGTATCGGGTGCATTGTACATATACTGTACAGTGTACACATTGCGGTATTTTATTTTCAGACGAAATAAGATTATGATTCACACATACAGTACTGTACATGAACATGTATACATGTTGTGTATGTACCATACAGTAAGCAACTAATGTATGCATGCTCAAAACCAATGCACCGGTTTACATACACATATCGTCATGTACATGTACATGTACATGTATGTGTACACATGTACATGTATGTGTACACATACACATTGTACATGTACAGGTACATGTATGTGTACACATGTACATGTTCATCTACATGTACATGTACATGTACAGTACACTATTTGCACGTTTTTTCTTTGAAATGCCACTAGTGCAGTACACTAAATTATACGGACAAGTACACTACATGTACTGTACTTTTGGAATGAATTTTTCTCATAATGTACGCATGTACAATGTACATGTACCTACAGTAGGTGTATAGTACAGTACATTTTGTACAGGACATTTTCATGTACGTACACAATATGTACAGTACATGTACATTGTGTATCACACTCAGTATGGACCTTTTATCTTGCACATGCATATGTACACATACGTTGTACAGTAGCCAAACCAGTGCAACAAGTAGCATCTGAAGTCTGAACCGGAAGAAGACAATTTGCCATTTTTGTTTGTAATTTCTATTAATGCCTAATGGTATTTCATACTGTATTACAACTTGTACATTATGTACTAGTTACATGTGTACTGCACGCCACTTAATGTGAAGTCAATGATTATGAATGTTAAATGGCCTGACTTATAATTATAATGAAGGCAGGAGCCCACAGGACCAGGATCCTTACAAGTTACAGTTACATGTACATGTACAATGTACAGTATGTTCAGTATGTACACGTGTACATGTATGTGCAACTGTACACATGTGCAGTGTACCCTGTACGTACAGAAGCTGATCTATGACCTGATGCTGAGAATCTTCAAACACTGCACAGGTGTTTCATGTGCTTTGATTTATTTTCTATAAGCTTAGGCCTACTGTACCTAACAATTTTCCATTATTTCTTGTTGTACAGAGATTGCCAAGGATTATCTGCAGCGGAGTGGCAAATATCAAGTCATTTCAGGCCTCATTTCGCCAGTACACGACGCCTATGGAAAAAAGGTACCGCCCACATCTAATAACGATTCCATATGTTGCTATCTGGTTTCTAGAGACCTTCATTAACTTCACCTGATTTGCATACACTACTTGCAAGCCTTAAAGGCCAATATACAACAGTGGAAAGGGGCAAAATATTGCCACAGTTTGTGTGTTAAACCATAAAGCATTCCAAAAAAGCAATACTGCAAAGGTTTTATCGTAGCTCAAATGGTAATCTGAGAAAGAAGAAAGATGCAAACAAAGTCACGGTTTACGCACCGTTCTGTAGTGTAAGAAACAGTTTATAACTCGCAAGTAATAAACTATTTGTCAATGTTTGAGTGAAGATTTCTCAAAAAGTACAGCATCCCAGATCGTAAGATATCAATATGAGGATTATATCATGACCATCTACAAACTGTAAATTAGAAGGAAATCTGTGGTCAGCAATTTTTCCCGATCTTCCCAATGTTGTATCGGGCCTTTAAATCAACTAGTGGAAACCACAGGTCACAGATGTGCAGTACTGTACATAGCGGTACGTGAAGTTTTTATAGGAGGACTGCTTTTTATCTGAAAGGTAAGCAGACATCTACAATTACTATGGAAGCTTATCCATCCACAATGCAACTGGCTAAAATACCTGTATTAGCTGCTAATACAGGTTATATGACTCACTTTGAACACAAATAATGTACATGGCCTGACAGTGCCATCGTGTCTCAAAATTTAGTGGGCCTGTCTTTTCGATCCTTGCAGGACCTTTCTCTGCCTTTGAGAAAGGTCCTGCTAGGATGGAAACGTCAGGCCCACTCAATTTTGAGATTTGATGTATTTTGGTAATTTTAGCCAGTAAGCAATTTTCAACATTTTTGTTTATTTTTCAAAGACACATCATTAAGTAATAAGTTGGCGCAGGTTTTCAATGGATACTGCATCACTTCATTTGTTGCATAAAATGAAGAAGAAACTATGTTTGTATATGAAACTATACCAAATGTTTGTTTTTGTCAAGGTTAGGAATTCCACATACTAGCACATACATTTTTATTGCTTTGAACAAAGTATAAGAATAAGTTTTTATACATGTAACGGTAAGTTTATTTAATGTAGTCATCTCACTTCATTATGCAAACCTGGCTGTACTACATGTTCATGTACATGTTTGTACATGTACATGTGTGGTATCTTAAAGGTGCAGGCACTTGTAAAGGTCAAATTCATTAACCAATACTGTACATGTACGTTAACCTACAGTAGGTTACCTACAGTAGGTTACACTGCTGAATTAATTGACATGAACTTAACTTTGTGTGAACTACATACACATGTGTACATACATGTACATGTACATGTGTGTACTATACACATGTTCTTACAGTTTCTCATCACTTCCTGGGAAACTACTGTATTTCCTGTTCACTGGTGAATGCCTTGCTGGTTTCCTGGCCTGTAAGCTGTATTGTGCTCACCGGTACTCCCACCATGGAGCTATATACATGTAGCTCCATGCTCCCACTGACAAGACCTGTTTTATGAGTGGAAGAAGCACAGTTCAATGAGTTCATACTCCCAGTGTGCTTTACCATTGATGTGGGCAGCTGAAGGATGGTCAAGAGGGGCTTTCAAACTAGACAAAATCCCCGGGAATTTTCCCCCTGCTCTATGGGCGGCCATTGGGGCAAAAAAGAGAACCGTCAAATGAAAGCTTAACCATCAAACTAAAAGACAACGGAATCTTTTTATTTTCTGCCGTTGTCCTTTAGTTTGACGCGTACACTGTACACGTAAGTTTTCATTTAACCATGATTTGACGGTTGTCTTTTTTTCCCCAATGGCTGCCCATACTGCTCGGGGGGGGGGGGGGGGGGGGGGTAGAAGGAGAAAACCTCGGGATTTTACGATTTCCACTGGGAAATATAGGGTTCAGTGTGAATGGTTGCAGGGGTGTTGGTGGGGTAAAAATAACCTGGAAATTCCACGGGGATTCGCCCTGTATTGACTGTGTGGAAGCATTGATACTGATAGGGTTATTTGCTGCATTTAGATCAGGAGAAAACGAGTTCAGATGTGTTTACAGTACTGTAGGCCTACATTGTAGGCAGGATTTGTTGTTGGTGAGAAGGTGGCCCAAATTGGCACATTGTACACGTACGTGTACATGTACATGTAGGCATTGTACAGTACAGTAGATGGGTCCAAGACTCGCTGCTCATGGTGTGCACTGTACTTGTACAAGTATGTTTACTTATACATGTAGGTCTGTGGCTCAAGTTCTCTTCATTGATTTCTGTCTGGCTGTGACCTTGGTGAGGGCCAATTTATCAGTCTCACTAACGGTCATAATGAACTGCACTGGTTGAGGAGCAGTCTAAGGATTCCTTGATCAGATTGCCATTAAGACACTGCTCTACAAAGCCTTAATGATGCATACTGTGTGCGTGCGCTTTATCCTACTTTTAATTGCATCCGGTTTAAGTGGAAATTAGCTCAAGTCATCCTTAATTATTGTCGTTTTAAAATTGAAGGATTTATTCAAAGATTTTATTGAAACAAAATTTAAATTATTTTGAAAGGAAAACTGGATGAAAAAACAATTTGAACAAATGGCAAAGAAAATTTGATTGGACCAGGAGTTACATGTACATGTAGACCAAAGACACCTGCTTCACATACTACAGGTACAGTCAGTAGCTACACCTGTGCATACATGTAGCACTCTTACCACCTGAGCTATCCAGCCCTTAGATTAGATGCCAGCCTTACCAAGAAGTAAACTTTCTTAGTCGGGGTGGCGGTGCTAGTCACAAGCATTTAACCCGTAACTGCTGTATAGATACAGTAGCTCCAGGGAATAAGAAATTTGATTAAAAAATCCATTACTTACCAGTTACCATGTTTTAATATATTCATGGCCATGTACACACACGTGCGTGTATGCATGTACACATGTACATTGCACACTGTGCATCTAATGACGTGTATGATGTATCACACATTTGGGTTTTTGGTTGAGACCCTTGGAGACACTGTGACAGCAGTAAATTAAAGTTTCTGAACCATGGACCAGCCTGGCAATGTTGCATACATGTACAGTAGTTAATTAACTGCAGTTGGGGAACATGTCATCATATGGGACTGTACATACCCCGTACTGCACATGTAATGTACATGTACATGTACAACTGTACATGTACCGGGTATGTACAGTACATGTACATGTGTACATTTATGATGGCTTTTTTGGCTTAGTATACATGTACATGAACATGTACCGGTAGGTTGCAGAGTACATGTACACATGTACATGTACATGTACATATACCCATGTACATGTACATGTACATATACCCATGTACATGTACATGTACATGTACCAGTGCAGACTACAAGTCGTCTGTTAGTGTTTTATGCCACATTCAGACATTAGGGTGATTTGCTTTGGTTACTTATTACTTACATGTAGGGCCTACAATACAGTGTGTACATGTACATGTGTAGGTACATGTACGTACAATGTACAAGTACAGTACATGTACAACCAACACTGTATGTACATGTATGTAGTGTCATGGTACATGTAGTATGTACATGTACATGTACACAAATGTACATGTACAGTGTACATGTACATCCGCTTTTTTTATAAAGAATATTGGGCTTTCTTTGGTAAATTACATGTACATGTACAGTACATGTATGTTACAGTATGTACGTCGTACGGTACATGTAAATCAAACAGTCATTTCTGACACCTTGAACTGTTATTCACTGTTTGATTAAACTTTGTTCTAGACAAAAGTTAGCAAGCAGGTTATTTAATTAGTACATGTATTATGTACATGTACTGTACAGTACAGTACATGTACCTGTACCCTTACTGTACAGTTTACATACATGTACATGTAGCTGTGGTATACACTGTATGTAACTTGTAAGACTACAGGCAGTTTTGGTGCAGCAATTTATTGGTATCACTATGATGTGTGTGGTATTTCTGCTTGATGTTATTTTTCAGGGGTTGTTACCAGCTAAGCATCGTGTTGAGATGTGCAAGTTGGCCCTAGAATCCTCCAGCTGGATCAAGACAGACACATGGGAGACCGAGCAGGACGAGTGGTCAGAAACTGTCAAGGTTAGTACAGGAACACTCTCTTTAAAGCCCCTACACAACATTGGTAAGATTGAAAAACAGAAATGTTCACAGATTTACATGAAACTATACAGTTTGAAGATGGTTATAGTAGAAACCTCGCACTGAAATATTTCTGCCTAAAATGTTGTATTTTGGGAGAAATGAGTAAAAGAAATAGTTTACGTCTCACCGAGATCTAAACTATTTTTCGGGACAGTACGGCGTTGAATGCTGCATTTTCGTGAAACTAATGAAGCATTTTTCACGATTTTCTCGAGACTCGGTTGGCGGATTGAGCTGAAATTTTCACAGGTGTGCTATTTCATGCATATGTTGGATCAGACAACCTATGGATGCTACAGTATTCTTTGACCTCGACCAATGTGACTTATGTAGGGGCTTTAAAGGTATACATCAATAGGATTTGAAAAAGAGCTAAAAACTCTCCTCAGGTAATGGTTACAATATAATCAATAGTAGTACAGGATTGATGTTTTTATATTTATCTCCAAAGTTAGAGGGCCTGACGTTTCGATCCTAGCAGGACCTTTGAAAGTCCTGCCAGGATCGAAATGGCAGGCCCTCTAACTTTGGAGATTTATGTATTGCAGGTCATTTTAGTCAGTGAGCAGTTTGCAACAGTTTTTGGTATTCTTGATAGACAATAGAGTCAATGCAGGGCCAGAGCAAAGTTCATGACCTCATTGCTGACCACTTTCTGTAAGTGACGTACATGTACGCTCGTTTCCAAAGTGGGCCGCACAATTTAAGGACTAAAAAAAACATGTTTTTACCCCTAAATTAAGAATTTTTGGTCTCAAAAAAGATAGACACCTTGTGTTTTTGAACAATATCGTTTTATTTAACGCCAAGTTAATCTTGATTCCTGTATACCTTAAGTAATTCAAGAATTGGAGTGATATCTTGGTGAAAATAAATCACAGCAACTTTAAACCCAACAAAAAGGAGAATGTCTGAATACATTTTGCTTCATTCCTGGTTTTTGTATTCCTTACTTTGTATATTGTACATTTTGTGCATGTATTTTTAAAGAACACCACTGTGGATTGGAACTAAATTTGTGTTAAGTATAGTGGAACTTGGTAATTAAAATGAAAGTGCTGAAAAAGTTTCTATTTATATGAAAATGTAAAAAAAAAGTGTGTCACTGACATTTCTTGACACCGGTGTGTTTTTAAAACCCTTTCAAGTTTTTCATGTAGAATGTGTATGTGCAACACCTTTAGTGACCATGCAGGTTTGAAATGTGTACATTATTGAAAATCCTCTTTCTGCAACTCCCTTTCTCTCAATCCCCCCCAAAAATTAATTTGCTGAATAGTTTATTATGGATGATCAGTGGATATGATTGTAAAAGTGGTGAAATGTTTCTCATCTTTTGTTTTGTTTCAATAAAACTAGGCATACTGTAATTCACATCCAAACCTGCAGGTTTAATGAAGAAGATAATGATACAATTTTTCCATTTGTCTTATTTCTCTATTTTTCTACAAAGCACACATGCCTGTATTTAGTTACATGTACAGTGTAACTGTAGATATAGATACGTTTTTGACTGACCTGAGAAACATAAACATGTACATTGTACAGTGCAGGTACCGTTACATATTGAGTCTCATATGAACTAAGCTAGATGGATCTTTGTACAGTATGTTTTACCCATCTGTGGCTATATACAGTAACTTATATACAGAATGTTTGCACTTAATGATTCTACTGGTACACTTATGCAAATTGTTTGTGTTATGAGTACCACTAGGTACATGTGTAGTTAGGGATAGCCATTAAACTGACACATATTGGTACCCTTAACCTTTAACAAATAATAGTTCACTGTGACTAATGTACTTAGTTACTTTCAAAAACCCAAAACGAGAGGGATTTCAGGATGATTTCAAGGTGTTTGTTTTGAGAGAGATTTTAGAATATGCAGGCATTAAGTTCAAGTTACATGTAGCCTTGTTGAAGGTCTAATAATTGCACATGTATTGTACATGTACATGTACGTTAAATGAACAAATTTCATACTCTCATTCATGTACATGTGTACATGTACATGTGCAGGTGTATGTGTGCATGCACATGTACACTGTACATACATTACATGTGCATTGTGTCCCTCCCCCTTGTCATTGTCTAGGTGCCCCCTGGTCATTGCCTTGATGGCCCTTAGTCATTGTCTTGGTGCCCTGGTCATTGCCTTGGTGCTCCCTGGTCATTGCCTTGGTGCCCCTGGTCATTGCCTCGATGGCCCTTGGTCATTGTCTTGGTGCCCTGGTCATTGCCTTGGTGCTCCCTGGTCATTGCCTTGGTGCCCCTGGTCATTGCCTCGATGGCCCTTGGTCATTGTCTTGGTGCCCTGGTCATTGCCTTGGTGCTCCCTGGTCATTGCCTTGGTGCCCCTGGTCATTGCCTTGATGCCCCTTGGTCATTGTCTTGGTGCCCCTTGGTGATTGTCTTGGTGCCCCCTGGTCATTGCCTCTATGCCCCCTGGTCATTGCCTTGATGTCCCTGGTCATTGCCTTGATGTCCCTGGTCATTGCCTTGATGCCCCTGGTCATTGCCTTGGTGCCCCTGGTCATTTCCTTGATGCAGTGTGTGTAGTTCCCTATATATATTGTGTACAAGTACTGTACTTGTACACGTACTTGTAGGTTCCATTGCAAGGAACTGCAAGCAACACATTTCCTAGGCCCCTTGTACATGTTCATGTTTTTATACCCTGTACAGTGTACTGTACAGTGTACATGTACCTGTACTATAAATGGAGTCCTACATGTACACATTATACTTTTAAATGTTGATTGGGGTTGTTTTGACTTAGCAATATTGGAATGGAGCAGTCAGCATGGTAGTACTGCTTATTGCATTAACAGCTTAACATGCTTAGGGAAGTGGAAGAACCTTTAGCCATGGCAGAATTATCCAGCAATGCTTATCACTATACAGAAATATGATCATCCTCCTAATTGTATTATCCTGATTATATATACATGTATGTGTCTATGTGTATGTGTTTGCAGGGAAGCATCACAGAAGATACCCAGAACAGGCCCAGAAGGTTCATGTAATAATTCAATCTTACTATTGCATATGTGACTGAATGAACTTTGTTTTCACAGTGGTAGTGTTATAAATATACCTGATAGTGATAACACATAAATGTATAAGTGGCACAGCATTCATTGGTAGAAAAATACTTTAATACACATGTAGCATGTACTCAATTTTGTGTAAACAACCATTTGATAAGTAGCCTTGATTTACCCTTTTTTTATTTTGACTGTGGGGGAAGGAGGGATTAAGATTCTAGCTGACATTCACTTCCGGCCAATCACTTCAGGGGGGTGTTTATAATCTGTGCATGCCATTAGGAAGGAATTGATAGGGATTGCATGAACTCTTTGACTGAGGAAGCATCAGCAAACAAGCCTGAAGGTCACTTGGCTATCAGTCAGCTACTGGCTGATCTTTGGCAGTGCAGGGAAATGGATGAGAGGCTGATTGCGAAAGGAAAGGAAGGCGTATCCTGGAATAGGCTCCGGAGCATGCGTGACCGTGCTCAGTCACAGGCTACATGCAGCTTGGTCAACATCAGACAGTTAGTCTGCTATGGGCCTCTGTCAATAGCCTTGGCAATTACGACTTGCTGAATGGGTGGACAGGAGAAGTAGACACTTATAGAATGTCAAGTATGCCATGTATGCCCAGTTGTCAAAAGTGGATGAGATTTATATTTGGCTTATCACTGGAGTTTCTCACCCCAAAAGAATCATGTACTTGTACTTGTCCAATCCCCATCCAATATTGCACATCTTTAGAAAGAAAAGATTGTTTAACAGGAAAATGTAATTGTAAGGCTTCCTTATCTGTTCATTTTATGCACCTTTTGATATGAAAGAATTAGAGGGCCAGGCGTGGTTACTGGTTACTGGTTACACAAAGCCTTATGAATGATGCATCGTAAATTAACTTCTGATGGATAACCCATCGTAAGTTGTGACATGCTCGTATTGTTTCTGTGCATCGCTCCTTGTCTTGCGATTGATCGTAAGTTACGATGGGTTTGATGAAATCAACTGCTATTTTTGAAGGGGGACCTTTCTAAAAAACAGATTATTCTTCATTTTAGAAAGGGCTCTGTATAGTATCACCATGCCCTACTGTACAAATATTTGAGATTTGTATTTTTCGTCCATTGAAGTCAGTAACTGATACATGTAGGTTATATGCTACATGTTTTTATTATCCATTACATCGTCTTTGATGACAAACATTGATTCATTGACCCTTTTAATGAACAAAAACTAAATACTGTAAAGAAAAATCCATGGCTGTTGGTGTTTCTGTGAATTGATAAACTTTGATGATCATGGGAATAAATACTGGTATAACGAATACGAAGAAAAACCCCCAGAATACATCTATATTGTCTTGTCTGCTACATAGGTTATTCTAGATACCGGTACATGTACTTGTACCAGTTTTTTGCAAGAGATTTAAGTGTACATTTGTACGTACATGTACATGTATACTGTAGTATGTACATGTATGTACTATAAATGTGCATCTTTTGCTATTGGACACAGTGAAGGCAGAAATCAAAGCATGTTATGTACAGTACTGTAGGCAATTCCCTACTCCCTACTTGCAGACAGATTAATGCATGGGGCTCTTTACATTCAGTTGAATTGGCTGAGCACCTTACAACCTTTTGGACCTTTGAGAAGACTTTCGATTTAGGTTGTGGCGATTGTGTCACCCCCGAATTGTAATGAATACCGTTTCTCGCCTTGCATCTGGCGCCAAGGACTAATTGTGAAGGCTGGCGCCTAGAATCAAGACGTATTGATGAGATGGTAGCAGACATCATCAAGGAAATGACACGTACAGTGTAATAAGACTGCTGTAATTAGAACAACCGGTGTAGAAACTCATTAAACCTAGGCATCCATAAAAGGCTAACCCAAATTAGCCAATCTCCTCCGATAATTCTATAAAGAGGCGTGAAGAACTCAAAGATGGTCCTTCTGGTGGATTTGTTACAACTGTTCAAATTGCATGTATCTTAATTATAAGCATTAATTCATATACATATATTCATCTACAGCGATCATTCAGTAGATGTGCATGTACAACTATACGTGCACAATGCATGTGTCGTAACTTTACTGTAACTACTATGGCATAATTTTCCCCATATCATACTGTACTATTGTGGATCGAGTATACGTACATGTAACAGTAAATCATGAATCTGAGAGGCAATTTACAGAAGCTTCAGTAACTTTCACATACATTTTTCCCATGATTTTTGAAAAATAAAAGATAAAGATTGAGAAAGCAGTACTTAAGCCGTGTCCGCACTGGACTTAATTTGGGTAAACTAACCGAGCAAATGGGTAACTTGACTATTTTAAGTCCAATGCGGACAGCCCAGGAAGTTTTCCTCCCAGGTAACTTACCCGACTCGAATGGGTAGTTTAACCGACTGACTTGTGCCCGGTTAAATTGACCAGGTCAGTTTAAACTATTCGAAAAGTCCAATCCGGACACGACGTCTCGGTAAACGACTCTGAAAAAAACCACATCCGGCGCCCCGCATGTTACGTTACTGTATTCAAGACTCGTGCGGGCGGGGGGTATCGTGTTTGTGTACCTACATGTACATTGTACATGTACCGTACATGTACGGTACATGTGCAATGTACATGAGTCGGTTAGTTTTACCGATCGTCTTGGTTAGTTTACCTGAGTCGATAGTCCAAGTGCGGACGCCGGGAATATTTACCCATTGGAATGTTACCCACGGGCTCGGAAAAAAATAAGTCAGTTTATTATACATTTACATGTATTTTACTGTACAGTACTGTATAATTACTCATTTCAATTCTGAGATGAAACATCACTGATTGGCAGTGCAGTCAATTTGCCAGTTGTAAAGCTCTGGCCATAAGATCAGCATTGATGAAAGTTGATGTTGTGTAAGTGTGAACAAATGACTTTGATACACGTATGGTGATTAGATCTGACATCTATCCAGTCCTTGAGATGGACACACTGCACCGTAGTATTCTTTCCTACCAATATACAGTGATATACACTGTAAAGTGCTTTTAATAGTAGAGACAGCTTCTACTATCAATTCCACTTTGCAATCTTTTTGTCAGTTATTTGCCACACGGTGGGTGTGAGAATGCTCTGCTGAATTGCATGGTTTTTTATTTTTATTCCACAATGCACCGCTTATGCTCTGACTGACAGGATGTCCTCCTGTGCTTGTTTATATATCTCCCTGCATGGGCCACCCTCAAGGACACACCCATCATGTGACCACAATTGCTAACCATAATCAGCTCGCAAATTTTTGTGTCGCTATTTTTTTGGTGTCGATGCGAGCAAAATGAAACTTCAGTTTTTTAATCATGATTCAAATTGCAATTTTCTGTACAGTGGTGCATGTACATAAGTAACGGCCCTAATGTTTCGCTATAGCCCTTTTCACATTTCAGAGCCAATCCCCATGAAAATCCCTGGTTTTTTTACCTCACCAGCACCCCTGCAACCGTTCACACTGGACCCATTTGTTACAGGTCTCCCTTCCGCGGGGACACTATTTTCCGGTAATATGCACAGTCGTTTCACACTGGCAATCAATCCTAGGGAAATGTGTAAACGGAGGGCGAACTTTCTGAAGTTCCCAAAAGGACGTATAAAGGTGGGGTAAAGAAAAAAAAACACCGACGCTGACACTAGCTGCTTTTCCCTGTGGTAAACCTTGAAGGGAAAACGTTAAACTCCAGGGCTTTCTCCTTCTACCCTACTTCCTAGCAGGGGTTTCCCCGGGAAATTCACAGGAATTTCTTTGGTAGTGTGAACAGACCAACAAAATTCATGGGGAAATTTCGAGAAATCCCCTGGGATTTTGTGTAACAGTGAAAATCATTGTTTGTATTACATGCGTATCATTCCACAAAGACACTGGCACTCTCACTCTCTCATGTGGCGTACCACTGCATGGTTTTATTTTTCTACCTGCGCCAGGCTTACTTGTATCAGGAAAGTAAAACTGCAGCACAAACTATTGATGTACATCTAATGTTCGTTCATCATTCCTGTGTTGATGAAAAATATTGGACACATCTCCAGCAGGAGGAGTGGCCAAAGAGCTGATTGGAAATCTGTCAGATGGGCAAGAAATCTGTTAGTGTGCTTGCCATAGGTGTGCAATCAATCCCCCGAGGAAACTGATACATCTCACAGCCTGCGCCGCGTAGGCTCCAGAGTCTATTCAGTGACAGGAGGACTGCAGTTTAATTTAAAACTGACCCCCCCCCCTTGCAGACCTCAGCAATGTGTCAGTGCCACATCTCCGGTGTGCTTCCCCCTACTCCGTGCCAACATCTCCACATGCCTCCTCAATCAATACTGGAGTGACACACTAGCCCTCTCCGTGTTTTGTTCCTGGCGACAGACGCCCACGGCCCTGGATGGGCCCCTCAGTTTGACTGGTGAAATTGGGCTTGCGATACTGATAGAGGAAGTGGGAAAACTTTTTGGCAATGTGCACTTGGCTTGATGCGATTCAGTTGGTGTGCTAATGGGGCTGCTATACTTACCGGTACCGGAGTACTGAATGGTTCAATAGTCTGACTTCCTGAGGCTCTTCATGGCTTTCCTGAGTGTTTTGTTCTGTCAGGAAAGAAGTTTGCCCTCTAATGAGGTTTCTTTGGGTTTATAAACAATTTTGGACAGCCTCTTCTATGGACATACATGTACACTGTACATGTACTTGCAGATGTACATTGTACATACTGTACATTACGAAGCCTTAGATGATAGGTATCTATCCTAACTAGTGGACCAAATTACACTGCATTGATTGCACTGAAGTAAAAAAGAAAAAAAAAAAAAAAAAAAAATCATCATCATCATGGAGAAGTTAATGCCAAAATGTTGCAACCTGTTTACTAACTAAAAGACCGAAATGCAAGTATTAAACATTAGGAGGGCCAGACGTTTCGATCATAGCAGGACATGTGTCTCATCTGCTAGGACCAATACATGTACATCAGGCCCTCCTAATTGATGTTCATATTAATTATAGTTTGTATAAAAAAATGTTGGAAGATAGCCAGGATATTCTGAAGTAATGCATTGCAGGTAGGCAATGATGTTATACAGTAAGGTCCCAAACAGTTGGGCTGATTCCATGTCTGATATAATAATGACTAAAATCTTTGTATATTAGTCAAGAATAATGGTGATTGACCTCAAGCATGTTACATGTCTACCCTGGCAGACGTTAAGACATCACGTCGATGCTGCCAACTCTGAGACCAGCAAAGATACCAGTGAGGTCCTGCATCCACCCAACACAAGACTGAGGTCAGTGCCGATCAGAACCACCCCCAGGAAGAGACGAAAGAACAACAAAAACCAAGACATCAATGGCGGTAAGCAATATGAACATGTGTGTGTTTACTGTAGTTTGCCTTTGAGAAAGGTCCTGCTAGGATCGAAACGTCAGGCCCTCTAACTTTTGAGATTTTATGTATTGCAGGTCAGTGAGCAGTTTGCACTGTACAGTGTGTATATTCACAGTTCCTTGAGACTTTTACATCATGGATTGAAGCCTGAAGAAATCTTGCCAGAAGACAAATACAATCTGTTTGTCTGGTGTCCTTTTTAAACTGATCATTTTCAACGACTCTTTCACCAGGATATCCTTCAAAGACTACGATTATACACAATTGGAAATTGGAATACATATTTCTAGTTTTGGGTCAGTTAAGTCCAGTGGTCTTGGTTTGCCGTTGCTCACCTTACTTTATGCAGGTTATGGTCTGGTTTCGAAATCTCCAAGTGAGAACACATTTCATTTGCAGTCCAAAATCATTATTTAAAAAAAAAAAAAAAAAAAAAAAATGATGATCTTTAATGAAATGAAATGGCTGTGGAAATTTTACTGTCTAGACAAGCACTGAAGAAAACACTCAGGACTGTGTTAACAGTTAAAAGTTACAGTTAAAATAGTTAAAATAGTTAAAACAGTTAAAATATCATCATGATGATCTTTAATCTTGGTGAAATGGCTGTGGAAATGTTGCTGTCTAGACAAGCACTGAAGAAAACACTCAGGACTGTGTTAACAGTTAAAAGGTCTATTTCTTTCCTGAAAGGCTTGCACGTGTACTGGAACAACACTGGAACACTTATTGAATCAACTGTGTTGCTACCACGGCTGTACTCTTTTACACAATTCTGGCTACTTGCTGCTTGATCATAGCAAACAAATGTCACTAGCAACTGTGCATCATGGGATACATGTACTATGCAGGTCAAAATGTGTCCCATCCAGATTCTTGTCTTTTACGCCTCGCCCACGCTTTCCTTTGATAGCCAATTGATGCTACATTCAATCATTGTACATGATCATGTATGGTAGTCTTTAAGTGATGCTACATGCATGTTCATAACGACTGGACATGTTCATCAAGTCAGAATACGATGGTCTCCCAATTCAGATGAATCATGATAGAGGTGTCACTGTCAGTTTAGTTTCCCTGTAGTCTCAAAACTCTCAATTGCTTTCTTTCTATATTTCCTACTCTGCTTTCGGTCAGTGATAGGCCTATTCCTATTCTTTCCAGAGATTCTAGGAGTAGGTGACCATGTGTTTTTTTTTTTAATAAAATGAAAAATAAACCTTCTGGCTGCCAATAATGATTTCTCCATCAGAAATATTATTTTCCTAAAAATATCTTGACAAATAGAAAATAAATGATTATTATTTGTTAATATGAACTATTCTCATGATAAAACAGTGTGCTTAGCTGTACATGGAGACGCAAGCTTTTGGCTGGTGCTGCTCAGATGGATATATAAAATGACCCTGCTTTTGCCCAGAACCAGGCACTTATTCGTCGTGCCTTGCTGAAGGGCATTTAGGGCAAAAGAAGGTCAATAGTATTTTCAATTTTGTAAGCGCTTCAATCCTCTTGCATTCTGTGTTCAAATATTACGTCACGTTGGAGTAAAAACTAATTCTAAAAAAGGCATCAAATGGACCGGACGGAATTTGTTCCCAGCAGAAGGGCGTACGGTAATGTTGGTGTCTGAACGCACTCATGCCCTTTTGCAGGGCACCCAATGAATATGGGTCTCTTCATGTTATACTGTACATTGTACGTATTTACCCTCGCGCGCGTAGACGTACAATGTACACCCAGCTATTGATGTAGTGTAGTCCCTGCATGACAGGGGATGGCGCCAAGTATTTGTATTATCTTTCTTGAAGTGACTGCCCGCATGGGTAAGCGTGGTGGTTTTCGTCAATCCAATGTCTTCTCATCCGGCACCTTGCACGCACCTCCTGCGGTCAGAAAGGTCAAGTTTTTTTCCTCTCTGGATTTTTATCTCACAGCTCTTTAGGAGAAGAGGAAAAAAACCCCAGGATTTAATTATCCACACCATGGGAGATCAGTCCATCAGGGGTTTCTACACGACAGTTTCATTTGTTATCAATTTGTTACCACATTTGAGAATTTAGAAACCAGCCATAGGTTTTTTGTTAAGTACATGTAGTGCAATAACAACCATCCTTTTTTAGCAGTATAGTGGAACGTTGCTATTACGAATGCCGATATACTGAACATTCGGATTTAACAAGCATGCCCTTTGGCTCCCGATTTTTGTGCACAAAATATGTGGCCGGAAGCCCGCAACTGCTATAACGAACGGCCGCTATACTGAACAATTTTCATGGATCCTGGGATGTTCGTCATAGTGAGGTTCCACTGTACATGTACAGTCATCTTGTTCAGCCATCTTCGCACTCTTGGCTCCTGCCAAGTGATCTGAAATCATCGTCATCTTCGCCTGCGAAGGACGAACATCATGCATCAGTTTATAGGCAAGATAATTGTAAACTGTCTTGGCACTTAGAACATGTAGGCCTATCAGTCGCTTTTGGTTGCCAATAATTTGCAAATTTGACTGGTTGGATTCAGTTCCTCTCATCTGTATACCCCCGGTATGTTTAGTTTGAGGGGTAGGTGCCCCACACGCATAAGTACATGTATACAAAGAGTGCTGCTCATTAATCGCAGTTCATGCCTTAGGATTTTCAGAATGCCGGTGTCATGCCAAAAAGTGTCCGCTGCCAAATCCTGTCCACTTATTCATTCAACGCACGCTCCACCAATCCAGCCAGGCACTATTTGGGAAGCTTCCGGGTTTCTTGATGACGTCAAGTGCCGGCTTTTCCAACCAGCGAACAGATTACTAATACACGGACAATATTTGGCAGCGGACACTTTTTGGCATGACACCGGGATACACTGTGTAAAGAGCTTCAGCCATAGAATGGCTGTTGACCAAAGAGGTACAGTACGCCCACCGGCAAGAGATGGCATTTGATGTGGCGCCCACTCTCACTAATATCCAATAATTCTCTGGGGGGCAGACGCCCCCTTTGCCACTGGAGGCCTGCCATTTACCATTAATCTAATTAATAATGAGCTGGGAACCCTGTACGCCTAGCCTGTACCCTCACTCCAACTTGTCCTGGTATGATGGTCAGCACTTCTCAGAAGGCAACCACAAGGGTGTATATCATTCCACCATCATCATGCCGGACTAGGGATGTTTAACCTTGACATCTGCCTTTGAGAAAGGTCCTGCTAGGATCAAAACGTCAGGCCCACTAAATTTTGAGATTTGCATTTTGTTAATTTTAGTCATTAAGCAGTTTGCAACATTTTTGTATATCACTTGACGTCATTTGTTAGAATCATTTTTCATCCATTAACTCTGGCTAGAACTCTCCTTTATCAAATTGGATTATCATGAATTTGAGTTTGACGAGTCACTGAAACAAGTATCCCCAATCATTCCAAGACTTCACTCCAATGATTGATCCTCTAATTGGTAATAAGGGAACGGGTGCAGTTCAAGAAGCTTTTGAAATTCAATGGCGGTGATAGGTGAGGAAGACATGAACACTGCTTTTTGTCTGAATACAAAGCCAAACAAAATGTACCGAAAGTGTACTTAAAATGTACACCATATGACCATATGTACTTATAAAGCACAAATTATTAGCAGTCATGCCATAATTGTAAACGTATACTGTGTCTTGATTATACAACCAGATAATCTCTTTGATTCCCCCTTCCTCTTTTTAGCAATCACCTTGAGTGGCCTGCTTTGGGTTGATGATTTTCTGTAAAAATCTCCCCCCCAAAAAAAAATAAAAAAATCTCTATAAAATATATACATGTACACATAGGCCTACATGTAATGTACATTGTATAGTACAAGTTACGGTTTGCACTCTGCACACATGTATACCGATGTTTGTATCCTTGTGGAGACGTTGCTTTGTTCATGTGTACTATACAATCGAGTGAGAAACGATATTCAAAAAATGCTCCCATTTCAACCTTTCACTTTCCTGCGAAGAAATTTGGACCGTATGTCCCTTATACATATAACGCTTCAATTTGCGACGGATTCTTACCCATCACAAATTTTCCGTTTTTGAGTTACTGTATTTCCAAATAACAGTTCTGTGAAAACCTTGTGGAGACCTATACACCTTACCAATTTCCCTGTAGAGACCTATTCAACCTATTGTCTTAGGTCTCCACAAGGCAGTAGATTCACGCCCAATGATTCTGCCAGTTACATGTACATATAGTTACATGTACATGTACATGTACATCTGCCCCCTTACAAAGCTGGAAGTCTTACCGGTATTTGTCATGCACTTCACTCACCTCAGGAAATGATTTCTGTTAATGAATTACCCAGGACAAAGCTAATTCCATGTTAGGTTTGCCAGTTTTTAATTAACTTTATTTGCATCACGTCCTTGGGCAGTGTTTGGCAAATGAAGAGTTGCACAGAGGAGACATTCCATACGCATGTACTTTCACTAGCAAGTTTTTTCACCCTCAACTCAAGTTGTGTAAAAGGCATCACCATGAGTTACATGTACTGTTCAGTGTACATGTAACGGTACATGTAATGTACATGTAAGTGCTTGTCAACCCTGTTAATAGTCCCTGTGCATATTGACCCTATTGTACACAGTTACACACCAAAGCATGAAGAGACCATCATACAGTAGACTGCACAATATAAAGAACTCAAATTAAATTAAATTAAATTACATTGTCTTCATTCCATCGATAAAGCTACAGGTGCAAAAAGAATTACTGATGGAACACCTGTTAATGCAAAAAAAGGACAAATTATAAGTTAATTTACAATTCTGATACACTGTAAAAATACATCCTTTAGCTAAGTTCCATTGTCTAAAGAGTCCAATATCATGCTTTAGTGAATCTGCACAAACTTTTGTAGAATTTTAGAATCTTACTGTCAGATGTCAGATGCTACATATAGAAAACATTACTAATTATTGTGCATTTATGAAGATCATTTGTTTCCAAGAGGTACTTAACAATACTCATTAGTAAGAAATAAGACATTGAAGTTGCTTAAAACCATTTCTCTGCAGATATTTCTATGCTGTTGAGGGCAAGGAAATTGGGACTTGAAGACCCCCAGAATGTGATCGAGTTTAATTCCCACTGTACAGAATTATACAACACATGAACTTGCATCATGAACTGTACACTAATAAAATATAAAAGATTAAACATTGGAATTGTTCACCAATTAACTATACAGTGTACAGATGTGTACAATTGTACATGTACATGTATTGTACATACATCATACATAGTGCACATGTATCAATGGCATTTTGAAGACAACATTTGCATTAAATGCTCTGTTTTTCAGGAGGTAGGACAACCTTGATGAGGGAGAAAAAAAACCCCCAGACTTTCAATTATAGTTTCAAAAATAATATGACAAGACAAGACTCAAGCTACTTGTGTTTTTGGAAAGCCTAGGCCTAGCCATGATTAACAATTCAAAATTGTCTTGAGTTAAAGTTCATGAGCACTTCCATTGATATAATGCATGATTCATGAAGGCATTTCCCTGAACACCTGTGACCCATTTTGTCACTCCAGCAAAGCATTCTCTTGTCGATCCCAGAACCAGTGAAGCATGATGCTGAAAAATACATGATTGGTGATCTATTGAAGTAATCTCAACCCTAACAAGGCCTGGGGGGCATTATGCATTATGACCATCCTCCAACTACTGTACCTTTTTTTTCCTCTGTAACTTTGTGTCTGCTACAATTTGGTCAATATAATGTAGCTTCATGACATTTGTTTTGGTCATCTTTCCTGCACATTTTGATACCAAATGTGTTGATTGGACCTACGGTGCATCATGTACATGTACAGTATACTGTAGGTGTAATATCTGTCAGTCAAATTGGCAAATTCTACGTTCTGCATTTCTCTATGGTACAGTAATCTACAACGTACATGTACGTGTAGCATCAATTCTTACTTTTTATACACATTTGTTTAAGTAATAAACAATTACAGCAAAACAATACTTGATTTTACAAAAATTGAATATGCACTCTTGTAGATCACATAAAAATCTTGGGGGGTAATAGCAGCACACACCATTGCCAAGATCTGTGGTGGACTGAGTCATATAGTTCTCAGTGCACAAATTGTAGGGATCACACTCTTGTAAACAAGCATGAGATCGTGAAAGTCTGTAGGGCCTATGGTACATCCACTAAGCCCTGGTGAGAAGTTGAGAACAAATCCCAGACATGACTGACAGGTTATTCACTCATTAATTTCCATGCACAATGTATATTACATGTAATATAAATTAAAAAACCAAACTGGTACTCAGTTTCCCTTTAGGAAATACTTACATGAAGTGGCTTTTCAAAAGACTTAAAAAATTTGTTTTTGACTGGACAGGGATTTGAACCCGCTCCTATACAAAAGCAAGTATTGGGTTCAAATCCCAGTCCAGTAAGTTTTCTTTGCCAATGATTCTATTTCCCTCTGCCCTTCTTTGGCTTTGCCTTTGAGAAAGGTCCTGCTAGGATCAAAACATCAGGCCCACAAATTTTAGATTTTTTTTTTCTATTTGTTCAAAAGTTCCCAGTCATTTTTCATTGATTTGTTTGATTATAAATATAACCAAGGAAACAATGGTTGCAATAAAAAATAATTATCTATAAACTACAATATCACTATTGAATGGTCAATTTAAAAAAATACTTAAAATGGAATGTCTGTCCTCATTTTAGGTTCAAAAGATGGTTCAAAGCAATGATGCAAAGCCTACTATTAGCACTCACTAACATGTTCAGTAGTAGAAACACTTTTCTCAATGTCTTGATCTACAGTAGTCAGATTATGATACTATACAGTGTACTGTACAGTGCATGTACTGTATGTACATGTACAGCTCACCTGGTCCTCTGAATTGTCGCCATTTCACTTGAAAGAGACAATTCTCTGGACTAACTTTTTGTGGCAGTCACATATTTTATTGACATCACAAAGTGCATTTTGCTGGGCACTTTCCTCCCGTGATTGAGCAAGCCTCTTCAAAATGAACAATTACCCGTTACTTCCGAAAGGCTAAGGTTGCCTATGAAATTAAGCTAAAAGCTTTTCCTGGGAAGGCAATCGATATGAACTTTGGCAATTGTATGACCCGGGGGACTAAAACGTTTCACCTGTTAGATTGCTACTAATGGTAATGCCACTTGTCAGGCACAGCCAGTATAAGAATGTAGGAAAATCAGCCAAAATGTACATGCTTTTGTTTACTACAAAATGCATTATTACGATTCCTCCATTTTTAGTAATTGTCTATTTTGTATACTGTACATATTGAAAAATTGGCAAAGAAAACTTTGACCGGACCAGGACTTGAACCCGAGACCTCTGGATTAACGTACCAGTGCTCTTTCATCGGAGCTATCCAGCCTTTAGATGGTGGCCTTCCCAAATAGTCAGCTAGTCTTTGTCAGGATGGGGGCGCCAGTCAGAAGCAATTCAACCATTAACTGCCATATACATGTATCTCCGGGATCATATCATACCCCTGCTTTCATTTAGATGCAAACAACCAATTGTTGTAAAGCTGGCTACAGCAGCTCGCGGATCACACAAAATGAATGCAGTCAAACAAAGGAAAAACTGACTGGGAACTTTTTGGCAAGAAAACTTTGACTGAACTTGTCCAGAATTGAACCCAAGACCGCTGGATTAATGTACTGTACACCTGTGCTCTTCCATCTGAGCTATCCAACCCTTAGATATTTTGTATACCATACAATTATATATAGTGCATAACATATTATGCTATTTCAGATGAAACATTATACTGTACAAAGTAAAACAAAAAAACACAAACAATTTATCGCATGTCAAACAAAGGAAATTTATCGCATGCTTAATTTTTCAAGGGTTTAATTGTATATTTACAATAATTGTGCTTAATCTTAAAAAGCAATACAGTACATATAGCTACAGTATGTACATGGGTTAAATTGGTACATTGGCATTACAGTGGAACATCGCTATAATGAAAATCCCAGGATCCATGAATTTTTTTTGGTATAGCGGTCGTTCGTTAAAGCAGTTGCGGCCATATATTTATAACACAAATCCGGAGCCAAAGGCCATGTTCGTTATAGCCGAATGTTGGGTATGTCAGCGTTCGTTATAGCGAGATTCCACTGTATAACTTTACTTAAAATGGAAAACCTTAATCCACGAGAAAGCGTTCTGTTGTAACCCTGGCCACCACACGACCGTCCTCATCAAGTAGTTCTCTAGTCGTGCGTTCAATCACACGCTGTCCGGTCTCCTTCAAGGAGCTGCTACCCAGGGAAGAAGTGTTGGCTGCCGTGACCGATACGGGATCCCTGCCTTCTTGTCTCACTCTTGCTCCCTCAACCGCATCCACTGTCTGAACTGCGGCATCTTGGGAGGAGGATGCATCCTCACTCGGCGTGGGTTGATCGCTTGCTGGCGTCTCAGCAGTCACGGGTCTCAACGGAGTGATCAAGACTGACATCCTCTTCTTCTGGGGGTTTGCAGTGGGTGTCGCACTGCTAGTAGAACCATCAGGGTCTTCCTTGATAGCCATCTGCCTGTCTTCATCGGGCACAGTGGACTGGCAGCCCACGTGGTTCTTCTTAATATGCTTGTCCAAGTCATGCTTCCTGGCAAACGTCTTGGCACAAAAGGAACAATTCAGTTTGGATTTGCGGGCATGTTGTTCATATACGTGGCGTCGGTAGGTAGCCCTGCCAGCAAAATCGCGGTCACATTTCTCGCACTGAATTCGTTTAGTCAGGCCTATTCCCCTGGAGAAGCCACTGCGATTCCGACCAATCTTCACCTGACAAAATCAGAAAAAACACTTCATTACCATTCTATTTTCCAAACCAAAAATAAAAGTTCCATCAGATAAATATGATATAAAATAACTGCGCCAGTTCATATTCATAATGAACATGAGCAGTGTGTCTTAAGTAGTAATTACTGTACATGTACATACAATTATACATACAGTTCAGAAATATCGTTATAAAGTGTCATTTTCCAAAATAATCTTAGTTTTATTTTCACTACATGTACTTTTGAATTATATTTTCTGGAATTACAATAATTTGTATAGCGTTTTGTTAACCTTTAAATTCTTACATACATGTAAGCAGAACATGAATTCAATTGCAAAGCATTTTGATTCTATCAAGTACCGTAAAGCAAATGAAAACTGGAATGCATTTACTTATAAAACAAAAGATTCTTCAGCCCAGTCCCATACAGGTTGTCAAATGTTTCTGTTTGTTTGGTAAATTGACCCTTTTCCAAATATCCCAGGACATTTAAACAGGGACTTCATTAGATTACACTTACATGGAGGAAGGTAGTCCGAGTAACTTGGACCCGACAAGTCACCCTTTTTTATCGAAATTTGAAATTTTGATAAAAAACGGGCAACTTGTCGGCTCCAAGTTACTTGGACTAGGAGGAAGGAATAATAAGTCGGAAAATGCAGTGAAACTTAAAGCAGTCATTACAGGTCTAATAATAATACTTAGTCCGAGTAACTTGGACCCTTACAATCACCCTTTTTAAAAAATTTGAGGTTTCGGGGTAAAATCTGGGGGGTTTGGTCGGGGGTAGTCATGGAGTCGAACACATAGTTAGTTTCTCGGGTTTCCAAGCAGTTTTCCTTGGACCCTACATCGCCCAAAACCTCAATTTTTTTTTAAAGGGCGATTGTATTTGTAAGGGTCCAAGTTACTTGGACTAAATAATTAATACTTAATTTTTTTAATACTGTAGTGATTATTTTGCTGATCGTTTTTAGAGAATAACAACAATTTTCACGAATTAAAGGAAGACCCTCAATTTTAGAGATGCTTGTAATTGTATATCATGTATGAATGCGGAAGTGCTGTAATGCCTTGTTGTTCCACTGCAACTGCAAGGCGGCTGCTACAACTTACAACCGGCCGGCAATCATGGCGGCGGCCAGTCTGCACTGCACGGTAAACGCCGGCAATACTTATCAAACATACCCGCATTTATTGTTCCGACCATCGGCATGGGCATGCCTGCCGGTTGTTGGTAATGTTTCGCCTTTCGGCTCTTCTCTGATATTTATTGTGATCTCAAAATTATGAATGTAGTCAACCTACCTTCAGAAAATCTTTCTTGGGTGGGCTGGTCATGATCGTTTGCGATAAATTGCCGATTTGCTTCTGAATCTTGTTACAATTTACACGTACATGTAAGTCTGCATGCCGTACATACAGTGTGTGCGTATACCCTGTACATGTACGTGTACCGAACCTGCATAAAATGTCGGCTTGCTGGGTTAACACAGCGCCTATCCGGCCGGCTCGTTTGACCTCTTCTATACGGTAAGCAAATGTAGCTTCCGGGTCAAAATGCATTGACTTGAATGCGCGGCCGGCCTAGACCGTTGAGTTTATACACCGTGCTAAAGAACGCCACTTCCGGATCCGTATACATGAGCTTTACTTTAGAGTGAACGCGAACAAAGCCCAGCGTAAGCGAGGCCGGGTCAAAAGCACGGCACTGTGGCGCCGCTCTGTGCACTTTGTGTCGTTCCGGCCGGCCCATTATTGCCATTGATAGCCACGGGTGACATATTGATAAGTACTACGTGCAGTTTTTGTGTCTTTGTGAGCAATAAAAATAACCTACGAGTCGTAGACGTGTGGCGCCGACGCCCGAAATAAGCCACTTCTGAATTCATTGGCTAAGGCTTCAAGTTACACACTCGTCTATGGAAGCCGCTACATTGTAGACGCGGCTGGCTACTTCCATAGATTTGCGCGATACTGCCAGCCGTTAGTAAGGATTTCACTGTGAAATAAACACACAGCAGCATGGGAGAAACGTTCTTGCAAGGCCTAGAATCGAAATTTAAAACACCTTCTCAACCATTGTTTTCTTATTGTTTTTACAATGAAGAAATTAAATTAATCCAAGTTAACTTAATAATGGTATACATGTAGAAATATGGTACAATTGGTAGATAGATTTGCAGGTTTGCGTGGTGGAATTACCAGTGGAAGGTTTGTGGTGACACCATGTATTAAACACATCTCTTTGGAGGAGGAGTGTGGCTCTGAAAAGATTTAGTAACTCAACGTGTTGGCAGTGTGTACTCTGCCCATGTCTCCTGGTGAGGTGTGTTACATGCATGGTGTCACTGCAAAACTTCCATTTACAAAAGTCTTGCATTATTAGTATTGTATGTCATATTATAAAAAGTGCATGCATGGGGCTGTATACACATATTGTGTTCACATTGTGTAAAAAAAAAATGCATTATTTGTCAACACGTACAAAATGTCCGATGATTGTTTTTTATTGCTTTTGTCTCTTGAAAACAATTTACCATGAGTGCCTCAAGAATTTGATCCAGGCCTATTATGAATGTCTAATTATTGTTTATACAAAATTGGTTGCAAAATGTTGCAAATAAACAGTGATAAAAATACTCATTGCACATTCATTAATCAAACCAAAATGTGAACAAAGCAAGAAAAACATACCAAAAATCAGTTCACTTATGTAGCAGTCCTTGAATTGAAAAAAAGTTCATTGCTATGAAAAATATCAAAAGAACAAGTTATCACCAAAATTCAATGGAAATTCCCAGAATTAAAAAGATTTTTTTTAACGAGATCAAATAAAAGACAAAAGAAAGATTTGAACTTGATGTGAAAATAAAAATTATTGAGAAATCCAAGTCAATGCACAGAAAATAAACTTATTTAAAAATCAAAAATCAAACAGTGGGTTATAATACAGAACTTGGAGGAGTTATTCTATTCCAAAACCTGTCTTGTAAAATATACTGTAGCATTGGCCCAGTGCTGAAGAAGCATGATTTGAATACTGTAATATGTATAATGAATTGTTAGGGATTCCCATAAAATTTTGATTTCTTGTTTGAAAGTTCATATATTCACATATTTGTATCCCCCTTCCTTCTTTTGACAAGACTTTTTTGTGACCCTGAGAACTGTATCATCCCTATCGTGCTTTGGAGGAACACTTGGTACCAACGGTATGGAGCATGCTCAAACCTTTGGCATTGATATGAGTGTACATCTGCAATGTCATTGTGATAACAGCAACCTCAAATGTTATAGAATGTGCTTTGTGTTTCACTTTATTTTGTGCATCTAGGAGTTCACAGTGATTTTCTTTCCTTTATTCTCGTAGTGAATGTTTTTCTCGTAGTGTGTTTTGTCCCATTATTGCTGCCATCTGTTGTTGACTCTTTCTTACAGCAACATTTCCTTTGTTTGATCTCAGTAGTGAGTTACATGTATGTGATGTACATGTTGTGTTTGTAGATTCATTAAGCATGATGAAGATGCAAAAGTACAGTAACTTTAAGCCATTGATTTTAGTATCCAGGTGTCGAAGTAGTTGAAAATCATTAATTTGTTTATTTTGTATGGAGTTAGTTTAGATTTTTAAATTTTGGTTCAAATTCACTGCAAATTATGTTGTGATAATGGAGATTTAATTCAAGGGATTTCTTTTTAGAGGCTTCATATTGAAAAATAGGTCAGTTATAGATAAGAAGTTCAGGGAAAGAAGATTTCTGGAGACAGTCAAAATTGATTTGTAAAATTAATATCCTGTGCATCTGTCCAAACTCCAGAGGTCTGATGGTACCCTGTCTTTTACCTGGGATGTGTGCACTGGTTTATGTTGGTTACACAGGTACCTGACTGTCCCAATTGTGGCCATAGAAAGTACATGGGCTGGGGTTGATGTAAGCGACCCTTTGAAGTGGGAATTATAATCAATAGATAGAATCTGGGTTGGGGGTAATTTCAGGGTGGTCTTTACTACACATTCATTCAGTTATTCCAGCTGTCCTTGACTTGTGAAGAATGAATAGTACATGTTTGATAAAACATTGGAGTTCATACAAGACGTTTGAATCTGAAAACTTGACCGTTTGGAAGCAGATGTTTTTTTAAATATAATTCCCCCTTTGAAGATGATCTGCTAGCATCGAAAGATAAGGCCCTCTTACTCTTTTGATTTGTAACATTATATTTGAGACAATTCAAGCTTGAATTACTTTTGGTTTTACAGATAACTGTCATCTTGAAGTTAATGAATTTGATATCTATTGCAAAAATGGCAAAACCTAAAAGCATGATTTAAACCAAAATACAAAAATTGTCTTGAATGAGATGCCCTGTTAAACTGGAACTTGCTTGATTTTGTTATTTCTTTGATATTAATTTATCAAAAATTAGGAGGGCCTAAATGTTTTAATCCTAGCAGGACCTTTCCTGCTAGGATCGAAACGTGAGCCCCCCCCCCCCCCTGTTTGTTGATATTTGCTTTTGGATCATTTTAATCAGTAAGCAGTTTGCAACATTTTTGCATAACTATTACCGATATTAATCTACACATGTTATTTATTTAGCAGCAAAGAATTTCATTTTGTATTGAATGAACTGTCTTTCCTTTCTTCTTCCTCATTTTAGTTCTAATGAGAAAGACGATGTCATAATATCTCTTTACCCCTCTGTATTGTCATCCAATTTGTAGATAATGAGTACGAAGAGCTGTGCTACTCAAGTTGTAGTTGCAGTAGCAGTAATGTGAACCTGCAGCCCATTCAGGTCAAGCTTCTGTGTGGAGCTGATCTTCTGGAATCGTTTAGTGTGCCGGGGCTTTGGAAAGAGGAAGATGTAAGTGTGAAGACAATAATTGTTTTGGGCAGACACTTCTCAAAAACATAATCAAAGTCAAACAAACAAAGGGAAAACTGACAGGGAACTTTTGAACAAATTGAAAAATTGGCAAAGAAAACTGTGACTGGACCGGGACTTGAACCTGGAACCTCTGGATTAATGTACCGGAGCTCTTCCATCTGAGCTATCCAGCCCTTAGATGGTGGCCTCCCTAATAGTCAATTAGTCTTTGCCGGGGTGGGGTGCCAGTCAGAAGCAATTCAACCATCAACTGCTGTTTATCTCCAGGGATCACACCCCCACTTTCATTCTGATACAAACAACCAATTGTAGTAAACCTGGTTACGGCAGCTTGTGGATCACACAAAGTGGATGCAGTCAAACAAACAAAGGAAAAACTTACTAGGAACTTTTGAAAAAAAGAATGAAAAATTGGCAAATAAAACTTTGACTGATTTGGTGAAGTGTTTGACATTTGTTGAATGTTCTGCTGTGCTTACAATACCTCTAATGGTTTAACTGTAAAGAATCATGCCTGCTTACGATTTTCAGGTATGCATTTCAGGGGATTGTTTGGGCTTTATTTGCCTGTACATATTAAATAACAAGCAGTTTTATTTTAGGTTTCGTCTTCAATCCATGGTGTTTACAGCAACTTTGATTGATTTGTGAACAAAATACTTTCTTAATTGCAGAAGCTTGAAATAGTTAAGAAGTATGGACTAGTTGTGATCAGCAGATCAGATTTCAATCCACAGAAGTTCATCTATGAATCGGATCTTCTGTACCAATACCAAGTGAGTGCAAACAATTAATGTGAACTTAAAAGATGTTTGGTTGTCTGTGACACCTCAAAGGTTTGCTGATGGTATTTTGTAATTCTGACCCAAAGGTTTTTTTTTCGCCGTGGGTCTGTGCATATTTCTGACCTTAAAAAAATGGTTTTACTTCAAAGATGTATATGTAAGGATATGTGCAGATTTGTGGTCCTAGAGATTTTTATCAGCTTGGCACCACTGCTTTTAACTTAACCCTTTCTGCTACTTTAAAACTAACAATTTCTACTAAGTTGTGACATCAATCATTGATTTATTCAAATCATTTTCAGTGACTGTTTTATGCGTACTTTTTCTCCTAACAAGAGTTCTCTTATCTGCTTTATTTCCTAAGGTAGTTATGGATATATCTTATATCCCATTGTGAACTTTGTGGAAATGGGTGATTCTTTTATTTCTCAAAAGTTAGAGGGCCTGATGTTTTGATCCTAGCAGAACATTTTTTGGCCTTTGAGAAAGGTCCTGCTAGGATCGAGCATCAGGCATCTACATGTAACTTTTGAGATTACGTATTGCAGGTCATTTTAGTCAGTGATTGTATTAACTTCAGATTTTCTTATTTGTTCGATTTCTCAGAAAAACATTGACATTGTGACAGAATGGATTTTCAATGATATTAGCTCCACCAAGATCAGGTAAGAGATTTAGGAATTCCGAACTCGTTTCAGTTGTTATTAAAAGCCAAATCTCAATAAGCTGATTACAGTAGGTTGTTTTTTAACCACATCATTGTGAACAGTAGAGGGCAGCAGACTTGTTATAAGCTCCATGAGAAAAAGAAAGGATTTATAAGGCTGTACTTGTTTTTTCTTTGGGGTTTGATTCTAAGTTGTAATTTGTAATATTGAAGGAAATGATAAACATATTATTTGATATTATCAGTGGAGGGTTAATTAAATGAGAATTTTGTAATGTACAAACTCTTGGATCCTGAATAACTCTTCACTTAAAATGAATTGTTATGATGCATACAAACACTTCTTATGATTTTTTTATTGTTTCTTCAGACGAGCTTTACGGCGTAATGAAAGCATCAAATATGTTGTTCCTGATGGCGTCATCAAGTACATCGCCGACAATAAACTCTATGAGATGGAGCCAAATGATACAAAAAAGGAGTAACTTAAAACACGAGTGGTTGGCATTGTGTTTACCATTTGGTTACTGGGTCATAGATGCAACTGCTTCTCCTTGAATAATCTCTTCCTCAATGTACGGAGCTTATGAACACATCACAAAAAGTTAGATTGATTTTGCTCTGAGAGACAAGACAGACAGAGACCAGGAATAATCTGTTTAGATTATAAGAGACAAATGTTTAGAAATTTTCTTAACTCTTGGAGTACATTTTTATTGAGACTGTTTTTTGTTTTTTTAGTTGGTTGTGCAATATTCTGCTTATGAATTAATAAGATTAAAGCTGAACAAGTAGAGATAGTGTAAGGAATTTTTTGCTTGAAACCTCACTGGTTATGTTCAAACAAAATAATACATTGGTTCCTTACCTTGAATATTGTTCAAAGTTAAGTTGTCACTTTGCCTTTGAGAAAGGTCCTGCTAGGATTGAAACGTCAGGCCCTCTAACTTTTGAAATCTATGTATTGCAGGTCATTTTAGTCAGTGAGCAGTTTGCAACAGTTTTTGTATTAATTTAAAGTGAAGTTCGCACAGTTTAAAATGCTTATGCAAAGCTATTTTATGTACTGCCAAGTTGCTGGATTACTTGCAAGCCAAGCAATTTCAGGACAGTAATGGTGTTTTTGTCACGTGTTGTTTTATGAGGCCGTTCTATCTATCTTTGGACCCTTAAGACTTAAGCTGAAATTGCACTAGGAGATTTAAAAGATTAATTACGGTCAAATATTTATGAGGAAGATTACACAAAACTTATTAATGCTGTTGTATATGTAATCCCGTAACTTTGAAATTCCTATTAAATTTGCTTGCAATGTTGTATCATGTACATTATATAAACTTAAGTTTCATATTTGACACAAGACAAATAGTTCCTGAGGAAAAGAGAAAAACATAATCACCCTCATTGGAACACAAGTTCCTTCTTTACCATCTTAAAATAATGTGTCGTTTCCTGATTTCCTGTTGATCTTTCGAGGCAGAAATGTATATATAGAAAAGCAGTGTTGATGTATGCACAGGATGCCATGAAAGATTGATAGGAATGATGAATCTCCTGTATGAAAATTGCGTACAAGATAAAACTAAAATAAATTTTACCAGAGGTACTTGTGAATGAAAAAACAAAACATTGTTAACCGGCAAGCAATGCTGCTCTTCCATGCCCCTCATGTTATGCAACTGCAAGTGTACAGTACATAGTCTGAAGCACCACCAGTAAATGATGCTGCTAAGCTAAGCTGTCCTGTATATTGTAAGCAAATTATTGAATATACATGTACAAAAGTCTGTATAATACTTTATATCAAATATATAATGCATCAATTATGTTGTCAGTTTATTTTTGTCAAAGACAGAATATTTGTTGGAATCAGAGGTATAACTTATGCACAGGTCAACTGACTACTACTGCAATCGTGGAACTGCCAGCTTGTTAAGATAGTGATACCTGTCCATGTCTGTCAAGTGAAAGTATAGGTTGCAACAGTGGATAGTCACTAAAGCTAATCAATGCAATATACATGTACATGATGTATAGACTTTGTCAGATGAAAGGAAGATTTTGAATAGTTTCTTTCTTTTCATTTATTTTTGGAACATAAGTAATATAAGTAATATCTAAAGATCTTTGGTAGGCTTGATGAGATCAGTTTAGCTGACCTTCATATTCCCTGAGGAGTTGAAGGACTTCTCACTCAACACAAGACCAGCTTACATAATGAATGACTCGTGTTTGGATTAAAGGAAGGCAGTACTATAGCCAAAGTCATTTATTGTTAAGAATTTCAGTAAAACAAATATCCTGAAAAAGGATGCAATATAATGCGGCAAATAAAGAAAAAGATTGAATTTAAATTTATTCAATTCACTTTCTTTTCAAGTGTAATTGACAGAACAAGAAAATGGAGAAGGTAACATCAGTGACTATGCTTAATTAGCAACCTTGGTAAACCTGTGAAAACCCTCTTAAACTTTCAAATTTTTGTTGTGAAACCGTACCTTGTAATTTCCCTGTGCTTGTGTAGTTGTACTCCAAAAGATTAGCAGGTATATTTGATTCATAAGGGAACTTCAACATATTTTTATAACTCTATGGGAAAAAAATCATCAGCTCAAGAAGCTAGAATGATTAGGTTTCAAATAAGTACAGTGATTGTTTATACTATTGACTAGTACATGAGCTTTATAATTGTAGGAAATACAAAAGTGAAATAGTTATTTGCATTCTAGGTCATGAAAGGGAGAACAGAAGTGTTTTAGACAAGTAAGTGAAATGTATTAAAAATATTTAAATCAGTTTAGTTTGCAAATGTGATAACTAATGGACTCTTAACAATACTTTTTTTCTCAGCCCTATATGCCAGAAGACAGACTATGGTGTGGTATTTTTGAGAGTTGAGGCAGTGATAAAATACATTTGATAGCAGTAGAGTGCCTTCACTCCTAGAATCGGCTGATACATTTCTTGTCAAAATATTGTCTTTTCTTTTCTCCCAACTAAACTATGGATGCAGCAGACAATTTAAGTAACAAATGTTTAATTTTATACCATTTTTAAAAAGTGCAGATGTATATACATTACTCTGGCTGATAGAATGTACAATTTATTTTTATAAGTTTCAATAATATGTTTGGCAATTGGGAAATGGGTATTGAATGACTGAATTACCATAGTGGGTGCCATGTATGGGTGTAACTAATGGGTAGTATGTTGTTATTAATTGCTATTGGGTCAAGGCGGCTGATAAGGTATAATTATATAACAGCTAATTTAATTACACTCTCAGTTATCCTTTAAAACAACTGTGAAAGATTAATTGTCTTTGTAAAGAGAATGTATGCTTTAAGGAGTTGAATATAACCAACAACATTTGATTGGTTAAGTTTGTAATCTGTAATTTCAAATATTTCTTTCATTTACAAGTTGCAAAGGTAAATAGTAATTAACTCAGAGCTGAAGAAACAAAGCAGCAGTGTAAACTTCTGTTCAGAATGAAATATATAGATTTCATCATATGCATGATACTTTGGGCAAGAAATATCTTATTGGTTATGCGAATATGCCCTCTGTATGAGCATTTATTGTTCACCAAGTATGTTATAGATTATTTGTATATAGTAAATAGGAGTATTAAATGTGTACTATGCTTTTGATAAATTCACATCTCAATGTCATTTCATGGTTGTTCACGACTGAAATGACATTGTGTACCGGATACTCCAAAAATGACAGACTTGGACATGAGTCACGATAACAAATGACATGGACTTAGGTAATAGGTATGAGTCACAATAACAAATGACATGGACTTAGATATGAGTCACAATAACAAATGACATGGACTTTGACATGAGTCACAATAACAAATGACATGGACTTGGACATGAGTCATAATAACAAATGACATGGACTTGGACATGAGTCACAATAACAAATGACATGGACTTAGACTTAGACATGAGTCATGATAACAAATGACATGGACTTGGACATGAGTCACAATAACAAATGACATGGACTTAGACTTAGACATGAGTCATGATAACAAATGACATGGACTTGGACATGAGTCACAATAACAAATGACATGGTCTTGGACATGAGTCACAATAACAAATGACATGGACTTAGACATGGGTCACGATAACAAATGACATGGACTTGGATATGAGTCATGACGATAACAAATGACATGGACTTGGACACGAGTCACGATTATAAATGACATGTACTTGTTCTAGTCACAATGACCTATACTGGCGCTAACTTGGACTCGGAATTGACTTTCTTGTCTTGTGACCTGATATAAAGATTGGTCTTTGCAACCCTTGTGCCAATGAGATAGACAGCAATTGCCAACTAGCAACTTTTACTATTCTGTCCCTGTCGTTCTGCCTTTGAGAAAGGTCCTTCTAGGATCGAAACGACGGCCAGGCCCTCCTAATTTTTGATATTCGCAGCTTTTTGGTCATTTTAGTCAGGAAGCACAACATCTTTGCACACTACTGTAACTTTTACTGATAACAATGAATAACAATGAATAGTTTTAATAATCATCTCAATGATTACTTAACACATCTATTGATTTACTAAACAGTCTGGCGGTAAATGTGATTCTAGAAATCTCCAAATCGGGAAATGTTCCAATACAGATTTTGATATATTTTGATTCAGACTTGAGACTTGATCTTTGTGACTTGTATACAGACTTCACATGCATGACTCCAGACTTGAACTTAAACTTAAAAGATGTAACTCAGACTTGCATTCTGCCTCAATACAAGTGCCATGATGGCCTGGTTTCAAATCCCGGGCCATTAAATTTGATTTCATCTACATATTAATTAAAGGCGTTAATGCAACATTGGTTAAGGTCAAAGGATTGCCACAGTTTGTGTGTTAAACCATGGAGGAAGGAAAATGTTCAACCATTAAACATCCCAAAAAAGCAATCTTGCGAAGGTTTTAGCTCAAATGGTAATCTAAGAAAGTAAAAAAAGGTAAAAAACTGACTGTGTGGCACGGTTTTTGCAACATTATGTAGTGTAAGAAATAGTTACTTGCGAGTAATAAACTATTTGCCGATGTTTGAGTGAAGATTTGTAGGGAAGTACAGCATCCCAGATCGAAAGATTTCAACATGTGGATTCTATCATGACCATATCTAAAAACTGTGTATATTAGAAGGAAATCTGTGGACATCGATGTTTTTCAATCTTCCCCATGTTGTATTGGGCATTTGACTGGTTAGAGTGCTGGTAAGCAAGAAAAAACAAAGGTCTCCTGAGTCCTGGTTCAAGTCCTGGTCCAGTCAAAGTTTTCTTTGCCATTTAAAAAGAAAGATATTTACTTGGTAATTTTTCATTCATACAATTCTTTATGAGATGTTTCAAATCTACGAAAGGGGGAGCCTTCGCCAGTATTTGGAAAATGGCAATTGTTTTAGCAGGGAGACCCAGCTCATTACTAAATCAGAGACAACTGTTTGTATTTTTTGGGCGATTTATTTCCTTATTTTCACTGTAGTTCCCATCGTCCATTATTTTTGTCTGAATAATGCACACAGTACATATTTTCATTCTATTGAAAAAGTGGGCTGTGGAATGCAGGGACTGCCCACGGTTTTTTTTCCGCAGGGGCTAGATTTTCCCTACCTTCATAATGGTACAGCCCACTTTCACTTTGTAAGTGACTGTTGTATGTGGCGTGAGTCGTCTACATGAAATAGTTGTCGGGCATCTGCGTGAATCATCATTTAGGTGGAGTCGTTTACACGATCGATTGCGTTGTTTGATATAATGCCCTTGTAAGTTGTATTACCTAGACGAGTACAACTATACGAATTTCTACTCAGATCAGAGCTCAGCACTTTCGGCTCCAAGATGAGTACTACGGCCAGTACGGGAAGAGATCTCAGTAAAAGTCACGTAAATCCGTGTCTTAAGTACACACTTTTTGTCATGAACTTCTTGTTGTGGGTGAGTATCTCCCAGAACGTGTAGTCCGAGTAACTTGGACCCGACAAGTCACCCTTTTTTATCAAATTTTGAGATTCGGGTGACTGTACAGTCACCCGAATCTCGAAATTTCAAAATTCGATATTAAAAAGGGTGACTTGTCGGGTCCAAGTTACTCGGACTACAGAACGTGAGGCATTTTGTCGGCTAGGGCCCTAGGCCGGGTGAACGGTGCTGTTTGCATTAGCGCCTTGGTCGTACGACTACGACTACGAGTACGAGTACGAGTAGTCCGAGTAACTTGGACCTGACAAGTCACCCTTTTTTTATCGAATTTTGGAATTTTGAGATTCGGGTGAGTCACCCGAATCTCAAAATTACCTAGTCCGAGTAACTTGGACCCGACAAGTCACCCTTTTTTTATCGAATTTTGAAATTTTGAGTTTCGGGTGACAGTCACCCGAAACTCAAAATTTCAAAATTCGATAAAAAAAAGGGTGACTTGTCGGGTCCAAGTTACTCGGACTAAAAATTACCAATGTTGTATCCTCCAATAACCGGTTTTCGACGATGTAAGGACTTTTCTTCCAACTGAACAATGTGGACGAAAGTTACCCCCAGAACTGTGGGGTTCTACGTCGTCCGCTGCTCTCCAGACCGGAACCCCACAGATAACTATGCTTTTTTCCCATAGGCTTCTGTGTAACGTTCACTAGTACTAGTAGTAGTAGTAGTACTAGTAGTAGTACTGTGGCATAGGGATCAGCAGGTTCGGAATAACTCATAAAATACTGCCCAAGATTTCTAGCAAATGTGGTTTACATACCACGCACCTGTGTGCAACTGTCCATTTGGCAAAAATGTGTCGATTTCCAAAAAAAAATGGGCGAAAACCTCCCGGTTTGGTCGCGAGATCCAAACGGCAGCGCCGCAACTGGCAGTCTGGTCCCCTGTACGTCTTCGCAGCAAGGCGCTATACCGTACTGCAGGGACCAGACTGCCAGTTACGGAGCTGCCGTTTGAATGTTGCAACCGAACCGGGAGGTTTTCGCCCATTTTTTGGGGGAAATCGACACATTTTCGCCAAATGGACAGTTGCACACAGGTGCGTGGTATGTAAACCACATTTGCTAGAAATCTTGGGCCAAATGAAGCAGTATTTTATGAGTTATGCTGAACCTGCTGATCCCTATGCCACAGCACTTGTGAACGTTACACAGAAGCCTATGGGAAAAAAGCCTAGTTATCTGTGGGGTTCCGGTCGGGAGAGCAGCGGACGACGTAGAACCCCACAGTTCTGGGGGTAGACGAAAGTATCACACTAAAACTGTAAAAGAGGTCTCAGTCACTTTCTCCACACCACAGACTATTAGAAAAATCATAGAGAAGGTTGATCAAGCCTGTCACTTCCGTAAGATTACCCGGTTTTGTTGACGTCCGCGGCGCACCGCGCAGTAAGCATCGTCACCTATTTTCGTCGGTGGTGTTTAGTAAGGTGTCCCAGTGCAGCCAAACGCAAAAAAAATTCTTAAAATAACTCAAAGTGCTGTGTGGCACTGTAAAATTCTTGCCTGTATGTTTTTTTGTGTTCATCTTTTGGTTTTTTTGTCGACACTGCTTCTAACACTTTCCTCAAATCATTCATAATTTATGCTTAAAACGTATTGGTCTGGTTGATGTCTTCTTTTGTGACGTTTAAAAAAACTCCACAATCCTCTTTCTCACTGCTTCTTCAGTTATGACCTTTCCCAATGTCACTCCAGAGACACATTTCCTCCTTCTTGGTACTTTCTCTAGCTGCCCTTTTATTTTTTTCCCATTTTTTATAAAAGCCTATTGGGCCATGTTACTTTTTGTCTTAGTTTAAATAATAATAAAAAATATATTTTAAAAAAAAGATATAAGCGAGACGTTCTATAGGAGCCCCCATAGTTTTTACCCTGAACGGACTGCCTCCAGTTGCGTGATATATTTTTTTTCTACGGATGTTGGGGTTTGTTATGGTACACTCAGATTTTTTTTAGGACCAACAATAAAGAAAACTGGAGCTTCGAAGCAACTGCCAATTTTGTACCTAGGAAAATAGACCTCAAAAGAGCAACTTTTTGAATCACACGAGTTTGGCCTACTGGAAAAGCCTTAAATTTTCACATTTTTGGTGACGGACAAGAGCAGGAAACCAACTGTAAGATACAAAGTCTGAGATCGTTATACGGAGTTGTTTTTATCGTGCGATGTGAGTTAGAAGGCTAAGCGTCGAAAACGTGTACCGTCGAAAATGGGGGTTCCCACGATATACTATATTTATATAGGGCCTTTATTTACTACAGAAGTACTAAAGTAGCAGTTGCGGCCACATATTTTTGTACACAAACATTGGGAGCCAAAGCCTAAAGGGCATGTTCGTTATAGCCAAATGTTCGGTATATCGGCATTTGTTATACTGTACATTGTAGCAATGTTCCACTGTATAGTATTAGCACAGGCTAGTGGCTATACAGGCTACACCTGTAGGCAGCACTGATGCTGAACTTAACCCTAACCCCCTACCAATTGTTTGTAGGATATAACCTGAATCCTGCAAAATCCTGCTATCCTACCTTGTTCAAAGCTCCATGTGACCTGAATCCTGCCAAATCCTGCAGTACTGGCTAGCTACTGTGGACCATTGCCTGAATCCTGCCAAATCCTGCACTGAGTTTATGGAGTTTTAGTCCACATTCTAAACAAAGACTTTTTTCAGCTTAGAACAATAGGCCCTTTTTCGAACGGATAATCTCTTGACAAAAGCCACAACGACGTCCGAATTGTTACCAGCATCCTGCATTTTCCTACTGACAAAATCACCTCATGCCCTCAATCCTGCACATTCCTACAGTGTGTCAACTCTCATGTGCCCTCAATCCTGCTAAATCCTTCTCCAGCACTTTGATAGTAGTAGCCTGTATCCTGCACAATCCTGCAATGTGTCAACTCTCATGTGCACTGAATCCTGCAGAATCCTGCAATGTGTCAACTCTCATGTGCCCTGAATCCTGCAGAATCCTGCTGAAGGCAAATAGGATTCCGCAGGATTTGGGAAGGAATAGGGTTAATGATAGTGATACAAGTACTGTACATGTATGTATGATGTATGTACATTATGCCATTGATTGTGTTCTTTCCATTTGCACCATGGCATACCTATTTGAATATTTGCATGGTATTGTGACTATTGAAGTCAAAGTGCATTGATCTCTTGATGTGTTGCTATTCTTGCTAGGTATTCTCCATTGGCCTACTGATCATTGGTGTGTGGGCGCTGATTGAGAGACAGAACACCATCTTCATCACTTCTTACCTGGATGTCTTCACTGAGCCTGCCATAGTGCTGATTGTGGTGGGTGGAGTGGCCTTCATCCTGGGCTTCACTGGCTTCATTGGAGCTCTTCGGGAGAACTGCTGCCTTCTCATGTTTGTAAGTCAGGGCTCAACCTTAGCACTAGCCGGATGGTCATTGCCTAGTAAAAACAGCTGCAGGCTAGTAAAATCACCCACTTTACTAGCCCGGCGGACAAGTAAAAAGTAGACAGCGGTGTGGCGGCAAAAGACAATGCGGTCAGGGATGAGAAAGTAGAAACTAATAATTAGTTTCACTTGACCTAATAACCTTGTGTTAAATTCAATATTAATTATACAGGGCTAGTAAAACTTGCTGCGGGCTAGCAAAAAACTAAATTTACTAGCCCGGTGGGCTAGTTAAAAAATAAATAAAGCACGAGGCTTGTAAGTAATAAGATGTGTCAATCGGGCATCATCTATCGGTCTAAATGTGAAAATAAGACTGGCTAGCCTGTCTGTTCTGAAAATAAGCGAACTTCCTCAGGTTCTTTTCAGAACCACACAAACTCACAAAAGAGAACTTTGCGTGGTGTCACCGCAAAACCTACTCCTTCAACTTACATGTCGATTCCATCATTGTGCTTTATTGATGAGTTTTGTGCCTTCAAACTTGTTTTTCTTTTCTATGCTTTTCATTTGTATTACATAATATCAAATTATCAGTTAATGTTATAACTCATGCACATTGTACTTTGCTAGTGCTGTTGTTGAAGAACTGTATGAACTACTTCGCACCAGGACCTCCGAATTCAGAGTGCTGGGACCCCAAAATCTGGGCACCACTATTTATCCATGTTTTAGACTCATTTCAGCCTGCCACAAAACAAGGTGTAGCATGACAAGAGCCACACAGACATCCAATTATACCAGGTTTAACTTGCTTGTACACATAGCATACTCTTATTGATTTTTATAAAGACCCATATGGCAGGCATGAGCACTGAAAAGTAGCCTGGTTCTGAGCTTGCAAAAGCTGCATTGTATATAGCACCCTCATGAGTCCAAAGATGGCCATGTTTGAATAGTCATGAGTATATTTGCATAAGGGGGATGGCCTAAGAAGACCCATTAACAGGGTCTGGTTATTCATTAAGCTGGTTCATCTCAGCTGTCTCCCCAATGCAGTCACCCGACATGTGAAAAACATCCATCAATTAAACATGCTGGACACTGCTGCGCTGGGGATATAGCGTGTCAGCCTTTGAACCTTTAAGTACCTACATTTGGGAAAGTATTTCTGACATACCATATTGGAAGGGAAAGGTCTCCCTGCTGTCTCTCTGTTTGAGAATTTCAGTATGATATCTTGCTTTGTGTGAGCTTAATTCTCTGCCCTGTTTTCCTTTGACAGTTCTACTTGTTCATGCTCCTGATCTTCATTTTGGAGGTAGTCGCTGGCATCCTGGCATTTGTCTACAGCAACAGTGTAAGCTCTCTACCATCAAAATGGCCACTCTGAATAGACAACTCACAACTCTCAGTATGGACTTGAGGGAAAGTTCCTTGTACAAATGTAATAGACAACTACTGACTGGCACCCCCACCCCGGCAAAGACCAGTTGACTATGTTGTGAAGGCCACCATCTAAGGGCTGCATAGTTCAGATGAAAGAGCACTGGTACATTTCCACAGGTCTGGGGGTTCAAGTCCCGGTCCAGTCAAAGTTTTCTTTGCCAATTATTCGAATTGTTTTGTAAAAATGTTCACAAATGTCACTTACTGAAATTAGTTACCCAGGTTATTTTGTTAGCAGAAAACAAAGAACTTTCACAACACTACAGAAAGATGAGCCATTGGCCGTACTAAACTTTCCATGTCTTGTGCTGGAAGTTTAAATGGAAGAGGTTGTTTGAAGGTGTTTTCTGCAGCTGATTTCTAGAAACTCCAAATGTTGCAACATTTTGTTGCATAACTTATGCAACATTTTGCCGCCCATGCTAAATATTGTGACAAGACTTGCGCAACATTTGTAAGTTGCGTAACTTACGCAACTTTTCTTGAAATCGGCTGCAGGGCATATTGATACAGTGTGCTGCTCAAAGTATGCTACAGAGTAACAGACACAGGAATGAATCTGCTATACTGTACATGTTCGGAACTGTAGCCTTTCTGTGCTTCCATGATGAATCTCCATTTTTTGTTTTTTTCCCTCCAGTTTATCGTCCTTGTTGATGACATCGTGCAGCGCTCTATCAATCAGTACAGGGTGGATGGTGACCTGACTAACCTCATTGACTATGCCCAAAGAACGGTACGATTTAACTCCATTGTAATGTGTAACCAATTTTTGAAAAATGCCAAAGAGTTTGACATTATTAGCCTTTTCTCTGCGTCGAGCCAAGGCACAAAGGTCACCACAAGCATACACTGGTACACTGGTATATTTGTATATGCCCAAAGAACGGTACGATTTAACTCCATTGTAATGTGTAATCAATTTTTGAAAAATGCCAAAGAGTTTGACATTATTAGCCTTTTCTCTGCGTCGAGCCAAGGCACAAAGGTCACCACAAGCATACACTGGTACACTGGTATATTTGTATTTGTGTTGGTTTCGTGGAAATGCACTAATGACTTGATATCTTGACCCCTGTAGTTGGAATGCTGTGGCGGTAACGGCGCCTACAATGATTGGAGTAACAACCGTTACTTCAACTGTACCGAGAGCAACCCCAGCATTGAGCGCTGTGCAGTGCCCTACTCCTGCTGCCGTCCAGACCTGTCTATTGAACAGGATCCTGACATCATCAACACCCAATGTGGCTTTGACACTCAGACCAAGGTAATCACAGTGCTCCTATATAGCGCCCTCTTTGGCCAAAAACACACATGTCCATGTATTTGGTGAGAAAGGGGGGTAGACCCTAAAGGCGGCCAAGTAAAATGCCATACCTGTGTACGTCACAACTGAATATTCATGAGTTAATCTCTCGACTGCGGAAGGTCAATGGGTCCCGAAATTAATTTATGCTAAGCAGCCATGAATACATTTGACGTACGGCATTCTACTTGGCCGCCTTTAGGGTCTACCCCCCTTTCTCACCAAATACATGTACATGGGTGTTTTTGGCCAAAGAGGGCGCAATATAGGTATTATATTGGGTGCAGCTCACTAAATCAGCTTCCATTGGCCATAGTGGAAAAATGTGATTCCTTTCAGTGTTTATTCCATAAGCCGGAAGGCAGTAGGATATTTTGCTAATTACCCATTAACTGATTTGCTGCCTATTTTCTGATCACATCACAGACTCTGTAGACAAATTGTGCAACATTTAAGGCCCTGAATCCCAAGGTTGTCATTCTATTGTCAAAATATTAGTTGATCCGACTCTAAAGACCCTTCATTTATAAAAAAAATTAAAAAAAGAAAAAAAAGAAGAAAGAGAAAAACAGAGCCACCTTGGTCCTATTTGGTGTGTGGCAATCATATAATTATGTTTCGCATGAATCACCATAAAAGACTTGATGCATCTCAGCCAAGGTTTTCACAGCTCATTTGAGGAGCTTTCATTGAACAATATTGGAGGGTCAACCAATGGCCTTGGTGTGGATACTACAGTCTCTAGTTCTCAAAAGCAGTTGGATAGCATCCATCGCATACCCAATACATACCAGACACATTGGAAGCAGCCAGTCATCCATGTTCTGGTGTCACAATAATTGAAGATAATGACATGATGTTTGCATCGAGGAGAATGTAAATCAATGCGGTTTTTCCCTGCTCGACGTGAATGCCACCACACTACATCGACCAGCTCAGTGGTCAAGTGGTCACGGCGTCTGCACCAGAAAGTGGGAGTCACAGGTTCAATTCCCGCCTGATCTGCCTGAAAAAAATTTCATCAGGCAACGGTCAAAGCATTCGGTGTTTATCACGTCGAGCAGGGCAAAACCTCATTGAGTCACAATCATTGTTAAAAGTTCTGAGACCACAGCTTGGGCTTATAATCTTTTTCATCACAAATTCATTGCCAAAAGCTTGTGATTTTATTCATTTGGCTTGAAGATGCTGACCCAGATGGAGCTGAAGTTTGAGCCTTAGCCTTGGCCTAAGCCAGACCTTAATAAATGCCTGTCCGATTGTTTTAGTGAGATTTGAAAATGATGCATTGTTCAAAAACCCCCGTATGGTGGTCATCGGCGCTGTAAACCCCCCGGCGTGAAGTGGTTAAGTATGGAAGTGATTCTTTGACCTTCACAAGTGTTGCACCCTACCTTTTGATATAAGCCCAATGACTGGAGGATCTATCCCTTCATTGTAAAGCATTTGGTATTTTTTTTTCAGACCCCGACGGAAGTTTCAACTAAGATATATACTTCAGGCTGCATCTCCAAGTTCGTGAACATTGTCAACCAGAAGAGTTACATTGTGGGCCTGACTGTGTTTGGAGTAGCCGCTGTGCAGGTCAGATATGTTACCATGGTGACTGGCACTATTAGGGAACTTCTTTCACAGAATTCCTGCCAAACAAGCTCACAGCTAAGCACAGAGTAATTCCTAAAACTGATCTAGGAATATAAAGCCTAATGATTCATTTCATTGAACAGGGGCCGATTTCGCTAACGCTTTTGCGATCATTGCAAACGCCAAAATCGATCGCTAAGTCTGAAATCCGTCGCCACTTAGGATCGGTGTACCACTAAGTTGCGATGGATTTCAGACTTAGTGATCAATTTTGGCATTTGCGATGATCACAAAGCGTTAGTGAAAAACGGCCCCGGGACTTGGTATTATTTAGGTTAGGCGAGGTTCATGTTTTGTTGCTGTTGAGACATTTTCATACAAAAAGAGACATTTTTTTCTGTAGTCATATCACACCCTGAAGTATCTAGGTACCTGCCACTGTATTGTACTGTTCAGTTCCCGCAAGTCCAGGGAACTGAATGTATACAAACCCTTACCACTAATGCCTTCTCACAAGGGCAAATTCGTAGTAGTTTTACAAAGAAGCCAGCCCCGAAAGCATGATATAAATATGTCCATGCCATTGTGGCATGTTGACGTAATATCTACACTATCATTGATCTAATGTCATTATTGTCATTGCATTGGTTAAAGCCCCTACACAACATTGGTAAGATCGAAAAACAGAAATGTTCACAGATTTACATGAAACTTACACAGTTTGAAGATGGTTATAGTTGAAACCTCGCACTGAAATATTTCTGCCTAAAATGCTGTAGAAATAGTTTAAGTCTTACCCCCTAGATTTAAACAAATTTTCGAAACAATTTCTTGAATGCTGCATTTTCGCGAAACAAATTAAACGTTTTTTAACTGTTTTCTCGAGACTTGTTTGGCGAATTGAGCTGAAATTTCACAGGTGTGCTATTTCATACATTATGTTGGATCAAACAACGTATGGATGCTATTCTTTGACCTCGACCAATGTTGTGTTATCCATTTGAGAGAGCCACTATATCCCCCGTCATTTTCGTTTGTCTCATTTATCTTGTCCTTTTCAGATGATTGTCATGCTGATGGCATTCTTCCTCTGCAGACAGATCGAGCAGGAATGCGGACGTTACCATGAATGCGAAAAGCGTGGAATCAATAACTTTGCTTAGAACAGCCTACAAGCCACAGAGACAAACTGATAGTAATATTAAAGCCTTCATGAGACAGGCTTCCTGCATGGATTCATGAGCTGTGCACCGGTATTTAGGAAACATCAATGTGTCTCCAGTAGTATGCTTCCGATCAAATTTAAAAACAAGCTCCCTTTATTGAATATAAAAAGGTATCTAGAAGTTTCTGCATAAGTCAAATTTTCTACTTGGTTGGGTAAGAGTACTTGTAGATGCTGAACTACTGGTTAGATTCACAACCTTTAGGTCTATTTCATTTAAAAAGCCATTATCAAGTTAGTATGCTTGATATTAAACAAATTCTCTGGTTTCACAAGACCTTTCTCAAAGGTTGATCTAGGTATGTCTTGGGAAATACAGCATTTTTTTACAGTTTGTTATCTCTATTAAGTCTACATAATTATTGTCTCAGTACTTAGTATTTTATAACCATGTCTTTCAACTTTTTATACTTGAGGTGTATTTTTACAGGAAGGTTTTTCAAGATATCTTTTCTCTAATGTGTGTTGTTAATATGTGAAGTTTTCATAAACTGTCTTTCAGCATTGGTATTTTAATGTTAATGTGGTGGGTTTTTAAGATTTATATTCAGCTACTGTACATTTTCATCAGCATTATTTTCCTAGTAGATCACAGGTATTTCTGGCCCAATGGTCTGATAGACCACTGGTAATACTAGCCCAATGGTCAGGTATATTACTGGTATTACTAGCCCAATGGTCAGGTATATTACTGGTATTACTAGCCCAATGGTCTGGTCGACCACTGGTATTACTAGCCCAATGGTCTGGTATATTACTGGTATTACTCGCCCAATGGTCTGGTATATTACTGTTATTACTAGCCCAATGGTCTGGTATATCACTGGTATTACTAGCCCAATGGTCTGGTACATTACTTGTTTTGCTGGCCTAATGGTCTGGTACATTACTGGCCTAATAGTCTGGTACATGTATATTACTGGTATTACTAGTCCAATGGTCTGGTATATTACTGGTATTACTAGCCCAGTGATCTAGTATATTACTAGTTTTGCTGGTCTAATGGTCTGGTACATGTATATTACTGATATTACTAGCCTAATGGTCTGGTATATTACTGGTATTACTAGCCTAATGGTCTGGTATATTACTGGTATCACTAGCCCAATGGTCTGGTATATTACTGGTATTACTGGTCTAATGATCTGGTACATTACTGGTATTACTGGTCTAATGATCTGGTACATTACTGGTATTACTGGTCTAATGATCTGGTACATTACTGGTATTACTGGCCTAATGATCTGGTACATTACTGGTATTACTAGCCCAATGGTCTGGTATATTACTGGTACATGTACCCCAATGGTCCAGCACAATACATGATACCAACCCACAGACCAATCACGTACATGTACCTTTTTAATCCATGTACATCTTTGTGATACATTCTGCAATGTTATCAGTTTTGTACAATAAAAAACCCGCTGTCTTTCAGGATATTTCTGAAATGTCTATGAATTTTCATTATCTTAATTAGGTTAAGAAAAGAGTGCATTGTATCTAAAAACTCAAAAGGCATCAAATTCATAGAATTTCTTGAGAATGCATGAATATTTCAGTTTGAAAAAGTAAATGACAGTAAAGCAACCTATTCTTGCATTTTTTGTTATAATAATTAGATATAATTGGGTGAAATACTTTCTCTTAATTTGTCATGTTTGCTTTGGGCCTTTGCAGTTAGTTGCAGCTATTTGGGATTCACATGTTATGATCTGATTCACATTATACTGAGCTATTCAATTAAGCCGTGTTTCCACTGGACTCAAATTTAACCAAGACGATGTTGACATTTCCAATGGTCAAATTTGACCGTTGTTTCTACTTGGACTTTTGAGGCGTTAAACTTAACCTGGTCACTTTTACTGGGCAGAGGATGGCCGGTAAAAGTAACCATTCGTCTCGGTTAAATTAACGGAGAGGAAATTTCCACTGGACTGTTTCCACTTGACTTGAAATGGGAAAAGTAACCATCGTCTTGGTTACTTTGACCAAAATAAGTCCATTGGAAACACGGCTTTAAATGCATTATATGCAACTTGCAGTATTCTCCTCATTTGTTACTATTTAGTTTAAAGTGTATTATTTTTATATGATGATTAAAAGGCTGACTTTGATTAATTATTTTCCAACAATAATTATTATTTGAAAATGTGTGTAGTGAGTGGAGGGTTTGCACCATGTAACACATCTATTTTGAGATGGAGTGTTGCTCTGTAAAGAGCAATTAACTCAAAAGTTTCGGGCAGTGTGTACTCTGCCATCAACAGGGCCGTTGCCTCTACGAAAATATTTGAATCACGATTAAAAAACTTTTTTTGTGTGTGTCCACACAGGCCCAAAAACGTGAGCCGATTGTGGCTAGCAGTTGTGGTCAAATGGTGGGTGTGTACTTGAGGGTGGCCCATGCAGGGAGACATATGAACAAACACGGCATTTCCTGTCAATCAGAGCGTGAGCGGTGCATTGTGGGATTTGATAAAAACCCGGTGCAATTCAGCGGAGCGTTCCCACTGCTTCGCAAATAAACGCGATTATTTGAAAAAATCTCACTCTTAGTGGAGTCCAAATTCAAATCCCACTAATAATTGCGTATATTGTTGATTGTGTCCACACACGAACAAAAAAAAGGTGGAGTTTGAATTGCAAACCGCATCCAAATAATTGCGTTTATTTGGTGTAGTGGAAATGGCCCTATTAATTGATGTGTGTAGTCAGCAGCTACTCAAACCCCTGCCGCTGAGAAAGACTAGTAACTGAAGCCATTCCCTTGTCTGAACAATACCCATGTGGTCAGTGCCTCACTCTGCAGACCAGCAGGAGACTGCAGTCCAGCCAAGTTTTGCTCTGAAGATCAAGTTACGTTTTGTATCCAAGGTTCCCTTTCTACCCCAAAAGTTTGATCTGCGTCTGGATTCGCTTGTTTAAACTGTTGCTTCCATTTAAGACCATCATTTGATGCTGTGTTGGTTTCTTTTTCCTTTTTAAAAGTTTTTTTCCCTTTCTTTTATTTGTGTTTCCACCTCTTCAATTTTTTTTTCTTTATCACATGGATTGGTTTTCATAGGATTTTGTGTTTCTCTATTGTTCTGCATGGAGTAGTTCAAGGGTTTTAAAGGTTGTGGCAGTTTTCTAAGATTTTGTCTAGGATCTATGCAAGATATATGCTCGATCTTGTCCTACAGTATTTTTTGTTGTCACCTTTTAGGATAAAAAAATAGGGATTTAAAAAAAAAAAATTTAACTCAAGGGAATTATCTCTCTCCTCCCTAACTCATTTCTTTCCCTCACAAATTTCTAAAGATCCGAGGCACAGGTACAGTCTCTTTGTTCAATTTTCTGGGTTACAGTAGCAATAGGTATTGTGATTAAACCTGAATGCATACCACAAACCTTAGCCTAATGGAATTCCAGTATTGTTTGTTAATCAGGTATAGAGGGCCTAGAATGCCACTTTACTGCAGAGTGCAACATGGACAGAGTGGGGAATGGTGGTGCTGGAGAGAAGGACAAGACATCTCACCAGGCTTCCTCAGAGAGGTCGTGCACTGTATCTACTGCCCATCCACCCATGTTTAGTGTGCAGGCTTGTTGTCTGAACCAATTCCTCAAATCGGCCAGGACCTGAGGGAAGCCTTCTGTAAGTTGACGTTTGAATTTGATTTAGTGGAAGGTTTGCGGTGACACCGTGTATCTCTTCTCTTTCAAGAAGTGTGGCTCTGAAAAGAGCCGGTAACTCAACGTTTCGGGTAGTGTGTACCTGATGATGACGGCAGAGTACACACTGCCCGAAACGTTGAGTTACGGGCTCTTTTCAGAGCCACACTTGAAAGAGCAGAGACACATGGTGTCACCACAAATCCTTCACTAAGTTTTTCACCATGCAAACCTTCAAGTCTTATCTAATTTGATTTAGTGCTTAGTCTAATTTGATTACTTTGTTTATTTTTGTAGCAACATGGTTTTCTTTGATTGTTTTTTGCATGGTAGCAGAGCACTGGCATGTCAAACCAAATGCCTAGGTTCAAACCCCAGTCACAGCAAAATTGTCTTTCCTATCTGAGGAGTTTTACTCAGGTTTAACATGTTGAACTATCCATGGATAAATGAAAGAATTCAGATGCTATACAGCCAATTAATGTTCAGTCAAATATGATTTTTAATGACCTCAAAAAGTACCCCAGAAAACACTGCACATCATAAGCCTGCATGTGATTCAATCTCTGGAATAATTTGCAGGGATAATGACTATTTGAACTGCATTTTAGTAGCAAAATTCCAGAGACAGACCTGTGTCATACATTCACATAGAATTGCCACTGCCGTTGGTTTGCGCATATAGTATGCAACCCTGGGGATAGCAAGAATGTACAATCTGGAATGTTGAGAAAACCTTTGGAACCTTTTTCCCAAATGAAACCATCATCTGCAATCTGACTACTACTTTACAAACTTCTTACAAAAAAAACCCCCAAATGCCACCATAAAGAAGTACAGAAGTCTTGTGTCAAAAATGTTCTGATACAAGTATATACAAATCTAAACATTTTTTGGTAATGATCTATTGCAAAACTTTCTGAACCGGCCATGAAAAACGTTTAGGATTATAAAATATCATTTCCTCCAGCAGGTTTACTTCCAAGTGTTCTGGAACAATCATGATGTCATTGACTCCTCACTCTGGAATGTTGCAATTATGATGGAAATACATGTAATTATGAAAAAACAAGCACCAGAAATAATGTTACCATGGTCTTGGGAAAATCCCAACACAAGTTGAGCAGTACAAAATGTAACATTCAATGTAAAATTCAATGTTGCTTATGTTACAAAGTATTCAAAAAGCAAAAGAAACACCCAGGTCTACCTTTTTACTACCTGTGAAAAAAAAATGCAGCAAAGGTCATATTTTGTTAACACAGGGTTAATAATTTATACAAACCATGACATTTTCTATGGTTAAGTATAAAAACAATGTACAAATGCCATGTCTATTCCAGGTTTTTCATGACCAAGGAAACCCACCTATATGTTGTGTTTAAATCCCTAACTTTCCCAAATCCTACAGAATCCTACTGTCCTAGTGTAGGATTGAGGGCATGTGGTAGTTGATGCATTGTAAGAATTTGCAGGATTGAGGACATGTGGAGTTTTTGTCACTGTAGGAAAATGCAGGATACAGGTTACAAGGCCTAATGTGATGGGGATGATTCTGTAGGATTGAGGGCATGTGGAGTTTTTGTCACTGAAGGAAAATGCAGGATACAGGTTACAAGGCCCGATGTGATGGAGGATTCTGTAGGATTGAGGGCATGTGGAATTTTTGTCACTGTAGGAAAATGCAGGATACAGGTTACAAGGCCTAATGGATGATTCTGTTAATTCAGCAATAGCTGGGGTAATTCAAAGAACAAATTGTCAAATGCATACACAATGGGTTAAACAGTAGATGTGAGCCTGATCACTGTGCTGCTGACTCTTAAGTTATTTAAAAAAAACCACCCCCCCCCCCTCAGCATAGACTACCGGTAGTTGACTCTTTGGGAAGGCTGCCATCTAAGGGTTGGACAGCTCAGATGGTACGAGTACTTGTACACAAAACCAAAGATCTCTGAAAGTGCTTAAATAAGATCTCAAATACTACATTCCCGTACCATGAATGAGAAGAAAACCTGCGTAGGAGAGGTTCTAGTTCTTCAATTTGATTACCAGTACTCGTTACCAATCAGCCTCTGAGGGTTTTCACTTGCCTAACTTTGACGAACAAATACAACAAATAAATGAAATTTCAGAGTTTCATGAAGTAGTTTGTTTTTGTTACGGAGGCTAAAAGCATGGCATATTTCAATTCAAACAATTCTTTCTTTTATTATTTCCATAAAGTGTGGTCTCAATTAAAATTTGTCATATCTTAGTACTGTTTGGGTAATTTACTAGAAGATCGAAAAGAAAACTTGAAATTACAAAGTGTGGATGGTATCATTGAAAACCAAGTCACTTTCATAATGACAACTGTGTCATTAATGAATCAGGACTCAAATTTCAGGGGGAAAAAAACCTGTACTAGACAATGTACTAGACATGTAAAGGTCAAAGTCAAAGTTGTATTTGAGTGGCATTTTCTTCATGGACATGGTGCAAGAAAAAAAACATTAGACAGCCGGTCCAGTGCGGTCACACTCGGCACTAGACCGACGCTGAAATCACAGTGGATATTTTGAGCCCTGCGGATGCAATTTATGCAATGCTCTTTTTCTGGACAATTCCATAATACCAGGGGTGGATTTCACAAAGCCTTACGATGCATCGTAACTCAACTTACGATGGATAACCCATCGTAAATTGTGATGCAACGTATGGGTTCTATACGTCGCTCATCGTCTTGCGATTGATCGTAAGTTACGGTGATATACAAAAATGTTGCAAACTGCTTACTGACTAAAATTACCAAAATGTAAATCTAAAATTTAGTGGGCCTGACGTTTCGATCCTAGCAGGACCTTTCTCAAAGGCAGAGAAAGCCTTTGAGAAAGGTCCTGCTAGGATCGAAACGTCAGGCCCACTAAATTTTACATCGTAAGTTACAATGGGTTTGGTGAAATCGCCTGCTGTTTCTCTTTGAAGTAACTCCTTGTACAAATCAGCCCATATTCTCATTCTGTTCAAAGCAAATGGCACACGGTGTGACAACAGTGATCATGAGATATGCTTTGATGTTTCATCCGTCACATCTTTATTAAAGGTGTCGAGCAAGTTTCTTTCCATGGAACTTCTAAGGTTTAAAATTACAGTTGAATATCAAAACCAAATCCTAAAACTCCCATGTGTGTAGTGTGTACACATCTCAGAATTTTGTTCAAAAGGGACAAGCATTGTCCTTTAACACGTACATGATGTCGTAAGGTTGTGCCGGTTTGCGGTTATAACGAAAAACCGCGGTTTAAAAAAAACGCCAAAACCGAACCAAAGCCTTTCTGACAGATGTCATTGTGGATTGCTTTTTAGAGCAATAATAGATCACTCTTTAAAGGTTTCAGAATAAATCTTTTCAAATTTCAGAGTTAAAATAATCTTGCAGCATTCACGTGTATAATTGATAATGTATTGACTTATGTCTTCAGCCAAAGTCCACAGGGACAGGCTGGCAATACACTGATCCAGTAGGCCACGCCCCTTGACAAATTGACCAATCACAATGCGCCATTTAAAGTCCGACAAATTGCCGCCATTTTTAAATTTTGCATTCTTTACTACACACTTTTCGCTGTGTTTACTTTTGTCTCATATGCACCAGGCAATTCCTTTGCAAACCCGAGTGTTATCCTTGACCATGGTCAAGCGGTGTTTATATTGTCATTGTAATTCTGTCTCTCGATACCCTGGCAAGAGAGGAAACGTACATTTTTGCCCTTTTCCAAAACCAAAGTCCAACGGAGAGAAGTGCTTTCGGTGGTTGCGGGCGTGCAGTGAACGCGCACGGCATGTGGGCGATCTCGACACTGCATGTGCGCGGTTGCTTGGCCGTTGCTATGGTGGGCGTGGCCTACCGGATCGGTGTATAGAGACTTCAGATAAACTTCAGCTGAACAAAGTCAGAACTGTATACCAGGTTCCAGCCCTGGCCAATTGACCCAATGGCAATGGCGAGTCAGTCTGCAAACACTCAGTGAGCATCACAGACGCTATGGGTCGTCATAAGCAAGCTCCCTCATGCTCTCCATCTGTGCTAGGTAGAGACGGGTCTTTGCCGTTGGACTGGTGCAGTGGGCAATCAGACGCCTCTGCAATGCCTCCACGTAGTCACCCATCTGACACAGGCACTCCCTGTCACCTATGCTGAGGCAGGATTGCATCTTTGACTGAGAGGGTTGGGTCGGCAGGCCGGACTCAGAGATGACGGAGTGCACATCACCGCTGCCTGACCATCTCCATTTGGCTGAGGAAAACAAATGCAGTGAACATCGATATCACAAACCGGTGAACCACTACATTTGCAAGTGTTGGATTTCAGCAGATTGAAAACTGAGGAAACATTCAATTTGAGTTGAATGCAAACGCCATTTAGTATGATGGCAAAGCTTTACCACTGGTTACAGCAAGGGACATTACTCCAGCATTGAACACAAACACAAATCAAGTCTTACTATGAAGTCAGAGCAATTCTGTTATGTGCCAACATTCTCTTATGAGGTCTCCTGAAGACGGACGGACAGAGTACATGTACACTGTTCAAAACGCCAAGTTCCTCCGGGTCTTTTCAGAACCACACATACTCACAAAAGAGATTTTTACATGGTGTCCCAGCAAACCTATCAATCACTCTCGCGATGAAAACCTTCAAACCTCATTCTCTTAGAATTGTCTTTTTTTTATGGGCAAAGTAAGACGGGGGGAAATTTCTCACCTGTCTTATTTCTGATGTAACTTTGGAGGAGAAAAAACAGCAGCATGGCGTGCTCTTCGCACCGTTCCTGTTCCTGCTGCAAGTCCTCCTGCACCCTGCTGCCTAGCAACCCGCCGCCTGACTCTGACTCTGGCTCGGCGAGTGCGCGATGCCTCTCGGTCGGCTCTGGCGTGCCGGACCTCACGCACTCGGCCCGAAAGTATCCGTCCACAATCTTGCTCACGGATAGACCTCCCTGTTGCCCTACGGGCTCACAGAGGTGTTCCAGGAGCAGCTCAATGAGCTTTGACCTGATGAGGTCACAGGTCAGCGTCTAAATAAAGAGCAAATCAAAAATTGACAAATTGATAGATATGGATATGAAATTGAACACATGTATTCCATTGGTCAGTGCAATATATCACAAGTTCAGGATTAGGGTGAGAACGATCAAGCAAGCCTTCAGTGGGAGTTCTGCCTCGAATTCAAAACCAATATATATCTAAATTGCTGTTTTTCAGTAGTGATAGATTGAGGATCATTGGATCAATAGATATTAGTTATGTTCAATGTGTTGCATCTGAATTCCACAAAAAAAGGAAAGGACACTGGACAGGGATATGAGACCTCTGGTTTTGCGTACCAGCGCTTTTACCATCTAAGCTACATGTACATGACTACATGTACATGTACACACACTGTATCCAGCCAAATTCTATTTTGGTGTTTGTCCAATTGAGCCCCAATCCTACAAGATCATCCTCCATCACATTGGGCCTAGTAACCCGTATCCTGTATTTCCCTACAGTGACAAAACCGCCTTATGCCCCCAATCCTGCAAATTCCTACAATGCATCAATTCTCAAGTACCCCAAATCCTACAATTTCCTGCAGTAGGAAACAAGGAATCTGTAGGATTTGTGGAGGTAAGGGTTTTAATAAATGTACATTGGTTAAAGGGATAACACAACATTGGTCGAGGTCAAAGAATAGCATCCATACGTTGTCTGAACCAACATATGCATGAAATGGCACATGTGTGAAAATTTGAGCTCAATCCGCCAACCGAGACTCGAGAAATGAGTGAAAACCGCTTCATTTGTTTCGCGAAAAAGCAGCATTCAACGCCGTACTATTCCGAAAAATAATTTAGATCTCGGTGAGACGTAAACTATTTCTTTTACTCTTTTCTCCCAAAATACAACTTTTTTATCCATAAATATTTCAGTGCGAGGTTTCTACTATAAACATCTCCAAACTGTATGAGTTTCATGTAAATCTGTGCACATTTCTATTTTTTGATCTTACCAATGTTGTGTAGGGACTTTAAATAGCACTTTCACTGCATACTTTCTAGTGACTTGATAGTTGATACTTGATGCAAGATGACACTGGACTCCTTACCTGTAAGCATATTCTCCTCTGCTCCAGGCTTGGAATGCGCTGGTATGGACCGAGCATCTCCTCAGCAATCTTGACTGCCATGTTATTAATCCCGACACTGACACTAAGGAGGAGAAATCTTTGCAGCAACTCGAGCACCGTGTAATAGCTTTGGGCCTGCGGCCTATTCCAGGATTCCTCCATTTGTACCGGGCTGTCTGATTTTGACTCCGGAGCCCGCTCGGTCAACCGCTGCATGAATTGCCAAATGTTCCGGTCGTCGGACTCTTCTGGATCTTTGGGTTTGGGCTTGGGCTGGACTGGGCGCTTCCCGAGCTTGTTGGTAATGACGAGGCAAATCCACTGGATCACGTTTCGGACGTGGCCAAAGCGCATATCTGCCGACAGCAGACTGTGCGCATAGGACCTCCTGTCCATTTGCCTCCTCTTGGCTGCCTGAAGATCGTCCATGAAAATGAGCAGAATGAACTGAAGGGCAAGAACGGGGGCAAGGCAGGGTGCGGGAACGGCATCTGCTGGCGTCTCCAAGTTGAGTCTCTTGACGATGGCCGTGATCAGATCCCAGCTCAACGGCAGAGTAGCCAACGTGGTGGGATGCAGGCTGTGGATGTACAGCAAGGCGTCATACGCACCCAGGACAGTGTGCTCCTCCATATCCTCGGCCAGAAGAACCTCTTCCAGTAAGTACATCATGTACTCTGCTGGGGCACCACGGTGTAGCGTAGCAAAGTCCCGTATGAACGTAATCGCATCGTCGATGAAATCTTCTTCCACAACAGCTGCGATTAAGTGCCGTTGTCTCTGGGAAAAATCCCAAATGGCACAGGGGGAAGAGTCCTCTGATTGGCTGCTGACCGATGGTCTGCCAGCGTTCACCGACGGCGCTTCACACTCGGTATACGGAGCAGTATCGTGTATCCCTATGTGGACAGGGACACCGACGAAATGGTTCCGTCTGCTGCGTGGTCCCCCCGAGGCCCGCTGGCCGACTCTATCATGCACGGGCCCGTCCCGAGTCTTTGTGGAAGGTGTTCGCCACGGGGGCTTCTCGGTAAAGTCCAGTTCATCGTCGCTGGATGAGAAATCGGAGGAGGTCAGCAGCGGCCTTTTCCTCGCGATCTCTTTGGGCGGCGGTGGGCAGGTCGTGGCTGGGCTCCTGGTGTCCGATGCCGCCTCCATGGAATCATCCTGACGGATTCCCGGACGACCCATCTCTCTCCTCTGCGGAGTGAAGCAGTAGCCCGGATCGGGCTCCTGCTTGAACGAAGGGAAGGAGGTATAGAGCTCCACCAGAATGGGCGAGGCAGCGGCCGACCTCTGCTGGCTGAACAGGAAGGGACACGGGTTGGGGAGTTCGGAATCGCTGCCTGACGACGCGTGCGTGTTGCAGCCGGTCATTCCACACTGCCTCTCATCACTGTAGTGCGAACTGGGGAAGCTGGGCACCAACATATCTGGCTTCTTGGGGGAGCGTTTATGACGATGCTGAGACTTCAATGGAGTCCGTATCTGAAAATGAATAGATGGAAATGTATGCATTCTTTCAGTTAAACAGTTCAATATCATTGGTTGATTATGACAAATTTAACAGTGCACCACGCAAATATCATGTTCTGCCGGAGATAGTTGAGAGATAGCCCTACTGGCCTGTGGGATGTGGTGTGCATCCTGAGTCCTGACATGGGGACAGTGCTTCTTATTGGCTATACGTTATCCCATTCAGCATTTGCATTTACCATTTTTGGTATCCCTTATACCGCATGACCGCTGCTCACCCCTGCCCCCCCCTTCCATACCAGAGTAAACAAAGACAACCAGGCAAACATCCACTAGGCAACTGATGAATGTGCAAAAGTTGCTTAACCTTGACAATGACATTGCTACCGCTACACAAACCCCAGACAGGAAGCATGCAATTCACTGTATAGTGTATACACTGTAAAATTACCGTGGGAGTTATGGAACTACATGTAAATGGCGTAAATTCTGCTTATTATGTAACTTCAGGGGAGGGGTTCAATCATTAAACTGACATTGTAAATATAACAGAGAAATTGGTCCTTTTAGTGGCTACTCTTTGGCTGAAAATGGAAGATGCATCCAAAATTGGAAGAAAAACACTTTACGTGTAAATGTTCAGATTAAAATGTACCGTATACATGTATACATGTACAGTCAGTATACCATACATGTACAGATACTGTATGTACAATGTTCATGTGTAGTATGTACATTGTACATGTAGGCCCACTGTACAGTACATGTACATAAACAATGTACATCATCGTGTACTGGTAGCTCTGATGTCAGCAGACAGACAGCTCCATATGAACTCTTACATGTATACATGTACTGTACAATTGTACATTGCACAAATGCACAGTCCTGTAAAGGCTATATACACTGTACATGTTTCTTAAAAGTAGGAAATATTAACTTAAACACCGTGACAGATACTGCTGAAGTGTTCTTATGGCACTGGTGAAATTGAATAAAAATACCCTGGTAAATGTAAACAATTATAGTTCAGTGGACTTCAGTTTTATAAGTACTCATCTAGCCATCTGCATTTTATTTTATTTATAGTTCCATGTACTGTAGATTGTAGAGTACAATAGTAGTTAGTTCAGAGTCTAAGCATAGTCAGCTATACAATGTACATAGTATACATGTGTGAAGTACAAGTGTACATTTATCTCGATCCTAGATCTGTAGATAGTAAATTTCATTCACAATGACAAAGTTCTCCAAACATTGTGTTAATATTCAAAATGTATGGAGATGTATACAGTACAAGTACATTACATGTACCCGGTACCATATGCAAGTTAAAATGTTAACCTTAATATACATACAATACATGTAGCTAACCATTTAACAAGCCGTGTGAAGTGAACGGTTCATTAGCTTGTTTAAGCCGCACACATTCACAATGTTGCAACTTGCAACATGGCAGCACGAGTTTAAACTTGTGACAGGAATAATTGACATACAGTAAAGATTTTTTTTTAATCCAGCAATGAAACAATGCAACAGGTAGAATTACCACAGCCAAACATAATCTTGAAAAAATAAATGAACTCACCAGGAAAGCACAATTATGATGTGCTACTGCGCTTGTACATGTACATGCAGGGACCTACAATGTGTACAATGTACTAATTATCTTCACTGACATAGTACTGTATTTTCCACACAAGGAATGATCAATGTAATAAGACTGGTGATCGACACTTGTGAAGTCTGATCAATACAGCAATCAGCAATGCGACCAGCGACGGTGTCACAAGAGCCCGGCCTAGGATACCGTAGGAGCATGCACACCTTGTACAGTACATCTATAGTCGGACAGAGAAATGTGTGCTAGTACTAGTAGTAGTACCTCACTATAGTACACGAACATGCATGTGTAGGATGCACTCAGCAGCTCATCTAGTAGTGTGTACATGTACAGTTGTACACAAGCATCACATACAGAAACATGTATTGACTGATTATATAGGCCTACTGTACAATCGTACCAATACATAGACTGTATTACTGTATGTGTGTACATGTACTAGTATACACGGTGTGCTTGTGCACAAGATCAATGGATGTTTGGTGATTCCCCAAGTGGCATTGCATCAGCGCAGTTTGTCAATCACACCTCCGTGATCACACTACACTGTACAGCTCCGGCCTGCCTATTCATTAACATAAATAGAGCCACGTTGCACAACAACCAGCCAATGCAACGCCTGCACGCCACGCATCACCCTTTTCAAAGTGGAAACATCTCTCATTGAGTAGGCCAGCATGCATGAATAATTCCCTCGCAGACAATAAACACCAAAATATTCCATGATTCTGATTCTTGCATTTCGGGACAAATGCAAATTTGAGATTGCATAGGCCAGGTTGGCTGTGTTTCTGAATTTTATTTGTCGATATTTCTGAATGCAAATACTATTTCAACAGTTGCATACAAATGGTGTATGTGCACACATGTACAATGCTGCAAATGGTTTGTTATCTTAGCCTGGGTCAGTGTATAGACTATTATTTTCATCAATTCCACTATGTACACAGGCAGTCAGTTCTCATTAATACCATATCCTGGGGACCCACTCAATTTGTCTGTCATGTCTGAAATTTGTGTTATCTGATAATAATGGTTCCTGCCCATTCTGATCTTATGTATTGGCCCTACCGGTATGTCATGCATGTACAGTGTACTGTACGTGTAAATATGTACATGCTTTATGAAAAGTAATATAATGTAATGCACATGTATTAGGAAAAAAAAAAATGTAAAACAAAATGTCAATCAAACAACGGAAAAGCTCACTGGGAACATTTGAAGAAAAAAAATTGCCAATTTTTCCATTAAAAAAAAAAGTACCGGTACCCAAAATGTATGAAAATAAAGAAAACATTCCTTTTAAGTTAAAGGTCCTCGAGACATCATTTAGTAAATATTGATCATGACGAAGGCACAACACAGCAATCGATAGACAACCGATGTGACAGTCTGAATTATTTGTGTGTGTAATGTACAGTACAGTGTAGGTATTTTCTCAAGCACAAAATAATTGTGTCAAGAAAAGATTATGAAATGAATACAAAAACTGCTCACTGACTTAAAAGTTAGAGGGCCTGACGTTTAGATCCTACCATAGCAGGACCTTTCTCAAAGAAAGGTCCTGCTAGGATCAAAATGCCAGGCCCTCTAACTTTTAAGAAAAGATAATATTATTTCTTAGTTCATTCTTTGGTTTATAAAAATCATGTTTGACAGTGCGAGTGAAACAAATTTTACGCAAATATTCACGTTGACTAAGCACCGCCAGTTGACCTCGTTTTGGTAAAGTTCTTAGAAACGCGTCCATACTTAATCCAGCATATGCATGAAATAACACGTGCAGGTTTCAGCTCAATCCGTCAATGATGTCGCGAGAAAACGGTGAAAAACTGGCTCATTTTTTTCATCAAACTGTGTCAGCTTCGAGGATTGTAAAATGCATTTAGCAGATTTTTCAATTGTGCCATTGTGTGTTTGAACCGGAAAATAGCAAGTAAATCTCGAAACAGTCATCAGCAATTGCGAATGGACCATGTTGGATTGGTGCATATACAGTAGTGTCAAATTTGTGTCACTAGTCAGCATGACTGGTGGTGGTGAACATGTATAGCAGCAGTATTGTTAGTTGTACGAGTTCTCTTTCTTGAAATAAAAAGGGGCCGGATAAGAGACTAGTAAAGGCCTTTTCACACTATCTCTGCTTCGAATCGTGTTGAAACCAACCCGGATCCGCCCCGGTTCAGCCTGGGTTGTTTTCGACACGGATCATAGAGAGTAGAGACGCAACGTTAACACTGTTCATGACGCAAACCGGCCGCTGTGTGAACCGGGTAACTTTCAATCCGTTTTATAAAACCCTCTGAATTCACACTATGAATTCTCAACACAGATCGAGTGCAATGTCGGCGCAGCTGATTGTTTATTGACCTTTGTACCTGTGTCAGATTTCCACAGAATTCCTCACCACACAACTCATCGGCGGCAGTGAACTCATCTCAGGGATTTTCAACCCTGGTCCCTGCCAGGGTTGATTTTGATCCGGCTAGAGCAAGCTACCTGGGTCAGAACCCGGGTGGAAACAAATCTTGGGAGGACCCCACATTTAGGGTACATGTACCACTGGTGGTAGGGTACCACTTACCGGGTAGTCCAAGTAACTTGGATCTGACAAGTTACCCTTTTTTTATCAAAATTTGAAATTTGGAGGGTCGGGTGACTGTCACCAGACACTCCAAATTTCAAATTTCGATAAAAAAGGGTGACTTGTCGGATCCAAGTTACTCTGACTTTCTTATTCCTCCATGCTCTGACTACATGTAGGTACCACTGTACTACGTACTGGTAACTGTAAGTTGTAACTTAGTATTTGTAAGTACATTTTTTCGTCAAGTGGTACCGGGGGCAGTGCGAGATAATCACAATGGCTATAGTCTCCAAAAATCTACATAACATTAACAATACTACAGGTATTTACTAAATAGGTGATCTATTGAGTAGTGTGATTGTGGATGTTGGGTTTTTTTCATCCTTTTTAGTTTACGGTAACTCAAAATTGAGTGGGCCTGACGTTTTGATCTTAGCAGGACTTTTCTCAAAGGCCTTTGAGAAAGGTCCTGCTAGGATCGAAACACAGGCCCACTCAATTTTGAGTTTTGCTTTTTGGTAATTTCAGTCAGTAACTCGGTATACCGGTAGTCCCTGTAACTTGGACCCTTACAATTGCCCTTTTTTTATTTTGAGGGAGTCGGGCGATAGTACAAGTAGGGTCAAAGGAATCCTGCTGGGAAACCGATAAACTAACTATGTGTTCGATTCCATGACTACCCCCGACCAAAACCCCCCTGATTTTACCCCCAAAACACCCGAGGAACTGTCCCATGCACCCATCTTTGGATTAGGTGAGAATCACCGAATTCAATACTATTTCTATTTGTTTTACTCACGTTTGGGGAAAAAGGAAAAATTTCCCTTCAGGTGATCGAGAAGATTCTCTCCCGTCCGACGAGCCAAAATTTCAAATCGAAATGGTATTATACACGCAAATCGATGACGTTTTGCGTGACCATAGGAGTCAACACGTGCTTGCGCACGCAAACACTCACACAGGCACACTGCGCACATGGACCTGTCAAAACGTCATCGATTTACGTGTGAAAATTTACCGTTTCGATTTGAAATCACGGATGGCCACAGCATTGAGGGGAAATTTCTCCTTTTTCCCCAAACGTGAGTAAAACAAATGACCAGTATTGAAATTGGTGATTCTCACTTAAATCCAAAGATGGGTGCGTGGATAGTCCGAGCAACTTGGACCCTTACAATCGCCCTTTTTAAAAATGTTGAGATTTTGATTGCCCGAAATCTTAATTTAAAAAAAAGGGGTGATTGTAAGGGTCCAAGTTACTCGGACTAGTGCATGGGATGGTTTCAGGGGTGTTTTCGGGGTAAAATCTGGGGGTTTTGGTCGGGGGTAGTCATGGAGTCGAACACATAGTTACTTACCGGGTTTCTCAGCAGGATTCCTTGGACCCTACCGTCACCCGACCCCTCAAAATAAAAAGCAAAGGGCGATTGTAAGGGTCCAAGTTACTGGGACTAGTATAACTATAACTTATTACTAGTATTAGTAATGATTATTACTACTAGTACTAACTGGTATTAGTATTACTAATTAGGCAGTTTGCAATTTTTTTGTTAAACTTTTTAGTTAAATTACAGTACTGACTGTGTACTGTGTAGGCCTCACTTTCTGTCAAATAGGGAAATACCTTTTTAGTACTAGTACTAGAACTAGTACTGACACTGGTGACAGTGGTATCGTCAATTATTTCAAAGTCGCTGTCTGATGATGTCCAGCCTCTGGATTTATCAGGCGTCATCCTCGGTCTCTTCTGGCCGTTTGTCGAGTCTATCGGTTTCTCCTGCTTGACCCCGAGGGCTAGGAGGCCGGGGGAGCGAGATGATGACACATTCTGGATCTGTGTGGAGTCTCGAATGTTTGGGTCCGCCGCCAAGTGAGCTAGGCCGATGTGGGGAATTAACGCATTGCGCGAGAGGAGACACTTGCGACCGGTGTAGGCGTCCGACGAAGACAGCCCGATCGTCGGTCCGATATTGCCCACCAGGTAGGTCGACTCGCTCTCAACTTTGTGGCAACTTTCACGATGCATGGTTATCTGGGGGGACTGCGGCGGGTGGTGCGACCTGCTGTGGTCACTGGCACTACCAATACCATTACCAACGATATCATTCTCATCATCCTCCAAGCTCGTCAGATCGATTGTCAGCACCTCGTCGCCCTCAGAGTCCGATATCACAATAACGATGTCGTCAGGTTGTGATCGTCTTCCATGGAGCATTCTCTCGGAGGCTCGATGTTTACCCCGACAACAATCGCAGTCTTCATCATCATTCTGATCGCGGAAGTGTTGTTTATGCACGCTCGGCACTGCAGCGGCGATCACTTCGCTGTTACTTCGTTACTAGACACTGTTTTGGTTCGCGGTCGGTCATCACGTGCTTCAATTTAGAATGCGTACTGCGTGCATATCATACCGCCCTCTTGTGACTCTTCAGTCTTACACTCGGGCCGTTTTCGAAAAAAATTAATAATAATGAAGGCTTAGGCTCGGGCTCAGGCTTCGTCTCCGTCTGACAAAACCTAAAAAACCAGGTTGTGGTTTGTTTCCGAATTCGAAGGTTTGTTGGCTTGCTAGGTACAGAGTATTCACCGAGAAACTGTGGCCAAAGGATTATTCTTAGATGGCTGTGATGGTATTAACGAGTAAGATGGAGTTCTTCACTTGGCGAGGCTATAATTATATAGTGAAGAACTCCATTGCTAAAGTCTATTCCATCCCCAGAAGTTCGGCACTCAAACAAAAGCCACCAGGTCCCAAGGACAATCCCAAGGTTCCCTTATTTACTTCCTACCACCCTTCTCTTCCTCCTCTCAGGAAGATAACTATAAAGGAAAACCACCATAATTATTCTCAACACTTCAGATCGTCTGGCTGATGCCATTCCAAATTCGCCTGTTTTGGCTTTCAGGCACCCCCGTAACCTGCGTGACTTAATTTTCCGAGCAGAGGTTCCCCCTTTGGACAAGATCTTCACCTCCCACTAAATTTGGTACATTTAAGTGTACCTCGAAATGCATTGTTTGCAAGACACATGTCAAGAAACTAGACTCTTTCAATGGACATTCTTCTGGAACTACCCACACGACCTATATGGCTCTATCACGTGCTCTATACCTCTATTTTCCTTCCTCCATGCTCAAACAGATCATCTCATGTAGAGTTTGTAATGTTCAGTATGTTGGTGAGACCAAAAACACTCTCAAAAAACGTATCTATGGCCATAGGTCTACAATCAAAACCGGTAAAATTGACACCCCTGTTGGGTATCACTTCAATCTCCCTGATCATTCGATATCAGATATGAGCCTGTGTACTGTGCATAGAATCCCTTGGTCATCGTAGTAATGCTGTCCGTCTAAGCCGTGAGAAAATGTGGATGAAGCGTCTTCGGACTATTCAACCACATGGTCTCAACATCCAGGAGGGTAATGACTAACACCATGCAGCTTTCTGATAATCCCCCTTTTGTGTTCACTCCTTCACACTTGTCTCTTTGATCTTTCCCCCTCTTCTCACTAATCCCTACCCTACTCCTTGCCCTTCCCTTTGATCTCACCCTACCAGCTTTACTCTTTGTCCTTTGTTTCTCATCCGTTTCCTATTCACTCTCTCCCCCATTCCTTCGTGTACATGTATCTGTGTTGTCCTTGTCACTCTGCCTTTGAGAAAGGTCCTGCTAGGATTGAAACGTCAGGCCAACGAAATTGTAAGATTTTCATTTTGGTTATTTTAGTCAGTATAGCAGTTTGCAACATTTTTGTATAATTATCACCTCGAGTAAGATAATGTGACCGAAGCCTGAGCCCGAGCCTAAGCCTTCATTTCGAAAACGGCCTCAGTATTCCTACTATCAACCCAGCAACAGTGATGGGGAAAGTTTACAAACTTCCTAAAATAGCTAGGGAAAGATCATCGCTTCTCTAAATAAATCCTCCCTATAGTCAATAAAAGAAATTCAGTCAACTGACATCCAATTATAGGCAGAATTACTCCTTAAAATGACAGCTCAATAATAATGAATGGTTCTCGTCCACTTTTCCTATGAAAAAGGAATTTAGTTCAGAAGACAGTTGTGAAAAATGTTCCACCAGGCATCTCCTGGGATAAACATTACCACTTTCAATATGAACTTCAAATAATAATCTTCTTCAAAAATAAGAACATCATCCAACGCACACTCTAAATATACCAGCAAATTGAACCGTAAGAATTAATCCAAATATTAATATTGTAGCTTAAAAACTTTACGAAATCATCTTAACACGCAAAAAAATCTATCGTTGGCCCAACCTTTTAAGACTAAGAAAACGAACGTTTAGGCACTGCTAAACTGGAACCGGCAAATAAGATAAACTACATACACACATTTAATAGTTGTTAACTGACAATACAAACGGATTTTCAAACTCACCAGACACTGAGCTGAGATGCAGCAAACCTTTTATAAGGCAAGAACCAGGAAAGAACCGGGCTTGTAAGCTGAAGAGTGGAGTGGGACTGCTGGTCCTCAAACCAGGCTGACCCCACTCCGGCCAAGTAGGGCTTTGAATTTTATGGCCACGATCCAAGGGCAAGTGTTCATGGGGGTGGCGGGGTGAAAACATTTTCTCTGAAACATTGTGCTTTGGCTTTACAGTCAGTGGACCGGAATTAGTCAGGTTGCTATGGTGTTAGGGGTCTGACCAATTCACTTTCTCTGAAATTGCACCGCTGCAGGTGAAAGGTTAACAGAGTTGAAGAAAAACTAATAAAACATCGAAATTATAAAATCCCCCAAAATATAACAATTTACTCATTGCGTAGGATAGGCCCCCTATAGCATACGGGATTCTCTCAGTTTACGTGACGGTACTGGAAATTATTCCTTAAAATTTGATCTTTTTATTTTCCTTTCAATTTTTGTTCTGTCTCGCAGAGAGGATTTTGTTGTTGACAATAATTATCCCAAAGAAAAAACCGTTAGGGCACTAAGACTTATTTGCCGCCTGTAATCCTGTCACGTTCGCGTCCCATAGGCCTATACATGGGCTTTTTAAGCAGTGCATGTAACAGTGCTGAACGCCGCCAGGGAAAATTTAATACAGTGTAATGAACGGTCGTGTAACTAAAGCACGTTGGGGAAAAGTATATTCCGAATATGCACAGCGTGCTAAAGAGTTGGTTGAGCGTCCTTCAACGTTTCGAGCACGAGCATGTAAACCGCTAGGCTTGCACGGTATAATTTTTATACCAAAGTCTCTGTGATTTTGGCAGACATCTTAATTATCTTCAAGGAGATAATGTAGCCGTCTGTTGGTAATAACGTCATTGATTTTCCTGTTTTCTTTCGGCGGCTGAAGTCTTAGGGAGAGTGATGTGTTCCTTGGCTCTTATACATGGTACATAATCTTCCATCGCATCCATGAAGTGAGAGCATGCCAGGCGGTGGGGATCATGTATGGCCTACCGAGACTACACGAATTCTCGTGCACATGGGACGGCGATGGGGTTTCAGTATATAACCCGATTCCGAGAGTTACAAATCTTTGTCTACCGCACCGCTTAATTTTGTTTCTTCCTCAATTTTCATTTAATCAAACAAATAAATGAAAAGGCGGTGTACGTGTCGGTACATTCTGGCTTTGTGGGTGTTTTTTTCTGGGGGTAATTAGCAAAAAATATAATCGGCTAAGGGCACTAAAATTTAAAAGTATTTGAGAGATAAAGGTCCAAACTACAATTTTCAGTATAGCTACAAGAACTGAGAGACTTTTTGGTGTGGGATAATTGGCTTTGAAAGTGAGTGTTTTTATTATACAGTGTTCAGTGGGAGCTCGATTTAGTGTTCTGCACCCCAGAGTATCGAGCGCCCTCAGTCATCCAATATCACTTCTTAGCCAGCCCGGGAGGCGTGTATTTTTTTTTACACCGTAGCCATGGGTTTTTCGCTGTATTCGTGTAAATCCGCGCTTGAAAAGAGACCACATGCAGTGCTGCGTTACGAGATGAGTCAGTTGGGATTTCTTGAGTAGGGGCGGAATGTGACTGGCTGTTGTTGTAGCTGTAGTTTGACACAAACATGTAAGATGTCTTGTTAATTGCAAATTTGTAGCTGATCTTAATAATGTTCAGCTGCACTGGGTGATCTTGTAACGCAGGGCTAGTCTCTTTTCAAGCATATGTACAATGTGTTCACTTACATGGAGTGTCGCACTATCTTAGTCAGCAATCGTGCACTGCTAATGCGGCTTCAAAGCAAGCGTGCTCGGCCAAAAATAGTCCATGCACTAGAGACGGATTGGCTGGTACATGTATTCAGTAATTCACATTACATCGACAAGAAGTGAGTACTGCCCACCACTTATCACAGCGTGAATTTCATCATTTTCAAGCCATGCATCATCGGATGCTGGACGTTGCTTCTCGTCGTGCCGCATAGGGAGGAGCCCTAGCATTGTGCAGTGTGTGGTAAAGATCGAACGCGCACCAATATTCCAATCGGCCAGCCAGCCACGAGGCAGCAGTGTGCTCTCTGACGCAAGACCAAAGACACTTGACAGGTAGGCATGGTTTCTTAAAGTCTTGCAAAAACCTCAACTCAGATGAAACCACCAATTGTAGCGTTGACAACATCCATGGTCTGGCACAACCAATTGCCGAAAACAATCGGACGTACAGTTTTTCCCTCAAATTCATGATTTTGTGGCACGTATGTGTGGTGTGGATGTAGGAATATCTAGAGACGTAGTCCGAGTAACTTGGCCCGACAAGTCACCTTTTTTTTCGATAAAAAAGGTTGACTTGTTGGGTCCAAGTTACTCGGACTACTACTACATGTACTAGAGACGAGTGAAGTACATTGACACAGTGTGCCTGCTGTCACTGCTGACCGCCATCCATTTTTTTTGGGGGGGGGCAGTGGTTGTGCCAGACAGTGTTGTTTCTCTACATATGAAAAGTTCAACTATGTCTATATTATTATTATATTGTGGATTTAGGGGTTTTCCACACTTTTACGATGAGGGCATTAATTATCCCTCAAAGTCAAAGAGCTGGGGGTGGATTTTGCCCCCCCCCTTTAGTTTTTTTTATATAGCATCTCAGTGATTTTTTTTCCTGCGTGCTGAGGCTTTATTACTTTTTCGGCCAGATTATTACTAAATATTAGGCACATTTTGACACAATTTTTTTTTTTTATTGGAGTTGCTGTTCTCTGACAATGAACACTTTTCAGGGCCGTGGTGTAGTTTGACAGACATTTTTCCATTGACTTACAATATAAAAGTATAGCATCCAAAGTGCGATTGTGTATTTTTATTTCAGGAATTCTTTTGCATAATTAGCTCATTATTTTTGCTGTATTATCAGTATTATTGTTGTATTATCATTATCATTGTAAAATTCATGCAAATTGAGGATATTCAATAAAAAATCTGGGAAATTCAATAAAAAATATGAAAAAAGCCAAAAAATTAAATCATGAAAAATTAACGAACTGTAATTAGAAATTAATGATTTTTTTCACAAATGTTCATTAGGTAATTCTCTTTTACCCTGCCAAATATCATTTGAATCTATCATTGAACGACCGTGTGCCATATAATAATGTACACGATATTTTCATCATACTTACATAAATATACATATACAAAGACATGCATTACCAATTTTGGTGTATGATTTTAAGAGTTTCAATCGCAATCCACTGTTTGATAATTTTCCAAACTCCCATTAAAATGAATAATCCCTGTATGATGGTCACAGCCACTGCAAAGTGTCCTGGTAAATTGGATTCATGCTGATAAAGTGATATTCTATTTAGACTTTAAGACCTGAAAATTTGAGCCTACACGTGTACATGTATGGGTGTGGCAAGACCTTTCTCAAAGGTAGAATGATTCTGCCTTTGAGAAAGGTCTTGCTTGGACCAAAACTGCAGAGCCCTCTATTTTTTTTAGATTTGTATCCTAGAAATTTAAATATTTTTTTTTACATACTGTAGCTTGACGTTATGCTGATGTGGTCTTTGTGTCTGGTACATGGAATTGGAAATGTGAACATCACGTAAATACAATAAATTACTTCAAATTTTGTATACAATCCGTGAGCTGAAAAATGTCTTCCATTTTATTATGATAACAAGTTGTGAGAGTATAGATGATTTTCATTGACATTGAAGATAAAAGATGGTTGATAGGATTATACTCTGTTGTTTTTCATCAGATTCTGCAGAGCCACTTCGAGTGTGTGTGTCCTTCTGATCTGCTTAGCTTTGAGCCACTTGTCTTCAACATTCTTGTCTGGTCACTTTTTGCTGAGAGGAGACCCTAACCTTGGAATCACGGGGACGGCTACGCTGCTAATCACCACTGCCCTGCCTAACCCGGCTGCCTTTTCTCCCTGGCCATGAACCTAGGCTGGTTGCAACATGTCCAGGCAGCAATGGTGGCTGGCGGTGCTGCTGCAGTCTCCTACTGACAGGCTGTGCTGGCTTGCCCTCCCTACGTCACGGTGCTTGACAGTGCCAGGCCTGCACACATGTACAGTGTAGCATGGAGTTTGTAGATTCTCCACGCTCCTCAAGAGTTGTCAATGGTAAGAATCTGATGTCTCCTCATTTCACAACCGCTGGACAAGTTTCACTTTAAACCAGATGTCTCGGGTTCAAATGCCAGCTCAATCAAAGTTTTCTTTGTCATTTTTTTGATTTGTTCCAAACTTTAATTTAATGGTGTAGATACCATTGCATCTATTGCTGCCCCCATGGTCCACAATATGATGTTCCTTGAACATTTTATTCTAGTGGACCTCCCTCAGCTCTTGTCATCAAAATGTCTACCTCCATACGTATGTTACATGAATTGGCTATGCATGCATGTACATTACTGTATGGACTATGTACATTTACAGTTCATGTACCGGTAAATGGATGGTAGGTCCAAATGGGTGATAGATTTGAATGACGAATGTTGTGTGTTGTTTAGCAAATTCAGGACACCCCAGGTTTGAGCAATTTATGCCCTTGAGAAAAGGTTGCATCATCATAATAATTAATATACATGTACAATGTACATGTAGAAAAATGTTGTACAGGTATTTGGGTAAAGGTTACTAGTAAATGTACACCCTGTAGGTCTACATGTAAAGATTACATACATGTACACTGTACATTCACATACACTGTGTGTGCAATAGGTTAAAAATCTACATACATGTACTGTACATCCTCTCGTCACTTCTCCTAGGTCCTTGCATAGTTTTTGTACAAAGACTACATGTAGTGTAAAATTATATGTATACTCCTTGAAAACTATGTGAAAAATGACTAATACTAGTAAAAATGTCAGTATTCAATAAACATATACCATATATGATGGACGTAAAATGTACAAATGTACATTATTTTTGGCAGGATTGAAAATGTGATTACCAATTTTGCCTCGAACCCAAAAAACTTGGACCTAAATCGGTTCATTTTCCTTGCTATAATAATATAAAGGGCAGATAAAAATATGTGCTGAAATGAAAGGTTGCTGTAGGGGGTCCTACGTACAGTAGCTACAGCTATATGTGCATCCTTGTACACATGTACGTACAGTTCATATGCTGTAAATAGGAAAATGAACGGAACACATCCTGTCTCCTTTTCTGGAGACCCCACAATCCCTAGGTCAATTACTTTTTTAGATTTTCAATCCTCCCATCAGCCCTGCATATGTGTAACGTTTGTTTGTGTGGAAAATAGAAGCAATTAGATTGTACATGCAGGTAAACCAGGCTGAGTTTGCCAGCCAATTCTTATTGCACTGTGCTGAAATTATGCTAATTTATGCTGCAGTCTCCAATGATATATTTACAATGACAGTGGTCTTGAATAAAGAGAGTCTTCTATTTATTCTTCAGATAGCACAGGAAGGTTTGTTCTCTCCTGTGCAAACAAAGCAAGTTACTGGTCATTTCATTCTCTTCTAAATTCTAATCTGTTATTTAAGACTAATGAGTCCCTGTAGGCTGTACACTTCTCAAAGTCTTATATTGTGAGTCAGTGTAGATCTCTGAATACCTCCTTCATACATGTGTAGCTAGGTACAACATGTACACCAGTATGTTTGCTTGTATCTCTTTGCTCTTAAATAATAGGAATACTGGAATAAGAAAACAGTTCAGGAATTTACATGGTCTTATTTTGGCTTCTGAACGAACATCCCATAGTCTTACGTACAGTATGTGTACCGGTACTTGAAAGTCTAGGGCCGTTTCCACTGCACCAAATAAACCTGATTATTTGGATCGCGATTCAAACTCCACTTAAAAAAAAAACAGCCCACAATGTACTGTTCACACTCTGATAGACAGGAATAAGTGCGGAGCTTGTAACAATGTTACAGTATGTCTCCCTGTGTGGGCCACCCTCAAGGACACACCTACCATTTGACCACAAGTGCTAACCACAATCTTGGTGCGATTTTTTGGCCTGTGTAAACATGTCCAAAAAACCCCGAAATAGCGATTATTTTAGTAGTGGGAACGGCCCTATAGTCTCTTACATACGTATACGTGTAAAAATTCCGCCCCCTCAGATCTCAGTCGTTCAATGATGGATTCAAATGATATTTGGCAGGGTAATAGAGAATTACATTATGAACATTTGTTTAAAATTTCATTTGAAAAAAATTATGTTTTGTCTGATTATAGCTCATTAATTATTCATAATTCCATTTTTTGGCTTTTGTCATGTTTTCAATGAATTTCTCCAATTTGCATAAGATTTACAAGGATAATGAAACACGAAGATCCAATAATTGCATGCAGCAATATTAATGAGCTTAAAATGCAAAATAATTCCTGAAAAGAAATACCCTATGCACCTTGGATGCTTTGCTTTTATATACTGTAGTGTACATAGTGGAAAACATTCCGTCTAACTATACCATGGTCCTGAAAAATGTTCATTGTCAGAGAATGGCACCTCCAATTTTAAGAAAATTGGTGTCAAAATGTGCCCAAGAAGATTGCCAAATGAGTCATAAAGCCTCAACACAAAAATAAAATCACAGTTACGTTTTACAAAACAAAATTCAGGGGGGGGGGGGGGCACCCGGCTCTTTGAGGTTTAGGCCTTTGCTGTCAGGCTTTTGAAGTAGTGAGTGTATAAGGAGGATGCAAAATTGGCTGAACTGATGATCAACTAATGTACAATTTACATGCACATTTGTTATTTGAATCAAGCATTCAGTTTCTCCCAAGAGGCAATTTTGCATATATACTAGCAACACTGCAGAAGGAGTATTTGATAACAACTGCAGTTTTGGCGACATTATGAAATGTTGCAACAGAGCTGGTTTTCATATCTGTCATGTGGTCCGTGATGCATTGTTCACTAGATGATGATGACGACTGTCTGGAGAATGAAGACTGCCCGCAGCTGCTAGCCCATCAGGCTGCAGCGACAGGCAACGTGCCCCTGCTAATGGAGGCTGTCAACCACGACCCCAGTGCCTTAGAGAGCCAAAATGAGAAAGGTCAGTGTCCTTCCACAGTGCTCCTTGTTGCTTGTTGACAAAGGGCCTTTTTAAAGCCCTGTCCTCACTGGCCTTTTTTTTTGGGGGGGGGGAAACTAATCTAGGAAATGTACATGTACGTACATACAGTGTATTACATCTTTTTGGTGTGATTGTTGCGTGAGCTCCAGAGTTTTTGATGTGTTGTGATGTACCGGTACGGTATATGCACATTGACATCAAGATCTGTATGTACATGTACATGTATGTACATGTACATGTACATACACTGTACTGTATACACCACTACCTACCGATACATGCAGTTCGCACCCAGGCCTGTGCGCACCCAAACGCATACACCTAGCTAAAAATACCTGTATTGAATGGCCCAAGTGTCACAAACCTTGACTGTTGCTTGGCTGGTTTTTGGGTGTTTTTTTTTCAAGCATGACTGCATAAGACCACGGAGGTAGGAGACACACTGAACGCCCGCACCTTTGGAATTTTAATTATTCAAATATTGAAACAAATTTCCAAGTGAAGGAAACCACATATTTGTTTTCTCCCCTACATTCTGAAGCAGGGTGTTTAATTATGCGTACCACAGTAATGCCTTTATGGATTCATCGATTTTTTGGGTTATTTCACATTTCAGGAAGAACAGGAATATTCAGTCATGATTTCCATGTGGAATCAGAGTGGGTTGGTGATTTCCACCAAACCTGCTCAGGCTGACCGAAGCCAATCAGTCTTGTTGGACGGATAACTGAACAAGTCCGATTGGATGATCAAGGGGTTATAATCCAATTTGTACTTGAAGACTTTAAGAAAACCTTCAAATCAGTAAAAGAAAACGCCTGTGTTTGAGAAAAGTCCTGCTGGAAAGGAATCATAAAATCCTCTATTTTTTTTAAAGGAAAAACTTAGGAATTAGCCAAGGATAAGTTTCAGGTCTATGGAAATTCAATTATTAGACCATGGAGCTATATTCTGTAAGCTCCATGATTACCTTGTGCAATTAGTTGCTGATTCAGTAATAGGTTTGCAGTGACACCATGCACCAGTTCTCTTTTGTGACTGTGTGTTTCTGAAAAGAACTGTGGTAGTACAATGTACATTACATAAGGGTCAGTATAATATCTAAATGTACACTCCCCCTTGTTCGTAATAACGCACATTTAGGCCCTTTTCCAAAACCTGGCTTAGGCTCAGGCTCCAGTTTTGTCTTTCTTTGTTTCGTCCATTTCGTTCAAGTACAAGACATGAAAACAGGAGGACTTTGGCTTTGTTTTTTAATGTTACACTGCATTTTGAAAAAGAATCAGAAGCTTCAACTGCAACAAAGAACTCCAAGCTGTGTTTTCAGCTCTTGGATAACAGAGACGAAGCCGGAGCCGAAGCCTAAGCCGGGTTTTGGAAAAGTGCCCTTAGAATTCCTTTTTTTTTTGGAGTGGACATGTTTCAATTCCATTACTTTAGTGAGACCATTGGCCATTGTCATTAGGATGGCACAAGGCCCATCTTTAAGGCAAAGCTGTTGGTCCCTAGATCCTGGTGACGTCGTGGCAAACCGGTCTGTCGTGTTTTTCTCATTGTCGTAGGTATGACTCCCCTGTCGCGAGCTGTCGTCAGTAAACAACTGGACATGGTGAAGCTCCTAGTCAAGATGGGAGCAGACATCAACACCCAGGATGCTCTAGGCCGTACACCCCTGTGTCTCGCTGCTTATGAGGTACAGTTATTCCAGCCTAACACGTTACATGCATGTACTGTATTGGCATGTGCATGTGCATGTACATGTACATGTACACTGTACAATGTACATGTACATAGCCCTACATGTACATGTGTATATGTCCATCCACTGCTAACGTCTGTGTAAATAAAAATTTAGTGGGCCTGACGTTTCGATCCTAGCAGGACCTTTCTCAAAGGCAGAGAAAGGTCCTGCTAGGATCGAAACGTCAGGCCCACTAAATTTTGATTTACATTTTGGTAATTTTAGTCAGTAAGCAGTTTGCAACATTTTTGTATATCACCTTAAGTCTGTGTAAATACATCAAAACAAAACCCAAGACATAAACAACTATACATTGCAGTCAACATTTTGGCAAAGAGCCTCTTACAAAAAAGCAATGGTTAAGAGAGGAAATGTTAAGCAATTGTTATAAGAGAGCTATATGGTTTACGGCGGAAAAATGACCGACAATGGCAATTTTCACTGACAACGTCACTGTAAACAATTCGGGTTTAACCACGAAGCGATGTAACATAAGGTCTTCACGGAAGTATTCACGCATGTACAGCACATCATTCCCAAAAGATTTTTTGTGAGCAGTACTTCCTTGGCACAGTTTCATTAAATGTTGACATAAATATTCAGATGCTGCATATTGTAGTGCTTACACGTAAATAGTTACCTGAAGCACAGGGAAGAGATGCCGGAATGTAACACGAGCGCAGCGCGGCAGCAGCACTGCAGAGCCTTGGTGAATCTCAGAGGTCAACAGCCGAATACGGGACTCAATAAGGAGGCGTGTAGACCAGTTGACGTTACTCAAAAGACTGCCGTGGCTGGCCTACGCACAGGAACGTGCAGCCGGCTGACATGCTTGACTGATTTATTACATAATCACTACAATATATGGAATAAATATAACAGAATCCAGAAAACATTATAGACGTACAAAAGCGTAGGTCACTTGTGCTTTAATTGTTTCCCGATTGCACTTGCACACTGTACATACTGTGGCACTGGCTCTCCGTAGGACTCAGGAATATTGGTTGGTCTAGTCCAGTAAGCCCACCGTGCGTGTTTGGGACATTCCACCCAATATGCCCAACAAAACGTACCGGTACCTTATCCCAGCTCTGCCGACCATTCCTATTTTGGAGGAATCATTCCTCTTTTTTGATAAAAATGTATCACTTTTTACAAGCTCTTGACATCAGATTCCGATTTTTGGCTTGAAAATACACATGTATTCCTATATAATACGTGTAGTTGCTCTGTGATGATTCCTATTTTTTAGCAGAAGTATTCCTTATTTCCTTTAAGATAGGTTGGCAGATATGTTATCCGATCGTTCATTACATTTCTCTGGCCGTGAAAAATATAGTTTTAATTTCGATCCAAAGTTTTCTCAATTACCAGAGTAAAACATATTCTCCATTTTGTTTTGAATCCCAGAATACCAAACCGAAAACAATATCAAAGGTTTCAAAGGAATTGCAAAGATGGTGAAAAATTACATTGCCGTCTGACTACAAGGCATGTTTGGTTTACGTTCTCGACTGTAGATGCAAAAATCAGACACACGCAAATGGACGCAATGATCATTTAAACGATTGTAGGTTTCCATAGGAACTAAATGATTGCCAAGTTGAGCGCAATCTGAAAGTGGTAATTTTCTGAAAGTGCTAGTCATTCTTGGAGCATGATGCAGAATTGTCATTGGATGCAACTATCTGCCCTATACATCATTCCACACTATTTTCAGATGACACGAACAATCCACTGTTCACGTCACGTACTCTCCATGATATCAAAGTGAATGCTTATGCAATTCAGTAAAAAGTACAAGCGTTGCATGTTGCAACTTGAATGTGTAACTGTGTACCATACCGGTACCAGCACTTTGTTTTTACGCAGTCCTTATTGTCCTTATCGTTGGTACAGTAGGCGATTTATTTTCCTTGTATAATCGTGTATTTTTGTTCACATAACGTGTACCGTACATACCGGGCTTCTCAAAGCTGAGTGGGACCAAAATGAATGGCTACAGCTTTCACCGTTGCTATTGGCAACCACATATGCCTCCATTGCAGTATCAGCTGTGCTTGCTTGTATACTGTAAATAGTCATTCACTTAGCAATGGCTGTTGTAGGGATATATCACCTAATTGGGCATGCCTGCATGGACAGATACCAGGCCTTCCCAGAGACCAAAAACATTCTGCAAATCAACAAAACCATGTAATTGTAAATGCTGTATCAATTAGGTATATGTACATTGTACATAATTACTGTGCATTGTAGTTTGTACAAGTCTAGAAATTGTTTGAGATGTTGGCTGCTATAGTACATGTACATGAAACCTGTACCCAGGTGTACATGTACTGCAGTGTAAATACATGTACATGTACGTGTACATGTAACTACCTGTACACCATTTGGCTGTTATAACTGACGTACATGTATCTGTATATGAATAGATCTTGTGTGTATTGGTTGTGGTACGTGTGTCGGAGGAAAACTGGTGAGTTGAGGCAAAAGAAAGTGTCATGTATGGCATTGCAATATGTGTTCTTGAAAATGCAGACTTTGCAAATGGTTTCACTTTTACACTACACCAGTACATGTACATGAAACGTCAAAATCCTACAACGTCAAAATCCTACATAGTCCTGTACTTGTTTTCCTCAATCTAAAAAGCTACATGTACATTCCCTTTGTGTGTTCCCTGAACTGCCATACATTGTAGCTTGGTTTACAAGTACTTATTGTGTGTATTACAGTACGTCAAAAGGGGATGTGATCTGTGGAGATTTATGGCAGCTAATGTTGAAACCTGCCTGTCTGGTGCCTCACTGCCTCCTCACTAGTAAAGATACCGGTACTTCAATCCTTCTGTACCCACTCATACTGTACATCGACAAATTTCAATGTGTGAGAATGCATTTTTTGAAATCTGACATTAAAATCTCATCACAAAATACTCCAATACCATAAGGGAGAGAAAGGGAGAGAGACAGGCAGTGAGGGGGAGAAGGGGAGAGGGAGAAAGAGATGGAGAGAGAGAAAACAAGAGAGGGGATGTTCATTTCATTTGCATGGATGCTAAAAGCTTTTTGTCATGCTGTGTACCGGTATTTCCTTGTAGTTGTACTGCACATGGCTGCATTGACCACAAAATGTGCTATATACCCGATAAGAACAGCTGTAGTACAATGCACTTTATTGTAAGTACTGTATGATTGCACCATGTGAAGCGTGCAATCAATTCACATACATTATATGTATTATACCCATCTCGCTAGTGGTAGTTTGACAGGATTGCATGCAAGTGATACTCTATCACGGATTCACTGTACCCTGATACTTTGTGCATGGCTGAATTACCACGTTGTGCAATTGATTACATGTACAACATGCTGGACTCTTCTCTACAGGAGTGGGCTGGGAATGATGGTTGTCATGTTGACACTAAACCAGATACATGTTACTGCATGACACATCAGCAGATGTCTAAGTACTTTAGATAACTATAGATTTAAAAACATGTCCTATATACATTGTATATAGTAGCTCGCATACCGGGTACTTTTTTTCAAGGGACCCTAAGCTTAGAAAATCTGATTAATAATATGATTTGACAAGTAAAGGCGATCTTGAATCGATACCAGGGTCTGAGACAGACTGAGACTGAGACTAATACTATAGTATACTGGCAGAAAAGGCATTGCACACAAATGTAAATTGTTCTTCCAAACTGTACAGTGTACTTATGCTGTATGGTCAGTTGCCTCTTGCCTGTGACACTGCAAACTGTAAAGTACCGTACCTATTGCTTTTGAACTACATGTACATGTACATGGGGTTTACATGTGTACATTTAAGCGAGACACCCTATAGGAGCCTCCATAGTTTTTACCCAGAACGGACTGCCTCAAGTTGCGTGATATATTTTTTTTCTGCATATGTTGGGGTGTGTAATGGTACACTCAGATTTTTTTTAGGACCAACAATAAAGAAAACGGGAGCTACGAAGCAACTACCAATTTTGTACCTAGGAAAATAGACCCCAAAACAGCAACTTTTTGAATCACACGAGTTTGGCCTACTGGAAGAGCCTTTACTTTCCACATTTTTGGTGACGGACAAGAGCTGCAGGAAACAAACCGGAAGATAATAAGTCTGAGATTATTATACGGAGTTGTTTTCATCGTGCGATGTGAGTTAGAAGGCCAAGCGTCGAAAACGCGTACAGTCGAAAACTGGGCCCCCTACGATACATGTACATATGTATGGTATACTGTACGTACTTATTGAGCAATTATTTTTTTCATTGTGTGCAAATTTAACATTCAGGATATGTGCAGTAATTTGATTGTGAAGACAAAATATGTTGCACTTTATAAAGGCTGAAAATGTCATTGTTGCATTAGCCTTTGCCAAATTGATGACGTATACATGTGTAGTTGGTGGACACGTCACACTGACACTTTTATATATCATGCATGTACAGTACGGTACTTAGATGTACAATTAATGTACAAATATAGATGTAGATTATACAGTATGTCCGTGTAAATGTACAGGTACATGTATGTTACATGTAGGTATATACACTTGTCGTATGCAGTATTTACATGTAGACTTACTTTTCACAGACAAACATGTTAATTTGACTGACAGCTTGATTATGAAATCATTGACTCTTTGGTTTACCATTTGCATTTCCGGTGAGTGAACTGCAGATTTCTGATATACATACATTACATGTACAGTATGTCTGTTTTTGGACTGCTCAATGAAGGAGTTGGTTTGAAATGATTGCTAATTAACCCTTATTGCAGAGCCTCCACAATGTGGACATTGTAACCAATTCGTTTACGGTACTTTCTTAGACATCAGACATCAAATCGCTGCTAATAATACAAAGTGGGAAATCATAATAAAATACTTTGTATTTTTTTTCGGGGAGGGGGAGATTGAGGGGTCAGGCCCTATAAGTCTTTGGATTTTTACAGTCAGATTTGCATCACAATACCAACCATTAGCATTACTGTACATGTATGTACCTCATATGAAGCATTCAGTATCACATTGTCCATTACTGCTCTTGTTTTTATTTCTTGATGGCTGTGCAATGGATGCATCAGAATTTAACCACATCCTCGGCCAAACTTGGATTGATACACGGCATAGGCCTAATATCTCCTACTTTATCATGTTATCATGTCATGTGCTGCGTGTACATGTTTAGTAGCCATTTTAATCTCAGTGTACATAGAGATGTAATATACTCGGTGTACACTCTACATGTACATATGTACAGGTCTGCATAATTTATATTATGATATTTGTACAGTGAGTGTGTGCCAATCTCTACATACGTGTACATGTACAGTATGTGTACAAACAGGCTTTCAGTAGATTTGTTCTCACTAAATTAAGAATGTGCTACGAGTCAGTGTCCCCAGCACTTGAAGGATGTAAGCAGTAGATATTCTTGCCTGATCCTGCTGAGTAGTCTTTTGTCGTTTGTCGGTGAATATTTTGTATACATGTATCAAGATAGTAGTCACCAATAACACCCCCATATTCCCTGCTGTATTTCAGATATTACAGGCCGTCAGCCAGCAAACCTGTCAGTCACGAATGCGCAGACCAGAGGAACTCTTCCTTACTATCTACATGTACTTTGTGTCTACCCCCTCTGTCTTTTTACCTGTTTCCTTCAAATAATTCTATCACAATTATGGTTGCTAAGCAATGGCCAAGCCAGGGGCAGTCTGATGAGTGAAATGCTGAAGGAGATGGAGAGAGAGGGAGACTGAGGAAGGGGAGAGAGGGAGAGAGGGGGAGAGAGGGAGAGAGAGAGAGAATGGGGGAGAGAGGGAGAAAGAGGGAGATGGTGAGGAAGGGGGGAGGGAGAGAGAGGGAGAGTGGGGGAGAGAGAGGGGGAGAGAGGGGGAAATGGTGATGAAGGGGGAAGGAAGAGAGGGAGAGAGAGAGGCAGAGGGAGATGATAAGGAAGGGGAGAGAGGGAGAGAGGGAGAGAGTTGGGGAGAGAGAGAGAGGGAGAGAGCTAGGTAGATGAAGATGGAAATTGGGAGGGGAGGGAGAGAATGGGAAGAAAGAGAATGGGAGAGAGGGAAAGAAAATTCAGAAGGAGAGTGAGAGAGAGAGAGGGAGTGGGAATGAGAGAAGGAGAGGAGGAGGGAGATTGGGAGGAGAGCAGGGAAATGGGAGAGAAATCAGTGAGAGGGAATGGGGGACAGGCTTTAAGAGAGAGAGACTGAGTAGGCCTACTCATTATATTAGTGCAAACCAAAAACCAGAAATCAATTAAAATACTACATGTAGGTACAGTATGTATGTGACATGAGAGCCTTGATGTACGTGTACATGTATACATGTACATGTTGTACATTGAATGTACAGTTTATACACAGTACAGGTACATGTACAGTACATACAGTTGGTACATGTACATGTACATGTACATGTACATGTACATGTACATGTATGTGTAGCTGTTATGCAGTGATGCTGGCTAATGACATTTTCACATCTCAACTTTCTCTCACCAACATGTGTGTGGCCTTGATTTCATATCTGCCACTACTGTACTATTTCAGACACTGTCTGTATTTGTGCCTCCATTAGTATACATGTACTAACACGTGTATAATGTACATGTACAGTGTACATTCGTACAACCTGTAATGTCTAGTGCTGTCAATGTCTGTGCATGTATAAGGTCAATGTGGAAATGGTGACATCAATGGCTGGACCAGTCATGCCTCTTTGGCCTGAAGACTGGCCTACATTATGTCACGACATCAATTTTAAATCATTTTATGGTTTAACCAGTAGCAATTATACATACTGTACGTAGCCTCATGGCAGGCCAAGGTCATTTTGCCCGATTCCTTTTTTTTGTCTCGGAATACACTTACTGCTAAATGATTTTTGTTTGTTTTTCGAATTGATATATTCTATTGAGCTACATGTACATGTACATGTACATGTACATGAACATACAGGTATATATATTGTACAGCATGTACATGTACATGTACATGTACAGTACATTGTACAGTAGGCCTAGCTACATGACCTACATGCACAGCATACATGCACAACTGATGATTAACACACAAATACAAATAAATTGCACATTTCTTGAATATAGTGAGCATATTAAATTTTATAACAAAAGAAATCCAAATGAACGAACACTGGTACATGTAGTACAGTATGTACAGAGGTCTCGGTTTCAATCCCTGTCCAGTCAAAGTTTTCACTTTGCCAATTTTTCAACTGATTTAAAATTTCCCAGTCAGTTTTTGTTCTTTGTTTGTTTGACTTGAATTGAAAAGAAAAAAAGAAAGATTAAAAAAGCTCCTTTGTGCGGGAACCAGGCTTACAAGAATTGGTTGGGGGTGGTGATCCCTGGAGATATTCGGCAGTTAATGGTTGAATTGCTTCTGACTGGCGCCCCCACCCCGGCAAAGACTAGTTGACTATTTGGGAAGGCCACCATCTAAGGGCTGGAGCTCAGATGGAAGAGCACTGGTACGCGTACATTAATCCAGAGGTCTCGGGTTCATGGTCCCATGCAGTCCAGTCAAAGTTTTCTTTGACAATAATGTTTCAATTTGTTAAAAAGTTCCGCCCAGTCACTTTTTCCTTTGTTTGAAAGAGAATGCAATTCATTGGATCTGTGGCACGTTCTGTACACCATGTTACAATGTGATCCTAACATGTGTCCTTGTGCATAATCACCATGTAGCCGTACATGTACATGCATCACCATAGCATGTACAATGTACATGTACATGTAAATCTACATGTACATTGTACAATTAACATAGTACATGTACATTGTACAATCACCATAGTACATGTACAAAGTACACTGTACAAATGTACATGCACCTACAGACATACAGTACATCGACATCATGTATGCATGGTACACATGTACACTGTACGTACATGTATACATACACTACATGTACATGTACATGATAACATGACTGTAATGTATGCAACTGTGTGCAGCTTTTTCTGGTAACATTAGCAAGCACTTACACATGTTTAGCACCGGTATCTCTAAATGTGATGATGAGCTACATTGTACATATGAATGTTCACTAATTACTTGTTTCTTTTGTCCAATTAGGCCCCTATAGTATTGAAACCCTACAATTTATGAATTGTAAAGGGCACAGTACATGTACAGTAGGTGTACGTACATGCATGGTCATATCCTCCCCTTGCAATCAATCACCCTCTTTATCACTGCACTGCTCATCATCAGTTGGTTAGACTGTGCCCACCTCCTCTGTACCATAGCAGTGTTCGCCGCCAAGGCATTTTCCAACACGCATGGGTCCAACAGCCACTGGGCTAATGACAAAAAAATACCTGTGTGCAAATGACCGTATGTACGTCACTGTAATGTACATGTTTATAATTATGTGCCTTGGCTTGGTTAGCTACTGTTATAAGGGCCGTTCCCACTACAAAAATAATTGCGATTCAAAAAACCTTTTTTGGGGGGTCGTGTCCACACTTCCCACTGGGCTAATGACAAAAAAATACCTGTGTGCAAATGACCGTATGTACGTCACTGTAATGTACATGTTTATAATTATGTGCCTTGGCTTGGTTAGCTACTGTTATAAGGGCCGTTCCCACTACGAAAATAATTGCGATTCAAAAAACCTTTTTTTGGGGGTCGTGTCCACACTTCCCACTGGGCTAATGACCAAAAAATACCTGTGTGCAAATGACCGTATGTACGTCACTGTAATGTACATGTTTATAATTATGTGCCTTGGCTTGGTTAGCTACTGTTATAAGGGCCGTTCCCACTACAAAAATAATTGCGATTCAAAAAACCTTTTTTGGGGGGTCGTGTCCACACTTCCCACTGGGCTAATGACAAAAAAATACCTGTGTGCAAATGACCGTATGTACGTCACTGTAATGTACATGTTTATAATTATGTGCCTTGGCTTGGTTAGCTACTGTTATAAGGGCCGTTCCCACTACGAAAATAATTGCGATTCAAAAAACCTTTTTTTGGGGGTCGTGTCCACACTTCCCACTGGGCTAATGACCAAAAAATACCTGTGTGCAAATGACCGTATGTACGTCACTGTAATATACATGTTTATAATTATGTGCCTTGGCTTGGTTAGCTACTGTTATAAGGGCCGTTCCCACTACAAAAATAATTGCGATTCAAAAAACCTTTTTTGGGGGGTCGTGTCCACACTTCCCACTGGGCTAATGACCAAAAACGGCCCTACAGAGGACTGATCTGTGCATATAGTGTACAACACTGCATGTACATGTATGGCTGAAGATGTACGTAGGTGAGTCGATCTGGTGGGCCCGGGTGGCGTACATGTGTATATCCCAGTAATAGAGTCCATTGCCATCAATTTGGCTTCAAAGCTGATAATGTGTTTATTGCAGAAATTAACATTGTACATAACCACATATAAAATAGTTTTCAATTACCCAATTGCTTCCAGTGGATGGTAATGAGTGTACCTGTCAAAATTCCAAGGCCTAACAATTGAGGTCAAAGGTTTTAGCATGTCATGGCCCCGAATGCCAGCTTACATGCACGTACGTCATTACAGCACAGTTCAATACATGGCTATAGTGACAATGGTGTATCAAACTTAAAGCATTGCCAGGCAACCAGACCTGTTTGGATCAGTGGTCATGCATGCAGTGGTCATGCATGGTGTACATATATAGGCCTTTCTTAATATTTATGCAAATTGTATGCATCGATCTGAAAGCGAGGCTACATGTACCGTATGGGTGCCTAGATTTCCGAGATGTCGGCGAAACACGGCGCAGAATTCCACTGTGCTCCTCCAACAAGATAAATACCCTGCTAGAAACCAGCTTCCCCCGTTATTTCAAAAGGATATAACCCTGCCACAAGGCAGCTAGAACGCTCTGCATAAATCGCACTGTCAGACTGTTTTTAAAAAAATCCCACATTGCATTGCTCGCACTCTGACTGACAGGAAGTACGTACTGTATGTGCTTGTTTATATGTCTCCCTGCATGTTAGAGCACAATTGCTAACCACAGGCTCACAATCGTCGGTGTCACTGTCACTATATCTTTTTATGTGTGTGGACGTGAGCAAAGAAACCCGTTTTGGAATCGCGATTCAGATCGTGATTATTTGCAGAGTGGGAACGTTCATGTTCAACTACTTTTCCTGCCAGTCTTTTCTGTGTGTGCTTTCCCATGTGCTTTTTACCAGGGTGCGATTGAGTGGTACATGGTATCGAGTTCGCAAGTACATGTACTGTGCCATTGTTTTTTATGCAAAATCACCCAAAACAAGGCTGAAAAGCCACTCAAGGTTAAAGGGGAATGAAACTCAGAGAAAAATGTTGGCTTATCTGATTGGGTGTTAAAAACAACCTACAATTACCTATGTGCTACTCACCTACGAGTTTCATAAAGAGGGAAAAATCATGGAATTCGGTGGTCAAATTCGGGTTCCCGCAAACCGCCATCTTTTCGAATGGCCCGCCAGTCACTGCAGGGGGTATGACATCGCAACAGAAAACTCCCGCATGGGCCCGGACGTACGGATGTACCCCTACTACATGTATACTGCGTGCATTATACACTCGCGAGCTGAACTATGGTGTGGTGTACTGCCAGGCTTTTGGATGTCAAAATGCCAGCGGGAAAAAAAGCTGGGGCAATCTTTCCATGCAGTTCTCAACAATAAGGACAAGAGACCTGAGTTGTTTAGGAAGTGGGCTGCGGCCATCAAAGTTGAGAAATGTCTCAAAGTCGAGACTACATCGAGACTATACGCAATCACCAAGCTACAAATCATGTCATTTCAACTGTATGTTGAGAAATTTCTCAACTTTGATAGCCGCAGCCCACTTCCTAAACAACTCAGGTCTTTTAATTGCCCTTGTTGGGAACTGCATGGAAAGACAATTAGGTTGAAAAGCCACTCAAGGTTAAGGGCTGAAGAAAGATATGATAGAGAGACTCAGGAAGGCCGCAGATATTAACATTCCTATTAAAAAGGGCAAGATCGTAGGCAGGGGGAAAAGCAAGAACCAGGAAGGGAACTCCAGATGGAGGCAGAACGAGGGAAGAAGCCGTTCCGATACCTTGGGACAGATATAGAGTGTGTGGGTGTGTTCGTGATGTGCGTCTGTAATGAGCTTAGTGTGGAACTTACTGACAAACGTGCAGACTGTTTGTGTTGACCTTGCATTTGTAGGGCTGGCACCATGGCGTTGTCTACTTGCTACGCAGCGGAGGCAAGCAGGCGATAGCAGACCGCAGTGGCAGGCTACCTCTGCATGCAGCAACCTACGACAAGGACTCCAGGTACAGTGTATATTGTAGGATGAAACTACCCATTTCAATCCTACATACATCCCCAATACATGTATTATAGTGGGTGAATACCGGTATAGCATGTAGCTAAAGTAGACGTAAGGGGCCACTTAAAATTTTAAATGTTTTTAAATTTCGACATTTTTTCAAAAAAGTGGATGGACGGGTCAAGGAATCAATTGAAAATCGAAATTCACTTTTCATATTAGAATCTGCACAAAAATGATCGTTTTGGGCTCACACGTTCCATGGAGGAAGTACATGTACATGTATGGTACATGTACGTGTGTTTCTGCTTCTCAATAGATGTCCTATCAAAGGAAACAAAATTCATGCTTCATTTACTTCTGAATTCCAGATTCATCCACCTCTGCAAGTTATGACTTGGCCAATAGAAAAAACCTTGTCTGCACTTGATGCTCACTTCAACCGCAAAATAACAAACCTTGGAATGATAGATGTACATGTAGGCAAGGATTTCTCAGCATCCTGTTCCCATGGAGTGGTTAATGCTATAATCATATATGGGGGGTTATACAAGGTCCAGGGACTGACATCAATTGTACATGTATGTCAGAGTATAGCAAATTTACGCAGATGAAGCCTGTCAGGCTGCATATGCCAGGTACTGAGGCTATGTGTTGTTGATTTCCCAAGGGTGCCAGTGCATGTAGGATTTTCTCAACACCCTTGGTTGATATAGTACAGGCTTGATACTCTGAAACCCTTGATTACGAACATGTACACATGTATGCTGTTGTTTTTTTCATTAAAGGCCCAATACAACATTGGGAAGATTGAAAAAACATTGATGTCCACAGATTTCCTTCCAATTTACACAGTTTGTAGATGGTCATGATTGAATTCTCATGTTGAAATCTTACAGTCTGGGATATGCTGCACTTCTCGAGAAATGTTCACTCAAACATCGACAAGTAGTTGATGGCTCGCGAGTAATAAGTTACTACTTCTTACACTGCCCTTTTCTCAGATTGCTAAAACCTTTGTAGGATTTATATTTTGACATGTTTAATGGTTTAACACACAAACTGTGGCAATCTTTTGACCTTTTCCAATGTTGTATAAGGGCCTTTAAGGGGCAGGGTGACATATAGAAGTGAATTGCTGCCAAGAAAATGGGCACCTCTTGCAATTTTTTCATATTAAGTATTACAAGAGAGCTGAATTGGAATATTCCCATGGGGATGTAAGACTTCCAGAAATGGCGTGATTTTTTTTTGATTTTTTTAAATTTCATGTTAACTGGTATCTCAAACTGTTCAATGTTATCTGTTAAAACCCTAAAAACCGAAGGGTGCCTGCACCCCTACTCTGAATCTCACAATCACATCTCTCGGTCGCGTAAGCACTCATTTGCAATCGTACAGTACATGTTTATTGGCCTTCAGTGATTTTCAGGAAATGACTTTGTCGGTCACTTACATCCCTGTTCCCAACCCGAAATGCTGCAGACAAAGAATAGTAGTCTTCCTCTTTTAAGTACTAAATGCAATCAGCATGATGGATCATTAGTCGATTCTAAAAGTTCCACAAGCACACTCCAAACCAATTTAAGAAATCCAAACATGTCCATTTCCTTCATATCAATCCTAGTCTTCCCTCGTCAGCCGGCTTACCATTGCCTGTTATTTTTCCCCTCCCAGATCTCTCTCGGCTCTCCTGCAAACCCTGACTATAGGCGACGTTAATGAGGCGGACAATGACGGCATGACAGCACTTCACTGGGCTGCTTTCCATAACCGGCCCGAGCATGTACAACTGCTGATGCTTCGCGGTGGGGACCTGTTTAGCAGTGACGTGGACGGGAAGACACCACTACACTGGGCTTGCCAGGTATCCAAAACCTTTTCTGGTATTCGTCATTCTTCTGTTTTTTTGGCAAAAATACGGCCCAAGCAAAACATGCAAGAGTAATTGTGAACAGGTTTATTGCTTGGGCCTGATGTTTCAATCCTAGCAGGACCTAGCAGTTTGCAAAATTTTTTGTATATTACTCAAGTTTATTGCTTATATTGTTGAAGACCTCTATCTCTAAGAGTTGGATACCGGTAGCTCAGATGGCAAGAGCACTGGTACACAAAGTCCCATTTCAGTCGGATTTCCTTTGTCAATTGAAACTTAGTTTTCGCTTTGTTTAATTTTATTGTTTGTGAAAATAGCAAAGAAATTTTTTCTTGACTGTGATTTTCATCAAGTCCTCTGGTTAAGCGTACCAGCACTCTTGCCATACGGCAGTCTTTCCCCAAAAGACAACAAACTTTGTTTATGTGTTTGTGTGTTGGGGGGGGGTTACCAGTCAGCCTGGAAGCGTTCAACCATTTCCCAGTAACTGCCGTGTATCTCCAGAGATCATGCCCCTTGTTTTCATTCAGATGCAAAACAACCAATTGTTGTAACCCTTACCTGGCCACAGCAGTTCAGGGTTCACACAAAGTGGACGCCACTTTTTTAAAATTCAAATCTAACAAACAAAAGAGAAACTGACTGGCAACTTTTGAACAAATTTACAAAATTACAAAGAAAACTTGGACTGCACTGGGACTTGAACCCAAGATCTCTGGGATTCTTGCCATAGTTTCAGCATCCTTATAATTAGTTTGAAGCCTGAGCTTAAGTTTATAGTGTACATGTAGTCGTTTGGGAGGTTCTTGTTAATCACTGATTCACTGGCATTGCAGTCGCTAAAAAATGTGGTTTTTGGCCTGCTCATGTTGACCCTGTAGAATGGCTGTGTAGCGTGCTGCTCCATAATGGCAAAGTGTCGCAGTGGCGGGGCACCGCTTATCAACATGTTTGAAGGCAGCGGCAAGTCGTGCGTTCACCTGGCTGCTGCTGCGGGCCATAACAACATCATGGAGGAGTTCATTGACGTGCCTGCCGTTGACTTTGAATCGTTGGATCCAGATGACAGGTATTAATGATTAACCCCTTGCGTACGGATGACGTCTATAGAGCCGCTAGCTCTGGGACCTTCAAAATTTGGACATCGCTTTTGTCCAAACTGTAGACACAGACTCTTGTCAGCATGCAGTATTTATTATGACAAACACCTAAAGTTTGACGTCAGTTGCTTCATGAATTGCCAGATTAGCGGTAACAATTAGCGCTATTGTGGAACTTCATTGTGAATGATTATGGGTCTGCGCGCTGCTACGCTGTGCATGCTCACTTGCATGCCCCACAACCAATGCGGTCACTGGACAAACTGTGCAATGCACCCGCTGCCTTCACCGCAAATTGCATGCTCAGTTGGGGCCGTCCAGCTCGAACCTTTGTCCGCTGGAGTGGAGGCATATGTCTGCAGTCAAAGGGTAGCAGCACACACAGTTCTCGGAGTTGCACAGCCGACGCTCCATAGTACTATACACAAAAAGACTCCATCTTTGAGGGCTGATAATCCCTTGACAAAAGCCACGCAGACCCGCTGATACAAATAGCGCACTCGTATTGATTTATTTTCCAAGTTTATTGTTCTCTGATTGTTTAGCGAGCTTTAGAAATGGCACTGTGCCGGCCATTGGCACTAAAATAATCCCGCCATCAAGGGGATAAAAATAAGTACAGAAAGAACAACAGCCTGAACGAATGGCCATATAAATTTCATCAGCCAGTGGAGTGCATTATATTATTGCCTGCACTTAAGAAATAATTCACCACCAAAGACCTTCCAGGTTTTCAGTTTATTAATGTTCTCTGTTCCCTCTTGATGGCCGGGTGATCATTGGCGTTGAGGTCAACCATTTGGATATTTTATTTATGTAGCTTGTTACCGCACCCTTGGTAATAGTAAGGTGGCTATAGGCCTAAAACCAATGAGGTTTCAGTTACCCGACCGACCAGTGTTTTCAATCGCCGACTCAAAATGTTTTACCAGCTCCTGATCAAAGGAAAATGGTAATCTGAGAAAGTAGAAAAAGGGAAAAAAAAGGTTTTCGCTTTGTTCTGTGGTGTAAGAAATAATTATTAATAAACTATTTGTTGATGTTTGAGTGAAGATTTCTCGTAAGATTTCAACATGAGGATTCTATCATGACCATCTACAAACTGTGTAAATTAGAAGGAAATCTGTGGACATTGATGTTTCCCGATCTTCCCATTGTTGTACTGGGCCCTTAAGAGTATCAAGGAGAGATTGGCCCAGCCCCATGAATGTGCGACTCTGCTTGTTTGTCGCAGGACACCTCTGCACTGGGCCGCTGCATCCGCGCAGTTTGAATGCGTGGAGATGCTGCTGCAGCTGGGCGTTGACCCCTCGCCCCGTGATGTGAACGGCGGCACACCGCTGGACTACGCCAAGCAGGCCGGCAGCACGGACATCTTCAAACTGCTGCAGCAGGCGGGGGGCCAGTTTGGCGCCATGGCGACGGCCTCCTCCTCCTCCTCCTCCTCCTCCTCCTCCAGGGCCTACCAAGACGCGGAGCGGATCGGGGAGGGCAGCCGACGGGAGCCGTGGAAGAAGCGCTTTGGCTTCATCGCCGACTGGTTTGCCCGGCGGAAGAACGGCCTGCACTCCAAGGCGCTGTCTGACGAGGAGGAGTCGGATGGACCCAACGATGCCAAAGAGAGGACTGGCCTGGCCCAGGCAACTGCCACAGAGCCAAACTATGCAACGGCGCAGCAGCAGGACATGGCGAGCACAAAGCCCCCCGAAGACCCGCGCACTCCAGCCAGCCAGGAGTGTGCCGAGTCAGACAGAAGGCCTCCGACTCTGGACTCCGGCGGCCGCGTCCGTCGCAACTCCCTCCCAGGCGACAGGAGCAGGAGTCGGGCGGCGGAAGTCGCCTCGGACCAGTCGGAGCGGAGGAGCTCGGAGGCCACGCTGGACGCCCCCGCCTCCCCCATGGACGTGGACGATACCTCGCCCAGCAGAGGCCTCGCCTCGCGCTCGGCCTCACCCTTGCCCCCCTCCCCAATCCCTCCCAGGAGCCCCAGCCTGACCAGCGAGGAGACCAGGTCACTGGCCGACATCTCCATTCCCCTGAAGCCACTGTGCCGAGATCTGCCCGATGCTGACACTGTGCAACGCCATGCACAAGAGATCCTGGATGCCCAGCGCAGTGAGAGCTGTAAGTACAAGGAGGACCTATTCCATTTCTTGTGTCATGCTTCAATGCTATTTTTTTTTCTTTCAATAGGCCTATCTTAATTCTTATGCAAATTGTATGCGTCGAACTGAAAGACCATGGGCGCTAGATTTCCGAGATGTGCGAAACACTGCATGGTTCCACCGTGCACCTTGAACAAGAGAGACACACCGCCAGAAATCAGCTTCCACCCATTTCCAAAGGATAGAACCCTGCGGAAAAGTTGGATTATGAAGATCGGGCGAGATGAGGGACCGGTTTCCAAGGTAGATTTCTACTTTCAAACAACTTATTTTTGAAGTTGCAGGTAGATTCGTCTTGTTTGTAAACAGACTTGTCGATGTTGAGTGTGTCGCGTGTTATTGCACAAACCTTTGTTTGAGGAACACAGTGGAACTGACATCTTGGAAATATAGTGCCCATCGCCTCGCTTTCAGTTCAATGCATACAATTTGCATAAGTTATTAAAAAATGCCTATACCACCGACAAAGTTTGAGATGTTTTTTTACATGCACCATCACAATTTAGGTTATAATTCTTTTCAGTAATCAGTCAAATGTACATTATATGGTTGCACAAACTCCTAGAAATGTAATAATGCACCAAGTTGCCCATTTAAATGCATCTATAATGTAATTATGCATGCATGAAAAGTGCATGTGTACAGTTTTCAGAAAATCAGATAGTTTCATTGACATGTATGTATGTTATATACCTTTCATTAGTTGAAATTAGTTTTGATGGTGCACAATATAACACATTGTGGTCAAAGAACTGAGGAGTCATGAATGCACGTACTGTAGATCATGTCTGTGAGGAAGATTGTAATGACTGCTCACAGGGGAAGTAATCAGTTTTGAAACAAATTTGCAGATTTTAATTGTGTTGCTTCGGATTAAGACCTGAGAAATCAAAGAAGTCAGACGAAGTAATCTTTGATAAGATCTGCCCAAGAGTACAGACACTGACGTTATATAGCATTCATGCTACTGTCAATCCATGTACACCACAATCCATGTACTGTCTTATTGTCTTCATCCTACACAATGGTTTGTGTAGGAGTGTGGATTTTCTTTTGTGAGACTTGGTTCAGCAAATTCCACAGTCAGACATTGTCATGTCACTATGACTTCATTAGTAGGCATCCGTCAGTCTGGAGAGACTATGGAGTTTGCACGCTGGATGTCTAATAACCGGTAAACTGCTGTTTTCCGTGTTGAACCTACGCCGTGTGGCGAAGCTGGAGTGTCCTCTCCAGTGTGGATAGCTGGGTGGATAGCTACGGAAGACCAGCTGTTACCCATGCAGCTGGTCCCCGCCCCCCCCCCCCTCTCTGCGTCACTGAAGTGACCCAATGGTCACTCCATAGTAACCGCCTTTTGTAGTGATGAATTCGGATTGATTCTAATGAGCATTTCCTTCCTTCTCCCTCTCTGCCTGAACTGCCTGACAGGGCTTGGCAGCGCAGGCAATGCCGGCAATGCCAAGGCCATCCCCAGCCTGTGCGGACGAAGCCTCTCCCATAAGAACCTGCACATCTCCAGCAATCCCAAGCTGGCTCCTCTCACGTCCAGGCTACTGCTGGTGCCAGGAACCGGTAGGAACCCATGTCAGTCTGTCTGAACGGCCCAAGACCAAATCGGTTTGACTCAAAGCCCCTACAAACCATTTGCACAATTTCGACCTGACAAATTGTGTTAAAGTAACTTCCTCAAGTGGAAGTAAATACCAGTATCAGACATGCTGTGAACTTTTAGCGCTTGGAATGCTGCCATTTTCATGAAAAGTGGAATTTTGTATGAATTTCCAACGGTCGTTTTAAAATGACTTTTGAAAAAAAAAATGCTTGCCAGCCTACACACCATTTGCACAAATCCAACCTGGTCCATTTGCAATTACCGACAACTGTTTCGAGATTTACTCGCAATTTTCCGGTTTAAACACACGGTGGCGCTATTGAAAATTCTGCCAGGTGCATTTTACGATCCTGGAAGCTGACACAGTTTGATGAAAAAAATGAGCCAGTTTTACAGAAATGTCCGATGCCATGAGGCGAAGCCGTGTGTAATGGAACATTTCATCTGTCACCTCATGAAATTATTCTTACCATTCCACTCATAAGTATTCATTATTTCTATAATGTATCCATGCTGGGCTTGCAGCACCTGAATACCATCATCCAAACATTGTCCGAGTCTTCATGTACCCCTTGCGCTGCTCTCCGTCCTCAATCTCCTCATCTATGTCTGTGCCCAGGAGACTCGCCCCTTCTACTCTCACCGCAGCAAGCAACAGCGCCCTCGCCTTCGTCAATGAGTCAATCCTGTCAAGAGACATTGCCTGCCAATGTGCTACCACACGGGCTGTCGTCAAAACAACGATCTCTCTCAATATCATGTGGAACAAAATAGTAAGTGATATTGAGATTCAAGGTTGAAAAGGTGGAATACAAACTTGGCACATACAATAAACAAAATGGGGAGATCAGAAATGGGCTATTCTTAAGAAAATTCTGAAAATTTTTCGAAAAATTTAACAAAAGCCTCTGCAGAAGGTTTGCATTGACACCATGTAACACAACTCTTTTGAGACGGAGTGTACGTGGCAGCGAAAAAAAAGCTGGTAACTCAAAGTTACAGGCAGAGTGTACCCTGTCCATCGTCAGGAGACTAACATTAGGTTGCCGGCTCTTTTCAGAGCCACACTTCATCTCAAAAGATGTGTCAAACAAACTTTTGAACAAATTGAACAATTGGTAAAGAAATCTTTGACTTGACTGGGACTTGAACCCAAGACCTCTGGATCTGAAGCACTGGTATACATTAATCCAAAGGTCTCGGGTTCAAGTCCTGTTCCAGTCAAAACAAATGTTTGCAATTTTTCAAAAGATATGTGTTACACGGTGCCTCTACAAACCTTCCACTTGATACATCCACCATGCAAAACTCCAAAAATCTTATCAAAACTTTTCCCTTGCAAAATGTTGATACCTACAGATATGCAATTGTATTTGTATGTGATTTCATTTACACGTACCGAGCTTGCAATAATGTTTTTCCACGGTGGCTGTTCGGGCCATGAGAGCCAATTTACAGGTTAAATAAGACTTAAGGCTTTGCATGGTGGGTGAATCAATATAGGAAGGTTTGCGATGACACCATGGATAAGGTCTTTAAAGAAGAGGTGTGGTTCTGAAAAGAACCTGAGTGGTAACTCGACGTTTCAACCAGTATGCCCTGGCCGTCATTCTGGCTGACATTCTCCTGATGACAGCCAGAGCATACTGGTCGAAATGTCGAGTTACAACTGAGGTTCTTTTCAGAGCCACACCACTAAGAGACCTGTGGTGTCACCGCAAACCTTCCTATATTATTTACAGGTCGCTCTTAAGCAGACAGATTGGGCTGTGATTGGTAGTGCCACACTACTATGTATGTCCCAGTTAAGGTTTGGTAGGCAGCTGGCCTATCCAGTACTCACCCCTCAGTTGTAGTTTTTAGTAGACCCTGGGTCACTGAGCCTTGCTGTCATTTCTTGTTTGCACTTTAGCAGAAAAAGGTGCAGTGAATTTCTCCACAATCATCTGGGATGTAAGACTTCTGGATTTCCGGAAATGACGTGATTTAATTTTTTTAAAATTTTAATTCAAACAGGTATCTCAAACTGCTCATTTCTCTATGTTAAAACCCTAAAAACTGAAAGGCGCCTGCACCCCTGCCGTGAATCTCTTGGTCACATAACCTTCAGTGATTTTCAGGAAATGACTTTGTCGGTCACTGCTTACATCCCTGAATCATGAATGAGACATACAGGAATGTATGCCAAAAAGCAGTCATCTTTCTGATTCTGGTTGTTTGTAGATATTGGGGGTGTTGGGCTGGATTTCACAAAGACTTGCCATACATCGTAACTCAACTTACAATGTGTAATCCTTTGTAAGTTCTGATAGTTCATCACATGGTTTCTTTCCATCGCTCATCGTCTGAAGCTTGATCGCAAGCTACGATGAGTTTGATGAAATTGATCTAGGATATCCATACATGAAGGGTTGAGATCTGTTGGAGACATTGCTGTGCTATGCATGTTCATAAGGAAATGCTGTTCCATTCTGTTATACAAAGAGAAGTTGTGCCTCATGCCATCCTCACCAAGGCTCGGGATTAGGCTTTGGTCATATTTCTCTTACACGTAATAATGCCACAGGCATCTAGAAACAAGCGTTTGGCCCCAGTTTCTTGGTATAATACTCTGTACTTATCGAGCCAACAAACCTTCAAATTCGGGGACAAACCACGACCTGGATTTTCAGATTTTGTCAGGCGGAGACGAAGCCTGAGCCTGAGCCTAATCCATGGATTCATAAAGGGCCATAGATAGACTACCCTTGTCAGAATTTGTCAAGGCTAAGGCTTTTTAATCATTTGGGTAATCCCCCCCCCCCCCCCCGCATAGTGGGGTCCACATTGAAAGCGTTAAACCAGCCGCCCATGCCACCGTGCATAGAGATAGGCAGGGGTATTGCCATGGCAACCAATCGGTCTTGTCTAGTGAAAGAGCTCCTTCGGGCGCCGTTCTGTAGCTGCTTAGGTGCCTAATCCAATTAGTTTGTCTGGTTTTTTTTATCTGCAGTGGTTCATGCCCCAGTATCAACCGAGCCAGCACCCTGAAGTCACTAAGGCCTGACGCACTTCAGCCCATTCAACCGCAGAGCACAGGTAATGTGTGCACTGGGAGATGCTTCAACCAATGGCCTATTTTCATTTGCACACTTCACCACAACTGAATTTTCCCCCAAGCCATGAGCCTTAGCTGTCAAGCCTGCACATGACTGATAAAGAACTTTTCTGAGCAAAAGCCCACAATCGCTCCGTAAATGCTCAGACTGATCCTCCTTGAATGGGTAACTCAGCATTGGTCGAGGTCAAAGAATAGCATCCATACGTTGTCTGATCCAACATATGCATGAAATAGCACACCTGTGAAAAATTTAGCTCAATCCGCCGAGTCTCGAGATCATAGTGAAAAACCGCTTCATTTGTTTCGCGAAAATGCAGCATTCAACGTATTGTCCCAAAAAATCTAGGGGGTGAGACGTAAACTATTTCTTTACTCTTTTCTCCAAAAATACAGCATTTTAGACAGAAATTTTTCAGTGTGAGGTTTCTACTATAACCATCTTCAAACTGTATAAATTTCATGTAAATCTGTGAACATTTCTGTTTTTTCGATCTTACCAATGTTGTGCCAGTTTGAAGATCTTGTCCAAGGTAATGTCCAAGATGGTGCCTAATATGGTGGTCATTTTTACTGTAACATTACTTTTTGACATAAGTAATATTCAAAAATGTTGCAAACTTACTTACTGAGGGCCTGACATTTTGATCCTAGCAGGACTTTTCTCAAACGACTTCTGCCTTTCAGACATGTGGCAAAAGTGGTGCCTTGGCTGAATATTATGCCAATGTATAAACGGGTGAAGGGAATATCTGAATTGCCCACAGCAAACAGCAAGCGAGGCAAGTGTCTACAAGTCAGACCACTGTCACTAGGATCTTTTGTATTCTAGATTCCAAGGCTAAACTCACTGCTCACGAGTGACTACTTGTATGTCTCAAACTGGCATCTGGGGTTTCAGACTGAAATCTCAGAAGAATTTGTCTCAAAAATACCAGGTATTTGAACACACAGTTGTACTTGTTTACAGGATTTTTTACCCCCACCACTGTCCATCCAACAGAGAAAGGTGAAAAGAAAAAGAAGAAGAAAAAGTCCAAACCCTTGACTGTCATCAAACTCCAAGGTGAGAATGATGTGTGCTGTTTAGGGTGTGGCATATCAAATAGCTCAAAATGACCATAACATTTCTGTTGTTCGATTGCACCAATGTTGTGTAGGGGCTTTAAGATGTAACCTTTACTTAAATGACATTATGTCAAAAAGGTGTGCATCTTCTGCAATCTTGGAGCACACATTATGGCTCTCCATTTTCAAAAGCATTTCACTGAAGAATGGCGTGCGAGCTAGAGGCATCATTTGTTTCTTTTTTTTCCCCCTCAGAGAATCTGGCCTCAGCGGAGGTAACTCGTCCTGTCCTCAGCTGAACGGACGAGAGGGAGCCACGTCTGCCAGCTTGCCTCCAGCGCGGCACCGAACATCTAATCATCTCTCAGAGGATGGCCTTTGCTGAGGGTTTGCACTGCACGAGATAGAATCTATTCATTGTCACCACCAACCCTAAATACCCACCACTTGTTTCAAGCACATGACCTGAATCCTGCACAATCCTACAATCCTTCAGTTAAAAGCCCCAAACCTGACAATCCAATAGTGTCTCCCTGGACCATTGGTACCTACTCCTTTTTGTGATAATTTATATTTTTGCTACCAAGTGCCCTCCACCACATTGGGCCTTGTAACCTGCTTCCTTTTTTCCTACAGTGACAAAATCTCCACATGCCCTCAATCCTGCAAATTACTACACTAGGACAATAGGATTCTGTAGGATTTCCCACTATACAACAACAATTGCGATTTGAATTGCGATTCAAAACCCTTTTTTTGTGTGTCGTGTCTACACAGGCAAAAAAATCGCGAGCCGCTTGTGGTTAGCAGTTGTGGTGAAATGGTGGGTGTGTCCTTGAGGGTGGCCCATGCAGGGAGACATATAAACAAGTACGGCACTTCCTGTCAATCAGAGCATGAGCGGTGCATTGTGGGATGAAAAAGAAACCTGATGCGATTCAGTGGAGCGTTCACAACCTCAGCTGTCTGTTCGGTAGCTGTCTGTTCGGTAGCTGATGAATGTATACAGGCTACCCTTCATTGGATCACCCATCAGCCACTTTGATGGGTTGCTCAGGAATGCTTCTGTCATTATTTTTAGGAATCCGCTCAAAACCTTTTTTGTTCTCAACTCGTGTCTTGTACAGCGCTTAGATCTGTTTCTTGAAAGGCACATTAATCCCCCCTGGAGCCCTTGCGACTCCGTCGTGACATAGCAGGCCTCTCCATCGTACACCGGGCAGCCCATGGAAATTGTCCCAACCCTTGCGAGTAACATCATTCTCAGACATGGTCTCCATCAACACACAAGGTCACTGCGATCATGCGATGCAGTTCTGTAAGGGACCATCCCTTTACTACTATCCAGAAATGCAAGTCATCAGCGATCCTTCACCCTATACTACGCACAACTTTGGAACTCTCTCCCTGAGACTATCGTGGGGATTCACGAGGCCTGAGAAATTCAGGCAGTCTATGACCAGACACCTTTTCAGTTTGGTGTGAGACTAATTCTAAGTCTCATCCCCAGCTATCTCTGGAACCTATATTTAAAAAGAACACCATACACCAGTAAGCACGAAAACCCATTTACAGTGTGTACTGTATTTTTTTTTCAACCAGAATGCATTAAAAACAAAACAAAATCAAATCCGGAAATCCTATCCCAGAATTTGTAAATATATTGATCAAGCCATTGATGTGTGTGATGCCTTTGTGAAATTCTACTTTCCAACTCCTGGATTTATGGCAGAGAACCAAAAAATGAACAAGAACATTAATTCAAATTCTCCAAAAAAATTATGTTTCAACAAAATCAGTGCAATGCAATTGGAATCGATCCTTTTTATCTGAAAATCATTCCAAGCTTAGCTATTTTCGATGTCTTAATTTTGAGACAAAGTTAGTGTATTTTTAATAATTATTATAAATGCACAATAGACTGTATGTTTTGTACATTAATTTAAACTAAACAACTTGATATTTGCATATATATATATATATATATCTACATGACCCTAAAAGTGATTTTTATAATTTGTTGTATGAACTCTCACGCAATCACAATGCTGTACATGTGTATTTAAACAAAAATGATACGCAGTCTTAAAATCTAAATAACACAAATTTTTATTTGATTATGTGCATTAAGTGCAGAATTGCGTGAATCTTTAACCAGGTATCATCTCATGAATATTTATGAGGCAACAAATTGTTTAAATTGTAACATTCATTCGAGCATATTGGGCAAACAAAACGTGATTTTTCCGAATTTTCTTTTTGCAACAATTCAGTACATGGTTGACAACCTCCCTTTTCGGCCAAACAAATAATGACGTAATCATGACGCCATCAAGAGTATATAAGTTGGGAAAAAGGTGTGTCCAACAATTGCTATCATGTGATAATGACATTATCTCATGAATATTAATGAGGTATTGAAATGTTCAGAATTTCTCATTCATTGGAGCATATTTGGCCAAGAGAATAACGGTTTTGATCTATGATTTATTTTTTTTCACAACTATTTAAACAGCCCTGAGAAAAATTATTTAGGGTAAAATGACGTGACATCATCATGACATCAAAGTACGCAATCTGTCAACACATCTAAGGCATTGGTCAATCGTCAAGAATCGTTGTGGGTTATTAAGTGTGCACTCTGTTGTCACAAAGCACAAAATAGCAAATATAGCTTGAATCATCTACAAATCTTGTGACATTTTTAAAAGCAAATGCCGAAAGGCCCTATGCTCTGTTGCAAACAGACATAGAACCTGTAGTTTATTTGTACTATATTGTTATGTGACTGACTTTTGTTACTACAAAAACTCATGCCAATTTTTTTTTGCCAATGTTGTACTTTATTCAAAAGTTCCCAGTCAGTTTTTCCTTTGTTTGACACAAAACCACATGTTGCATTTCTCAAAACTGAGAAATATGTTGCTTTTATTGTTTTTCAGCTCAGACACTATGTATGCACAGATTATTGAAAACTCAGTACTTCAGTATTAATTTTTTTGTTTTATTTTACCACTTGTTTTGTCGTCTAAATTGGTTCCATTTGGGTCTTTTGTGATGACGAAAAGAAATCCACCCGAAATGCCTGGAAAAAGTTGTTGTGAAATGTTTTCATTTGATGCAGACTAGACATCACTCATACCTTATCACCACTCCACTGAAGTCCCACCAGCAGTCGATTTCACTAAACTCATCGTAACTTGCGATCAATCGCAAGACGATGGGCGATGCACAGAAACAATACGGCCTATCACAACAGTACTAACGATGGGTTATCCATCGTAAGTGGAGTTACGATGCATCGTAAGGCTTTATGAAATCCAGGCGAGGCGCACTGCTCTAGCACCGTGTTTACCGGCATTTGGCAAATCGAAATTTTGGGTTTAGATCAAGGGCAGAGGATTCTTTATTGTCTCCTTAATTTGTAAAGTGTGGACATATTGACAATTCTCAAAACAATTCTTATTCTTATTCATTAATCTCGTCCAACAGCAAACAAAATGCCAGATTCAGAAAGTTGTAAATCCTTAAATTCTGTTGTAGCGTTGGTAGTTCGCAAGTTGAAAAGGATTTCAATCTCACAATCAACTTTGTACAAATCAGGTGTTTTTTTTCCCATATTGCATCAAACTTGGATATCGGATGCATTGCTTTCATACCAACATGTGCAGTAATCTGGAATTGTCAGTTGTGGATAAAGCTACGTGTTGTTTTTTTCTAAGGGCTATATAGTGCATTATGTTTGGACCGAACCATAGGCCGTTTACAAAATGAAGGCTTAGACTGGGGCATAGGCTTCGGTCATATTTTTATCTTACTCGTTATAATATCACTGGCATCTAAAAACAAGCGTTTGGCCCCAGTTTCTCGGTGAATAATCTGTACCTATCAAGCCAACAAACCTTCAAATTCCGAAACAAACCACAACTTGGATGTTCATGTTTTGTCATACGGAGACGAAGCCCGAGTCCAAGCCTAAACCTTCATTTCGTAAACAGGCATAGCCGCAAGTACAGTACCAGTAATAATGCCCCCAGCCAAAAAAGTGGGAGTTATTTCGCTCGTCTAAAACTGGGTTCAGTTTGTAGCCATACAGGTAGAAGTGGCTTGTGGTTATCACAGCTGTAAGTGTCCTATGCAGCCACCGCCAGAGATATTTCCCCTTTTTTTGATGCGGGTTGGGTTGGGTTGGCTGGGACAGTGCCTGGTGTTTTTATGCTGCAGATAAAATGTTTTTATCTGTACATCTCGTACGGGGATCAAGGCAATTTTGAAGAATGACCTTGTTGTTAAAATAATGCTAATCAAATCACCCATTCTCACCACTGTGTGTAATACAATTCAAGTAAATTCATAATTAATTACACCAAGATTTATTGATGAATTTGACAAATGTAAGGCCTTGATTTATTTTAATGATGAAGTATTTCACTTTTTACTTTGTTTTTAAGAGATTAAACATACTGAAATGAATGTCACGATTTTTGATAGTCCGTTATTATAATGAAACGACACCATGCTTGTAAAAAAAAAATCCATGCACTTTGCTGGATGGACAACCCAAAACATCCACGTCTTGAATGTTGGTGGAATAAGCATGAGAAATGAACGAAGAAAGAGTGTGGTGGTTTTCCATTTCAAGGGTGACTGTAATCGCCGAATCCGCAAAATTTCTTTTGGTATTAAATACAATCGGATCATTATTGGTTGAGCTGTTCGTATCTATGGAGTTCCCTCTGACGCCATATTGTAAATACTGATATACCAAAATGTTGCAAACTACTTACTGACTAAAATTACCAAAATGCAAATCTCAACATTTAGTGGGCCTGACGTTTCGATTCTAGCAGGACCTTCCTCTCTGCCTTTGAGAAAGGTCCTGCTCGGATCGAAACGTCGGGCCCACTAAATTTTGTATTTAAAGTATTTAAAGTATTTAAAGGTAAAACTATGATAAAGTCAAGGTAATCCTGCAATATTGTGTACGAAATGATATAGGCCGTTTTCGAAAGGAAAGGGTTGTTGGCTTGATGAGGTAGGCCTACAGGGTAATCCCCAAGAAACTGGGGCTAAACGCTTGTTTTTAGATGCCTTTGATATTATAACGAGTACGGTAAAGTATGACCGAAGCTTAACCCGAGCCTATGGCCGATTGCGAAATGAAGGCTTAGGCTAGGGCTCAGGCTTCGTCTCCGTCTGACAAAACCTGACAATCCAGGTTGTGGTTTGTTTCCCGATTTTTAAGGTTTGTTGGCTTGATAGGTACAGAGCATTCACCAAGAAACTGGAGCTAAACGCTTGTTTTTAGATGCCTTTGATAATGATGTTTTTTATAACGACGGTAAGATACAATAATAATATGACCGAAGCCAAAGCCCGAGCCTAAGACTTCATTTCGAAAACGATCGATGTACCTGACCTCAAAGGCTATGGCTGTGAATAACACTTCTATGAGATTCGTCTGTAGCCTCTATAGGTACAGCGTCTTCAGTGCAGTGCAGACTGGGTGGCTGTTTCCCATTGGCATTGTGTATTGCACAAAGCCACTGACGCCGTGTTAGTTCGTGTATTTCGTACGCTACACAACCACACAAAGGTTGCCGGGGGAATGGTTTATACACCCTTAAAGTAGCTAAAACGATTTGTATTGCGAAGAATATGATGACCGAGGATAGTTTTCAACTCGGGGTTAGGGTTTAGACTCCAGTGACTTCTGCAGACTCGTGCGACGAAGCCGCTGATTCCACTCCAATGAATCCAGCGAATTCAAGATGGACTTTTTTACTTTGGTGAGGGCGCCCTGCTTTTGTGACGTCACTTCACGGGCTCTGTAGTTGCAACGGATCTCTGCTTCGCACGAAAAAAAAAACGCGCTCAAAAGTTATCTTTTATAAAATGCCGTTGTGGCTGATCGCATGGGTTTGCTACGAACACTTAATTCCCAAGCTTTTAGACAATGGAGATCGAAATGCAATTGGTATCAACACACATTCACAGGGCTATACCCAACACTGTTTATCAATAATGCACGCACCTTTAAACCTACGAACCTTTTAAGCGCCCAGCGACGATATTGATCGTGAAAAATTGATAAACATTTTCCAGCCAAGCCTTTAGTGGTTGGTGTGACCGTGGTGTGACATTGGCTGGTGCACGTATAGTAGGCATTGCCAGGCTACAGGCAGCGATGCTGAACACCAGTAAACACGGTACCGTTGTGCCCTTCGCCTAATCCCTTCGTCCGCCCCCCTTCAGTATCCAACCCGCCCACGTCATCGGTTTTTTTTCTTCATTTTTCTGCCCCCAAATATTGTCCACGATGTTTTTTTTATTACCTTCGCTCCATAGTGAAAGTGCCCGCGGGTGTTATGGCAATAGTACAAGACACCCCCACCGAATAAAAGAGATAATTATGACGGCATTGTGAGTTGCCTTCAGTCGCCAGCAGAATTATGCCAAAAAACCTCGTCTGGCTTTCACCGGATGCTATTTTTATTAAGGCTTTAGATTTGCTTGTCAGCCGTGGTGCAGTCTATCAACTGCGTGTGTGTATAATATGCCGTGTACAATGTATGATTCGTCCGCTGTAACCTCCACGCTGAAGACTATACACAGCACGTACAGGCTGTAGCTTTCTCCCTCCTCTCATCGGCCCTGAGTTAATTTTATTCCCAGGGTTCGTGAATCATCCTGGTTTTGTACCTTGCAGCAAACTCACCCCGTTGTCACCACGAAGCCGTCTGTGCACGCTGCACGGCCTCAGACCGCTATCCGTGGCTGCACGGTACCCAATGCCGTCATCAATATCGGAGCTATTTTCGCCCCGTGACTCGAATTTCTGTTCACAGCTCGCCATCCAGCCGCTGATGTGCGTGGTCGTGGTCATCATTTAACGAGCGCATTTTTTATTGGGTATCTTATTTGCTTTTATCGAGCCGGGTATAGCTTACAGTAACGCGCCTGTTGCATCGGATATCCACAGGTCGGACCCATCGATGCTCCTGCGCTGACAAAAAAGTCACACACAGCAGGTATTGTAACCTAATAATGACAGAGTCTATTCAGACTAGCAGCCTTTCATATTAGAGCGCTCTATAGATTGAGAGAGAAATCTTGAACTCTGGACAACATGAGTACGGAAGCCCGAAGCAACTGCGCTACTTCTCCCGTGTCGTCGTCATCGTCATCAGGTGGATCCGTACCACCGAGCACGGCCCCAAAGCCCGACCGCCACCAGCAGCAGCAACAGCAGCAGCAGCCGGCCTGTCCCCGCAGCCACCCGGCGGCCGAGGCCCGCCTCGCCTCGCCCGAAGACACGGCGCTCACGGGCGTCAGCTCGCTCCAACTCCAGATCCTGGAGGACAACTTCAAGCGGGACAAGAACATGGACGCCATCACCTTGGAGATTGTGGCTGCCGAGGCAGGTCTGTCCACCGAAGAAACTGCGGTGAGTGGAGGTTGACAGAGGATGGCATTGAGAGAGAGTGTAATGTATACGTTAACATGTATACATATGGCCATTTACGAAATGAAGGCTTAGGCTCGGGCTCAGGCTTCGTCTCCGTCGACAAAACCTTAAAATCCAGGTCGTGCTTTGTTTCAGAACTTGAAGGTTTGTTGGATTGATAGGTATATACAGGGTATTCCTCAAGAAACTGGGGCCAAACGCTTGTTTTTAGATGTCTGTGATCATTATTATAACGAGTAAGAAAAATACATGACCGAAGCCTAAGCCAGAGCCTAAGCCTTCATTTCATAAACGGCCTTAGAATGGCCAACTGCGAGGCTGAACATGCTCAGTTTGTTCGTTGGTCAGTTGGTTTGGAGTGCGTCACTTTGTTCCTTGGTTTGGTCATTTCGTTCGTTGGTCAGTTGGTTCTAACTGCGTCACTTTGTCCCCTGTTTGGCCATTTTGTTTGTTGGTCAGTTAGTTTGGAGTGCGTCACTTTGTCCCTTGGTTTGGCCATTTTTTTCGTTGGTCAGTTGGTTTGGAGTGCGTCACTTTGTCCCTTGTTTGGCCATTTTGTTTGTTGGTCAGTTGGTTTGGAGTGCGTCACTTTGTCCCTTGGTTTGGCCATTTTGTTTGTTGGTCAGTTAGTTTGGAGTGCGTCACTTTGTCCCTTGGTTTGGCCATTTTTTTCGTTGGTCAGTTGGTTTGGAGTGCGTCACTTTGTCCCTTGTTTGGCCATTTTGTTTGTTGGTCAGTTGGTTTGGAGTGCGTCACTTTGTCCCTTGGTTTGGCCATTTTGTTCGTTGGTCAGTTGGTTTGGAGTGCGTCACTTTGTCTCTTGGTTTGGCCATTTTGTTCGTTGGTCAGTTGGTTTGGAGTGCGTCACTTTGTCCCTTGTTTGGCCATTTTGTTTGTTGGTCAGTTGGTTTGGAGTGCGTCACTTTGTCCCTTGGTTTGGCCATTTTGCTTGTTGGTCAGCTATTTTCAGACTGAAAGGACTGCCGGACTTACTCTAAGATGTTTGCTTTACACTCATCTGTTGCTGTCTTTTCTGGTGATTTTCAGCATTCGACCATTATTTTTGTGTTTTTATTCCGTGAGCTGATATTCCTTTGAATATGAGACCTCTACTTATAATATAATTACGTTGACATTTCAGCGGAACGACTAGTAAGAAACACGTTATAATGTAGCAGACTAGAACCCACTATATAAAGACGAACAATATGATTTTATAACTGCCGGTTTTTTTTTATTATGCATACCGGTAATTGCTTTCTCTTAGCTATCCATTGATTCACCCTGTTCTGACCGCAACACTAATAACACAAGTGCTGTGTCTGATTCATAACTTCCCCTTGTGGAGGACTTAAATGCCCCACATTATTATTGGTCATTGGTAGGCTACCTCTGAGTCACGCAGAGAATGCTATAGTAATATCTGTTGAGATTCAAACTCGTTTTGATAACCCACAAGACGAATCCAGATTTCCAATTACCAGCAAGTCTTCGATGTTGTTGGCATAGTGGCTGACTCCTATTATAGGTCTGTGCATTATTTCAGGTCATTAATGATTCAGGACAATAGAGTAAACCAGGGGTATCATCTTGTTGAAGTCTAAAGGGAGATGAGTGCGGCTCAAGATGGTTTTCCATTGACCTTGCGTCTCGCCTTCCCTTCAAGTGAGAGGAAAATGCCCCCTAGTGCTTGCGTGGTTGGTTCAGCTTATAGGCTAGCAACCTCAATTTAATTCGCTATCGGACACCGTCAATTCTCGCTAATGAGGCACTGCCTATACGATGCTGTAGCGGCATCGTTTTGTTTCTTATCCTGCCAAACCAAAAGAAGAATACGAAGCCAAGAGCTCAGTTAACACCGTCCACGCCCTGATGAACTAGCCTACGGGGAAACCCTATTATAGAGCTCGTTAAACAAAAGAAGAGTGTTCGGGTTAATGCAATAGAGGAAGCCGAGTATTATGAATCGTTGAACAAACTTCAAAATGGCCACAAAATGGTGTACCTTCACTTCATCGACCGTAAGAATTTCCACGTAGTGGAAGGTTGGATATTTTTTGTCGTATACGACAAAAAATATAGGCCTATATAATAATTATGTGCATGCACTCTCGGGTCACACATTATGTAGGGTTCGGTTCAACGATAATAGGCCTATCATTCATGACTCGTCTGAGTCGATTGAAAGACATTCATCGTAAGACGTCGATCGTACGCCAAAGTTCCCAAAGTTCACTGAACACTTGTCGTCGGTAGCTGAACCAGTTTGAGACATTGGAAGAATTCTGTGAGAAAGTAGAAATGGAGAGAGTGTGTTATATAACGCGTGTGGTTAACTACTGCAAATTACTCTACCAACTTGCGTACAGGCCTAAACATTAGTCTATTGGATAGAATTATGTAATGCCTGTAACAACAACTTGTAATTTTCAACAGTCTGCATCACAAGGCATCAAAAAATACCATTTCCTGACCAGACTGATATCAGCTCAGACAAAACTATTTTCTGTTGACTTAATTAGTTTTTCCCATTATGAATAGATTATCAGCTTTCAGTTTCCTCGTTAATCTTATCATATTTCATTGGGTTTCTCAATTACCACCATTCCCAGTTGAAAATATCATCCACGGGCTTGGAACAAGCAAGTCGTGCATGAAATCCCGCCGGGCTTTTATTTCCATTGAACACCTTTTCACAATGCTCAACTTGACTGGGCTGAGCAAGTAATGTACAATTTAGGCACGTAGGCCCTAGCCTTATTTTCTGCTACGCAGCCCACGTTAATTTTCCAATACGCCGATATTATGTGGCTGTTGTCACCTGGCCATTAAGGACCCCAACTCTGCATAATTATCATAATTAGCTAAGGTGATGAAACGTAGCTTCTCTCCATTATGCAAATTCGTCGTGAAATCATTATTGATCCAAACATGTGGCAATAAGAACCACTGTGCTTTTAGACTATACCGAATGTAGCATGCATGCACATGTATAAACATTACGTCAGACGCACATTTTCATAAGAACGCCTGACAATTCGAATAGGCCTATTGTTGTATTCTAACCCTTACAGTAGCATAGCCAAAACAACAAAAGCCATGATTATATCAGTATTTAAATGAATTGTGATGAATTAAAATACGACCCGGAAATTAAAACTACATAGGCCTAACGCGTCTACCAATGGCTGCTACCAGTACATCTTCTTAAAGGGAATTGTTTATGTAATAAATATTGCTACCTTCAGATTGCTGACTGGTTACTTTCATCATGGAGCTGATAGCTCCATGCTTTCATATAGGAGGGTCTATATTCAACACTGTTCAATATTGCAACTGTAGCAGCGCTACGCTGTCTGGTCGTGTGGCTGCTGCCATACAAAGATGGGGAGCCTGTAGTATAGTGGAGCGGCGAACATTTTAAGTGAATTTCCGGGGTTTCTAGCGCACGACGCCTGCTCGGAGCCTAGACAGGCTATCAGATGGCTGAGCGGATATTACTTGCTAAGTCCAATTCATGCCGTCAAGGTTGACTCTCCGACTGCGAATGAACCACAAGGTATACATAAGGTATACATCCCGAGACAGAGGGGGGGGGGGGGTAGAGGGCGATCTTCAGGGGCTCGTTGTTGATAGGTTGACCTGCATTCAAGTTTTCAAGTTACCTTTTTGTGAACTCTACTCTATAGTGATGTGCATGCCAGTGGCCTCGCACTAAAGAAATTAAAACATTCTGTTGTTCGCCGGTGATGACTAGACAGCTCTTCTGAAATTACCTCGCCTTGGTATATAACCCGTGGCTACTACTTCAAGAGTCGATCTGAGCCCCGAATTCGTCCTGGTTCTTCAACCATGGACGATTGCTTCGATGAGCCAAGGCTACAAATTTCCTATAGGCGGCCAAGTGAAATGCCGTACGTCACAACTGAATATTTATGAGTTTATCTCCCGCTTGCGGGAGGTCAATGGGTCCCGAAGTTAATTTATTCTAAAGAGCCATGAACACATTTGACGTACGGCATTATACTTGGCCGCATTTAGGGTCTACCCAAATTTATACTGCGCAGAGAAGTCGCCCTTCAAACTCTAATCACTATCCGTCTTCCTTGTCTCCCCCTCACAGAGATGGTTTCAACACAAGAGGGCGCTATGGAGGCAAAACGAAGGACTGAACCCCAACAGTCGAACCCTGGAGGAGTTTGAATGACGAACTGCCGTGGAATATTTCACACCACGGAAGATCAAATGGAGAACAACTTGATCCGAGACTCTCGACGATCAAAAAAGATTAAACTTACCGAGAAAACTAAGTTTTGTGAAGAACCCAGATATTCAACTATAGGCCTACAGTTAGGTTAGTGAGGCCACCCTTCGTATCTAAAATTAGGTAAAGGTATAAAACATTATTATTGATAAACAACCAATTATATTTCAAGTCAGTAGAATAATAATTTGTTGTTGTAACACGGTGCATTTTGCTACTAAACGGGGTCCAATTTCATGGAATCTGTTACTGTGAGCAGAAAATCTTCGCTTATCGTAGCACTACTAGCAGATATACTTTCCTTATGGTTTGCATATTTCACGCACCGATAGTCTTGCTAACGGATTCCATGAAAGGGACATACGCTAAACATTGCCCGTAAGGGTAAGCACAGAATTATGCTGTAACGGATTCCATGAAAAGTTGGACCCAGATAGCGTCCAATACACCACCTGGGAATGAAGACCGAACTGAAGTCAGCCGCTAGCTTTCACTGCCAGGAAGAATTACCGTCAATGATGACTCAATTTCGATTGGCCAATTACTCTACAACTCAGGCGAAATAACGAAATATGATCTAAAAAATCTAATAAATTAAATAATGGCATAATGAACCTCATCCTTTCATTAATTTATATTCATGTTCCAATGTAAAACTGATTCACTAGTCCCGATTCGATGAAACGTTTGATAACGATTTTTCGTGTGATTAAAATAACTGCAAAGACGTTTATCTCCCCGATATATCAATAATTAGTTCTGTTTCATTTATTTTGATGACAAGAAATCAGGTCGGACTATGATTAGTATGTATCAGAGGGTTTGCACGATGTATCATTTGAAATAAACGCCAGATGTTGAAATATTTCGATGTGGACAGTCTTTAATTATGTGATAGTTAGTCATTAACTTTCGTTAAACCGAAAACGTTGAAGAAATGAGGACTTTGTGTTTTAACAGAAGCAAACACGATTACACGGCATAGTTTAGCAAAGATCTTATGCTGCGTTCCAATCCCGTCGTGTTTATGGTGTTCACGACCAGTATTTCCCAGTTCACGAGTGGGCTGCATTCCAATGCTACTCACCAACACGGCAACACCACGCCAACACGCACAGTGCGCAAGCGCAAAGACCGAATAGTAATGCTAGTTGCTACGCGGCTGGTTTTCACAAACGTACGCGAGTCGGACAACTCGTACGCCGATGACTCGCAGCTAAGGTAATGGAAATTATTACTATTAGTCCTGACGTGTGCGTGTCGAACAGCGTGGTAAATTCCTGGTAAATTCACCTTTTTGTTCTTGGCTGCAGAAGCCGCCACCGTATGTATCGTAATCTTATTGTAACTCATGCATGCATTCGATGTTGGTCAAAACTGTTTGCCCTTTGACCTCCTGACTCCATTTTGTTGCCAAGTCGTGAACTGGAGACAAGATTTCTGCCTCGAGTTCACGACTGGTGACCACGAGTTACCAGACGATTGGAACGCCTCTTCACGACTAGTGAACACGGTAACCACGACGCGACTTTGGAACGCGGCATTATAGCGCGCTATTATAGGAACTTTGGTAATGGTAGATCAGTGCAGCGATCGGAGGCGTGATGACGTCATGTCGGCCACTGCGCGCGCAGACGTGTGACCGGCCATCGCGTCGCGCGCCGAAAAGAAACCCGATTGAAAACACGCGCCAAAGCCGCGTTTCATTCGGACCGAACATCTTGGCTTGAGAGGGAGAGCTGTTCTAGTGCTAAAGGAAACTCGACATCGACCCAGCACAGAAAACCGTAAGATAATGCAACCATTTAGATCTTAATCAATGTGCCCATGATAATGCACTTGACTATATAAACTGTCATCATTTTATTTAAAAAATGTGGGGCATTAACAAGCATTTCATAGGATGTTTGATAACTGTGTGTCGCTATGTTAACTTAATTATAGGTCTACTGACCGATGAAATTAATACATGTACATCAAAGAGGTAGCCTTTTTTTGGATAAATAAATTAATCCTGAACGCTGTGGGCGAGGCCTTATTATTTTGTAGAAGATTGTTCAAACATTGAGAAAACAGTTTGTAAAATCGTTGAAAAATGATTCATAGTCAATACACATTCTAATTCCAATCTCTACATTTTGTAATTTCGCATTTTCTATTGGGCGGGACATTCCTTTCCAATTTTTCATATTTTTTGGGGGTAGGCCTACACATGTAGATGGATATTTTTTATGATTGGTAAGTGGATCGACAAAACATATCGAAACCTCAAGTCAACATTTTAACTGCAAAGAGGCAGTTGGTTATGCATGCTATAGACCTTCACGGGCTTCAGACATTTGAATGTAGAATTTACAATATTGGTTCATCGTTTTGGAATTAACTTGTGGCATCAGAACAGCCCGATACTATACTACAAGGACCATCACGATGCAAGCGCTCTAAAAACTAGGGCTCAATGTTTTTTTTGTTTAAATTGGGAAGTTTTCTTTGCATATTTTGTCACTTTTTTCAAAAGTTCAGTTTTACATTCCTTCGGGTTTTTTTTTCTGTCATTCTGACCATTATGGGGATTTAATTATGGGCTTACTTGGCTGTGGAAATAAAGGGGTGCGGCAAAACAAGACAAAAAAAAAGTGCGTCCCTTTCAGACGTACATCGGTACATATAAACCATATTTTTAGAGTTTTATTTGGTAATTAACAGAAAATTAAATAGGCTAAGAACACAAAAATTGCAAAGCATCGGAGAGATAAAGGTCCCATCAGCTACAATGTTTAGTGGGCCTATAGCCTCAAGAACGGAGAAACGTTTTGATGTGGAATTTGTTAGTCTTGAAAGTGAAGGATTTGGGGTTCTATAATAATTATGGGAGCTCGATTTAGAGAGCTGCAACCCCAAAATCCTGTCATGGTCACCTTTAGAGGGATAGAATTATAACGGCAATTCCTTATAAGTAATACTTACATTAGTTCCTCAACAGTGGATGTATCAGCAATAGTCTCCTGATCAATTTGACCCCTGTAAGAATCACTCAAAAAACAGTTTGATTTGTTTTTTAAAATCCTGATTACCACAGTAACTGGTCGGATCTCCAGTTTGCACTGTCGGCATTAATAGCCATCGAAAGTGCGCCCTCATGGACGGCGGAGACGCGTCATCTCAAAGCGATCGTCGGGATGACGTCGACGAGGGCGCTGCAAACCCAAAGCGGCCTCTGCTGTCGGAAACATCCCAATTGGTGGTCGCCGCAGACCACGTGACGTCGGGTCGAGGGCAAGGCGAAGAAGGCGAGGTGGAGCGAGAGGGGTTGGGGGATTTGACGAAGGAGGGGCCCGACGAAAACGTCGAGAAGGAGTCTCTGCTCCTCGATGAGGTAGAGGACCAGGAAGAGGACATTCAGACACTTGTCAAGCTGGTCATTGAAAAAGTAAGAAGAGAACTGATTTTGGAGAGCCTGAATGACACATCTGCTCCTAGGACAGATGGTAGCTCAGCCCAAGCTCTGCAGCCTGATCGTGGTCAAAGTCCTCGTCGGTCTATCGACAAGGCTGCTCCGTCATTGGATTCCACCGGTGACGGTCTTAGTTCTTGCGAGAACCCCGCCCACGGTCCGCCTGGAAAAGACACAGAGCCCCGGGACGAGGTGGAGCGTGAGCTCGACGCACTCATCCGCCTCGTCCTGGAGAAGTCGGAGAAGGATATCGTCCGCGAAAGTGAGGAATCGAATGGAGTCGGCGGCACCGTCACTGGATCCCGCCAGCCGGCCGGCAAACACGAGAAGGCGGCTCTGGAGTTCGGGTACCAAGATGTCATTCAGAGGCTCGCAGCCTGGCGGGTTGACGAAGAGGATTTGGCCGAGGAAGAGGAGGGTGATTTCCAGTGGCTGAACGAGGAGCAGACGGCAGACGTGCTGGCGGAAGAGGCGTCGGGACAACGGGCCTCGTCGGGAGGCGGGACACCCGAGGCGAACAAGCCCCAAACGCGGCGCGGAGTCTTCTCGGACGAGGCCAGGAGGGTGCACGAGGAGATGCGGCGAGAAGCCGAGGAGACGAGGGACCGGGAGACGGCCGAGGCCCGCACCGGTGCTTCGGACCTGACGACGGCGCCCGGCGAAACCCTTCCAGGTTGTGCTCCAGAGGTTGCACGGCTCGAAGCCAGCGGGGCTGCGCTGAACGCGGACGTACCGGAGATCGGTGACGAAGCTCTCCGTGAAGCGACGCCATTGAGACATCACACCCGGTGCCCCGTTATCGGTCACAGAGACGCCTCGGATGAGAACTGTGGGCCGGGGACGGATGACCGACAGGGACAGAGTCTGGAACAGGGGGAGTGCTACGACGACCTCTCTTCGGACGAAGAAGGGGAGATTGAATGCCTGGTGGGCTTCGTCATTAACGCAGCACGATCGTCCATACAAGACAACTTTGACGTGTTCACGTTCGGCAAGATGCAAGACAACAGCGGAATTGGATTCGGCGAGGAGGAAGATAAACGAGGGAACGTGGTCTCCTTGAGAAGTGCATGTGAGACACAGACGCTGCTGCAAAAGAGTTCACTAGACCAAGTTGCTGGGGTTGATACCTCAAGAGATCCTATTCAACAACTGGACCGGTGTTTGGCTCAGACAATCAACGAGCCCAATATGGGCAGCAAATCTCCACAGAATACAACCGATCCTTGCATGGAGAGGGGAGATATAGGTTCCTGCAGCTTCCATTCCTCGGACAAAGTCACAGATCGGGGCAAAGAAAAAGTCAGTCAACATCGCCCGGACGCCTTCCCAGTGCAGAACGACCAAAGTTCAAGCGGGAGAACTTCGGATAAAGGCTGTGAATCTCCAGCGGAGGGAGCGGGCCAGTGTTCAGATTTGGATGTCCCTGACGAAGGCAGCCTTGATACTGACAACGAGCAGCCGTGTGCTGTTGTCACCGTGTCACAGCAAGAGTCAGACAGCGATAGTACCTGCGACTCTTCCGATGCAGGGACCAAATCGTCCTCCCTCGAGTCCCCACAGCAGCTCGATCCCGTTCCCCGGTCGCAGTTTGCAACCGTCCAGGAGCCGGCCCCACCGCTCTGTCCGCACTCCGCCGCCAGAGCCGGCTTCTCCACTCTACCGGCGCACGCACCGCTGACCATCAGCGGGTTTGCCTCCGATTCGGAGGACGAGGGTGACGAGGAGGACGACACCTCATCATCGGCGGCCGAGGAGGTCGGCCCCGGCGGGACACGGGCCGGACCCCTCGCCGAGAACGACTGGGAATGCCAGGCCATACGACGCATCAGTGGGGCGCACAGCGTCTACTCCCAGCCCACGCACTCATGGTATCCTACCCTGGCGGTGAAGCGCGCCGTTCGTGCAGCGGACACCGGCGGGAAGACCGCCAATGATATCCAACTGGAAGACGAAGCTGCCAAACCGTCGTCCGCATGCACCGCTGATGAGGCATGTCCACCACCGCCGCCGCCGCCACAACGACAACCTTCTGCAGCGAGTGCCGAGGCTGCGGCATCGGAGGTTGTCCGCGCGACGTCGACGTCCGCCGCAGCCGCGGATTCGACCCGCCGTCCCAGCGAGCTGGAGGACGGCGCAGCGCTGGTCAACGACCGCCTCCGCGGGAAGATCACGACGCTGGAGGAGCGGCTCGCACAGCGAGCCCAGGAACTGACCTTCCTCGGGGATCGGAACTGGCGGCTGGAGGCCTACATCGACTGCTTGATCAAGACCCTGGAAGAGATGCAGGTGACGGACGTAGTAGACCTCGACCAGAAGATGGTAAGCTATTACCTTCCGCCAGGGAGGTTATGGGTTTTTTTGTTTGCCGGCGTTTGTTCGTGTTTTCGTCTGTCTGTCTCCAAAGTAACTCGAAAAGTTACTCATGTATTGTTCTGAAATTCTTACAGTATGTCTGTGTATTCTCACTGGCTCGAGCCGATTCTTTGTTGTAGTGATGATCCTGATCAAACCCTGCACTCTGGACCGCTTTGAAATAACGCGGCGAGGAAATTATTCAAATCAATAGCATCTCTGACGCTTCCCCGACCTTTTTTTAATTATATGCCATTTCCCGTACAAATCAATCATTCAATATCAATTTCAGTAATCTGACTAAATAAATACGCACGTAGAGGGCGCTATATCACTGCTCCATAGAGCGTTCTTTTAATAGAGCTCTATGCACTGCTCCAGCTTGGCGGGGTCTGCGCGCGCTCTCCCAGCGATTTTCTGCTTCTCGTTGGGCTCGGAAGGGGCGCAGTTTAAATACAAAAAGGAAATTCGATTTTTTTTATTTTTTTATTCTCGTCTCCTCAGCTCCCTCTGTGTCTGTTCAAAGTGAAGGTGAAGGCTGGCTACAAGCTCAGCTCCTATAATGGCATCCCGTCCCGATCACTGAGGAGCTACGCCAGAGACGGCCTCCGCGTCCCCTTCGTGGACTTGAGCGGGTGGAGCAATCCCGAAAACCCCGTCAAGAAACCAGGTATGAAGGCCGCCATTGAGGGGACCTTACCCCACCAACCCCCCCCCCCCCCCATCCCTGCCTCTCTCTGTCGTCTCTCTCTCTGGCTCTGTCTCGGTCGCTTATCTGTCGTTTCTCGATGTCGTCTCTGGTCTCTGTCTGTACCTCTCTCTGTCGTCTCTCTCTGGCTCTGTCTCGGTCGTTTATCTGTCGTTTCTCGATGTCGAGTCTGTCTGTCCCTCACTTTGTCTCTCGGTCGTTTCTCTCTCTTGTTTCTTTCTGACTCTGTATCCCTCTCCCATCCCCTCACATCCCCTGTGGCTATCCCCTTGTGTGCCTTCAGACCTGGGAGACCTCACGCCTCAGCCCACTGACGGCCAGGACGTTGGACTGAGCGCGGCCCAGATGTACCGCTACGAGGCCCAGTTGGAGGAGCTCAGCATTCGCAACCAGATCCTCGAGGCTCAACTCCGAGAGACCTCGATGGTCAGCACTGCGGACAACAGCTTCCTCCATCACGCCAGTTTCGAAATGGCGGGCGAGCCGCAGATGGACCACGGGTTACCCGCCGTGGAGACCGACTCACTCCCGCCTGACCTTATGGTGCTGCACGAGCAACTGCAGCAAATTCAAGAGCACAATCTCGAGGGAGAAGAGCTGCTCTGGCTGCAGCAGCAGCAGGACCATCTACCATCGGAATTGCAGCAGCAGAACATGCAGCCGAGCGAACAACCGCCTCAGAACTACGTGCTGCAGGACGGGCGACCGTGTTCAGCAGCATTCGTGCCCCTCCAAACACCGCTTGTCATTCAAAGTGAGCCATCATCACAGCAGCAGCAACAACAGCAGCAGCAACAACAACAACAACATCAACAGCAGCAGCAGCAGCAACAACAACAGCAGCAGCAGCAACAACAACAACAACAACAACAACAACAACAACAACAACAACAACAACAACAACAACAACAACAACAACAACAACAACAACAACAACAACAGCAACAACAACAGCAACACCAACAACAACACCAACAGCAGCAACAACGACAGCAACAACATCAGCAGCAACAACAGCAGCAACAGCAGCAACACCAGCATCAACCACAACAACAGCCACCACCACAGCAACAACAACAACAAAAACAACAACAGCAGCAGCAGCAGCAGCAACATCAACAGCCACAGCAACAATTACAACAGAAGCAGCAGCAGGAACACCAGCATCAACCACAACAACAGCCACCACCACAACAACAACAACAACAAAAACAACAACAGCAGCAGCAGCAGCAGCAACTTCAACAGCCACAGCAACAACTACAACAGAAGCAGCAGCAGCAACGGTCATCGGAGCAAGCGTGGGAGGCGCAGGTTGTTGCTGCCCAGGAGAATGGCATCGAGCATTTCTCGCTGGATGACCCCGTGGAATGGCCGCCACTGACCGGCTCACAGACCGCCTCGGTGGCCGACCCACCGGCACCGCGGCCCACCGCTACGGACTCGCAGTCTCCATGGCTCCTCCCCGACGCTCTGCCATCGGTCACCGCCACCGAGCCGACCTCATCAGTCAGTGCACCCATCGGCGAGCCGACACCCCCAGCCCCGGTCCCGGCCAGCGCTGGCTCCGTCCCGAACGAGGAGTCGAGTGGACAGGGAGCGGCGAGGCAGCGGAGCAAGGCGCCGGGCGAGCGGTCCAGGCACAGCGTGTCCTGTCAGACTCTGCGCCCGGGCCACGGCTCCGAGGGCGAGCCCGGCCGCTCTCACTTCAGTACCCTGTCCGACAGTCGATCCGGGAGTGGTGTACTCGACCACGCATTTGGAGCCACGGCGCAGCGGCTCCAGCCGGGGGAATCGTCGGGGCACGAGTGTCAGGGCTGGGAGGACATCTGCCCGTCCGGGCTGATAGGAGAGAGGCCGAGCCTCAACGGCCGTTCCTGTTACCGCGACGTTGGGTTTGGCAGCGGGCCATCCGCCGCCGCGCAGCCATCGCCGGCGCCAGGCCACCACTGGGGCAACCCGGACCGACACCGCCGGGCCTTCCGCGGCGACTCGGTCCTGGATGCCTACCTCCTGCCCGAACCGTACGGGGGCCGGGACAAGGCGGACTGCGTCGATCCGACGCTCTACCGGGACTTTGTCCCCATGCTCTCGGCCTCCGAGCAGTCCTTCACCGTGAGCGGTGGCTTCAACGATCGGCGAAGCTTCCAGAGTCGTCCACCGCCGCCGCCCGGGGTCCACCGAGGAAGCAGCTCCCTCGACGGCCGCAGCCCCTTCTACTCACGGCAGCAGTCCGACGGGCGACCAGCGGCAGTCAACGCGGGCAGACAGCAAGGCAAGCCGTGGAGAAAGGCCAACTTGCCCCGGCACTCCAGCCACACCTCACCGCAAAAGTCAAGGGCAAGCACGGGCCTCGCCGGCGACGAACTCAAGTGAAAATCTCCTCCAGGGAACAGCAGAGTTGATGCAGTGGGGGTTTGCGTTGGGGTTTGCTTGGGGGTAGTCAGCTTGGAATCATGTTTAGTTTTCGACGAAGAATGATGTTACGGACTCGTCCGTCCGACGACGGACGTCAGCTCTTCATTTCCAACTTTAGATTTCTTCTTCTCACTATCGATTTCTGGAACTTAAACATGACTCTCAGATGTTAGAAAAATGGAAATGTAATGAAGCACAACACGTCTAGCACCGGCCGGATGTAGCCAACAAAAACTGCACGTGCTGAGAGCAAGCTGAATTGGTTGACTTTTACCAGGGATTCATGGGACTTGCAAGTAGGCCTACAGTATATTTAAATAGCGCCCTCATTGGGTTGCAATCTCCCCTTGCGCGGACATGCGACTAGATATTATTATAGATATACACAATGTAGATACGTCATGGCACATGTACATGTACACTGTACACTACAATACAACCATGGTACAACCATGTACATGTACTGTACATCTGTACAATCATGATACATAACCAATACTAAAATTTCGTCATTTGCTAATATTGTCCCTTTCCATGCAGCTTCGTTTCTACATCTGTATTAGCAAAGCAGAAAATAAGAATAAGTTGGAATCACCTGAAAAATAACCTTTTAGGAAAAAGAAAGAATTTGATGGCAACCCATAACATGCCTATCCCTATGACATGAGCTGTAATTGCAATTGTGGCGAAAAAAAATAAAGTAGAATATGAAATAACGATTTTATTAAAGAATGTATTTGTCAAACAAATGACATGAGCCATATTTTATTCAATATAGTACTGTTCATACAGTAATCAATATAAGTGATGCTAAGATTATACACATTATAGTCAGCAATTAAGTTTTCAAGAAAAGAAAGGAAATATAATTATTGCATATGAAGTGAAATAAAACATGAACAGAATTGAAGAAAGGTTTAGAGTACAGTCATCACTCTGTCGTGAATTCTTATAATTACGTCACGCTAGAAATTGTTTTAAAAGCATAAAAACTTTCATTTTGAGGTGGACCGTGGGCATGCTTTCCTTCTTTGTCGTAAAATGTAATGATTCCGATAAACATTTTTGATGCATATTTAAAATTGTGCTTGTAATTCAGCCTATGGCTGTAAGATGGATTTAATAAAATACATTATAATACTTTATTTAACCACAATGCACACTCATCGTCAAAATCTAAGCAAACATTTTTCTTTCTTTTTAAATTTTTATAATTATAGGCAAATAATGGATTTAAAAAGTAGTGTTGGTATTAGTAACCGATACGATGAAACTATGCACACACGATTAACCGCTCTGACTGAAAAAAAAATCGGGTTCGAGCATCCCTTTCACTCCATGCTTTCAGACGATTATTAGGTCCCTCGGAATTTATCTCCAGCGACCTTCATAATAATGGCCAGCGTCGGCTCGTGTTGCACGGTGCGTAATCATTATCGCAGGCACGACCAAAACGTAAACATTAACCTGTCTTGTCCCCTGTCTCATTGAATACGAATTTACTATACAGAGGTCACTGGGCACCAAGCTTAAGAGCAGCGTTTATTTATGCGCATTTTTTTTAAGCCTGATTTGCATATATTTCTTTAGGCCGACGTCATCCAAAACGACCAATGGGAGCGCCCAGAAACGAGTCATGTGATCATAGTCCATAATAATGCCAGCTTCGTCGAGGTCGCGCACACAGAATCATAACAACACAACCTGGGCAGTCTCGCCGAACAAAAAAACACACCAAATCTGGGGTAAAAAATCCCCCTTTCCCCCTTAATTTCGAGTTTTGCAGTACTGCGAGAGCACAGTGGGGACTCTCTAGATCGAGTGCCGCAAGGACAGAAGGGGATTCTGCCAATCGAAGCCGGAGAAATGGAGGTGATGGACGCGCAGGCTGTGGATTTCGTCGGGCTGAATGGCGACGTGTCGAGCGACGACGAGGCGGACAGCAACAACAACCCGTCGGGCGAGGGCGACGGTTTGAACGGCGACCCCGTCTCCGCTCTCGAGGGCAGAATCACCCGGAAGGCCAAGCGCCGACTCCGCAGGAGCCCCTCCAAGGAGGCCCCGCCGGCCGCCGTGCCCGCCAACGGCCTGGTCACCGTCCCTCTGAAGGACAAGAACCTGCGGAAGTCGCGCAGCGGCCGCGGTCGCGGACTCCCCAAGAAGGGTAGGTCATCCCTAGTCAGAGTATAACTTGGACCCGATAATCACCCTTTTTTTTTATCGAATTTTGAAATTTTGAGTTTCGGGTGACTGTACAGTCACCCGAATCTCAAAATTTCAAAATTCGATAAAAAAGGTGACTTGTCGGGTCCAAGTTACTCGGACTAGCAGTAGCAGTAGGTCCCGTGGTCCGATTGTCTCCATTTTCTTCGGCCGTATCTCCCGTCACAAACTTGAGTAAAAAAAAAAGTACCCCCAGTCAGTGTTTTCTCACGAAGGCCCGAGATTTGTGTTCTTGTTTCCGCTTTTCTGGGAAGCTCTGCCCGTAATTAACTGTGTCGAACTTCATGTCCCCCTAAACAATGCAAAGTTAGTGACCCTGGACAAAGCTAGGCAGCCAAAGGTTTTTACGCAGCTAGTTGGAAATTTCCAGGCAGTGTTTTGTTCGAGTCGGATGATGATTTTGTTATTGTGATGGACGCGCTGAGCGCTTTGCAATGGGGGTGTGTTTGTATTGATCGAAGCTGATTGGTTTGTACACGGTGGCGTGGGTGGAGAAACTGCAGCTGCCTGACAATGAAAACAAGATCTTGATATTATGTAACTGTTTGGCAAACGTTATTTCGAGATTACTAGATTTGTTACATCATACTTCATAGCACCTAGGCCTATTAAAATCATCACTATGACTGACTATGTGCATGTACAGTTGTACTAGCTGTGCAATGTCCCTGTTTTGCATCAGTACTGATAGGCCCTATTTTTAATTTATCACTTACACAGTTGGAGTGATATACAAAAATGTTGCAAACTGCTTACTGACTAAAATTTACAAAATAAAAATGCAAATCTCAAAATTTAGTGGGCCTGACGTTTCGATCCTAGCAGTAGCAGGACCTTTCTCAAAGGCAGAGTTACACACAGTTGCAGAGGATTACAGATCATTTTTACAGAGGAAGCTGAAAATCTAAATTTCAATGTTTCATTTTTAGAAGACCGTCTGATTTAAGACTCAATGTATGTCACAGAAGGTGCAGCTATATGCTATTTCAGTATTTGTCAGCATGTGCACACACAATATTTCATTTTTGTTCAGAATGCAAATGTATGAAAACCCAGTGAACACCCTCAGTGAACTGTCAACTTATCAGAACTCATTTTTTTTTTATGCAAGTAAATTTCAGCTTCAAGGGAAATGTGTGGAAAAAAAAGTAACACAAAGCAGGTTATTTAATAATACAAGTCTTTGTATCTGTCTGCTTATACCTGGACTCTGTCACATGCACACACTAGTAGGATAGTAAATTAGTACTTAGTAGTAGTAGTAGCAGTAATTGTAGTAGTAGTACAGTAGTAGAGTCCAACCTGGCCTGGGGGACTGTATTATATTCTGCACTCCACAGAGGCACAGACGTGTTGCCTTAAGGTAAACAACTTTTCCAAGCTAATCCCTGTGATCCTTGAATTGTAAGCAGCTGGGGTACAGTTTCAAATCAACACATACTAAAGCAGACCGGAACGAGACAAAATAAAGTCCTGCCATTGTCTTACCTTTCGGAAGGCTGTCTACATGTAGGTGATTGTGCTAAGTTATATCAACAACCCTCTAATTAATGTTGCAAACAATGTCTCGATATCATGCAGTGATTTGATTGATTTCTTCAGAATAATTGACAAGTTGGCATTGAAATCCTGCTGGGGGTAATTGACCTGCCCATAGTCTTAACTCTGGATTATAACGACTTTGATAGTATTGAATTTCATGTTGGTTGACTAAAAGAACTTCTCAGCAAGCCTATTATATGTTCAATTATTTTCATTGCCTTAGCAAAGGAAATTAATAGATTTAGATTTTAGTTATTTCCACCAAAATATTTGGGAAGATTTAAAATGTAAAATGCATACAGAAATGTAGATGGTTTTTTGATGTGATTGTTTCTCAATTATTGCAGACAAAATATTTTAACTTTCTGATGAGTTTCAGCAGTTTTGGTCCATTTCTGTGTGGCTAAATTATCAAAAATAGGGTACATGTACCAAGTGGAATGGATTTGTTCAAGCTTTGAAGAATCTAGAACTGTAGAAGTCCTTCATACTTCTCATGTGCAAAAAAATCACCTTGAGGGTGGCCCATGCTGGCCATGCAACACTACCCCTCGGATAGTCCATCAGTGAAAAAAAGGTGTGTTCCAACTAAGGCTGTTGTCGACAAGGCTTTTGTCGACATTGTCGCGACAAAGAAAATATTCCGACATGTCGACAAGGTTTTTCGGTTGTCGCGACAAAAACAATAAAATACATTAGCCTATCTCTAGTCATAATCTCTGAAAAGAAGGGAATAAAAAGGGAACAAAAAATCCTAAAATTGTGCGCTGAGCATTTCATTTTTGCTTATCCACGCCACAAAATAATAGTTACTAAATATGTTGGAAGTTGGAAGGGATCGCGACGCGACCAAAGAAAATCATTCACCGAACGCATTTTGCCATTACGATGTACAGTGTAAATACTGTCACTACTGTATAGCGCACGTTTCCGGTCGTCAGCAGTACAGTAGCTGGTATACGTTGCTGCATCGCATGCATTTAATACACGTGCGTACGGGATACCAGTGCAATGAAGAGATCGGGAAAGATCGTGGACGTCCGAGGGAAGGATCGAGAAATGAGATCGCACGTGCGTCACGGTCGGTACCAAGTTGAAAGTAGCCGCATGTTTGGGCCCAAAATCCCGGCGGCCGCGTATTTTATTTCGTTGAAAAACGGACCGGAAGTACATTATGTACATCGGAAAAAGGCCTCCTTTGCCGCATACGTTCTAGGTTTGTCTGAATGTATGGCTGAATACGCGGCCTCCTCCGTTTTTGGGCCCAATACGCAGCTGGTTTTTGGGTGCCCAATACGCGGCTACCTTTAGCTAGGTTCGGACGGTGACGTCTTTTCTTTTCATTGAAACTATCTGGTTCTCCAACTGTACATGTGTACATAGCCGATTGGAAAACCACTGCAGCCGCTGTGCAGCGAATTCATAAATATTCATTATTTCTTGCAGTGAGAACGCACGCATCGCCGATCGATGACGTCATGAATAAACAATGAGCAATCGCTTTTTTATGATTTTTTAGGAAATTACGACTGTAACACCCAATATCGGCACACAAATTATTTTGTTGTGTATAATCTTAAATACGAAAGCCATTAAATATGAAATTTTATTGAAATTAAGATTATCCATGAAAACTAATTTCACAAGTTCACAACTATGGCGGTTTGACATGCCCCATTCGTTTAATACCTTAAAAAAATCCGACATTGTGACTACAGATTTTTGACTAAATCGGGTCTCTGTCGCGACAATGTCGACAGTCGGCATAAAATTCTCGCGACATGTCGACAAGAATTTTTTCTCACGACAACAGCCTTAGTTCCAACGACAACCCATTCGAGTTTAGTAGTCTCCAGGTTAGTCCCTCGTATGAACTTATACCTTAGTGGAGTCCCAATCGCGATTCAAATTGTTAACTTTATTCTAGTTCATTGTGTCCACAAAAAAGAGAGAGTAGAGTTTGAATCGCGATTCAAATCGCGATCCAAATAATCTTGTTTATTTGGTGTAGTGGAAACGGCCCTAATGCAAGGATTTGGGTGGTTTCTGTGTTTGATTATCCTAGGGGGAGCAGGAGGGAAAGGCACCTGGGGCACTCCGGGCCTGTATGAGGAGAATGATGCCAACTGCCAGGATGTGAATGATCCCAACTACGACTCCGATGCCCAGGTGAGTCTCATGGACATGCCAGTGACCACTGCTGACCAAATGACAAGTTGCAGTGGGCATTTGTCAGTTTTTGCATGTAAAGTGATAATGTTTACTAACATTTGATATTAACAATTGATCAAATGTTGATCAAATGTTGATCAAGTTTGGAATTTAGAATGCATTCTTACTGAACTCTTTCTTGTGTTTAGGGTGGAGTTGATTTGACATTTTATTAGTCAAAATTTAGATTAAGTTTGATGCCATGCTCGTTGTTTATGGTTAAAATTTTGCAATTATAGATTTAAATTGTCTAATTGTAATAAAAACCATGCTAAAATTTTGGCCTTTTTTAGGCAAAGGAATACTAACAAGAACTAACAATTAGTAACATCATCCATCAATTCACATGTATGGACCCAACTGCCCTTTTTTCTCTTCAAAATCTGTGGTGAATTTAACCCCACATGATACTTAAGAGCTTTGACATTATTCATTGATATCCTGTGAAGTCAGAGTGATTGAAACCTGCAGCCAGTACTGGCGGTAAGCATGGGTACTGACCCCATTGTGGACATGCATGCAGGCTGCCCATGCCTGTTCACACGTAGGCACCCTGTTATTGCTTTTCCTGGAAAACTCTGCATGTCTGCCTGCACCAGATGTTGACCTGCACACGGGTTGTCCCAAGGCCTTGTGCTAGCTGATTGGTCAATGACCAAGGCAGGAAAGCCTGGACAATGGCAGTGAACGCTGTCCATGACTCACCGTGTGATGAAAAACACACTGTGGTCTATTGGGATTGCCAAAATGTTTTTTTCATAGATAATGTAGACTTTTATCAGTGCTCACAGAAATTGTAAACATACAAAAAGCTCTTTACATGTATACAGGATATCATATCAGCTGATCCATTGATTGCATTTTTTTTTTAGTAAACTTAATAAAATTATACAATACATAGTGATAGTTTAACATTTTTAATGATGAATACAAATAACAGTGACCATATAACAGTGACATGTACAGTAACTCTGGGTCCATTCAAGGCTCAAGCTTTTACTTTAACTTAGGCCTTGCCTCAGTTTTGTTTTTATTTTGTTATTAAAGTAAAATTTACTTTTTAAGTGAAGATTAATCCTGTAGGCGACCTGACTGTTTGTATTTCAGCAGAACCTTTCTCAATGGTGCAAATTGATTATGCAAATTGATTAACAAGATTAGCAAGAATATGCAAACTGCATTGCCTCATAGTTATACTGATAATATTGCTGTTGAGCCCTAAGGCCCCCCAAAAAGATAGTTAACTGCTTCCGGTTACCCAACCGACCCTATTTCTAGCTTGGGACCCTAATTTTGTTATCGGGAAATGATGATAACAATAAAATGTGTAATTTGGTCATTTCATTATTACCCTTGAAGCTTGTCCACATGCAGATGCCTCCATATGATTGTACACAAAGAAATCCCCCCCCCCAAAAAAAAATAAAATAAAAAAAATTGCATTTTGAAATGCCATGTTATCGGAAGCAGAACTATTTGTTTTTTGGCCTAACCCAAGCCATGGCCATGGAAAGGCTGTGTGATGGTGGAGGAGCCATATGACAACACGCTCCTTTGACTTCTTTGTTTTTTCTATCAGGCAAATATTGCCCTGAAGGCCATCACACCCAAGCTTCGAGGAGAGGAGTTGGTGATTCTGGTGGAACCCATCATCCAGGAGTTTTTTCAGCATGGCGACAGTGATGAAGTGGCTGTAAGTTGGACGTCGTTTGAGGATCACATTAGGGCCGTTCCCAAGTGCTTTAGAAAAATAATCGCGATTTGAATCGCGATTAAACAATTGTGTCCAAACAGGCCAAACATTGTATCGCAAAGAAACATTTTGGATAGCAGTTGTGGTAAAATGGTGGGTGTGTCCATGAGGGTGGTCCATGCAGGGAGACATATAAACAAGTACAGCACTTGGGCTTCTTGTCAATCTGTCCAAATAAACGTGATTATTTGAAAAAGTCTCAAAAGTCTCAAATCGCGATCCAATTAATCGCGATTTGAAATAATTGCATTTATTTGATGTAGTGGTAACGGCCCTAGTGAATGAAGCGATTTTTTCCAAAGCTTAGGATATTCTGATTGCATTGGACTTGCAACAGATTTAGGCATGAATTGAGCAGTCATGGGGGTCGAGTGTGACCTTGGCACATTGGACACAGACATGAAAGGTGAGGAAAGAAACCTTACTGCTGACTCCCCACTGAGAAGGGAAGGAAATGAAAGCACATGGTGCATGTCTACACATTGCATTGTCAGTCCTGTTGGTACTAGCATGTGGTAAACTGAGATGGTGCCATGTTTATCTTCATTACAGCTGTTTTGAGCAAGTCCCTTGAGATAGCTAGCCTACCACATAACCTGTTCAAAGTGGCATGGTTTTCATACTCCCTACATACGGACTTTTTCACACACTGCTGTTACCTGGGTAATCTCGGGGTTAACAAAGAATTTAACCCCGAGATTACCCGGGTAACTTGGAGCATTCACACTACACTTCTCCAGGTTAGAAATTCTCCAGGTTAACTGCCCCGAAACCCCACTTAACCCGGGTAATTTCTAACCCCGCTCGCGAGGTGGGTTAACCCACCAATCTGAACTGCGGGGTTAATTTTGTAGTGTGAATGTGATTCTGCAGGTTGGTTTTTTTACCCAGGTGCATGTACAGAGCTGTGTGAAAAGGGCATAAGCCTTAGGATCAGTGACTAGTTATCCCAACCTGTGTTCTATAGATTATCCATATCATTGGGTTGAATCAAGTTAAGTTGAATTGTAAGGCTTTATGAACTGACCCTTGGTGTAACGTATGTGTGATTCTTGATAGAATCTGTCTCTCTGTGCAGTCATATGATTCATGATACTGGACTGTGAGCAGACCACTATGGCAAAAATGGTTCTTTGGCTAGTATTGGTATCAGTTTCATTTGTGTCAAGTCTTAATGAAAAGTCTCTGCTGAAGCCAGACCTGCAGGCTATAAAATGCTCATAGTCCATTTACTTTTGCCGACCAGTGACCTCGGCTCCAAGTGCTTATCACCATTTTTGAATCAGACCTCGACTCATTCAAATGTTCAAATTGCATTTCTGTTTATAGGCTTGCCTGTCCCAGCTGAACATTGACCCGATGGATCGGCATGAGGTGGCTTGCTTGGCCATTACCCTGGGCTTGGAGAAGAAGGACCCTGAGAAGGAGCTGGTCTCGGTGCTGCTGAGTGACCTGTACGGCTTGAAGTTCATCTCGGAGATGGAGTTGGAGGTGGCCTTCCAGGGGCTACTGCACAGCTTGCCCGAGCTCAGCTTGGACACTCCTGATGCGGCACCGGTAACTTCAATTTCAGTCCTCAACTCTGCACTTCTACCCTATATTTCGGAAGCAAACTCTGTGCCCTTCAATTGTCCACATTTATTTTTGATTTCCTTTTTTAGTTCACATTCTTAGAGCAGAGTATTTTCTGCGATTGGTTTTGTATAATGGCTATTATTCTTATTTACTCAGTCAGCTGATTTCCATGTAACTTGTCATAGTGGTGCCATTTCAGAATTGAAGAATACTACACTTACTAAGTTTACCATATCCTGAAATTTAGTGGGCCTGACGTTTCGATCCTAGCAGGACCTTTCTCAAAGGCAGAAAGGTCCTGCAGGACCTTTGAGAAAGGTCCTGCTAGGATCGAAACGTCAGGCCCACTCAATTTCAAGATTTACATTTTGGTAATTTTAGTCAGTAAGCAGTTTGCAACATTTTTGTATATCACCTTTACCATATCCTGTACAAATAAAAGGGTTGCCAGGCACATCAAAGCCAAAGGTTAACTGACAAAGCCTTGCACCACTCTTGGAATGCAAAAGCACTGACCTTGCCGCTGAACATTGCTCTCATCTTACGTGCAGGTCCTCGGCAAGTTCATAGCTCGTGCTGTGGCCGACGACTGCTTGGCACCACGCTTTATCCAGAGGTTGAAGCAGGACGTGCAGGAGGACCACATGAGGTACAGTCCCCAGGCCCTCATGGATGAGTGTCTTCTGTCTGCATTCCTGGTCACACTGTCAAGCGGCTGAAGGCCCTTTGCCAAAATCTTTGATTCTCTGTCTCCGACTTCACACTCGTTCTGGGGGTGTATTAGCAAGTTTTCAGTTTTTATGCCGTTGGGAATTTCAATATTTCAAATTTTGTGATGTCATCAACAGAAACCTAAATTGGCTGTATTCAAAAGTTTCTGAAAAATACGTTTTTTTCCTGCAGACCTATCCCTAAAGCTGTTGATTTACTGGCGAAATGTATGCTTCATAATCATTTGGTGAAGGAGTTTTTCATCAAACCTAATCCAGAGGGAGTAATTTGCAGTTTAAAAGTTAATGTTTTTCTTATGTTTTTAACTGTGGGTTCCTGACATGACCTTTAATACAATAGCGCCCTTATTTTTATAAGGATAATTCTAAAGGTAAAAAGATGACCAATTAAGAAAAAGAAGCGTGCCAGTATGTTTGTACACTTCAGATCCCTAGATAGATGACAGAAGAGAATGAGCTTGACTTTGATATCTATTGCACAGACCATTATTAAAATACATTTTGGAAATGGCCTATTATTCAAAATTCCCTGTATGGCAGTTATACACACTGAAGTGCGGCCTGGCGTGAAGAGGTTTAAACTTTAACTTCCATGTAGACCCACAAGTTGTATTTTTAAGTTTGTGGACAATGAGTGGAATCCTTAGCCAGTGTCCCAGCCATTGCCAGCCTTGGTTCTTAGCTTTAACCTTTGAGGGAGCCAGAGCCAAGGTTTCTGGAAAAGGGCCAAAATGAAGATTGAAATATTCAAGTACAGGTACATTACCTGCCATCGTGGGTGGTGTTTGCAGTACGGAGAATTCTGTTTCAGTTGTGGATATTGCTGCATGTGACATTAGTTTGACTTGATGCTGAGGTTGTGCTTATGCTTTGTACAGTCACCAGGCAATGGATGGTGCCGACCTGCTGCTGAACATGAAGCATGGCATGCTGAAGCTGGACAATGTCTGGGGCATTGGAGGTGGACGCAGACCAGTCAAAGTACTCATCAAAATGGTAACCTGCCAGTCCGTAGCCGTAACCATTGCCTAGAATGGCCAGTGCCAGTACCAGACCACAAGTTCCTGCTGAAAATGGCTTTGACTTTGAGTGCTTTTGTGTAGGTTATATTTTCATTGAAAAGTACGGATTAATCTTTGCGATGATATCATGGTTTTCCTGTCATTAGTGTTGTATCGCCTCCGATGATGAAAGATGAAATGTCCAAATGTCTATCACTTGATTTTCCAGCTTCAGTTTGTGCTGGAGCTGTGTTATGTACATGTACGTGTACATGTACACGTACATGTACATGTGTTTACCTACTACACTGACCACAGGGGAGTCCACTTGTGAAGGGCACAGCTCTTGTGACTCAGTGTTACGTACCGGTAACTCCTAATACACAAGCACTGCCTACACATGTCAAAGGATTTATCACTGCAGAAAGCAAATGCTGACCTTGTGCAAGATTGATTGCTCAATATACACTACACTGTACACGAGCAAGGTTGCCACACACACTATTCCACTGACACGGCATTTTCTGCATAAAATCCACCTACATTTCATCTCATTCATTTTACGTTGTGAAGGAAGTGATGCAGGAAAGTGATGCTGGCAAGATGATTTTTATTTTCAGCATGAAATTTCCCATGAAATGAGATAAAAACTTCTCCATCAAAAATACGCTGACTATGAGCGTGGGTGAAGTGGACAAGCCAGTGACTGTAGAGGCCTTCAGAAAAATGTCATTCTGCACGGCATTACGGGCCGTCAAGCCAGTATCCCTCCAACTCTCCACGGGGCTGTCGTCCGAATTGTCGCCATATTTGCCTTTGCCTTATGAAGATCCAGTGTTTATACACTACATGTATAGGAACAGCTTTATCGCTAATTGCACCTTCATCGTAGTCAGAATCACTCCGAAAAAGCTCCTCAAAGTCCGATTCTCCGCAGCCCGATTCCTCAAAAACTACACGACATGCAGTCTGGGAGCCCACTGTGTCCGTGTTTCGTTTCAGCGCGCGTACATTTAATCAGAAAATACAAGATGTTTTGTGTTAAAATACAGTTGTACACGTCTAAGTGAAGCTGTGCGTAGCTTATTGGGGTCAATCCTCACTGCTATGCACACAATAGTGCTTGGAGTCGCCGTCAGCGTACAGAGAATCAAGCAGTGTTGGCGACTGGAGTCGCCGACAGCATGCAAAGGGTTAACGCCTGGTAGACTGTTGGTTATTGTGCCAGAAATGCAGATTGTTGAGTGATGCCTCAATTGAATCCTGTATCCATGCAGACAAGCCCTATTCTCTGTTGCAGATGGACATAGGTTTTATTAGTTTGATATTATTCCCCTTGACTCTCCATTGTTGATTGGCTCTTCTCCCACCCCATAGGTGGTGCTACTTCTCAAGGAGTACTTGTCCTCCTGTGACATCAAGGAGGCAATCCACTGCCTTCAGGATCTGGAGGTACCTCACTTCCACCATGAACTTGTCTATGAGGTAAAGCCCTTCTAGATCGCCCAAAGGTTCCCCCGAGACGCTGGACAACTCCCCCCCCCCCCCTCAGTCTGAGAGCTTTTACATGAAGTCGGGAAATCTCCACCATATTCAGCACTACTTCTTCCATAGCAATCATTTTGGCATTATTTATGAGGTCAGGTAGCGTTGAGTAAAGTCAATTGACTGATTGCACAACCAATGTTTACAACCAATGTTTATCACGTGACTTATAGTGGGTATTTTTGCATCTCATTTGGTGCAGAACAGGAGTGGAAACGAGCAAAGTAGACTGTCGTATTGTCCACATACTTCTTTGTACATTTCAGTCGCTGCTCTGTGCCAAATGAGGTGCAAAAATACCCACAATAAGTGACGTGATGGCATGTAAACAGTGGTCGCGTAATCGGTCTATCGGATGCTCATCTGTATGTTCCACTGTAAGGCCCTTGTACCTACCCTGATGCCCTGTGAATAGGCGGCTTGTGAGTGCTTGTTATTGTTTGATCCTTGCTTTGCCTTCTGGCTGTTCATGAGAGACCCGTTCTGCTCTTTCCTTACAGGCTGTCTTCATGGTCCTAGAGCAATATGAAACCATAGAGAGAGTTGCTCCAACTATGGCCCTCTTACTGAAATCGATGTTTGACATCAACATCATCACCATTGACCAGATGAATGCCGTAAGCCCCGATCACTCTCTTCTTTTCCAAGAGTGACTTTCACTCAGCTGACGACCTGAGCATTTTGGGCCATGAGGCCTGAAATGTCCGTCTTGAGATTTTTGTTTAAGATCCCCGTGACTATCCCCTTGTTATTAAGTGTTGTTGAGACGTTTCTGATGTATGTGTTCCTTATATTGCTTGGAAAAATTGGGAAAACTAAATAATACAAGTAGCACCCCTTCTGAACCCTTCTGAAGGTTCCAGATGATCCAAGAATTCCTAGCCTATCCCAGCCTGTATTTTTGGTAAAAAGAAACTCCACAAATAGAACGTAAGGGAAATTTACTTGCCTATTTTATCAGGATGCACCCTGAGGTCAAATTGATTTTTCAGGTTCATTTTAGTATGTATGTTCTGGTCATATTAATGCCCTTTTTACTAAATATCAGCCACATATTATTTTAGTGGCAAAGCAGCACTTCAATGTCTCTGTACTCTCTATATATGCAGGGTTTCCGTCGCATATTTTTGGCTCTGCCAGACATAGTGATTGATGTGCCCCACGCCTTCGCTATCCTGGAGAAGTTTGCCGATATTTGTCTGCAGTCAGGGTTCATATCCCCACAGCTGAGAGGAGAGGTGCCCACACGGTAAGCTGCAGCTTGTGCTGTCTCTGCCTCTGTCTCTGCCCCTGCCTCAGTCTATCTCTGCCCCTGCCTATGTCTCTGCCCCTTTCTCTGCCCCTGTCTCTGCCTCTGTCTCTGCCCCTGCCTCTGTCTCTGTCTCTGCCCCTGTCTCTGCCCCTATCTTTTTCCCTGCCTCTTCCCCTGCCTCTTCCCTTGCCCCTACCCTTGCCCCTGCCCCTGTCTCAGCCTCTTCCCCTGCCTCTTCCCTTGCCCCTGCCCTGTCTCAGCCTCTTCCCCTGCCTCTGCCACTGCCATGAATCCCCAACTCGGACTTTTTCCCCCCTTTTTTCCCCCTTGACCTTGACCATGATATCCATCTCTGCCACTGGCAATAAGTTCTGGCCCAAACACCCAATCTCAGGAAGTAGGAATGTGTACTTGTTTCAACTTGATAGTAAGTGAATTTTAAGGTCTTAAATCATTGCTGATGCTCATTTAACTTGTCCGGATTTTGTTTGTCTTTTCAGTGTGCGTAAGCGTTTTGTCTCTGAGGGAGATGGTGGCCGCCTCAAGGAGTAATTGGGTTGAACCAGAACACCCCTTGCTGCAAAGTTACACCTTCCCTCCCAACCATTTATAATACCAGGCTCAGCAATCATTATCCAATGCCACTAGAGGGCGCTGGCACTACTATGTAGATTTGTACATGTACATCAGTTGATAATGCACAGATTGTAAAGTGTGCTTGTCTATAATATATACCACTTAAAGGTAGCACATCAACATGTTGGAGAGAGTGCATAGGCTAGCCAAGTGCTTTGGCTTCACGTAGCATCTTCAAGTTGCTCTTACTCATAAGTAAGACTAACATGGCTATCTTTAAATCAATCACAGGAAAAACTGACTGGGAGATTTTCGAACAAATTGCAAAAATGGCAGAGAAAACTGGCGGGGCCGAGATTTGAACCCAAGACCTCTGGTTTTGCGTACTAATGCTATCACCATCTGAGCTATCCAGCTCTTAGATAGTGGCCTTCCCAAATAGCCAACTAGTTATCTTTGCATGTCTGTTTTTATTAAAGACAGAATTTGTTTGTTACATGGACCTGAAACGAGCACAAAAATGGTCGGTACAAATCTGGTTCAAATTTATTTTACAAATCTGTTTACCCCCGAGTTCTACCTGCCATGTCACTCTATACATAGCTTGACAGTGCCCTCTAGTGTTTCTTTGCATCTTTCTTGTTTGTTTTTACCATCATGAAATCATTTAACCGTTTATCTTGGTAAACTGTAAATATTTTAATGACACATTTTCAAATCAACCAGCTTGGGGTGTCATTGGTTTATTTGAGTAGCGTGATATTCTTATGGAAGACTAAAGGAATCAAAATCGCATGTTATAACAATGTTGAAAAGTTTAAGATTACCTTAGCTTTGATCAAGTTATTCCTTAAAAAAAAAAAAAAATTAAAAACTCTTAAAAGAGATTGCGTTTGAGGTAAACCTAAGTTCCTTTGGTTATTGAAGTTGAAGAAAGGTTCCCATTTCTTTTACTGAAACGAAACTTGACTGAGATATTGGTTTAAAACTGAAAACTGTAACAAGATAAAAACAGTCAAAATGGAATTGTGTAGGGTTGATTAAATTTCTTTGCTTGTTAATGTGATGACAACTACTAATAGAGTCTGAAGATATCCAAATGGAAGGGTTTCATAATTAATTGGGACGAAAAACAGCCCCCACATCTTACTTTTGTCCAAAGGATTTTTGATTGATGGTCAGAAACTGACGAAATGTATGGAAGTTGTCAGTGCAGAACTAACATACTTGTGGATTGTATATTGTATCATTATAAGAGTTCTATTCAACTATTTTCTCTTTAGAATTGTCTATTTTGATAAAAAGATTTTAAAAAATGATGTGAGGCACAGCTTGTTTTTGGAAGTGTTACAATGTGAAAAGGATTGTCATGCTCATGATTTGAAATGGCTACTGTCAAGATTTGAAATTGGACGTTATTTCAGTGTTTGGGATGAAAATTGGAATACTCATTCTTCCGATCTCTAGATAAAATGTGGAATTGATGGCAGTGAACTATGTGCAGTGATTGGTTGAACATACACTGGTATTGGCAAAGATTAGGGGCCCGGTTACATGGTGAAATCAGTTGCTCTTCAGGAAAAATGAAGAGAACTAAAAAAGGAATTTTTCTTTAATAATGTGGGGTGTAGCAGGGAACATCATGGCTTGTATATTAACCACTTTGCATTGGGCCTCTTTCTAGTGCCCATGGCCACTACACAGGTTTTCTTTTGATGCGCCATTTCTTTGAAATTAATCAGGAATAGTACATTGTGTATGTCCATACACCCCTCAAAATGGCCTATTGTGTGTTAAATGGGGCACAGTGCTACATGTGTACTGTGTTTGAGAAGCAAGTCTTGCACTGACTACCTTTAACCACAGACTAGCCTCCTCTATCTCCAAGTCAACAACCAAGTGTACAATTTGCTGTTAAGCCAGTGGAGGGATATCCACTGGTTGTCTGGTGGCTGCTGGGCTGTTGGACATGTCAGCATGCTGTTCTTTGCATCAGCAGTAACATTTCTGCAGCGTATAATTATTGCTGCTGATTAGGCAGTTCACGCAGCAACTTAAGTCAAAACGGGTGTTCATGCTAACAATCGCTTTGAGGTAAGCTGAACAGTCTTTATTTAAAATGTCGACCATAGTTGCGTCCAGATTTGGAGGGCCCGGTGCAAAGTGGTTTAAGAGAAGAGTGAGGCGTTTGTGATAGGGCTTTGGTCACTGGGCTTGGGCATTCTATGGCATGATTCGTCCTTTGCCAAAAATTGTCTCCAGTATGGATTGATTGGTTGGAGTTGGCAATAACACATCTGTGGGAATGGGCCACTGCAGCATCCATTGCAGCTTCAAAGCATCAACCAGTGAATTAAGCTCAGACAGGGCCTATAGAGGTTTTTCAGTCACATGCTTTTTTCCGGTCAGCATTAAATTCACGCGAATGTACGCAGAACATGCAGGCCTTTGTGTCATCAAAATGTCCAATGGAAATACTCATATTTGATATTTGCTTGCGCGTCCGCATATTTGGACGCTCCTGCGGACATCCTAATCAGCCTTTGGCAGTCAAGTGACGTCATGTGAAAAACTTCTATAGTGAGGTCTGAAACCACACCTGTGTGATGAGTACGTGCTATGAACTTTCATGTATGATGGCAACCGGTTATGCTTGCAGGAATCTGCGTTGCTTTGTTTGGGATTGGTCATTGTATTCTTGAGAAGGTTTAGCAGACTGGCAAAGTAGTGTTGTCTACAATAGAAGTAAAAATGAAAAAAAAAAATGAGAGAGAAACTAGGCCGTTTGTCTGTTGAAGCATGCAGAGTAGAAAACTACAAAGAAAAACAATACAGCATTTCATAATTCCTTTGATTGATACTGATCACTGAGATTTATTTTTTACATTGCATATCAAGATGATAACCTGTATGTAAGTACTGGCATTTTTCAATATTTGGTTCTTGGGTCACTTTTCTCCGGAGTTTGAGCTAAGTGTAGAAATACATGTACTGTTTTTTGTTTTCCTTTTGCAATACCACTTTTTTTTTTCATTTGCTTTGCAGTTTGATAATAAAATGTTTTGTTGAGAATCAAAGTGACCAACAGGCTCACCCTAGCACAGGTTTAGATGGCAAGGATGTTGCCCGTTATAATTTCAATCTTCTAATCTTGTAAAATTACCACAGACATTTAGCTGGATTATACCGAAGAAATGATTTGATGAAGCTGACAATTGTGTGAAATCTGTCATTTGATCTCAATGTCTGGTGCATTTATTCTCTGATGATTTGGAGGGTGTCTAGTACATTAATTAATTGTACACAGGACTAATTCATTTCCAGTCTTTGAAAAAATGAGTCACACTCCAGGTAAATTATATTACACTTGTTCCTTTAAACACTACTTTTTACAGACAAGGCCAGTTTTGCTTGTATTTTTGTTGATTAAAATGACCCATGACATCACAGTTGTTTAGTCCATATTACATGCTAGTGATTGACTCTTTGAAGCCACTGAATGACTTGTATTGTGACAGACTGTTGAAAGCTTGAACAAAAGCGGTGCCCATGGCAACACCACCAGCCTTCTGAATTCTGAGGCTCTGTTGTAAAGTGGTTAAAGCCCATACACACCATTTACACAAATCCAATTTTCGACCTGATAAATTTGGTTTGTAAGAAAGGCATGGCACATGATGACATGGAACAAACACCAAATTTCTTTCAGCACAAATCTCTCTGTAGCCATGATGCTATTCCAATTAGTTTTCCAGTTGAAATTTGTTTTCAATTCTCCAATACTGCATCACATATTTTGAATACTGGCATGATTAAGTCAACTTCATATATCTTTTACACTTTTATTCTGTAAATGACTTGGGGACACATTGGTGATGGTAAGATGTTGAGACGCCTGCCGGATGCATTCCCTGTAACCTCTCCCATTGGTTGGGTGAAAATGTACACCTTGCTATGGAAACATTGCTGTGACCCTACTGCCAACTACTGTACTACATAGCGTGACTTCACTCGGCTAGGTCCACTCGATTTTCAAATTAAAGCGTTCTCTCTTGGCTGATCTCTCCCAGGCCTCGTAGTCCCTGCGACTGACCTGCCGGCAGTTGATCAGCTTGACGTACTCCAGCTGGTTGCTGTTGCTCAGCAGCAGGTCGGGCAGCGTGTCTCCGGTGACGCGGTTGCACTCGTGCAGGGACAACCGCTTGAGGTGAGCAAAAGGGTTACTGCGAAGGACTTGGCCAAGGACATCGTCGGTCAATGTGTCCATGCGGATGAGCCCCAGCGACTGACACTTCACGCTGATGGACAGGATGAAGGCAAGTGTGTCCTCCGTCAGGGAAACGTCACCATTCTGGCCCCAGAAGTCTAACTCAGTCAGGTTGTCCAGGGTCGGGTGCATGGCAGCAGCTGGGACTGCGCCAGCCACGCAGCCATAGGCCTTGCCCTCGGCCATCATAAAGAAGACCAGCTTGTGGAGGTTTGGGCACAGCTTGCAGACAGTCAGTGGATCCAGTCCGTCAATATCCTGCAGGGACAGCACAGTCAGCTGACGGCCGACTGCCCTCAGCACTGGCAGCACCCCGCCACCAAAGCTGATCTCCGTCTGGTCTTCGAAGCACAGCTGCAGGTCTGTCAGGTGCTGCAGCCTCGACAGACTGCACAGGCCCGCATCGCTAAAACCGCCGGCAAACCTGAGGTCCAGCCGAGCCACTGCGGGACAGAGGAGTGGAATGGACTGCAGCATGGCGTCACTGACAGACGTGTAGTCCTCACACTCCAAGGAGCGCAGAGAGAGCCGCTCCGAGGAGTCGGCCGTGCCGAAGGGCCACTCATCCGGCTTGAGGAAGAGGCACTGCAGCAGGGTCGGGAACTCCAGGATCTGCAGCCGTGGGATGCTGCGCAGGACGGCGCGCACGCCGCCCTCCGTCACCAGCGTGTAGGAGATGTTGAGGCGTCGCAGCCTGCTGCCGCCCTCGCTGGCAGCGACCTGGCACAGCGCGGCCAGGTCCTCATCCCCCACCTGGCACAGCTTCATACCGAGGTCCCGCAGGTCCAGGCACTTCTGGAAGATTGCCCGGGCCGCCTGACCTCGCAGGTTCGTCTTGGTGGCGTGCAGAGTCCTCAGATGGGGGAGGCTCGTCGCTATGGCGTTGAAGCCCGATGACGTCACCCGCTTGCAGTAGGCCAGGTCTAGCACCTGCAGCATCTGCACGTTGAATCGACAGAGGGAAGTAGACACACTAATATTGAAGACTGATAGCATTGCAGCAGTGCGACTATTTACGCTTAATTTGGAACACCTCAGAGATGAGGAAGGTTGTTTGCTACAAAACTTAAAATGACCGATTTTCATAAAATTTCAGTTCTGGGGGTTTCTCAAGGAGTCCAATCAGCACAGCAAATTTCGATCCAATCTGCGATGGTCAGGTTAAAATGCTTGTTGAATTTTACACGGAATGACCCTGGTGCTCTGTGCAATTATGGGAAGTTTTGAGACATTGAGGGCAGCAGACAGAGCAACCCTTACTGCTTTAATCCTGGCCAACGTGCAGTTGACAATAAAGTGATGCTAGAAAGAAGGAGATCACTCTCTGACCAGCGGAAAACATTCCGATTCTCACCTTGCATGAATTGGTCATGATGTGGATGACCTCATCACTGACGATGCGACTGCAGGAGCTCAGGTCAACCTTATGGAGAGCGCCCCCATACAGTAAGAGGTGAAGCGCAGAGCGGCTGAGCTTCTGCCGCTGAACCAGAATGGCCATCAGATCCCCGGACAGCTGTGAGTCTAGGACAGCAGAGACACGAAGAGCTAGCATCTAAAGTCTTCTAGTGCAAAGACAGCCCACGAGAGCATGTGACGTCTAGATCCCAGACTGGTTATACCAGGGGTTGATCCAATCATGCCAACGAAGGGAACGAAGGGTAATTTCCAAAAGTCTTATAATCCATTGTAAATGGACCAAGTTATGAGGAGTTTGTTGGCATCAACCTTGTAGGAGCTTCCAAGCTGGGGACAATAGGGGACCTACTGGTAACCTACACAGCAGAATGTGGACAATAATATGCTCGTTTCCACTACTGCTCTTATTGTGGCATGACCTCAGACAATAGACGGATTGCGCGACCACTGTTTACATGCCATCACATCACAGTGGGTATTTTTTCACCTCATTTGGCGCAGAGCAGTATTGGTAACCTATAGATCAGAATGTGTACAATATAATGGTCTTCTTTGCTCGTTTCCACTCCTGTTCTGTACCAAATAAGTCACTTGATGACATGAAAACAGTGGTTGCGCAATCGGTCGATTGTCTGATGTCATGCCACAATAAAACCATGTACACAATGTTGATAGTTTCCAATCAGCTTAGGTGGTCAAGCACTGTATTGTTCCGTGATAGTTCCCCAGTATGTGTTTGTGGTTTGTGTGTACATGTACATCTATTGCCAGTAATACATCTATTGGTAACAGTATTTCAGCTTCCAACACTGGACCTCAACATTTTTCAGAGCAGCCTATTCCATCAGGTAAGGAAGGCTTCAACAAAGCCTTGTGAGAACTGCAAACGAGATGACATCTCCTACTCATTGAGAAATCAAGTCCATTTCACTTGCTACAACTATTTCTAAAAAAAAAACCACCAGTGCTAAGGGTTTTTCTATGCATGCCCTACTGTTGGAAGCACTGCCCATAGACATATAGTCATAGCCAAAGCTAATATTTCAGATATTTTATTTCACTCTGAATAACAAACTCCACCCATAAAGCAAGCCTTGGAGTTACATCAGTGAACGGCGTAAATGTCAGGTGGTGAGTGATGACCCTGTAGCTATTGCTGGACCCTGGCCCCTGGGCCAAGATTGGATGGTGCAGCTGTTGTCTATATTCTGTCAAAGGGCCAGCATTTGAATCGATCTGACTGTGGTCACAAAGAGAATCATTTGAGCAGGAGGGAATGGGTTTGTCCTTGGGTCCAGATATCACACTGTCACAGTCCTGGGGTTGGATTGATCACACTCTGAACTCATACGAAAAGTTACTGTATGCAGAACCAAGACTACTGATGATTGATGAATACAAATATGGACCATTACAATTTACTACTATTTTAGAAGAAAACATCAGAGATTAAAACCTATATATAACCTATTTTGTAATATACAATGCCCATCCTCTTTTCTTTCTTTACCAGGGCTTAAGATGATGGCTCAACAATCAATTCACAATTCAACATTGAAAATGGAATTGAAATTTTAAAAATGGAAAGCTGTACTGTACGCTAAGTAGCAGAAACTGTCAGTGTGGTTTTGTTAAGCTACTACATGTACAGGGGTATGTTAAGCTACAGTACTTTTTAACATCAAAAATATTCCTATGTATGTCACTAGCAAAATGTGCATGCTGCTTTTTATTTTCTTGTGCACGGCACTTCCTTTTACTGCAAATTATATCTGGCAATGCAAAAATTCTTTTAGTCATCTGAATAAAAAAAAAAGACGCATTGGTTTAGTTTTGATTCCCTTGATTTTTGACACCAGTGAGTAAACAAATACAGATCCAACAATCACCACAGACATTCAAACTCACTGAGATCACTAAATGGGCCAAGCATGTAACGGTACACTCCCTGGCCCAGGTAATATTCTTCATACTCTGACGTCCAGTGAGCGATGTGCCTGGATATGGAGTCAAGGCAAGTGTTGTACAGGCTCCCGGCTGACTTTCGCTGCGGCATCGTTGTAGGATTGCCTCCTCTCAGAAGTTCAAGTTCAAATTAAAACTGTCGAAAAATCGGCAAAATTCCCCAGAGGTCAGTGATAGCGACAGTAACTACTACCTAAATTAAAGGCCCCATACAACATTTGGAAGATCGGAAGACATCGATGTCCACAGATTTCCTTCTAATTTACACAATTTGTAAATGGTCATGATAGAATCCTCATGTTGAAATCTTACAGTCTGGGATGCTGTACTTCTCGAGAAATCTTCACTCAAACATCAACAAATAGATTACCGGTTCTCATGAGTATTAAACTATTTCTTACACTACAGAACGGTGCGTATAGCTGCGACTTTTTTTGCATTTTTTCTACTTTCTCAGATTATGGCTTATGAGTACTACTGTGGTACTAAAAATACACCCGTATGTATCTATCTCACTTGCTCCAGACTACTGAGCCTCTGATAGTTGTGATACTCTATGCTGCATAATTGATGGTGATCTAAGATGAGAGGAAGGTCTAATCTAAACCAATCTAAACCAAGTAACTTGGACCCGACAAGTCACCCTTTTTTATCGATTTTTTTAATTTATTTTTTATTTTTTTATTGATTATTTGTTATCACCCCACCCTCCAAATGTCAAATTTCGATAACAAAGCCGTCTTTTGGCTCGTCGGACGGGAGAGAATCTTCTCGATCACCTAAGGGGAAATTTCTCCTTTTTCCCCAGACACGAGTATTAGTAAAACAAATGACCAGTATTGAAATCGGTGATTCTCACCTAATCCAAAGATGTGTTTTGTGGGTAAAATCTGGGGGTTTTGGTCGGGGGTATAGTCATGAAGTCGAACACATACTGACATAGTTAGTTTATCGGGTTTTCCAGAAGGATTCCTTGGACCCTACAATCGCCCGACTCCCTCAAAAAAAAAAAAAGGCGATTGTAAATGTAAGCAAATCCGACCCAATCGAAATTGCGAACAAATAAAGTAACTGTCACCTGTGCCTGTAACTGTCACTTTAACTAAGCATGCTGTGACTAAGGTCTAAGGAGTAAGGGTCCCTCACAAGTGCAGCCGTTAGGTGTCGACAGTTAGATGCAGATTCATCGATTTTGAAAGTAATGGCTAGCGGGCGATCTGCGACCAGGGGTCAAGATTGCATAACGCTTGTTTACCTCACCTCTATGACCTCACCAAGTACGGCTCGTTAATAATAATCAGGCAATAGACTGGTGCCAACTGCAACGTCAAAGAGGACTCGAGGAAGTCCAGGAACCATGCACATTCAACAGAACGTAAACGCTTTCAATCCAATGACGGAGTCATCTCTAGCTCTCCACACGCACGGCAAATTACATAGGTAGAATCATCCGTTTCCTCTTTTTCTTTTCTTCTGATGATTTTTTTATAACTGTTAAACTGGCAAAGGAAGGAGGTTCTTGAGGGATCGCTGGTTTTTTTTGGAGGGCCATCCCCGTGTCTTCCTTGTTTGGCATCGTCACGTCGTGGGTGACTTTGTTGCCATTTTGAGATCAGACTGGTTCCGATCTTTTAAGTGAATGGGTTTTGCATGGGGTTATTCAGGGAATCAGACAAGCAGAATCTTGGGAATTTTTTTTTTTTTTGGAGGGGGGGGGGGTTCCCGACTTCCCGTCCCCTTTGGGGGCGGGGCCCCAAGATATTAATTGATTACGTGAATCTTTGTAGATTTGCAATGTTACTTTCCTTGAGGGCAAGATTTTAGTTAAATCCCCAAATCAAATCCAAAGTGTCAGTGGACTGTAGAGTGTAGTAACTAGTTCTACTTAGTACTACTACTAAGTACTAGTAGTACTGTAGTACTACTCACTAAATGAGTTTTGAGATTGTCTGTCGCACTATTATTAATAATAATAATAATAAATTAACATTTATATTGCGCGGTCTTCATGAAAAATCCAATTCCAATGTCGTGTCACATCTTTTGAGTCCAGGTTGAGTCTCGAGTCTGAGTCCCAAGTCACCTCTAACAATGATATTAATTATGTAAATGAAATGCGTTTCCTGCATTTCTGCACTCAACAGGTTTGCTTGAATCACATTTACAGTAAAAGGCCAGATCACACAGTATATCAAATGAAACAGTTAAGTTCAGCCGTGCCCAGATAAGATATTTAATCAACCCCATACACCAATAGGAGTCTGTGTATATGATGCAGTGTGGTACCCACCGCTTTTACATACGTATATTCAAATCTGCTACATGACCTTGACCAGCTCGGTAGTCAAGTATAATATGATAATATTATCCTGCCGGATATCCCTGAATTGTTTGTCAGCAGGCAATCGGGCAAGCGCTGCACACTTGGTGCTTATTACGTCGTGTAGGGAAAACCCTCATTGAAACATTCCTGTCTATCTTTGTGTGCAGATGTGTCGCAAAGACCAATCGGTTTTTTTTATGTCTTGCAGGTTGAATACGAGTCCAAGTCCGAGTCAGTAGGTTTGAGTCTGAGTCACGGGTCCTACAAGACGGTACATCGCTACATCAGTGTCAAGGTAAATCACTGAAGCAGATAGCCTTGAAGCTTTTCGTTGGAGTCCACAAGCTTTGTCCGTGAGTTCACCGACATTTTGATTGGTCCGGCAGATATGAGCACACCTGGACCCTTCGGCCAATAAATGGAAGGGGATACCACCGGAACTAGCCAGAGTGCGGCCGAGGCAACCAAAGACGAACCCATCACCACGGCAACCCCCAATGAGCAGGACAACAACCCGTTTGAGGAGTACATGTGGATGGGGGACCCCAAGGAGGAAGATGAAGTCAACTTGCAGGTCACTGCTTGCTTCCTTACCCTCCTCCTATGCGCCTGTGCAAACAAACATGCCTTCTCACACTCCCAGCTGAGGTTTGCGGTGACACCATGTATCAGGTCTCTTAAAGGAAGAGGTGTGGTTCTGAAAAGAACCTGAGTGGTAACTCGACGTTTCGACTAGTATGCTCGTGTCACCGCAAACCTTCCTATATTGATTCACCCGCCATGCAAAGCCTTAAGTTTTATTCAAGAAGCTTCAAATGTTGTGTAAATGCAAAAAAAATTGCTGCCTTTGCTGAATATTGTTGAAAAGAGTGGCGCAATACAACACTGGGAAGATCGGAAAACATCAATGTCCACAGATTTCCTTCTAATTTACACAGTTTGTAGATGGTCATGAAAGAATCCTCATGTTGAAATTATTATAAAACAGTGCGTAAACCGTGACATTTTTTGGGATTTTCTACTTTCTCAGATTACCATTTGAGCTAAAGCCGTTGCAGAATTGCTTTTTTGGAATGTTTAATGGTTTAAAACACAAACTGTGCGATCTTTTGACCTTTACCAATGTTGTATAGGGCCCTGAAAGTTGCGTAACCGTTATGCAACTTTTCTTGATATTGGCTGCTACCTTCTTCAACGTGATCATTTCATTCAATGAGGGTTTGCCCGACTCAATGTAATAAGCACTGAATGCTCAATGGTATTCAGACCCCTACCTAGCTGCCTTGATTTTTTTCATCAGACAATCGGGCAAAGCACTGAGCATTCAGTGCTTTTCACGTCGAGTGCTTTTCACGTTGAGTACGGAGTAGGGCAAACCCTCATTGAATTACATTCTCTGTGACTCAAAACATCACACTAAAGTTAGTATCATTTCATTATCATCTATATCACCAGTGGCACTCCATTCATTCTGCCTTAGATGTCAAATCTTCCCAACCTTTATGCTGGTATGAAAGTGAAAGTTTTAGACGTGCGTCTTTCACTATTTTTGCGTCTCAAACTTTTTTGATCCATTTCTTATTATATGATTTAAATTTTGAAAAAAAACCCCTCACCCATGATGCATGATTTATTTCCTTTTATACCACTATTGTCTGATTTTGAACTTTTGGACATTTTTGTGGCAGTGTATTTTGGAGCATGCAATTCTAAAACCTAAATCTCATGACCTTGCTTCAGCCGCCATACTCTTGTCTTACATGTACATGAATCACTGCAGGTATTTCACATTGTGATTGCACCATTCTAACCTAAGGCTTAACTGTCATGACCTCACATCCCTGCTTCCCTAACTGCTGATCACTCCAGCTCCCTATGTACATGTGCACTTCTGGTCTACTTTCTATCATGTCATTATGACAGTATCTTGCCCACTGAGATGGCCACATCTTAGCCAGTCACAGGCTTTGTTTGGCCTTCCGTGTGGAAGGGGACTCACTGGTTATTGTGGGTACCCAGGTGCCAGGCCTAGTGTTGGTGAGAGGCTGGTAGAATCCATGCACATCATCTCTTTGGTGCATCTCTGCCTCTGATAGGTCCTGGAGGAAATCATTGAGGAGGAGTTCATCGAGTCCTGCTTTGAGGAGATGCTGGAGGAGGAAGCCCTGGGCCTCTTCTCCCCGCCGGGGGAAATTGGGGCGGAGCCCGGTGTGGACCTGGCCCCGCCCCTGCATGCCCTGAGCCTGCAGGACGAGGAGGGGGAGGAGACGGAGGACGGAGGCGACGGGCCAGCCGTGGGCGTCACGCGCGGCAACGGCCGAGAGAGGGTTGGGGCGGGCAGTGCAGTGACCCCGTCTGGCTTCAGTGGGCACGGCTCCGATGGTGAATCAGAGGTAAGTAGACTGTACCAACCTGGCAGGGAGACTAATGATTAGGTGCTATCAAGGCCAGTCACCAATAACACCATAGATATAGCATGATGTTTGCGTCAAGGAGAATGTAATTTGATGAGGGTGTGCCCTGCTCGACGTAATATGCACTGAATGCCCAGTGTTTTGCCCGTTGCCTGACGAAAGACATTCAGGCAGCTTGGGCAGGAATCGAACCCACGACTCCTGCTTTCTAGTGCAGACGTCTTAACCACTTAACCACCAAGCTGGTCAAGGTGTGGCAGATTCGAATAATGTATAGCGGCGGGCACCGCATTGCATCATAGATATGACATGATGTTTGCGTCAAGGAGAATGTAATTCGACGAGGGTTTGCCCTGCTCAACGTAATAAGCCCTGAGTGCCCAGTGCTTTGCCCGATGCCTGATGAAAATATTTCTGGCCACTTTTGCCTTGCCTTGTCTTTGGCAAGGCTGCATATTTCTATACAAGCTTTGGTCTTGGTGCTCAGCCAATGGGTCTGCAATCATTTTTCATTTATGGATTGACCTGTTAAAAGATGTCAGAAGAAAATTAAGAGTCTGAGGAATTGCTGCTCTCTCCTCTCAAGATAGAAAGTATACCACCCCTTTTCTGTGCCTTTTTTCTTCAAAGTGAATGAAGAATTTCCCAGTCTGATTCCTCAACTTTGTTGATTGATAGTAATAGTTTGAAAAGCTGCATCCACCTTGTGTGATCTCTAAAACTGCCCTTTGCATTTGAATGAAGAGTAAGACAGGAGTCGGGAGGGTGAGAGCGCTGTTGGCGTTAAGCCAGAGGACCTGGGTTCATGTCCCGGTCCACCCAAATTATCTCGGCCAATTTTCAAAGAATTCCACTCTAGGATTGAAGATGTCTCGAGCTTGCAGAGTCTCATGTCTCACTGTCTTTTCATATTTAACTTCTGGCCAAAATTGGAAGGGCAAGACAGTTGGATAGTCATGGCTTCCAAGTGCATGCGTGTGTTTTTCTTGAAACTGGTTTTAATTTTGTCTTCTCAGCATTCCGACTCGGATTCATTGGGCGACACCCCACAGAGGTAGAGAGGATGACACTTCATCAGGGAGGTCTTGTATATAGTTATTCGTGAATGTGTAAATAAAACAAATCCAAAGGATACATGGATGAGTTGCAACTGCTCAGGGTACCGTATGTAGCCTGGGGTCGATTTCACTAAGCTTGTCGTAACTTACGATCCATCACAAGACGACGAGCACAGAAACCATACGGTGTATCATAACTTACGATGGGTTCTCCAAAGAGTGAGTTGAGTTACAATGCACCGTAAGGCTTTTTGAAGTCCACCCCAGGTCTGACTTCCTACCAGCGTTCCTGACCTCTACCTTCATCCCATTCTGGACCAAGGTGCCTGTGTGAGGATCAGGTTGGCTTTTGAAGAAGTGCTGCTTCTTTCCTTGCCTTGCACTCTAGATGTGTCCTGCACAATGGGAATGGACCCTACTCCTGAGTGTGTGGTGTGGATTGTTTTGTTAGCCGCTGTCTGTGTGTGGCCATTTTCCCTACAGAGCTATCCAATGGGGTTGCCCTCCTACTGCGTAAAAGATACACTTTGCTTCCTTGCCCTCTTTTAAAGCGGTCTGTCTAAGAAAACTGAAAAGTCCAAGTGACATTCCACGGCTACCCTTGCAGAAAATAGTTATTTGAATATATCCATGCGTCATTCTATATGTATCGGGTTTGCAGATTGCAGAGAATCACGTAATCAGTTGCACTTATACTGTACTAACAGATTTCCTTAGCACAAGATTGGCTCAGTACGTTTGAAAAAAAGGAGAAGTGTGGTCCACTATCATATGATGTTATGTGTAAAGTGTTTGTGAAGTAACACATTTTAGATATTGGAACCTTACCTGAAATCAAATCTCATCTCATTGAAGGAAGAAGTTCGTGTTCAATTATTGATATACTTAGAACCGCCTAAATACACCCCTTTATGGTTATTAGGTAACAGAATCTTAAACTAAGATGGATGTCTTTATCAGTGATCAACACTGAATTTTAATTGTATGATTATTCCGTTCCTAAGTTCATAAAAGAACAGTTTGCTTAAAATGTGGGATTGCAGTATGGTTGATTTTTTTCAGTAGTGGGTTTGTTTGGTCTGTTCTAAGGATTTGCTCCACAGAAATTTAGAAGTATGATCATTTGAAGTTTTGCGGTGACACCATGTAATGCATCTCCTTTGAGATATAGCTCTGAAAAGAGCTGGCTCTTTTCAGAGCCACACACTCCTTCTCAAAAGAGATATGTTCACCGGTGTCACCGCAAACCTTCCACTTGGTACTTCCACCATGCAAACGTTCAAGTCTTATCTAAAAGTTGATTGATCCTGAAACCATTGCTTTGTGTACCAGCGCTCTTACCATCTGAGCTATCAAGCCCTTAGGTGGTGGCTTTCCCAAATAGTCCATGATAGACCCATCTGCTGTCAGGGAGGCTCAAAAACGTATTACCCTTAGCATGTGAAAATGGCTATTTAATGTACACAGCAAAGACAATGGATCTTGACTGGGATTTGATCCCAGGTCCTTGGGTTATGTACTAGGGTTCTACCACCTGAGCTATCTATCTCTTAGATTGGGGACTTCCTATAAAGTAATCACTTCCTATAATGTAATGACTTCCTGGAATAAAGCAATCAAGTATTGGAGTGCAGTGGCATTTAGAAGCAATTGGTTGCAAAACCACAGCTTGTGCTCTTATTACCATTTCATTACCATCTAAACAGGGGCTGCTGATACATAGTTTTGAGACTGATAATCCATTGTGAGCATGCAGACAATGCTTTAATCAAATGGAAATATCTGTCTGCTGCCTTTGATTGATGGAGGTAAATCGGAGCTAAGTCCAAGCTTTGGTTTCTAAAAGGCCCATTGAACCATGAAAATGGCAGTTTAGAAGGTTTGCGTGGGCTTCCATTTACATGTCAAGCTAATGTTCTAGTCGTACAAACAAACGCCGTTTACGAAATAAAGGCTTAGGCTCGGGCTTAGGCTTCGTTCATATTTCTCAGTACCCATTGTAATATCACGGATATCTAGAAACCAGTGTTTTTACCCCAGTTTCTCAATGAATACTCAGTACTTATCAAGCCAACATACCTTCAAATTGGGCGACAAACCACGACATGGATTTTCAGGTCGGACGGAGATCGAGCTAGCTCGAGCCTGATCCATGGATTAGTAAAGGGCCAGGGAATGAAACAGCAAACAATTCAATTAGTAGTGCTGTTGTTGGTTTCATGATTTCAAATTTATTTCCATATAAATTGCACAATTTATACAAAATTACCACTTATCAGTTACCAGTTATCTTTATATACACTCAAGCATATTAAAAATCAACTGACAAACTGATATCTTCGTTGGGTAATTGCTTTTCGCAAATGCAAAACAAACTCAAAGAACCTTCTGGAAATGTTGAATTATGTGCACAGCAACCAAGGATGGGTCTTGACATTGGACTGGTGCTTGACCTGTAACTGAGAGAATAAAAGTTGAAGGAAGCACCGGTAATATTTCATTGGTTTATGTTTGTGATTTGGAATGGTTTCAAGTTACCAGACCCCTTCCAGTCTTCCCCCCATTTACTACTCCCATCCCTTCCTTTTCGGAGCTTTTTTGTTTGTTTTTCCTAGAAATAGTTGCAGCTAAGAAAGATGTCTCTTCCAGCTATACCACCCCTGAACACCATGCAAACACACTGACCGATGGAATTTCTGCCATGATTTAGATTCCCCACCATTCACACTGAGTATTATGTACAACTTGATTTGCCTGAAATAAACTCACACCTCCTTGCACAACATTCACATCCTTGCTTGGAAATTGGTGACCTCCAAATAATGTGTAAAGGTCTTTATGAAACCTACCCCTGGTTTTGGAACTACTGTGTCCATGTTCTGTGGCTAGAATGCCTATTCTGGCATTCAATGATACAATCATATTCAGGTTGTATGGATCATTTTGTATGATTGTTTTAGATAAATATTTTCCTTTGTTTGATTTTTATATTAATAAACATGATTGTTACCAACTGCTTACTGACAAATTCGTAAAGTGGAAATCTGAAATAATTATTAAGGGTCCAGTGTTTCGATCGTAGCAAAACCTTGATCAGCGGCAGAATGATTCTGCCTTAAATCTGCCTTCAGATTGGAGTCAAAATGATGTCACCTCAGTGAATATGATTATAATCGAGATTGGATTTCACATTGGCTATCGAAAGATAAAAGCTCTGTACAAGAAAGCTTGAACAAAGACTAGATCCTGGGAATACCCGCATGTGCAGGAATGCCGAGTTGAATGGGCAGTTCGCCAGGTCATTGATATACTCATACATATTCATGAGCAGAGCAGCCAATGATTGGCTGGGCGCCATCTGTGGAACTTTTTGACCGCTGTTTGTGAACACGCAATGCTGAGTATGTGGTGGCTGCGGCTGGAAAGAGCACACGGGGCAATGGTAACTGGCTGCAGCCGTTGGTTGGAGGCTTCCCGTAGACTCGTGTGTAGCTTGGAGCCGTAGCCGGTGAAATCAGGACACGTGCAGAGTATTTGGCAATGCCTACTGCACTGACGCACGTAGAAAGCGAGTCAGCGTGGCCGCCATGTTTGCCTGGCCGCCAGGGAACGACATCGCGAAGTGCTCAAAGTAACGGGTCGAGTTCCCCGGATTTTAGGACGAGAGCTCGGTGCTATTTGAAGGTACGTAGCCTGTCACTGCAGCAGCCTGTGCAGTGAGAGTGAATATATAACTTATAATTAGTCAAATTTATGAAGACCCGTTTTTTGCGTAATCTTTAAGTAGCAACGTGCATAATAATATAATAAATATATTCCTCATTTTGATAATTAGTTTAGATGATTTCATCACTCATTTCATAATGTATGTAATTTCCTAGTATTTCCCTTAGTTATTCCCCTGTAAAGCCTAGTCCACAAGTAGCCATATTGTAAACACAGTTCAGTGCAGTGCACAACCCACCAATTGTCAAGATACATGTATTCTCCTTCAAGTCAACGTTCACCCTGTAGTGTTAGAGACCCTAAGAGACCCCAATTTGGTGAGATAACTTTCCTTTATATTTCTGTATTATTTAATTGAAACTTAGGTGATATTTTTTATTGATTCTTCCAGTGAATTTTTGGGCATACTTTTATGAAGATTTGTTGGACTGTAAGTGTGATACATGTACTGATGTAGGTACGTGTGCAGTGCATGTGTGTGCAAAGTTGTATATAGTTTCAGTGTACAACTTGTACAAGTTGTTTTTAGTATTTTTTCTGTTCTTTGATTAAATTGCAGATTGTTATCTCGATCACATGAATGATACCACCCAAGTCAAGTGACTCAGTTTTCTTCATTCTGTGGTACATCATTGATTGTGAATGAACATCTTTTGGAAGTCGCATCTTTTGGGTGCAGTGTAGTCTTGTTTGAAACTCCTCTGGGCACAAGCGCGCCCCGAGACAGCCACATAGCCTATACTTGTCTTTATTTGGGGGATTCGTGCTGGAGTAGGGTTGCAAGATAGAAGTTGGAAACTGTTGTTCGGTGTTGCAAATCTGTTCTGTTCAATCAAGAACAGTATGAATACTTTGGGGGAGACTGGGAAGGACATTATAATTCGATTTATTTTGATCTGTGTTGGATGCGTTAAATTTGACCTTATAACCACATACTGATTCAAAAAGTTTCATTTGCGTTCTTTAACAAGGGTTCAGGGTAAGAGGTTGACAAAATCTTTCAAGGTGCTATAAATCATTCACAGAATATGAAGACAAGGTATTAGTGCAGTAATTCATGCTGTGTTTGAATGATTTGATTATGGTCTATTTTGGATTTAATGACATTTCGTACTGGTCAGTGGATGGTGAGCTTGAAAATAAGAATATTCCTCATATACAGTAAATTAACATGTTTCCTGTGTCGTTCATTTGTTTCAAGTCCATTAATAACTTATCTAAATATTTTATCTACAATGTCGCTTTTAGTATTTCGGACATTCAGATCCAAACAATTGGCTAAGTTCCCTGTAATTCCGTCCTACTGAGATGATATTCATTGCCATAACATTTTAAGAAAATACATTCTGCTCGTGTTTGGATAAATTCGTTCATTTTTTTGTTATGGTACCAACAAAATGGGGACTTTAAAAAACATGTCCACAAATTAAGAGAAACTGGTTCTGTCCTCAGATGGGTTGCTTTTACACAGAATTAAAACGTTAAAAAAAGGCAGACAACTTGGTTTTGACAATTAAGTAAGAACAGCGTGTAATTTGAAAGCATCCCTCATTCACTTCTGAACTTAGTAAATTTTGTTGTGGGTGAAGCAAGGGTCTTGCCATGATATGAAAAAGGAAATGCTCCCTTTCATCTGATGCACTTATTTCGACTTAGGCCACCCCCTCTGCTGACATAAGGCAACAATAATCAACTACTCTAGTTGAATTAATAAATTTCAATTTAGAAATCACGATGGTAAATTTTGTATTTGAAACTTTATTCCCACTTGTAGTTGGAACTGTTGACATACTGTATAGTTTTTGTACTTATATACTATTTGTACTTATATATTTTCTTTTAACTTTCAATACGATGCTTTATATATTAGTTCCAAGTTTGTTAAGTAAGAAGGACGTGTTAGTGTAGCGGATACACTCTCTAACTTCTAACTTGGTGACCCGAGTTCGATTCCTGGCGATGTCAGGGGCCTTGTTCGAGTTTCAAATTAAATAAAGAATGCCTTTTAACTTTTGTTTCGACATCTAACCTGTCTTAAAAAGGGTAAAATTCCATTTTATTTTATTTTATCTAGTGGGGTAGAGGGGGCGCCACAGGTCTCCGAACCGCCGCAGGTTGGTGATCTGGGGAGGCCGGGGATTCTGGAGAGGCCGGGTGATCTGGGGAGGCCGGTTGATCTGGGGAGGCCTGGGTTTCTGGGGAGGCGGCCTGCATCCACCCGGGATCGAACCCTCGGCCTTGAGGTTCCCAGTCGAGACACTGAACCTCTAGCCTCATGAGTCCCGCCCACCCACCCCTAAAAAACCAATCTATTTAAACCTTCGGTTACCTTAATAGAATTAAAAAACATTAAATTCAAGACTCGACTTCCCTGGGGATCGAACCTGCAACCTTGAGGTTACAGACCCTGGGACACCCACGACACGCCATACGCACCAGTTGACTTTTGGTCGAAATTTCAGATACTTATAGGTTGGGTTTGTACTTAGTAATTTGAAGAAGAAAAATGTTACGTTACATCCCTGGGGATCGAACCTGCAACCTCGAAGTTACAGAACCTAGGACACTCACGACACGCCATGCGCACCAGTTGACTTTTGGTCGAAATTTCAGATACTTATAGGTTGGGTTTGTACTTAGTAATTTGAAGAAGAAAAATGTTACGTTACATCCCTGGGGATCGAACCTGCAACCTTGAAGTAATAGAACCTAGGACACCCATGACACGCCATGCGCACCAGTTGACTTTTGGGCGAAATTTCAGATACTTATAGGTTGGGTTTGTACTTTGTAATTTGAAGAAGAAAAATATTACGTTACATCCCTGGGGATCGAACCTGCAACCTTGAGGTTACAGACCCTAGGACACCCACGACACGCCATGCGCACCAGTTGATTTTTCGTTCAAATTTCAGATACTTATAGGTTGGGTTTGTACTTAGTAATTTGAAGAAGAAAAATGTTACGTTACATCCCTGGGGATCGAACCTGCAACCTTAAAGTTACAGACCCTGGGAACCCACGACACGCCATGCGCACCAGTTGACTTTTGGGCGAAATTTCAGATACTTATAGGTTGGGTTTGTACTTTGTAATTTGAAGAGGAAAATGTGTAGTTACATCTCGGGGGATCGAACCTGCAACCTTGAGGTTACGGAGCTTGGGACACCACGAAACGCCATGCGCATTAGTTGATATTAATTTTGGATGAAATTTCAGATACTTATAAGTTGGATTTGTACTTAGTAATTTGAAGAAGAAAAGGTTCGACAAAACAATGGGTCAACTCAACCACTCTGAGTTTGAGATATTAGTTCAATTAACCCCCTCAGCCATTCTACTGAGGTGATTCCTCAATCCTCCAACTTGTGACAAAAAATCGCTTTCAGCCTCAATCTTCCAACAAAGCAAAGACAACCTGACTCACCATGGACAGCCTAATCCTGAACCTAACCCTAATCCTAATCCTAATTATATCAGTACCGCTAACCCCAAACGCCCTAAGCCTAACCTACGCCGGTTCACAAAACACGTCCTTGTATAGTCCCCACACAATTTACGGGGTACCAGCATGGCTCAACGACGGTGGTTGAGCGTCATATGTCGGTCCTCTTCTATAATATATATCTCGAGGAAAACTATCGATCAAATTAGAGACGCCATAAATCAGACAATTGGGGTGACTTCAATTCCGGGTGACTGGTTCTCAAATAATATATTGGTCAGGCCTATAGGTTGGAGGAGAGGTTGGTGGAATCCATGCACATCACCTCTTTGGTGCATCTCTGCCTCTGATAGGTCCTGGAAGCACCGAGGAGTTCATCGAGTGCTGCTTTGAGGAGATGCTGGGGGAGGAAGCCCTGGGCCTCTTCTCCCCGCCGGGGAAATGCGCTGTCAAAATAGGGAAAAGGGAAGCATAACTATATTTTTTGGGGGGCCTTAATACATGTACATGTCAAGAAGGGAAACCCAACATTGAATATCATAGGATTCAGTAGACTGCCACTTCTACAGGTCTATTTCATAATGGACCTTTCCCATGAAATATGCAAATAAGAGCTGGCGCATGCGCTTTACTAAATTGGTGGGCAAATGAGTGCACGTTGCGTGCAGGTTTCGAAATACTCGCGTAGGAGACGCTGAATAGCCAATGACTGCACGCCAAACTGTGAGTGAGAAGGAATGCGCGCACGCCCGTGGAAAACTATATATGCTTGGTTGGCAGCCCGCTTGCCCAACAATTATTTAGTTAAGCGCATGCGCTAGGTCTAATTTGCATATTTCATGGGAAAGGTCCATTGGGGCGGGGCCCGGTGACCCGGTGACCCCACCCCTGCACGCCCTGAGTCTGCAGGACGAGGAGGGGGAGGAGTCGGAGAACGGAGGCGACGGACCAGCCGTGGCCGCCACGCCCGGCAACGGCCGAGAGAGGGTTGGGCAATTGCTTGCAAAACCACACCTCGAGCTGAAGCTCCGTATGCTATCACCATTTCATTACCATCTAAACAGGGGCTGCTGATACATAGTTTCGAGACTTTGATTGATGGAGGTAAATCGGTCCAAGCTTTGGTTTCTAAAAGGCCCATTGAACCATGAAAATGGCAGTTTAAAAGGTTTGCATGGGCTTCCATTTCCATGTCAAGCTAATGTTCTAGTCGTACAAACAAACGCCGTTTACGAAATAAAGGCTTAGGCTCGGGCTTAGGCTTTGGTCATATTTCTCACTACCCATTGTAATATCATGGACATCTACAAACCAGCGTTTTGACCGCAGTTTCTCGGTGAATACTCAGTACTTATCAAGCCAACAAACCTGTTTTTACCCTAGTTTCTCGGTGAACAAACCTTCAGATTCGGCTACAAACCACAACCTGGATTTTCAGGTTTTATCAGACGAAGATGAAGCCTGAGCTCGAGCCTGATCCATGGATTAGTTAAGGGCCATGGAATGAAACAGCAAACAATTCAATCAGCAGTGCTGGTGTTGGTTTCATGATTTCAAATTTATTTTCATATAAATTGCACAATTTATACAAAATTACCACTCTAGTTTTCTTTATATATACTCAAATATATTAAAAATTACTTGGGCTTTAAGAGCTCTGCTTGAAAATCTGATTTTTGTTGTTGGGGAGGGGAGGGTAATAAATTGCAAAACAAACTCAAAGACCCTTTGAGAAATGCCAAGCTACGTGCATAGCAACCAAGGATGGTTCTTGACCTTGGACTGGTGCTTGACCTGTAACTAAGAGAATAAAAGTTGAAGGAAGCACCTGGTAATATAACATTGGTTTATGTGTGTGATTTGGAATGGTTTCAAGTTACCAGACCTCTTCCAGTCTTCCTCCCATTCACAACTTCACATATACATGTACGTATATATGTACATATATACGTATATATATAAATAAATCCATCCATTTTGGGGCCTTTTCCTTATTTTTCCTGCAAATAGTTGCAGTCTTTTCCAGCTATTCCACCTCTGAACGGCCAATGCAAACACACTGACTGGTGGAATTTCTGCCATGATTTAAAATTGCCACTTTCACACTGAGTATATGTACAACTTGATTTGCCTGAAATAAACTCACACCTCCTTGCACACGATCACATCCTTGCTTGGAAATTGGTAACTTCCAAATAAATGTGAAGGTCCGTTTGATTTTTGTGTACCATTTTTTTTTTACAAAGTCGTCATCTTCACAATATTTACCCCCTTTTTAGCCAATTATTGAAACCCACACACATTATCCCAGCCATTTGTAACCACAGTCGACATCTTTTTTTCTTAAGTAAGTAGTATGAGTGTCCTTAATATTTAAAATCTTTAGTTCCACAATATTTACAGACTTCATTTCTAATTCTGAAAGAGTTTTTGTGTGTGTAATGAATGTGCACTACTGGCGTCAGGCATGTAACCGGATGCAACAGAAAAAAACAATCACAGAACAGGTAATTAAAAGTATCATCAGTGCATAAAAAACCCAATCCCCTGTTATTCTTTCTACAGCCAGTTTTTCTGCCCACTTTATTAAAAACCAAATGAAGACATCTACTTGATAAGGCCTTCCTATGATTGGCAAGCCTTTCATCAATTGACCGATGGCGCCCTATAGGTGACCTATAGTGGGTATCAAACAATCACCAAACATGGCGGCCCCCATATCAAGGTGCCGCTGTTGGATTGTTGCACTATTTTGTTCGATCGAGGCTTTTCTTTCTTGAAATCTATGTATAATATTCTTGGGTTTGTACCCGAGACCTTCCCTGAATACCCACTATAAGTCACGTGATGACATCGCGCTATCGGTCCGTTGTGTTGTTTCCGATTTAACCAGCAAAGACAGCAACAGAGTTGACGTGTGGTTTGAAATTGCTGAACAGACCTGAAGATGAACTTTGCAGCGATGAACTGAAAGTGGCTCAAGCTAGCTCAGCAGCTCAATACAGGTATATGTACGTGTGCTCACAGGTACACTGGTAAGCCTTAGGTTGGATCTGACTCAACAGCTACAGCTATGGCTACCTCTTGGGGCATAGGTATCAAACCAGCCTGTGCATTGATGCAAGAAGATGCACTGTTACCATTAGACAACCTGCGCCATTCATTCAGATCAGGCTCAATTGAACTTTACAGTCTGCAACCGAATAGAACTGGCAAAGAAAAAAAAACCACCTTGAAAACCATGCAAGGCCAATGCCAAACCCAAATGAGCAGCGACTAATTAACAGGTCACACAAACAGAAAACCAAAAGTTTGACAAGATATTTAATAACATTGTGTGCATCGATTGATATAGTACTGATGGAGTAAAATGTCACTTGGTTAAGTACATTTAGATCAAGGAGTGAAAAAAAGAGACATCTGGTTTGCTTTTCAAGCGTTTCCATTCAGTGCCCAGGTTTTGGTTGCCTTGTCAGGTAAGGAGGAGAAGTGTTCAGACAAGAAATGTGTAACAATGGCTTCTTCTTTTCCTTCACTCATTGGTCACGGTGACTTCCTGTCGTCATGTTGCGTAGTATTTCCTATGCCATAGCAGTCAACTATGAATCTATGCAGTGATTATGGTATGTGGACTTGCACAGCCTGACCCCATCGCAAGACAACCATGGGTCTCTTTTTCTGGAGAGAGTGGGGGGATTTGGATGGTTTGTCTGACCTCACCTGAGATCCCTTTTAATGTTCAGCGTACTGCTGTGTTGCACCAGTGGAATGAATCTACCCCTTGTTCCCATAGGCGCAAGTCTGTGGTTAACTGGCTAGCTCAGGTCCTCAGACTCACCAAGGACTGAAAGGAGTGTCCATCTCCACCCCTGAAGCAGCTGATGTGTCAAGGGTCATCGTGCCCGAGGACAGATGCACCAGTGACTTGCAGGACCAGGGCTGGGTTTCACAAACCCTTACCACGCATCGTAACACAACTGGCTACGATGGATAACCCATCCTAAGTTATGACAGGCCGTATGGTTTCTGTGCATCGCTCAGCGCCTTGCGACTGATCACAAGTTAAGATGGGTTTGGTGAAAACAACTGCAGGATTCAAAACCCATGTCTTGCTTTACATCTATACCTGCCCACTGGCCTACACAAACCATCATGATTACAAAAGGGTCTCGCAATTCCATGCATTGCAATTGGTTTTCAGTGTTGCAATCTGAATCCACCAGATTTCATTCACTCATCTGTTATTCAATTTCATTCTTGGAATATCATATCTATCATGTCTTGGAATTGTCTTCCTTTTAATTTTTTTCTCTTTTACTTATCTCTTTTCTGAATTATCTCAAAGCATAAATCAAGTGCATACCTGTGGACAAGTCGCTATTTGGATTGACGTTAAAACTGCAGCTAAATAATTCAATCTGCTTTCCCTTCTCCATTTAATGTTACTACAAAAGCTTTCCTTTAATAAACAATTAAAAATCTACAAATAATTTTATTGAAAATATAGATCTGTGTTTGCTGAGCTGATTCTTTTTATATATATTCATCTTTTTTTTTGTTTTTAGTTCAAAAGCAATAATTCACACATTTGATTCTGAAAGAGATTGGCAGACTCCAAGAACAGAACATGAAACTCATATTTAAAAAAAACCATAAATGTTTTCAAGGTATATAATGTGTCCTGCAAAATAAGCCATTTTGCAATCTTCTGTGACTAGCAGCGAGATAACATCTGTTGAAATCCAAACCCCAGAGATGCAAAGTTATAATTATGTCCGATTGCAATGGGAGAATGCACAACCGTCTGACTCAAAGTCTACCAATCTTTTTATACTCCAAACTTTTCCTTCCTGGTGTTTAAGACGAGGCGAGTTTGCAACTATACCATGGCAGCATTGTCGTACGCCGCTGGGAAGTCCTTTTGGATGACGAGCAGCTCTGGCCGCGCTCGGTCTCGGGCGGAGTCCCTACGGCTGGGCTCTGACGGCTCATCACTGTCCTCTGGGGAGGCCAGGGATGCCTGGGCGATGGGCGGGGCTGGTTCTGGTCTGGCTGTAGCCCCTGACCCCGCCCCTGACCCTGACCCCGTCCCCACTGCACCTGGCCCTGCCCCCACTGCCCCTGGCCCTGCCCCCGCTGCCCCTGACCCAGTCCCTGCTGACCCCGACCCAGTCCCTGACCCCACCCCTGACCCCGCCCCCGCCGCCCCTGATCCAGTCCCTGCTGACCCCGACCCAGTCCCTGACCCCGCCGTCCCCGACCCCGACCCTGACCCCGCCCCCGCCGCCCCTGACCCAGTCCCTGCTGACCCCGACCCAGTCCCTGACCCCGCCGTCCCCGACCCCGACCCTGCCCCCGACCCTGCCCCCGCCCCTCCTCGGCTGTCTGCCTTGCTGTGCTGGATATTGTGCCGATCGCCTTTCTTGCCCTTGCACTGGATGAGCGCTGAGGCCAGGGAGAAGCGAGCCTGGCCAAAGGGCACCTTGTCTCCATCCAGGGGCATTTGCATAAAGATGGTGGCCACCTGGGCCTTATTGTCAGCACAATTCTCCGTGGAGAAAGCCAGCGGATGCTTCTGGAAAGAGAGAGACAAATAAGAATGCTCCTATGGATCCTCGTCTTTCTACATACTTATAATTTAGTGGGCCTGACGTTTCGATCCTAGCAGGACCTTTCTCAAAGACCTTTGCCTTTGCCTTTGAGAAAGGTCCTGCTAGGATCGAAATGTCAGGCCCACTAAATTATAAGATTTGCATTTTAGTAATTTTAGTCAGTAAGGAGTTTGCAACATTTTTGTATATCACTTTCTACATACTTGATACAATGATACAATGATACAATGATACAATGGTACAATGATACAATGATACAATGATACAATGATACAGTGATGGTACTTAATAGTTGATACTTCACTGTATTGAGTATTCCTACCACTTTCTAGAAATGTATTGGTAGTTCATGAAGTCTAAAGCCACGTTTCAAATGGACTCAAATTTAACTGAGACGATGGTTAAATTTCCAACGGTTAAATTTGACTGTCATTCCCACTTGGACTTTTGAGTCGGTCAGTTTAACCGAGACGATGGTCAAAGTAACCGAGCTGGCAATATGTGGGCGCTGTGCGTGACCTTTGAGGGTACGAAATGACGTCGGAAGCACGTGAGATTAGGTCAATGAACATGTACATTTAGCACGTCCCACGAAGCAGACGTGCAAAGAGGTGCATTTCCACTGGACTAATCGGCTATAAACTTACTCGGTCACTTTTACTGGGAAGAGGTTGGCCAGTAAAAATAACTATTCAGCTTGGTTAAAGTAACCGAGAGAGGAAATATAACTGGGCCATTTCCACTGGACTTAAAACTGGAAAAGTAACCATTGTCTTGGTTACTTTGACCAAAATATGTCCAGTGGAAATGCGGCTTAAGAGTTAAAAGTTGAGAATATCATGAGGTGTGAAATATAGGCCGTTAACTAGGTACCACGGCATGAGTTCAGTCTCAGACTTTGTCTTCCTCTTTCAAAAGCTCCAAATATAGTTTGCCATAATTTATTCTTGTTCAAAACAAACAACTCAAATACGTTCTTAAAATGCTGTTAGCTTTTGTGTGTATAGAGAGCTATGTTAGAGAGAGTGCATAATCTTTGGTAGCAACATCTACTGTACTTCATTAAGTGTCTTTTTTCCTTGAAATTGGATGGTCATTTCAAAATGCGAGAGCCAGCCTTTTCCTATTGCTTGCATGTATTGTGTGCGTGCTGTGGCCACAAGCTACATACTTACTTTGTTAGTTCCAGCCACGATGTCTGGCGGCACAGTGTTCTCAATGACGAGGTTGACGCATGCAAAGGGACGTCTAGCCATCACAGCCAACTCCACAGCACGATTCTGCGAATGGAGGAAAGGAGATACTAGTGGGTGCAAGACACATTCAGGTCTCAATCAGATTCGGTTTATCTGGGGGGTTCATTAGGGGCCTTTTTTTCAAAGCCCGCCTTTGGCTCTGGCTCCGGCTTCGTCTCTGTTATCCAAAAGCTGAAAACACAGGTCGGAGTTCTTTGTTGAAAATGAAGCTTTGGATTCTTGTTCAAAACGCAGTGTAACATTCAGAAATGTGGTCAAAGGCCTCCCGTTTTCATGCCTTGTACTTGAAAATGGATGGAAGAACCAGAGGCAAAGCTGGACCCTGAGCCTAAGCCAAGTTTTGGAAAAGGGCCTAGGTATCACTGAAATCATTCTTTCTTGTTTTCGAAAATGGCAAATAATAGATTTTTTTTTGGATTTTTTTATTTAAGAGAGTTAAAGCACATTTCAAATTTGTAAATCAAATCACCTATGCCTAACAAACTATAGTCAGAAAAACTCCAACTGAATTTTTGATGAATAAAAAATCTCAACAGTGATTTCAAAATTGTACACTGAAGAAAAAAAAAGGAGGACTCTAATCTGAATGAGCCTTTCTTTTCTTGATAAGTGGAGCTACATGACAAGAGTCAAGACCATAAGCAAGTGCGATCACCCACCACAAACCACAAGTGGAATGACAAGGTGCAAACAAATCCACAACACCACAGCCTTTCATGGGTACGCAAGCATTTGGGTCCAGTGATCAACGTGCAAACACAGCCATGCAATACTTGCACCAAATCAAGTCTGAAGGGTACTTACTTGGTCGGCGATCAAGGTTGTTATTTTGGTTTTCAATTTCCATATGTTCAATTTTCATAATCTAATCAGACAACCAACTACAATTATTAACTGGTCATGTGAATCTTGAAAACTTTGACTTGAAACTTTGACTGGACCGGGATTTGAACCAGAGACCTCTGGTTTTGTGTACCAGTGTTTTTCTCATCTGAGCTATCCAGCCCTTGGATGGTGGCCTTCACAAATAGTCAAATAGTCTTTGCCGGGGTGGGGGCGCCAGTCAGAAGCATTTCAACCATTAACTGCCGTATACGGTACCTCCAGGGATCACACCCCCGCTTTCATTCAACCAATTGTTGGCAACCTGGCTACATCAGCTCAGGGATCACACCAAGTGGATGCAGATTTTTAAATTCATGTCAAACAAATCAATGATAAACTGAGTGGGAACTTTTTGAACAAATTGAAAAAAATGGCAAAGAAAACTTTGGCAATGTTTGAAATTCCTATAGGAGCAATTGTATAAATCTGTACCTGGGTTTAAAAAAAAACCTATAGTCAGGGCTTCATCTCCACAAATGCCCTCAAATGCTCTGTATTTTGATAGCGATGTTCTCAACAATGTATGGCATGGAATATTACATGAATGTCTAAAATGAAGCCAAAGAAGGCACAGAAAAGTCAGCTACGGGTTTCAACTAGTGCCTTAGATGCATGGAAAGAGTCTGGGAACATGTCTCAGGTTGAGGATGGTAGGCACATCATTATGACTGGTACATGTAATGAAGATGTGATATGTTGTGTTATAGACAAGAGGACAGCTGACACTGGTCCCTAGAAACTGCTGTGAGAACACTGTAATTTGCCTCTTACAAGAACCTTACAGTATGAGTGTATATGCATGGATGGTCTTGTACATGTACCTTAGCCTCCGACCATTGCTATTCAAATGCTCCTTATCATTCAAATAATTATCTCCCCTTTTTATTCAATATGGTATGATTTAAATCAGCCAAATCAAGTCTTAATTTTACATCAGGGAAGGTTGGCGTATTGTCTTCCAGAGCTAGCCGTAGCCTTGGTTTCAATCACTGACAAGTGCTGAGAATGTAGCCTGGGCATGATATAACAAGCACTGCCTTGCTTTGAGCGCACTACTCATCACTGGTTCTATCCACACTGCCAAGAGAGGCCAATGATTTGTTTCATGGTAATCTTCTCCGGAGGTAATAACCTCCATCTTTTGGTCAGCAGCAGACAGTTGGCAATGACGAATGCACTCAAATGAAACTATTGAATAATGTGCAATGGGCACTGGTGCGAGTGACTCCTGACATTTACAACTTGCAACTTGGAAGGAGGAAAAACCAGCGGTCTCTTTTGTATGCCCTGCCGATAGAGGGATTTGTGAGCTTGGACAGAAAGCTGACAACAGTTGATGACAGGCAAGGAAACTGACTAAGAACGTAGTTACAAGAAAAAAAACTTTCAGGCAACTGTTGGAACTGATTTGAGCAGAGTATAACGAAGATGAGCAACTACTAAAAAAAAAAAAATAAAGCAGTGGAGGTGCTTTGGTTGGATGTGTGAAGGAAGCTGATATCAAAGGAAGCAAGATGTGTCATAGATATCACATGATGTTTGCGTCGAGGACAATGTAATTCCGTTAGGTTTTGCCCCGCTCGACGTGATAAACACTGAATGCTCAGTGCTTTGCCCGATGCCCGATGAAAGAATTTCAGGCAGCTCGGGCGGGATTCGAACCCGCGACTCCTCCTTTCTAGTGCAGACGTCTGAACCACTTCACCACCGAGCTGGTCGAGGTCGTGTGGTTGATTTGAATATTGTATAGCAGCGGCTGTTGCGTTGTATCATAGATATAAACACGATGCTTGCATCGAGGACAATGTCTGCACTCGAAAGCAGGAGTCGCGGGTTCAAATCCCGCCTGAGCTGCCTGAAATTCTTTCATCGGGTATTGGGCAAAGCACTGAGCATTCAGTGTTTATCACATTGAGCAGGGCAAAACTGAAGGAGCAAGATGAGATTCTCAGTGAGTCGTGTACAATGCTGCAGTGGAAGTATACAATGTAGGACAGATGTCTCTAGGATGATCTGAATTGGCAATGTCTGAGATGAGCTACAGACGACCATGGCTTACAGAGAGAGACAGAGGTTGCACTCTTCACTGCTACTTACCATCCGTCGGCGATAGCGATCCCAGTAATCTTTGAGTTTCAGAAAACTCCCAAAGAGGATGATTATAACGAAAAAGCACACAAAGAAGGCCACAAGCACACTCACAAGGTCAAATGTAGGCTGGTAAAATGTTATCTGAGAGGTTAAGGAGAAGAAGAGGCATGGGGGAAAACAGCAGACAGGGTGAGAGAGAGAGAGCAAGGATGAAATGGTGAATGGAACAGTTTACAGACATACGGATGACATTACGGATGTCAGGCACGAGAACATTGACAGTCACACAGACACAATGGAATAAGTTGACAAGGTGACATTGACACAACAGGAGGTATGACAATGACATGGAGAAGGAGACAATGTTAGGATGGGAAATGGCAGAAAGTAAAAGGCAATTATGATAGATGGTGACAGAGAAAGGAATGGCAATGGCAAGAGTAACAGACAATGACAAAATGAGAGGACAATGGCAAGAGTAATGAACAATGACAAGAGAAATGGACAGTGACAAAATGAGAGGACAATGGCAAGAGTAATGGACAATGACAAGAGAAATGGACAGTGACAAAATGAATGGACAATTACAAGAGAAATGGCCGGTGACAAAATGAGAGGACAATGACAAGATTAACGGAAAATGACAAAATGAGAGGACAATGACAAGAGTAACGGACAATGACAGAGGAAGACAGGGCAATGACAAAGGAGTGGCAGCGATAGTTTCAGGGAGAGAAACGGGGGAAAAGAAAGACAAGACAAAAGGTTAGAACTGAACCATGCAGCACACCATGCACTATCCAGGTATGAACACATGCCAATAGCTGCAGTAAACTCTCCACGAAACAAGGACAGCCCGACAATGGCGCTCAAAACAAAATGGTCTGCTTCATGACACAGCCCAAGGATTGGTTGAATGAACATTCCGTAGTGAGAGTTACCCAGATATTGACATGTCTTCACTTGGTGTTCACACACTAAGGAAGAAACACTTGTAAGCATTCCAGTCACCACAATGCGAACCATCTACTAATAGTGGGGGGGGGGGGAATAGAAAGGCACAAAATTAAAATCAATCTGAAAAGCAAGACAAAGTCACATGGAGGGATGAAACCAAAGAAATAAATGGAGAGGGACTAGAGGATGGGGGTGTGTATGAGTGATGGAGGACTGGGATGGCAGCCGTGTTGGGTCCATGACAACGCTCGCAGACCGTCCAGGCAGGAGGTTGGCGGCAGTGGTTACCTGTTGCCGGATGTAGTTATCGCAGCGTTGCTTGACCTTCCAGCCCACCACGAAGAAGAGGAGGAAGGAGAGGAAGCAACTGAAGAAGACCACCAGGAACTCCAGCAGGTTTAGCAGGAGATAGCGCTGGCGGACAGACACCTGTGAAAAGGCGCGGTTCATATCGAGGGGCAGGGACCGTGGGTGAAGTGACGGCAGTGAAGGGAAGGGAAGGGAGATGATTATGATAGGGGCATTTAATGAAAACCTTTGCAATGGAGACCATGTCATACCAAGCAACCTGAACAGACTCGTTTTCCAAAAAATAAGAGGATGTTTGCTGGCTTTCTACAAGACAAGACAAGACAATTCAGGATCCATGTCCGCCTCCCCCTGGAATAAAAGACATGTGAGTACGTTAGTAATGAGCTGACCCTGCATAATCTAAGCACAGTAGATGTAGAATTCTAATGACACTGACAGGTATCTACGGTACCTGTACTACCCCCGGTAGCTGCCAGCACACAGCCAAGTTCTCACCAGAACCAAAAAATATCACCAGGCAAACTTTTCATCTTATGAATAGCGGCAATGACTGGTACTCTGCAAAGTTTGAGGGGGAGCACTAAGATTGAAATTGTGCACCGAAACTAGATCAGATGCCGGCCGCCATTGATCGAACAAATGACAAATGTTTGTGATTCGAACATTTGCCCAAATTGAATAATTTGCTGAAGAACTTGATTGCTACGGAGCAATCCTGCAAAGCCAAAAACCTCAGCACATCTGGAGAAAAAAACAACGCCATAGGGAGGAAAACATTTCTAGGCATGAAAAGATCAATTAGAGCTGAATAAGACTTAATGGCTAATTACAGCTATTACAATACTGTCAGATCTGTAAAAATGTCACCTGTAGACATTGCAAGAGAAAATGTGATATAAGTATACGACATATTAATAACACAAAAACTGGCTGCCCCGTTCTTCCCATGAACAAGAATGGACTGGTTCCTAATGGCAGACCACAGCAGGCCAACCAATGTGAACAAATGTACGGGGGATCAGGTCAATAATATACTCGATCTTTGGCTTGACAGAGATGTGCAGTCAAACCTGCTCAAGGCAGGTAAATACTGTGAGTACATTTACACTAAACTAGCACTGCTTGCTGTACACCTGAAACCAGAACATTCCCCATGAATTAGGAAGTAACTCAGCGCTTATCCTGTTTGAGTTAGTGAGATGTTACGGGGTTAATACAAGGTTGATTGTTGATAGAGGAAAGGACACAGAGACAGGCAGCAAACGATATTATTTCAGAAGATTTAGCCATCTACATGAAATGACCTGATAGTGGATCTTTCATCTCAATGTGTCATCCTATTGACCAAACATGGACAGAAAGTACTTATTTTTTTTTACCCTGCACTTCTTTATTCTCTGTTTTTGGTTTGTCTTACCGGTAGTTTGAATTTTGCAATGAATATCAATATGCAGGGTCTCCAAAAAAAAAAAAAAATTATGGGAAAAGTACCCCAGCAAGGGCTGAATAGGTCAGGCAGAATAGCACTGGCCACATTCAATCTAACCCCAGGCTCCACTCTTCGTCAAGTCAAATTTCCTTCCCTATGAAATTCATACTTTCTCAGTCGCATATATTTCCTCCGGATAGTACAGTAGGTGGACACATCAGTGATTGCTTTAATAGTCAATAGTGGACTTTTTCTTCTTTTTTTTGAGCCCGTTGAAAATTCACCGTCAAAATTGAAAAGTGATATACAAACATGTTGCAAACTGCTTACTGACTAAAATTACCAAAATGAAAATCTTAAAATTTAGTGGGCCTGACGTTTCGATCCTAGCAGGGCCTTCCTCAAAGGCCCTGCTAGGATCGAAACGTCAGGCCCACAAAATTAAAAAATTTAAATGTAACTAAGAATCACTGTGATGTCTGACACTTTTCTTTTCTCATAATTTTGAAACGCAATTACTGTATTTGTTTTAAACAAAATGCACTGTAATCAAATCAGGCTGTGCGCCTGTAATGATACGTGGAGCTCATAAATCAGTATTTCTTTGCATTTTATTAAGATGTCTTTGTTATTTTCAAGACTGGATTTGACAAAATGAAATGAAAATGTCCATAGATGACCCTTCCTGTCAGTACGTGTACTGTGCGGTCACTTTCAGTATGGAAGAAATGAATTAATAAGACTGAGAAGAGAAAGAGTGTGACTGTACAGCCCATTCAGGTTCCACACGCTCAACCCAGAGGAGATGATTATTTCCAGACAGGGGAAAGGACAAGTCGTTATGAGTTAGCAGCACGGCAATGGTGAGACGATTCACTAGCTTACCATGAACGTCAGCTAGGCTCCTGCGGATTGACTTACCTTTCTCTTGGTTGAGCATCATATCCAACCGTTCAATTTTCATTTGTCACTATCATTTTAATATTCTATAATTTTGCTATGGATTTTTTTCTTAAAGGAAGCTTTTTTGGGGGTTTTCTTTAAGGATAATTCGTCGGGTGCCCTGCAAAAAGGCCCAAAGGCGTTCAGACAGTAACATTGCCTTACGCCCTTCTGCTGGGAACAAATTCCGTCTGGTCCGTTTGATGGCTTTTTACAATTAGTTTTTACTTCATCATGACATCATATGAATTTGCACAGAATGTGAGAGGATTGGAGTGTGTCCAAAATGGAAAATAATGAGTAATTAAAACAAATGACCTTATTGACCTTCTTTTGACCTTCTGCAAGGCACCCGACGAATTACGGTATTCTGATACAATCAAGGAAGATGTGACTAACCATTTTCATGTTGACTTCACTTTTCAATTCACTCCAATATCGCCTGCACGTTGTTTAAGTGCTAGGACTTAAGCAATTGCATTAATGGTGTAATTTCTTTGTATCTTATCATCATAACACCAATGCACGGCATTCACTTGGCTCCAAAGCGACTTGGCCGAGAACGCTGGCGTTTACGGAAGCACTAATACACGTATACCAATCAGTCTGGTGTCTAGACTGTCCATGGCTGAACGCCCATTATACCTGCATCATGGTACGGGTGGTGTAGACTTGGTGGAAGCGCCAGGCTAGCCCCAGCAGGCTGAGCAGGATGACCAGGATGATGATGAAGATGAGGAGCACATAGAATACCAGGCTAAGATATTCCTGCTGGGTGAATCTCACCTGCTCAGGATCACATTAGTCAGAGAAAAATATCCAAATCAAGAAAGGGCCGATGACAGTAAGGGAAAAAAAGGAATAACAATGAAAATGAAGCGATGGTGAAATGTGTGGGAATACAAAATGCAGTAAGTATTGTAAGACTTTGTTTATGAAATACATCTTTTCTTCGGCATTTTCTCAAAGTTTTGGACCAATTACATAAAAAAACCACTTAAAGGTCCTATACAACATCCGTAAAGGTCAAAAGATTGTCACAGTTTGTGTGTTAAACCATTAAACACTCCAAAAAAGAAATCCTGCGAAGGTTCTACCGTAGCTCAAATGGTAATCTGAGAAAGTAGAAAAAGTAATAAACTATTTGTGGATGTTTGAGTGAAGATTTCTAGGGAAGTACAGCATCCCAGACAGTATCATTTCAACATGATGATTCTATCATGACCATCTACAAACTCTGTAAATTAGGGTTATCTCAGAAACGGAAGTTCCTACGAACTTGAACATTCGCGTGTTGAAAGATTGTCATGTGCTGAATCTGATTGCATGATTGATTTCAATCAGATAGCCAATTAACTATTTATAATGAATTATTTAATGCATTTTGGGGATCTTTTTATAATCATTTCATAATTTCAACGTAAACAAGTATAAAAACATGAGGAAACTGTTCCCAGATAAGAATTTATTCAGTTCTGATGTAATTGTATATGTACAGCTACAACTCAACTTCCCCATCACAACAAAAAGCCATCATTTTTTATGTCCTTTTGTTTTCATTGTCTTAATTGCTTATTGTCTTCATTGCTCTTAAATGTTTATTGCTAGGTCTAGGTCTTCCCCCTATTGGAAATACACAAAGATGCGAAGACAATAGCCCTAGCCATAGCTCTGGAAGCCCGTTTCAGACATAGATCTAGGTGATCATTAATCTACAATGGCAGTGTGATGTCACGGCAAGAGACCCATAATTCATGTGGCCTTCTATGGGTGTATGTACCTAACAGATGACTAGAGTTGTACTACAGTCTTCAATTAAGCCCATACAAAGTCCTGTTGAAGCTATAACAAACTGTCATTAAACTCTCATTAATCCTCACGGGGACTGGCCGTATGTCTTTAAAGTATCAAGTCTATCGACTACAAAAGAAGAGTATGGATAAGACATGTTCAAAAAGTATTCTCATAAAACCATCACAGTCAAAATCTCTTTCATCGCTACAGCAATGCAGCGAGACTCTGCAATGATCTGCAATTTAGACAGAAAGGTGGCAAGATTAGGACTGACGACAAGCGATGTACAGAGCGCCACTGGACAGGTCATGTGATCAGTCTGGCAAGAAATGCAAAGTTAATGGTCGGCCATGGTCTCCATGGCAATGGCTCTCTCTCTCGAGGGCTACCAGTCCCCAAGATGAGACACCAAGTTGAATTCTCGAAATTACACAAGATGGAGATTATAAGAGAACACGACCTCAAAATGGAAAATATCTTCAGTGGCAAGATGGTCTTGTGAATCGTGACTTTTTGTGCTTAACCAAATGTTGGTACTTAAGCAGCTCTATAAAAATTGGCCCCTGGTGTGGGGTTGAGATAGGAGTATGCAATGGTACCCAAGCTGCAGAATCCTACAGAGGCTTGTACATTGTACATATGTGTCTCAATCATTCAACGACTTAATTTGAATATCTAATATTTCCCTTAAAGCATAAAATATCTTCCTTTGTAACACTGTGGGTTTTTCTTCTTCAAGAAACTATTCAAATACCAAAATTGAATCATGATTGTAATAGAATCCACCAGGAACCTTGCATAAATGCGGCAAATAAAACCATTAATTGGTTCCTTAAAAAATCTAAAATTGAGCCTTGTACCGGTAGTATCATTTGAGTGACAAGACAAATAAAAGGGATATATTGTTCCTGTGTAAAACCACTCTACAGTAAACGTCTGGTTCTGGAGCCTATTCTAGACCAATAAGCAACCACCTTCCCCTCCCTGCCACGAGATAATCCCGTTAAGTGGAAGGTTTCTAGTAGCACTTCTCTTTCAAGAAGGAGTGTGGCTCTGAAAAGAGCCGGTAACGTTTCGGGTAGTGTGTACTCTGCCTGTCGTCAGGAGACTTGTATTCCCACCATGCAAGCCTTCAAGTCTGAGATAATCCTGCTTACCTTGAATGACAGAGGAGTGGTGAAGTTGGAGATGTAGACGAAGAAGGTGGTGTTGGCCTCGTCCTCAAAGTTGTAGTCGGAGTTGGACAACGTGGTGGTGAAGTAGAAGGTGTTCGTGTGGGAGACGACCTCTCGCTCAATCCCCAGCATGTCATCTGGGTTTGGGTGAGTGCGATACAAGCCGAGCATTCATCTCAATGTCAACCGTGCCTAACACCCCCCACCCACCCCGTCAAAGACTAGCTGACTCTTTGGGAAGGCCACTAGCTGACTCTTTGGGAAGGCCACTAGCTGACTCTTTGGGAAGGCCACTAGCTGACTCTTTGGGAAGGCCACTACCTGACTCTTTGGAAAGGCCACTACCTGACTCTTTGGGAAGGCCACTAGCTGACTCTTTGGGAAGGCCACTAGCTGACTCTTTGGGAAGGCCACTAGCTGACTCTTTGGGAAGGCCACTAGCTGACTCTTTGGAAAGGCCACTACCTGACTCTTTGGAAAGGCCACTACCTGACTCTTTGGGAAGGCCACTAGCTGACTCTTTGGGAAGGCCACTACCTGACTCTTTGGAAAGGCCACTACCTGACTCTTTGGGAAGGCCACTAGCTGACTCTTTGGGAAGGCCACTAGCTGACTCTTTGGGAAGGCCATCATGTATTTGGCATATTTGTAATTTACTAAGTTCTTTTTCCATATATACATGTATATATTTTATATTTTTTGTTTTTTGTCATCCAATTAGTTTGGAGAGCCCCCTGACAGAAACTAGTTTCTTTTGGGCAATCCTGTGGGAGTTAATTGGATGTTGTTTCTGTTATTAGCTTTTCCGTTCCATACGGAAAAGCTATTGTTCTTGTTCTGATTTTTAGCTTTTCCGCCGCGTAGCGGAAAAGCTATTGTTCTTGTTCTGATTTTTTTTTTTTGTCTTCTTCTTCTTCTTCTTCTTCTTTTTCTGGTCGTAAAAATCCCATAGACAAAGCACAGGGTTTTTGTGGACGGCACTTTTGCCATTGAACATACTTGGATTTTTTTCAAACTTGACAAATGCATAGAGCCCTTGCTGAATTAGTGCACAGTTGTCTTTAAAACCTCATGACGTCACCACGTGTCACGTGACAGCGCTTTAAAGGGGCAAATTTCAAACTGCAATAAAAGCAAAAAAGCAATTTCGTTTTATTCCAAGTTTGCACTATATCTAAGTTGGGAAAAGGTGTATCCAAAAATTGCCCTCATTTGATTGTGACGTCATCTCATGAATATTAATGAGGTCATAAACTTTTAAGATTTTAACATTCAATTGAGCATATTTGGCCACCGGAGCGAGATTTTTTTGATTTGTTCATTTATATCTATTGGGGATGTAGTTTAGAAACACCCTCCAGGGCCAAAATGCCATGACGCAATTGTGACGTCATCAAAATCCGTGTTTTTAGAACACATAATAGCCATTGCTCAATCTTCTTGAAATTTGGTGGGCAGTTAGCTATTGGGCTAAACATTCCAAATCCTGAATTTGAAACCAATCGACCATTGTTCAGAATTATTATGATTTTTTTAATATTATAATGAGGTCCCATACACTTTGTGCACAAAATATGCACCTGCGTTGTGGGGTAGAAATTGAGATTACGGGTTCGAATCCCGCTGATGTCAATTTTTTTTTTTTAAGAGAACCAGATGCGGAAAAGCATTATGTTCTGTAAGCAAACAGACATAAATCTCTAGTTTTTTTTTGTCTTCTTCTTCTTCTTCTTCTTCTTCTTCTTCTTCTTCTTCTTTTTCTGGTCGGAATTTTCCCATAGACAAAGCACAGGGTTTTTTCGGAGGGCACTTTTGCCATTGAACAAACTTTGATTTTTTCCAAACTTGACAAATGCATAGAACCCTTGCTGAAGTTGTGCACAGTTGTTTTTAAAACTTCATGACGTCACCATGTGTCACGTGACAGCGCTTTAAAGGGGCAAATTTCAAATTGCAATAAAAGCAAAAAATTAATTTCGTGTGGTTCCAAGTTTGCACTAAATCTTAGTTGGGAAAAGGTGTATCCAAAAATTGCCCTCATTTGATCGTGACGTCATCTCATGAATATTAATGAGGTCATAAACTTTTAAGATTTTAACATTCAATTGAGCATATTTGGCCAACGGAGCAAGATTTTTTTATTGTTTTTGTTTATATCTATTAGGGATGTAGTCTAGAAACACCCTCTGGGGCCAAAATGCCATGACGCAATCGTGACGTCATCAAAATGCGTGTTTTTAAAACACATATTTGCCAAAGGTCAATCGTCTCGAAATTTGGTGTGCAGGTAGCTATTGTGCTAGACATTCATAATCCTGAGTTGGGAATTAATTAACCATTGTTCAGAATTGTTATGATTTTGTTCATATTATAATGTAGTCCCATACACTTTGTGCGCATAATATGCACGTGCTTTAAAGGGGCAACTTGTACACTACACTGTAGTCATTAATTATGGATTCACGTAGGTAGATCTAAACTTCAGACGAAGATTACTACCTGAACGAAGAAGAAATCGTATTTTTATTTTGTCTTCAACCGACTCAACATATACCCCGGATTGAAAATATCAAAACATATTTCCGGAGTTTCCTTTGTTTTTCATTGTTTAGGTTTTTTTATACTAACGGTCATAGGTTTGTGTACAAATTAGCTGTGAAATCCATTAAGGGCCTAATATCAAATACAAATGGCTTCAAACTTGGGACATACTTAGGTTAGTAGATGGAGATTCATTGCAAAAAGTGAGATCTTCATGACGTCACCACGTGTCACGTGAGAGCGCTTTAAAGGGGCAAATTTCAAACTCAAATAAAAGCAAAAATGCAAATTCGTTTGGTTTCAATTTTGCAGCATATCTAAGTTGGGAAAATATGTATCCAAAAATTGCCCTCATTTGATCGTGACGTCATCTCATGAATATTAATGAGGTCATAAACTTTTAAGATTTTAACATTAAATTGAGCATATTTGGCAAACGGAGCCAGATTTTTTTTCATTTTTTCGTTTATATCTAATGGGGATGTACTTTATAAACACCCTCCGGGAACAAAATGTCATGACGTAATCATGACGTCATCAAAATGCGTGATTTTAAAGCACATATTAGCCAATGGTCAATCTTCTCGAAATTTGGTGGCCAGTTAGCTATTGGGCTAGACATCTTAAATCCTGAGTATGGAACCGATTAAACATTGTTTTGAATTATTATGATTTGTTAAATATCATTTCTTAGTCCCATAGACTTTGTGCACGATACGTTGGTGTGCCTTTTGGGGTAGGAATGGATGGTACAGGTTCGAAACAGAGTTGCCACCTTCATGAACTCAATCAAAACGATGCTAAAAGGGGTTTACACCAATATACAGTAAAACTGTGTTTTTTTTCGTTTGTTTGTGCTTGAGTTGTCACGTGACCACCCTTTAAAGGGCCAACCTGGCATGTGCAATCACGCCACGATCTTAGATCCCGCAGGATCGATATTTAGCATATATCTAAGTTGGGCAACAATGTATCCAAATATTGCAATAATTATGATGATGAGGTCATCTCATGAATATTAATGAGGTAATAAAAAAACGATATTAAATCAATGGTTAACTCCCTTGTTGTGCTGTTGCTAGCGCATATAGCATGTGAGAGGATTTTCAGGGACCAATTAGGTTTCATGACCTTCCTCATGTCATGTGACCCCTTCCTCCGGTCCAGACCGGAAGTACTGTAGTAATCATGCATGGGCTACTGGTTTTCAAATTTTCAACTTGGTCTTTCTTCGGGAAAAAAAAGGAAAAGCTACACGTTCTGTTACAACAGACGTATGTTTCTAGTTTTTACTGTTGTTGTTTGTCTGTTTGTCTATTTGTTTGTTTCTTGTTTTTTTAATTGATTTATTTATTTCTATTTTCAACTTTATTCTTACTTGTGTGCTGTGATGTTAATGCTGTACATGTATCCCGAAAAATGAAATAAATAAATAAATAGAAAAAAAAAAGAGAAAAAAAAGGGCTGGATAGCTCAGACGGTGAGAGCGCTGGTATACGCAAAACCAGAGGTCTTGGGTTCCAATCCTGGTCCAGTCAAATATTCTTTTCAATTTGTCAAATTGTAGAAACAGTTCCAAGTCAGTTTGCCTGAGTTTGTGTCATTTCCCCTGTTCATCATTTTTTCTGGGTAGAGAGGTTTAGGGTAACACTCACTGCTCCTAACAGTCATGTTCATGTTGATTTCTTTGCTGACACGCAGGATGAACTCAATGTCCCGGTTGCTGACCTCTGGGGAGGTCATGAGGTTAATCATGGTCAGATACAGCTCATCATTGGAAGACAGGTTGAAGGTGTACTCGTAATTCATCGATAGTTTATCTGCAAACGGAGGAGAGCACTCGGAAATGACAAGATTCGTGATCGTGAAAAAAATGGCAAAGAAAACAAAAGAATGAACCAGGATTTGAGCCGGTGTCCTCTAGTTTTGCGTACCAGCGATCTAACGCCCCCAAAAAAGAGGTCTTGAGTTCAAATCAAAAATTCTTTGCCATTTTTTGAAAATGATATCAATGTTCCCAGTCAGTTTTCCTTTATTTCTTTGACAAGATTGATAGTGCTTACATTTTGGAGACCTTGTGATATAAGGATGCACTGTCCCCTAGCCAGTGTGAGGAGCTTAAAATGCTCACATGACTGGCTCCTGACCAATCAGAGACAAGAGTTGCTCGCCAACAAAATGTATCTACTGAAATTTTATCGAAAGTTAGGAGGGCCTGATGTTTCGATCCTAGCAGGACCTTTCTCAAAGGAAGATTAAAGGTCCTGCTAGGATCGAGATGTCAGGCCCTCCATTTGATAGTTACTGTTTTGGTCATCTTAGACAGTCTGCAACATTTTTGTATAGAACTGCAAATTCAGTTCCAGCAAAAAAAAAATTAAATATAGAGTGACACAAACAGAAGTGACTTACAATAACACGTTCCTCTATTCTGAGGATTCCCAAAGTAATTTTGGTCGATATCACATCTGCATAACAAAGACAGGAAAAAAAACCAGAATTAGAGCTACAATAGATGACAATGGTTTAGGTATATTGTTTTAACCTTAGAACAAGTTTTCAATGTCACACTTTGCTTTATAAACAAATGATGAATGACTGAGTGACTGAGAGGCTGAGCGACTGAGAGGCTGAGTGACAGAGAGGCTGAGTGACTGAGAGGCTGTGTGACTGAGAAACTGAGTGACTGAGAGCCTGAGTGACTGAGAGGCTGTGTGACTGAGAGGCTGAGTGACTGAGAGACTGAGTGACTGAGAGCCTGAGTGACCGAGAGGCTAAGTGACCGAGAGGCTGAATGACTGAGAGGCTGAGTGACTGAGAGGCTGAGTGACTGAGAGGCTGTGTGACTGAGAAGCTGAGTGACTGAGAGGCTGTGTGACTGAAAGGCTGAGTGACTGAGAGGCTGAGTGACTGTGTGATCGATTGATTAGGTAAGTTGTGAAGAGTGCTGGAGTACCAAGTGGCCGGTATACAAATATATCATTGATATACATAGCCAATGAGTTTGGGAAGAGTCGAACTTGAAAACAAATGGAGCAGACTTGTGAGGACAGCATTGCTCACCTATCACAGTAGGTTCCTGTCACACCCTTGGTGTTACAGAAGCACTTCCCGTCGACACTGTCGCACTTGGTGCCATGGTAGTTACACTGGCAGGGAGAGCAGGAGCCGCCATTCAGGGCGTCGCCATAGTAACCATCTGCACAACTCTCACACTGCTGACCTGAAAAAACATGGCAGTCAATAGCAATCGGATGAATATGGCTAATTTGAGTGGCTTGATATTTAGTCAAGTACCGGTAATAGTTACTTGTTCCCAGCCATTTGAATAAAATTATTTGCGAGTGCTATTGTTCTACTTACAGTGCCTTGAAAGAGTCTCAAACATCTTATGTGACATTACTGAATAGGATTAGGAAAGAATACGGGCGATTCACAATAGTGAGCCCTCAAGAGTTTGCAAGACATTGGCCAATCACCATGCGCGGAATCTGTCGACCCTTTCCAGACGTGCAATGTGATTGGCCAAGGCGTTGCAAACTCTCGAGGGCGCACTATTATGAATCGCAAGCATTTTGAGGCATTTCGAGAAATTTGTATGCAGCAAACACAGCCACATGTTATCTGTAACTCTTCAATAAAGATGATCCAACTTCAACTAACCAAAATGACCTCCTTTCAAAAATGTTGCTGTTTTCCAAGGCATTGAGTTAATGAAAGTGCAGTGTAATCGTGAATAATTCTGACTCATTACAGATCAATGGTTTTATCAAAAAATCCTGAAAACGGATAACGTCTTGACATAATCAGATGTAGTGATTCAAAGACGACACAAGAATGGACAACCTGATGAATCAATCAATGAAGGTCTCCACAATAAAACTGACCTATAAACACATCCAAGACACTGAAGTGGCTTCCCACTTTATATTTCCAAAAATTAACAGGAATGTTTGGTGGCATCGGTGCAAAAGCATTGTACCCTGACCGTGGAAAAACTGAGAAAAACTTTTTGAGTCAAATTTCCACTTCAGACTTAGCAAACTGAATGCACTGCAGTCTGTGCAAGTTCAGGAGTTCAAAGCTGCAAGTCTTCAGGTGGGAAATCTAGTGCATGTATTTTCTCAATACTAATAATTCAGATGCTGAGTGCAACGCGATATTTTGCCTTGAATTTGGTTCAGCATGACTAAAAAAAAAACTGTTATCAATTTCACTTTTCCCTCTTTGCGTGATACTGTAACACTTCAGAAAAACGCATGTTATCAGACAGCAGAAAAGATCAACATTACATGATCACAGGGTACTACATGTTCTGCACTAATGCACCGATTGAAATGTAATCACAACAAAACCAAACATGGCCACAAGGATGCCCCGGCACATTCCCCCGTTGACTCGCTACCAGCGGCAACGCAGCGATGCCTCTGATAGGTTGCGTGTACCTGTGGTATTGTTCTGGCAGTTAACACATACGGATGACGTTTCATTCACACACCGACTGTGTCCATTACATTGGCATGCTGGGGGGAAGAGAGAAAGGAGAACAAAAACAGAAAAAAAAACCAAAGAATGGATATTGGGATCAACAACAAATAAGAAAACTAAAAAAAGAAAAACAAATGCCAAACTTAACACATTGATTTGACAAAGTAATCCTCCGATTTAAAGCCTGCGTTCAAATACAATATATACACTTTACACAATTAAACAAAATGTTTTCTGTCTGAAGAAGAATATACACATGGCTGTGTATTTGTTGTTTTAGAGGGATAACATACACATTACACAACATTGGTCGAGGACTCGAGGTCAAAGAATAGCATCCATACGTTGTGTGATCCAACATATGCATGAAATAGCACCAGCTCAATCCGCCAACCGAGTCTCGAAGAAATAATGTTTTGTTTTGCGAAAATGCCGCATTCAACAAAATGTTCCCAAAAATCGTTTAGATGTAGGGGGTGAGACATAATTTAAACTATTTCTTTACTCTTTTCTAAAAATAAACCAGCATTTTAGACAGAAATACTTCAGTGCGAGGTTTCTACTATAACCATCTTCAAACTGTAAGTTTCATGTAAATCTGTGAACATTTCTGGGGTTTTTTCTTTCGATCTTACCAATGTTGTGTAGGGGTTTAAATGAGAGATTTGTATTGGAGTCATCACAACACAGTGAGCCTGAGTCATGAGACATGCACAGAGTGAGTGGTGAATCTGAAGCACTGGTTACATGTCAACTTCTGATACACTTAGCTTTTGGTTTCCCTTGCTGTGAGAAGACTTGTCAGCTAAGAAGCTAACCCATGATAAAGAGCCTTTAATTGTTCAGATTTCTAGATTGACTTGAATAACATCATTTTTGCTTTCTCCCCTCCAATACCTAAATTCATCATCTGTCTGTCTGTCTAGTCCTGTCCCAACTGAAAGGAACACGTATACATTTCTTTTCAAATAATTTGTATGAATTGCAAAATGCCTGATGTTTCGATCCTTGCAAGACCTTTCTCAAAGGACCTCTAACTTTTGAGATTTATGCATTGCAGGTAATTTTTTAATGTTTTTGTATAAACCTCATAATTTGTATGAGAGTAATATACACACATATTGCAAGCTGCTCACAACTCACTAAAATGTCAAAAATGAAAAAATCATAGATTTGGAGCTTCTGAAGTTTCGATCCAAGCAGGACCTTTCTCAAAGGCAGAATTAAACATCAATTTACTTTATGGCAAGAACAGTTCTTTGATCTGTGTGACTTGTGACATGGAAAGTGACTGAATCAGGGATGTTTATACAGCATGTGTGCAACCCTCAAACATTGAACTTGCACTAACAAATAGTTTGTGAACATTATGCATGACTACAGGCCACGTGAGACTAAATAGCTTACTATGGGGCTTACTTTACTGGTAGCTTACATGTACATGTATGGCATCTTCATTTCATTTGCAAAATTGTCCTCATGAAAAAAATCCTAACAGCGCAATTATCCAAATGGATGTGTGTATTATAATTTTTGTCATATTATTATTGTCATTTTTTGTTTTTGGTTTTTTTTTTTTTTTTTTTTTTTTGGGGGGGGGGGGGGGGGTTAATGTATATAACACAATAACTATGCATGGAGCCATGCCATGGACAGATGTATTGACATGGATGGCCATTAACACAGAGTATGGCCATGAACACATTACAATACTCTGCTGTGTGGCACTGATTGATGGGAGGTACAGGGTGGGTCTCAGGCCAAAGATTAGCAGAGAGGGAGGGAAGGGAACCGGGGAAGGATGGTGAATGGAATGAGAGGAAGGGAAGGGAACCGGGGAAGGATGGTAAATGGAATGAGAGGAAGGGAAGGGAACCGGGGAAGGATGGTGTATGGAATGAGAGGAAGGGAAGGGAACCGGGGAAGGATGGTGAATGGAATGAGAGGAAGGGAAGGGAACCGGGGAAGGATGGTGAATGGAATGAGAGGAAGGGAAGAGAACCGGGGAAGGATGGTGAATGGAATGAGAGGAAGGGAAGGGAACCGAGGAAGGATGGTGAATGGAATGAGAGGAAGGGAAGGGAACCAGGGAAGGATGGTGAATGGAATGAGAGGAAGGGAAGGGAACCAAGGAAGGATGGTGAATGCAGGCATGCAACTCTTGACTTGACAAAAAAAAGAAAGAGGAAAATCACTCCGAATGAAACTGCGAGCGCGAAGCACAAAGCCCTTGCGGCGTGGGGTTTGGATTCTAGATGCTCTGTGGTGGATTCTGAGCAGTTTTGGACCACTTATGACTTTAAGATTATAACCGATTATAACCTTTTTCAAGGCATACACCCAGAAAATTGATTTCTGTTTTTGTTTACACAAAATGAAAAGTAAACATCAAAGTTTTTAACCTGATCTCAGCATGTGTTTTAAATAAGAGTTAGGGGAGAAGAAATATCCAGATGCATTGTTTTTTTGTTTTGTTTTTTCAGATTTTGTTTTTTGTTTTCGGCCGAACTAAAAAAAACACGGAAATCCGCGGATCCGCGGAAAAGTTGCATGCCTGTGAATGGAATTCACTAGGGGCCAGCACAAGGATAGGGAGGGATAGGCAACGAGACACTACAACCACATATGTTCATGACACTAGACACTGACACTCTTTCCTTGTACTATTAAACTTGTCCCCAAGCAAGTCACAACTTGGATTCACATCAATTCACACAGTTATGGGAACCAACTTGATAAAACACACATTTTGTGACCATTCTCAACAGAAATGCAACCGTGGTGAGGGTAGAGGGATACTTGGAAAGGAAAAGAGGGGTTGGAGGTGCGCACAAATATCACAAATATTTATAAAAAAAAAAGATGATAATGTTATATATTGTTGTTGAATCTGTTTTCCGTCAAAAGTCAGCGTAGGCAGTCAGCGCATGATTCACAGTGATAGGATCGCCCCTGACCATCGTCGAGAAAGGACATCTCTTCCTTGGCATAAATAGGCAACCGTCAATATTTGGTCTGAGACCTGGCTGCCGGGAAAACCAATATTGGTTGCCATGCCAACTATCCCTCAGACACTCGACTGCAGTGGCGAGATTGGCTGGAAACACAATTACGGGCACAAAGTACAGGAGCCTACGACATCAGAACAATGGAAAAACAAACTAAAGCAGCATGTAGTGTTATCACCATGTCAGCCACAGATCACACACTTCACACCAGGCAGTCAATGCTTTTATCGAGAAAGGGTTTCTACTGAAAACGTATGATCATAAAAGGCGTGATACAACACTGCTTGAGTTGAAAACAAAAATCCTCTAGAACTTATTCAGATAGGATGCAAAAAGAAAAACGTGCCACCTGATTGGGGTGATATTGGATGGAATTATGAATAAAGCAATTGAACACGGAATTTTTGTGCTGTATGAACTACATAGATAGTAATTTTGGCGTCACGAATAAACACAAATGCTGCATCACACCTTCAAATGTTCACTGAAATGATTAATGAGCAATAGATACATGATGAAACAGAAATGCATATCTACATACATATGTTAAAACAAAATTAAACAAATAAATAAAACAATATTTGACCATCGCTTTAGATTACTGTTTTCAGCAGCAGCCTTAAAGCACGTGACTAGGCTTGGTAAAGTGACAGACTTACAGGGACAGTCGAAGAAGTACCAGCTGTCAGCAGGGCAACGGTCGGTGTCCAGGGTAGGGTTACCATCTGAATCCAGGCGCAGGGGACCGGTTAGGCTGCCCTCCACGCAGGTACCCAGGCCGGTCATCTCACCAGAGTCGCACCATCCACAATGTGGGTCCGCCTGACACGCATCACAGGTCTGCAGCTGGGAGCAGTTCAATGCTGAGAGCAAAACAGCAGCCAACCCAGGCCAAGAGGTCAGAGCCATGTCGGATTTCAGTGGCTATGGCTTGGAATAACATACATGCCTATAGGCAGGGCCTGTCACCACTGCTGAGGGGCCTGGCTATGGCTTGGAATAACACACATGCCTGTAGATAAGGCCTACCTAGCTATGGCTTGGAATAACCCACATGGCTATAGGCAGGGCCTGTCACCACTGCTGAGGGGCCTGGCTATGGCTTGGAATAACACACATGGCTAAAGGCAGGGCCTGTCACCACTGCTGAGGGGCCTGGCTATGGCTTAGAATAACACACATGCCTATAGGCAGGGCCTGTCACCACTGCTGAGGGGCCTGGCTATGGCTTGGAATAACACACATGCCTATAGGCAGGGCCTGTCACCACTGCTGAGGGGCCTGGCTATGGCTTGGAATAACACACATGCCTATAGGCAGGGCCTGTCACCACTGCTGAGGGGCCTGTCTATGGCTTGGAATAACGTGGGCTCAGATTCTCCCCGCCTGGTGCGGAGGGACCTACAAGACAGGGGGCTCACCTGGGCAATTGCGGGCACTGGTGTGCCACTCCCAGCACAGGCCGTAGGGGTAGGAGGTGATGTAGGAATTGGAGTCGATACAGCGCTCCTGGTTGGTGCACCACATGCAGCCGTCCATGCTTAGACACATGCGACAGGAGGACAGGTCATCGCATGAGATGGGGCAGTCGTCAACCTCACCTACAACCACGGGCAGCAGAAACCAAGAAACAAGAAAGTTGACCGACGATAAGTAGACTAAAGGTGATATACAGAAATGTTGCAAACTGCTTACTGACTAAAATGACCAAAATGCAAATCTTAAAATTTAATGGGTCTGACGTTTCGATCCTAACAGGACCTTTCTCAAAGGCGGAGAAAGGTCCTGCTAGGATCGAAACGTCAGGCCCACTAAATTTTAAGATAAGTACTGTAGACTAGTTAGGAAAACCACTTCAAAGATTTTAGTTTAATAAGTACACTGTAAAAGGGTGGAAAAAAAATGTAAACCCACAATACATACACATGTACATGTAGCCAAGGTTTTCATGGTGAGAATAGGAGTAATAGGTTCGCGGTGACACCATATAACATTCTCTCTTTTGTGAGTAACAGAATGTGCGGTTCTTTTCACAAATGAGAGAATTTTACATGGTGTCACTGCAAACCTATTTAATACTCCTACATACATGTAGCCTATTGTTATGTACATGTAGACAATAGGCAATGTATTGCACAACCATTTGATGAAACAAATGGACAGTTTCCCCCAAATCATAATTTTATGACGTGTATATGTGGTGCGCATGTACCCGAGGAGTCATTTTCAGAGAAATCTGGGAAAAGGGATTTTGGGTCAAAAACTGAAAATTCCGACAGGGGCGGACCTGTCGAACATGTCAAAAATTGGGCCAAAAATCAAGTTATTTTGAGGGGGCCAAAAATGACTTCAACTAGTCTACCGAAAGTCCTATCCATGTCAGAGGGTTCTCAGGTACCAGAGGAGTCATTTTCAGGGAAATATGGGAAAACTGATTTTTGGTCAAAAACTGAAAATTCAGACAGGAGCGGACCTGTCGAACATGTCAAAAATTGGGCCAAAAATCAAGTTTTTTTTAGGGGGCCAAAAATGACTTCAACTGGTCTACCGAAAGTCCGCTCCATGTCAGAGGGTTCTCAGACACCTGAGGAGTCATTTTCAGATAAATCTGGAAAAACTGATTTTGGGCCAAAAACTGAAAATTCCGACAGGAGCGGACCTGTCGAACATGTCAAAAATTGGGCCAAAAATAAAGTTTTTTTGAGGTGGCCAAAAATGACTGCAACTGGTCTACTGAAAGTCCGATCCATGTCAGAGGGCTCTCAGATACCCGAGGAGTCATTTTTAGAGAAAACTGGGAAAACTGATTTTGACTTTTCTACTTTCTCAGATCACCATTTTGGGATGTTTACCGGTAATGGTTTAACACACAAACTGTGGCAATATTTTGACCTTTACCAACGTTGTATAGGGCCTTTAATCAAATCAAATTGTATCGAGTCAAACGATTAAGACTTCAGTATTCAGAGGCTAGTGAGGTATGAATACAGAAGGGCTTGCCTCTGCATCAACTATTTGGTACAATGTAGAAAGATGTCCCTCAACAAGACTCTTACCTCCAGGAAAATTTTCACATTTGTCCCTTCGCCAAGCACAACCCTCTTGTGAGTTGCAGGCCCCGCAGTTCAGATAGAGACCGCACAGAGTGTCACGACAGAAGATGTCATCCTGATGTTATAGGGGAGGAGGGAGGAGGGAGGAGGGAGGAGGGAGGAGGGAGGAGGGAGGAGGGAGGAGGGAGGAGAGAGGAGGGAGGAGGGAGGAGGGAGGAGGGAGGAGAGAGGAGGGAGGAGAGAGGGAGGAGGGTGGAGAGAGGAGGGAGGAGGGAGGAGGGAGGAGGGAGGAGGGAGGAGGGAGGAGGGAGGAGGGAGGAGGGAGGAGGGAGGAGGGAGGAGGGAGGAGGGAGGAGGGAGGAGGGAGGAGGGAGGAGGGAGGAGGGAGGAGGGAGGAGGGAGGAGGGAGGAGGGAGGAGGGAGGAGGGAGGAGGGAGGAGGGAGGAGGGGGAGGGAGGAGGGAGGAGGGAGGAGGGAGGAGGGAGGAGGGAGGAGGGAGGAGGGAGGAGGGAGGGAGGAGGGAGGAGGAGGGAGGAGGGAGGAGGGAGGAGGGAGGAGGGAGGAGGGAGGAGGGAGGAGGGAGGAGGGAGGAGGGAGGAGGGAGGAGGGAGGAGGGAGGAGGGAGGAGGGAGGAGGGAGGAGGGAGGAGGGAGGAGGGAGGAGGGAGGAGGGAGGAGGGAGGAGGGAGGAGGGAGGAGGGAGGAGGGAGGAGGGAGGAGGGAGGAGGGAGGAGGGAGGAGGGAGGAGGGAGGAGGGAGGAGGGAGGAGGGAGGAGGGAGGAGGGAGGAGGGAGGAGGGAGGAGGGAGGAGGGAGGAGGGAGGAGGGAGGAGGGAGGAGGGAGGAGGGAGGAGGGAGGAGGGAGGAGGGAGGAGGGAGGAGGGAGGAGGAGGGAGGAGGGAGGAGGGAGGAGGAGGAGGAGGGAGGAGGGAGGAGGGAGGAGGGAGGAGGGAGGAGGGAGGAGGGAGGAGGGAGGAGGGAGGAGGGAGGAGGGAGGAGGGAGGAGGGAGGAGGGAGGAGGGAGGAGGGAGGAGGGAGGAGGGAGGAGGGAGGAGGGAGGAGGGAGGAGGGAGAGGGAGGAGGGAGGAGGGAGGAGGGAAGAGGGAGGAGGAAGGAGGGAGGAGAGGAGAGAGGAGGGAGGAGGGAGGAGGGAGGAGGGAGGAGAGGAGAGAGGAGGGAGGAGGGAGGAGGGAGGAGAGAGGAGGGAGGAGGGAGGAGAGAGGAGGGAGGAGAGAGGGAGAGAGAGAGGAGGGAGGAAGGTGGAGGGAGGAGGGGGAGGGAGAAGGGAGGGAGAAGGGAGGGAGGAGGGAAGGAGGAGGGAGGAGGGAGGAGGGAGGAAGAGGGAGGAGGGAGGAGGGAGGGAGGAGGGAAGAGGGAGGAGGGAGAAGGGAGGAGGGAGGAGGGAGGGAGGATGGAGGGAGGGAGGAGGGAGGAGGGTGGAAGGAGGGGGAGGGAGAAGGGAGGGAGAAGGGACGGATGAGGGAGGAGGGAGGAGGGAGGAGGGAGGAGGGAGGAGGGAGGAGGGAGGAGGGAGGAGGGAGGAGGGAGGAGGGAGGAGGGAGGAGGGAGGAGGGAGGAGGAGAGAGACAGGGAGGATAAATAAAGTGTACATTAATTTGTACCTGTATTGGTACATCAAACTTATCATTACTTATCGCTGATCACAAAACGATGAGCAAGACATATACATGTACATGTACCAGTACATACATGTATACCCCATATCATGATGGGTTATCCATCCAACTTATGATGGGTTATCCATCCAACTTACAATGGGTTATCCATCCAAGTTGTTTTAAGATGCATCAGGAAATTCTTCCCTGGGCACTTTGACTGGGCAGAGTTTGGCCGGTAAAAGTAACCGCTGGACTTCCTTAAAGTAGCTGAGGACATACATGTACATGTATTTTGACTGAGCCATGTCCACTGGACATAAAATGGGAGAAGTAACCATCATCTCCGTGAGTTTTACCAAAGCATGTCCAGCGGAAACGTGAGATTTATGTACACAAGGGTGGATTCCAAAAGCCATTACGATCTATCGTAACTCAACTTACGATGGATAACCCATCATCAGTTTTAATAGGTCCCATGATTTGAGTGCAAAGCTCATTGTCCTGCAAAAGCTCAAACATCAGTGTCAGCTAATAAAATAAAGCATTCAATCACCAACCCAATAAGATACATACAGGTATCTAACGGCCTTGTTTACACATGACAAACAGTGGTGTCACGTTACCGACTGAAAGTCACATGTTGTAGCGAACAGCACTGATATAAATCTGAACATTATATTTACTTCCTCCAAACACTGGTGTTTTGTTACAGGGCCAAGTCAGGATCCTTGCTAACCCAACTATTACAAGTATGAACACCATACTTACCCTGCACCACAGCTACACAATGTACATTGTTACAGTGTAATGGCACTGTCTCAAATAAATGCGATATTTTGGATCACGATCCAAACTCCAATTGTTGTGTGTGTGCGGACACAATAAACCGTATCATTAGTGGCATTTCAATCGCGATTCAAACTCCACTTTGTGTGTGTGTATGTGGGTTGGCTTTGCAGTCTTTGTGTGGACTCCAACTTGTTTGCAGACCAACAAACTGTGGACATGTCGTGATTGTGTGGACTTGCACACGTCCACACAATGTCATTATTTTATTTCCCTCCTCATACCTGATGAAATTATTTCATCAATAAAAATGAAGTCCACATAAGTCACTTTAGTCAAAATAAAGTGCATGTCAATCTGTGGACTCCATAAGGTTTGGAATGAGACTTGTTCATTGGCGCCCTCTATAGTTTGAGTTGACAGTGTGAACTTTCAACCAATCATGTTTAGGTATTTAAGTCACATGATAATCCTAAACACATGGATCGCTCTTCATGCATCAGCCATTTTGCTGTCCACATACTGCAGTGGTAAGTCTGATTTTGCTTTGACTATACACTAACCATGGCTGGCCCTGCATATTCAGCAAATAGTGTAAAAATAACTGTTCTTCAGGACTACATACGGAGGATGATCTTCTGGAATCTTTTTCTTTTTATTTGGTTATGTTTTATCACAATGTATATTATTATTGCAGCAGTACTGCCAGTAGTAGATGATTGCAATAACATTTGTAACATATCAAATGTTACAGATCATGCTTGCTAGTAGTAGTAGTAATTACTACTACTATACAGTATACTAGTAATAGTTGAACAGCTCATGGTAAGAAATCCTGACAAAAGACTGAATAGAAAAATATTATTATTACTCTTGGAAACCTGTTCCATTTATGATGCTTCTCACAAAAGTTAGATGTAACCATTTGAATGAATTTGTTATTAAGTATATTACTAGTAAAGTATTATTAGTTATTACTTATTACTGGTTGGAACAGTGATCCTAACAAATTGCCCAAAATACTAACATTTATTTAGTTCTGACTGATAAACAAGATAGGCTTGTCTCAAATGTTATAGTCTAAAGTACTAGTAATATTCTGTATACTGTACAGTTAGTACTACTACTAGTACTAGTAGTACTAGTAGTAGTACTATTACTACTACTAGTAGTAGTAGTACTGTAGTAGGCTAATACTTGTACTACTAACTACTACTACTATGGAACTATTTACTAGTAGTACTAGTACTAGTCCTACTACTGGTAGTAGTAGTACTAGTAGTACTATACTATAGTACTACTAGTACTAGTAATAATCAGGCACTGTTCGTACTCGTAGGCCTTGTGTGTTTTTAATGAATGAAATTATATCAATATCATATATGCCAAGGCTATTTAATATATAATAATTGTGAACTCCTGCTATGACTACATTAACCTTAAATATGATAATTGGATCAGGCCTATTTTGTTTTCTAATGATTTGGTGTAGATACATGTAGGACCCCACAAAAATACTTAGGATAATCAAGATAATCATCCACATTTCCTAAAGAAGGATATAGGCCTAAATGTACACATACAAGGTTTTCCTTCCCAATTCCAGAAGCAGTACATTATATGATCATAAAAGTTCATGTAGAACCCCGATTTCACAAAATACATGACAATTCCAATATTGACCTTAGTTAATATTTTTTAAATTAAATTTTTGATCAAATCTAGGATCAAAACACAAGGACCAAATTTTGAATGATATTATTATTCCAATTCTATTTACTATATTTATATGTTTTTCCCACTTGTTTTTTGTAGATTGCAATGGCACTTCGTTCAAGATTACGTGGCAATTTATCCTGCCCCTTAAAAGATGCAGAAAAGTACATTTCTACAGGAACAGACAGGGAAGGATTTGAGTGCCGTAAAATTGATGACTACATTGGTAAGAAACACTAATGGCATACAGATACTTGTTTTTTGATTGGTAGGACTCACATCAGATGACATTAATTATTCCTTCTGTTCAGATCAGGGCTCAACAGTGCGGTTTTCACAACAACAAAAAAGCCCCAGAGAAGTTTGGTAAAAGGTAGTGACCAGAACGTTGTGTCCCTACTTGTGCTGCCTTAACTGTACAATAAACAATCATTAACAGATGAGCTGGTATTTGCATCTTTGTCAGACATTAATTTAATAACCAATGTGTGATTTGAAATCATCTTATATTTCTGCCTGTGAGAAAGGTCCTGCTAGGATCGAAATGTCAGGCCCTCATATTGTTTGACATCTTAAATCTATTTGAAAATATATCAAATGACAAGTTTCTTTATGTCAGTTATAAAGAGTGGTTTTGAATCATGAGATGAGGGGGGAATATGATCGCTGAATACAATTTGCAATTCACTTTGCTTTGCGTCATGCATAACAATGTTCCTCCCATTTCACTCTCAGCCACTCAATATTTATAAATTCAAAAAATAATGTCAGAGAAAATTTGTTTGTAGACATTCATTAATATTTTGATGACAAATCTATATTCATGATGTGATTTTCTATTTTAAAGGGTATGGGATCTTCACTACAAAAGAATTTGCTCAAGGGGATTTTCTGCTGCAGTACAGGGGAGAACTGATTTCGTATGATGAAGCGTTGACACGAGAGAAGCATTATTCCCCCAAAGATGGTAGCTTCATGTTTTTTTTTAAAGACATGGGAAAGAGAAAATGGTAAGTTATTACATAAAATTGATACTTTACATTTAACAGAGGTCAACTACAAAGCATTTGGGAATGTTTTTTATCATTTCGAATAATACTGGTGTCACATTTCCTCGTGTTTGGACTTACCTTTAACCTTGTTTATAAAGGAAGTGACAATTCGACTATCACTTCCTAGAAAAAAGTCTAACCATGGGGAGCTGAAAGGCTCAAAGTGACAACATGATACAAGGATTTATTTGAGTGTCTCTTTTTTTCCACTTACATGTACATGTATTACATGTGCGCGTACATGTACGCGTAAATGTACACGTCCATGTAGCTTGAGACGCTGAAAGGAGCGCTCAGCATGTTTAGAACTTCGCAGACGCAGACGCATACGCGCACGTATGAGATGCCCACAATATTCCCGCACGTATGAACTGGACTGCGGAGAGTGTGAGCGCTTTATAAAACGCTTGCGCGTAGTCGCTTGTCGAATAAATCGAACAGCGCCGCTGTGTTCACATGCCGATCAAAACGAGTAATGTAAAAGAATGGGAGTGTCCCCTCTAGTCTTATTATAATCTCTATACATGTACGCGTACATGTACGCATCCATTTACGTACATGTAATACGTGTATACGTACATGTAATACGTGTACACGTACATGTACGTTTACATGTACATGTAATACATGTACATGAACAGACATGTACACGTACATGTACATGTATTACATGTACGTGTACATGTAATACATGTACAGACATGTACGTGTACATGTAATACATGTACATGTATTTATGTACACGTACATGTAGAGAATGCTGTTCCTACTGTACAACATAGTTTGTCTTCGCGGTATGCATACATCTCTTGTATTTCAATTAATCATTTCATTATGCCGAGTACAGCAAACCCACATTGAATTATGTACATTGTAAAAACGTCATAGTATCATATCTTATATAAAAATGTCATTGTTTTGTGCAGTGTTGATGGAACTAAAACGACCGGAATGGGGCGCATGATAAATGATGCAACAGGCCCAGAGGTAAACAGCAAAATTAAGATTCTTAAAGGCTGCCTGTGCCTTTTTGCACTAAAGGACCTCTCTGTCAACACAGAGTTGAGATACGATTATGGTATTCCGGACCTCCCATGGAGAAAGGTATGAATATATTTAATTTTGGTTTAGAATCTTTGTTAAGTTATGAATCAGCAACAAGCTTGTTTCTTGAAAGGAAGCAACAAGCTTATTTCTTCAAGTTGAAAGCAGTGCTTCATGCTGCATTCAAACTCTTTACTGTACAATGTATATATCATGAAGCACTTACTCTGCAATATGTTTTCTTTTTTGCACTACCACTGTACATCTAAGTTGGTAAAAGATGTATCCAAAAATTACCATCATTCGCATGTGACATCATCTCATGAATTTTAATAACATCATGAAATGTTTAAATTTTCAAAAATCCCTTCTTTTTCATCTATTGGGGATACTGGTAAGTCCAACCCCCTTCGGTGCCAAAATGACATGACGCAATAATGTCATCAAAATGAGAGATCTTAAAACCCGCATCGCATTTTTACAATTTTTTTTAGGGAACTAGATGCGGAAAAGCGTAATATTCTGTTTTCCAAACAGACATGAATCTCTAGTTTGTACATTTGATTCGTTTGTATTGTGGAATGCAAAGTTACTTGACTCTATTATCTAAAATTTAGTGGGCCTGACGTTTCGATCCTAGCAGGACCTTTCACAAAGGCAGAGTGACAAGGACAAAACAGATACATGTACACGAAGGAAGGGGGGAGAGTGAATAGGACACGGATGAGAAACAAAGGACAAAGAGTGAAGCTGGTAGGGAGAGATCAAAGGGAAGGGCAGGGGGTAGGGTAGGGATTAATGAGAGGAGGGGGAAAGATCAAAGAGAAGGGCAAGGAGTGGGGTAGGGATTAGTGACAATAGGGGGAAAGATCAAAGAGAGAAGTGTGAAGGACTGAACACAAAAGAAGGATTATCAGAAAGCTGCATGGTGTTGGTCATTACCCTCCTGGATGTTGAGACCATGTGGTTGAATAGTCCGAAGACGCTTCATCCACATTCATATCTGATATCGAATGATCATTCGATATCAGATATGACTGTACTGGGCATAGAATCACTTGGTCACCGTAATAATGCTGTCCGTCTTAGCCGTGAGAAAATGTGGATGAAGCGTCTTCGGACTATTCAACCACATGGTCTCAACATCCAGGCAGGAGGGTAATGACTAACACCATGCAGCTTTCTGATAATCCTTCTTTTGTGTTCAGTCCTTCACACTTCTCTCTTTGATCTTTCCCCCTATTGTCACTAATCCCTACCCCACTCCTTGCCCTTCTCTTTGATCTTTCCCCCTCCTCTCATTAATCCCTACCCTACCCCCTGCCCTTCCCTTTGATCTCTCCCTACCAGCTTCACTCTTTGTCCTTTGTTTCTCATCCGTGTCCTATTCACTCTCCCCCCTTCCTTCGTGTACATGTATCTGTTTTGTCCTTGTCACTCTGCCTTTGAGAAAGGTCCTGCTAGGATCGAAACGTCAGGCCCACTAAATTTTAGATTTACATTTTGGTAATTTTAGTCAGTAAGCAGTTTGCAACATTTTTGTATATCACCTTTGACTCTATTATCATTAGCATTTTCCCACATCACCAGTGGAATAAAACAAAAATACTTTGATCTGAGCTACATAATTTCCTTTAATTATGAATTACAAAACTATTTACATGTACAATGTATTTGTGTTTTTTTATTAACCAGAAAAAACAAGGTGCACTGCAACAAAAGGGCAAAGACCAAAGCATCAATTGTGACCCCTTTCCAGATCTTACATTTTGTGGCCTAAAGAAGGTAATTACATCTGCCATGCATACCTTTTATATGATATTATTTTAATATGTAATTTGGTGCCTTTTCGTTATTGATGGAGATAATCAATCATTATTTCATTGGTTAAAGAATAAAGATCCAGGATTTGAATTCCACTAACTACTACCACTTATTCAAAGAAATGGGGGTGCAATCTTCCAACTTAACAAGCAAAGATCATCTCTTGCATAGCTTATAAAGTATTACATAGAGAGTACTCAAAAATAATGTCTCACTAGGAGTTTTAACAATGGGGATTGTGGTCGAAGGTTTCCTTTTTAGCTTATATACTGACAAGTAAGACAGTTGCTGTGTCCAGTTGACCCTGATGAGACGTTGCATGATAGTGGATAAAACACTCCAAACTGTTTTCCTTTTGTTGTCTTCCAGCTTCTAGTATTTCTTGCTGAATAGAAAGCACTTGGTTACTTTCACCCCTTTGACTCAAATGACGTATGCATGCAGCTGTCCTCGGTCCCATGAATGTTTTCCAATTAGAGAATCTTGCTTTGGTAGAAAATGGATTCTGGCGAGGCAGCTGATCAAAATAACATGGCAATCTTCTTTATGAGATTGCCAATATTAAGTTTTCAATGTTTATTTTGAGTTAGCCCTTCAGATTCAAAGGCAGAATTAACAGTCACTATGGTCACATGCTAGTATTATGATAAAGTCATGCATGCTCAACTCACCCAGCTAATTGCAGAGAAGAAGAATCTATTTAACAGTGTTTTTGCTGTGGATTTCAGCCCATGCTTTCTTGAATTCTTGTTGATATGTACATGTTTGAACTTGAAGTAAGTTGAAGAGACATGCTGCTTGTATGGTTTCCATATAATCTGATGATGGATTACTTCTGTGTGATCTATGATAATTTTCAAATCATTTATTTTTTCTTTGGGGTCATCTGCTGACTCTAAGATGGTAATACATTATTCCATCTCATTTTCTTACATCATAACTTCATTGTATGACTTGTTTAAAATGCTACCACAGTATCACAGATTAATAATGCACAAACTTTTGCTTTCAATAGGGGCTGTCAGATTCACATGCCTTTGATTCAACGTCAATTGCTCCAAGTAATGTGGAATTTGACTCAATTTCTGAAAGTGATGACAATGATGATACTGACTATACTCCAGACTCTGAGGAATTAGAACTAACTGATGATGACACTGCTGAAGACAATAGACTGGAGTTAATAAAATCATCAGACATTATTCAAACTGGTAAGATAGATATTTATATTGGGTTTTTTTGAGGGGCTCTATTTTGTTTTCCTACTTTAAGTAGTCGTAGACACAAGTACATTTTTTTGGCAACTGTTGAAGAGGGAATATTCATAATCTTACTTATAACTCTGAGTATGTTACTTGTCACACCAATGATTTATCCATGTAGTACAGCAATCCACACATTGATGGTCCTGTTACTTGTCAGACACAATGATTTGTCCATGTAGTACAACAGTCCACACATTGATGGTCCTGTTACTTGTCACACACAATGATTTGTCCATGTAGTACAGCAGTCCACACATTGATGATTCTGTTACTTGTCACACACAATGATTTGTCCATGTAGTACAGCAGTCCACACATTGATGGTCCTGTTACTTGTCACACACAATGATTTGTCCATGTAGTACAACAGTCCACACATTGATGGTCCTGTTACTTGTCACACACAATGATTTGTCCATGTAGTACAACAGTCCACACATTGATGGTCCTGTTACTTGTCACACACAATGATTTGTCCATGTAGTACAGCAGTCCACACATTGATGGTCCTGTTACTTGTCACACACAATGATTTGTCCATGTAGTACAGCAGTCCACACATTGATGGTCCTGTTACTTGTCACACACAATGATTTGTCCATGTAGTACAGCAGTCCACACATTGATGGTCATGTTACTTGTCACACACAATGATTTGTCCATGTAGTACAGCAGTCCACACATTGATGGTCTTGTTACTTGTCACACACAATGATTTGTCCATGTAGTACAGCAGTCCACACATTGATGGTCCTGTTACTTGTCACACACAATGATTTGTCCATGTAGTACAGCAGTCCACACATTGATGGTCCTGTTACTTGTCACACACAATGATTTGTCCATGTAGTACAGCAGTCCACACATTGATGGTCCTGTTACTTGTCACACACAATGATTTGTCCATGTAGTACAGCAGTCCACACATTGATGGTCCTGTTACTTGTCACACACAATAATTTGTCCATGTAGTACAACAGTCCACACATTGATGGTCCTGTTACTTGTCACACACAATGATTTGTCCATGTAGTACAACAGTCCACACATTGATGGTCCTGTTATTTGTCACACACAATGATTTGTCCATGTAGTACAGCAGTCCACACATTGATGGTCCTGTTACTTGTCACACACAATGATTTGTCCATGTAGTACAGCAGTCCACACATTGATGGTCCTGTTACTTGTCACACACAATGATTTGTCCATGCAGTACAACAGTCCACACATTGATGGTCCTGTTACTTGTCACACACAATGATTTGTCCATGTAGTACAGCAGTCCACACATTGATGGTCCTGTTACTTGTCACACACAATGATTTGTCCATGTAGTACAGCAGTCCACACATTGATGATTCTGTTACTTGTCACACACAATGATTTGTCCATGTAGTACAACAGTCCACACATTGATGGTCCTGTTACTTGTCACACACAATGATTTGTCCATGTAGTACAGCAGTCCACACATTGATGGTCCTTTAACTTAATCAAAGTTTTGCAGTGACACCATGTAACCGTAAACCTTTCACTAAGTATTTCCACCATGCAAACCTTTAAGTCTTATCGTCATTTTAATTGCCAGAAACATTCACACCAACTATTAACCGGGATTTAGGGTCATTAAAAATATACTTTGAACTTTCTATTTTTTACTGTGCCACCTCATTTCGCGGTTTTATTTATTTTCATATATTTTTATTTTAGCCCAGCCTTTACTTGACAGGCAGCTTGCTAATCAAGTAAGTATTTTCTGTCATTTGGTTTTAAATGCTCTTTTTGTTAAGCTCAGATATGACTAGCCACCGTGCAAAAACTCCTAAAACTCTAGAAAAAGAATTTTGATGAATTAATAGATATATATGATTCTCATTGAGTTTCAAGTACTTCAAAATGAATTTACATAGACAACTGCACATGGACAAATATTCGTATTAGAACATGTTTAAATCAAAAGTCTAAAAAAAATAGGTGTTTCTTTTTGTTTGAAAATGAGTGCATTCAATTCAGAACACGCAATTCTACCAATGTCAAATTTGTGAACAAATTTCATTTCATTAAATGTTATATAAGGTAGGAATTTTTTCAGCAGAATGTCTTGTGTACGTTAATTCATCTCTGCTATCACACTCTGATCAAGTGATGACATCCTAATCATTACCATCTCCAACTTCATCGTCCCATTTTGCCTCCTCCAAATATGTTATGGGCTTACATCAGACCCATTACTAGCACTACAGATCTAAGTAGAACAAGTGGCAAACAACTGATACCCAAAAATGCGAAATTGACATATCACATCATGATGACCTTACAAGAGTGTTCAATTGTACCCACAGAAAATGACTAATGGAGATGAGAAAACACCCAATTCTCAAAATTGTCAGGAAAGTGAGGATGTGGCAATGTGCACAGGTAATCCAAATGTAGGCCTACATCTTGATGAATCTATTTCTTAAAATTACAAGGCCATTTTTGTTGAGGCTTTAAAAGGCTCGAAATCTATTGGTTTGATATTTTCAAAGTTCAAACCTGGATATACATGTGATTCGTTATATAGGGATTGACTTTTCAAGTGACTGGAAGACAATAACACACCGAGTAATATCTTGACTGCAATGTTTACATCGTCACTGATTTTGACCGTTTAAGTATGATTTTTTTCCCTTTATTTTTGCAGATCAGTTGTTGAAAGGGGATCACAGTGATCAGACTGTAAGTATCTTTATATCATCAAATTTTTGTTATTTTTTAATATTTTTTTTATAGAACTGATTCTATTTTGTATGTAACTGCAATTGATAACACACAAAAACGGGCTGATATACACATTTCTGTTGCATTATTTAAATAGATAGTTTCCCAGGAAGATAAGCAACATCAAAATGTACCAGATTTTTCTGAAATGAGTGAAATGGAATCACAACAGTGAAAATGTTTTGTGTGTAATGAATGGTGCCTCAATACAGAGGTTGTGGTCTTGTTGAGATTTGTATAATATACATTCTTTAATGACAAATGAGGCAACAAATTTCTAGTTGAGATAGATCAATATTTTGCATATCAGGAAATGAGAAATGGGTAAATTTTGTTTTATAAAGTTAATGGAGCATTCTGGTTTACTGCTTGTTATTTACAGAGCCTACGAAAAAGTCACTCTTTCCTCAAGGTAGGTGTACAATCAAGCTGTTAAAGCCTGCTCAGGCATTTGTAAGAGACTTTGGATGTTATTCAATGAGGTTTTGTCCTGCTTGAAGTAATAAGCACTGAGTATTCAATGTTTTACCTGATGAAAAAAAATCAGGCAGCTCAGGCTGGATTTGAACCCGCAACTGCTGCTTTCTAGCGCAGACGGTACTGCGTTGCATCATATAAATAACAAGGGCAAAGCACTCGGCACTCAGTTTTTATCCATGCTTTATATATAACTCATTTGATTTGCTATATAAAAGTACCCTTCCAACGCATTCAGTGCCCCATTGCCAAGTCATTTCCTCAGGTGGTAGACTATCTACTCTGCCTTTGACTCTATAAGAGTTTTGAAATAGGCCTTTCTCACATGCATCATTGATGGACTGCAGAATAGAGGACGCAGCTTGTTGAGTATATCATACAGTATTATAGCCTGCAGATGAGTAAATCCACCCTGCAATTAATTTTCCTCTTGGTCCATAGTCAAACTCACTAATATCACTCTATGCTTCAATCGTGCCACCTTTATGTTGTTACTCATCTTGAAGGTCACTTTCACTGCAGTTTTCTTAAGTAGCCATGTACTCCTGATTCTATAATTCTTTCAAATTGAGCTTGTGCCTTGTTTAGCTTTTTCCCTGTCTAGTTTCTTCATTTATTCTCTTCGCTGTTGTATTTCTTTGCATTCTCTTTGTAGGTTATTAAGATTTGCCTTTTTTGTTAGTTGGCTTTTAGCCTTTTAGCCTTGCATTGCTATATGTAGTTCTTTAGCAGTCTTTGCCTTCTACCCCATCTAAGCAGTTGCTAGGAATGGCCAACTGATGCATTTCTTGTAACGTGGACACGCTCTTAGTTGGGCCTCATGCACACATGCTCAACTCTTATCCAGGTTTTATGGTGGTTTCACTCATAGCAGTAATAACCCTTCAATTCATTTGTCCATTTATTTTGTCTCACTAGTCACTTTTATAACTCCTACGGTTGATTAAAAAAATTTGTTTTGCTTTCTTCACTCTCTTCACCTGCTCAATTAATTGTTGATCTGTACATCTTTGAAGCAAGTTGAATGGACCTGCTACTTTTACAGATGACATCCTCTGATTATGACCATCTTTCTTCAGTTCGTGGTCTATATTTTCTTAAATCATTTCATTTTCTTTTGAGTCACCTGTTGAGTCTTACCATAAGTGGCAGTATATTCTTTCATCTCTATATTACTACATCTTTTGAATTGATTAGTATTCCACCACGGCTAGTGACACCTTCATAATGCATGTAATATTTTCTCTTCTTCTGATTTCAAAGGGGATGTCAAAATTGCATGTCTACAATTCCAAGTCAGTTGCTCCAAGTACTGGTGATAGGGATGATGAGCTCATTCCTGAAAGTGACTATGAATGCTTTTCTGATGATGATCCTGATTATGATCCAGATCCCGATGAATTAGAACTACCTGATGACGAAATGGTCCAAGACAATAGTTTGGAGATAACAAAACCATCAGAACCAAACAAAACAAGTAAGAATGATTGCATTGCATTTGCAGAAGAAATATTCAGAACACTAAGTAGCCTAAATGCCTGAGCAATTGTAAGGAGTCTGAGAAAATTAGATAACACAATGGGTGCAAATGAAATCTGTTTTGATGCATGATAATATTTATACTGTATAAACAAATTGTTTACATTGGTAACATTTGAAATTTACAAATTACATTACTATATATTCAAGGTGAATGTTAGGTACAATTTGGTGACCTACACATTTTACCCAGTTTGTTTCCACTAATCCCAGCAAGTGACGCTAACAAGCTTGAGTTGTATTGCACAGCCTTAAAAAGATATACATGGGTAAATAGCATTTTGATCACTTCAGTTCAGGCAGCTTGATGAGTCGCTTGCTTGTTTATGCATGTATTCCCTTTACACATTTATTCACCTCAAGTTATGGAAGGATATAGATGTACATGTAGACTGTATACAATGTACGGCCAACGGTTCAGTTTCATTCACCATCTTTGGAAAAAAAAAATTAATTGACTGAAATTCATGTCAGTCTATATTGGAAAAAGGGAGAAAACATACTATATATTATAAAAGTAAAAACATTAAAAATAAAAATAAATAAATTGGTGATATTTCTTTTTCTTATTTCACTTTCAATTTTAGCAAACCCAAGGACATATGAGAAACGACAAGCATGCCTATACTGTGGCAACCTCGTATCTAAAGCAGCGAGGCATCTTAAGGCTATGCATAAAGATGAAACAGATGTAAAAAGAGCAATCGCCAGAGAGGAAAATCAATCCAAAAGACACACAAATCGGTCACTTGACTTTGAAAGGCTGCGCTTAAAAGGAAACTTCTACCATAATATGCGAGTTGTCACAAATGGAGAGGGAAATCTCATTCCTATTCGTGAGCCCTGTGGAAGGCAACCTGTTGAGAATTCTGAGTTTCTACCATGCCCATACTGTCTTGGTTTTGTGGTGAAAGTAGATTTGTGGCGCCACAAAAAGAATTGTTTCTTCAGGCAATCGCATGGGGCAGATAATGCAGATGTGACAGGTGGCCACAAAATTCAGCAAGAAAGTTTGATGATGATGCAGCCATTCATGCATGCAAGTCAGAAGGCAGATGAAAGCTTCACAAAATTTGTGTTGTCAATAATGGTACATGATGATATTTCTTTGGCAGTAAAAGGGGATGTGCTCATAACGACTTTTGGGCAGACCCTTTACAAAAAGCTGGGTGCATCAAAGTCTCAATACATATCTCAACGCCTGCGGCAACTTGGAAGGCTGTTGATCCAGTTGAGAGCTCTTGGGGAAGAAGATGACAGTACTCTCGCCCATTTTCTAAAACCTGCTAGGTTTGATTTAGTAGTGTCGGCTGTTATGGAGCTCTGCCAGTTGCAAGAAAGTTCAGATAATGGAATTCCGTCAATTGGTATTCCTTCCCTTTCATTGAAGCTAGGACACTCGCTTAAAAGATGTGTTCTCCTTCTTCAAGGAATGGCGTTACGGCAAAAAGACACAATTCTTCTTGAAGATGCGAAGATGTATCTCGACCTTCATGAATCAGAGTGGAGTGACAAAGTGTCATCATTAGCATTGAGCACACTGAATGCACAGAAGTGTAACAAGCAAGAGGTACTTCCAGTGACTTCAGATTTGATGAAGCTCAAAGCTTTTGTGGAGGAGGAAATGCGAATTCGCTCTCAGACCTTACAGATGTCTCCCAGCCCAACCACTTGGACAGCACTGGTTGAAATTGTCCTCTCAAGAATCATCATTTTCAATAAGAGACGAGGAGGAGAAGCATCTAAAATGCTCATAAAAAGTTATCAGGAAAGACCTGTTTGGAGCAGCTTGGCAAATGAAGATATAGCAAGCTCCTTATCTAACCTAGAAAAGAGGCTGAGTGAAAGGTAACGGTTCTTCAACTTTATTTATTAATTTTAACATAATGGCCATATTTTTGGTCACCCGCCAATGTATGTGCAAATTATGAATGTGACTAATTCCATTTTGATATATATTGCCATACACATTTGTCTAAATAAAAAAATGCAGTTATGACAATATTAATTGCCCAGAACATGTCCCCCATTATGATTTGTCAAGTATATATGTAGTACAGCTGTCTACCAATTGATGATTCTGTTACTTGTCAAACATCAATGATTTGCCCATGTAGTACAGCAGTCCACACATTGATGGTCCTGTTACTTGTCACACACAATGATTTGTCCATGTAGTACAGCAGTCCACACATTGATGGTCCTGTTACTTGTCACACACAATGATTTGTCCATGTAGTACAGCAGTCCACACATTGATGGTCCTGTTACTTGTCACACACAATGATTTGTCCATGTAGTACAACAGTCCACACATTGATGGTCATGTTACTTGTCACACACAATGATTTGTCCATGTAGTACAGCAGTCCACACATTGATGGTCCTGTTACTTTTCACACACAATGATTTGTCCATGTAGTACAACAGTCCACACATTGATTGTCCTGTTACTTGTCACACACAATGATTTGTCCATGTAGTACAACAGTCCACACATTGATTGTCCTGTTACTTGTCACACACAATGATTTGTCCATGTAGTGCAGCAGTCCACACATTGATGGTCATGTTACTTGTCACACACAATGATTTGTCCATGTAGTGCAGCAGTCCACACATTGATGGTCCTGTTACTTGTCACACACAATGATTTGTCCATGTAGTACAGCAGTCCACACATTGATGGTCCTGTTACTTGTCACACACAATGATTTGTCCATGTAGTACAACAGTCCACACATTGATGGTCCTGTTACTTGTCACACACAATAATTTGTCCATGTAGTACAACAGTCCACACATTGATGGTCCTGTTACTTGTCACACACAATGATTTGTCCATGTAGTACAACAGTCCACACATTGATGGTCCTGTTATTTGTCACACACAATGATTTGTCCATGTAGTGCAGCAGTCCACACATTGATGGTCCTGTTACTTGTCACACACAATGATTTGTCCATGTAGTACAGCAGTCCACACATTGATGGTCCTGTTACTTTTCACACACAATGATTTGTCCATGTAGTACAGCAGTCCACACAATGATGGTCCTGTTACTTGTTACACACAATGATTTGTCCATGTAGTACAGCAGTCCACACATTGATGGTCCTGTTACTTGTCACACACAATAATTTGTCCATGTAGTACAACAGTCCACACATTGATGGTCCTGTTACTTGTCACACACAATGATTTGTCCATGTAGTACAGCAGTCCACACATTGATGGTCCTGTTACTTGTCACACACAATGATTTGTCCATGTAGTACAGCAGTCCACACATTGATGGTCCTGTTACTTGTCACACACAATGATTTGTCCATGTAGTACAGCAGTCCACACATTGATGGTCCTGTTACTTGTCACACACAATGATTTGTCCATGTAGTACAACAGTCCACACATTGATGGTCCTGTTACTTGTCACACACAATGATTTGTCCATGTAGTGCAGCAGTCCACACATTGATGGTCCTGTTACTTGTCACACACAATGATTTGCCCATGTAGTACAACAGTCCACACATTGATGGTCCTGTTACTTGTCACACACAATAATTTGTCCATGTAGTACAGCAGTCCACACATTGATGGTCCTGTTACTTGTCACACACAATGATTTGCCCATGTAGTACAACAGTCCACACATTGATGGTCCTGTTACTTGTCACACACAATAATTTGTCCATGTAGTACAACAGTCCACACATTGATGGTCCTGTTACTTGTCACACACAATGATTTGTCCATGTAGTACAGCAGTCCACACATTGATGGTCCTGTTACTTGTCACACACAATGATTTGCCCATGTAGTACAACAGTCCACACATTGATGGTCCTGTTACTTGTCACACACAATAATTTGTCCATGTAGTACAACAGTCCACACATTGATGGTCCTGTTACTTGTCACACACAATGATTTGTCCATGTAGTACAGCAGTCCACACATTGATGGTCCTGTTATTTGTCACACACAATGATTTGTCCATGTAGTACAGCAGTCCACACATTGATGGTCCTTTTACTTGTCACACACAATGATTTGTCCATGTAGTACAGCAGTCCACACATTGATGGTCTTGTTACTTGTCACACACAATGATTTGTCCATGTAGTACAACAGTCCACACATTGATGGTCCTGTTACTTGTCACACACAATGATTTGTCCATGTAGTACAGCAGTCCACACATTGATGGTCCTGTTATTTGTCACACACAATGATTTGTCCATGTAGTACAGCAGTCCACACATTGATGGTCCTGTTACTTGTCACACACAATGATTTGTCCATGTAGTACAGCAGTCCACACATTGATGGTCCTGTTACTTGTTACACACAATGATTTGTCCATGTAGTACAGCAGTCCACACATTGATGGTCCTGTTACTTGTTACACACAATGATTTGTCCATGTAGTACAGCAGTCCACACATTGATGGTCCTGTTACTTGTCACACACAATGATTTGTCCATGTAGTACAGCAGTCCACACATTGATGGTCCTGTTACTTGTCACACACAATGATTTGTCCATGTAGTACAGCAGTCCACACATTGATGGTCCTGTTACTTGTCACACACAATGATTTGTCCATGTAGTACAGCAGTCCACACAATGATGGTCCTGTTACTTGTTACACACAATGATTTGTCCATGTAGTACAGCAGTCCACACATTGATGGTCCTGTTACTTTTCACACACAATGATTTGTCCATGTAGTACAGCAGTCCACACAATGATGGTCCTGTTACTTGTTACACACAATGATTTGTCCATGTAGTACAGCAGTCCACACATTGATGGTCCTGTTACTTGTCACACAATGATTTGTCCATGTAGTACAGCAGTCCACACATTGATGGTCTTGTTACTTGTCACACAATGATTTGTCCATGTAGTACAGCAGTCCACACATTGATGGTCCTGTTACTTGTCACACACAATGATTTGTCCATGTAGTACAGCAGTCCACACAATGATGGTCCTGTTACTTGTCACACACAATGATTTGTCCATGTAGTACAGCAGTCCACACATTGATGGTCCTGTTACTTGTCACACACAATGATTTGTCCATGTAGTACAACAGTCCACACATTGATGGTCCTGTTACTTGTCACACACAATAATTTGTCCATGTAGTACAGCAGTCCAAACATTGATGGTCATGTTACTTGTCACACACAATGATTTGTCCATGTAGTACAACAGTCCACACATTGATGGTCCTGTTACTTGTCACACACAATAATTTGTCCATGTAGTACAGCAGTCCAAACATTGATGGTCCTGTTACTTGTCACACACAATGATTTGTCCATGTAGTACAACAGTCCACACATTGATGGTCCTGTTACTTTTCACACACAATGATTTGTCCATGTAGTACAGCAGTCCACACATTGATGGTCCTGTTACTTGTCACACACAATGATTTGTCCATGTAGTACAGCAGTCCAAACATTGATGGTCATGTTACTTGTCACACACAATGATTTGTCCATGTAGTACAACAGTCCACACATTGATGGTCCTGTTACTTGTCACACACAATGATTTGTCCATGTAGTACAACAGTCCACACATTGATGGTCCTGTTACTTGTCACACACAATGATTTGTCCATGTAGTACAGCAGTCCAAACATTGATGGTCATGTTACTTGTCACACACAATAATTTGTCCATGTAGTGCAGCAGTCCACACATTGATGGTCCTGTTACTTGTCACACACAATGATTTGTCCATGTAGTACAACAGTCCACACATTGATGGTCCTGTTACTTGTCACACACAATGATTTGTCCATGTAGTACAGCAGTCCAAACATTGATGGTCCTGTTACTTGTCACACACAATGATTTGTCCATGTAGTACAACAGTCCACACATTGATGGTCCTGTTACTTGTCACACACAATGATTTGTCCATGTAGTACAGCAGTCCACACATTGATGGTCCTGTTACTTGTCACACACAATGATTTGTCCATGTAGTACAACAGTCCACACATTGATGGTCCTGTTACTTGTCACACACAATGATTTGTCCATGTAGTACAGCAGTCCACACATTGATGGTCCTGTTACTTGTCACACATCAAGTACTGTAGTACAGCAACCCATACATGGTTCGTTTATAACACTGACATTAAATATGTACATATTCATAAATTGCAGGCTACTTGCCCAGATACTTTTTCCATGAACATGTTATAATTCATGCATATGTTTAACAAAGCAGTCGGGATCAAAAAGCAGGACAAGTAAAACTAGATATGTTTATTGGATAGTCTTATTGGTTTAATAAGCCTGTCCTGTTTAGTCTACATTTCCTTTTGATATTACTATTATGTCTCAGCTTGTGTTTTCTGATGTTAAAATATTTTTCTCTATTTGTTTTTTTTTCCTTCAAATTTACAGATTGGATATGGTTCAAATTAGAGGAAAGAGAGGGAGGAATGTCCCTGTATTACTAACAGTTGATATGAAGCTGGCTATCGAATTACTTACATCAAAAAGGGAACAAGTTGGAGTTCATCCATCCAATCCCTTCATTTTTGCAAGGCCTCGCAATTCAACTCAGCCAGTTAGAGGATGGGATTGCTTACATGCAGTTGTGCAGTCAGCTGGTCTCCAGCAGCCTGCTGCAGTGACAAGCACCAAATTGAGGAAGTATGTTGCCACTGTTTCTCAGATCATTGACCTCAATGGAGGGGAGCTTGACTGGCTGGCAAGACATCTTGGACATGACATAAATGTACATCGCGAATTTTACCGACAGCAAGATTCTACATTAGAATTGGCAAAAGTAAGCAAACTGCTTATTGCTGTTGATGAGGGCAACATCTCTCAATGGTATGGGAAAAAATTGGACGACATCACTTTGGATGGTAAGTCCTCATTATTTCTGTTTGAGATTTATCAGTTGAGGCAGCTGCTGGTCGTTGTAGTATATTTGGCAACAAAGTTTTAAAGCCAGAAATGCCCACACTTTCAACGTTTATGCCTGAACACATCCAAATAAACAAGAAGATGAGTGTTACATACCTGGCCATTTTCCTTGTAAATATCTTCATAAATTTGATCCTCTTCGATCACATAACTCATTTTGTCATAAACTTTTTCAGACTACATGTACTTCAGATCTAATTGTCCACTTCTCCCATCTAAGTAACTTAATATCCATGTATGTACATCTATCCAGAAATACACACAGATGATGAAAAAATCAAGGAAGCTGCTAACACTGAGGAAGACGTTTTGTCCACCAGCAAGGTAATATAAAATGGGAATTCTTTCAATCATCCTTAGTTAACTATCTGGGTTTATAGTGAGTTATTTCATTGCTTATTTTTTACATCCAGCGTATGACAGATGGAATTGGCTGATACTATTGAATCGCATAATTATAATAATCTGTGCACATACATGTAAGTGAATCAAAAACATGTGACACAATCATATGACCATTTTGTGTCCTTAAACTTCAACATGTTTCGTTTTAGAGGCTTATATACATTATACAGTTTTATGCATAGTTAAACCATATCATATTACTTTTGTCTGTATGGGCCAGCCTTGTGCAACTGCTGATTTGTGAAGCAATGGAAATTCTTTGCAAGTATGACTCATTATTCAATTACACTGTAGTTGAATGTGTGATTCATTTATCAAAGTAAATTTAGAAAATTGTGTACTGTATGTAATATCACAGATAGAACTAAATAAAATCAATTTTCTTCACTTTTTACAGAGGGCCGAAACATCTTCAATACACAAATTGCAAGGTACAAAATCTTTTATTTCTGGTAATTTTTGTAGAATTAGAATATTATGTTAATTGCATAATATAAAACATTCCATGCAGATCTGAACCAGTGGTTAGTATACCTTGGAATATTTTTTCATCCCTGGGCAAATCCATACTAATACACCACAGATGACAATGTTGTCTAGAGATGCATGGAAGATTAAAAAGTGACCTTTACACGCTCGGTGCAAAATCGCAGTTGTGGCCTAATGGTTCAACCAGTGAACAAATGACAGTTTGCATTGGGTTTATTTTTTAGTCAGGTGGAAAGAAAGTCACTTACAGTCAAGGAAACAAAAAACCAAAGGGAAACTGGGAATAGGGATGTTGGGATGGGAGGAAGGATTAACAGATGGAAAGAAGATTAGTATGAGCTTGGTGGGGGTAAGGAGGGGGGAAGAACAGCTAAACAGCCTGATAATTAGCACCTGCTTGAGGAGAGAATGCAAATGATACAAGTAAAAGGTTAGTCATTCGCTTCTTGAATGTTGACTCCATAGGCTGGGTGGTATGTAGGCGCTTAATTCAGACCTTTGTTCTGCTTTGCCTTACAATTTCACTGCAATTCCTAAGTCAGAAATGGAATGGTTAGGCAGATTGAAGTGCTCGCCAACTGGTGTGTCCAGCTGGCAAGTTTGGGTGGGTGTCAGAAGGCCACTTTTGGTCATTCTGGAATGGCACGGTGCAGGCGGTCTATGGTATGGAGAATATGGTAATTATAGCATGTGTGATTTGCCCTATGGGAGGGAGGGAAGGATGATACATTAGTACAAGAGGGACCTGATGATTGTCATTACATGTCTGTGGGAGTTTCTCATCTAACACGTTCCCTGGGGAAATAATCTGTCTGGACTCTCTAAGAGCTATGGCCCCTAGCAGTGAGTTGTTTCTTCAAAACCCTGCAAACCAGTTGGACTTTGTTTGCCTTTGTTTGCCTAGAGTCGAAACATTAGGTCACTACTACAATTTCGCATTCTACCACAGGTACAACGAGCAAGAGATATACCGTTCCTGTTTTATACTTCACATGAGATTGAGAAATGGCAGGGTCATTTGTAAAGTGTTTTAGGGCTGTCAAACTAAGACACGTAAGATATTATTAGCATATTATCTAATTTTAAAGATTTTTTCCCCCCAAAATTGGAAACTGCTTAAATCACTGACCAAAGTACTCATCTTCATATGCCTTTAAATTTACAGAAAAAATGATATTTTGTTCAGTGTCTCATTTCTATCCTAATTTCCCCTCAAATGTGGCTAATGACCTTTTCAATTAACTCTTGCATTGTTATTTCTCATCAAGTCATTAATCACTGTAGTGAGTATTTTTAAAATTGTTTTGTTAATGTCATTTTGTTAAACATATATTTTTTGCAGCTAATGGAGGCAGAAAAATAGGAACACGCAGACCTTGGTCAAAAAGTGAAAAGTCGGCCATTCTCAAGTCAGTCCTGATGAGCAACATAAAAAAGAACCAGGTGCCTGGAAAGGTGGCTTGTGAAAAGGCAATAGCTGATCACCCTGTCCTAAAATCAAGGGACTGGCGGGCTGTTAAGTATTGGGTAAAAAATTACATTTCATCAGTTGGCAAGCTGCAAGCTTCAGTTGGAAACAAGCACTAGGGGTATGTTTACACGAGTACTGGAGCAGTGAAGTTAACAGCAAAAGTTTGACATCTGAATGCATCGCTGATAACTTCAAAGTTCACAGCGAAAGTGGAGCGCCCAATCGAACCCCCGCTGTGAAGTTAGGAGCAAAGTTAGCAGCTTATGTGGACATACATGTATCTAGGAGAGCCAAACCACATAATTATACAGTACCCCAAATTGTTTGGATACTCCCTATGGGCAATTCCATTTTGTAATCTTACATTGTTCACATTTTTTCTCATCACTAAAGTGATATACAAGAATGTTGCAAACTGCTTTCTAAAAATACCAAAATGCAATACTCAAAATTTAGTGGGCCTGACGTTTCGATCCTAGCAGGACCTTTCTCAAAGGCAGAGTGACAAGGACAAAACAGATACATGTACATGTACACGGAGGAAGGGGGGAGAGAGTGAATAGGACACGGATGGGAGACAAAGGACTAAGAGGAAAGCTGGTAGGGAGAGATCAAAGGAAGGGCAAGGAGTAGGGAAAGATCAAAGAGAGAAGTGTGGAGGTGTAAACACAAAAGACTGGCATGGTGTTAGTCATTACCCTCCTGGATGTTGAGACCATGTGGTTGAATAGTCCGCAGACGCTTCATCCACATTTTCTCACGGCTAAGACGGACAGCATTACTACGGTGACCAATGGATTCTATGCCTACTACACTCATATCTGATATCGAATGATCAGGGAGATTGAAGTGATACCCTCAGGGGTGTACATTTTACCGTTTTTGATTGTAGACCTAAGGCAAAAGATCCGTTTTTTAGGGTGTATTTGGTCTCGCCAACATACTGAACATTGCAGACTCTACAAGAGATGAGATGTATGACATTGATAGAGGCCCCTACCTCATAATCATATATATGACGTTGATATACCAACGTCATATACCTCATCTCTTTTAGAGTTTGCAATGTTCAAAATGTTGGCGAGACCAAAAACACCCTCAAAAAACGGATCTATACGCCTTAGGTCTATTATGCCTTAGGTCTACAATCAAAACCAGTAAAATGGACACCCCTGTTGGGTATCACTTCAATCTCCCTGATCATTCGATATCAGATATGAGTGTACTTGGCATAGAATCCCTTGGTCACTGTAGTAATGCTATCCGTCTTAGCCGTGAGAAAATGTGGATGAAGCGTCTTCGGACTATTCAACCACATGGTCTCAACATCCAGGAGGGTAATGACTAGTACCATGCCAGCTTTCTGATAATCCTTCCTTTGTGTTTACTCCTCCACACTTCTCTCTTTGATCTTTCCCCCTCTTATCCCTAATCCCTACCCTACTCCTTGCCCTTCCCTTTGATCTCTCCCTACCAGCTTTACTCTTTGTCCTTTGTTTCTCATCCGTGTACATCCTATTGACTCTCTTCCCCCTTCCTTCGTGTACATGTATCTGTTTTGTCCTTGTCACTCTGCCTTTGAGAAAGGTCCTGCTAGGATCGAAACGTCAGGCCCACTAAATTTTTAGTTTTTCATAACTAATTATAATGTGTCGAAGGTTTGCAGCGACAACATGTAACACTTCTCTTTCTAGAAGGAGTACATGTGTGTCTCTAAAAAGAGCCTCAACGTTTTGAGAAGTGTGTATTCTGACCGTTGTCAGAAGACCACACTGGACGGGAAAGATTCCCCACGCCCCGACTGTCTCATCAAGCATTATAAACTCTGATGATATTTGGAATCCAGCAATTTCCTGACAACGGGCAGAGTACACACTACCCAAAATGTTGAGTTACCGGCCTTTTTTTTCAGAACCAAACACCTTATAGAAAGAGAAGTAGCTACATGTGCTACAAACCTTCCACGTAGTATTTCTACCATCCAAACCTTTAAGACTTATCCAATTATTCCGTTTCTTTGTAGCTTAAATTAGCTAATTAATGCATATGAAAACAAATATCTATAAAGATATATACATCTACAAGAAAGGTTATTAATTATTATTTTGTTTGCATGTATTCAAGGTAAACAATGAAGGTCCTTACAAACAACTCTACTTAAAAGCTGGGAGTCAAGTGTTGAGTTACACTTGCACAATGTACATGTAAACATTGATGAGACCTGAAGATGAAGTATATTTGAAAATACCGGTATTCGGTCAGAATATGGAACATATGAAAATAAAGATACTTACCAAAGCCTTGCAGTTAGGTGATGGTAATTTATGTAGATGCAAAAAATTTTTTCTGACAGATCAAGTTTTATGAACACAGAATTTGACAGGAGATTATGTGCATACACATCAATGATGTATGTATGTATGCTGCACACATGGGATGCAGCACATGATAAACTGGTCATGGGATGCTTCATGCCTGGGTATAAGCTATGCAGTTTTCATTTGCCATTAATCTGTTAATCATGTTGTATTTGGCAGAAATAAGGTACACAAACTACAGTTGTGACATTATATTACATGATGTACATGTACTTCTCAAAAAAAAATTGAGGGAATTTGGTTCTTTTAACTGAACAGCCATCCATTTTTGTTACACGGCAGATGTGTTTAATGATTGATTGCTAGTATATACTTAAATAAATGTTCAACCAGTTTTCTTTGATAACCAGTGTGATTATGTTTGGTCTCTTTGGTCAAAATAAGTGTTGAATTTCCAAGTATCCAGCATATCCTAATTTCAAGTGTACTGAAGGGTTACATTTTCTAATAATTTATAGGTCCACGTAAGGTATGAATAAATTGACATATGCCACACAAGTCCACACAAGTCACCCATGGTTAGACAGTTCGAAAGGATGTCCACACAATGGATGCTGATTGTCACAGTTGACAAATGTCCACACTATGAATGCAGTGCCTGTATGTTTGTGTGTGTGTGTGTGTGGACACAATAAACCTGACTATTAGTGGCATTTGATCGCATCTATTTGCGACGCAGTGTGTGAAGGAACGCTCCGCTGAATTGCACTTTTTTTTTTTAATCCCACAATGCACCGCTCTGCTCTGATTGACAGGAAGTGCTGTGCTTGTTTATATGTCTCCCTGACTGGGCCACCCTCAAGGACACACCCACCATTTGACCACAATCGGCTCGCAATTTTTTGGCCTGTGTGAACGCGAGCCAAAATCCATAAGGTTTTCGAATCGCGATTCAAATCACAATTGTTTGGACAGTGGAAACTGCCCTAGCGTACTGTACATCCACCAGACAGTCCATGGATACACAAATCTATGAACATTGCACTGGCACCAGTGTTGGGTTTACAAGTCAATGTACGTACTTGCCGTCAAATATCCATCCAACCCAATTGTTGCATTTAAATCGGTTGCGCTCTTCCCCCCACGAGTCACAGGCTCTTTTCAAGAAGCCGGCTTAAGCTTCGTCTCCGGCTTCGTCTCTATTCAAATCCAAGAGCTGAAAGCACAGGTTGAACCTTTGGATTCCTTCTCTAAATGCAATATAGCATTAAAAAAAACAAGGCCAAAGGTCTCCCGTTTTCATGCCTTGTACTTCAAGACGGACGACAGAAAGAAAGAAAGACAAAGCTGGAGCCTGAGCCTAAGCCGGGTTTTGAGAAAAAAATGGCCACAAGGCCATGTAAAACCATTGCATCTGCCAAAATCAATTACATACAATTAATGTTTAAAAGGTGCTGACTACAGTTATATGCAAAAAAAAAACTGCTTACTGCTCCCTGCCTTTGAGAAAGGTCCTGCTAGGATCGAAATGTCAGGCCCTCCTAATTTTTGCTACAAAAGGTGCTGCTACATGTACATCAGGCCACTACAATCCCTGCATTACAGTAAGCACATGACTTACTTGGTCGGTACAATCGTTCAGTCCTCTGCATTTACTGTTACACCAGCCGCAGCCCGGCGTTAGCTGGCACTGCGAGCAATAATTGATGTTTGTGCACTGTGGATCTGGGAGAGTACAAGAAAAGCCAGACAAATCCAAGGTATGAGAGTTATCACACAGAGATGCGTGACGAAACTGTAACTAAATGAGTGATCTATTGGGTATTATATATCCATTTTGCAAGTAGGGGCCTATAGGCCAGCACAAAGCCATAGGCCACTCCATTGAGGGGACTACTTATAAATAAGATAACCCTTCCCTTGGTCATTAACAATACTAGATGGGTTATTACATGCAAGATTATAATTTCTAGCTATGCTCTATGCATAACATCCTCTTACCTTGCCTGGCCTTGCCTTCTCTTCCTTTCCCTTCCCTTCCCTTCCTCTCCCTTCCCTTCCCTTTTCCTACCCTACCCTTCCATACCCTTCCCTTCCCTCACCTTCGCCTCCTTCTCTTTCCTTCCCTTTCCCTTTCTCCCCTTCCATTCCCTCCCCTTTCTTTCCCTTCCTTCCCTTTCTCATCCCATCCCATCCCATCCCATCCCATCCCATCCCATCCCATCCCATCCCATCCCATCCCTTCCCTTCCCTTTCCTTTCCTTTCCTTTCCTTTCCTTTCCTTTCCTTTCCTTTCCTTTCCTTTCCTTTCCTTTCCTTTCCTTTCCTTTCCTTTCCTTTCCTTTCCTTTCCTTTCCTTTCCTTTCCTTTCCTTTCCTTTCCTTTCCTTTCCTTTCCTTTCCTTCCCTTCCCTTCCCTTCCCTTCCCTTCCCTTCCCTTCCCTTCCCTTCCCTTCCCTTCCCTTCCCTTCCCTTCCCTTCCCTTCCCTTCCCTTCCCTTCCCTTCCCTTCCCTTCCCTTCCCTTCCCTTCCCTTCCCTTCCCTTCCCTTCCCTTCCCTTCCCTTCCCTTCCCTTCCCTTCCCTTCCCTTCCCTTCCCTTCCCTTCCCTTCCCTTCCCTTCCCTTCCCTTCCCTTCCCTTCCCTAGTAAAGAAACAGTCACATAGTAATTAATAATTAGGTGATACAGGAGGAATGAACATAATAAGTGACTAATAAGTGAGATACTGGGCAGACAGTGATACAGATTATGGATAAACAGAGCAAAGAGTTATGAACAAATGTAGTTACAAAGTCCATTTTTTTTTGCTGATGTAGGATGATAGTAAGGGTAAATGTAAGTCCAAAACACATACAATATGTTGCAAATAACCATATGGTACAGAATATCAATACAGACTTAAACCATCATTTTTCATCAGACCTCACCTCTGGGTGATGGTGGGCACTGCTGTAGGGAAGAGTTGCCGGGTACCAGTCCATACTGGTGCCCTTCCCCCATTGACAGGCAGCGGTCATTGGCCAGGTCCCACAGGCAGGACAGGCCAGGCCGATGCTCCAGGCAGTGGGTCTCATTGGTGAGCGCTGAGCAGTTGCCTGCCGAGAAATGAACCAGCCACCGTGGGGGGCAGCGTCACATAATTAGTGATCTTCTGCTAAAAGGCCCTTTACAACATTGGTAAAGGTCAAAAGATTGCCATAGTTTGTGTGTTAAACCATAAAACATTCCCAAAAAATAATCCTGCGAAGGTTTTAGCTCAAATGGTAATCTTAGAAAGTACAAAAAGGTAAAAAACTGTCATGGTTTTTGCACCATTCAGTAATGTACGAAATAGTTTATCACTTGCAGTTGCAAGTGATAAACTATTTGTCGATGTTTGAGTGAAGATTTCTAGGGAAGTACAGCATCCCAGACCGTAAGATTTTTAACATAAGGATTATATCACGACCATCTACAAACTGTGTCAATTAGAAGGAAATCTGTGGACATTGATGTTTTCCGATCTTCCCAATGTTGTATTGGGCCTTTAATCGTAGGACATTTACACAGAGTTAAGAGTGGCAAGTCCAGCCCGTTGAGCCAAGCTACCGGTATGGCATCGTCTGTTGGGTCCCTGATTGCCTCCGGGCCACTTGGACAAGCTCTGAGGGGGTAGTCTGGCACAGCATGCGGCAGAGTCTGGTCAGGAAAACCACACTAACATGCCGGGCTGTCTTTCCACATCCGCAGAGGGAGACGGTGAGCTTCCCTGGCATGGGTTGTGCCAGAGGTCCAGGGAAGAGACTAAATTTCCTGACCAAGAATTCCGCGTATCATTTAATGATGGAATAAATGAATGTGGGAATCAAGGAGATTCCCTGCACGAATGTCTTCCAAGCAGACTCAATACCCACGCCTCTTCCAACATCACTTTCCAACTAACGTGGACTGATTTGTGAACATTTGTAGTTAAGATAAGAAGTCCATTACATGGACTCTTAACAAGAGTGCAGGGCCTAATTTTTTGTTTATGTAGTGGCCCAGCGACAGGGAGTGGTCATAAATCTTGTTGTCTAGGACCGCCCTGCCGCTTATGCTCCGCCCCTTTGGGTCATGACACCTTTCTTGGTCAAGAGATCACTGGGCTGGGCCATGTGTGGACACTCTTTCCGGTGAGGCGAAAGCCAACAGACGAAGGGAAGAGCTCTCCCGATTCTTCTTTTCCATACTTGTCAAATGCCGGGGATGTAGGCTCACTTATCGAAGTAGAAAATCGGGTTGCATGTAGATGTGGTGAGAGACAAGACCGGGGCTTTGGGGAGTTCTTTGTTCACCCGTTGGACGAGGTGTTGGGTTTTTGTTTCCCTTCTACGTTGATTTCACCCGTTATCGGGGACGAAATAAAGCAAGATGAGTTGCGAGCGAGACACCACAATCCGCTTTACTGCAGTCACCCTTCCTTGAGGAGTCTTTCCCTCCCCCTGGCGAACACCTCGTTCTCCACCCCCGAACCGACACCCCCCTGTGTCGCTTTACTACTTTTAGCTGCTCAAGCATGAAAATCTGCTAAGCAGGAAATCTCTCCATTGTGCTCAAAGGATTACAAACTAGACTGTCATGTCATGTCAATTGTTTTTTTTAGAAGAATTGCCTATGTTTATGTGATTTTATTTGTGGTTTAAACGAGCCTCATGCTTGAAGCGGGTCTACAAGATTACCAGGATTGTAGATGAGAATGTCTTCTTGCATGACTCCTGTGAAGCCACTGTAGACGTACATCTTGCCATCATAGACAAATGATGACTGACCATAGCGGGCTATATCCCTGGTTAGACCCATGCTTGATGAGATAGTACTCCAAGACTGACAACCTGAGAGAGAGAAAAAGAGAGAGAGCATGAGGAGGAGAGAGATAGAGGGAGAGGGGAAGAGGGGAGGGGAGAGAGGGAGGGAGAGGGAGAGAGAGAGGGAGATAGGGAGAGAGAGAGGGAGAGAGAGAGGGGGAGAAGAGAGAGAGAGATGGAGAGGGATAGAGAGACGATGGAGAGAGAGAGAAAGAGAGAGAGCATGAGGAGAGAGATAGAGGGAGAGGGGAAGAGGGGAGGGGAGAGAGGGAGGGGAGAGAGGGAGGGAGAGAGAGAGAGGGAGAGAGAGGGAGAGAGAGAGAGGGGGGAGAAGAGAGAGAGATGGAGAGGGATAGAGAGAGGATGGAGAGAAAGAGAAAGAGAAAGAGAGAGAGAGAGAGAAAGAAAGGGAGGGAGAGAGAGGGGGAGAAAGGTAGGAAGAGAGAGGGAGAGAGAGGGGGAAGAGAGGGAGAGAGAGGGGGAAGAGAGACAGAGAGAGGGGAGAGAGGGAGAGATAGAGGGGGAGAGAGAGAGAGAGAGAGAGAGAGAGAGAGAGAGAGAGAGAGGGAGAGAGGGAGAGAGAGGGGGAAGAGAGACAGAGAGAGGGGAGGGAGAGAGAGAGGGATGGAGAAAAAGGGGAGGGAGAGAGGGAGTGAGAGAGAGAGAGGGAGAGAGAGAGGGAGAGAGAGAAGGAGAGAGAGGGAGAAGAGAGAGAGAGGGAGAGGGATAGAGAGGATGGAGAAGGAAGAAGGCTGTGATTGACAATGTCAAACAAACATCACTCAATACCATAGCAACCCAATCCATGCTCCCTCCTACACGTAGTAGTCTTCATGGAATACACCCTACATGACACTTCCAGCAAACTCCCTTCCCCCCCCCCTCCCTCTTGCCGATCCGCTCCCTGCCCTGAGCGTGGGGCCAGACTCCATCGCACTGTGTAAATATGCTGGCTCTTCCCCAAATGCCTCAGAGAGATTAGGGGCCGGATCACATTGCCGCGAATTAAAGACAAACAGCGAGTGTACATTTGGGTCAAAATAACAAGTGGCTACAGTGAGGGTCATTGGCATGGGTTCAGCCAGTGAGACACTGGGGCCGTTTCAACTTCCACCAAATAAACGCGATTATTTGGAATTTGGATCCTGATTCAAATTCCACCTTTTTTTTGCGTATGTAGATACAATTAACGTGATTATCAGTGGGATTTGAATCGCAAATCGGACTCCACGAACAGCGAGACATTTTCAAATAATCGTGTTTATTTGCGACGCGGTGTGTGTGGGAACGGTGTACTGAATCACCTCGGCTTTTTAAAATCCCACAATGCACCGCTCACGCACTGATTGACAGGAAGTGCCGTGCTTGTTTATATCTCTCCCTGACTGGGCCACCCTCAAGGACACACCCAACATTTGACCACAACTGCTAACCACAATCGGCTCGCCATTTTTTGCGATGCAATTTTTTTGGCCTGTGTGGACATGAACCCCACCCCAAAAAAATAATTTGAATCGCGATTCAAAATGCGATTATTTTCGTGATGCGATTATTTTTGTGGTGGGAACGGCACTACTGACCACTTCGAAATTGATTGTGCATTATACAATGCTTCTGAATGGTCAACCAATCAACCAATCCAAGCAAAGACAGTTGACTACAGTACTATAGTGTATGTAAGGGCCCCACCCAAGGGCCAGATAGCTGATATGGCAGAGCACTGGTATATCAAACAAGGAGATTGGGTTCAAGTCCCTGTCCAGTCAAATCCTATCATTCTCGCAATATATATCATATAAGTCTCACTTACCACAACGCGAATGACAAAAACCATAAAAAAAAAAATACAGTGATTGGATGTTAGATGAGAGTCTGAAGGTTGCCATGGTGAGAGCAGCAGAATAATGGATACGGTAGGTTAGCGGTAATACCATACAAATTCTGAAACATTTACATGATGTCACCGCAAACCTATTTATCCTGCTATTCTCACCATGCAAACCTTCAAATCTCATCATTATGAAGTGGATATTGCTACAGAGTCCTTGCAGATGTACTCACTGATGCTGTAGGCAAGAAAGTCGTTGGAGAAGCACTTGGCACCGGTATACTCCACCGAGTCTGTGTGGGTGTTCCCCCCATAGACGTACATGATGTCGCCCAGAATGACGGCCGTGTGAAGGAACCTAGGCTGGAAGCTGTAGGGCAACACTCGCCTAGGAGGGGTACAAGCATTGGGGACCAGTGAACGAATGGTCGTCAACATCACACAGACTAATAGGCAGCAGCGTTGTATCCCACTCAAATATTCAAATCTGAGTCCCACTCCTTCTCCCACATCTTCTTCATCCTGAATTTATCATCCAATAAAAGCCTTGAGGAATATATAAGGAATCAATAGCCTCACATTTGCTAACAAACAACTTTCGAAAACTGTAACTGAATAAATCCCTCATCCAGAAACAAAAACCATCTTTTCACCAGTGATGTATAAAGTGACCGACAAAGTCATTTCCTGAAAAACACCAAAGGTCAATAAATTGCGCGACTGCAAGTGAGCGCTTACACGACCGAGAGATGCGACTGCGAGTGAGCGCTTACGCAACTGAGAGATGCGACTGAGCGCTTACGTGACCGAGAGATGCGACTGCGAAAGACCGCTTACGTGACCGAGAGATTCATGGCAGGGGTGCAGGCGCCCTTCTTTTTTAATGGTTTAAACAGTTAAAAATTAGAAGTTTGAGATACCTGTTTGACATAAAAAAAAAAAATTAAAAAAAAACGCCATCTCGGAAATCCATAAATTTCCGGAAGTCTTACATTCCTGTTTCACAGCATTTTATGGCGGAGGTAAAAAACAAAACAAAAAACAGGCATGATGTCATACTGCAATGACTGCCAACTAGCAACAAATCTGGGAAGTCCCTACATGTAAATGTATGTACCGGTACATGTACATGCCTGAGCAAAGTCCAACAGCAACTCACCATTCTCTCCTGGCTAGATCGTATTGGTACAGGTGGTCGGCCAAGTCTGTCATATCTGTCTGCTTTGGCCTGGCCACAAAGCCTGCGTGTATGTAGACCACATTGTGGACGGGATCTAAGGCGCTGGAGTGGCCGTAGGTACCAATGACCTGCGCCCCTCTGGTCTGGGGAAAGCTCCACGTCCGATTGACTGCCAGAATGAATGACATATGTAGCAATGGGTCAGTTCAGTATACATACAGTTAATACAAAAATTGTTGCAAACTGCTCACTGACTAAAATGACCTGCAATACATGAATCTCAAATTTTATACGGCCTGGCAGATAAGTATACATGCAGTTAATACAAAAACTGTTGCAAACTACTCACTGACTAAAATGACCTGCAATACATAAATCCAAAAAGTTAGAGGGCCTGATGTTTCGATCTTACAATGTAGCAGGACCTTTCTCAAAGGCAAAGTGACAAGGACAAACACAGTCTAAATTCATAAATATCATTAGGGATATAAGTATTAAAAGATTGACTGCATTTGAATGAAGGTTACAGGTACGTGTACATATACTGCACTTACTGAAGTTGTACTCTTGGACTGCACTGACGTAACTGTAGATCGGGCTGTATCCAAAGATGACAACCATCGTGTCCTGGTAGACAAGGGCAGTGTGACCTTCGACCCCTATGGGGTCACCATGGGAAGTCACGTTGGTCACCCACGACGAAGATGTCACATTGAACACTAGCAGATCGTTGGTGACTTGTCTGCCATGAAGTGAGCCGCCAAAGACGTATATTTCATCCTAGGGTAGAGAAGAAACTAGACATTGTAGATTTTTCATTCACCCCTTGCGGACGGGATTCAGTGCCAATGGCCGTCACAGTGCCATTTCTAAAACTCGCTAAACAATCAGAGAACGATATACCTGCGAAATAAATCAATAAGAGTACACTATTTGTATCAGCGAATCAAGTCTGTGTGGATTTTGTCAAGGGATTATTAGCCCTGTAAGAGGAGCCCTTTGTGTGTAGTACTATGGAGCTAATAGGCTGTGTAATGTGTGTGCGAGAACCGTGTGTACTGGTACCCTTTGACCGCAGACATGCCTCCTCTTAAGTGGAAAAATCTTCAAGTTCCAGGTGGACGGCCCCAACTGAGCGTACAATTTGTGGTGAAGGCAGTGGGTGCATTCCACAGTCTGACCAGCGACCGCATTGGTTGTGGGGCATGCCAGGACGCTGTCTTCCGTGGCAATGCGCAGTCCCACGATCATCCACAATGAAGTCCCACAATAGCGCAATTGTTACTGTTAATCTGGCAGTTCATGTGGCAACTGATGTCAAAACAGGTATTTGTCATTGCTTAATATTGCAGAAAAGAGTCTTTGTATAAAATTTGGACAAAACTGTAGCGGTGTCCGAATTTTGAAGGTCCCATAGCGCCTATAGCCATCATCCATCAGCAAGGGGTTAGTTAACCCATTTACTGGTCAGCCCATTCAGTAATCAACCTCCAATCACTCCAAGTCTCCCTCCACGATATTTATCTAAGGATTCTGGCGGATTCAGGCGGATTCAAGTTTCACGGCCCGTTGTACAGAGCAGACCATGGATCAAGGTCCCGGGCTAAGCCTAAGCACTGTGTTGTTTCTGCTCATCCATGCGTGCATACAGGCTGCCTGAGACTGTCTGGGTATAGCACCATACAGTGTAGTTACTCCACGGCTGTCTATATATACACTGCCACTGCATTATGACAGAAGCTGCTGAAGGATTTAAGAGGATTGAGGCAGTGGGTTTCAAAGACAAACTAATAAATTGCAGATTCCTCAAGGCCAATGGGCCATGCCCAGACTTCTATGCATTTGTGGCTTTGGGGCCATACACTGTACATGCATTTGTCCTTTGGATACTTTTGGAATATGCTAATTTTTATACTCAGAAAAAAAACCCACCTTATTCTAACAAAGGAGAATTGATACCACATCTTAAAGGCCCTATACAACATCGGCAAAGGTAAAAAGATTGCCACAGTTTGTGTTAAAACATTAAACATTCCCAAAAAGAAATCCTGCGAAGGTTATAGCTCAAAATAATGGTAATCTGAGAAAGAAGAAAAGGGCAAAAAAAGTCACAGTTTTCGCACCGTTCTGAAGTGTAAGAAATACCGGTAGTTCATAACTTGCGAGTAAATAAACTATTTATCGATGTTTGAGAGAAGATTTCTCGGAAAATACAGCATCCCAGACCGTAAGATTTCAACATGAGGATTCCATCATGACCATCTAAAAACTGTGTAAATTAGAATTGTGGAGATCTGTGGTATTGGGCCTACACAACATTGGTAAGATTGAAAAACAAAGATCTACAGATTTACATGAAACCTATACAGTTTGAAGTTGGTTATTGAAGAAACCTCGCAGTAAAAATATCTCTGCCAAAAATGTTGTATTTGGGAGGAAAGAGTAAAAGAAATTGTTTACGTCTCACCGAGACCTAAACTATTTTTCGGAACAGTACGGCATTGAATGCTGCATTTTCACGAAACAAATAAAGCATTTTTAACAATTTTCTCGAGACTTGGTTGGCGGATTGAGCTGAAATGTTCACAGGTGTGCTATTTCATGCATATGTTGGATCAGACAACGTATGGATGCTATTCTTTGACCTCGACCAATGTTGTGTAGGGGATTTAAGAGATGATGTACTACATGGTGTCACCGCAAACTTCATACTTGGTCTTTCCACCATGCAAACCTTCAAGTATAATTCCGCACCGAGTCTGATATAATTTCATTCTCAATTTCAAAACAAACAACCTTCATATGTATCTCAGGAACCAGAATGACTTGAATTGAACAAGCCTAACACAAAAAGTAGGAGCCAGTGGCAGGGCCAAGGTCATGGCTATGAAGGTGCACTCAATAGCACGGCATCATTGATAGAGAGAGAGAGATTGAGAGAGAGAGAGAGAGAGAGAGAGAGAGAGGGGGGGAGGGGTACGAAATTGATATTGCTGTTGCTATAGAAACAGACGACCAGTGGCATAACAAAATATCACACGGTACCAAATTACTGGCCTTATGACAATGGTTGTGTGGCATACAAATGTATAGGTACGGTAGGCATGCACTGTGCATTATTATAATACCCGTGCATGATTTATTTATGAGATATTAAGGTCGAATCATTCAAATATGGAATACACTGAGTAAGCAGGAGCCTGAAGTGTATTGATCCCATGTGACTCATCTGAGAGAGGGCTCTGTATCCAGCACACCACGGTGAAGAAGCAGAAGACAACCAAGTCCCATACTTGTCAAAACGACGGCAAATAAAGTATGAAAGTACAGAGACATAAAACCAAGCAAAAAGCCCCTTGTTGCAAAGCCTTAAACCACTTCACGGCGGGGCCTCCAAAATCGGAGCGCTGTTGGTTGTACTACATGTATATACCTCGGGGCCCTACCACTATTGTCCACATCTTAGACAAAGACTCTTTTCGGCTGAGAACAGAGCGCAACGAATCATGACAAAGACCCGTTTTGACACAAGTTGCCACATGAATTGCAAGATTAGCGGCAACAATCGCGCTATTGTGGGACCTTTACTGTGGATGATTGAGGGATAGTGAGGGTTGAGGGTTAACACACCGGTGCTCTTCTGAGCTATTCAGCCCTTAGATGATGGGATCCTGCAATAGTGAACTAGTCTTTGCCAGGGTGGGGGTGCCAGTCAGAAGCAATTCAACTACATGTATCAACTGCCGCATATCTCCAGGGACCACACCCGCATTCATTCAGATGCAAACAAGCAGTTGTTGTAAACCTGGCTACAGCCGCTCGGGGATCACACAAAGTGGATGCAGCTTTTTCAAGTCGAGTCAAACACACTTTTTTCTTTGCCAATTTTTCAATTTGTTTAAACAGGTTTACAAATCGCACTGCAACTGCTACTGACTGGCCGTTCTCCCTTACTTGGCACGGTGAGAACTTTGGGTTGGCTTTTGGTGATTCTACGAACCATGACTATTTGCACTTTAGCAAATCTTGTTGTAAATACAGCTGAGTGATGTGTGGCCCTGCTTGGCAATGAGGAAACAGAGAAACCCCGACAGAATAGCATTTCCTTGCCCCCCCCCAAAAAAAATCCATACAAATATCATTACGTAATGAAGTCAGAACAATCCAGAAAAAAAACCGGTTGGTTATACAGACCTGGTACAAGACTGCAGAGTGACCATATCTGGCCCTGGGAATGTCTCCGGTTGGCTGGATGTTCTCTAAGGACTTGTCAGTCAGGTTATACCTGTCAAGGAAGACAAGATGACAGTCAGGGCATCTGAGACTACTGACCAACTCCCGCCTTTACCTCGGCCAATTTAACAAGGACTGTCGTCCTCTCAATGCAAAGTTTGTTGCCAACATTTTTCATGGAGCTCAAAGATTGGCTGTTGAAATGAGACACACCCTCCCGCATAATAAAACTTCAGTGATTTGTTTACCGTCTGGCTTTTTCCAAGTGGAACTGATTTGTGGTGACACCATTTACATGTAAATCATCGCTTGTTAAGTCCTTTTCACATTAAGAACGTCCGAATCGTGTTGAAAGCTACATAGGTCCGACACATGTTGAATTCTTAAAATTTCAACACGGGTCACTTTTACTGCATTTTCACACTACTCACCGCAACACCGGCAATTGGCTTGACAATGTAATGTTTTGACGCGTGTATTGCGTTATCATTTCACACTTCATACTGGATCGAGCTTTCAACAAGGATATACGGTACAATCAGAAAATCCCCCATACATGTACTGCATTGTGGCGCATCACTATAGTGCTGCCACGCATGGACTCGGCCTCTACGCTACATGGGTCGAACTCAACCCAGAGATGTTTGCACTACGGCTTTCAACACGTGTCGGACTTCTCAAGACGGGTCGGCCGTTCTCAACCCACCTCCCAAGCAGGGTTGGATTCAACACATGTGGAGCGCTCTACACGGGTCGATGCCGTGTTGAAATCATGCAGTGTGAAAAGGTCTGTCTGATTTACACAGGTCCGAGATTTACTTTAGATGGGTCTAGTTTACACAGGTCCAGAGATTTTCAGTACCGGTAGTTTGACAAGGCCTTCAGGTGTAAAGTGGCTCTGAAAAGAGCCGGTTGCTCAATGTTTAAGACAGTGTGTAGTGTACTCTGTCCGCCATCAGGTGGTACATCCACCATGAAAACCTTCAAATCTTACCTTTCTGGCTTTTCCTTAGTTTATTTCAGAGGGAATGCAATGAAATAAGTTGAATTGTGCGATATTTAGAATCACCCCCCCCCCCCCCCGGGAAAAATAAAATAAAAAATGGCTTAAAATCTGGTTTGAGAATTCTGTCATGTTCATTAGGCAAAAAAAAAAGCCGTAGCATAGGAATTAAATATGTACTATGCTGCATCGGTTGACAGGTTTTGTAATGGGATCAAATTCTATTCCTGAGGGAATTCACCATTTACAAAAAAGAAGAAAAGTAGACTCTGAGTCAGACTTAGACACTTGAAAAGGCCTTGATTATGCTACATGAGTGAACGGAGGTACATGTGTTATGTACATGCAAGTATTCACCCCCAAAATGGGTGACCCTGCGGGAGCTCGTTAATGGCAAATTGCCATGGCAACGGCTACACTGAAAGACTACAGATCTGTTACGAAAGCACATCGTAGTTATTGCAAAATGGAGATCTTTGTTGGCTGAAGCACTGCAGCTTGGTTATGGGCATCGACTGCTTGAAGCCAAAGGCAATTACTGAAGAAGATTAATGAGCAATTCAAATGCAAATGTGGTACATGTATCTTACAGTACATGTGGCTGCATTGTACAATATACAGTACGCACTAGGCATGTACGGTACATGTACAATGTAGCTATCATGATGGGTGGCTGGGTGGTTGGGTGGCAGGGGCAGGTACATTTATGTAGCTGTCATGATGGGTGGCTGGGTGGTTGGGTGGCAGGGGCAGGTACATGTATGTAGCTGTCATGATGGGTGGATGGGTGGTTGGGTGGCAGGTTGGTTGGTTGGGTGGCAGGGGCAGGTACATGTACATGTATGTAGCTATCATGATGGGTGGATGGGTGGTTGGGTGGCAGGGGCAGGTACATGTACATGTATTTAGCTATCATGATGGGTGGATGGGTGGTTGGGTGGCTGGTTGGTTGGTTGGGTGGCAGGGGCAGGTACATGTATGTACATGTAGCTATCATGATGGGTGGCTGGGTGGTTGGGTGGCTGGTTGGTTGGTTAGGTGGCAGGGGCAGGTACGTGTACATGTAAGAGGCACTGCTCTACCATGATTCTACTGGTATCGATTCTGAGTTAAAGCTTACTACTGTACACTGTAGCAAAAACCCTGCAGGCTAGACTGAATATTGCCACTTCAATCAACAGGTCTCATGGTACATGTACCAAGTACATGTATATAATCTAGAACCACTAATATCATTTGAGAGTACATGTACCGTACATGTATCTGAAAATAGGCAGTCTCCTGCTCTTGTCTAAGTACCGAGCCAATGAAATCACCTCAAGCCCTTACAATAATAATAATTACATACATTTATGGAGTGCCTATACAGAAAAACCTGTGCAAGACATGGGTTATGAGAACACTACAGAAACATACATGTACATGTACAGTGCATACATACTTGTACATGGGTGTGAGAATGGACGTCACATCACAGACGCGTACATGTGTAGGCGACAAAAGCTACATGTACATGTAGGCTCCCGTCTCAGTCTTCACAAGGCCGACTGACATCACCCGGGGACTACAAAATCTCTCGGTTATCTCGGGGGTAACGGCAAGCTTCAACCCCCGTGATACCCCGGGTTGGAAATGGTTGCCAGGAGGTTTCCCACTACACCTTTCCCGCCCCGGGTTACATGTAAGACAACCAAAAGTTGGCCGTTGCCCTGGTGCTCGTTAACCCTGCTCACGACCAGGTTTAAAGAATGGAAATCTTGGGGTGAATGGCTGAAACATTCGGCGTGGTTAATGGCGTGGAATCTTCCTTGCCAAGGTTTAGTGAATCTACGGGGTGATGTGACAATTGGGAACAGAAGTCCGGGTTGATGAAACCCTGCGGTTAAGAAATGCTTAACCCGGTGCGGCAAATCTCAGGGTTGAGAAATTTGTCGTGGAAAAAAGGGTATCACTGTGACAGCCTACCTTATAATGCTGAAGTTCTTGTTGGCCCCAAAGTCATAGCCACCCAGGACCCAGACCAAGTGGTCCTTCTGAACCAGTGCAGCAGAGGCTCGACCGTCATGGGTGTCCTCAATATCCCAGTAGCCTTCGTCAAACAGCACGCTGCAATCTGCCCCTGCATGTGCGAGCACAGAGAGACAATTCCTTTGAAAAGGTACAGTATGCCATGTACATGTAAGAATGAATACTCCATGAACAAGCACACCTAAACCTGGCTTCTCTGATGTCAAGAGCTTCATGGAAAACCTTTTGAAAGCAGTGTTATCAAATTAAAAATCTACTGTAGGACAGGCAAAGTACACCGTAGATCAAGCAGCCTACGGTGAATCAATTGAAGAGATTGCACAGCTTCCTACATGTACCTGTACATGACCACATGTGTGTTCAGTAATACACGGATTGGGATTCATTCAGGTCTACACATCATATCAAGGATCACAGTTACACAAACACATGACCGAAAGTCGGATCCATGTCAGATACCTGAGGATAAATTTTCAGAGAAATGTGGGAAAACTGATTTTGAGTCAAAAACTGACAAATCTGACAGGAGCGGACCTGTCGAACATGTCCAAAATTGGGCCAAAAATCAAGTTTTTTTAAGGGGGCCAAAAATGACTTCAACCAGTCTACCGAAAGTCAGATACCTGAGGAGTCATTTTCAGAGAAATCTGGGAAAACTGATTTTGGGTCAAAAACTGAAAATTCTGACAGGAGCGGACCAATCGAACATTTTTGAAATTGGGACAAAAAATAACGTTTTTTTGAGGGGGCCAAAAATGACTTCAACTGGTCTACCGAAAGTCTGATCCATGTCAGAGGGCTCTCAGATACCTGAGGAGTCAATTTCAGAGAAATCTAGGAAAACTGATTTTGGGTCAAAAACTGAAAAATCTGACAGGAGTGGACCTGTCGAACATGTCAAAAATTGGGCCAAAAATCAAGGTTTTTTTTAGGGGGCCAAAAATGTCTTCAACTGGTCTACCGAAAGTCAGATCCATGTCAGAAGGCACTCAGATACCTGCAGATACATGAGGAGTCATTTTCAGAGAAATGTGGGAAAACTGATTTTGGGTCAAAAACTGAAAAATCGTACAGGAGCGGACCTGTCGAAAATCAAGGTTTTTTTTAGGGGGCCCGAAATGACTTCAACTTGTGTACCGATAGTCCAATCTATGTGGTCATGATAGTATCCTCATGTTAAAATCTTACAGTCTGGGATGCTGTCTTCACTCAAACATCGACAAATAGTTTAAAAGTAAGTAATAAACTATTAAAGTATTAAGTAATAAACTATTTATTACACTAGAGAAGGTGTGAAAACAGATTGACTAATTTGAGCTAAAACCTTTGCAGGATTTCTTTTTTGGAATGTTTAATGGTTTAGCACACAAACTGTGGAAATCTTTTGACTTTAACCAATGTTGTATAGGGCCTGTAAGTTCATAGACATCTCATTGCTAAGATTAAATACTGTGCAATTAAAAGTAAGCATGATGTAGTACAGTGGCATGCGACCATGCATACTGCATGTTATGCAAGTGGTAGAGACTGTCACATAACAGATTACAAAACACAAACATGTCCACGTGGTATACAACCATCATGCACACATCACATTGACGGTTATAATACTGATTATAATGCAACTGTACACACGCCATGGACTGTAAATAAAACCCACGTACAGCGTTCAATTTATAGCCCAATAATTTGCAGCCTTGTCTGACTGACTTGGACTTTGCCCGTGCTATTACCCAAAGTGCACATACAGGTCTGTGCACATGCATGTATTTACACCCATACCGATTTTTGTATCCTTGTGGAGACATTACTTTTTTATCGTGCAGTATACCGTACAACCGAGTGAGAAACAATGTTTTAAACATGCTCCCATTTCAACCACATTCACTTTCCTGATTGGGACTGTGCATGTATGTCTCTTATAATAAGAGATAAGAATCCGTCGCAAATTTCCCCTTTTTGAGTTATTTCCAAATTTATAGTAGTTTCGCGAAAACCTTGTGGAGACCTACATGTATACACCTTTACAATTTCCCTGTGGAGACCTATTCAACCTATTGGACTAGGTCTCCACAAGGCACTACATTTGCACCAACATGTATGTACTGGGACTTTCATAGAGCTGCTTTTAAAAGAGTGAAAATGTGCAAAGCAAGAAAATGAAGAAATGTCTTCCCTGGTTAAAACGAGATTGCCAACCATATTTCACTTGATGCTTGCTGTTCTTGACTTGTATTCTAATATATTTTGCTTCACATGAAACACAAGTGGAACTTTGGCTGGCAACCTAATTCTTTTGAGGACGATTTTTCATGCTTAAGCAAATTTATGAAATTAGTTCATGTACAGTGTACATGTACGTGTACATTTGAACTACAGATAAATGTCTGAGTCATAGAATGAATCAGCAAAGTCTACACTTGATCTCCTCAACATACATGTGCCGTACATGTCCAAATAACCATGTACATTGTACAAGGACCCAACTGGCCACTCTAAACCACATTTCCTCTATGCATAATTGAAAGGGTGTAACAACACCACGCATGTAAGACAACAAATTAAAGACTTCCATCACAATCCCTTATGGAGTCGTTAAACAATTCATTTCTCATAACACATTCACAGTCATCTTAAATCTTAAATGGGGCATTCTTTTTGAAGAGCCACTTCAAATGTGGGCCTGACTTTTGCTATTCAAGAAACTACAAATAATTATACTCCCCTGACCTTTCTTTTTCTAACGGTTTGCAAAACCAATACTGGATACTGAAAGCCACGTACATGTAGTTAGCATTTTTTTCCATTGTTGTTTGAACAAGGACAATTTCAACTTCAATCTATCCTTTTGTCCTTCGTGGGTTGTGAATGGATACAGTTTCATTTGGACCTGAAAATTTTTATTGGAAATGTTGGGGCTGGCATATTGACCGGAACAAGGCATTCAGAGATTGTGGGATGGGAGGGAAGTCAATATACTGATGGCAGAGAAAAGTAGAAATGATAAAACGAGAGACAGGGGAGGGGAAAGGGAAAAGTCAGGTAGTATTAAGAAGGGTATCAAAGACCCCAGGAATAGAAGTGAAGGGTGAACACATGAGAAGGATATCATAATCAGTCATCGCAGAATAGCATAAAGCACGGCGTTTGCCATTCCCATTCAGGATGTTGAGACTATTGAGTGTATGGAGTGGAATAGTCCATAGACGCTTAATAATCCCCCCAAAAATCTTCCTACCTAGAAAGACATCATCATTGCAAATTTCAAATGTCCAAGTGATTGTATATCCAGCAGCCGATTTCAAGAAACATTAAATGTTGCAACAACATTTTGTTGCGTAACTTACGCAACTTTTCTTGAAATCGACTGCTGCACATTCATGTCAGAACTGAATGGTTGGGGAGATTGAAGTGATCTTTGATTGTGGATATAAATTGTACATGCACATGTATGGCCAAAGAGACATTTCTCAAGAGTGTTTCTCATTTGGCCATTGGCCAAATCACTGAACATTGCAAATGCTGTAGAAGATTATGATATGCGAACAGTTTACAACTTAAAGGGTCTCTCAATATAGTCAAGCTCATTTTCTGCTGTCATCTAGGGATCTGAAGTGTACAAACAAATTGGCAAGCTTCTTTTTCTTAGTGAAGCCAAAAATTTGACATCTTTTTTACCTTTAAAGATACGGCTTATAAAAATGAGGGCGCTATTGTAAGGTCTTGTCGGGAACCCACAGTTGAAAAAAATGAGAAAAACATTCACTTTCAAACTGCAAATGAATCCCTCTGGATTAGGTTTGATGAAAAAATCCTTAAATACTAAATGATTATGAGGCATACACTTTGGCAGTAAATCAACAGGTTTAGGGATGGGTCTGCAGGAAAAACCTGAAATCTTAAGAAAACCTTTTTACACCGGTAACCAATTGGGTTTCTGTTGCATGATCCTGTGATGACAACAAATGTTGAAATTCTCAATTAGCATAAAAACTGCAAACTTGCAAATACACCCCCAGAACGATTGTGAAAAACAGTTCTGATTGTTAGCAACATTGCTAACTGTTCTGTAGTATTGATCTTAGTGATAAAATGACTATTGCAGCCAGACCCTTCAATGCTCATTCATCGGTTTGGTGAGTTATGAATGATCCATAAAGTCAGATTCGTGGATAATGGCCCTACATAGAATGCATGAGCAATGAGGACTTGAGCGTGTCATGTTGGATGGGAGAGCTAGTGTCCAAAGAGGTGGGGAACCTCTGCTTGGACAATCATGCAGCACTTGGAAGCCAACACTGCCAGGTCTAGGATTCCTCGAGTCAATTGCCCTGGAAAGTGGGGGATGCCATGGCTTCTTTTTTAGCTGCGTTCCAACTAGGAAAATTCTTGGAAAGTGGATCGCGCTTGAGAAAACAAGTTTGCTTTTTTTTTTGGCGCACACTCACATACGGCAAAATTAGCAAAAAAAGTGAAGCGCGATTTCCAAAATCAATTTTGTTTTTCGTGCCGAACTGCACATGCCTGAAATATGAACTAACGGACGGCGCGTACCTGAAATGCGACCCACTCGGAGGCACTTTCCAGACTGCACATTCGTTTGGTTTGCGGTTTGCTCGTCCAATGTACGGTTCGCACAAAATCATGTGGAGATGAACAACTGGTTGTGCTGATGCCGGATGTTGATCTGCGAGCCTCGAATTATGGGATGTAACTTATCAATTGTCTATTTTCACACACAGTGCCTGGCAAATAATTGTGTTGTTTCCGAAAAACAATGAAAGAAGAATTGCAATTTAGACCACGATTCAAATCACAAAATTGGAAGTGAGATTTTAGAGTTCCCACATGAAAAAAAAAAATGTTTATGGAATCGAAATCAAAATGTGAATCATACTTTTTCGTGGTAGTGTGAACGGCACTATTGGCTATTTCTGTGGGAAGGGAGATGGCAGTGGTATTATGAAGTACAGAAAGGTTGGGATTGGAAACTGAGTTGGGGCTTTGAACAGAACTGGTTTGTATATATTTCAGGTAGTTTCTACACATACATTGTGTATTACTTTATGAAAATTAAGTCGAAAAACTTGACATTAACACCACAGATTGTGTAATTGCTGCCTGAATATTTAAGGTACAGTTGGTTTATTTGTTTTATCTATGAAATCATTATACAATACCTATATCCCTACAAAATGGCAAACTGAAAATAGTGCCCTGTGCTGTATGTACATTGTACATGTCAGGAGAATCATGTTGGCAATTAGTGAAAGCCTTCAGATATACCGTGGCTGTTTCAATGCATCTGCGTACTGGTAGCCATGGTTACCCCAGCTCGTAGAAGTACTACAATGACAATAGCATACACACAAACATACCAACCAACCAACCAACCAGACAACCATGTATGCAAAAGACAATGGCTGACTGGCAGTAACACACACACACACATAGTATAACTACATCTCTGTAAAGACTGCAATACCTACCAGTGTAGCCTGGCTGACAGAGGCAGGCTTGTTGACTGAGGCTACATTCTCCCCGGCCGCTGCAGTTATTGGGACACACTGGTACATCACACCCTTCACCAGTCCAGAGGGGGTCGCAGGAGCAATTTTTGAAGACGGGGTCACACACACCACGATTTGAGCAACCTTGGGGGCAGTCGTCAATCCTGCAAGAGACCAGGGACCAGAGGCTAGTACCAGACTGCTGCCATATTAGGGCCGTTCCCACTATGGTAACAAACGCAATTTGAATATGATTTTAAAAAAACAGGTTTTTCTTATTTATTATTTCCATGGCTTGGCAGTGACGTGCACACTTGACTTTTGGACAACTGGCAGTGGATGGAGTTAAATAATAGGGACTTTCCCACACAAAAAAAAAATCACGATTTGAATTGAGATTCAAAAACCGTTCGTGTCCACACAGGCCAAAAAATCACGTTGCAGAAAATCGCGAGCCGACTGCGGTTAGAAGTTGTGGTCAAATGGTGGGTTTATCTTTGAGGGTGGTCCATGCAGGGAGACATATAAACGAGCACGGCACTTCCTGTCAATCAGAGCGCGAGCGGTGCATTGTGGGATTAAAAAACTGGTGCAATTCAGCGGAGCGTTCCCAAATGCACCGTGTGGCAAATAAACGTGATTATTTGAAAAGGTCTCACTCTTAGTGGAGTCCGAATCGTGATTTAAATCCCACTGATAATCGGGTTCATTGTGTCCACACACGCAAACAAAAGTGGGGTTTGGATCGCGATTCAAAGCGCGATCCAAATAATTGTGTTTATTTGGTGTAGTGGAAATGGCCCTACAGACACAGGAAATGCATACACAATGCTACCAATCTGTACAATGCTCAGCCAAAGGGGTACCTTTTGGGCATCTTTCGGTATATATCGGCGTTCGTTGTAGCAACGTTCCACTGTATACGAACACGTACCGGTACATGTCAGGGATGTACACCTGTACTTGTAAGTGACCAACGAAGTCATTTCCTGAAAATTACTGAAGGCCAATAAATTGTGCGACTGCGAGTGAGCGCTTACGCGACCGAGAGATGCGACTGCGAAATTCACGGCAGACACCCTTCAGTTTTGGGGGTTTTAACATATAAAATTGAGCAGTTTGAGATACCAGTATGACATTAAAAAAAATTTATAACAATAATTTTAAATATATATAGAAAAATTATGCCATTTCCGTAAATCCGGAAATTTCCAAAAAGTCTTACATCCCTAACATGTACACAGTTATAATCCATTGGTGACACAAAATAAGACAGGCAGAGATGGCTTTTTCCGCGTGAATACGTCTGCATCTAATGACAGTTATTGAAGAGGAATCAAATGGACAAGGGCACCACAGCCTTTCATAAGACGTATTCCCTCACAGGAAATAATTCGGAGCAACAACGGCCAAGATAGAGACTGTGAGGAGGAAGGGCTGTACAGCTTACCGGTACGTTATGTTGAAGCCTTCAAATTTGAATGCCGCATCGCTGTAGAAATAGAGGTACGCATAGCCCGATGTGGTGGTAACCTCATGTAATATGTCGACGTCAGAGAATCGAACAGGGCCACTGGACAAAAAAAGAGAGGCAGAGACACACGTACAAGTAGACAGAAATAAATGAGAATGGTCATGTATGAGCAATGTGGTGCCCAATGTATATGAACTGGCTACACTTGAATATGCACATGCTTTATATTAAGACTATGCAACATCATCTTCATGTACATGTATAGTACGTGTACAGTACATGCATGTGCAACATAGGCAGGGGCTATTCCAATAACTTTGCAGAGCGGCCATCACTAGGAACTGCATTTCCCAATGAAATTGTTCAGCTTAATGAATGAGCAATCTGATTTAGATAAGCAGATTAGAAAATACTAAAATACAGTGAATACACATGTACATATGCTATGCCACTGGAACATTCAAAATTGTAATGTACATGTATGTTTGTAGTGCCTTACATGTAAGTCATGTCAGGACCATGCATGATTTCTGTACTTTCTTATTCTTTCATTTGATCCGTTGAAAAGTTGCTGATAAGTAAAATGATTTTTCTTTCCATTTTACATACACACAGTCCCCTTTCACTATGCTCTGCTAACGTAACAAATGTCTGTACCTGGACCTTTGGTCAATAATTTTTCAGATTTCTCACATAATTTATTATGAAAATTGTGGCGCAGAAATAACTATTAGGTTCAAAATAAGTGAGTACAGTTCAATCTTAATCATGACCAGATGATTGAGTTGAAAATATATGACTCATCGTAGACACTCACATTCTCTCTGATTATGTCAAATTTCTTCATTTTTTGGGAGCAAATTAAATATTTGTGATGGATTGATTCCAAAGACCATTTGTCCCTTATGCATGGCCCCCGGACTTTCATGGCTGACTTGCTCAAATTAACCCTGACATCAGGAGACAGTGAAGGAGGCAGTGAAGGGTGACACTGTGCAGATGTATGAGGGCAGGGCAGGGCAGGGCAGGGCAGGGCAGGGAAGGGCAGGGCAGGGCAGGGCAGGGCAGGGCAGGGCAGGGCAGGGCAGGGCAGGGCAGGGCAGGGCAGGGCAGGGCAGGGCAGGGCAGGGCAGGGCAGGGCAGGGCAGGGCAGGGCAGGACAGGGCAGGGCAGGACGGGACGGGACGGGGCGGGGCAGGGCAGGGCAGGGCAGGGCAGGGCAGGGCAGGGCAGGGCAGGGCAGGGCAGGGCAGGGCAGGGCAGGGCAGGGCAGGGCAGGGCAGGGCAGGGCAGGGCAGGGCAGGGCAGGGCAGGGCAGGGCAGGGCAGGGAAGGGCAGGGCAGGGCAAGGCAGGGTAGGGCAGGAGAGGTCAGGTAAGGTCAGGACAGGACAGGGCAGAGCAGGGCAGGGCAGAGCTGTCTGGAACCATAAAGAGAACAATCAGCCCATTGCATCTTATTCCCGGCAGGAAAACCTGTCCTATTGGGCACTCAGCAAGCTTTTCCATGTACATCACTACATGTAGATGTACGTGTGTAGCCTAAGAGTGGATCTCCTGTCACCAAGCCTTCCTCTACAATTAATATCATCGTAGCTGTTTTTAGGTTCAACAATCCGGCTAGATAATATAATGCACTTGAGGGAAAAGAGGGACACCGTGGACAGAAAGAAAACTTACCTAAAAGCAGAGACAAGCTGAGAATAAATGGAGTCCCCATCAAAGATATAGAGGTAATCCCAGCTGCATTCTGTGGCAAAAGCTTCTATGAACAGATTGATGGTGGACCCAGGTCTAGAAAAGAAAAATAGTAAAATTGTAGTACATGTACAAGAATTAGTTTTTTTTCATTTTGTAAGTCTTCATTTTACTGTGAAAATCATTAATAAGCTGATCAGATTTGTAATCATGACAAACCTGTTAATTAACTGTACACGTGTACATGTATGTGTAGTGTACTGTACATGTGTATACCGGTACGTAAATGTACAACACTGAACAGTGTACATGTACCGGTACATGTATGTATACTGTATGGGTGCACGAGCACATACATGTACATGTACATACACATGTACAGTACATACGTACATTGTACATGTATACACTCTCATACACTGTGTACATAATGTACATGTATACATGTACATGTACTCTCATACACTGTGTACAAATGTACATGTACTGTACGTATGTAAATGTACCGGTACATGCTTTATGAAAATGAATGGTGCGTCATAGTCACGGACACGAAGCATGAAATGTGTAATTATTAGCAGGTGACAAATACAACTTGCACATTTCAACAAGCAAATCATCCACAATGCAAACAAGTATTCATTTGTGTGTTGTACAATTGTGGGATATACATGTACATGTACAGTACATGTGTACATGTTGCAATCCATGTAAATGGATAATATCCCTTTCAAAAAGTGTGTGGGCTTACAATGAGCTGAAGCCAGTTAATGATGCTTGGGATGCTCAATAAGAAAACATGAAATTTTGGGGGGAATGGAGGAAAAATGGACTGTTCATCAATACTACATGTACCGGTATGTTTACCCCTCGAATATACATTGTGTGTACATTGTGGGTGTGAATCTAGTGCCTTGTGGAGACCTACATGTACATGTACCTACTGTACCGTAGTCCAATAGGTTGAATGGGTCTCCGCAGGGAAATTGTAAAGGTGTATAGGTCTCCACAACTCAAGGTTTTCACAAAACTGGTAGTTGGAAATACCGGTAACTCCAAAATGGGATTCAACCATTCGCCACACTGAGTGCCCTCTACTCTAGCTATTGGCTTGTTCTGTTACGCTTCACTTTCTTAAAAGAATCAAGCACACACAAAAAATGCATAATTCCTGGGCTGATTCCAGGCAGGACAATCCAGCTGACTGGGCAACCAGCTAAAGATAACATTGTTCTGTCAACCCCTGGACTGCCCATAAACACCACGGCTTGCTGTTGCTGAACAGCTGACAACATTTGTTTCTGTTTACAGACAAACAACTGTATATTCCAATCACGGGGCAGGCACCATTGCAGGCACTGCACATGTACTGTACATGTAGTGTACTGTACAGTACATCCAATGTACAGTACACTGTACATGTACGTACAATGTACATGTTCACTATGCATGCAGGAGTGCGACCAAGGAGGTGCAGTACCAGGGCAACTACGGGTAGCCTCAAATTTCCTTGTGACCCTCAATCAACATTCCTATCATTTCATGTACATGTACCGGTACAGTATGTACATGTACTGGACTACTGGTAGTAAAGTGCTAGGAATCATTTTCCTTCCCATGCCAAGGGCATCCCGCAATGCCTGCTCCTAATCCAGAACAACTGCCATCCAATCCATGTGGGAAAACAGTCTGCGTGTTTCCACTCAGCACACGCTAACACCCGGCATTTCTTACCCACTATTTTCTGGGTGTCGGTGATGCGGATCACCGACAAACGCCTTGTTTCCACTCAGTACGGAAAAGCCGAGTGTCGCCCATAATCAACCTTCGTCGAGGGAAGACCGAACACGCGAGATGAATCGGGTCACGTTGCAGGTCAACGCAAGGAATTGTGGGAAATATTTCCCGATGTATACAAGCAAGATGACGCGAGTATCAACAGCAGACTTGGTCAGATTGCTGTCAACTTTCATGTTGCTTTACAACCCAACGCGACACACAATCCGTTGAGAATCACCGAATCACCAAATCACCAAATCACCGGATCATTTCCGGTACACCCGGGAACAATCAACCGCGTGTGTTTCTACTGCGAGTGTGACCCAAAGACATCCGGCAAGATGCACCTCAATAGGTGGTTGTTGGCAAGCGGTGGGTTGCCGGGTGATGATAGGAAAATTCGATCGACACCCATTTGTGTTTCTACTGGACACTCCTACCGCAAACACCCGAAGACGCACGGAAACACCCAGCAACCTTTCGTCAGTAGAAACATGCTGAATGTTACAAAGTGGGTGCAGTGGGTGCAGTGGGTGTGCCTAAACCCAGATGCATGGGGTCTGTGTACATGTACTGTGTACTTACTTGCCACTGTCCACCAACCAAACGCAGCTTGTATCTGTGTCATACTGTCCCCTGGAGTCATATATGGATCCCGACGGTGAATCCAGCCTGAATATGTAAAAGACAAGACATGAAATCATTTCTTTGTTGAAAAAATGTACACATAGGTCAATGGTACGTTCAAGGGAAAAGTGCCTACACCGCGTACATGTACATCAGGCCTGAACGGCAGATGGCTAGAAGGTATACATGTAGTACACTGTACGTGTAATGTACATGTACAAACCCAACTGTCTAATCACATTTCTTTGCCCTTACATGTAAGAACACCATGTGAAATAACTGTCATCAATTTAGTTTTCATAAGGTTTGATACAATAATAACAATATGTACATGTACAGTGTACATTCCAATCAACTGTCCTTAAACTGCATAGGTACATGTACATGTACATGATTTTCATGGTTGTTTGGTTACATGCACTGTGCAATGTGCATGTACATGTACAAATGTACCGGTATACTGATAACTGAAATGAGTTGATTATCCAAATATCAAAGATTGTCATTTTTTATCTAAGTACTGTTGTTGATGTACTGTATACCGGTAATTACTACTGCAAATGATTGATACATTGTACAAGTATACACATGTATACGTGTACATGTACATTGTACATGTACCAGCAAGCTACCGATACCCTGTGCCCTATTTGAATGATTATTAGGTACATCAAATTTTGGTAAAATGAGTCAGTAAGCTGTTTGCACCATTTTCAAATGATTGTGCCAAGGGCTTCATTCCACGTGCACAGTGGGGCCCACTGCTGATGTACAGTAGTGTACAGTTTGTGTACATTGCAACAAGTCCAGTCTCAATCCACCAAAGCCAAATCCTTCAAGCCTACTCAGACATGTCAGAGGATTGGAGGCAGTATCAGAAGGGTTAGCGTTAGGCCAATAAGTGCATTAGTGCATCCAATATAGATACATGTACTGTACGTGTAGTCGTGTACATGTACTATATAACATGTATTGTACATGTATAGTCCCATTTCCACATGAGAAGTACTGTACATGAAAGAAAATGATTCAGGCTTGTCCTTATTCATTATGTTCTCATTTCAAATGGTGACAATCTCTATGTGGGAGACGCAAACAGCACACTGTAGGCAGCTGCCCAACAACCTTTCATAAACCTTTAATTAAATTCCACCAAGGCTTGATATTTCACACCTGTGCACAGAACTACTGGTATGCGCTTCATAAAAGTCCATGTACAGTGCATACTGTATAGAAGGTACGTAAATGCATGTCATGCATGGTACATGTACATTGTACAATGTACATGGTGTACCGTACATTGTGTACACTATGTACACCAAACTGTGCAGTTAACCATGTATACGGTACCGTACATAGTACATACACACCTGTACATGTACATGTACATCATGTACACAATGTAGTACATGTACCATACATGTACACATGTAGTATGTACTGGTATACGTATGTAAACACGGTATACTACATGTACTGTACATGTACCGGTACATGTACTTTGTACATCATAATGTGCAGTATGTAGGTATGCACATGTACAGTACATTGTGTGTACTGTGCATGTGTATATGTACATGTATGTGCATGCACATGTACAGTATACATGCACAGTAACTGTACAATGTACAATCATGGAGGAATATTCCTCCATGGTACAATCATGGAGGAACTTCTTATTCCTCCATGGTACAATGATGTAAATGTGCTGTACATTAATTTAATATAAATGTAATGTACATGTACATGTACATGTACATGTACATTGTAAATGTACACGTGCATGCATATGTACACGTACATGTACACGTGTATTGTACCCCCGTATATGTACAATGTACAATGTACGAGGCTTAGTCCGTGCAGTGTGTACATGTACATGTGTGTACAGTACATGTACTGTGCATGTGAGATGTTCAAACATTATAATGCACAAAGGGTCAAATACACGTGCACGTACTACATATTATGGAGAAAAAAAAACATGAAATAAATGCTTGTACTGTACATGTACATGTGTATGAATTTTCTTGGCAAGGCAAATTATTCTGTAATTTCTGGTGGAAACGTAGACCTGACATGCGATTTTTTCAAAAAATTGATGTACTGTAATGGAAATTGGTGATGTGTAAATAGCTGAAATATATCATTTCAGTGTTGCAACTTGAACAGTTCAATCAACTACATTTATAGGCACCTGTTTTTTTTGTTTTTTTAATGTGCCTTATAAAAATGTGTAACACATTCTGGCAGTCCTCCTGTTTTTGTTTTTTAAACCCAACCGAAACAAAACAAATAAAAACACCGCTCTTCCCCCCCCCCCCAAAAAAAAAATTAAATAAATAAATACCGGTAAATAAACAAATATATTTTGTCTTTCCTGATTTCCGGTTTTGGAAACACAATTTCAGTTGGAGCTTTGGTTCTCGCCAGGGGTTGCGGCAAATTATCTTTCCCCTGATGAGACTATCGCAGAATACACTGTGCAGAATGGATGGGCTGCTCTAACGATTACCCTGGGCTTGTAATCAAGTCATCTTTACACCTGCGGGGGTGTGTGTGTGGCGGGCGGGGGGGGGGGGGGGGGGCGGCGGGGGGGGGGGGGGGGGGAGGTTAGTGGGCTGGGCTGACTCATGAGAAACGCATTAAATTGCATATTTAAATCTCCACTCTCGGACAAAATATCCTGCCCTGAGCGCAAGGCGTTGGCAAGCAAATTAAATGGCAATACAGAATAGGTCATGCACAATACACACACTGCATATTTATGGACTAGATTCTGTACATGTACAGTATGTGTGTACATGTATATGTGGACAGACAGTGGCTGTGACCTGCTTGGATGTCTAATGCATCAATGTATCATTTTATAACTACTCCACGTTCATCTCTAACACAAGGGCGAGAATTAAATCAGAAGCATATCCAAGGGGGACCTTCCAAATTTAAATACTGTATGTAGGTGGTATAATTTGCAAAAATACGACTGTTGACAGTGAAAACATGGGAGGTGTTGAAATAAGAAACACAGAAAATAAAGTACACTGTACATACATACATATACGTACATGTACCCCCTGTACACGTACATGTTATAGGGTTCAGTACTGTACATACATACAGTGTGTACATGTACATGTACACATACATGTACTACATACAGTACACTGTACCTCAAATCAACCTTTGACTGATTTTCTTGCCATTCCATTTCTGTGAACAATTACATAAAAATATTGTACTTTCAAGGCAACTACCGTTATAGGCCCTACACAAGCTGGATGACATTATTTTCAGTGCTATAACAAAGGCATTTCAGAAAACATGTACATACAGTGTACATGTACGTACATAACATGTACATGTGTAACAGTCCTCTGCCAAAAGCAACATTATTCCAGTCACAAATATACACGATTTTCCCAATCTTACTAATTGTACATCCCAATCCCAATCATACTATAAATAATTGTACATGTACACCCCAATCCCAATCTTACATGTACACGTACACATGTACATAATACACAGTATAATTACAGTATATCATTCACAACTGGGTGTGTTTTTAACTGTTGTTTTTTTAACTGGCTATGATAAAGTCATGAAGTCGAGGTTTCCCATATTTAAACAGAAAGAAGCCATTGTGCATTTTATTATCCACATACATAATATGTAGGTCCATGTTTTGTTTTGTAGGAAAGATGTTTTGGAACAGGTCTGGAGTGACCAAACTGTAGGCACATGTACATGTACATGTACATGTACTGTAACGGTACGTTATCAACTTACATATACGTGTATCAATTACTTTAATTGTAGTTTGTTGGTTTTGCAAAGTCAGAATTATAGTGTTTGCATTTCATCACTTTGAGTGGGCGTCAACCGACTATTAACAATGGATTACAATCAAAAACTGGCAAGTATGACAATAACAATCTTGATAAAGATTAATCTGTCTTTGGACGGACTTAAAAAATGTCAAATATGACAAGGCAAAACTACATGTTGTATGCACATGTACATGTACTGTACATGTGTAGAGATGGACCAAATACAGTGCGCCATGGAACTGGAAGTACATGTACATGTACATGTACACTATAGTGCTTTAGATGTACAGTAAGTACCGTATGTATGTATGCGTACATGTATGTTTGTGTAAATGTATACATGTACATAATGTATTAATTATCAACAACATCCACAACCTGTTCAGTCCACAACCTGTGCTTGGTCTAATATCAATTAATCAATCCAGACAACAACCAACTCAAGCCAACATCAACTCCATCCACAACCAAATCTACATACGCAATGTCAGCTATAGTACATCATCATGTTGGTCTACCGGTTCAACCTAATCTAGACCAATATCAAATTTGGAAAAAACATATATATCCAATTTAATGTTACAGCACCTGTACGTACTTCGTACAAGCTGCACAGACTGATGTTACATTTATTCAGTCAACAGTCCACACCAACTTACATGTAATTCAATATCACCAGAATCCAACCAGCCACTAAGTCCAGCATTAACATGCGGTCAACATTCCACAACCTACAAAGTACATGTAATTCACCAAATGTCAGCTAAAGGGCCATTCTCACTACGAAAATAATCACGATTTGAATCGCAATTCAAAAACCTTTTTTTTTTGTCTACAGAATTCAAATCGCGATTATTTTTGTAGTGGGACTGGGAATGGCCCTATGATTAAACTCCATCCACTGTAAATGCAAATTGTCCCAAAGTCATGTGTGCACGCCACTGCCAAGCCATAGAAATAAACAAATGTTGCCAATTGCTTTAATGATCAATGCAAATCTGAGATGCTCACTTTGGGAGTGTATATATTCCCTCAAGCATTTCTTTGTGCGTTTTTATTAATAAAGCTAAATTAGTGAATTCCTTTTCTTTGGATAATTCATGAGAGCATTACCGGAGGACCACTTGGAAGCAATTCAGTTTCCATTGATTAGGGCAGAGCCCTGAGATGAGAAGTATGCACAGTCTTAATTAACTGCTCCACCAAAATTACATTAGTGTACGCGTGTGCATCCCTTGTAGTTATTGCCACTGTTTGCCCGGTGAAACGTGAACCTGACATCTTCATTACCTACATGTAACTGCCCTCAATCCAACCAAATCCAACAGTGGGTTTGGTTGAGTTTTGTCAGGTTTAATACCATTAATAAGGATAGCAAACTGCTGTTGGATTAAGTTACAAATAGCTCAGTGAGACGCTGATGGATTCTTTGAGGTTTGCAGTTGTATTTTTTTAAGGCATCGAATGTGTTGGACATTGTGGAAGAGCACTGGCATTACTTTCATGGGTGAGATCACCCACAGGCTCTTGATCATTTTCTGGTCAAGTGTTGGAGTTTGTGGCAGTGCACTGGCACTGCTTTCGTGGGTGAGTTCACCCACGGTCCCGTTGGTCATTTTCTCGTCAAGTGTTGGAGTTTGTGGCACTGTTCTGGCACTGCTATCGTGGGTGAGTTCACCCACGGTCCCTTGGTCATTTTCTGGTCAGATGTTGGAGTTTGTGACACTGAACTGGTACTGCTTTCGTGGGTGCGTTCACCCATGGGCTCTTGGTCATTTTCTGGTCAGATGTTGGAGTTTGTGGCAGTGCACTGGTACTGCTTAAAATTGTGGGTGAAATCATAGTATGAGTCAAAACAAAAATAAAAACAAACCATTTTCATTTTCACCATAACATACACACCCACAACAAACACATTGTTCCATTTTGTTGGGTTAGGGACAAATGCTCTGCAGTCAGGTACAGCATGTACATGTACATATACCGGTACATGTACAGTGTACAAATGCATCTACAGACATGAGACACATTAGTAGTACCGGTACTTGCAGTACCAAACCAGTCAAAATCTAACAGAGGGAGCCAATTGGATTTTGTTGGGTTCAGTATGCTTCCTATAGTGCAAGAGCCTAGGGGTTAGGGATATTGCACATCCCTATGAATTAAGCTCACCCACTTGACCAATATAATAAGCTGGCATAGGCCTATACATGTAGACCTAGAGCATCCAGTCAATTGTTGACACATCAATTGTTCAGGTCACTCAATGGGAGCTGGCACTGCCTTGCACATGTGTACGTTCAACCCCAAATCAGTATGACTAAGGTTAATCATTAATGAAAAAGGATAGTGTCCCTAATACATGTAACTGTTAACACTGCCAATTGTTTATGTACTTAATGTAGATATGGTCAGTGCATGTACATGTACAGTACGTGTACTAGTAGTTCAGTGTGATGGCCAAGCAGAGAAATATATACATGGTCTGTAGTTGTGCAATACAAAACAATGTTTCCCATTTTGAACGCTGGTTATCTGCATAGTGAAATATCAAAGCTTACCAGTTCACATAGGCCTACGTGTGTAATTGACATTTTTAACAGTAGGCCTTGGTCTTAATGTACAGTACTGTAATATGCTTGAACTATGGGTATTGTACATTGTACATGTACATGCTGCCAGTAAACAGATAGGCCTAAACGTACATGTAGACTATTGATTCTCATTTTTCAATTATACACTCATAGTGAACTTGTCACCCTAACCCTATATAATAATTAATAATAATAATAATAATAATAACGGACATTTTTTAGAGCGCCAGAATCCGTCTGCAAAGACGCTCAAGGCGCTTAACAACATTATACAGAATCAAAGAAAAGACTACATAATATTATATACTATTAATTAGGAAATATGAATATGAATTAAAAGAATTTTTTTAAAGATTTTTAAATATGAATTAAAAGAGGCAGGCCTACATGTACATTAGGGGTTCCTGCTAATATTTCTTGAACAGCCACTTGTCAGACGGCGCCAGTAGGTAACCTCCATTCTTGGATATCGCTTGAAATAGATAATTTTTTAATAGTCTAGAGAAGGTACAAACATCAATATGTACATGTATGTAAACTGCCCATGTTTCATGGAACATCCCGCAATACCGAAATACAATATGCATCACAGTGCACTGGTTCCCCCCATCCCTTAACCTTCTCATATGGTATGGGAAGTTGGGAACCAGTGAAGAAATTTTGCGATTTACATTTTGGTCATTTCAGTTAGTAAGCAATAATTTGTAACATTTCTGCATACTAATATTATTACCTGTGTATTCTTTCTGATAACTTTGCGACAAAAAACCTACATGTACGTAATTTCAGACAATTTCATAGATTATAAAATATTATTATAGATAATTATTATTATAAAATAACTATAATTTTCCAAGCAAACATTTGAAATAAATATAATTTCAAATATATATTTTCATTTATTTATTTCAGTTTGAAATCAAAGATGGCCGCCTCATTTTTAAACAAATAAATAAATGAAGCCTCATTTTGAAATAAATATTGTTATTTATTGTACACTCACTACACTGTACATGTATGTAGTATACATGTATGATATTCCACTTTCCAACAAATACACAAGACATTCTTTTTATTGGCAACCATGACTAAAATGCAAATGCAATCATGTCATCTGACTAAGGCAAATATTTGTATCATTCTATCTACATGTGTAAAGTTTATTATTCCTGCAAAGTGTCAGAGAGTAAAATGGTTGGTCCCAACCAGGTTTGGGCTTTAACTTTTAAGGACTAAATTTGCATACCCAGGAAGTACAGAATTAATACGATCAAAACACAGTCCCGCCCCTACAGTACATGTAGCCCTACATGTGCATTATTTATTTGCCTTGATAGTAATCTCTATTTGGAACAATATAAATCACATTATTGCACTTCTGATAGTATTACATGTATACTGCCTTTCATACTCTACATGTAGACCTACGGTATATGAAAGTATACATGTATACGTATGAAGTATGAAATTTGATGTACAAACACACATGTAGACACTGTTGATAATGACATGTGCACAATACTGCACATCAACAGTGACTACACTCCTGACAAGCAGACATAACAGCAAAATTCATACGGTACTTATTCGTTTTGTGAGCCGTAAAACTATGATGGACCCAAATTATGATATAATACTTAAATGTACAATGTACAAAGATTGTTTGGTCATTGTACATGTAACAAGGCATTACACTTACAGGATCATAGGGTAAGGGCTTATACAGTACAATAACATGTACATGATACATGTATACCGGTACATATGAGTTGCAACATGCATTCTTTGGCTTGGAACAACCATTGTAGACTAGGGCCTATAAATTTTATGATTTTACATCTGTAGAAATGTGATTGAATGAGGGTTTGGCCAGTAGCCTAATCAGGAAAAAAAACAGGTAGCTGGGGCATTCACCCAAGGTGACTGTTTTTTATTGCATCCTTATCACTTAACCGCTGAATTGGTTGAGGCTGTGTGGTGCTAACATAACAACTTCCTTACATGTGAGTTGCGACACATTCTTTGGCTTGGAACAACCATTGTAGACTAGGACCTGTATAATTATTTTATGATTTTACATATCTGTAGAAATGTGATTGAATGAGGGTTTGCCCAGTAGCCTATAAATCAGGGGAAAAAACAGGTAGCTGGGGCATTCAGCCAAGGTGACTGCTTTTTATTGCATCCATGAATTGGTTGAGGCTGTGTGGTGCTAACATAACAACTTCCTCCAAGTCAAAGGCGTGAGCTGCAATCATTCATAGAAACATCATGCATGATTGCATGCAATTTTATCATGACTCATATGGGCTATCAGGTATATCAGTGAGGATGTAGGCCTACATGTACAACTACAAGTACCCGTACATGTAAATGAAGGTTCGCTCTACTTGAACATGGTGTTCGTAGCAAGTCCTTTACTTTAGCCACCTCACTCCTCAGTGGTTTGGCATATCACCTATAGTCAATTTCACCAAGCTCATCGTAACTTATGCCGCGTTCCAATTGCGTCATGAACTCGTGATTACCGTATTCACAAGTTCAGTAGTCGTGAAGAGGAGTTCCAATCGTCTGGTAACTCGGGGATTTCGGTCGGGGGTATTTTTCAAAGATGACATTACCACATTTCATAGCCACTGTGCTTGGACCCTACAGTCACCTGTCCCTCAAAATGTCAAAATTTGATTAAAAAAAGGGTCGGTCCAAGTTACTCGAACTACCGGTAGTCCCATTGTGTGTGGGTTTTTTTTCACCCTTTTAGTTTTAGTTTTAAAGTGATATACACACATGTTGCAAACTGCTTACTGACTAACCATAATTATTTAGTGGGACTGACGTTTCGATCCTAGCAAGTAGCAGTAGCACTAGCCGGACCTTTCTCAAACTAAGGCAGAGCCTTTTTTTTGTTACAATTAGTTTTACAGTTACGGTAACTATTATACTATTAAACCAAAATCTTTCTAATCTGAGACTGAATACAAGTGGGTGATTTTTTGTTTTGAATTGCTGTTGTTTGCTGCAAATCTTTCCGGCCGTGGAGGGGCTAAGGCCAGGGAGGGGGTGGGGACTCACCGTGTCCTGCCAGCGCAGTGGTCGCACTCAGCGCCCGCCCAGCCCGGCTCGCACACACACGCTCCGTCCGGTCCGCACAGTCCCCGGAAGCAATCCCCAACCTGGCACGCCGACTCGCCCCCACACAGTTCTAGAGCACAAAACAGCAACAACAGGGCCAGGAGTGCACCGTGCCGCCACCACTGTGCCCTGAACTTGGACTTGGCGAAGAGAAATCCCATCAGGTTTGGGTCTAACATGCCGATTTAGCGTGAAATTGGGCGTCAATTCTTCACTTGCACGTAGACATCTCTCTTCGTCGACTGTGCACTCATGGTATGCTGTGAACAGCAAGTAGAGGTGACGTACACGCACATAATGATGTTGGTTTACTTCCGTGAGTCAGTTGTGTCTGGCTCATAGTCATAGGCTGTTTACGAAATGAAGGCTTGGGCTTCGGCTTCGGTCATATTTTTAGCTTACTCGTTATAGTATCACTGCCATCTAAAAGCAAGCGTTTGGCCCCAGTTTCTTGGTGAATGCTCTGTACCTACCAAGCCAACAAACCTTCAAATTCCGAAACAAACCACAACCTGGATGTTCAGGTTTTGTCAGACGGAGACGAAGCCTGAGCTCGAGCCTAAGCCTTCATTACGTAAAGGGTCATAGTCATAGCACTTTGGCTACGACAGGAAACATACATTGAGGGCGCCTATCCCCTCCATCCAGAGGGTTGTGCACAGTGCAGGATGCGGTGCAGCCCACTGAACTAATACGCAATAAATTTTAGTTCAGTGGTGCAGCCACGGCCGGACATACATGTACATGTACACTTTACCTATACATGTATAAAAAATATAAACAAGTTCGTGGGTGCAGCACACTTTTTGTCTATCCAAGATGACTCCGCCGAGCTGATTATCATAAAGTATGGATTTTTGTTTTTGTAAGGGGTCTTTTGGAGGCTAATCAACGGCTACATAAGTGAAACTTAAGACAACCTGGGGGTTCACTCTGTAACTTGGCATGTAATTTGGACCATATCTGGCTTTAAATGTCATCCGATTTTGGCTGTAGAAGTGGAGGGGTCCATCACAAAATCCTTGCAGAAAATCAATGGGAGCTCGATTTAGTGTTCTGCACTCTGCAGAACATCGTGGATGGAATTATAGTGTGCTCTAACCAGCTGCTGCAACCAAAAGAATAGGCTGAGGCTGTACCATAGCTTACGCTTCGGGTCATAATTATTTTCTCTCACGTTTAAAATGTCACAGACAACTAAAAACAAGCGTTTGGTCCCAATTTCTCTGTAAATACTCTGCACAAAATAAGTCTTTAAAAAGAAAAAGAAAAAAAGTATTGGCGGAAATGGGGCGGCCGGGGCCAATGACTTGTGTAGAGATCAGTGGGCTGAGCATAGGCCCTTTACGAATTCTTGGCTCAGGTTCAGGCTCAGGCTTCGTCTCTGTCTGCCAAAACCCGAAAAATCCAGACTGTGGTCGCCGCATTTGAAGGTTTGTTGGCTTGATAAGTACAGAGTATTCACCAATAAACTGGAGTTCCGTCGCTTCTAGATGCCTGCGAGATTTTAACGGCTAAGAAAAAATATGACCGAGGATATAATAGCACGGGCTTTATTTCGTAAACGGCCATATTAATAAAATGGTAATTATAGCGGGTGCCAGACTGTAATGCCGCGGAGGCTGCCATCTTTAAAAAAAAAAAAAAAAAAAAAAAGCTGAACGGAAGTAAAAAGCGCCTCCATGCATGCACTGATTAGCCTATTTTTGATTGCCGGTTTATTTTAAACTGCGCTCCCAATGAACGCGGTACAAAAACCTCCATTTGTCTTGCGAGGCAAACATTGACACATCAACAAGTTTCTCAGTTTTTGCATGGTCTTTCCTTCCTCCATTGTTCTAATTGTAGCTATACTGAGTTGTAGTTTGCACCTTCATCTCAGATTCTTTTCAGTTGATGTGTTCATAGCCAATTCGATTAGCCACGCAAGCCGAATTTCTGCAGCCATCTACTCCCAAGTAGGGCCACCATTTCGAGGGATGACTGGATGTTTTATCGCAGACATAGACTTAATTAATTACATAACCGCTCGACCTTTTTTTTTGGTACGTCACAGCCGCATTTTCTGCCAATTAATCAACTACAATTATTATGCCGATACAGTAGTCATTGAGGGCGCTGTTCTTTACGTCATGGTAGAGTCCCTTTAGGGACTCGATGTACGTCATGGGGGAGTTCTTTTTGTCTCCGCCGAAAAGGCCGTATACATTAGAGTAATTCCCCGACGCATTCGATGCTTGTGCACTTTTTGAGCGCGGCGCCAGTCTTCCCCCTTGCACAAAATAAGCCTGAAAACGCGGCTGGGCGATCGCAAGACGTCTTTCCACCATCTTTTTCTTCAGAATCCCATGTTGATAACAAGGATAGCGATTCTGAAACTAGTTTTATGTTGACAACAGACGGGAAACGCGGTGCAAAACGTTTTCGAAATGAAGGCTGAGGTCGAGGAGGCTCGGGATCAGGCTTCGTCTCCGTCTGACAAAACCTGAACATCCGGATTGTGGTTTGTTTCCGAATTTGAGGATTTGTTGCCTTGCTAGGTGCAAAGTATTCCCCCAAAAAGTGGGGCCAAACGGTTTTTTTTTATAAATAATATTATAACGAGTAAGATAAATATGACCGAAGCCTAAGCCCGAGCCTAAGCTTTCATTTCGAAAACTGCCATAATACTAGTCACGACCAAATAATGATAGCGCGCGAAGCGCATAGTCACGACTATAATGTCCCCGTATAACGACTGATGATTCGTCCTTTCCCAAATTAAAAAAAAGGTGTCCCAATACGAGCTCCGTAGTCCATAAAGCGACGGCTCGCAGCGCCATGGTCCCCGTGCCCAAGTACTCTTTAAAAGGTAGGTCAAGTCTTGTACACCAGCGAATAACCTTTCACAGCTGCGCCCAGTGCTTGGCCCTTTTTTACACCGCAGCCATGGGTTTTCGCTGCATTCGTGCAAATCCGCGCTTGAAAAGAGACCACATGTAGTGCTGCGTTACGAGATCAGTCAGTTGGGATTTCTTTAGTAGGGGCGGAATGTCACTGGCTGTTGTCGTAGCTGTAGTTTGACACAAACAAGTAAGATGTCTTGTTAATTGCACATTTCTAGCGGCTGTTAATAGTATTCAGCTACACTGGGTGATCTTGTAACGCATGACTAGTCTCTTTTCAAGCGCGGATTTGCACGAATGCAGCGAAAAACCCATGGCTGCGGTGTAAAAAAAAACCCGCAGGTCCGCATTTCGCAATCATAACATTACAAGTACGACACGTGGGTCAGTGAGCACGTGTGTCTGGAGTAACGGTCACCCGTTAGCTGCGTTGGTTTCGTCTCGTCTCTCAGTCTCAGTCTCTCCCCGTGTCTGCTCGTCATCTCCACGTTCATACTCCCTGTGCCCTCTACAATTTTTCTTGTTGTCCTTATTGAGTGAAATTTTTAGAATAACCATGTCTAAAGAATATTTTTGGGGTAAGTAGAGTCGATGGTTTGCGATAGAATGCATACGACTCCGAGTAACTTGGACCTTTCTTTACAATTGCCCTTTAAAAAAAAATGGGGTCGGGCGATAGTAGCAATACTAGCAATTGCCAATAGGCAATACTATTATTACTTAGTATTATTACTAATTCAGTAGTAGTATTATTACTACATTACTAGTACTACTATAAATACTAGCAGTAGCAGTAGCAATAAGAAAGTAGCACTATCGCCCGAATCTCAAAATTTCAAAATTCGATAAAAAAGGGTGTTTTGTCGGGTCCAAGTAACTCCAAGTTTCTCGGAATAAAAAAGGCGATTGTAACTGTAGTGTAAGGGTCCAAGTTACTCGGACCATTGACTTACAATACACGTTACATATTTACAATTACAGCTAGTCCGAGTAACTTGGACCCGACAAGTCACCCTTTTTTTATCGAATTTTGAAATTTTGAGGGTCAGGTGACTGTAGCAGTGTAGGGTCCAAGCTCAATGGGTAATTCTGTGCTTGAACTGGGACTTTGAAAAAACAACCCTTACGTCTACGAAATCCCCAGATTTCCCCCAAATAACACCAGTGAAACCGTTCCACGCTCCCATTGAGGATTCAGTAAGATTCACAGATTCCAATACAATAGTTGTCCGAGTAACTTGGACCCGACAAGTCACCCTTTTTTTATCGAATTTTGAAATTTTGAGTTTCGGGTGAGTCACGTCACCCGAAACTCAAAATTTCAAAATTCGATAAAAAAAGGGTGACTTGTCGGGTCCAAGTTACTCGGACTAATACAATAGTAGTACTGATAATTTTGTTTTACTCATGTTTTGGAAATTTCTCCCTTTATATATTTTTATAGTATTGCCAAAGGCTTTACTCTGATTGGGCAATTTTCATGACGTCGTTCCAGCCTTCTTGCTCCTCCAGCAAAATAACATGTAGAACAAGAAGGCCGGCATGACGTTATGAAATATACACTGCCAAAATATTTCCCAGTAATGTAATTGTAAGCACGCATACCATGCAGCTCAGGATCTGCCGTACTATTTTTCCTTTTCACAGTGGCTATTGTTATGGCAGCTGTAACGCAATTTCCATTTTCTATTTTGTATTCGACCTCGACAGAGCTCTTCTTTCGCCATGCACACGCGCCAAGTCGACCTCGTAGTACTTCAGTGCATCGCTGACGACTTTGTTAGGGACCCGTTTTTTTGCGCCTTTTCCTGTTAAGATAATGACAGGGATGGTGCTTCAAAACAAGCAAATTCTGTGCCTACAGCCAGAGAATTCGCCATCTTTCTTGTGGTACTGAGCATGAGGCGGCGCTGCCTGCGCATGTGGGCTTTAATAGGCCCTACCTCAGGCAACAAAATCTGGCATGTTGCAGTGCCGTAAATATAGGAAATGGAAATTGCGTTACGGCTGCCGTAACGATAGCCAATGCGATTCCTTTTACTCTGACAATACCAGAAACTTTGATCGCGGGACGCCTGCTGTATTGTGTGCAAGGGATTATAAGCATAATGATAAGAATACATTATTTTTAAGGCAAAAATCTATATATGTACCGTAGCTGAGCAATCATGTTTATACAAGTTTCCACTCAAATTTAACCGATACAATGGTTAAATGTCAAATTGTTAAATCTTACTGTCGTTCCCACTTGGACCCCAGTGTAGCGTTCCCAGTGTAGCGCTTGCATGTATTTGGGGCCCAGGCGGTAAGGCCAAGGAAAATAAATTATTAGTTTCTCATCCAAACTTTTTGAAGAAAGGAGGATGCGGGCATTTAAAAACAAAACAAATTTCTTTACATTTTTCAAAGCAAGTTTTTCCGTAAAGACGGGTATTCTAATTTTCAGTTGATTATTATAAGTACAGTACGATGTAGGCTGTGCATTGTAGGCTTGGGCGGTTCCAGGATTTTGGGAACCGGTTCCGGTTCCAGTTAGGAACCGCGGTTCCGAGATAGAACCGGTTCCTAAAAAACAAAGAAAAACATAAGATTTAATAAAAAACAAAAAGACCTCAGTGAGCGCGGTTTCGCAGACGCCGCCATGAGCTTGGAAGGTTCAACTACATGCGCGTCTTTTATGGCGACTTAATTTTGCTTCAATGCATTGATAAAGTATACCGAATGCTGGTTTGGCAGTCTGATTGTCATTTATGTATCAATAGGATGTATGAGACATGTTTAAAAGATTTGCTTGAATTGTTTGGCTGCTCATTTGCCCAATATTTTTAACGGAAAATACAACGCGGTTCAATAACGAAACCGTTAAACGAATGGAATCATCCAAACCCAAACTCGGGTCTTCCCATTCTTAAAAAAGGGGTGATTTGATTTCATTTCGATGGAAAAAATAATTTCTGTAGACCGATGAATAAACCGTAGATTGATATAGATTTAGATTTGAAAACATGTTTAGATTTTACGATCCTCTATTCAAAAGCAATTCTGCATGGCATATTAAGAACAGGGAATAAAACCCTTTGAGTAAATTCACCCGTAGAAAGTGGAAGGGTCAAGCCATTACCTTTTGGTTGTTTATTGGACGCGCGCCAGCATGGTTGGCCAGGTAACTTGGATAACTTCGGCAGGTACGCTACAGACAAAATGTACCACGTGGCTACTTCCCGAGTCCTCGATTCCAACGCCTGCAGTCCCCGATTCAAACACCAGCAATCGCTGGAGCCGCAGCTAGCGCAAATAGCCGTGTCGGTACCAAATCCCACGCAAAACTCGGACCCAACACTGTCCCATATCCCGAGCAATACCCGAGCCCCGCGCGGTCCCGAATCCTGAGCAATACCCGAGCCCCACGCAGTCCAGAATCCCGAAACACCGGGGCCCCACGTACGCGATCCCGAGCCCCACGCGGTCCCGAATCCCGTGCAAGACCATAGCCCCACGCGGTCCCGAATCCCGTGCAACACCATAGCCCCACGCCGTCCCGAATCCCGTGCAACATCATAGCCCCACGCCGTCCCGAATCCCATACAATACCCCGAGACGCACGTGGTCCCGAATCCCACGCAATACCCCGAGACGCAAGTGGTCCCGAATCCCACGCAATACCCCGAGATGCACGTGGTCCCGAATCCCACGCAAAACTCGAACCCAACACTGTCCCGAATCCCGTGCAATACACGAACCCCACCCCACACAACGCTGTACCGAATCCGCTCCCATGCAACACACGAACCCCACCCCACACAACGCGGCGCGCCGTACCGAATCCTCTGCCATAGCAATACACGAACCCACCCCACACAACGCTGTACCGAATCCGCTGCCATGCATGCAATACACGAACCCCAACCCACCCCACCGAGTCCGCTCCCATGCAATACACGAACCCCACCCCACACAACGTCGTACCGAATCCGCTCCCATGCAATACACGAACCCCACCCCACACAACGCTGTACCGAATCCGCTCCCATGCAATACACGAACCCCACCCCACACAACGCCGTACCGAATCCGCTGCCATAGCAATACACGAACCCCACCCCACACAACGCTGTACCGAATCCGCTGCCATAGCAATACACGAACCCCACCCCTCGCCACGCCGTACCGAAACTCCATTCCTGGGACACCTCCCGAGCCAATTACCCGGTTCCAAACTTGGGACCGGTCCCAATCCTGGGACACCTCCCGAGCCAAATACCCGGTTCCAAAGCTGGGACACCTCCCGAGCCAAATACCCGGTTCCAAAGCTGGGACACTTCCCGAGCCAAATACCCGGTTCCAAAGCTGGGACACTTCCCGAGCCAAATACCCGGTTCCAAAGCTGGGACACTTCCCCAGCCAAATACCCGGTTCCAAATCTGGTACCTCCCCCCCGCGAAGGAACCGGGTCCGAGTCCAATGCAATCGTGCAATAGCCGAGTCCTACGCTGGAGCCGCGCGAGTCCGGCCGTATGTACGTGCAGAACAATGTAAGAACACAAGTAACACGACGAGATAAATATATCTCTGCCTAGGGAGCCAAGTGAACCCGTCACAACCATGTGGTCTGTAAAAGAATCGCGTGATTGGGCATTGGTAGCCGATGAAATACTGATGAAATCACACATGCTTGGGAGCCCTACTCAGACTTGCACCACATGGCAACACAAGTACAGTGCGTGTAGGCTGTAGTACAATGTATGCGTACAGAATTATCCACGATCGAATGGGGTCATTCAATGCGTTGCTTATTGCTGCCACGTGCAGTACCACAGTAGCAGCCTGCGTTCGATTGTTGTGAATTTACAGGCATACAAAGTAAATTGTACATGTACATGTGTCATGCACCCATTGCACTGTGCATGTACAAACCAACATTGCATAAGTTATCCATGGTTGGGGCCAGGCCATTGCGTGACTGCGTGTTCGCTAAATGTGCGCTGGGCCGCGCTGGCCACAGAGTTTGGAACCGGTTCCTCTGAAGCGGGAACCGTCCAAAGCGGGTACCCGGTTCCAAAAAAAAGCGGAACCACGGTTCCGGTTCCCATTTTGGAACCGCGGTTCCACTTGGAACCGGGAGAACCGCCCAAGCTTAGTGCATTGACGTAGATGCACTTGGTGGTGATTGGCGCTTATTTGCTTTCCCACCAGGAGATGCACTGACCAGCACCCAGAAGGAGATTGTATGGAATCCTTCCTTGGATGACGAGGAGGATGACGAGAGCCTGGACTTGGATGCCATCCAACATTTCCTCTTCCTAAAGCAGGTCAGCCACTGGATTCCCATGCGACCAAATCACAGCGGTCTCTCGCAGGTCTTGTAGGACATAAACCCACAATAAAGTTATGCCTGCCATAGGGATTTAACAACTTGATAGAACCCTAGCCTCTTACCCCACTTGCAAGTGATGCCGGCCAGTCCTCCCAAATCCTCTGGGTGTTCATTTGAACGTTCCATGGAGATCTGGTTCCCTGTCTCAAGCCTTCCGAATCCTAAGTGCAGTTTCTGTTATGCAGAGGCAGTGTTGATTATTCAATGATGCTGTGCCCTACTCGACACACACAGTAGGCGCTGAATGCTCAGTGCTTTGCCTGATTGATTGCCTGCTGGAAAAATACAAGAAACTCCTGCTTTCTAGTGAAGAGACGTCTTGACCACTAGACCACCGAGCGACAATTTCAGCAGGCAATCGGGAAAAGCACTGAGCACTCATTGCTTATTGCACTGAGTATGACAAAGCCTCATTGAATTGCATTCTTCTCAATGCCAAAATCATACATATATCAGTGCTGATAAAGTCTGTAGCAGTGCAACGCGTTCGCCATACCATACAATGTACATTCTATTTCCGACATAGGTATTACGACAGTTCATGGTTAATAGTTAAAGACACTACGCAGCAAAAGTACAGTAATTTTAGGGAATCAAAAAGATGAAGGGTCATCCTACATTTCCTGTTCTGTCAAAGAAACAGAGAGATCCTGGACGTATAAGAAATAATGCAACATAAATGCATGTATTGGCACAATGGTCTGTAGACCTGATTGAGTGTGCTGCACAGGACTGTAAAAGTAGAAGAGCGCCACCAATCACTTGGAGTTGGCCAGTCTGAAATGCAATCATGTTGTACAAAGGTCTGCATGGGTGGTCTGCTCGCCTTCTGCTGGCCCTGATTGAACAATACAAATCCATCAAAATCCAACAGCAGGGGCATGGGAAAAGCATTGAAACCCACAAAATAAATACTTAAGGAAAACAATGAGAATTTTTTTTGTTTACAATAAAGTCCTTCAGAAGCCTACTGGCCAACATTGTACTCCAGATTGAAGTCTTTTGGTTGAAATTTCCTCGTCAGATTTCCTATCCTGAGTTTGAAAGTTGCATCTTTGTGTGATCCTCATAATTACTACTATAGCTAGGTTTATGATAAACTATTGCTGTATCTGAATGGAAATAGGGGCTGTGATCCCTGGAGTTGTACACTGCTCAGTTAATGGTTAACTGCTTCTGACCAGTTAAAAGCCCCCCCCCCCCCCCACGAAAGATAGTTGACTATATGGGAAGGCCACCACCTAAGAGCTGCTTAGCTCAGGTGGTTTGGGCACTGGTACATTAAGCCAGTGGTTGTGGGTTCAAATCTCATTCCAAATGTTCCTTTCTTTGTTTTTTAGTTAGAGGGTTAGAGAGTTTTTGAAGTTAGAGGGCCTGACATTTCGATCCTAGCAGGACCTTTCTTTGCCTTTGAGAAATGTCCTGCTAGGATCAAAACGTCAGGCCCTCTTAACTTTTGAGATTTATATATTGCAGGTCATTTGAGTCGGTGAGAAGTTTGCAACAGTTGTTTTTATTTTATTTACTTCATTTTTTCTCTCACAAATCACGAGAGTCGGATGTTTACTGTGCCACGTTCACATACATCCCTGTTTGTCATTGCGTTGTTTTCCCCCCCATAAGGCGGTGTTGGGAGTGAACGCGGAGGAAGGCGAGAGAAACGTGATTGAAATCAAGACGCAGAACCTGAACGGTGATGAGATCCAGCAGCCGCTCTTCTCTCTGAAGCTGGGCCTCAATGAAAGTGTAAGTCTGAAGTCTTGCCAACAAGTGGAGGATCTGGGCCAGGCCTACAGTATTTCCCCTGTCAATCACAAATCACATGAGATGTCAAGGGAAAATAAGCACACTTAAAGCCCCTACATAACATTGGTAAACAGAAATGTTCACAGATTTACATGAAACTTATACAGTTTATAGATGGTTATAGTAGAAACTATAACCTAATAATGTTTTATTTTGGGAGAAATTAGTAAAATAAATAGTTTACGTCTCACCGAGATCTAAACTATTTTTTCGGAACAGTATGGTGTTGGCTGCTGCATTTTCGCGAAAGAAATGAAGCGGTTTTCACAATTTTCTCGAGACTCGGTTAGCGGATTGAGCTGAAATTTTCACAGGTGTGCTATTTCATACATATGTTGGATCAGACAACGTATGGCTGCTATTCTTTGACCTCGACCAATGCTGTGTAGGGGCTTTAAAGGCCCAATACAACATTGGGAAGATCGGAAAAAATCAATGTCCACAGATTTCCTCCCAATTTATACAGTTTGTAGATGGTCATGATAGAATCCTCATGTTGAAATCTTACGGTCTGGGATGCTGTATGTTTTGAAAAATCTTCACTCAAACATCGACAAATAGTTTATTACTTGTGAGTAATAAACTATTTCTTATACTACAGAATGGTGCGTAATTCTTTTGCCTAATTAGCTCATTAATATTGCTGTATGCAATTGTTGGTTATTTGTGTTTTATTATTGTAAAATTCATCCAAACAGCTATAATTAGACAAAACATTAATTTATTCAAATAAAATTTTACACAAAATTTGTTCATTATGTAATTCTCTATTACCCCACCGAATATCATTGGAATCCATCATTGAATAACCGAGATCTGAGGGTGAGGGGGGGGGGCGCGGATGGTCAAAATAACCCGGCTCTTTGAGGGTTACCCCGGTAAGCGTCATACAAATATACAGTTATACACATGTGCATGTATGTGGTTTTTAAAAATTTGTCCTGACTTTGTAGAGATGTGTGTTTTGAGGATGCCCTGTTTCATCTGTCGTTGATGTGGATACTATGTACTGTGCTAGACATTTTGTGTGGATGCATGCCCATGACCAAATTGTCTAGTACTAAAGGAAGTTCAGAATTGAATGGTGTTGCCTGTTGTTGTGTATGCACTGAAGCGCATGGCTTTATATCAGTACCGGGTACATGCACTCAGTGCCCAGGGAAGCGCTGAGCCAGGTGTTACTTGCCTTCCTGCATGTATATCTCACGGTAAACCAGGAAAGCTCATTCAGTGGAATTCTTTGACTGTGATAAGGACATCTTGTTTAGTCCAAAGTCAGTCTTCTTTCTATTGCTGAGTCAGTTTCCCTAGTACTGGTTGCCATGCACAGTACTTCCCAAGGGCTGTGATTTCTCAAAGCCTTACGATGCATCGTAACTCAACTCCCGATGGATAACCCATCGTAAGTTGAAATTCCCGCATGGGTTTTATGCATCGATCATCATCTTGTGGTTGACCGTAAGTTACGATGGGGTTGATGGTCAGGTTGATAACCATGAGCAGGAGAGAGTGCCATGCCTTGCCCTTGTGTGACATTGGGTTCTACTCCCGCCTAGCGCCACGCTATAGTCTGTACTCCTGCTGAGCCACCCGTCTGGTTCCTGACCCCGTCCCCTGTGGCCGGTTATCCACAACCAGTTTGCTGATACCAGTAGCATCTCCTTGGCTGGTTCGCGGAGCTGTCACAGTTGCTTTGATTTTTCCCCTAAAAGCTGCCCCATGCTGTGATCCAATCCAAGAACTGAAAGTGAATTTGAAATGATGTTGAAAGTTTGCGGTGACACCATGTTAATGTAAGTCATCTCTTTCAAGAAGAAAAAGTTACTGGTTTTGGTTTTTTCAGAGCCATACTTCTTCTTGGGTGGATTTTGCAAAGCCTTACAATGCATCGTATAACTCAACTTACGATTGATAACCCTTCGCACGTTGTAATGCGCCCTATGCTTTTGTGCATAGTTCATTCTCTTGCAATTGATCCTAAGTTACAATGGGTTTGATGAAAATCTGTAACTGGAAGGTTACAACTTACACGGTGTCCTCATTGTGAAAACTACATTGTGATTCCACCATTCAAATTGAAATTTGAATGTTACTGTATGTACAGTAGTGTATTATTATATGGTGCTCAAGAGGAGTGTTGGATTTGTAGAAGTTCTTGGCTTCATGAGTTCCATATTTAGTACCCACAACATATGATGAATCTATCGACTCATAACAAAATGAAACATATAAATAGTAATTAGTAATGTGGTGTGGCTGTTAAAGTGGCACATCCTTTAGGGGGGGGGGGGGCTAGTTTGATGGATGATCCTACTCTACTGCCCCTCCCTCATCCCACCCATCCCCAGAGATCAACCGCCCCCTCGCGGAATTAGAAGATTCCGTATTGCCACCGAGTCGGAAGGCGTTTAGTCCTCCCAGAGGAATCCGATTTGCAAGTGAATGGATGTGGGAGGGTTCGTCGGGATCGGCGAATGCTGCCCTCGTGGGAGAGTCATCATCGGCCTCGAGATGTATCTGTGCAGGATGTTGGTATTAGGGAATAAGTTTGGGGAGTTTCTGCCACTGTGTTTATCAATAAATGAATTCAGATGCTTGCCAAACGTAAAAAAATGGGGACCATGATACAACTTGTATATATAGTGTTAAAGAGAACATTTATTCTTCCATGACATCCAAACTTTGTGATTTGTTTTTTAATTACCGGTACACCATTCCGTCTGATTTCAACTGCAAGTATCCATATTTTACAGCTCTGCAAAATGACAGACAAAAATCAGAATTGCTTTTTGCTTTTTTTCATGGTAACAGACATCTCATGCATATTTCAGAAAAAAAAGATCTTGTGGAGTGAACGTTCGTTCAAAAGTAAAAAGAACCTTTTGATTTGTTGTCACAGATCTTCATGGCACCTGGTTTCTGGATATTTGTATCGGCATGCCAGTTTGTTTGCCCTCAGCCGCGAGCGAGCCTTGGGACCCACGGAGATCGGTCTGTGAAAAGTTCGCTCTCGGTCTCAGCGAGCTGCGCTGTGCAGTGGCCCTGCACTGCCCCGGTGTTTCTGTGCCACACATGCCCGCAGGGCTCAGTATTACACATAGCTTCATCAATATTATTGTATTCAAGTAAACACTAGGACATGGCTAAGCTGCTTTCGTAAGATTCCCGGCCGAGATTAGGAGCGGGCGGCCCCCCCCCCTCCCCTGGAGTCGATCTGCCTGCCCAGAGACAGTTGCCCCACAACAAAAGAGAGCAAATTAGAATTAGGCGGGATTGGGATAGAAAAGTGCATGTTCAACCAGTCGGGTGTTAGAAAACACCGGATTTGGTACATGTGCCCCCTCCCACCGGGGAGGAGATTAGAAAACTATTTTTTTGGAAAATGTTTCTTTAGGGTATAAATAACAGTTGCCCAAAGTACATTGACTGTGTCTCTTTAAAGTAGTAAGTGATTGTGTTGTTGTTGCATGGGTTGCTTACACAGAGCTGTGGAGCAGCAACTTAAAACACTGGATATGCTGCCAATAACCAATTATCTTAAAGGCCCTATACAACATTGGTAACGGTCAAAAGATTGCCACAGTTTGTGTGTTAAACCATAAAACATTCAAAAAATAGTTTAAGCTCAAATCTGAAAAAAATCTGTCATGGTTTATGCACCCTTCTGTCATGTAAGAAATAGTTTATTATTTTGTGAGTGATAAACTATTTGTCGATGGAAACTTTGAGTGACGATTTCTCGAAAATTACAGCATCCCAGAGCATAAGATTTCAACATGAAGATACTATTATGACCAGCTACAAACTGTGTAAATTGGGAGGAAATCTGTGGACATTGATTTTATCCGATCTTCCCAATGTTGTATTGGGCCTTTAAAGCCCCTACACAACATTGGTCGAGGTCAAAGAATAGCAGCTATACGTTGTCTGATCCAACATATGTATGAAATAGCATACCTGTGAAAATTTCAGCTCAATCTGCCAACCGAGTCTCGAGAAAATCGTGAAGGAAATCTGTGGACATCGATGTTTCCCGATCTTCCCAATGTTGTATTGGGCCTTTAAGGAATGAGAAACCTTCTATTTAATGAGTGCAAACTTCAGCTTTTCTGTGGCTATGTAAAGGAACAGAAATGTTAAATGGATTTACATTTTGCAAATACAGCTGAAAGTTTCTCCATTGCATTGGAAAGCAGGCTTTATCTGTCATAATTAAGTGCATCCCAAGATTGCACGGGAGAGTTCTCATGTCAATGAAGATCAGAGAAGTGAAGCTGTTGTCCATGAGGCAACTGATTGTGCCTGACTTTAACACTACGTAAAGTACATGTACTCCCAAGCGCCCAGTGTTGCAGCATTGGTGGAGTGCCATTGTCTACACAGTTCATTACTACGCGGCATATTTCCCTCTCGCATTCACAAAGAGGTGGTACATGTAAGACCCAACCAGTCGGCCGCCTCCAGCATGACGAGAGAGCTAATCGTGTCAAGCTCAAAATACAGCCATCCCCCAGGGAACTATTTGACCCCCCCTCCCCTCCAAAAAAAAAAAGTTTGCTTCAGATGTGCACGCCTTAATCAACAAAGCAAGGCTAAATCCTTGCTGCTGCCCCCCTCCCTCCCCTACACTTGCATGAGACATTGTTGGAGGTTTGCGTGCCAAGGTACAGATTCCCACACTCCTGCTGAGAATGGCTTGTGGACTGTTAGGGCTTGTAATTACTAGTCCCCCCCCCCTCCCTCCCTCCAGGTGACTTTACCCCTGCCTTCCAAACGTCAACTGATCTGAACAGAAACTCCTAAGGTGTGATATGTCTTCGGCCCAGTCCTTTGTAGCCGTCACCTGGGCCAAAGTAAATGTTTTGGCCGGGAGTAGGTTTGCTTGTTGCCTGTTCCCAATTCCCACCCTGTAGTGAAGAATTCACGGTTGGGTTTTTCAAGACTTTGGGTCTTGCGAGTTTTTTCAGCAATCTTTCATTTGCTAGATGTTGGCTCCAGATGTGAGTCACTTGTCTCATTTGATTGTCCGTCTCGTTCTTGTTTCCATGGTTATGACTAAGCCAAGACTGTTCGTGTTTAAAATTTATGAGCCCTCCGAATAATCTTTTAGTTGTGTGCTTGTGTATTTACTGTACGGGTATGGTAGACACATCCAAGTTGACTTAACTGTGACAGAAAAATTCTTTAAAAAATTGGCACCGCTTTAGTTGAGTTACCGGGCATGACTCATGCTCGTACTCAGACAATTGCTAGAAATGTTCAGATTGGACAATTTGACCCTTAAACATTTTTGGTGGGGGAGTTTGATGACAGTCCAGCTTAAAGACCAAAGGAAAAGGCATTTCTGTTACTCACCAAGGAATTCCTAAAAGTCAGGAAGCGTTTGAAATCCGTTCCAAGGTCATGTTCTACTAAGGAACATGACAAGCACTGTAGCATTAGTTGGGGTGAAATCTACCTCAGCTACTACTACTACTTGGCGGACGCATCCGAGATAGAGTACACAATGCCTTGCCAAATACCTCTGTCTGTCCAACATCAATGTATGCATCATGTCTGCTATAATGTCCAATATCTCTTGCAATGCTGTCGATATAGTTCAGAGGTCGTCTTCCTCTGTTTGGGCAGGGTAGTCTCAAGGAAATCACATGAGATATTTTCTGATCCTTGGCACGAAAACAGTGACCAGCAAAACGTGTCCTGCGACTAGCCACAACGGAAGAAATGGGTGGAATATCTCCATAGATCTCTGCTTTTGTTTTGTGCTCTCGCCAGCTGAAGCATACCACAACCCCTGATAATTGATGTCATGCTCAACAATCGTTGGACATCTAACAATAAACAATGCTTTTTTTTTACCATCTTAGCAAAGTTTGGTGCATATTGTAAACAGATTTTATTGGAGTCTTAAGTTGTGTTTCCACTGGACTAAAATTTTACCGAGACGATGGTTAAATATCAAATGGCCAAATTGTTATCATCGTTCCCACTTGGACTTTTGAGTCAGTCAATTTAACCGAGACGATGATTAAAGTAACTGGTATCATCATGGGAACGATAGTTAAATATCAAATGGCCAAATTTTTACCATCGTTCCCACTTGGACTTTTGAGTCAGTCAATTTAACCGAGACGATGATTAAAGTAACTGGTATCATCATGGGAACGATGGTTAAATATAAAATGGCCAAATTTTTACCATCGTTCCCACTTGGACTTTTGAGTCAGTCAATTTAACCGAGACGATGTTTAAAGAAACTGGTAACCAAGCTGGCAATATGTTGGCACTGTGCATGACCTTTGGGGTCACAAAATGACGTGACGTGACGTGCGAGGTTAGGTCAACATACATGTACATTTAGCACGCGACACGATGCAGACGTTGTGCACAGTGCATGTACAGTACACATGTACGTTTTACGTAAGAAGCCGGATATGTTTTTTACCAAGTCGCGTTTTACTGAGTGGTGCGTTTTCACTGGACTAATCAGCTCGGTTAAACTCACCTGGTCACTTTTACTTGGCAGAGGTTGGCCGGTAAAAGTAACCAATCGGCTCGGTTAAATTAACCGAGAGGAAATTTAACCATAGTCTTGGTTACTTTGACCTAAATAAGTCCAGTGGAAATGCGGCTTTAGGTACATGCAGAGATTTGTTATTATGCGTATCTCCCACTGTGTGTTCATCCTCAGGTTCCATTGGACATCGGTGTACAGCCACCAGTCACATTCTCCTTATCTAAAGGCTCTGGCCCTGTCTACCTCTCTGGGCAGCATGCGATAGGTAAGTAAAACATTGAATTGATGTGCATTGATGATATTGAAGACCTATTGTTTCACGTGCGATATACAGTCATTTCCCTGATGATATTATCACACACTAGGTGGTGAGCCATTCTGATTGTCTGACCAACATCAAGACCAGGCCTTCCCAAACTACACAGCTTTTCCCCGGGAATTTCTTCTTCGTTTTTCTGTGGATTTTTGCGTGTGTGAAGACAATAGATACAAGTATTAGTGGGATTTGAATCGTGATTCTGTCTCCGCGAAGAGTGTGATTTTTTAAAAATAATCACCTTTATTTGTGACGCGGTGCGTGTGGGAACGCTCCACTCAATCGCACCGGCTTTTTAAATACCACAATGCACTGCTCACGCTCTGATTGACAGGAAGTGCCGTGCTTGTTTATAATTATGTCTCCCTGTTCGTTATAGCGACATTTCCACTGTATTTCCTTGATTGCAAACAACTGACTCTCTTGCCATCAAATGATCTCAGCTGATTCGAGGAAGATGTTACGCATGAGGAAAGCAATTTTTCAATTTTTTTTTTTCCAATTGTAAATCCAGAAATCAATGCTGACAATGAAGATTCAGAGTTGGAGGACGAGGATGACAATGTAGGAGAGATGCTGGAGGAGGTGGACTTGACGGGCTCTCCCATTCTGGCCGAGTCCAAGAGCAAGAAGAGACCGCTGTCTACCTCAGGAAGTGTGGCCAAGAAGACCAAGGTAGGCCAGGAGGCATGTTAAGGCCGCCGCACACGAGAGCTATCTGCTCAGCAAAAATTCTCTCGAGGTCGTTTGCTCAGCACGTAGCTCTTGTGTGGGCTGAACTTTTGGTGAGATTTCTGCCTCAAGAGGCCGTGAGACCAATATCTATCCTGTTTGATTTTTTTCCGCTTCATTGGGTCACTGCATCCACAGCAGTCACAGCTGTGGATGCAATGACCCTTTTCAGCTTGAACACAATGGGCCATTCAGCGCACCCATCCACAGTCACAGCTGTGGATGCAATGACCCTATTAAGCTTGTACACAATGGGCCATTCGGTGCACCCATTCACAGTCACAGCTGTGGATGCAATGACCCTATTAAGCTTGAACACAATGGGCCATTCAGTGCACCCATTCATAGTCACAGCTGTGGATGCAATGACCCTATTCAGCTTGAACACAATGGGCCATTCAGTGCACCCATCCACAGTCACAGCTGTGGATGCAATGATCCTATTCAGCTTGAACACAATGGGTCATTCAGTGCACCCATTCACAGTCACAGCTGTGGATGCAATGACCCTATTCAGCTTGAACACAATGGGCCATTCAGTGCACCCATCCACAGTCACAGCTGTGGATGCAATGACCCAATTCAGCTTGAACACAATGGGCCATTCAGTGCACCCATCCACAGTCACAGCTGTGGATGCAATGACCCAATTCAGCTTGAACACAATGGGCCATTCAGTGCACCTATCTACAGTCACAGCTGTGGATGCAATGACCCAATTCAGCTTGAACACAATGGGCCATTCAGTGCACCCATCCACAGTCACAGCTGTGGATGCAATGACCCTATTCAGCTTGAACACAATGGGCCATTCAGTGCACCCATTCACAGTCACAGCTGTGGATGCAATGACCCAATTCAGCTTGAACACAATGGGCCATTCAGTGCACCCATTCACAGTCACAGCTGTGGATGCAATGACCCAATTCAGCTTGAACACAATGGGCCATTCAGTGCACCCATCCACAGTCACAGCTGTGGATGCAATGACCCAATTCAGCTTGAACACAATGGGCCATTCAGTGCATGTATTCACAGTCACAGCTCTGTGGATGCAATCGCCCATTGTGTACAAGCTGAATAGGGTCATTGCATCCACAGCTATATCTATAAATGGGCGCACTGAATGGCCCATTGTGTACAAGCTGAATAGGGTCATTGCATCCACAGCTGTGACGGTGTGGCCAACTGGTTTCCAGCACCAAGAAAAGTTAAGAAAGAAAATGCTACATGTACTGTATCATCTCATGTCCTATGCTCTTGTTTAGATGGCTAGATTGGACAAGGAATCTGACGAGGATGAGGATGAAGATGAGGATGATTCTGAGATAGTAGAGGTAGGTCAAGAACTAAGATGTTGTTGGGGACTTTTCTTTTGCCTGGACCAACTTCAGTGATCGTCATACAGGGTATCCAAGACACGCAGGGTATCCAAGCCATGCGGGGTATCCAAGTCATGCGGGGTATCCAAGCCATGCGGGGTATCCAAGCCATGCGGGGTATCCAAACCATGCGGGGTATCCAAGCCATGCGGGATATCCAAGCCATACAGGGTATCCAAGCCATGCAGGGTATCCAAGCCATACAGGGTATCCAAGCCATGCAGGGTATCCAAGCCATGCAGGGTATCCAAGCCATGCAGGGTATCCAAGCCACGCGGGGTATCCAAGCCATGCAGGGTATCCAAGCCATGCAGGTTATTCAAGCCATACAGGGTATTCAAGCCACACAGGGTATCCAAGCCATGCAGGGTATCCAAGCCATGCAGGGTATCCAAGCCATGCAGGGTATCCAATCCATGCGGGGTATCCAATCCATGCGGGGTATCCAAGCCATGCGGGGTATCCAAGCCACGCGGGGTATCCAAGCAATGCAGGGTATCCAAGCCATGCAGGGTATCCAAGCCATGCGGGGTATCCAAGCCATGCGGGGTATCCAAGCCATGCGGGGTATCCAAACCATGCAGGGTATCCAAGCCATGCAGGGTATCCAAACCATGCAGGGTATCCAAGCCATGCAGGGTATCCAAACCATGCAGGGTATCCAAGCCATACAGGGCATCCAAGCCATGCAGGGTATCCAAGCCATGCAGGGTATCCAAACCATGCAGGGTATCCAAGCCATGCAGGGTATCCAAGCCATGCAGGGTTTTCAAGCCATACAGGGTTTTCAAGCCATACAGGGTATCCAAGCCATGTGGGGTATCCAAGCCATGCAGGGTATTCAAGCCATACAGGGTATCCAAGCCATGCAGGGTATCCAAGCCATGCAGGGTATCCAAGCCATGCAGGGTATCCAATCCATGCAGGGTATCCAAGCCATGCAGGGTATTCAAGCCATACAGGGTATCCAAGCCATGTGGGGTATCCAAGCCATGCAGGGTATTCAAGCCATACAGGGTATCCAAGCCATGCAGGGTATCCAAGCCATGCAGGGTATCCAAGCCATGCAGGGTATCCAATCCATGCAGGGTATCCAAGCCATGCAGTGTATCCAAGCCATGCAGGGTATCCAAGCCATGCAGGGTATCCAAGCCATACAGGGTATCCAAGCCATACAGGGTATCCAAGCCATGCTGGGTATCGAAGCCATGCAGGGTATCCAAGCCATACAGGGTATCCAAGCCATACAGGGTATCCAAGCCATGCGGGGTATCCAAGCCATGCGGGGTATCCAAGCCATGCAGGGTATCCAAGCCATGCAGGGTATCCAAGCCATACAGGGTATCCAAGCCATACAGGGTATCCAAGCCATGCTGGGTGTCTAAACCATGCAGGGTATCCAAGCCATGCAGGGTATCCGAGCCATGCAGGATATCCAAGCCATGCAGGGTATCCAAACCATGCAGGGTATCCAAGCCATGCAGGGTATCCAAGCCATGCAGGGTATCCAAGCCATGCAGGGTATCCAAGCCATGCAGGGTATCGAAGCCATGCAGGGTATCCAAGCCATGCGGGGTATCCAAACCATTCATAACTCTGAAAGTCTTTTAATACAATGTTCTGTAATTATTGTGCAGATGGATGATGATGGTGAAGAAGAGGACGAGGAAGATGACAGGTACTGTCGTTACTTGTAGATAACAGTTAGATCCATTGGTTGCCCTATCATAGTTTTTTCCCGAAAAAACCAATATCATGACTTCAAAGCAATGGAGCCCATGACGATACCTGCTGATGTACAGATTTGAACCCATCACATGACTACCACCAGCTCTTTGCTCAAACGGTCAAGAGACTAGAGTCGAGGGTTTAAATCCCAACTGACCTGCCTATACTTTTCAGTAGGTGATTTAGGCTGTTACTGGGTTGTGCATTTATCGGGCAAAAAAACCCTCATTGAATTACATTCTCCTTGATGCAAACTCCTTTGCCTATGAGTCAGTAGATGGTGGTTGCTAGCTTGCCCTTTTCACTGGCCTACGCACCCCATCGAAAAGTTATTGAAACCACTTTGCCTCGGTCTTTATTCACCTTTGCCTTCATAGGCCTCGTACTGAGAAGATAGACCAGTTACTACATCCAGGAAAATTTCAATGTGTCAACTTAACATCTACTGTTCTCTTTACATCTACATTCTCTTACCGCCTGTCCATTGTGGCCTTTATACTGTGACTTTTTTCAAGCCCAAATTGGCCTTGCCCTGAAAGTCAGGAAAACATGCGACTTGTAAATGCTTCTCTTATTGCAATGGATTCTTCTTTCTGTCGGTAGTGAAGAGGAAGATGAAGAGGAGGAGGAAGAGGAGGGGGAGGAAGAGGAGGAGGAAGAGGAGGAGGAAGAGGAGGAGTCGTCCCCGGAGAAGCCTGCCAAGAAAGCCAAAGGCATCAAGGTAAGGAAGTGGGTTGGTACTTGCATCACCGTGCAAGGATTGACGATAAGGCATATGGGCTGCGGAGATACGGCGAGTTTTGCGTCTACAACGGTCCTTCAGAGGAAAGATCTTCTGCTATTGTTGAATTAATCACTTCTGTGGCTTCATTGTGGCAGCCCGCTTCCGGAATCACGGCAGTGTTCAGTCCAAGTATCTACAGTGGAATGTCGCTATAACGAACATCCCAGGATCCATGAAAATTGTTCAGTACAGTGGTCGTTCATTATAGCAGTTGTTGGCGCATATCCACGGACGTATACGTCAGGAGCCAAAGGGCATGTGCGTTACAGCCAAATGTTCGGTACATCGGCATCCGTTATAGCAACGTTCCACTGTACTCATACCGATAACATGCCTGCCTGCCTGCCTGCAGTAATGCCTGCATGCAGAAACGCCTTTTTGATCTTTACCTAGCCCCCTGGTGATCCTTCCTTGCACGTGGCTGTCAGAGATGGGTCCTTACAAGGCCATGGACAATTTAATTCTGCGTTTCCATCGGAGCATCTGAACCTAGTCTGGGTATACTGGCGCGTGGTGTGGCATTTCTGAGAGCACTAATCAAAGCTTTGCCATGATCGAGGTGGCATGTCCCTTGTCTGAAGGATGCTGTTGGAGGTCAGCTTTGAAAATGTAGGCAGTGGTTTGTGGAGTCTCGGAACAGGGATTGAAATCACGAGGGAAATGCTGACGTAATGGGTCAGTTTGACATTGGGGCAAATGGAGGTAATCGTACACGTGTCTTTCATTCGTAAAGGATGGTTCTTCCCAAGTATCGGTAGGACACTTAAAGATGGTTGCAGTTGTCTCGTTCGTCTTAAAAAAAAAAAAAAAATTACAGTAGAGTCATGACAAGTAGGACAATTGGAAATGGATGTAATTGTGTCTTGTCTTCATTCTGGTCCAGTCATGCTTGTTACCAGGACACACTATCAATTGTTTCCTCGTCCCTGCTCCCCCGCTGAAGACGGTCAGTAATTCAAAGCATGCCTTTCCCCTCCTTCCCCCACCCCTTCACCTTGGACATGACGTTGTACGCCTGGAGGTTGGAAGCCCGGTGACTCACAGATCCTGACATCTGTGTTCGGTGTTAGCTTGGACTTGGGAGAGAGAGAGAAAGAGAGAGACAGAGAGAGAGATGGATGGGGAGGGGGATGTCTATTCTGCTAGAGGCTGGGGCCTGGGGGTTGTGGAATCACTGGGGATCAGGCGTGGCAGTGATGACCCTGGCGTTTTCTGGTGGGACTTGGAGAGTGTCCTTGAGAGTTTGGGTCAAGGGCTGGCTGCCAGGCATGAAAGTGCAAGGGGTCTGGGATGTGAGGACTGCATGGTGAGGTGAGGTTCCTTAGTAGCAATGCACTAGGAGCCAAAGCCCTTGAACCGCTTTGCCTTGGGACCTCTGAATATGGAGTGCCGTTGGTTTTACTATGTGACGGGGCCCTCTGAATCCGGGCACCACTATTGTCCAAGTTTTAAAGAAAGGCTCTTTTCAGCCTAGATCAAATCACTACGAAGTAGGAGCCAGTTAGTCCAGTGGAAACGCACCACTCGGTAAAATGTGACTCTGTGAAAAAGCCACATCCGGCCTTTGACGTAACATAATGCATGCACTGTGCACAGTGTCTGCTTCGTGTTGCGTGCTGTACGTTGTACTGCACGTTGACCTAATCTATCTATAGTACATGTACCATGTATCCGGCTGACACTTGACCCTCATGAGCCGGTATGTTGCCTGCTCGGTTACTTTAACCATCGTCTCGGTTAAATTGACCATCTCAAAAGTCCAACTGGGAACGACGGTCAAAATTTACCATTAGAAATGTAAGCATCGTCTCGGTTAAATTTTAGTCCAGTGGAAACGCGGCTTTACTGGTGGAAGACAGCCAGCCAGTGGCTAACTAGATCCCCTCGACCTCTCTCCGGAAACACGAATAAGGACTATTTGGATATACTCATTTGGATGTTTTACCTCATGGATGTTTGATCTGTTCCTCACTGAATGAAGCCTCCGCCCCTCATACACACACTAAACAAGTGGCCGTACTTTTTATAATTTTTTTTTTCAAATCAATTCAATCCAAAATACTTTTATGAATCCCCTAAAAGGCAATTACACTGGTGTAGGGACAGCTCATTAAAAACAGACATATAAATACAAGCAATTAATTATATCAAACCCTTAATTAATTAATTTAAGCGCTCATCGAATACAATTCAATTCATACAAACACTCATCAACTGTAATTCAATTAAAACAAGTCTAGTTCATAATTTTAAAAAGAAAAGTTGTTGAAATGTTTTATCTAAAAGTGCAATAGCCACTTTTTTCTGCAGTTGTGTAGAGAGTAGTCCTAGGATTTGTGTGCACATCTGACTGCAATTGGGTCTTGTGTGGTCTTACTCAGTCGGCTCTAGGTGTGTAGTCTTTCTCCGCCCTCAAGCTCCTAATCTGTGGCGCCCTCAGGCTCATTTGTCATACGCACACCCATCCTACATGTGGTACCTGTCCCTGCCTCCATTCTTGCCCTGGGGCTAAGACATGTGGTGGCATGCCGGCTCAATAGAGCCAGCCCAGCCCAGCCCAGTCAATGTAGACCTGGCCCAGCCATCTACACTGCAACTAATCCAGGTCACAAACGCTAAGTTCATACGAGGGACTAACTTCGAGACTGAACTCCAATTGGGTCAGTCCGACTGATAAAAGTTGTCGTTCAGACACAATTTTTTTTTTTAGCACCATGGGACTAAATTTGAGGCTAACCCGATTGAGTTTAGCCTTCAAAATTAGTGGGTCTAGTCACGCTCCCATCCCCTGGGGGTGTTCCTTTACGACCCCCCACCCACTGCGTTATTGTTTGGACAAGGCTTACCCAGTTCCCATCACACGCATCTGGTGTCGGAGGCCCCTAGCAGGTTGCGTAATCATCGCTGTCAGCAGTATCGTATGAACGTAAGGTGATTTTGAACTTTGCAGTCAGCTACTTGAAATCCCCGCTGAGAAAGACTAGTAACCACACACTGACACCGAAGCCAGTCCCTCGTCTGACACTCCGTATTTCCTGTGGAGTCAGGACTTTCGTCAAGGTGGGAAGAAACCAGATAATGTAGGTTTTGGTCAGGTGTTTTGGTCAGGTAGCATGAAACCTTCAGTTTCAGATTCCAAATGGTTTCCTGGGTTCCATGTTTGTTTTGGTTTTCTTCAGACTGGTCTTTGGTTGTTTTCATACGCCAAGCTACACGTACACTGTAGACAAAGTCGATGTGGACACCAATTGCCACATGCCACATATCTGACCCAAATGCTGATGCACAGGATGTGATGTGATGCCTAACAGTGATGATTACCTTTACTTTAGTGTTTCATTGATGTCATTGATGTCATTGATGTCATTGAAGTCATTGATGTCATTGTTATCATTGTTATCATTGTTGTCATTGTACTATAGTTATTACGGTGACATTGATGTGATGGATGTGATGTGATGCCTAACAGTGATGATTACCTTTACTTTAATGTTTCATTGATGTCATTGTTGTCATTGATGTCATTGATGTCATTGATGTCATTGATGTCATTGATGCCATTGATGTAATTGATGCCATTGATGTAATTGATGCCATTGATGTCATTGTACTATAGTTATTACGGTGACATTGATGTCATTGTTGTCATTGACATCATTGACGTCATTAATGTCATTGTTGTCATTGATGACATTGATGTCATTGTTTTCATTGATGTAATTGATGTAATTGATGTCATTGTTGTCATTGGCGTCCTTGGTATCGTTGTTGTCGTTGTACAGTAGTTATTACGGTTACATTGAGTAGCATTCCTAGTACGGCTTAAATTAGAAAATGTGGTTCTTGGCCGGAATTTCATTTGTTGTGATATCTTGAAGAAGGTGATTGCTGGATCTCAACAGACGTGAGCCAGCATATAGCGTGCACAGCAGGAAGGCAAAGCAAGCCACCTCTCTCTCTCTCTCTCTCACCGGAGCTCTATAACACTCTTGCTGCGTACTCGTCTAGAAGCTGCCATAGGAAATGAAGTGTTTTCTAAAGCATTACCCACTGACAAGCCCAGAGGAAAGCCCCAATTTGCGGGTGCACCCTTTCCCGGGCGTTTGCTTACCTACCTGTTGAGGGTTCTGATGGAAAAATCCATCTCTGGCTCTTTGTTATCCTTTTGTGCATTGTCGTTGCATGGCAGAGCCATGGTTGGCGGATGCAGATGCCGACGGAGGCTGGATAGAACTGCCAAGCCTTCAGAGTACAAAGATGGTCCCTTTACATCAGTGCATGAGCTATTTGTGGCCTATGTTTTTTTGGAGGGGTAGGGTGCCACACTTTCCAGTGTGCATACAACCTGATTGCCTTTCAAAACTCTTCACCCTCACTGCTTGTGCCACCTCCCCCGGCATTCAGAGGCAGCAGTCGTTCGTTTCACTGACATTTCGGTGACAGCCAGCAAGCCAGCAGAGCACGATGACATAGATTCAGGAGGGAGGTAAACGTGCGTAGATACAAGGGGGATAGAATACATGATGCTGTGACTTACAGAAGCTGCATTCACATGGAACTAGTGACTCTCTAATTTGACAAACAATCCCAGATTAATCTATGCCGGGGAACTTTGAAAAGATGAAGAGTGTCCTATAACCAGCCCTGATAGTACACAGTCCTTACTGTCAAGGACTCAAAACCATGGAGCATCTGCATATACTGTAGCAAGTTCTCTAGAAATAGGTGAGATAGTGCGTCTTCCACTCAAAACCATGTTGGGAAGGGCAAGCCCTCATTGAAATACATGGACATGCTCTCTAAGTTATACTTGTAAGTAATGTATCTGCAATTGAGGCAGTTGTACAGTTTTTGTACATGTGTGCAGTTTTCTATTGCTTGGGAGAACCTCTGTTCTACCGGTATGTGCTTGGCTTCAGATTTCCCACATGGCAGCAGGAAATGGAGTGGGCACCAGTGGCAGTGTGGGCACCAGCAGGAATGTGCCAGGGGAGGGCCTGGGGTTTATTTCTGACTTTTAGTTGGTTTGAAGCTATGTTTTTAGGACGGAATATTGACGAGTGATGACGTGTTTGTTTCCAGCTGTCCATTTCCTGTTGTGCTGAATGTTGGGAATATATGGGGGACGGGGGAAGGGGGAAAGGTAGGGTAGAAATGAGAGACCTATGAGCAGGCAATGACTAGTCCATGCAGGCTCCTCTAGGGAGGATGCAGTATGTGGGGGTGTGTGACTAGATGAGAGCATGGCATGTCCCATGTCCATGTAGTTCATGGTGAAGAATACCATGGTTTACCTTTGTCAACCTCCTCCCTTCTCCTCATACTCCACTTTACTCTCCTACCAGTTGGTAGGTGATGATTCTTTACTCTCCTACCAATGCCCCTACAGTAGGTCATGATTCTTTACTCTCCTACCAATGCCCCTACAGTAGGTGATGATTCTTTACTCTCCTACCAATGCCCCTACAGTAGGTGATGATTCTTTACTCTCCTGCCAATGCCCCTACAGTAGGTGATGATTCTTTACTCTCCTACCAATGCCCCTACAGTAGGTCATGATTCTTTACTCTCCTACCAATGCCCCTACAGTAGGTGATGATTCTTTACTCTCCTACCAATGCCCCTACAGTAGGTGATGATTCTTTACTCGCCTACCAATGCCCCTACAGTAGGTGATGATTCTTTACTCTCTTACCGATGCCCCTACAGTAGGTGATGATTCTTTACTCTCCTACCAATGCCCCTACAGTAGGCGATGATTCTTTACTCTCCTACCAATGCTCCTACAGTAGGTCATGATTCTTTACTCTCCTACCAATGCCCCTACAGTAGGTAATGATTATTTACTCTCTTACCAATGCCCCTACAGTAGGTGATGATTCTTCACTCTCATACCAATGCTCCTACAGTAGGTCATGATTCTTTACTCTCCTACCAATGCCCCTACAGTACATGTAGGTGATGATTCTTTACTCTCCTACCAATGCCCTACAGTAGGTCATGATTCTTTACTCTCATACCAATGCCCCTACAGTAGGTGATGATTCTTTACTCGCCTACCAATGCTCCTACAGTAGGTGATGATTATTTACTCCTACGGGGAGTGTGGTGAAATCAACCACTTCAATGGTAGATAAGACTTGAAGGTTTGCATGGTGAAAATACTAAGTGGAAGGTTTGTGGTGACACCATGTAGCACTTTTTTTCAAGAAGAAGTGTGGCTCTGAATAAAGCCGGTAGCTCAACGTTTCGGGTAGTGTGTACTCTGCCACTCGTCAGGAGACTGCTGGATTCCAACTATCGTCGGTGTTGATATGCCTGATGAAAGCGCTGGGGCGTGGAGAATCTTTCCCACCCAGTGCGGCCACTGGAATACTCACAACTCTACCTCATCCAGCAACTAGTTGCCTCCTGGGTCTCCTCTACCCCAGGCACCCACTCTCACACCGACACACTCCAGTGAACTTCCTCTTCTCGCCACGGTGGTCACACTTGGCGGGAAGATCCTGCACGCTACATGAATGTTGACATAGCCTGTGTCGACAACAGCCCTAGTGTCACCGCAAACCTTCCACCCACTTCAATAGTAGTTTGCTGGATGTGGCATTTAAACTGACTTAAAGCATCAGTCCAGCACTCGTACATTTCTGTATTGCCAAGTAGCATTCTCCCAACTCATCACAGTCTTGCTATGAAGGAAGGACCAAGGACCACTTTAACTGAGAAGCTTAAGTATCAGAATTTACTGGTCGCACACAAACTGCCTCACAAATACAAATAAGATTACCGCGGGGGCACTCAATGTGCCGAGTTATCTACATGTACGATTACCGGTAGGCAGCGACTCCTTCAAATGGAGAGGTGAGAGGTGTTTGGTAGGCTGAGCAACAAAGTAGCATCAGCCCTCTTCCATTTGGTAAGTATCACCCCTGACAGACCTATTCTCCCACCAGGCAGGGGCTGAAGATTTGGCAGCATTCATGGCATTGTTGGGTGACTCTTTCCCTCATTAGCCCCACGGGTAGGCACTTATGCAGCCTAACTTGGAGCCTTTCGGAGGCTGCCAGGGATGGCGTCAGGGTGAATGATCTGGCAGGGGAGGGGTTTACTTGGCAGAGAAGTGCAGTGAGTTTGAGATTTAATCATAGGAAATGTATTCACCTTGAGAAGCTGCAAAATGTTATCCATCAAGCAATGTTGACGATGACTCGCCTATTTGTTTCCGAATTCCCCCTTTCTTTCCTCCCCTCGTCAGCATGGAAATGTGAGCGCACTGCCTATGTGGTTTCCAAAGGGGGTTGATAGAAGCCAGTGGCCTGGTATGCCCCGTGATTTAATGAATTGTTAGTCCCACAGGATGCTTGCATGTATCATCAGAAGCATGACACTGCAGTTCAGTCGGGACACCGATGGCGCTGTCATGACTAAAAGAAATCTTTCTCCAAGATTGGGGGTTTGGGGGGCAAAATGGAATTGGAGTTCCCCTACTCCCTTGCAACAGTGCCAGTTTAATACAATTGTCAAGCTGCACAAGCTTTACTGTCAGTTTCTGTGCTGACTCTATTTGTACGTTGTAACCCTGAAGTATTTTCATCAGGAAAAAGCACTTTACGCGAAGATCTGGAAATGCAATCTGTAATCTAAAGGCCACCATTCATCATTCTCTGAGCGGGAGGGGTGGAGAGTCAAATGATCGCTTTATGCCATGTGCATTGAGGATATATGTAATTATCATTCATTAGACTATGTACTGTTGAACATCCAAAGCTGTCACTCCTACTCATGTACATGTGCATTGTAAGAGACATGCACTGATGTCATCTACATGCATGTGCGTTGCATGAATTTTGGAAAATGCCTGTAAAATATTCTATCACTGTGCTATCCTGTCCTCTGTGCAAATAGATCAGCTTTTTAAGCAACCAGCAATTTAGGAGGTATGGTGTACATGTACACATGTACATTGTTTGCTTGAATCTTGACTGTGGCTATTTTAAGGCAAGGTCCTCGTACAGTCTCGTTCCCTCGTTCAGCTTCTCTCTGGAATTCCCTTCCTGGTTCATGTTTTCACCCTGCGCTAATGTCAATTCCTATCTCCAGCCTTCCTGAGTCCCTCTCTATCTCCTTCTTTCCTTAACCTCAAGCGGCTTTATAGCCTTGTTTTGGTCGAATTTGCATAGATTTTTTTTTTAAGGCTGGCTTTAGCCTTGATCACGTCGTTGGTCAGCTATGTAGAAATCTAAATGCGGCCTTCAAAAACACTGTATGCTGCTTTGCCCAATACCGCTGTGAGTGAAATGCAGCCCCATTCTCTGCTCATAGCTTGCGCACGTCATTCCCCCACCCGTAGCTTGCATGCGGACATGTTGTGTGCGATGCTTTTCCTGGTCCGCAAACCAACGCCTTGATAGTTGTGCACAAGTAATTACTATAAATGTGTGACATGATTAGGAAATAATAGGAGATTATGCAAGATTCCCTTACACACGCATGTTTGTGTGAGGTCAGTTTTGCATGGTCTGTGCGACTTTGTGTGCAATGCGTACAGTACACGGCTGCATTGCGTAACCGCATTTTCCGAGTCTTGGGTGCAGAAACTTTATTAAGATTCATGACAACTGCATTATAACGGCATATCACAGAGCCCCCCCCCCCCCACTAGCCACTAGATTCGCACCCAATGTATGCACACAGACTGTTGTGTGTGGGATGGCAGCGCAGTGTGGCCTGCGTGCCGTGCACAGCTTGGATACGGCGTGATAGTGCCGTTGTGCCGTAGTGTGCGTGCGTTTGGCCTGGATCTTTGACCGGTGCTGTACCAATGAGGACCGCCTTCGACAAGGCAAGTCCGGCTTTGGCCAAATGAATGAAGCAAAATAGTTGAAGGCTACATGTAGAAGGCCAGTTGGCAGGGTGCCAAGGCAACAAACACTATGGAGGCCCTATGCTCATTTGTTAAATTTGCTCCCAAGTTCCCAACTTTAATTTCTGTTATTTGACTTGCGACGTTGTAACAAGTGAATGACCAATTGGCAATTTAGGTCTTGTGGCGGTTTGGTTGTAAAAACACAGATCCATATGGACTGGCTCAATCTCATGCCTGTGCATGCAATGCAATGCAATGCACCAATGAACTACATTTGTATGATGCTAGTACCCCCCTCTTCCCTGCACTTAACCCAATTTGTATGACAGGCTGCAGATGGGACCAAGAATGGGTGACCTAATGAAGTGCAAATTACTTGTAAGTGGAATGACCCTGGAGAGAGTAACTATACATGTACATGTAGTTGCGTGTACCTGTGGTGTAGCGAGCATTGCATCACAGCTACCCAGGCTAGAAATCCAATATATTAGCCCATTATTGATCATTAGACTGGCCTCATGACAGACAGATACTTGGGTCTTATCTGTTATTGTGTGCTCAGGGTTGGATTTCACAAAGGCTACGTTCAGACAGCATGTTACGTAGTTTAAAACCAGTCGAGTTAAAACTCCTTCTAACCACAGGGGGCATTTCGTAAATTTAAAACTCTGTACAAAGATAATGCAGCCTTAAAGTATGTACATGTAATTCGGTTTTGCTTTTGAGAAAGGTCCTGCTAGGATCAGGCCATGAAACAGAAAGCCACTGGAGGTGATGGCTACAGGAAAAATAGAAGAGGAATAGACAGATAAAGAAAGAAAACAGAGTCAAAGGGAGCGAAGGTATCTATTCACGTTCCTCCTGAACAGATCCAGTTTGTACGAAGATGGAAAACAGGATGTTAGGTAGAGAGTTCCTAAGCGTAGCAGTACGGGGGAAGAAGCTATTGGAAAATTTCACAGTACTGCACTTCAGAACAGAGACAGTAAAGGGGTGCTACCAACATGTCAGAAAAACCTTTATACCACACTCTTGCAGTCAGATTTGAGGAGGTAATGCTCCATTTGCAAGCATACTTGGTGCAGTTATATTACGTGCTGTGCTACATGTATCTCAACAATGTTGCCACTAAGACTCTGCCCCATGCCCACGACTATGCCTACGATCCTACCCCTGCCTCGGTGGACACCCAATCATCGCCGATCCTTTCATCAAGCCATCCACGTGGGACTCGGAAATCTCTTGCAAACCACAAAAGGTTGGAGGTTTGTTGTTGCTAGGGGTAATTGAATCTTCAACGAAACTTGAACATGCACATCTCAACGGAAATTATTTCAGTCACCCAAACAGCGCAGTAGCTCCGCAACGGATGGAAAGCAATTGACTTTTGAAGAAATATCTCGTTATTACTTTTTTAAACTTTAAAGCTGGACTCTATGGTATCTATGAGGATTCATGTATACTTCCTGTGTTGAGTCTGTATTGCTCTTGAAGAATGTACTGTACATATGTACATGTGTAAGTCCCCCTATGGAATACTTTATTTGAAGAATTTGTTGAGCAGAATCCTATGTTTCCAGCAAGCACCATACATTGTCTACCAGTTTCATGGCATCACCGTCACTTGTCTTCATTGTCCAATGGCCACTCCATCTTGCTTCCTCCCTGTCAAGGTGTTTTGGCATACAGCCAGATTGTACCCAACCTATCCAGTCTCCACCTAGTGCTGTGTACATGGGCATGCAGAACCCTGTGCTAGTCGGACCCTCCACTCTGTTTTGTGCACAAACTGTGTCTGTTTGGTTTACCTAGTGACTGTTTCCCTTTGACCTTTACTTCCTTTCAAGAGCTGGAGGAGCCTATTGCCTTGGTAAGGACCGAATCGTCTGAGATGTTAGTGTGCAGTGTGGACTGTGGTCATGGAAAACACCCAAGTCTTGCTGGACTGTTTTTGACCACAGGATATGATTAGAAATGATACGATCTTGCTGCTGACCTGGAGCTGTAATGTGATCATGCAAGATGGTTTCTTGTTTCTAAGTGAATTATATGACGGAGCATTAAATGAATGTCAGGGTGATATGGGTAGGATTGGACTGAGACAGTGGACCATGCCTTAGGAACTACAGCCCAGCCCAGCGTAGCGTAGCGTAGCATAGCCCAGCCCAGCCCAGCCCAGCCCAGACCAGACCGGACCGGACTGGACCAGCCCAGACCAGACCAGACCAGACCAGACCAGACCAGACCAGACCAGACCAGACCAGACCAGACCAGACCAGACCAGACCAGACCAGACCAGACCAGACCAGACCAGACCAGACCATTCCAGCCCAGACCACACCACACCAGACCAGACCAGACCAGACCAGACCAGACCAGACCAGCCCAGCCCAGCCCAGCCCAGCCCAGCCCAGCCCAGATCATTCCAGCCCAGATCATTCCAGCCCAGATCATTCCAGCCCAGCCCAGACCAGCCCAGCCCAGCCCAGCCCAGCCCAGCCCAGCCCAGCCCAGCCCAGCCCAGCCCAGCCCAGCCCAGCCCAGACCAGACCAGACCAGACCAGACCAGACCAGACCAGACCAGACCAGACCAGACCAGACCAGACCAGCCCAGCCCAGCCCAGCCCAGCCCAGCCCAGCCCAGCCCAGCCCAGCCCGGATCATTCCAAGCCAGCCCAGACCATCCCAAGACAGCCCAGTCCTGCCCAGACCAGCCCAGAATCTAACCCTCAACAACCCTAGCCCCTAACCTAAGCCCACAATACCAGCCTGTAACATGGGAGGGGGCCAGGGTAGTTGAGTCATTCACCAGGGAGGGGGGTAAGGGGGGTGACAAGTCAACCCCCCGCCCCACCCCATCCCCCCCACCCCATTCCCTCCATCCCCATCCCAGCTCAGGGTGACTAACTTGAGCCTAGGCTAGCATGTTGATGCGAGTTGTCACAACTTCCTGAGGGTGTTTTGTGTGCGCACCACACTCATTTGTTTTTTTGTTTTTAAATACACAGTAAGCTAAGGCCCACTTGCAAATTGAGCCCTTAACATTAACACATCCCCCCATTTATGCAGTCGGTGTAGTTTTTTAGAAGATTCCATCTCCTGGTGTTGGGCCATTGCTTCCTGGCAGTATTGGTCGTATTTTGCCTCGATTTGGGAGCTGTCAAGTTGGTCGTTTATGTATGTGTTTGTATCATAGCAGACTTGAAGGTCTGAGATCTTGATGGAAAGAGTTAGAAATGTCTGACTTGGAAATGATCCTCAGCAACCAGTATGCCCTTTGAAAACGTGTTTTGTTTTTACGTTTTTTATGTTGGTTTAATGTTATTACCTTCCAATACGAAATACTGTATCATTACTGAACAGCCACTGTGAATAAGACGTACATATTCTGCAGTCTTTTCACTAGGAGAAAAGGGGAGCGAAACCCATCACTTGCATAACAAACTTGATACATAATTATTGGAGATTTTGGCACTGCAGTGAAGCAGACTGTCTGCTCCTGTAGCGCTGTCTGCTGCCCTCTGTTGTTGAAGACTCCATTTTGAGGCAGCCTTGCAGTGTGCCAGTACATCTCCGCTGAACTCCTTGCTTTAGGGAGTGGATGGCAGTGTGATGCAACAAGTCTTTAAGTGTACAGTGACAACGTCTGTATTCATCACAAAGGACTGATGTTTGAATTAGTGCGATGTAGAATGCAGCTTTTGTGTGATTTGGGCATACAGCTGAGACAAGGTATCGTTTGAAATTTGCCCTGGCAAAGAGTGAAGACTTGAAAGAAGCACAAGGATCCAATGGCTTTGGTAAAGACAAGCTGGAGATAGCAATAAAAGTTTGAGGACTTTGTCATTGAGTCTCATCTGTCAATTGATTGCAAATGATAATCTAGGCCCTTTTCCAAAGCCCGGCTTAGGCTTCGGCTCCGGCTTCGTCTCTGCTATCCAAAAGCTGAAATCACAGGTTGGAGTTCTTTGTTGCAGTTGAAGCTTTGGATTCTTTTTCAAAACGCAGTGTAACATATCCAAAACGAACCCAAAGGCCTCCTGGTTTCAAGCCTTGTACTTAAAATAAACGAAGGTAAGAAAGCCGGAGCCTGAGCCTAAGTCTAGTTTGGAAAAGGGCCCACATCACATGTTCCTCTCATGTTTTCCGCTGCCTGATCAATAATCAGTTTGAATATTAATGGTAACAATGGAGCATGATCAGGCTGTGCTCACTGTGCTGATGTTAAAAGACTGAGGATCTGTCTTAAAATCTAGTACAAACATGTATAAAGCAAGTTAAAGCAAATGGGTCTTAATGTGGGCGTTTAGATCTGGAGAGATGAAGATGACAAGCCAACAGTGATGTGAGAGATGTGACAGAATTGCTGTAGGTCTTGTGACATACAAAATGGATAGAGTGACCAGGGCTGGATTTCGCAAAGTCTTATGATGCATCGTAATGCGTAACTCAGCTTGCGATGGATTACCCTCTGATAGTTCATATGGTCTCCTGTGCATCGCTTATCATCATGCGATTGAGCGTAAGTTACAATGAGTCTGATGGGATTGATCGCAGTGTACAATGGAAAGCTGAACCAAAACCAGGTTGACAAAAATGGACTGAAAGAACCTTCAGGTTTTAGTGCATCAACGCTTTCCGCTGTCTTATCCCTGATTGGGTGCGATCACAGATAAGCCCAGTCCCCTAGCCCAGCCCCCCCCCCACCAAAGCCCACCTGTGCCCCTTGATCAAGTGCATTGTGCTATTAACGGATAACTGCATATGTAGGCTAAGGGGCCAAGCCCAACCGAGCGTTTTTGTGCGTGCGTGTGTCTACACATTGGTAATTTAGCCTAATGAATGACATCCTGAGCTCATCTCAAATGGGATTGGCCATTTGGGCGTCCGAGGAGGGGTGGAGGGAGGGCGGGGGCATCTTCACTGGGAGCCCATCCCATTCTGTCTTGGGGGGGGGGGGCAGGGGTAAGAGGAGGGGGGCACATTTTGGGTTAAAACGGCGCCCCCAAAAAAGTACAGCTCAACTCCTAGCAAGCCAAGGCCATTGGAGGGATGAGGGAGGGAGAGGGTGATTCACCCTCGCTCCCTCTCTCTAAATCTCCCCTCCCTCTATCCAGCACCCTGCAGTGGGGTGGAGTGTGGGAGGGGTAGGTCTCTGGGCCCCTTCCCCCCCCCCCCTCCCAGTGATATCGGGGCAATGAAATTAATGCCCGAAATCCTGTGGTCTAAACACGTCTAATTGATGTAATCCGTATGCTAGCCTATGGGGGATACAACACACACAGGTCACTGACGGATGAACGCTCGCACTCACAAAAGCCCCTCAGCTCTCCCAGCTGGCTGTCATGGAAGCACCTCTGAGACACCTTGAGGACTCGACAAAACAGCTTTGAATTCACCCCCAAAAAATCTTCATTAAACCTTGCCCTACCTGGGGTGGATTTCACAAAGCCTTGCGACACATCCTCAACTTACGATATCGTAAGTTGCGTTAGACTGTATGGTTTTTTTGTGCATCGCTCATCGTCTTGCGATTGATCGTAAGTTACGACGAGTTTGGTGAAGTCGACCCCAGAACCCTTCAAATGTGACACTTTCTTCAGTGTTAGAGCTATTGATAAGTAAGCAGGTACTAAGATTGATGGTACCGCGTACGTGTGATGTAATTTATTCTTTGGCTGAGTACCATAGACTATGGCTAAGTGTTATTGTTAGGATATCCCCACGTATTCACAATTGGTGAGAACATAGACATGCTGGGTACAGTGACATTTAGATGCAGCTTAAGTAAGCACTTAAGTTTAAGATATGGTCAAATATAAAATGTAAGCACTATCAATTTGCAGAATAGGTTCATACAAAATCATTAATCATTCAAGCTTTTTGAATTTGAAAATCGGAAAGCATAAAGATATCAAACAAATCACATCCGAAAAAAATATACGAAGGAGGAAGTCCTATTATATCCGGGCTCTAAAATGCATAATCAATACAAAATGATGAGTACTTATAAGGATCTGACTTTGTTTCAATCCAGAGGCCTTGTGTGTCAGGTGCAAGGTCAAGGTGCAAGAATACGGAGCATGCCCTGTATGTCAGCGCTCTTTGTACATTGCTGTCAATTAAAAAATCCAAATACGCTTTTTTAGGGCGATGGTTGGGTGTGCATCAGTTGGTTTGGCTGGGGTGACTCATTGAGATGGACAAATTGCGCAAAGGTGGCAATTATTAGTTTCTTTGTATATTAAATCCTATAATAGCCTATTGGGCTGACCGGATTCTCAAAGCACATTCCATTTGGTACCTTTCTACAGCAACTTACGTGTACATGTAGGCATCAGTTGTTGGGCGTTTGAAGTGTAACCCTTTAGAATCTGTGACGGCATGTGTGTTTTACTTTCATATTGTGTTCTATCTTAGTGGAAAGTGTTTCTCAGCCCTGGAAATTGGCCCCTTTTTTCTGCCTTGACCTGAAATGGTCCGAGGAGAAATCTGGACTTTCACTGAAAAATAATAAATATATCCAAAAAAATAGAAATGAAAAACACCCTGAGCTGTATATCTTTGGGGTTCACCCCTGCCCTGATTACAAAGTTGAATGTTTTCAGCCATATTTGTAGACTCTGGGGCCCCGGAAACGCGGCAAACACTGAAGGCAGTCAAACTCCAGTTGAAGACTGCATGGGAGTGAGTCGAAGCATAGTTAAAGAGGTTGTTTGTATACATAGACGTGCCTACCCGCTCTCTCTCTCTCTCTCCCCATCTACCTCCCCCCCTCACCCTCTTTGTACCATTGTTACCCTTGTTGTTCTTTCCTTGATTTCTGTTATTGAGTCTTTCTCCGTCAGTTTTGCTTTCAAAGCTGGTGCTTGTGTACATATCCTGCAGATTACCTTCAGACCAAGAAAAACAATTGCCCTTGGAAGATTTTTTTTTTCTTTGGGTGTATTTGTCACCCTCCCCCCCCCCCCACGATGTTTAATACATTTCCACAGGGCGAGAGAATTACACGCAGATGTCAGCTGTGATTGAATACCAGGCCTAGAAATACGGAGATGGTTCAATTGGATACTGTGAGTGCTGCATTGGCAAAATGTTATTACAGAGAGAAGCCACTAGCGTTAGCAAAACGGGATCCTAGAACCACCGCCGAGTTTATCAAGAAAAAAAGTGCCAGTAATTTCTAATAATGTTCAACCGTCCATCACACCACTGCACTTAATGCTACTTTTCTCCGGTATTCTGTTGTTAATCCCTATTTCCTGGCCATTCATCATTCAGATTTGGCGGTTGTTGATTCCCCACAAGCACCAGTTCTAGCGTATTCCATGCCCGTGTGTAATATGAAGGGTTTCATAGTTACCACAATCACAGTCAGTGGCACAGCCAAAGGCCTCACAAAATCCCTTTTTTTTCTCCTTCATTTTTTTTATGTCGCCCAACACAAGGCCTCAAAAGGCCGCTCAAGGTGGGGGCTAAAAGAAAGTAATATGGAGAAGTACCAGGAGCATAGGCTAGTCAGGAGGAAGAAAGATGAACGTTTATGTTACGTTTGAATTGGGACAAGTTATGAGAAAGGGGGAAACAGGTTGCAGGTAGAGAATTCCATAGTGCGGCAGTGCGCGGGAAGAAGCTAGAGGAGTACAGATAGTATTGGCTTTACATGTAGGTGTCATAATTGCATATGGGTGCATACGTGATGAGAAGCGCGTGGTATGAGCATTGGGACGATCTTGGGGAACCAAGGCAGAAATGCCATTGGAGCATCGTCCATGGTAGTACCTGTACTGTACAATGTAGAATAGGGCCAGTGAGACCACAGCGTGACAGTGAGATAGAGGTTCTAAGGAAAAGGCTGAACCAGGACCCAGTCAATTTCTGAATTTCCATTGCACTCTTTTGGTGTTGAGGTACATATACACGTTTGTACGCAGCTCCAAATGCAAAATGTTTTTTCAACATGAGCACCAGTATGTATAGCACTAATTTTACAATTTGTACTTCCTTACACCCGGTATCAATTTGAACTTGCCAATGTGATGAATTCCTTGATGAATGATATATCCAAATGTTCAAAATGCCAAAATTTCTGAATGGTAGTTGTTTGTTGTTATCAGCATTTTGGAGAGCCATTTGACTATGATTTGGTTCACATTTTTTGCAATCTGACAGAGGTGCCGTCTTTTTTTGACTTGGAAACCCCCTTTCCCAATTTTGCAAATTCATTTGCTTTGACCACGTTGACTGACAGCGAACTTTCTACAGATACATGTACATGGTGTAGGTCTACCGGTAGCTTTTTTACCGGAAGCAGACAAATATTCAGGTTATGCCAGAAGTGAATTTCCAGAGCTATGGTTTGTTCTTGCAGGCTGCCCTGTGTATAATGTTGGCAAATACCTGTACCGTCTACATGTAGCTTCAAGACAACAGTATTTCAAAGTTTAGTCTCCTTTCAACCATTTACTATGGAAACCCAGTCACTGTGGACAGGCTATACATTTACGGTAGGTCAAAGTTTATAACGCACCCACTGAAAAATTTCAACTTAAGATTTCACTTTCAAATATCACAGTTCAATAAACTATCAAAACTGTGCCTGGAGTCATTATTTTGATCAGTGATAATCATATTTCCACTTAGAAACACCCTCTTCATTACGGGTATAAAGAGCAACTTTGCGACACACTTTCGTACATGTACATGCATCCAATGACTACATACCACATGTACTATACATGTACATGTACAGTATACGTACATGTAGTGCAATGTACGTACATGTACATGTGCATGTACCGGTACTGTACATGTACATGTACATGTATGTGCATGTACAATGTACACTATTGAGTATTGTACACGTACATTGACTCTCTCTCTACACACCTACCGGTACTAGCCTGCCCTCACGAGCATGACCCTAGTGTTGGCCGTATTTCCATTAAACGTGTCCTATTTGTATCGCCAATTGTTAAGCAGTTGAAAGAAAACCCGCACATTCATCTCTGTTGTGGAATGCCAATCCTGAAGGGTTCAGTCCCGAGAATAATTTTGTCCGGGAAAATTTCCGGCCATAGATATTGGGGTAAGGGTGAAATAAGAAAGAATAACTTGTGAAGCGATTGAATGAAGTTGCCAAGAATTCTTTGGATAATAACTGTTCACAATGAATGTCCTATATTAACCACAAGAATCCACAACCCCCCTCCCCACTAAGCCTTTCGTAGTGTGGATGGATAGTGACAGGCCTAACAATGAGCGGTGAAGTAAGGCATTTGACATTCTGCTGGTATTTTTGTTGCCCGGTAACAATACATGTCCCTGACCCAGCAGACAAAAAAAAAAGGGGGGGGGTAAGAGAAGACTTGCTATTTAATGTCGCAACTATGCAAAACATTGCATACTGTACTTTGAGTAACTGCGTCAATGTGGGAGGTTTTTTTTTTTTAAGAGTAATGAGGGTTACTGGAACCGATGGCGATCTTGGAATGACTTGAGTTCGGTGGTCATGAAAGGGTTCTCCATCCCACCTTGCTGTGGCGTCAAAAGCCGCGTTTCCACTGGACTTTTTTTGGTCAAAGTAACCGAGACAATGGTTACTTTACCCATTTTAAGTCCAGTGGAAACGGCCCAGTCACTTTAACTGAGCCGAATGGTTTTCTGGTACTTATACTGATACTATACAGAGGTATACTTACCTCTGCCAGTAGAAGTGATGAGGTAACTTTAACCGAGCCGGTCAGTCCAGTTGAAATGCACCACTCGGTAAAACGCGACTCGGTAAAAAAGCACATCCAGCCTATGACCTAACATAATGTATGCACTGTGCACAGCGTCTGCTTCATGTTGCGTGCTAAATGTTTGTAGGCCTACTGTACGTTGACCTAATCAATCTATAGTACCATCTATCCGGCTGACACTTGACCCTCATGAGCCGTTATGTTGCCTGCTCAGTTACTTTAACCATCGTCTCGGTTAAATTGACCATCTCAAAAGTCCAAGTGGGAACGACGGTCAAATTTGACCATTGGAAATTTAACCATTGTCTCGGTTAAATTTTAGTCCAGTGAAAACGCACCTTTAGCCACTCTCCAGGTACATGTACAAGGTTACAATAAACAGCTGAGCCGAGTGGGAGAGAGGAAACTGAATTTTGTGGGAAAGGGAAATGAGGCACGGGGTTGAGAGGAAACTCAGAGGGTTCTTTAAGAAGAGTTGCTCATCGGATTCTTGCCCTTCCTTTCCCTGTAGGTAGCCTACTCGGCTGCCAAATCCATCTTTCAATGGCCCAGATCTTAGAATTGAATTTTCAGCGCTTGTGTTGGCCACTGTCCACAAAGTTTTGATTAAGTTGAGTCTTTTTTTCTGTTGGATATGTGGTTGTGCTGTGGACGTACATTTACACAACTTCCATCACTCCCGTGGTTTAATCAATCCAGCCAGGTGAATAGCATTGGAACAGCACTGTGCAACTTACATGTAGCTGTTGTACTTTTGTTTAATGTCTCTTTTTCCATTGTATCAAAAGCTGGTTTTAGGCATGCAACTTTTCCGAATTTCCGTGGATCCGCGGATTTCCGCATTTTTTTTTAATTCGGCCCCCCCCCCCCAAAAAAAAATGCATCTGGATATTTCTTCTCCCCTAACTATTATTTAAAACACATGCTGAGATCAGGTTAAAAACTTTGATGTTTACTTTTCATTTTGTGTAAAAAAAAAAAAGTTGTCACAAACTGCTCAGAATGCACCACAGAGCATCTAGAATCCAAAATTTTCTCGGGCCCTTAAGCGGGCCCCAAACCACACGCTGTAAGGGCTTCGTGCTTCGCGCTCGCAGTTTCATTCGGACATTTTCCTCTTTTTTTACAATTCAAGAGTTGCATGCCTTATGTATTCAAGTGATGTTTAAAATCCATGTTCCTGTGATACGCCCATAATGGTTGATCAATTTCTAGAAAGATGAATAAGATCTATAAGTCTGTCCCCTGTCCCCAAACCACTAAAAAATAAACCTAGATGGTATGACTGACGTCTTTTTCCAAAAGCTGAAAATAATTATGAATTTCTTGCTCTATATATCTGATTCAGCAAAACATCACAGCAGAAAGCCATTGAATATCACTTTAGCAAACACTTTGATAATAGAAAAGCTTGATATTATGTTTGTGTGTTCATCTGTAGCCTTCAAACTGTCAGGTGAATCTCATTTTAAAAATGAAAATTTGCCCTCAAGCTTATGCAGTTCTGACACACACGAACCTATTTATTATGAAGTAAAAAAAACAGTTATTTGCGGTGAGTTTTTTTTTTCTTTTAATATTCTGCTGCAATTCAAACTCAGCTGAGTGTGACCAATCATTTTCAAAGCGGTTCATTTTTTTTTTCTCCTCGGATAGAAATTGACTTTGCACGCAGTGGGGCATGCACTAGACTTGTGCGGTCTCGTCAACAGGTGAACTAAGGGAATTGGCAGCGCTTGGGCAGCAGGGTTGATAAACGCTTTGTCTGCGGCTTAGGCGCTAAAGCTAGATTAATTAATCGATCCTGGCATGTTGTCAGTTGACTGATTGGGCGGTGGGCCTGTGGCCGCAATGCCTCCCCCCTCTAAGGAAAACCTTTTGGGGGTCGGTGAGGTGACTTTGGTATTGTCGGCTAGGAGGTTTCCATCCCTAATGCCATGAGCACAAGGTTTTTCTCCCTTGTTTGTGGGGCTGTGAATATCTCAGAGTAGCCTTCTGAGCCAGTCCCTCTCTCAAAACTTCTCTCTCTCTCTCTCTCTCTCTCCCTCTCAACTTGGAGAGTCAGTCGAGTGGAAAAAAAATTGGACATTTTGTTATTACCGGATGGACGGAGCCCAATTATTGGCAACATTTAACTTGGCCTTTGTCTGGTTCTTGAATTTTTTTCCGTCTCTTTTTAATTTTTTCATTTTGTGTGTGTGTGTGTGTCCCTGTGGCCGTATATCGGCTGCAAATGGGTTAACCGCCAATGGCAAAAGACTGGAGTGTGTCACTGACCGCCCTCATATCATGCACAATGCATGGCACTGGTGACGTGCTCAGTAACAGGAGGTTTCTGTGCTGTATTTTGACTGGAGGCTTTGCAGTTTGAATGAAGCACATGTTTGTGAGGTCCAAAGTTGACCACAGTTTTCCATTGGAATTTCTCCACACACAAAAAAAGGCATGGAGAATAGGATCCCTTCATTTTTTAATATTGCAAGATAGAAGTCAGTGAATTTGATAGCCCTAAAGAAAAGATACAATTAGTGTGTCAGAATGGCTCCTAAAACTCATCCTCCGGACAATTGGCTACAGTGGGTGCTACATGTAGTACTAGTGCTACGGGGTAGTAATTTGTACACAGACCTGAATTCTGGTTTTGCAATTTGTTTGGCAAAGTCAGACTGGATATCCACAGATCCTTTAAAACACCCTCCCCCTTCCCTGTCCTCTCTTCCCCGTGTTCATTTTCTTCAAAATACAGACTTTCCAATGTCCTGAAGGGAATGGCCAATGAAAGTTTCCAGTAGGGAAACATATGACACGGAGAGTCTTCCTTTTATCCCCGATCTGAAATATTGGGCTTGTTTTTTTTTTAGAACCATGGGCACCTCATATTTAGACGTCAGACTGTTAATTTTGGAGCTTAAGATTGCTGCCTGGGGGATTATTAGATTTTCTCTGGTGGGGAAATGCCAGTTTTGTCATATCACAGTGTCAAATTTTCATCCCTCAAATCAGTTGAGCCCTGGATGTCACTACTCCCTATAGATTGTTGACGTCGTGAATGAATGACTGTCTTTACCTTGGGCCCTGAAAATGGTAATGCTCATGAGCCTCCCTCCCCCTCCTTTATCCGAGTAGAAAATCCTATTTTAATCCCCACTGGATCCTGTAGAATATCTTGGGTGGTGGGACAGTTGGAGTGCAGTCTTTATTAGGCTGTGTACATACTAACCATTGTTGACAGGGTACATTGTTGAAGCAATATTGAGGCTTCCCTGGTCCTGTCACAGCACCTAGCCTCTCAGGATCATCGGCACGGAAGCGGAGTTACTCTCAGGTTAACGCCTACTCCCATCCCTTGGTGCTGCCCGCTCATCCGCTGCTAGTCTTGTCTCAAGCCTCTTTGAGGAGGACGGTATTTGTGTGTGTGTAGACTTCACCGGTACGACCGGTGAGGCTCATCACCGATGCAGAACATGCTCATCAACACTCCAAGACGGGCAAGAGCGTTGTGTGTTTTTTTTTGGCCTCATCTTGATTCAAGTCACAAGTCTGCGCGTCTGTTCATTTTTAATAGGGTTGTCTAAAGGTACTTGAAAGGCAGTGTGTGGACAATAAATGAATGCAGTAAGCCTGTGCGGGTGTGAGCTCTCCCTACCCCTAAGGAAATGAATCAAATTACTAAATTAGTTGTAAAGATAGAGACTGCTTGACTTGTGAAGCTGCTTTGCTGTAGCCCTCCGGTCTCCATTGAGTCATTTTTTTTCTTCCCTCAGTGACACATTTTACTGACGTTACGACGCTCCGTAATATGTCTTAATGACTTTGGCTCTATCTGTGAACGGGACAGCAAAGCCATTGTATAGGCAGCTTGATTAACCCTAATGCAACCTGGGCCCCTCTGAGTCCCTCCTATCCTTGGGCCACAGTGGAGGATTTGGTAGGGATTCAGTCCCCATCTAGGCAAAGTGGCGAAGGCTTTGGTTGGATTACAGAAAGTCAGACATTATCTATGGTGGCTTGATATATAGTATCATTATGCAGTGTCCAGGACCATTTGATGGGGTTTTTTTTCTCCCCCGCTTTGAATGGAGGTTAGAAATGCAATTATACATTGCAGGGAAATCATTGACGTGTCCATTGATGTAATGGAAATTACAGCTTGTAATGTAGTCAAGGGACCTGATTCATAGCTTGATGTCTACCCATTAGATGTATTTGTAGATTACCGGTAGCCAATGATCACAGATGATACACATGGGTAGCCATTGACTCAATCGAGGGGCAAGATAATATTAGCTGTGCTTGTACAGTAGGCCTATGTGCTGCAAAATATGCAAAAACACTGTCCACATAATACTCAAATGGAAAGATAAGTCAAGGTGTAATGATCAATAGGCAGTTGTTGCATTGCAGTAATAGTATACCAGAAGATTAGATTTAAAACCCTAACCTCTCTGAATCCTCCAAAATTCCCCAGGTGGTGTTGGAGGATTTGGGAGGATTGAGGCTGGTAGGAAGATGAAGCAATTGGATGATTTTTGAGGATTGAGGCTGAATTCAAACTTTTCAAGAAGGATTTTTGAAGATTGTGGCTGAATTCAAACTTTTCAAGAAGGATTTTTGAGGATTGTGGCTGAATTCAAACTTTTCAAGAAGGATTGTTGAGGATTAAGGCTGATTTCAAATTTTTCAAGAAGGATTTTGGAGGATTGAGGTTGGTACATGTAGTAACATGAAGCAATGGAGGATTGAGACTGGTTGGTGTTTGACTCAAACAAGGATTTTGGAGGATTGAGGCTGGGTGGTGCTTGACCAGAATTTGCCAGATGAGAGGAAGGTTTGCGGTTTGGCCCTTGCTTTCTCCTCTCCTGGAGATTAACGAGGGACGACTTTCCTCGTTGCTTCCTCATTGCGGTCACCCTTTCTCCTTACCTTGCCTGTGAAGCGTTATTTCAGCAGTGCATTGAGGATGATAGGGCTCCAACCTCTCGGGAAGGATCAGATCCGGGTCTGATCCCTCGTGCGGGGATCAACGTTTGAGTGTGAACCTGACTCGGGTTGCTGCAGCATTAGGGGCTTGGGAAGAGGGTGATACATGTATGTAGGGGCTTGAACAGGAAATTACGGCATCACTTTGCATGGTGTGTGGAGCAGCCGGGATGCTCTCCAACTGCTGAGTTTCCCTTTGAGAATGATTCTTTTTGCAGGCTTGGAATTGTCAGGCCCTTTAATGTTCAGGATGGCTTATGGATAGCATTTGATTATCTTGTATAAATAAAAAAAAAAATCTCATTTTATTGGAGATAAACAACTGGGGCAGGCCATGTAATGGGGTCACCTATAAAATACTTGGGGTTTTTTTTGCGACAAAATGAATGATAGATTTGTTATCTATCTGTTATGTGGTTTGTTATCTGTGTATAATCAATGCTGCATGCATTCTCATTGCCAACAGGCCAAACAGAATGGCTCGGTGTCCGCCAAAGGGGACCACAAGGCCAAATCCAAGGCAGTGACAAGCAAGCCGGTAAGTAGTCCAACGCTATGAAGACCCGGGCTAATCATGGCTCTAACCTAAACACCCGGCTCCTCGACCTCTCCCCCCACCCCCCCCCTCCACAGCTCCCTCTAGAACACCAACATTCATCATGTTGAAACAATAATAAAATAAAGCGCAGTGCTCGACTTGAGAGAAGACTAATGCTGAGATTGGAATGGTAAGAATGATTCTTGTTCTTAAAGCCCCTACACACCATTTGCACAAATCCAAATTTCGACCTGACAAATTTTGTTAAAAGTAACTTTACTCAAGTGGAAGTAAATACCAGTATCAGACATGCTGTGGACTTTTAGCGCTCGGAATGCTGCCATTTTCATGAAAAGTGGAATTGGTTTGAATTTCCAACAGTCGTTTTAAAACGACTTTTGGAAAAACTTGCTTACCGCCCTCTATTGTCTGGATATAGTTAGCTTTTGGTGGGTTTCAACTTTCAAAACTGGAATTTGGCGCAACATGGTCCATTTGCAATTACCGACGACTGTTTCGAGATTTACTTGCAATTTTCCAGTTTAAACGCTCGGTGGCGTTATTGAAAATTCTGCTAGGTGCATTTTACGATCCTCAAAGGTGACACAGTCTGATGATAAAATGAGCCAAGTTTTTCATCAGTTTCTCGCGACATGGTTGACGGATTGAGCTGAATCTTTCACAGGTGTGTTATTTCATGCGTATGCTGAATTAGGCAAAGTATGGATGCGTTTCTAAGACCTTTACCAATGGTGTGTGGGGGCTTTAAGGAGGACTGACTGTCGGTCTCAGCCAAGCCACTTGAGAAGCGTGGCTGCTCCTAGAACCCCAGCATGGTTGCATTGTCTGCTCCAAGCGTTGGGTCAAAGTTGGCATGCATAGAATGCACATTCTGATAACCCGATTGTGCGTGGAATTTAAAATCTTAACGTAAATCTACTGTCAAGCGAGAGTTGTCAAATCTCATAAATTTTTTGTGAGAACCTGGCCATGACTTCTTTCAGGATTTAATGAAGAGAATGCAAAGGCACCTTTGACCCGGCCAGGATTTGAACGTCAGCCTGTGGTGTAAATGTCCATTCCTCGGGTTGGTTTAATGAATCCGAGCCTTGGTTTGAAATGCTAGTCCAAAAAGAGCCGCGTCTGTTTGGAACCACGATACGAGTTTGTATTGGGACGTTCTGTACTGTGTCTAAAAGTGTCTTGCCACACCACTGCTCAGTGCTCATTTTGATTAAGGTAGCCACTAGCCAGTGGTTGTGGGGGGGGGGGAGAGTTTGGAATTTAAGAGAGGGGGTCAGGCCTTAATCCCTTTTCCTTCACTACCTCATTGCTGGAGGGAGTTTCAAGGAAGGCGATCTGGGTCTCACCCAACACCCCCTCCTCCTCCCCCCCCCCCCTCTTCCTACCCCGGCCAGACTGCCCAAATTGCCTCTCGGCACTCCAAAGTGACAAGTTTGGAGCCGGTGGAAGCCCAGGGGGGAGACAGCAGCAAATTGTACCCAAAATGTGTTTTTCCTCTTTTGGCTCCAGTGGGTTCAGTGTGTTCCTGTGCGTGTCCACTTTAGGTACGCTCAGTAAGGTTCATGTACATGTTTGTGATGTAGTGTTTTGAACCATATTCTGATCCATCAAACCGGCTGTTTATAGAGACATTTATTACCCCATTATTATTTTGAATGCCAGAACCTCGCAGCCCTTTGTATTGATAGAAAGGTTGGGGGCTCAGAGTAATCGACCTCTGTGTTGATGCTTACTAAGCTCAGCAGTTGCTTCGTACAACCTTGTTGTGTGTCATCATCATTATCACGCTGGTCAGGAATTGACATAGACGGGCATCTGGGGATTGGTGTGTGTTTTGTTCTGAAATGAAGCCCTGTTTAAATGAGCTATGAGAGTAAAGACTAACTATCCCATGGGTGGCTGTGGATGGGTGTGTGAGAGGATGGGTGTTTGTTTGGGTGGGGATGGGTGGATATGGGGGTTTCGTGAGTGGGTATGTTTGTGTGAGGATGGGTGTTTGGTTGGGTGGGGATGGGTGGATATGGGGGTTTCTTGTGTGGGTATGTGTGTGTGAGGATGAATGTTTGGTTGGGTGGGGATGGGTGGATGTGTGGGTTTCTTGAGTGGGTATGTGTGTGTGAGGATGGGTGTTTGGTTGGGTGGGGATGGGTGGATGTGAGGGTTTCTTGAGTGGGGATGTGTGTGTGAGGATGGGTGTTTGGTTGGGTGGGGATGGGTGGATATGGGGGTTTCTTGAGTGGGTATGTGTGTGTGAGGATGGATGTTTGGTTGGGTGGGGATGGGTGGATGTGAGGGTTTCTTGAGTGGGTATGTGTGTGTGAGGATGGATGTTTGGTTGGGTGGGGATGGGTGGATGTGAGGGTTTCTTGAGTGGGTATGTGTGTGTGAGGATGGATGTTTGGTTGGGTGGGGATGGGTGGATATGGGGGTTTGTTGAGTGGGTATGTGTGTGTGAGGATGGGTGTTTGGTTGTGTGGGGATGGGTGGATGTGTGGGTTTCTTGAGTGGGTATGTGTGTGTGAGGATGGGTGTTTGGTTGGGTGGGGATGGGTTGATGTGTGGGTTTCTTGAGTGGGTATGTGTGTGTGAGGATGGATGTTTGGTTGGGTGGGGATGGGTGGATGTGAGGGTTTCTTGAGTGGGTATGTGTGTGTGAGGATGGGTGTTTGTTTAGGTGGGGATGGGTGGATATGGGGGTTTCTTGAGTGGGTGTGTGTGTGAGGATGGGTGTTTGGTTGGGTGGGGATGGGTGGATATGGGGGTTTCTTGAGTGGGTGTGTGTGTGTGAGGATGGGTGTTGGGTTGGGTGGGGATGGGTGGATATGGGGGTTTCCTGAGTGGGTGTGTGTGTGTGAGGATGGGTGTTTGGTTGGGTGGATATGGGGGTTTCTTGAGTGGGTGTGTGTGTGAGGATGGGTGTTGGGTTGGGTGGGGATGGGTGGATGTGAGGGTTTCTTGAGTGGGTATGTGTGTGTGAGGATGGATGTTTGGTTGGGTGGGGATGGGTGGATATGGGGTTTTCTTGAGTGGGTATGTGTGTGTGAGGATGGGTGTTGGGTTGGGTGGGGATGGGTGGATGTGAGGGTTTCTTGAGTGGGTATGTGTGTGTGAGGATGGTTGTTTGGTTGGGTGGGGATGGGTGGATGTGAGGGTTTCTTGAGTGGGTGTGTGTGTGTGTGTGAGGATGGGTGTTTGGTTAGGTGGGGATGGGTGGATGTGTGGGTTTCTGGGTGGTTGGGTATTTGAGTGGATGAGTGTTTGGTTAAATGGGTGATTGAGTGGGTTTCTGTTTGGTTGGGTATTTGAGTGTATAGGTGTTTCATTGGGTGGGTATACAGGAATGTGTGAGTTTCTGGGTGGGTGTGTATTTGAGTGGATGGGTGTTTGGTTCGGTTGGGATGGGTGGATGTGTGGGTTTCTGGGTGAGTGGGTATTCGAGTACATGTACATTGTAGATGGTTGTTTGGTGGGTTGAGGCTAAATCTCAACAAATAAACTTAATGTACCGGTATCTATGCGTTCAGTATTTGCATTGAGCAGTATAAACTGACCTCAGTGTTTCACTGTTTGTGAAACAACACCCGAACCACAATATTTTACCAAAAAAATATAGTAGGGGATCTGTTTCATTTGTTTTTACCCCTTGAATATTTCCCCTCCCCAATGCCCATTCCATACCCATTTAGCTCTTTCTATTCACTATCAGCCCAACACTACGACAATCCCAATCTAACCATCCACCCATCTACTCACCCACCCACTCATCCATCCCATCCATCCTTCCCACTTCCATCCTTCCCACTTCCATCAATCCCATATCCAACAATCCACCCACCAATCCACCCACCTATCCACCCATACCCATTCCCATCCCATTCCACAATATCCCATCTCCCATCGCATAACATTGACCATTTACCCATGCCAGATCATTGCTTCCATTCGAGTAACAAAAGTCCCAGAACTGGGTTGAGACCCAGGTCAAGCTAATGCATTCACCCACCCATCTGCCTGGTTACCCATTATCTATGTGTCTTAATTTGAGCTTGAAATCTACACACAAGTCAAGTGGAAATTAAGTGATCAAACTTCCACGTCTTGTTTCCCCCACAGGTCAAAGAGAAGGGCAAGAAGAAGCCTATGAGCACGGAGGACATCAAGGGGAAACTGAAGGAGGTTAGTGGCTTGTTTTCTTGACGCTACACCAGGACTAAACATGTAGATGTGAAAAGATGGCCGAACTCTATCCCCACGACGAGCTGCTCACAGCGGCTCGAGTAAAGTGCACTTCCGGCCTGCAAGCCGCGGCAATAAACCTTGTGCAAATTTCATTCCTTCCAATGTAACGCATAGAGAGTTAAGGCGTATTACGAGACTGTCTAACAAAGTGAATATTCATCTGCCTCGGCCTTGGGTGTACATGTACATAAAGGATGTGTGTATTGCTTGTACCATTATCCTAATGCATGCTACAAGGGCGCTGTAATGCTCTTCCGCATTAAATCTGCGTGCATCTCTTCAACAGCAGTGTTGTATTTCCCCCCGACACCTCCCATATAGTCCTTGCACACCTCTCTCCCACCATATCCCCACAATATCCCCATCAGTGCCTGGAAAGGACAGGAAATCCCAACTGCGTTAACTATCCATTGATCATGTTGGATCCTGTTTTTCATGTGTCATTATGTTGTATGTCATGCTGTATAGTGTAGTTTTTATCAGAAAATGTGAGAGGCTAACGTTTCGATCCTACATGTAGCAGGACCTTTCTCAAATGCCCTGCTAGGATCAAAATGTCAGTGCCGACTAATTCTTGATATTTGCATCCAACATGTTGGTCATTTTAGTCAGTAAGCAGTTTGCAACATTTTGGCATGTTACATGAGTGTAGTTTTTAATCATTTGTGATTATAATGAAATTATAGGGCCATTCTTAATTATGTGTGGAACCAAACTTTGAGGAATTATACTGTTATTTCAGGGACCATGTTCGATAAATCGATTTGTACTCTATAGGCATATTACTTGTATAATATATATCTTTAATTGTATCCGATAAACATTTTACCTCTTATTCTGAGAATGTTTTTTAGGTTCAAAGGTCAAAATGATTGGTCACTTGTGCGACTTCATTATGAAGCATGTTATTAATTTTAGGTTATTTCATCTGGCAAAGAATAATTATTTCTTGAACACAAATCAATAGATAAGACTTAAGACTTTCCATGGTGGGTGAATCAATATAGGAAGGTGTGCGGTGACACCGTGTATAAGGAGTTTCTCCTGATGACAGCCAGAGCATACTGATTGAAACGCCGAGTTACCACTCTTGAGAACCACTTATCAGAACCACACCTCTTCTTAAAGAGACCTTATACATGGTGTCACCACAAACCTTCCTATATTTGTACAAATCAATAGGAATGCATGTACCATACTATCTCACAGGTAGTTGTTATGTACTTGTATTTCTGTATTTGGTGATGTCTGGTACTCTGGTAACATGTGTGACTTTTTTTGTTCACTTTTCCAATAATGACCCTATGCATGAGTTCTTTGCAGTACCAGTAGTGCCATGATGCATCAGACATAGGTTTTCAAAAAAATGTTCAGGCATCTTTGTGCATCCAGAGGCTCTTCTGAAATCTCCTAGGGCAGACCGTCAGCGTCCTTCCTCTTAGGCCTTGTGACTCCCACTAACGGCCCAGTAACACAGGAGCAAAGTGGAAACGACCAAACAAAATAAGCACTCTTTTCATGTCACTATAAACAGTGGTCCTGCTCTGCTTTGTCCCTGTGTCACCCCTCTCTTACCGACATCCAACCTCCCTGCCTCCCTCCCTGCCTCCCTCCCTGCCTCCCTCCCTGCCTCCCTCCCTGCCTCCCTCCCTGCCTCCCTCCCTGCCTCCCTCCCTGCCTCCCTCCCTGCCTCCCTCCCTGCCTCCCTCCCTGCCTCCCTCCCTCCCAGCCTCCCCGCCTCTCTCCCTGCCTCCCTCCCTGCCTCCCTCCTTGCCTCCCTCCCTGCCTCCCTCCCTGCCTCCCCCCTTGCCTCCCTCCCTGCCTCCCTCCCTGCCTCCCTCCTTGCCTCCCTTCCTGCCTCCCTCCCTGCCTCCCTCCTTGCCTCCCTCCCTGCCTGCCTCCCTGCCTACCGCCCTGCCTCCCTCCCTAACTCCCCCTTGCCTCCCTGCCTGCCTGCCTGCCTCCCTCCCTGCCTCCCTCCCTGCCTCCCTGCCTCCCAGCCTCCCCGCCTCTCTCCCTGCCTCCCTCCCTGCCTCCCTCCTTGCCTCCCTCCTTGCCTCCCTCCATGCCTCCCTCCCTGCCCCCCTCCTTGCCTCCCTCCCTGCCTCCCTCCCTGCCTCCCTTCCTGCCTCCCTCCCTGCCTCCCTCCTTGCCTCCCTCCCTGCCTGCCTCCCTGCCTCCCTCCCTGCCTGCCTCTCTGCCTCCCTCCTTGCCTGCCTTCCTGCCTGCCTGCCTGCCTCCCTGCCTCTATCCCTGCCTCCTTCCCTGCCTCCCTCCCTGCCTCCCTCCCTGCCTCCCTGCCTCCCTCCCTGCCTCCCTGCCTCCCTCCCTGCCTCCCTCCCTGCCTCCCTCCCTGCCTCCCTCCCTCTCTGCCTCCCTGCCTCCCTGCCTCCCTCCCTGCCTCCCTGCCTGCCTCCCTGCCTCCCTGCCTCCCTCCCTCCCTGCCTCCCTCCCTGACTCCCTCCCTCCTGAACTCCCTCCCTCCTGAACTCCCTCCCTCCTGAACTCCCTGCCTCCGTCCTGAACTCCCTCCCTCCTGAACTCCCTGCCTCCTGAACTCCCTCCGTCCTGAACTCCCTGCCTCCTGAACTCCCTCCGTCCTGAACTCCCTCCGTCCTGAACTCTCTCCCCCTCTCCCTGCCTCCCTCCTGAACCCCCTGCCTCCCTCCGGAACTCCCTCCCTCCTGAACTCCCTCCCCCTCTCCCTGCCTCCCTCCTGAACCCCCCTCCCTCCCCACCTCCCTCCCTCCCCAACTCCCTCCCTCCCAAACTCCCTTCCCAACTCCCTCCCCGCAAGCCTCAGCTAGCCAACTTGAACTCTTCCAAAGAAATAGGTTTCTAATCTCTGCCCTGCACCCATCTCTGCTGTTGCAAGGACTCGGCCGAGCAGAATTGATGGATCTCGCCACTGTTTATGAATCAATCTTTGTATCAATGTTTATGTCTATGGGAAGCGTTTCTAATTGACTGTTGCATTTTAACAGTTTCCCGCTCGGCCCCGCACACTGTCAAAATGGAAGGAGGCTGTCATTCCCTGCCAGAGTTCTGTATTTTTACATTACTCCTTTTTCCCCCGAATGGTTTGGTTGTGTATTTCATCTTCCCTTTTTTCCTCTTTTTTTTTTTTTTTTTTTTTTTTTTAAACATTAGGCAGTGCGAGATTGGAGGAAGTAGCAAGTAGGTCTTTTGGCAGACATAGAGGCGCATGTTCTTAAGCAGGTTTTAGGCCGGCAGATTTTTTGTTATGTGCGAAAGCTTTGCCTGACAGGTCGACTTAAAGGGCACTCCTGAGCGGAGGAGATAAGACTGCTTGCCGGTGGAACGTCCATTGCAGCACGGAATCGTGTTTGTGATAAGGATTTTCCCTTTGCCATGCTGACACGTGAGCACCGGAGTGTGCCAGTGCTTTGCCCAATTAGCTGCTGGAAAACCACAACAAGGGGAAATGATCAAAGATACATGCCAAGCTATGAACCCGTTGGACCAGAAGATTGCGCCACGATTGCGTGCGGCATTTTGCGCATTTAATCCATCCTTTGAAAGCCACTCCGCAAAAAAAACATATCTCATACATAACAGGGCAATAGGGATATTGTTTTGGCCAAGTTCGGCTTGAATATCATTTGCTGTTTGCTAGATAATCATTGCAGAATGCCATAAATACTTTGTCTATGGACTTTTGGCCGAAGAGGGATAAAAAGGAGTAATAGGTTTGCGTTGACACCATGCAATATTCTCTTTTGTGAGTATGTGTGGTTCTGAAGACGAACAGAGTACCAGTATACTGTTAGAAACTTTGAGTTCCTCCGGTTCTTTTCAGAACCACACATACTCACTAAAGAGAACTTTGCATGGTGTCACCGCAAACCTTTCACTCCTGCTATTCTCACCATGAAAACCTTCAAACCTCAAGTTATACATTTCTACTTCACTATGACCTGAAAGTTTCTCTCAGATCGTAGATGTCCCATGCAGGCAAATCCTCTTCCATTCTTGAGTCAACTGTTGATTTGATGTCTTGGTAGGGTCTTGGTGGATTCAGACAGACTGAAGTCTGGCCGAGCCCAAGGAACGGGAGACTCCCGGCGTTCTCTTTCCCATCGGGGTCTCTGTGAGTCTGTCCCCCGGAATCTGTCTCCACGTGGTTTGAACAGCCCTTCCATTTGCAGATGGAACTGAAGATGTGGCCCTGCAAGCCCTAAAATGTGTATTGATTTTTTATTCTTGTTCACAGCCAGCTCGTGCCCACCCCCCCCCCACCCCGCCTCTCGCCTCATCTGCAAAGGCTTGGAGACAATCGCTGTCATTCTCTTCTTCTTCCTCCTCCTCTTCCTCCTTCCTTCTCATCGGCCCGTCCCCGTCCTTCCTCCCCTCCCCCCTCATCGGCTGACCCCGGGGGTCATCCCAGGCACAGTGCCATCAATCTCTCCAGAATCTTCAATTTCCTGTCTCCTTCCTCCCCGGCCCCGCCGTGTCCCCAGCCCTCGGACTCCTCCTTCAATTGAGGGAAGCAGCTTGAGTTCCCAGGCCGTCCGCGCTGGGCTCTCGGGGTCTCAAGTCCTCTGCTTCTTTCTTTTCTAGAATTTCCCTCTTTCTTTTTTTTGATCCCTCCTTATAATCTTCCCTCGGCTCGTTGCGTTCGATATATAGTGTACAGTTTCTGTACACCCAAAGTGTGGTTGTGCGGGAGGTTTTTGACTTTGTAGTCAAAAGGGATGTTTGTGGATGTTTTTTGGGGGGTGTCTGTGTCTTGCAGCAGAACCTGGGTGGGTCTTGTGGTGAGATATAATGTAAGCCATCCCCTCTTGGGTCTAGTTGTTTGGAGGGCGGTGTCACCAGACGTGTCTTTCATTACGTACAGATGAACTTGTAGTTGTCGGACAGGGGGATGTTAGGACTAAGGCTGCACAGTGTACAGCTATTGGTGCCTTGGTGGCATTTTGCATGCCTTAAGGTTGCCTCAAAATTGACTCCCTACTTGTTTCATGGACCCCCACGTGTGTAAAACATTGAATATTCTCACCAGTACCTTTCAAGATGGATTTATTTCTCTGTTTTAAAGGCCTTATACAACATTGGTAAAAGGCAAACGATTACCACAGTTTGTGTGTTAAACCATTAAAACATTCCAAAAAAGAAAAGGTTTTAGCTCAATTGGTAATCTGAGAAAGTAGAAAAAGGCAAAAAACTGTCACGGTTTGCGCACCGTTCTGTGGTGTAAGAAATAAATTATTACTCGCGAGTAATAAACTATGAACTATTTCTATTACTTGCGAGTAATAAACTATAATCTATTTCTATTTCTCGCGAGTATTCAACTATTTCTATTACTTGCGAGTAATCAACTTTTTGTCGATGTTTGAGGGAAGAATTCTCGAGAAATACAGCATCCCAGACCGTGAGATTTCAACATGAGGATTCTACCATGACCATCTACAAACTGTGTAAATTAGAAGGAAATCTGTGGACTTCGGTGTTTTCCGATCTTCCCAATGTTGTATTGGGCCTTTAAATACATTGCAGTCGGAGCGGGGGCAACAAAATGATAAAGAAAGAGTGAATATGTTACACATTTGCCCTTGAGTATTCCCATGCAACTATAAGTGGATGGTTTGGTTGGAGTTCTTCTTGGTCTTCCTGTCTTGTTTGTCACGGAGACTTCTGGAAAGGGGGATCAATGTTAGATCTGGGTGTCGACCAGAACATGGATATCTGGTAGGAAATTGAATTTCTTTCTGACTCCTACTACAGCTGTATGCTGGGATGGGAGGGGACTTTCAAGAGCACTGCCCTTTTGCATTGTCCCTTCTGGGTGTCATTATTTTGCACGTACTCTTTTGACCCTCAGTTGACCCCCTTATCATCCCAATTATGTGACCTTCTAATGATCCTACAATGACCCTCTAATCCTTTCCCTCAGAAACCACTCATGACCTTATGACACCTTTGTGACATGTGACTTTCTTATGTACACTCTTCAGATACTGAAGATTATGACACTTATGACAACTGTATGACATCCTTAGAAGTCTAGTTGAGTGAGCAGATACTAGGGTTGTTTCTTGTTTAGATTTATCCCACTGTAACAATAAGATCAAGCACTGTATAACACTGGTTATTAACTGTGTATGGCATCCTCAAATTTCTTCTAAATCTCAAAATTGGGCTTACATGTGTACATTCTTAGATCAGAATCCTATTGCATGAGACATCATCGCACATTCATTTACCACAAGCTGAAGGTTACCAGTTAGAACAGACTACCAATCACTACAGACTACCAATCACTACAGACTACCAATCACTACAGACTACCAATCACTACAGACTACCAATCACTACAGACTACCAATCACTACAGACTACCAATCACTACAGACTACCAATCACTACAGACTACCAATCACTACATACAGTGTACTACCAGTCACTGCAGTCTTCCAGCTTGCTCTGGCTACCGGTGGGCATGGGTTACCAGTCTCTTCAAACTACCAGTCACAGCAGTCTTCCACTCACCTCTGGCTGCTGCTGGCCATGGGTTACCGTCCTCCTCTACAGGCTACCAGTTCTTCCAGCCTACTAGATGAGCGCTACAGAGTAGCAACAATGATTGAAAGCGTAACCTTTATTTGTAGTTTGGCAGATATTGTTGATTCAAGTGGTCCTCCCCTATGATGCCACGCCTTTCTCCAATGACAAGCAGAGATCCACCCTTAAATTATGCATCCTGTTTGGCAAATTCAAATAGAAGTGCTTTCCCTCGCAGGTTCCGGGCCGCAATTGATGGGAAGTAAAGTGCAGCTAACACCCTCTCCCCCACCTCTTTTTTTTAAGCTCCTGCCTTCTTGAAAGTTAGAGGGAAGAGGAAGAGGGGTGATTGACTGTCGTGGACCTCCCTGACACGATAGGATGTTGTGGCTAGACAAGGTAGAGGCAGTTTTGGAAGTCCACAAGGTGGGGGAGTTGAAGTTCATGCCAGCAGGGACAGGCCGAGGAGTTGCGAGAAGAAAATAGAGCTAGAGAGAGAGAGAGGGGGGGAGAGGGAGAGAGGGTGAATGCCGCCTTTATTGGTTGTCTCCTCTTGGCAACTCACTTTAGCAGGGCCGCCATTTGTCGCGCCCAATCTACAGTCAACCTACTACCCCAGCCCCTGTGGCCTCCAACTATTTTTGTGATATTCGTAGAAGTTGGCTATGAAGCAAGCTGTCTGCCCGGTCGCATTAAGCAGTGCACGAGGGTCAGTTTACCCACCCCAGCTCCCGTGGCCTCCAACTATTTTTGTGATATTCCCAGAAGTTGGCTATGAAGGCAGAAGGGTGTCTCCCGACGGCGGGCAGAGTACGCACTACCCGAAACGTTGAGTTACCGGCTCTTTTCAGAGCCACACTTCTTGAAAGAGAAGAGATACATGGTGTGACGGCAAACCTTCCACTTAGCTATATAGAGCCTGGTCTACCTGGTCACATTAATCAGTGCGCGAGGGTCAGTTTCCAATGTTTCTCCTACAATGCAGATCATGCCCTTCAACTCCCATGCCCACTTAGATCCGTTTTCTTTTTCTCTCCCAATCCTTCTTCTCTTGGAATACCCACGCAGAAAAAAAGGGAGTTGAAGTGAAAAAGTGAAAGTGGCATTGATTTGTTTTTGCAAGCTTGGCACTTAGTTCTGCTCCTGCTCCATCTAATCAGAGGACAGCTTGTAGGACAAGCAGCAGAACAATTTACCGTCGAAGCTCCCAGTTGCTTCGCCCGCTCAATGCCCGCCCTGTCAATGTCTTCGTTGCGGCCGCTTACTTTTATTGCGAGAGTCAGACAGGAAATCATCCAATGGCAATCGAGAGTCGTATTCCGGCCATGGAGCTTTTTTTTTTTTTTTTTTTTTTCCTCCGTGCGCTCACAATCGCATCGGGAAGCCAGAAATGCAGCTAGTCAGTTGAGTTTGCTATAGCAGGTTAGAGGAAGAGGGTAGGGAGAAACTTTAGGGGGGCCACGGGGAGCTCAGAGGAGTATTAGAGTAAATCCTGAACTATCCGCCGCTAGAACCCTGCATGTGACTCACGGACCTTGTTCCTGTTGGAGGAGCCTACTCCACCAAGAAAATAATAATAATGGACTCGCCTCTCAACTCTTTTTTTTTTTCCTAAAATAAAGGGCAGCCTAGCCTAGGGTTCTCAAGTTGGCATTGTCTTTAGTCCTCCTGTCATTTTTGTAAGCTGTGGACAACACTAAAGAGATTTGGAAATAAGCCCTGCCAGTTGGCTATCCTTAGCCTTGCCTGTTAGTGCTGAAGTAAGAGTCATGAAGGATTATCATTAGTGATATCAAAGTATGCCTTGAAAAGCTTTACTTTTCTTGGCATAGAAAAGCTTAACTTTTCTTGACATAGAAAAGCGCTCTACGTACATGTAGCAGCTAACTTGACCATTACCCTCATGCCTTAGCAGTTTCGTAGGCTGAAGCGTGTATGCGTATGTGTGCTCTTGGTGTCCTTCCAGCTGTGCTCTTTATGATACGATGATAGCTCTGCTATGGGGTAAAGGGAAGGATATCACTGTGTGTTTCAGGAGTGAAAATTCAGGATGTACTTGTATTGATCATAGGCAGTTTTTGGAGTTAGGAGTCTTAAGTTGTCACACGTGCACACAGTAGGTAGACCCATGATGATGTTGCAGCTGCGACTGAAGGTGGACGTCACGATCATCCCCATGGCCGATGGATTGCACTGCACACGATGCAGGGCAGAGCTGGTCCGGGTGCTGCCCATAGGCAAAGCTGCTGGCCGATGCTAGGGCCTCGGCGCGCTGCTGCGGTGCTCGAACGGCATGTTTGTCGCCAGTTGCAGGATGGCGGCCGCGCCAGATTTAGACTGCTGGTTGTTTTGCAGGGAGACCCTGGCTTGTCTGTTTGCCTTCCTTCTCCGTAATCCATGTTTTCTTTTGCAGCGGGTCCCCCACCCCTACCCCCCCCCTCCCCCTCCCCACCTCCTTCTCAATCTCCCCGGCTAAAGCCAGCACGACAAGATCTAGCTCCGCCCAGACGCAAGGCCCGTCGTCCCAACAACAGGCGGCCGCTTCATGCGGGCGTAGCAGGACCTCAGCGTTGTACGCGGTGGATTCAATTTCCTGATTGGAGACCTTTTTTTTATGTGTGTGTGTGTGCGGCAGGGTCGTTGTATTTTCTAATTCAAACCACTGGGCTTCTTTCGGAAGCTTTGGGGCAGAGGTCTCCGCAGGCTGTTAAAAAAAGAGGGGGGGGGGGGACCTTGTGTTGTAACAAGTTTGGGCGCCGAGGATACAGTGTGGTTTGTGTGGGGTGGTACTCGCTCTAGGAGATGTCATTTGGGGATAATGTGATTTTTGCGTGGATTATCGTGGCAGGATCAGTGGCTGTACAGTCACCCTTTTTTCTCGGGACAAAATCTGCTGACTGCAGGGTGAATTGCTGGGTTCATTGTGGTTACAGTGGATGTGGTTTAGCTGACACAAACTGGAACAATATGTGGCCCAGCCCTCTTAAGGCTCAGTCGATTCAGATAATCGACTATTCAAATAGTCGGCCTTCAATTCGATCAAATATCCGAATATTCGATCGTTTTGACCGGCACTGAATGGCAAGGCCATTATTTTGGCCTCCGTTATCTATACATTTGGAGGGGCACCAAGGGCAAAAACCAAGTAGGTGTAGGGCAAGAAGGCCTGTTTTGAGAAAGGGTTTATAAGGTTTCCTTGCTTGTGGCAGAAATGTACTGTAGCCTGTAGGTTGCAACTTTCCAACAAAGATTGTTTTGCGCTAGCGAAGATGAGCAGCAAGCAGTCAGCCGCCTTAAGATCCCCACCTTCCCTTATTTGCAGTAGGGGCCTATTGCTTTGGGTATCATTGCATGCGATCAGCAGATCTGATGTGTTTCCGTTGTATCTATACTGTTGTGTTTTCAGTAACAACTTGCAGGATCTAAATTGCATCTGAGATTAATATAGATTAGATACATGTATTAAGTTACAAAACCAGTTCCAAGTTTGTAACTCGATATGTCAACACCACTACTTACCTTTTGGGCCAAATGGGCCCTCCCTCCCTCCCTCCCTCCCCCCCCCCTCCCTCCCTCCCTCCCTCCCTCCCTCCCTCCCTCCCTCCCTCCCTCCCTCCCTCCCTCCCTCCCTCCCTCCCTCCTCCCTCCCCCCTCCCTCCCTCCCCCCTCCCTCCCTCCCTCCCTCCCTCCCTCCCTCCCTCCCTCCCTCCCTCCCTCCCTCCCTCCCTCCCTCCCTCCCTCCCTCCCTCCCTCCCTCCCTCCCTCCCTCCCTCCCTCCCTCCCTCCCTCCCTCCCTCCCTCCCTCCCTCCCTCCCTCCCTCCCTCCCTCCCTCCCTCCCTCCCTCCCTCCCTCCCTCCCTCCCTCCCTCCCTCCCTCCCTCCCTCCCTCCCTCCCTCCCTCCCTCCCTCCCCCTCCCTCCATCCCTCCCCCTCCCTCCATCCGTCCCCCCTCCCTCCCTCCCTCCCTACCTCCCTCCCTACCTCCCTACCTCCCTCCCTCCCTCCCTCCCTCCCTCCCTCCCTCCCTCCCTCCCTCCCTCCCTCCCTCCCTCCCTCCCTCCCTCCCTCCCTCCCTCCCTCCCTCCCTCCCTCCCTCCCTCCCTCCCTCCCTCCCTCCCTCCCTCCCTCCCTCCCTCCCTCCCTCCCTCCCTCCCTCCCTCCCTCCCTCCCTCCCTCCCTCCCTCCCTCCCTCCCTCCCTCCCTCCCTCCCTCTCTCCCTCCCTCCCTCCCTCCCTCCCTCCCTCCCTCCCTCCCTCCCTCCCTCCCTCCCTCCCTCCCTCCCTCCCTCCCTCCCTCCCTCCCTCCCTCCCTCCCTCCCTCCCTCCCTCCCTCCCTCCCTCCCTCCCTCCCTCCCTCCCTCCCTCCCTCCCTCCCTCCCTCCCTCCCTCCCTCCCTCCCTCCCTCCCTCCCTCCCTCCCTCCCTCCCTCCTTCCCTCCCTCCCTCATCTCAGTGTTATGACTTACCAACCGGGATTGGGGGAGGTGGGCCTTGCCTAACTACCCTTCCTGTCAACTCTGGTTATCAGTTCTTCCATCAGAACTTGGCTCGATCAACACCGATGACTTGGGGAAGGAGGAAAATGTATGTATATTAAGAACAAGTCCTGCCAATCACTTTCATATGAGAAATGTACGGAAAGGGGGAGAAATAGATCATCTGAATCGTGCATTTTAGGTTTACCTGTGTGGAAAGTGAGAGCTGAGGATTTCTTAGAGTGACTTCTGGTTTTTTTTAGGCTTCCTATTTCAAGTGATAAGAACGCGTAGAGAGTGTCCACCTTGCCTGGCCATGTTGCAATGCTGGCCCTGTAGTGATGTAAGAGTGAGGAAGAAACCGGCCAGGAAACTCCAGCATGGGAGTGGCTAGACAAAGGCTAGAAATGACTTAGAAATGCCTCATCAGTTTGCTCACAACATACCCGCACTATTCCAGCTTCCCCCGTTTTGCAATATCATTTTTTTGGGGGCAAATTGGTTGCCCTGTCCCTTAGTGATGTACATGACATTCATGCTCTGTGTCATGTTTGTATGATAGTGATGATACTAAGCAGCCATTTCAGAAAGTTTCAGTGGTAAAATGGGATATATTGTAAGGTTCCTGCTCTGTACAACTATCTGTGCTGTTGTGGAAATAGTTTTGCCTTTTGAAAAATATTGGTAGGTTGATACATGTCAAATGTTGTCTTTTTAGATTTGCTATGCGTGCAAACTTTATCATTTGAGAATCATACTTTACTTAAGATATGGACTTGGCTGGACTTTGTCAAAGAAGTGGTCTTTTCTTAAGATTCTAAATATTTTCCACCAAAGTGACCAGCCGTAGTCTACTCAGGAACAAGGATGTTCCAGACACAGAAATGCTTACTCATTTCCCAAAAAAAAAGAGAAAAAAAAGAGATTTCTGGTTGTCTTGCAACACATTCATTTGAAAAACACGTGGATCTCTGGCCATCCAATTTGAAACGTTTTAAATGTAGCTTACAAAAAACCCTTAATCTTACAGACAGTTCCCACTGCTTGTTTGTTTCGGGGGCCGGGGGTATATTTTATTTTTTGAGGGGAATAGGGACATGGTGTTTTGGTTTTGGTTGTTAGTGGACATCACAACCGATAAATGCTGCTTTCCAGAAGGAAAACAAGAAAATATGACCTGACCCCTTGTGACCAGTTGGCATCGTGAGCAACGCCCTGAAGTGGCGGAAGGAAGGGTGGATCAGCAGCTCAAGATTACAAAATGAAAGGAGACTCTTATACCGGGACGGGCCTGCTCGTGCCTGGCAAGCCTCCCTCGTCAACCCCCCCCCCTCTCGCCTCTCTCCACTCCTCACCTCCCCTCACCTCCCCTCACCTTCTGAGTCTCCTTTCTCCAGCTACGTTCAGACAGAGTTAAAACGCTTTCTAACCACAGGGGGCAAGTCGTAAATTTAAAACTCTGTGGGTTCATACGGCGTCCTACAGCAAGCAGTTGAAACCGGTTCGGTTTTAAAAGGTCACGCGCTCTGCCCCACATCCAGTGCGGACTTCCGCCTATGCATAAAGTGCGCGCTACACACACACATCGCGCATTATCACATGTTACGCAAGCGGTGCAGCCAACAATCCAACCGAGTTAAAACGCCTTCTAACCACAGTGGGCAAGTCGTAAATTTAAAACTTTGTGCGTTCATACAGTGTCCTACAGCAAGTGGTTAAAATCGGCTCATTTTTTTTCCCGGTTTTAATAGGTCACACACTCTGCTCCTCATCCAGTGTGGACTTCCGCCTAGATGTGTAAAGCGCGCGCTACACACACACATCGTGCACACACACACTTCGCTCATTATTACCTGTTATGCAAGGTGTACAGCTAGGTGGGTCAACATCGCTGCCTAAAACGGGATGTCTAAAGGTGATTGTGTCCTAAAAGCATTTTAGCGGCTAAGCTGCATCGTTTTTATCGCTAAACCCTCCTCTCGAGCAGTTTTAAATTTGCGTTTTAGCAAAGAGTCAGTATTTCACCATTTTCTTGCGACTTGGTTGACGGATTGAGCTGAAACTTTCACAGGTGTGTTACTTCATGCATATGCTGGATTAGACAAAGTATTGACGCGTTTCTAAGACCTTGACCAATGGTTTGTAGGGCCTTTAGACCGGATCGGTTTTAAATTTAAAATGGTTTCGGAGCGTTCAGACACACTTTTTTTTTTAAACCGATCGGGTTAAAATGGTAGTTTTAGCGAATTTAAAACGCTGTCTGAACGTACCCTTCTTCTCTCTGGTTATCTGTTTCCAACACTGATGTTTACATGTTGGAACCAACCTGTTGGGGCTGATTGATTGGCTGGATAGATAGATAGGGAGGGGACACTCCGGTGGGGGGGGGATCAGAATTAAGATCCCTCCCTGTCCGACTGGCAACAGGACTTTCTTAGACAGTTTGCAGGATCCCAAGTGCCAGACCTTGCCCTAAGTCTATCTTCCTGATTGCTGGTAGCAGGTGTGGGTTTTTTTTTTTTTTTGCCAGTTCAGCCCATGGGCCTCCCACCTGACAATGTAAAGGTGGCCCATATTTCACCAAGGCCCTTCTTTGGTGACCTGAACTGGTCAATTATATGTCTTTTTTTTTGGTCACCTGCTGCTGTTGCTACTCAAGTACATCTGTGCCTGGAGGCAGGGATCCCATTGAGAGGATATTTATTTACCAATGCAACCCATCAACATCACAGCCCCCTCCCCTCCATTTCTTTTTTCTTCTTTTCTCGCCACCGTGAAAGAAATTTCATTTCCCCCTCTCTTTTCACAGACTTCCAAGAAAGTCTTGCTACTGACACGTGCTATTTCAGTCATCTTAATCCATCTTGCATGGAATTGTCAGAAATACCCTGGCCTGACCACTGGGAGCCATTTGTGGTCACAGTCACGGCTCAGTAGTCTACCCAGACCAGGGCTTGCTAACGACTTTCTTTGCTTGGTGGCCCGTCAGCTATTTCAGGTGGCCTGATGGATCATTTGGTGGGAAACCATTTATATTGGGCGGACAGACAAAGGTTTCAATTTTCAAAAGCAACGGTCTGCCTTGGCTGCTGGTCGACATGTCACTGTCTCCCAGGCCACTGCCTCCCAGGCTGCTGCCACCAAGGCCGCTGCTTCCTAGGCCACTGCCTCCCAGGCCATTGCCTCCCAGGTCGCTGCCTCCCAGGCCGCTGCCTCCCAGGCCACTGCCTGCCAGGCCACTGCCTGCCAGGCCACTGCCTCCCAGGCCGCTGCCTCCCAGGCCGCTGCCTCCCAGGTCGCTGCCTCCCAGGCCACTGCCTCCCAGGTCGCTGCCTCCCAGGCCGCTGCCTCCCAGGCCGCTGCAGGCCGCTGCCTCACAGCCTGCTGCCTCTCAGGCCGCTGCCTCCCAGGCCGCTGCCTCCCAGGCCACTGCCTCCCAGGCAGCTGCCTCACAGCCTGCTGCCTCTCAGGCCGCTGCCTCCCAGGCCGCTGCCTCCCAGGCCGCTGCCTCCCAGGCCGCTGCCTCCCAGGCCACTGCCTCCCAGGCCGCTGCCTCCCAGGCTGCTGCCTCCCAGGCCGCTGCCTCTCAGGCCGCTGCCTTTCAGGCCACTGCCTCCCAGGCCACTGCCTCCCAGGCCACTGCCTTCCAGGCCACTGCCTCCCAGGCCACTGCCTCCCAGGCCACTACCAGTTTTAGGTAGCGATGTTGACCCGCCTGTGTGTCTGTGTAGCGCGCACTTTATGCATAGGTGGAAGTCTACACTGGGTGTGGGGCAGACCTTTTAAAACATTTACGACTTGCCCCCTGTGGTTCCCATTAACTGTAATGTACATGTACGGCCCCAATACTTGGGCAGAGTCAATCTAACATATCGAGGACGTGTGGGCAAGTACTTTGCTATCAATTCTTTTGCCATTTTCAATTTTGACTTGTACTTGTTCCCCTTGCATTCCATGCTTGATTACACCGATAAGGTTAAGGATGTCCCCGGCATTGAGTAATCGGTTTCAAATGAATCATGATTTCTTTCCCTCTGATATCCCATGTAAAGTAGGCAGTTGTGATCACTCTCCTCCCCTTCCTTTTTCCTAATGAATAGGATATGGGACACACCCACACTAATTTGTTGGGGTACCGCAAGTATTGGCTCCCCCAAAAAAAATTCCCTTGGTATTTTCTGCGATGACTACATTTTTTTTTTATCTTTTGACAATCTGAACGGATGAGGAATTCCGGATTAAACATTGGCGGAGTTGGTTGGAGTGTTGGATATTCATGTGTTGACTGGCGGTTGTTTCCTCCAATTAGTAGTCGCCGTATCCATTGCAGGATCTCCCGTAGTGTGGAGTTTCATATGTGCAGTGTAGTGCAGTCTGATTGCACACAGTTGCTAAGAGACATGAGTGGCTAACCTCAGTTCTCCGTGGAATGGAAACTGTGTGGCCAGCACTTCGAGTGTGTCATAACAAAGAGCAGGGTTATAAAATTGGGAATAGAAGATGAGAGGAAATTACTTGAACATTCTGGGGAGCTTGTTTGAAATTATGCCTTGGGCTTACGCTTAGGGCTTGGGCTCAGGCTTGGGCTCAGGCTCAGGCTCAGGCTCAGGACTGGACTCAGGACTTGGGCTCAGGCTTGGGCTCGGGCTCAGGCTTGGGCTCATGCATGGGCTCGGGCTCAGGCTTATGCTCATGCTTGAGCTCATGCATGGGCTTGGGCTCAGGCTTGGGCTCAGGCTTGGGCTCAGGCTTGGGCTCAGGCTTGGGCTCAGGCTTGGGCTCAGGCTTGGGCTCAGGCTTGGGCTCAGCCTTGGGCTCAGCCTTGGGCTCAGACTTGGGTTCAGGCTTGGGTTCAGGCTTGGGTTCAGGCTTGGGCTCAGGCTTGGGCTCATGTTTGGGCTAATGCTTGGGCTCAGGCTTGGGCTCATGTTTGGGCTCAGGCTTGGGCTCAGGCTTGGGCTCAGGCTTGGGCTCAGGCTTGGGCTCAGGCTTGGGCTCAGGCTTGGGCTCAGGCTTGGCCTCAGGCTTGGGCTTAGGCTTGGGTTCAAGCTTGGGCTCAGGCTTGGGCTTAGGGTTGGGCCAGGCTTTGGCTCAGGGTTTGGCCCAGGCTCAGGCTCAAACTCGGGCTCTGTACTATCCTGTGGCTAGCAAAACAAAGTGTATGTAGCTCGAACTTAACCCATGGTTTGAAAAGTGAGATTGAGGCATGCAATGTTTTTGTGTAAACGTCCAATCTCACCAAGTGCACGGTATTGTACTAATGATGTACTAAATGTAATGGTATTGCACAGCATAGTCAGGCGTTAAGGATGCAAGGTTCTTTGACGTGCCAGACCTGTTGCCATGCCGACCAAATTCCATCTCCCTCTTCCCTGCCCACTCCTCACGGAGACATTCTTTGCATAATTTGCCAATCTGGCTACATTTTGGCGGAGAATCAGTCGGGTGGGAAGTTTAAGTGTGCCGTGTGGAGGCCCAGGGCTTGCCAGCAGGGTACCCACTTAGCACCGCGCCATGCAAGTGTGAGTGGTGCTCTTATTAAAGCCGCCCCACGGAGAGATGGAGGAGGAGTGGAAAGGGGGAGGGGGGGCTCGTAGCCTGAAATCCTGGGTTGAAAACTATCAGCACTGTGGGCGACGAATTGACAATCATTGGCTGTAATGGGGCCCAAGGGTGGGCCGCCGACAAATTGTTTTGACATGTTGAACTTGCTCCGGGCAGATTTGGTTAATGGTGGAGGTGAGTGGGTTGGCTAGCAGCCAGACACTGGTGGAGCTGCTGGCCCGATGACTGGGTGCAGCCGGCCTGGATGTCAAAGGGCCTGGCTGTGCTGCCCTTGGCTTCTACCTCATGTTCTGGGTTCAGATCCCACTTCTGGTTCCACAGTGGATTTGACATTCGCAAATCCAGTCACTGTGGTGGCTTAACTACTGTCATGTTTTTTTTTGGGGGGGGGGGGGGTTTTGGGGGGCGGGAAAGACAAAAGAATTCCCCATGCTTTAAAGCTGCATCCACTCTGTGTGATCCCCCGAGCTGCCTTTTGCCAGGTTTGCAACAATGGGTTGTTTGCATCTGAATGAAACTTTGGGGGGGGGGTGATTCCTGTAGATATACGGCAGTTAATGGTTGCATTGCTTCTGACTGGCGCCCCCACCCTGGCAAAGACTAGTTGACTATTTGGGAAGGCCGCCATCTAAGGGCTGGATTGCTCAGATGGGAAGAGTTCTCGATTTAAAATCCCTGTCCAGACAAAAGCAAAATCAAATTCTATAATAATTATTAGTTCATGGAAGAGCATTTGTAAATGCTCATAGACCAAGATTGCAATCTATTTTTAAAAGATGCTTTAAAGGGATAACACAACATTGGTCGAGGTCAAAGAATAGCATGCATGTGTTGTCTGATCCAACATATGCATGAAATAGCACCCCTGTGAAAATTTCAGCTCAATCCGCCAACCGAGTCTCGAAAAAATAGTGAAAAACCGCATCATTTGTTTCATGAAAATTTGGCATTCAGCGTAGTTGTTCCGTTTAGATCTACCGTAGGAGTGAGACGTAAATGATTTCTGTACTCTTTTCTCCAAAAATATAGCATTATAGGCAGAAATATTTCAGTGCGAGGTTTCTACCATAACCATCTTCAAACTGTATGTTTCATGAAAATCCGTGAACATTTTCTGCCTTTCGATCTTACCAATATTGTGCTTTAATTGAACCAAGATTTGAACCTTAGTCCCCCGGGATTAAGCCATCATCAAATGTTTGCGGATTGGGTTGCTCCAATATCCAGGGAATTGTCCTGCTCTTGCCACACTTGGGCAAATAAAACAAGACTTGAGAAGCACTTGAAGTTCCTTTCATTCTCAGCAGTGCCGATTTGTATTGTTGGAGTTTCCCTAGTCACGTAAATGTAGGGAAAACACTGCAGATCAGATTGTTTCAACCTGGACCAGTTTATTTGAACGCCCTTTTCTTAAAATAGCCGGAGGCACTCCCAGGTCGCTTTTCTCCTTTTCTTCTTCTTTGGAGGCGTAGGAAGGGGGAAAAAATAGAAGTGAGACCGTAAGTCATGTGTGATCGCCCCCTGTCTTTGTTGTCAGCAGAGGTGAGACAGAGGCTACTAAGGGCCTCTACTAAGGGTTGATCTCTCCCCCCCCCAAAAAAAAAAAAAAAAAAGGGAGACAATTGGTTTGGGAGCACTTGACTTCGGCCAGTGGGTCCTGGCCCCAGCCCTGTACTTAGCTGCCCTTTATTGACCCAAAACTTAAATAGGTTTAATATTAAGGTACTCGGCAGACATTGCCTGTTGAGTTGCACAAAGGCGGTAGGTTTAGCAAGCCCTGGGGGCTAGTATGACTGTTGGTTTGGCAGTGGTAGTCGAGAGGGCAAGGGAGGGAAGGTCTCCCGTCCTTGTTCAGAAATCCGTGACAGTGGGGGCCTTCCATGCGGGCTGCCCCACCCTCGCCTCCACCTACCAGCGCCCCTCCATGGGGGCGGGTGCCCTTTTTAATGGGGGTTAATAAGGCATCGCCATGGGACCCCCTGATTGGGTTAGTCCCCTGGTATTATTTTGGGCAGGGGAGCCATTTGTACAGGGTTTGTTTTAACACTTTGCCAGGAATGCGGGGGCCGGCTACAGGCTGGCCCATAGCCTTTTCCCTCCCTGCAGTAGGCCTTAAGTGCCTTCTCATTTGTCAGGAATTTGTACCAGACCTTCAGATTTGGGGGCTGCATGCCTGGAATTTCTCGGAATTAGGCTGGGGACTGTAAATATGGGTTCGAAAAAAAGGGAGCAGCTTGGCTATTGTTCTCCTCTGGTGCAGGTGGACCTCTGAGAGGTCATGGCCAGGGAAGAGAGGTTGGACAGTTTGAAGAGATGTGTGGCGTGCTGGGGCTGCTTTCCTCCTAAGAGGTGTCTGTTTATGTATGCGTTTATTCACACGCAGGGTTTGACATTCGTTGCCAGTGGGGCAAAGCCATTTTGACATATACACGAAGTCAAAAATGAAGGGGGCACGACGACCCAAAACAAGTGAAGGATGCTAAGGCCAAAAGACGTTTGTAACCATGTTGTTACTCGCATTCAGAATTCAATACGATAAGAGTTTTGACATTGCATTTGAGAAAGGTCCTGCTAGGATCGAAACGTCAGGCCCTCTAACTTTTGAGATTTATGTATTGCAGGACATTTTAGTCAGTGAGAAGTTTGCACCAGTTTTTTGTATTAACTTCATGTTAAATGTTTTCATTAATATCTTTATTTATTGCCAGTAAGCCTTCCAGAAGCATACATATAAGATACAAGGGAAATTTATTGCTAGAATGAATCTTACACGTGAAATTATATTGTGTATGTAAGACTGGGTGAATTTTTATTATTTTTTAGACATCTTGAGGTCACAGCGGCCAAAGTTTGAAAGGGCACCGTCAAAATGGCTGTGGATTTGGGTTTATAGGAGGGGCGGGGGCACCACAGTACAGCCATGGCTGTCGTTGGCTGTCATGAATTTGGAACCCTGCACATTGTGTATACATGTACATGGATACGGTGATTGCTCACATGTACATGTACATGTAGATAGGTGCAAACATAGCATTTTTGTAGTTTCCAATGGGACGCGCTCATTTCTTTTCTCAGTTTGCTAAAAAAAATGGCTCCTGGGAAAGGTTAAAGGTCATTCTGGGGCCCAGAAACTTTACCGTGAATGAATTTCTAGGATGTGGTCTGGTTTGTTTTTTTCATTGGCTAGTATGAGCCTCTGATGCCACAATGTCCGATAGCCCAGAGCACCTTTGAGTGGCTGTTGAAAGCCTGGCAATTGTCAAGTCCCACTCAGTAATAAGGCCTATGCAGAATGCATTATCTGTCCTTACTCCTAGTGCAATCTGGAGAAAATATTCAACCATTCAAACCATCCCCCTTGCAATTTTAAGTAAAAACCTGTGAAACCTGACACTGCGTGAACTATGGGAATAGCAGGAGCCCCTTGTCTGCTTAGGCTGTTGGAATGATTGCTCACGCTGTCTTCCGTTGCTGACTGGAGTTCCTCCTTTCTCTTGGCCCCTCCCTCAGACCCACACTCCCTACCACAACATCCCAGCCACCACAAATGTCATGGTTAACTGTCCGTAACATGAGGCGATTAGTTAGGAGGGGGATTAAATGCTTGCCAAGTTGCCAACTCCTTCCCCTCACCTGTGCCTCTCCGTTGGCCGTCGGCTAATGCCATCCGATTGCAGATTGCTGACATCTACTCCTTCTGCTGGGAGGAGAGAGGTCTCCGTCCCTGCCTCCCTCCCTCTCCCCCTTCCTCGAGGTAGCCGAGTGTAATGTCTTTTCACAGTGCCAGCCCCGGCGACTGGCAGGCCGCGATAAGCTCAGACGGGGAGCAGGTTGTTCCTCTTGTCTGCGGCGTGACTCAGGTCCCGTTGCCCGTGATAATTAAACAGCGTGGTGTACCTGAATTGGCTGCGATGTGTGAGGAAGGGGGAGAATCTGCACTCGTAGGATGTGGCACACGGAGCCCTCAGACTAGTCCTTAGAAACGATATGCCGCAAGAAATGCCGTCATTGAAACATGGGAAGGTGCATACAAGTCTTCCTTGATATTTTGAAAGCAAAACATTTTTTCCCCCCTTAAAGCCCCTACACAACATTGGTAAGATCGAAAAACATGTTCACAGATTAACGTAAAACTTGTGAGTTCGTAATAGGGTTGGACTAAAGTCCAATGTCAATTGAATCAACGTATCTGGGGGAATAAACACGGCAGCTGGACACATCGATAGGACAAGATATAGGGTCACTTTAGGGGCATTTAGGGTCACCTGGTTACTGCACAAAGGTCCCGCGTACTGCCACCTCATGAGCAACGGCATTGACACCCCGTTAAATCTCCCTATGTCACAGGTACATTTACCCGAGTCAAAAGTCCAAGTAGGGATGCCCGGTGAAATTTGCCCATTTTCCATTTGCCTATCGGCCTGGTCGAATCCTTGGGGTGGGGGGGGGGGAATAGTCCCATGTGAACACAACTTTCTGGCCACGTGAGAGGCACTTCTAATGTGGTATCAGAATTACATGCCCTAGTAAAGAAGAAAGAAATCACATTCATGTACTGCATGGGTAAGGATGTTATTGATGAACCCTAACCCTACCTGAAACCCAAATTACCAGAAGTGTTTTTGATTTACAAAGTGTTAGAGAAATGGATTTCACTTTCCAGACCTGGTGTTAATGTATGCCTGACCCAGGCTACACTGTACCTAGGCCAAGACAAATACGAATCTGCTGTACAACCTTAACCTAGCTCTCGGGACGAATGGGTTCGAATCCCACCCGAGCTGCCCAGTCAGATAGGCACAGCACTGAGCATTTCAGTGCAAGAAGAAAGAGGCCACCAGAAATCAGCAGACTTGAACTTGGGCTGCAACCTTTAACACTGCCTGAGGTTGTGGGATGTCTGAGCACAAAGTCACAGCCATAAGCACTAATGCCCATCCTATGAATAATGAACAACACCTTTTGATCCATCCCACCACAGTTATTCAGACAATTTTGGCTGTCGTAATCTTTTTTTTATGTGGCATTTTGGGGAAAAACCCCTTCAGAAATAAAAATAAAGACTGATTGTCCGACAGGCCTGTTGTACTCATTTCACAAGTATGAGACAATGTGTTGCCTAGAAACGGTGCACTTTCTCCTGGAAAACGTACCCTCCTTCCGGTCTGTGCACATTGTGACCAGCCCTGATTGTGATCGAGTACGCCTACGCTGGAAATTTCTTTAGCAGGTCGTTAACCCGCTTTATCCAAATGTTACTGTGGCTTTTTTTTCCTTTTTCCCATTTTTCATAAAGGTAGGTTGACAAAAAGAGAACACAGGTTGTTGACAACTACAAGGGGACTCCAAAGGTGCCCCCCCCCCAAAAAAAAAAAAAAAAATAAGCCAAAAAAAGAAACAAAACTGGGAAAGTGTGAAATTCCTCTAAGATAGCCCTGCCACAACTCCCTCCCTCCCCTAGCCCACCAAAGTAATCATCAGTTATTGAACATGTCATTGTGCGGCGGTGGTTTAGAGGGAAGAATAGCCAATAGTGTGTGGACAATAGGGGCCTGTGACATGTGTGTCTGATTGATGTCTGCCATTACCCCAGACAAGTCCAGGTAGGTATCATTATCAACATTGAGGACACATTCTGTGCATACCAGTTGACATTGTCTGTTCCTGCCTATTATTCACTCTTCTCTTGTGGCCTTTTTGAAAGGGTGGGAAATATCAACAAGTCAAAACCCACCCTAAAAGTGCTGTTTGCGCTGAATTGATACTCCGTGCTGAAAGCGCGATTCCATTCCAGCCTAATGCCGTCTGTCAGTTCCTATGAGGGAAAGGTTTATTTCTTCGCTTGAATACAGAGGGGATATTTACACCTCCGCATGCCCCAGTAGCTGTGCATACTCCGCAGACATTTCCCATTTCAATTTGGCGTCTTTACGACGGTAGTGTTTTGCCTTGATAAGAATCAGAGAGATCAGAAAGTGGTTGCTGACAATGAGACCTCACTGAGGAAACACCAGGTGCCGATTTCAAGAAAAGGTGCGCAAGTTGCGCAACTTACAAAATGTTGTGCAAGTCTTGCGCCACAAAGACTCTTTTCAGCAATATTTAGCAAAAATGTTGCAAACTGCTTACTGAGTAAAATTACCGAAATGCAAATCTCAAAATTTAGTGGGCCTGACGTTTCGATCCTAGCAGGACCTTTCTCAAGGGCAGAGTGACAGGGACAAAACAGATACATGTACACCTATTCACTCTCTTCCCCCTCCTTCGTGTACATGTATCTGTTTTGTTGTTGACACTCTGCCTTTGAGAAAGGTCCTGCTAGGATCGAAACGTCAGGCCCACTAAATTTTGAGATTAATATTTAGCAAAGTTAGCGAAATGTTGCTTAAGTTACGCAACAAAAATGTTGCGTACGCAATATTTGAAGTTTCTTGAAATCGACTGCTGTTCTTGCCAATAAACGCGATTATTAGTCTGGTTTTGAATCACGGGTCTAGGAACGCTCCGCTGAATCGCACCATTTTATTTTTAATCCCACAATGCACTGCTCGGGCTCTGACTTACAGGAAGTGTTGTGCTTGTTTATATGTCTCTCTGCATGGGACACAGCCACCATATGGCCACAACTGCTAGCCACAGTCGGCTTGCAATTCCTTTCCGTCCTAATTTACTGGCCTGTATGATGGCGAGTAAAAAAAACGAAAGAAAAAATTTAATCGCAATTCAAATGGCAATTATTTGAACAGTGGAAACAGCCTCACGGAGAGGAAAATTTCTTTTAAAAGGAAAAAACACATTATTTACTTTGAGGTATCTTGTGGTTTAAAGGACAGCAGACGCGGACTGGGTTAATGAAGGTACATGTGTAAAGCCCAACAAATAAAATTACCCACCTTTTGCCATACAAGGCAGATGTTCTTTCCAATTGTGAACATTGAAGTCACTTCTGTGTAGTTTTTTCATTTGGGATGCTTGGTATTGGTGTCTGACCTCAAAATGGATTGTAGAAATCCATTTGTTTATTGTTATCCATGTGCAAACTGATGGACACAACTAACAGCCTCTGCTGTGAACACGACCAATTGTCCAATACAATATTGGGAAGATCGGAAAACATCAATGTCCACAGATTTCCTTCTATATAATTTTTACAGTTTGTAGATGGTCATGATAGAATGCTCATTGAAATCTTACGGTCCAGGATGCTGAACTTTTTGAGAAATCTTCACTCAAACATTGACAAATACATGTAGTTTATTACTCGCGAGTAAGAAACTGTTTCTTTAATGCTACAGAACGATGACGGTGACGTTTTTTTGCTTTTTTCTACTTTCTCAGATTTCAATTGCAGCTAAAACCTTCGCAGGATTTATTTTTTGGAATCTTTAATGGTTTAACCCAAACTGTGACAATCTTTTGAATTTAACCAATGTTGTACATTGTAGGTCTTAAGGAATTAACTATTTCTTACAGTTACACTACAGGCTGGTACGTAAACCGTGCCTTTTTATTATTTTATTTTTTTCTACTTTCTCAGATTTTCATTTGAGCTAAAACCTTTGCAGTATTGATTTGTTAATGTTTAATGGTTTAACACACAAACTGTGACAATCGTGTGATCTTTACCGATGTTGTATAGGGCCTTTAACCCTTGTGTCAGAATGGAGAGCAGAAATTGTATTTGCAACAAACCAGTGAAACGAGGCTGAACATGTATGATACACCCATTGGCAACGGAATCAGCTCAAGAAGAAAGAAGGAGAAGAAAGAAGAAAACCGAATTGAAATCCTCTGGCAGAAGTTGACTTGGAGGAGGTTGTTTTTTAATTAATCGGAAGCTGCCTCCCACTTTGTCATTGGCTCTTGGCGAGACATCCTATCGCGCCCCGGCCACTTGAGTGTCCCCGGCCCCAGGCCAAATGGGGAAACCTGAGTGACAATCATTTCGCCTGGAACAGGTGATTCCAGAGAGGAGAAGCCCAGAGAGAGAGACAGATAGAGAGAGAGAGAAAGACAGAGAGAGATATAGACAGAGAGAGAAAGAGACAGAGACAGAGAGGCAGAGAGAGAGAGAGAGAGTGAGAGAGAGAGAGGGATAGAGAGACAGACAGAAGGAGATATAGAGAGGAAGAGAGACACAGACAGACAGAGAGAGGGGGAGGGAGAGAGAGAGAGAGACAGAGAGAGACAGAGAGATAGATAGAGACAGAGAGAGAGGAGAGTGAGATGAGGGAGCGAGAGAGAGAAAGAGAGAGAGAAAGAGAGAGAAGAAAAAGAGAGAGAGAAAGAGAGAGGGGGAGAAAAAGTGAGGGGGGGGAAGAGACAGACAGACAGAGAGAGAGGGAGAGAGAGACAAAAACAGAGAGAGAGGGAGAGACAGGGAGAGAGAGAGAGGGAGAGAGGAAGGGAGAGACAGAGGGGGAGAGAGAGAGGGAGAGAGAGAGAGAGAGGGGAGGGAAAGGGAGAAAGGGGGAGGGACGAACAGACAGACAGACAGACAGACAGACAGACAGACAGAGTGAGAGAGATAGGGAAGAGAGACAGAGAGAGTGGGTAGAGGGGGAGGGAGGGAGAGAAAGAGAGGAGGGAAAGGGAGAGAGGGGGGAGAGAGAGACAGAGACGGAGAGACAGAGAGAGAGAGAGAGAGAGGGAGAGACAGACAGACAGACAGAGATAGAGAAAGGAAGAGAGACAGAGAGAGGAGGAGAAAGAGAGAGAGAGAGGGGGTAGAGGCGGAGGGAGGGAGAGAGACAGACTGAGAGGTTCTTAAAGCCGGGCCTCCCACGCTTTCTGATAAATCAGTTTGTTTGCGACATTTGGCCATATTAAAAACCACAGGGTGACACTGCGTTTTTTTCCCAGCCCTTTCCACATCTCAGATATTTTGTCGGTCAGAGCCTCGGTCAACCCAGACTCTGTTACTGTGACGTCACCAAAGTCTGTTCCCATTATCCACACTCTAATCCATCAACAATGCAGTCAGTGGGTGGCGTACGCACGCACGCACCCAAATAGCAACAACCATTTTTCACATTCGTAATTGTCAGGAAACTTCAAATGCGTGGAATATCAAATCTTTTCAAAAGTACCCTGAGGTGGTGTTACATTTTTGGGGGGCTGTAAAAAAAAAAAATTCCTTGTGCTTGGTGAATCGTGTCAGGGTGTCATCTTGTAAGGTTATATCAAGGTTATAATCTTTGTCATACCCAGTAAAATCTGAAACTCATGATCCTGCACGTACCCCAGGTAGTGTCAGCCGCCATACAGCATTGTGGTGCGCATTACAAGAGTGACTGCCAGTCCGGAACGTGTTTATAAAAAGAAGGGCACGTTTGATTGCAAACCGGCTGTTAGTCGGACCCAATAGGTGTGAATGCCATCAAATTCTAGCCCTGCTCAATTTGACGTTTTCCAGCAATTTGATATTTCAGTTTGACCCGTAACTTTTCTATTGCAAATTCCATCGACATCAGTTTATTCTGGCCTTGCCGCAGTGTCCCCATCGTCCTTAGTGCCTAGAAATCTCTCCAGTGTGTGCATTGAAATCCCTCTTTCATCTCAGATTATTGATCTGCCGCTCGCAATGCATGACGTTCGATATGAAATTTATCCAGACACTTATGTTGTTTTTTTCTCTTGTCATTCAAGTCTGACAAATAAACCCATTAAGAAAAACATGACATCTTTATGAAGTTTTGCAATTTTGTACACTTATAAAAAGAAAAGAAAAAATCTCAGATGTCTCACCTTATGGTTAGCGACTTATAAATGGCAAATAACCGGTGTGGCATTTCAGCGGCCGGGTTTATTTTTAACCACTCGCACAGCGTCAACCACCTCTTAATACTGAAACTGACCGAGTTACATTTGGCAACACGTAACCAAATCATGTTGGCCCACTTGACTGCCTGTCTGCCAAGCACTTGTTAACATGCTACACGGCTGCGACGGTGACCTGATACTAGAACGCTTCCACTTTGCTGCACTTTGCAAGTTCTCTGCTCTCTCAGTCCCCCCTTCTCTCTCTCCCCCCCCCCCCCAAAAAAGAGCACATCTCCAGCTTACAGGGTTTTGAGATTGCAGGCAGAAGGCTGATGTGGGACCTTTTTGACTTCAGGGAAAGACCTCCTTGGATTTGTGATCAGGATGGAGACAAGAACCGAGATATCATGATCCTCATTAGAATTTTATTGTCAAATTTAATATTTTACACTTTGGTGAAGGCCTGGAAGATTTGATTGTGCAAAATCAACCAAAAGAAGGCTGAAAAGCCACTCAAGGTTAAGGGGTGAAGAAAGAAGGCGATAGAAAGGGACTCAGGAAGGCTGGAGATAGGAATTACCATTTAATTTTAAAAAGGGCAAGATCGTAGGCAGGGGGAAAGCAAGAACCGGGAAGGGAATTCCAGATGGAGGCAGAATGAGGGAAGAAGCCGTTCCGATACCTCTCCGTTCTTACACCTTGGGATAGATAGAGTGTGCGGGTGAGATGAGGCAAACAGCCTGGTTGCTCGCTTAAATTCCCCTTAGGTCAGAATTGTACTGATTGCAAAAATGCTTAGAAATGGCCACTGTTTATTCCTATGCTTTGAATTCTTTGTGCCTGATTTGTAAGAAATTGGAGAGTGGAGAAGCTGGCATTTGCTAGTGCTAATATGACAAGCTTTAAGAACTTGAATTTCCTAGACTGTAGGTATGTAAAGTCTTCATCAAGACAGTGTGATTTCAGAAATGTGTGGACACATGGCCACAGTTCACCTATGCATCTATATTTGTACAGACATCAATGAGTTGCAATCAGTTCAGTGACATCTCTTTGAAGCACTCAGTTTGGCCTACGGATTCATTTGTCGACAAATTCCTCCAGGTAGTCAGAATGCTGCATCAATACTTGTCACGGGGTTGGCCTAGATAGCTGGAGCCTGTCAGCCAGATGGCTTAAAGGCTGCTGGCATGACTTGGGTCTACTTAACAGCTATTGCTAGCTTGAACTAGCTTGTTGAATAGTTTGCTTATGCATCTACGTACCAGCTAACTAGCTAGTTGACTAGATTGCTTATGCATCCACTTACTAGCTATAGCCAGCTAACTACATGTACCGGGTAGCTAGTGGACCAGATTGCTTATGCATCCACTTACCAGATATAGCCAGCTAACTAGCTAGTTGACTAGATTGCTTATATGCGTCCACTTACCAGCTAACTAGCTAGTTGACTAGATTGCTTATGCATCCACTTACCAGATATAGCCAGCTAACTAGCTAGTTGACTAGATTGCTTATACATGCGTCCACTTACCAGCTAACTAGCTAGTTGACTAGATTGCTTATGCATCCACTTAACACCTATTACCAGCTAACTACATGTACCGGGTAGCTAGTGGACCAGATTGCTTATGCATCCACTTACCAGCTATTGCCAGCTAACTAGCTAGTTGACTAGATTGCTTATGCATCCACTTAACACCTATTACCAGCTAACTACATGTATCGGGTAGCTAGTGGACCAGATTGCTTATGCATCCACTTACTAGCTATAGCCAGCTAACTAGCTAGTTGACTAGATTGCTTATACATGCGTCCACTTACCAGCTAACTAGCTAGTTGACTAGATTGCTTATACATCCACTTAACACCTATTACCAGCTAACTACATGTACCGGGTAGCTAGTGGACCAGATTGCTTATGCATCCACTTACTAGCTATAGCCAGCTAACTAGCTAGTTGACTAGATTGCTTATACATGCGTCCACTTACCAGCTGCAGCCAGCTAACTAGCTAATTGACTAGGTTGCTTATAATTATATGCATCCACTTACCAGCTGCAGCAAGCTAACTAGCTAGTTGACTAGGTTGCTTATGCATCCACTTACCAGCTGCAGCAAGCTAACTAGCTAGTTGACTAGGTTGCTTATATATGCATCCACTTACCAGCTGCAGCCAGCTCACTAGCTAGTTGACTAGATTGCTTACGCATCCACTTACCAGCTATAGCTAGCTAACTAGCTACTTAACTAGATTGCTTATATACATGCATCCACTTTCCAGCTGTAAATAATTATATGCTTCTCCTTACCAACTCTAGCCAACTAACTACATTGTAGCTAAAGTGATATACAAAAATGTTGCAAACTGCTGAGAGAAAGGTCCTGCTAGGATCGAAACGTCAGGCCCACTTAATTTTAAGATTTACATTGTAGCTAGTTTACTAATTTGCTGATTCATCTTTTTGTTCTTTACCAGCAGTACCCAGCTAAACAATTCATAGACTAGTGTGCATATGCATCCATATAAAACCCAAATGACCAGCCATCTAGTAAATTGTAATCAATTACTTGTAATGAGTAGGTTTAGCAGCTGGTAGTGTGCTTACCAGAGATGGTTACTGAGCTCTGTAGCCAAGTGTGCAATGTAGGTCTTTGAGGCTAGTTGTACCTTCTTGTACACCTGTGAATGGTGCAAGTAGACTCCCTTGCGCTATCCTCCTTCCGTCCCTCCTCTCTGCCTTTCTCTTTCTCCACCTTAGCTCACGATCCTGTTGCCAAGGTGTCTTTAAGGGGCCGAGCAAATTGATTTGCGGTGGCCTCAAAGTCCGGCGCAGAATATAACAGTGTAGTTTGGCATCCAAGCGCCTGGCAATTCACCCTGTGTCAGAGAGCCTGGTGAAACCTGACAGATGCTCGCTGCTTCGTGGCCTTGATTGACCAATCCACTGTTGACTTTAGATTGGTGTGAGTTAGGGACAAACTCGGTTGAGATCTAGTCAAGGCATCTCGGCAAGTGTCTTTGCATGCGGCTCATTTATAGCAGACCTACTACATCACTAGCTGGTCAAGAATTAGGATTCCTGCCCCCTCCTACTCAGAGAGACTGCAAAACATTAACTTGTGCAGCTTGAGTGGAAAGTCCTTTGGCTTGCTTAGTCAGAGCCTTTTCATGCAATCTCCATCCAGAAAAATCCAGTTGAAATCCTCTAAAAAAATCCACCGCAAACTTGTGGGATGGGATAGGATCAGACAAATCAATAGATGAAAATGAATCAATAGATCAGACAAATTAACAGATCAGACCAATCAATAGATCAGACCAATCAATAGAATCCATAGATCAGACCAATCAATAGATCAGACCAATCAATAGATCAGACCAATCAATAGATCAGACCAATCAATAGATCAGACCAATCAATAGATCAGACCAATCAATAGATCAGACCAATCAATAGATCAGACCAATCAATAGATCAGACCAATCAATAGATCAGACCAAACAATAGATCAGACCAATCAATAGATCAGACCAATCAATAGATCAGACCAATCAATAGATCAGGCCAATCAATAGATCAGACCAATCAATAGATCAGACTAATCAATAGATCAGACCAATCAATAGATCAGACCAAACAATAGATCAGACCAATCAATAGATCAGACTAATCAATAGATCAGACTAATCAATAGATCAGACCAATCAATAGATAAAAAATCTATGAAAGGGTGGGCAGGTTCAGCTAATAATGCAATTTGAGAGCATGTTAATAAAATCCAAATTGTTGGCAAGTTCATGAAGTGAATCCAAGAATGGAACTATGTCCTTAGGGCTGTCTGGAGTGCATTCTGTAATCAGAGTTCCGGGACTACCCCAGTGAGTTGCACTTGGAGATTATTCCTTTGAATCATCTATGTCATTGTCAAGCGACTGAGTCTAGGGTTTTCTGTGGGGTCATACCTAGTGAAATCTCATCTGAATGCATCCGTGTCTGGATAGATGCATTGGTAATATTCCTGCCTTTTTTTTATCAATGCTTACTGAGTTGCGTAGTAGCCGCTTTACAGTTGTTGTTTATGAAACTGTTTGATCGTTATCATCCAGGGCTAGGACTGTGGCTCCTAAAGGGGTACTGGCCATTCATCTGTTGCAAGGGCATTTTTCTGCTGGCCTTTTTGTGCATGTAACCATTTTTCAGGGGAATTTAGGTTTAGCCCATAAGCATTAGAAAGATGTGGTCTCCAAACAGCCCTGAGTATTACACATGATTATTTGTTTGTATATCAGCTTTTAATGACGGGTTCAAAATCACAAAGGGCCTGTTTTTATTTGATTGTAGGACCTTGATGAGGAAGTTTTTTTTTAATTCATTTTTATTCTGTTTAAATTATCAATCATGCTCTTAGGTAGCAAGTTCGTAGCAAGTTACAATACAGGCTTTCACTAGACCACTGTTTGCATGCAATCACGTGACTTATAGTCCACCCAGGTGTTTTTTCCATCTCATTTGGCACAGAGCAGCGATGGAAATGTACGAAGCAGAATGTGGTCATTATGATAGTCTGCTTTGGTCATTTCCACTCCTGTTCTGCATCGAATGAGATGCAAAAGTACCCGCTATCAGTTACGTGATGGCATGCAAACATTGGTCTTGCAATCAGTCTATGTGGGGGTTAGAAGGTGACAGTACTTGTGGTATGAGACTCACGATGTGGTGACACAGCAAACAAAGCTATTCCTTAAACTTGACTTCCTTCAGCAAATCTTAGAATAAAGGAAACTGGTCAACTTCCATACAATTATTAGCTTAAGAGCTACAAATGCTGACTTGACAGAGATGCATCTGGTTGGAAATGTCTCAGCACTGAGCTTTCAAGCCTCTGAGTTTGCTGGCATGTATTTGTTTCAATAGAAATGAAGGGGTTGTTCATCGCAGTGGTGTAGACAAGTAGAAAGGGTGATCAAAGTCACGCGATGTGTCGTTGCTGGTGGCGACGTTTCGGTTGCTAGCTGCTAACCTTCATCAGGCAACTGAAGAATGCGCGCTGCGGTGTCTGTTTATGTCCGCTTTGCCGGTTCCTGTGTACCGGTTTGCGGACGTCGTAGTGGTGATCGTGTGGTTTGGCGCGCGATTCTGGCGTCCACTGGTGTATTTGTTTACGGTAAATAGAAATGAAAGGGTTGTTCATCGCAGTGGTAGAGGTAAAGAGAAAGGTTGCTAGATTCGGTTGCTAGTACTGCTAACCTTCATCAGGCAACGAGAGCAACGAGGCATCGTGTGACGTTGATCACCTTTCTCCTGACATATATTTGTTTGGTTTGTGTCAAGGTATCACACCCTCTATCATAGGATGCATATAGTTGGTTGTGTGTGGTGGAGTAAGTTATCAACATATTCATCTGGTTTTCCCAGGTGCTTCACATAATTGCTAGTGAACCTCACCAGCATTCATGTCCTTTTTTTTCTTTCTTTTCTCCTTTTTGCTTCAGAATTCAAATGTTCCCAAGAAGGAAGAGAAATTCAAGAATTATCTCCGGTCATCATTCCATATCTCAGACTCAAAGGTATGAAGAATGGCATGAATTTGTACATTTATAGAAATTTGAATTTATTATTCGCCACGCACATAAAAAAAAGTGACACATGGTGGAAAGACATTGATTTTTGCTCTGCTAAAAACATCAGCAAAAATGAGAAAGCGATGCAATCCAGAAATCATGATATTGTCTCACTGTATATTGGCCTCGTAAAATTGTGAAGAATTTGATCGGAGTGAAATTTGGAGGCTGTATGCACGGGGCAAGTATTAATCCAAGAAACAATTCTGACTACGTACATGTATTTGCATGTAAACATGGGTGTCTTTTCAATCTTTGAAATTGATGTTTGACAATCCTTGACCTTGCTTTGATGTATGACTTGCATGGACATCTTTTGTTTGATGTTTTGCTCTCTCTTTTTTCACGGTTTTGGGTGCAAATGCATAAGCAGCTCTGCGGAAATGGATGGCGGAAGTGAACAGTGCCATTGGATTTATTGGCACGGACCTAACCAAAACGAATGGGTCTGGCTGGAGATCTGGTTTTTAACCATCAGCCAAATCAGGGAGCACTCATAAATCTAGATTACACTTGTGACTGTTTGAAGCAGTTTCAACCCGCTCCCCCCCCCCCCCCTTACTGCAGAAACACTTGAGTCATGCCTTTTGCACGGAAATTGATGACGAGCACTTTACAACTAATGCTGGTTGGAAAGGATGGTGTAAATCTTTGGATTAAGAATCTGGAGAACTTTCCCCTTCCTCCTCCCCTCCCCTCCCCTCCCCTCCCCTTCTCCCGTCTCTCTCCTCCCGTCCTGGGTTGAATGTATCTGGTTCCGCCAAGGCCAGGCACAATGCATGCCATAGTCACGTCATGAATGATCACATCAGCTCTCCCGGCAAACCTAGAAGCAACCCTCGCCTTAGAGAGATAGACCAATGGTATCAAGCGATCATCTCATGAATATGCGTGTTACCGGAAGAGACCAATACAATATGCAGACAGTGGAGCTCATGAATATGCACACTGGAGTATGCAAATTGGATCTCATCTGATTGTGTAACTGCACTGTGAACAAGTACATTCACTCTGTACTGCAAAAATCGGGCCCAAAGTACCGCAAAACCCAAAGCATCACCACCACCATTAAGGTCAAGCAAGTGCTGTCACTGTCAGTGCAAAGAGTCTCTTCTAGACTCAGAAAGGTCTGTGAAATCCTCGTCGCCTCATGCGTGGCTCTTGTGCCCGCAGATTTTCAGGCGGGATTAGAGTCAAGTTTTGCCGAGCGTGGTTGTGTCCAAAAGGTCCCAGGAGCAGTGAGTGAGCGAGCAAGACGGGGAGCAGAGCTGAGGACCACTCCCCCTTCTGACGAGGCTAGCGCCCAGGAAAGAGCCTGCCCACAGTCATCGGAGGTCACGGTACCTCTGCCCGCTCGTTAGACTCGGCCGCTCATCGGAGGTTTTTTCTTTGTTGTTTCTTCTGTCTGCAGAAGCTGCAAGACCTGTGGGGTTGGTACAGAGGCTCCGTGCAGAAGTGAAGCAGTGTGGCCCGCGTACATCAAGGCACCCTCACCGGCTCTCCTTCTGTTTCCCCCTCCTCTCCCTCCCCTCCCCTCCCCTCCCTCTCCTGCCTTCAAGCTCCTCCTCCCCCCCGCCGCCGTCTCAAGGAGCTGCCGACTACTCAGTGTTAGTCACTGCCTGAATATTTCCTTCCCTGTCACAAGCTCTTAGCTCGCCCGGTCTCCCTGAAGAAGAATGGTGTTTTCCTGTATATGCCCTGTCCTTAATTTTCCTGGGGAGGTAGGGGTGGCCTGTGGGGGAGGGGGGGGGGAGTTGAGGTTAAGGGGGCACTTGGACAATTCACCCCAGTATTGAGACACCCTCCCTTGCCGATGCCTAGTTTGGATTTCATTTCTGTATTTCCTACCTCTATTTACACAGGACAAGGAGTCATTTCAATTGTCTGTCAACAAGAAGCTTGACCCTGCCCCCTCAAACTAAAAGTGTGGGGGGTTTTTCTCTGTCAAAAATGCCTTTTTTTTTTCTTCAAATCGATATAGAAAGGTCTGTCATGGTGTTATTCACTGAAACATCGTTGTTTGTTTTAATATATGTTGATCAGATCATTGTCTTAGATTAATCATGAAATCATTTTGTTCAGTATAATCATATAATAGAAAATTCAATCTTCTTGTCAGAATCATTTGCACTAACAAGTGTTGATAAGTGTGAGATTATTTTTGTATGTGTTGTAAGAATGATTGAATCTAAACTAGACTCTATACTCTTTTGACAAATTGTGTTGCAGGTAGAAGTAGCTTTGAGTTTTCAGTAGATACACTAGACACCAAGATACATTGCACAACTGATATATGCCGGCCATCATTACCATAGCAACCATTCTCCAAATGTGTGTGAAAAATGTCTACCACACCAGATATGCAAGTCTACAATTATGTGGTACTTTATGAAGCTTTACAATGTCAGCACCTTTTCTTCGTCCACCATTATTTTGGTGTGGGTTTTGTGTTTTGGGGGTTGACTTTAATGAATGCCAGATGTACCAGACAGGTATTTTTTTCATGGAAATTAAACTAAGATGTAAGATAGGTCATCTCCTGCATTCCATTCTATTCTTCTTGTATTGTCCAAACACACATTATTGGGCGTTAGGGGGCATTAACTATGTTGGTTTCAGATTCACAGCATGTGGGTTTGGGAATGGATGATTGATTTAGTCCCAAAGCCAGACAGATTTAATCCCACACCACTGCATAATATCTATGGGTTTCCATCATTGATGCCACATGTTGTTATTTCCAAGCCTTTTTTTTTTTATTTTGCGCTACTCTATCTAGTATCTAGTCTGATTCGTTGGCCAAACAGTGATGTGGTCTGCTTACTGGCCCTGTCCATGTCTGGGTTCATAATGTAGCTGTGATTGATGGCTCACCTGCAGTCAGTACAAAACAGAGATCCTTGGTGGTTGATAGATCGCCTTGCCTCTCATGGACTCTCCAGAGAAACACAATTGAATAGGTTAGTGGTCAGTAGTTGTTCCTAGTTAGTGGGCTTGCAATTAAACTTGTTTCCATGGATTGCTGGTCAGACCACCAAGAGGTAATCCTCACCTGATTATGAATGAGTGGGAACGAGGAGAAACTGACGTCTATTGGTGCAGCGTATATGCTATGTATTCCTCAGAATTCTCGACTCCCTGCGTGTTGATGTGTTCTGGTGCTATGCTATCTTAATATTAAACCATTGGCCTTCGACGTGCACGTGTTGCTTCTAGGTGTGCATCTCAATGCAAACTGGTGATTAATAAAGAGTATACATGTAGGTTTGTGGTGACACTGTGTGTGAACATCTCTTTTGTGAGTGAGTGTGGTTCTGAAAAGAACCAGAGAGTTCTTTTTGTGAGTGAGTGTGGTTGTGAAAGGATCAAGAGGGTTCTTTGTGTGAGTGAGTGTGGTTCTGAAAAGAACCGGAGGGTCCTTTTTGGGGTGAGTGTGCTTCTGAAAAGAACCCTTACTCACAAAAAAAGATTCTCGTTGGCCTACACGGTGTCACCGCAAACCTATACTCTTTTTTACTACCGTCACCATGGACAGCCTTAAGTCTTATTCAAACTGGTAATTAACATCATCTGAAGATTGTAGCAGATCTTTGAAGTGTCCTGTTTGGTAATGCAGCATCCAATAATGATGTTGACACCAACTCCACCCTGCCTGCCCATGTCTGTCCTGTGACCTTGGCTTTCCTTTCATCCTGAATTGACTTACTTCTGCAACACGGTCGATGTTCCCACAGTCCTCATCCCCATTCATTCTTTGTACGCATTTCAGTTTTTCCTCTAGGCGTATAGGGATGATAGTAACAACAGGTTATTGAGAAGCAGCCGTGGTAAACCACCAGAAGGAAGTGGTGGTACTAAGGCGATACGCCCCTTCAGCTGCCACAACCGTATTTGATTGCGAGGCTATGGTGGATACTGGCTCTATAAGCTCTTCTATCCGAAGGCGATTAACCAGAAACCACATCTCGGGCCCTGCCCCTACCTCTGTCTCTGCCTTTGCCTCTGCCTCTGCCTCTGTCTCTGCCCCTGTTCCTGCCCCTGTTCCTGCCTCTGCCCCTGCCCCTGCCCCTGCCCCTGCACCCGCTCATGCCCCTGCATCTGCCCCTGCCTCTGCCCCTGCCTCTGCCCCTGCCTCTGCCTCTACCTTTGCCCCTGCCCCTGCCTCTGCCCCTGTCCCTGCCTCTGCCCTGTTCTTGCCTCTGCCCCTGTTCCTGCCCCTGTCCCTGCCTCTGCCCCTGCCCCTGCACCTGCACCCGCCCATGCCACTGCCCCTACCTCTGCCCCTTCCCCATCCTCTGTCTCTGTCTCTGCCCCTGCCCCTTCCTCTGTCTCTGCCTCTGCCCCTGCCCAATCCTCTGTCTCTGCCCCTGCCCCATCCTCTGTCTCTGCCCCTGCCCCTTCCTCTGTCTCTGCCTCTGCCCCTGCCCAATCCTCTGTCTCTGCCTCTGCCCCTGCCCCATCCTCTGCCTCTGCCCCTGCCCCTTCCTCTGTCTCTGCCTCTGCCCCTGCCTCTGCCCCTGCACCTGCACCCGCCCATGCCACTGCCTCTACCTCTACCTCTGCCCCTTCCCCATCCTCTGCCTCTGCCTCTGCCCCTGCCCCATCCTCTGTCTCTGCCTCTGCCCCTGCCCCTTCATCTGTCTCTGCCTCTGCCCCTGCCTCTGCCCCTGTTCCTGCCTCTGCCCCTGCCTCTGCCCCCGCACCTGCTCCTGCCTCTGCCCCTGCCCCTGTTCCTGCCCCTGCCTCTGCCCCTGTTCCTGCCTCTGCCTCTGCCCCTGTTCCTGCCTCTGCCTCTGCCCCCTGCCTCTGCCCCCTGCCTCTGCCCCCTGCCTCTGTCTCTGCCCCTGTTCCTGCCTCTGTCTCTGCCCCTGTTCCTGCCTCTGCCTCTGCCCCTGTTCCTGCCTCTGCCTCTGCCCCTGTTCCTGCCTCTGCCCCCTGCCTCTGTCTCTGCCCCTGTTCCTGCCTCTGCCTCTGCATCTGCCCCTTCCCATGCCTCTGCCCCTGCATCCGCCCATTTCCCTGCCTCTGTCCCTGCCTCTGCATCTGCCCCTTCCCATGCCTCTGCCCCTTTACTTTTAGCCGAAAGTATGAAACAATGGAATTTCAGTTGTCATAATTATCTACAATACTACAATACAATAATGTATCAACAAAAACTCGCACGATTCGGAGCCAACCAATAGGGAATTCTCAAAGAGGAGACGCTCATCTTGTTCCAGACCCGAGAAATGAGAAAAAACCACGAAACAAACAAAGCATGAATTTGCTGGATGTGAGTTTTATAACACGCAGGCCTTTAATTGAGACAAATCACGTGCGGTGGACCGCGAAAGGTGTATACGTCCCAGCGCGCGGAAGGTGACGAGTTGACCGAGCCTGGACGGCACATGGGGCCCCGACTCCGTCTGTTGGTCCTACCGCCCCTCCCCCTCTCTCTTTCTCTCTTTCTCTCTTTCGTCCTCCTCCTACCGGTCAAAGCAGCTCGTCTACTGAGGATTGGGTGGGCCGATGGATCCACGCCCCTGGCGTAATTGGCTACAAGTGCACCTCGTAATAGCATTAGTCCTGCCATTATTACTCGCTGGGCAAGGGCGCCTTGCAAATGTCAATTTTCGATGACGAATTGAGGATCTTGCCCCGACAGCGTTTGGGGAATGGTGCTGCCGGGACGGAACAGACAAGTTGTTCATTTTCTTTCTCATCCAATACGTAGAGAGACTGGCGTTTCTGTCCTATAGTAGCACCATTGGTATTACCTTTATGATGAGCAAGCATCTTAATAACACCTTTATGAGTTCAACCCCAATAACAAGTTTCACATAGCCGTACCTTGATAAAATCATACTTAGTAGTAGTAACTTAATAAGTCTACTCTCGCCCACTCAAATACGAAGACATTGTTCCACATATGCACCAAATATCGTATCCGTGATTTGGCGTTTGAAGTACCTTCATAACGCCATAATCACTCGGTGTAGTGGTAACTTTATCAATCTACTGCTCACTCAAATAAAAAGACATTGTTCCATTATGCACCAAATATCGTATCCGTGATTTGGCACTTGAGTTCAAGACTTGCAATTGAAAGACGATATTCATATGGATCAAAATTTTATTTCAGAATGTGTATTTTCAGACTATTTATAAGGAATACGAGTACCGGTGTGACAGTCTAAAGTGGGTGGCATGATCAAATTAATGGGTGGGCTGCCATATATGGGCAATCAGGTTAGCGTAAAGGGCGCCCGCACGCGCTCAGTTCACCCACCCATCTTAGCACGCCGCCTATTTCGCCTATTCCAGCAGGTTCTCGCTACGTGCTCAGATGGGTGGTGACGTCACCCACCCATTTTAGCACGGCCACCCACTTGAGATCGTGACACCGGTATCAGCAGATAAAACAGTTATGTGTTATAAGCTCCCGAGCTGAAATTTTTGAAACTGCATTTTCACAGTTGTTATAGCGGTCTATCGCGTCACGGTCGAACAGATTTGAACGCATCAATGCACTAAATGGAGAACTCGTTCAGGGGAAATGTCCATTATGGCCGTTTACGAAATGAAGGCTTAGGCTCGGGCTCAGGCTTCGGTCATATTTATCTTACTCGTTATAATATCACAGGCATCTAGAAACAAGCGTTTGGCCCCAGTTTCTTGGTGAATGCTCTGTACCTATCAAGCCAACAAACCTTCAAATTCAGAAAACAAACCACTGCCTGGATTGTCAGGTTTTGTCAGACGGAGACGGAGACGAAGCCTGAGCCCGAGCCAATATAAGCCTTCATTACGTAAACGGCCTATGTAGGCCACGAGTTATTCAGCCTAAGCCTGCTCGTCGCTGATTGGACGGTTTGTCTGTAAAAGGTAAACGTCAATTGGGGGACGCGAAGTTAACTCCCAGTATCAAAACCTCTTAGGCATTGGTCCCGTGCAATAGACACATCGCACATCTTGTGCGTGTTGTGTTCGGGCCACACCGAATAATTTTGATAAAAAGGCTCTGATCAATATGAGAACGTCAAGGTTTCGGGTTGATTCTCACGCGTCTGCACACTGTATATAAGCCGGTTTTACTCGTGCAGATTTCATTTGTCGATGATATAGACCATAAAAAGAAAGGTGGATGCATCCACGGGGCTCGCTCGACGCAGCCGGTCGCAGGGGGAATGGAGGCATAGCGTCTCCTGGCACGGCTGTCTGAACGCTTGTCACAAACAATTGCCGGCTTTCCACCGGCCTCAGTTCCGGTGTGCGAGCAGCGAGCGCGGAGGGCCAACGGGCCGGGGCTTGGGGGAGCCTAGAGACCGTTGGCTCGGAGAGTCGGTCACCTCGCCACGGCCCCCGCGCCTGCCACTTAACCCCGATACATCTTAATCGCCAATATCCGTGTTTGTTCAGCCGAAATCTTTTGGTATACGAGTCGGAGTTGGAGAACCGGGGATTTTCCAGATTTTTTTTTTTGCCTGAGATCACATGAGAAAAGAGGTCCCCGTGTTCGCAAAGGGAGAAAGAATAGTCAGCTGGCGGGGTGTTTCACCCTTGTTCTCCCACTGGAGGGGGCTCGGAAAAGAGGTAAATGTGACGGGGGGGGGTTACAGCCCGCAGGGGTTACCCCCCCCCCACATCCCCCATCCCCCATGACCGGTCGGCCGTCTGCGATCAGGAGATATTCCAAGCGCCGGAACTGAAATCATCGGCGGTGCTTGGGGCTCTGGAGGGGGCAGGGGGGAACCAGTCAGGGGTGCAGGCGGAACCCGTGCAAATCCCGCCGGTCGCATCACACCGCATATCGATCAAAGTCGTGCAGGTCTTCACCACTTATTTCAATACGGTAGCCAACAGATAAATGATCATGACAATTGACCAGGATGTGACGTCATCGCGATTGTGAGTTGAGTGGTCTTTCTTGACTCTGAAAGTATTTTGTTAACACAACTCTACACTTTTTCGAATTGTATATATAGAGTCAAAATAGAGACAGACTATTAATCAACGATCGTAACATTTCAGATGGATGCATCACTTTAATAAACGAGATGTTCCTTCCTGTTCAAAAAAATATCATTTTCATTTCATTTCATTTCGTAAGTTCATTTCGTAAGTTTCATTTCATTTAATTTGATATGTTTTAATATGTTTGATTTCATTTGATATGTTTTATTTCATTTCATAAGTTTCATTTCATTTCATAAGTTTGATTTCTTTTCATAAGTTTGATTTCATTTCATAAGTTTCATTCCATTTCATAAGTTTCATTTCATTTCATAAGTTTCATTTCATAAATTTCATTTCATGAGTTTCATTTCATGAGTTTCATTTCATGAGTTTCATTTCATTAGTTTCATTTCATTTCATCAGTTTTATTTCATTTCATATTAGTTTCATTTCATTTCATATTAGTTTCATTTCATTTCATATTAGTTTCATTTCATTTCATATTAGTTTCATTTCATTTGAAAAGTTTTATTTCATTTCATGAGTTTCATTTCATTAGTTTCATTTCATTTCATTTCATTTCATTTGATAAGTTTTATTTCATTTCATGAGTTTCATTTCATTAGTTTCATTTCATTTCATGAGCTTCATTTCATAAGTTTCATAAGTTTCATTTCATAAGTTTCATTTTTTAAGTTTCATTTCATTTTATGAGTTTCATTTCATTACTTCCATTTCATTTCATGAGTTTCATTTCATAAGTTTCGTTTCATTTCATAACCTTCATTTCATTTCATTACCTTCATTTCATTTCATAACCTTCATTTCATTTCATTAGTTTCATTTCATTTCATATTAGTTTCATTTCATTTGATATTAGTTTCATTTCATTTGACAAGTTTCATTTCATTTGATAAGTTTTATTTCATTTCATTTGATAAGTTTTATTTCATTTCATTATATTAGTTTTATTTCATTTCATAAGTTTCATAAGTTTCATAAGTTTCATTTCATGAGTTTCATTTCATAAGTTTCATTTCATAAGTTTCATTTCATTTCATGAGTTTCATTTCATAAGTTTCATTTCATTTCATGAGTTTCATTTCATAAGTTCCATTTCATTTCATGAGTTTCATTTCATAAGTTCCATTTCATTTCATGAGTTTCATTTCATTTCATGAGTTTCATTTCATTTCATCAGCTTTATTTCATTTCATCAGCTTCATTTCATTAGTTTCATTTCATTTCATTAGTTTCATTTCATTTCATTAGTTTCATTTCATTTCATCACCTTCATTTCATTTCATTAGTTTCATTTCATTTCATCACCTTCATTTCATTTCATTAGTTTCATTTCATTTCATCACCTTCATTCCATTTCATTAGTTTCATTTCATTTTATTTCATTTGACAAGTTTCATTTCACGAGTTTCATTTGACAAGTTTCATTTCATTAGTTTCATTTCATTTCACGAGTTTCATTTCATTTCACGAGTTTCATTTCATTTCACGAGTTTCATTTCATTTCACGAGTTTCATTTCATTTCACGAGTTTCATTTCATGAGTTTCATTTCATTTCATAAGTTTTATTTCATTTTATTTCATAAGTTTCATTTCATTTCATAAGTTTCATTCCATTTCATAAGTTTCATTCAATTTCATAAGTTTCATTCAATTTCATAAGTTTCATTCAATTTCATTTCAAGTTTCACACGTTTTGCAGGTTTGCTGTATAGCATAACTTGTGACCGCTGCCTCCCTTGAGCACGTACTGCAAAATGCCATCAGATCACGCTCTGTTAAAACATGGTTAAAGTGTGAATAGAAATAATAGACTCCGCTCCAGTCGCCCATATCTGTGGCCACTTAACATCCTGTGAGCCTTGTCCGGCCGATGCTTTCTGAAGCAATCAACAGCTGAAGCACGTCTACGGTTGCTGTCTAAGAGCGACCCTCGAGGAGCCGAACTAGGGCTGGCGGGTTGCTGGCCGCATCTACTGCGAGTAGTTTTACCCCGTGCCAGGAATACTCGACTCTTGTTTTTCTCCCCGCCTCAACGTCTTCCTTCCTGCTCGAGAAAGTGCCCATTCTCTCTGTCTCTTTTAATTCATTTAGCTTCATTTCATTTCATTAGTTCATTTCATTTCATTAGTTTCATTTCATTTCATTAGCTTCATTTCATTTCATTAGTTTCATTTCATTTCATTAGTTTCATTTCATTTCATTAGTTTCATTTCATTTCATGAGTTTCATTTCATTTCATTAGTTTCATTTCATTTCATTTCATTAGTTTCATTTCATTTCATTAGCTTCATTTCATTAGTTTCATTTCATTTCATGAGTTTCATTTTATTTCATTAGTTTCATTTCATTTCATTAGTTTCATTTCATTTCATTAGTTTCATTTCATTTCATTAGTTTCATTTCATTTCATTAGTTTCATTTCATTTCATTAGTTTCATTTCATTTCATTAGTTTCATTTCATTTCATTAGTTTCATTTCATTAGTTTCATTTCATTTCATTAGTTTCATTTCATTTCATTAGTTTCATTTCATTTCATTAGTTTCATTTCATTTCATTAGCTTCATTTCATTAGTTTCATTTCATTTCATTAGTTTCATTTCATTTCATTAGCTTCATTTCATTAGTTTCATTTCATTTCATTAGTTTCATTTCATTTCACAAGTTTCATTTCATTTCATCACGTTCATTTCATTTCATTAGTTTCATTTCATTTCATCACGTTCATTTCATTTCACAAGTTTCATTTCATTTCATCACGTTCATTTCATTAGTTTCATTTCATTTCACAAGTTTCATTTCATTTCATCACGTTCATTTCATTTCATTAGTTTCATTTCATTTCATCACGTTCATTTCATTTCACAAGTTTCATTTCATTTCATCACGTTCATTTCATTAGTTTCATTTCATTTCATTAGTTTCATTTCATTTCACAAGTTTCATTTCATTTCATTAGTTTCATTTCATTTCATTAGTTTCATTTCATTTCACGAGTTTCATTTCATTTCATTTGACGAGTTTCATTTCATTTCATTTGACAAGTTTCATTTCATTTGACAAGTTTCATTTCATTTGACACTCTCCCTCTCCACCTCTCTCTCTCACCGTTCTTCCATGCTCTCACTATCTCTCCTTTCTCCCTCCACCTCTCTCTATCCTCTCTGTCCTTTCTCTCTCTTTTTCCTCTCTCCCTCCTCTCTCTGCCTTGCGGAGACCTAGTCCAATAGGTTGAGTAGGTCTCCACAGGGAAATTGTAAAGGTGTATAGGTCTCCACAAGGTTTTCACGAAACTGAGGCCATGTCCGAAACGGGCGTCTAGAGCTAGGTCTAGGTCTTCCCCTATTGGAAATACACGGAGATGCGAAGACAATAGCCCTAGCCATAGGCTCTGGAAGTCCGTTTTGGTCACAACCTGATATTTGGAAATTTGTGACGGGTAAGAATCAGTCGCAAATCGAAGTGTCCATATAATAAGGGACATTATTTCTACCTAGGAAAGTTAATGTGGCCGAAATGGGAGCATGTTTAAAACATCGTTTCTCGTTCGGTTGTATATAGTGCACAAGAACAAAAGCAATGTCTCCACAAGGATACATAAATGAGTGTGGGTGGGTTGGTAGTCTTTGTTCAGTCCAACACTGTCAGTGCCTTGCTGCATCACGCAGGCTAGGTAGCCACCCAGGTCTGCTCACACTCTAAAGAGACCACGGTCTTGTCTCAGTGCAAGCTGCTGCATGGTGTTCCTGTTTCCTCTTGAATGGTTTATATATAACCCTGCCTTGCATCAATCATACAGCCTAGCGCTTGGTCCATTCAGCAACGTTCAAGTGGACACACAATATGATACATGATCAGGCGATGTGTCATGATTTTGCACAATTTGTGTGGTCTTCAGAGAAACTCAATTGGATGACCCGACGTTTCGAGCAGCACTATACGGTCGTTTTTCGATGGAATGGCGCCAAGGTTAACACTGGCCTTTCCATATTCGTATAGCAAGCTAAAAAGGCCCAATATAACATCGGGAAGATCGGAAAACATCAATGTCCACAGTTTTCCTTCTAATTTACACAGTTTGTAGATGGCCATGATAGAATCCTCATGTTGAAATCTTACGGTCTGAGATGCTGTACTGTTTGAGAAATCGTCACTTAAACATCGACAAATAGTTTATTACTCGCGAGTAATCAATTATTTATTACACTACAGAACGGTGCGTAAACCGTGACGATTTTTTTTCATTTTTCTATTTTCTCAGATCACCATTTGAGCTCAAACCTTCGCAGTATTGCATTTTATATATAAATTTTTAATGGTTTAACACACAAACTGTGGCAATCGTTTGACCTTTACTAATGTTGTATAGGGTCTTTAATTAACTGCTGCTCTCAAAATGTTTATTCTACAGTACATCAAAGATGTGTCTGTTTTACCCTGATTCCCGCCCCTTAAAAATCTAGTACCTTCAGTGGGAAATATCTGATTACGAGATGTTGCGGGAGGTGGTGAAATGGGCGCGAATCTATAGTGTCTTGTGGAGACCTAGTCCAATAGGTTGAATAGGTCTTCACAGGGAAATTGCAAAGGTGTATATAGGTCTCCACAAGGTTTTCATGAAACTGTTTTTATATATGACTCAAAAACCGTGAAATTTGTGATGGGTAAGAATCCGTGTTGTATAAATATAAGGGACATACGGTCCAAATTTCTACCCAGGAAAGTGAATGTTGTTAAAATGGGAGCATTTTTTAAACATCGTCTCTCACTCGGTTATAAACTTGTATAGTGCACGAGAACAAAGCAATGTCTCCACAAGGATACAAAAATGAGTGTGTGTGTGTTCATTCGCAAACTCTCTAAGTTCATTAGCTAACAGTGGGGAATCCTATTTTGTAATGCGATAGTAGGCGGGAAACGAGAGGGTGTGCTTAATGCCAGCCAAGTGATGTGTAAATGCCATTGCCTGCGTGGGTATCCCTTGTCCCTGTGGTATAATAGGCTCCGTGCCTTTATGGGTATATATACGGGATCCTACGGGACTGTGACTATGCGCCAATGTACCCCGTACCCTCGTATACCCCACACCCATAACCCCCCCCCCATTCCCACCCTTGACAGTGGCTATACCTCCTTGCAACCCAGGGCTGACTGGGCTGGGCTAGGCTGGGCTGGGCTGGCCGCAGTGCACAACCCCGTGGGTTACACCCAAGGGCGGCTTCCTCCGAGTCGCCCGGTGCGGTCCCACAAGCGCCCGCCCAATCCGCCCAAAGCCACCGGGGAAACCGCGCCCATAATGGCAGTAGCGGGTCAAGGGACCGAGAGAGAGGGAGCGAGAGAGAGAGGGAGAGAGGGGGGGGGAGAGGGGGGAGGGGGAGAGAGAGACAGAAAGGGAGAGAGGGGGGAGAGAGACAGAGAGAGAGAGAGAGAGAGGGGGAGAGGGGGGGGGAGAGAGGGGGGAGAGAGAGAGGGAGAGAGAGGGGGAGAGAGAGGGAGTAAGAGGGGGAGAGAGAGAGAGGGGAGAGAGAGAGGAAGAGAGAGAGAGAGGGAGATAGAGAGAGAGGGAGAGTGAGAGAAAGAGGGGGAGAGAGAGATAGGGAGAGAGAGGGAGAGGGAGGAAGAGAGAGGGGGAGAGAGAGGGAGAAAGAGAGGGGGATAGGGGAGAGAGAGAGGGGAGAGGGGAGAGAGAGGGGGGGAGAAGAGAGAGAGGGGGAGAGAGAGGGGGGCGAGAGGGAGGGGGAGAGGGGAGAGAGAGAGACAGGGGGAGGGAGAGAGAGAGAGGGAGGGAGAGAGAGGAGGAAGGAGAGGAGGGAGAGAGGGATGGGGAGAGGGAGAGAGAGGGAGGGAGGGGGAGAAGAGAGAGACAGACAGAGGGAGGGCGAGAGAAAGAGAGGGGGGAGAAGAGAGAGGGAGACAGACAGACAGAGAGAGAGAGAGAGAGAGAGAGAGAGAGAGAGAGAGAGAGAGAGAGAGAGAGGAGAGAGAAGAAAAAAAGGTTCGATAGGGAAGCCACACCCACTGCCCGGATCTCGATAAGATGAATAGCTTGAGTGAGCTTTTCGGGTTCGCTCGTCCTTTCTTTCCTTAAAGGTACGATGCAGTTTGGGTTTAGAGTTGACCATAGTTCCGGGATATTTCCACCGGAGGAACCACACTTAAAACCCAGGCACAAAATGAATCAGATGTGTGTCTGTAAAGAACGTATCGTATTTCAACGACGATTTCACCTATAGTTGTTTAAATATCATCTTGGCATTATTATATAGATTGCGTATGATACACGTAACCCATCGTATCTCCTTGCACTACAGATAACGCGTCAGCTCTTCGACTTATACTCATTTGAAAACTCCCAGTAAAGTATAGGTTTGCCAAGTACCTTGTTCCCACGTTACAGTATAGGTTTGCCCAACTCGTTCCAGGGTAACAGTATAAGTTTGCCAACCTTGTTCCCAGGTTCTGCCGTCATTTCATTCACAACGATGCGCAGTGCACAGAACCCGAAGTACACAGAGGCTAATGGCTCGCGCACATCAAAAGCCATTGACTTCATTTGTTGGAGGTCAGCGTTTTCATTCAAACTTTGCCGCAGACTTTAGACATTTTGACTACGATGCGAGTGATAAGACGTTAGACAACACGCCTCTACATGAAGTCAACTCGTCCCATGAGTAGCAGAAAAAGGAACAAAAGTTCAAATTTTCCACAGACTCGTTTTTTTTCTTCAAATTTCAGGCTTATAGGCCCCCTAATTAACTGTAAAACAAATAATAATAATAATAATAATATCGGGGCTCAAGTTGTCGACCTCCCCGTGGTGAGCCACGGTAGCTGATCCGTCAGGCAAACGACAACCAACAGAGACGGCAGCAACAGCAACAGTCTCATAGGCAAGAAGAATTGTCAACAAATAAAACTACAGTCGGCATTGGTCTGAGGATGATGTGGGATACGCGGTCTCTCGAAATAAACAGAACCTATTTGGGCGAGCAATTTGCCTGTTGCCGATGGACACGTGACATCGGTATCAAGCATGGTGCCATATAAATACATCTCGTTTAGTACCTTGCAGGAGGTCAACAGTCGCCCAAAACAAGGCCCCAAAAGGCCACTCAGGGTGAGGGCTAACAGAGAGGAATAAGGAGAAGAACCAGGAGCAAACTAGATCAGGAGGAAGAAAGATGGACGTTTATGCTGCAGGGGGAAACATGTTGCAGGTAGAGAATTCCATAGTGCGGCAGTGCGCGGGAAGAAGCTAGAGGAGAACCGCTTAGTATTGGCTTTAGGTGCCATAACTGCATGTGGGTACACGCTTCAACCCCATCCACATACCGTGTTCACATGTTACGTCATGATGACGTACAAACAAAAGTGATTTTAGCGCGTGAATGCCCTTTTGCCGGGCGCCTGTACAGTGAGGAATTGAGGAAATGGTTAGCCCTCGATTTACGGTAAATAGTTCCACTGAATACATGATGCTGTGCTTTTTTTTTCTTCAAGAAAACCATCAACAAGTAACACTGACTCAGACTACAGCAGAGGTGTACCAATAGAAACCAAGTTAAAGCTCCCCCAATTAGTCCTACTCTTCTTATGAAAATTGGCACTGGCCTCGACTTCCTGCATCGAAACCATGCGTTTCATTATAAGAAGGATGATATCAAGGGACAATGGTGTGGTTTGAAATTCTGAGGGACGAAAATAATCATCTCATTTACATAGAATGAAGACAACCGGTTTGGCTTTCTTTTTCAGATCAGTTCTCCTTATTTTGGTCAACTTCGATTCAGAGTTTGAACAAGGGTCAGGGTCAGTCGAAATATTCCAAAGAACAACAAACATCGTTTGTAAACGGAAGCTTGGAGGTGAAGGCCCGTCGGCTATTCACTTGCAGAGATTCGTGGCTTGGTCACCAAGTTCTCAAGGGAAAGTCCGCCTCGTCGAACCGCCCGAAATTCGTTCATTGTTGAAATGCGTGACGTTGTGATAAGAAATGCCACGTCATTTCCATTACAATAGTAAGTCAACCGACCCGTTTCAATGCCGCTTTTATTCTCCAAGCAATGAATGACTCAATCATTTGTTCTTTCATTTAAAGGCACTATACAACATTGGTAAAGGTCAAATTAGATTGCCACAGTTTGTGTGTTAAGCCATTGAACATTCCCAAAAAGAAATCCTTCGATAATTTGAGCTCAAATGGTAATGTGAGAAAGTAGAAAAAGGTAAACTACCGTCACGGTTTTCGCACCATTCTGTAGAGTAAGATATGGTTTATTACTCATGAGTAATAAACTATTTGTTGATGTTTGAGTGACGATTTCTCGAAAAGTACAGCATTCCAGAACGTAATACTTCAACATGAGGATTTTATCATGACCATCTACAAACTGTGTAAATTAGACGGAAATATGTGGACATCGATGTCTTCCTATCTTCCAATTGTTGTATTGAGCCTTTCAATCACAATACGTAACAACTGAATGACACAGCGTGCAGTTGTCCGAAAATGTTGCAAACCGCGCTTACTAATTCAAAATAGGGATCCCAACGCCATACTGTAATTTTATTTAAAGTAATGCGACCATTTTCCCTGGCCAACTTGTCTTAATCCCAGTATTTTGTATATTCGCTCTGAGCTTTTTTACCGAGTAAAATTTTTTTTTACAGACTCCCCCCCCCCCGAGCTTGTAGTTCAAATGACGCTCGCTGCTTTTCGGGACCCCTTCCCCTTCCCACCCCCCACCCCCCTCCACGAATTTTCCCCCTTTTTTGCGTCCGTGTTCACCGTGGCGGAATAAAAGTGTTTATTTTCTTTTTCCTTTTTTTTCAGCCCCGACCCCACGCCACCGTCAAACCCGATACATCCTTTGTGGAGCGTCGGCACTGCACCGTAATGAGCCCGTGTTTGCGTTGGAAATACTTCGGACTATCAACAAACAAGTTCACTGACAATCGGTCGGCGCTGACTGATGGCCCTGTATACGCCATTGAAAACGCGGTCGTCGGCATGCATAGCGTGCACGCATTTTTTTCGCACACACCTCTTCGAGGAAAAGAGACACACTTTGGTGTTTGTCGGCTCTCGTAAAATGTATACGCTGTCTCTAGAAACTGAAGGGATATCGTTTGATTTTTTTTATTCGATTCATAGCACAGGTACTATTTATAGTGTTTTCAAGATCGACTTGACAGAACGCGTCTAGGCTGCGTCGATATTGTCCATGCAGTCTGATTAGACGCGCCAATATTTACTGAGAATTCCTACCACCACGTGCATCATGTACTTGACGCTACCCGAAGCAAGGCTGATACACGACATCTACACTGCCTATAGGCTACAGTGGAGATGTTGCTAACTACATGGAAAAGTGCAAAACCAAAGCCCTTGCCCAAAGCACGGCTTCATCATCCCACAGTTGGAAGTTTAAGTTGTGGGATTTTCTTCCAGGCCAAACCATATTCCATTTCCCCCTAAACAGAACGTCTAGAAGGTCGCAGCTAACAGTTACAATTTTGTCCTCGTCTCTACAAATTGAGTCCTTGCGGGTTTGCAACCCTTCTAACCTATATTATATTAAACACGTAGATTTATATACCAGTACACTTCGGAGTACTGGCATTGTGCACAGCGGTACAGTGTTTCACAAACCTCGGGTCAACGAGATTTGTACCCGCCCTTCTCCCGTAAGTTCTAGGTCGGCATTAATGCTACCTGAATATAAAACAATCTGAATACGCCCACTGTGGTTCCTCTATTATTGACCGAGCTTTCAAACTGGGTGGGACGGTCAGAGCGAATTGACGGCTCGATCCCATCGGGCCAGGGTGGGGCCTGCCTTGCCCTGGTGACCCACTTGGTGCATTCGTGCCGTTTACCAAATAATGCTCCCACCACAGAATTTGAACAGAAGATCTCACCCAAGATATTTCTCCAAAGTTAGAGAGCGAAATGTTTCAGAACTTCACACTGCCGTGGTATAGCGCGTTTACAACGCGGTTCTACCAGTACCACGCGTTGTATGCATCTTTACACAGCGTTCTGCCACGTGCACGGTAACTAGAGTCACGTGGTGAAAAGGCGTTTGAATCCAGTGATAGGCCTATAGCAGGTATTTTATACACTGCTGAGGAATCGAGCTGGGGTGTAGCGTGGGAATAATGCTATGTATGGATTCCTCCTTGGATTCGCTGACGTCGGGGGACGAAACAGGCCGCTACTTTGTAGTAGGAATGTTTGTTTTATAGATTTGGGCTTGTTTGCACTCTCCGACCGGTTCGGTTTGATGCGGTTTCCTAAAGGGTCGGATTCCTCGTTCTTTCTCCAAAAAAAAAAAAAAAAAAAAGTCTGGCCAACCGTACGACCGTCGTAGCGGGCCATGGCGGGCGTCCGTCACTCTCACCGACCGGCGGAAGGCCGCCCTCCCCCCCAGTACCTGATGAATTTAGCGGGCAATTAAAACCCTTGTTTATGCGGGGCGCCGTTGTAAAAGGCGCACCCCGCTGCGCACAATACAAATTGCTAATGGATTCAGCCGAATAATGACCCGCCCCCATCAGGGGGAATTGCCTTAGGCAATACGGTAGGGCGGGCATTTGGTGGGATTGAGTTTATCCATAGCCCTCTCAGCTTATCAGAAGGAGAAGAAAAAAAAAGAGAAGCAAAAGACTGGTGGATAGTCTGACATTGTAAGTGGTTTATATACACAACGACAAACATAAAAGCCTTATATATGTTCAAGCGGTGGCTTTGACTTTTTTTCTCTTGTTGTTTCTAATTGATATAAATGCCACTGTAGTCCCCCGGCCCGAAAAAGGGGGGTCCATTCTCTCTTAAGAGGCTTAACTGCAACAACAACAACAACAACAACTTCAACGCGCCAGCAGATTGAATTTGGCTGTAATTTGGATGCGACGAGGTCGCCGGGTGCCTTCAGAATAGACTATACTAAGGCGCGCCCGGGGAAAACAGGTCGACGTGAAGTGGTCATGCGCGCGTGCAGAGGGGAGTCCCTGGCTGACTCCGCCCGGATGCGTGGTGGCGACCTCCCCCCCCATCACCCCTCTCGTCCCTAACGCCAGAACAACGGTCCGTTTGGCCAAGCCGTCCGAAGCGAATCTTTATCATAGGGGACGTTTCATTTCCATTTCTTATTTCTCAGGTAGTCAACTATAGCGCAAGCACAAAAGCCCAAATCAAACAATGAGTATAGAAACAGAAGCATGAGTACAACCTCACTGAAAAGACACCTGAAGGATTGCCTAGAAGCGAACTAAATCACTGTCCACATGCTCTCTTAAAATGTTCACAGTAAAGAAGAAAACATACTACTGTATTTTCTTGATACGTCATTGAAACAGCCGTTTCCTCCCTTCCGAATCAAAGCCGAGCCGTAGAGCTTTTGTGTGGGGAAGGGAAGGAGGTTGACGATTATCGATACAATGGCCGTTTGCGAAAGTAAAGGCTTATAGGCTTGGGCTAAGGCTATGCTTCGGTCATACCGTTAATCCGTTGTAGTGTCGCAGGCAGCTATAGAAATAAGTGTGTATCCCCAGTTTCTTGGTCAATACTTGGTCAATACGAGCCAACCAACCTTGTATTTTCAGATTTTTGTCAGAGGGAGACGAAGCCAGAGCCCCAGCCTGATCCGTGTAAAGGGCCTGATATGGCCCCCATCAGCAATCAAGATGTTGGTTCGCTCGTACGTATAGTGCGATCTTTCCATCGCCCATCGTCTTTCACATTTTTTGTTTTGTGAGATCGAGCACAACTCCATTTTTTGCCCTCTTTCCAACACCCCCCCCCCCTCTTGAATGGTCGATGACCACGTGTGGTGATGCGGTGCACCTTTGTGCGTCTCCAAGCCAGAAATTAATCACTGGTAGCGTGCACGGAGGGGAGTGCTCCTCGCGGCAGCCTTGAAACACCTAATGAGGTGATTTCTTTACCGTCACGTTCCCTGACACAGACGGAGCAGCACAGGGAGTTGGTGCAAGGGTGAAAGAGAGCGATCAGCCGCCAAATCACCAGCCATCATCACATACCATCTATTGTCGAAAATATCCAATCAGTCTGTTCTGGACATCTCGGATGAGAGAGATATACTCTATCCAGACATCTTTCTGTCAATAGTTTGATCTTTCGATATATTTCTTACGTTGAATGGCCCCCCTAATTCAACGTGGCCATTCAAACCATTGGACGTGTGCGCTGTGGGGGAAAAAAAATAGGAATCGTCTGACCAAACTGTTGTGTATTATTTTAGGCGCGTAATTTGTCAAGGTTTCGTATTCGATAGGTGGATGATTAAGACCTAATTGGCTGTTTTGGCATTGTTGGCGTTGTGACGGGGTGAGGTGGTGGGAGTGACACTTGCTGAGACAAGGGCTTCGTGGTTTGCCACCGCGGATCCGGATCAGTGCTGTGCGCGTTGGTTCCCACACCTTGCAGGTATATCGTATGTTAGATGCATGGTGGGAACCAGTCCGACGGATACCTGATAAGGGCCCTTTTCCAAAGCCCGGCTTCGGCTCCGGCTTCGTCTCTGTTATCTGAAAGCTGAAAACACAGGTTGGAGTTCTTTGTTGAAGTTGAAGCTTTGGATTCTTTCTTTTTTCAAAACGAAGTCTTACATTCTGAAACGAAGCCAACAGCCTCCCCTTTCAGCCTTGTACTTTAAAACGGATAAAAGAAAGAAAGACAAAGCCGGAGCCTGAGCCGAAGCCGGGTTTTGGAACTAACGGCGCCATATAGATGCTTCCTTCGAGCAGCAAGGAGACAGTTATTTAAAGAGTGACTACAATATTTTTTCGTAGCAATGACTACAGTGTGGACTTGATCGTCGTTGATATGAAAGATATCAACATAAACGTTCGTACACGAAGCACTGTACACGTTTTTTGAAAGTGAACGGCGTCTATCTGACGAGAAGTAGACATAACCTGTGAGAGCTAAGGCCTATTTGATGTGTACGACTAAGCCATGAAATTGAAATCAGGATGTTACATTTCAGACATCGTTTAAGGGTCTGGCCACCTTATCTGTTTGCTCAGGCGCCCAACTTTGCGGCATGGGTTTCCCTTGCCTGTATTTCTTTTCTTTTTCTAGTCGTTTTTTTTTTTTTTATTTTTTTTTTGGGGGGGGGAAGAAACTAGACTGAATTGGTGTCAGTGTGGGTTATAAGTGAGTGTCCACCCTATCTTTAACCGGTATGGTTCACATCTACCTCTAGTTGCCGGCACTCGAAAGGTCGCCCGTCACAAGCCGGTGCAGTATCGGCGGATCCCGTCTTAGCACCCCGCTGCCATTGCGGTCCCGTATAAAACGGGCGCTTATTAAAACGGCAGTGAGAAAAGCGAAAAGGTAAATATTGTGGTCGCCGGTGCAAGCCGAGAGGTCGACCAAACCGGCGAGAGATCCTGCACCGCGGAATTCCTTGGTTCCGTGTGATAGCGCCTCTATTTATACGCCCCCCCCTCCCCACTTCAATTCTCGATAAATATTGACTTCGTTTAGCGGGCGAGTCCAGCGGATGGGCCCTGCCGTGCGCCGTCACGGTCTCCCCGCCCTCGGGGGCGCCTCGTGTCGGCCTCCCCTCCCCCCTTCTCGTAATAAATGACCGCCACTTATTCCGGAAGGGTGGTAGGATGTCCCCGGCGAGCATTGTAGCTTAACCCGCGTGTTCTCAAAAGATCCAAAAGGGGCAAAGCCTCACCCACATCAAACGAGCTTCCTTGACATAAAAAAATCTTTTATGGCGGACATAATCACTAATTGAAGAAAAACATCGCCCCCCCCCCTCTACATTCAAAGGGACACGCTCATCGTAATTTCTATCCCAACTCTGCGGTAATTACAAGTCAACTTCATCCGTGCGTTGACCCGAATATTTATCACTTGACCGATGCGATCACAGTATATACCTGGGTGGGGGTTCTTTTCTTTTTCGAGGGTCACCTCCGCTGATTTATGGCGTCCCATCAGTCGCAATGGCCACCGTGCCACTCATCTTGGTTTCTGGCGGCCATTGTCACTGTCACTGACGTTGTGGTCGCTGTCATGTCCGTGTCCTATTGTCATTGCTGGCGCCACTGTCGTCGTGTCGTGGTCAGTGCAACCGACGATGTTGTTCCGATGGTTCCGTGACTTTGTTCATATCGGGGCCAGGCCCGCTAATATTTATCGTCACCGTCACCAACAGTCTCGGCCACCGGTGTCCTCGTCATAGCTGCATTCTAGTGACTAAGTGACTCATTTCTTTCACCACCACCACCACCACCACCACCACCACCACCACCACCACCACCACCACCACCAACACCACCACCACCACCACTCTCTCTACCATCACTATCCATCACCGTGACTGCCATCAACTCTCAACCATCCCATCCCGTCACGCGGCCATCGGCCTTACAGTTCCCACTGCCGTGGTTCAGGGACCGCCATCGTCGTCCGCTTCCGCGGTCGCATACATTGTCATCGTTGTCATTCTTAAGGCAACCCCCCCCCCCCCCTCTCCCCAATAAACACCCAAACAACTCCAGTCTGTGACGATTCTGTTATTCCAATGACTCGGGCCTGGTCGCCGATCGCTCCGACGGCTTGCGGACGGCGTACCGGTGCGTCGTTTCCTGTTTTCGCAAAGTGGGTATTTGTTTTTCCTCAATGCTATTATTCTTTCGCCTGATCGCATCCTCATAACAACTCACACGGCAAAGCGAAACAAACACACAAGTGTCACACACGCAGACGAGAGAGAGAAGGTGGGGGCAGAGAGAGAGGGGGGAGAGACAGACAGACAGACAGACAGACAGACAGACAGAGAGTGAGAGAGAGGGAGAAAGAGATAGGGGAGAGAGAGGGGAGATGGAGGGAGAGAGGGAGAGAGACAGAGAAAGAGGGATAGAATGGGGAGGGAGAGAGAGAGGGAGAGAGAGGTAGAGAGAGAGAGAGAGAGTGAGAAAGATAGGGAGAGTGAGGGAGAGGGGAGAGAGATAAAGAGGGAGGGGAGAGGTAGAGAGAGAGGGGGAGAGAGAGAGAGAGAGAGAGAGGGTGGGAGAGGGTGAGATAGACAGGGGAGAGAGAGGGCTAGGGAGATAGGAGAGGGGAGATAGAAAGAGAGAGGGACAGACAGATAGAGAGATAGGTGGTGAGAGAGAGAGAGAGGGGGCCTATATAGGGGAGAGAGGAGAGGGGAAAGAGGAGAGGAGGAGAGAAAAAAACAGTCGTGGAGAAGAAAACAAAACGAAAATCAACACAGGGGTCACGATGATACAAACTATTTCAATCGGTTCCTGACTTGGGAGAGAGAAGGAAGTTTTTAGACTGAAAATGAATAGAATAGTGACACCGCTAAACGATCATAGCCGAGGAGCGTCACACACCAGTCGGAGTAGGTGCTCGTCTGCCCGTCCGGCTGCTTTCTGTTTGTCGGCCAGCGTAGATTCCGCAGGATCTTTTTATTTAAACCCACAGCAGCATGATCGAGGCGATGGGAAACAGGGGAAGGTTTGAGTATAATTATGGCGTCCACCGCGAACAGCTATACGGTTAGCCTCCGCAATGCCCTGGCTTTGCCACATGAAGGCTTAGGCTCGGGCTTAGGCTTCGGTCGTAATTTCTCCTAATACCCATTGTAATGCCACAGGCTTCTGGGAACAAGCGTTTAGCCCCAGTTTCTTGGTGAATGCTGTCCAATTTGGCGACAGACCACAACTTGTACTCGGTCAGGTTTTTTGTCAGACTAAGACGAAGCCCGAGACTGATCCATTGATTCGTAACTGGGCCCGTAGAATGAAATGAAATGAAGGCTTAGGCTCGGGCGCAGGCTTCGTCTCCGTCTGACCAAAGCTGGAAATCCAGGTCGTGGTTTGTTTCCTAATTTGAAGGATTGTTGGCTTGATATATAGGTACAGAGTATTTACCAAGTAACTGGGGCCAAGCGCTTGTTTCTAGATGCCTGCGAAATTATAAAGGGTAAGAGAAATCATTATGACCGAAGCCTAAGCCCGAGCCTAAGCCTTTATTTCGTAAACAGCCTATGTACGCCTGTATCTCCTTATTTACTTTTTTATGCCGGCCACGCAAGGATAGGGTTGAAGGCACATTTAGCAATCTCGCTGTTTTCCTTTGTAGGTCTGCCGCCAGTTATATGATGGAACTATATAGCTCCATGGACGTGTACATACAACCTGTGTAGCCTGTGTTTTACATGCCCTTGGTTCGGGGACAAAAGAAAAAAGCCCACTGTATCAGGGCAGACGAAGGGCTGCCCAGGTTTGAACTGACAGACGGGAGATGTTGATCCGCCGCATGCCACACGCTAATAGTGCATTGGAGATGTTATTGACGGTGTACGTGGGGGTCATTTTTGAATAGCGTGGACATTCCACTTGACAATTAAGGTTGGACATCCAAGGTTCACTTGACCTGTCCATCTTACAATTCAATACCGGCATTCTCATGTAAGCGATGCGTGTATTCCTAACTCATTTCGTTACCGCATAGCACCCTGAGTCAGGTACCTTTCGATGTAATAGGTTCAGGGGCCGATTACGTAGAAGTGCTTAAGGGCACCATACAACATCGGGAAGATTGGAAAACATCGATGTCCACAGATGCCCTTCTAACTTACACAGTTTGTAGGTGGTCATGATAGAATCCTCATGTTGAAAGCTTACGGTCTGGGATGCTGTACTTCACGAAAAATCTCCATTCAAACATCGACAAATAGTGTATTACTCGCGAGTACTAAACTATTTCTTACACTACAGAACGGTTGGAAAACCCTGACTTTTTCGACTTTCTCAGATCACCATTTGAGCTAAAACTTTCACAGGATTTCGTATTTGGAATATTTAATGGTTCAACACACAAACTGTGGCAATCTTTTGACCTTTAGCAATGTTGTATAGGATTGCAAGCCAACGTTTAATCTAAGAGAAAGAAGAGGAATCATGTATAATAGGAACAACTTCTATTATATCCCCTATAACATTCGTTGACTTTATTTGTGCTTTGTGCGCAATAGGTGGTACTGGTGCCCACGTTTAAACTGTTGGGGGCAACGAGATGAAGGGATGGATTCGAATCGAACTGTCACGAGATGGATATCAAGGCGTTCAACATGCGAGGGGTTAATTATGATACTTAAAACGGCAGGGCATGGCTATATTCAAACTTTAAGGAGTGGATTCTAGAAAACTTTCACGAGATGGCTGTAGGCCCTATAGGCTATACCAGACAGCCAACCCGCAAGGGGCGGATTTTTGATTCGGAAATGCTAGCCGGCAGGATAAGAGTTGGACTTGGAATTCCATTCCAACTTTAACGGGGTGGATTGTGGGGGCATTGGAAGTCTATAAGAGGGATGAACACTTTTGGACATCCAAGATTGATGGCAAGGGATTCCACTGACGGGGGGGGGGGGTTGCTGATGGGGGAAAGTTCTTAAGACCTTGTAACCCCCTCTCGCCCTCCTGCGTATCACCTCTGCAGATTCCTGGCGATTATTGACGGCGATCTCTGGGTGACTGCACGGTACCCCGGCCTGGGCGCTCTCGATAGAGACACTCAAGACGCCACTTCCGCTCAGCTGATGCCGGTCCTGCTTTACATCTGGAGTTATCTCGTTAACGACACAGGTGAGCGCGTGCTGATTGCAATATGGTTGGGTCGCCCTGTGTGTGTGTATATGGCGGCCCACACATCGTCAGTTAGTGCCCTGCTTGTGTCTTTTGGGTTGAAGTTGTTCTGAACTTGTGAAGTGAAGTCTTCCTCTGTGTAACTCGGCGAGGAATTGGTATTTCCCCTTTTCTAAAGGTGAAGGCATGGTCCTTTCACAATTCCTCTCGTTGCTCTATAGCAATCACTGACAACAGGTGGTTCGGAATAGTCATTTGGGCAGTTCGATATATTATTTATAATGGCCGTTTTCGAAATGATGGCTTAGGCTCGGGATTAGGCTTCGGTCATATTTATCTTACTCGTTATGATATCACAGGCATCTAGAAAGAAGCGTTTGGCCCCAGTTTCTGGAATTTTCAGGTTTTGTCAGACAGAGACGAAGCCTGAGCCCAAGCCTAAGCCTTCATTTCGATAACGGCCTATAACCAGCCCTGTATACGGTCTCTTCGCGAGACAGATCATAACTTGTTCCTTGTAAATCGCTTCTTGATTGTAAGTATTTATTCGCGCTATTTCTTACTTAGGCCTACTTACTTTTCCTCTTGGGGCTTAGTGGCACATGAGGCTGTAAGGCTTTCTCTCCAGCGTCCCCTGTCTCTGACCACAGTTTTAGCTTCTCTCCAAGATGTCCATCCCAGTTCTTTCCTCTCTTTTGCCCACTGTTCGGCGCCATGTTGTTTTTGATCGCCCCACTCTCCTTTTGCCTTCTGGTGCCCAAGAAAGTGCAGTGACACAATGGCTCTCTTTCTTCGTTCTCAGCACATGGCCAATCTATATCCACCCTTTTCCTTTGACCTTATCACTGATCCGTTTTAATTATGTTCTCTTGAGCCATTTCTTCATTAGAGATGAGGTATGGCCGTCTAATTCGCAGTATACTTCTTTGCGCTATTTCAGATGCTTTCTATTATTTCAATGCAGATTTTTAAAAAACAAAAAACATTTTGGGGAAAAGGACGTACGAAGACAACCACACAGTCCATGGTTTGTGTTCGGGTGAGTTGAACGGTGCAGAAAATCGGTGCTGAAAAATGACACCGGTTTTTACAGTTTAATTCGTCCCAAAGCCACACTTGCACGCTGGACAATAGCGCACATAACTCTTTCATGAGTCTCCTTCCTTGTATAGCTACCGCCAGCCCTTGGACCGCCTCGGACCGCCGGATGCGGGGCTACAAAAGCGCCGACCCCTTACACGGGCCCATTCAGCTATAGACACCTGTAACCCCCACCCAACCATCCCCCTTCACTCGTAATCATCTTTTCTCCCGGCCAAAAATTATGGAGCACAATAGCGAAAGATAAATGAGGGGCTCGGAACAAGATCGGACAGGCACAGACAGAGAGGGATGGGGTGAGGTGGAGAGAGATAGAAAGGGGAAGAGAGAGGGAGGGGGAGAGTGGAAGACAGAGAGGGAAGAGAGAGAGAGACAGAGAGAGAGAGAGGGGGGAGGTGGGGTGGATGAGAGAGGGGTGGGGAGAGATGGATGGGGGAGAGTTTGGGTAGAGAAAAAGAGAGAGGGGAGGGATGGGAGAGGTACAGTGGGGGGAGATAGAGGGGATAGAAAGATATAGACAGAGAGGGGTCCAGAGAGAGTGAGATGAAAAGAGAGGTGCAATGGAGAGAGAGGAGAGGGAGAGGGGGGAGAGAGAGGGAGAGAGAGAGAGAGGGGGGGGAGAGAGGCAGATGGGGGAGGAAGACAGAGAGCCAGGGGAGAGAGAGTATAGAGAGGGGAGATGGAGAGAGAGATAGAGAGAGGGAGGGAGACAGAGAGCGAGGGGGAGAGGGAGAGAGAGATATAGAGAGAGGAGAGAGTGGGAGAGAGAGAGAGGGCGTGGGGAGACGGAGAGAGATAGAGAGGGGGAGGGAGGAGAGAGGGAGAGGGAGACAGAGAACGAGGGGGAGAGGGAGACGGTATAAGAGGGGGGAGAGAGAGACAAATAGAGAGGTGGAGAGACAGAGGGAGAGAGGGAGAGAAAGGTCGGGAGGGGTGCCGTATAGGCTCGAAGGTGGTCTCATTAATATGACTGATTTGGGCACGTTCCACGCCGGGTCTATTATATGAGAGGACGACGACACAACCTTGAGGGACTGGGATAATAGGCTGGCGGTCGTCACGCTATTAGAGCGCTAGGTCGACCCCCCCCCTCCCCCTCACCCTCCCGCCCTCAACCCGCCTTCCACTTTCTGCGTCAACAAAACAGCCACCGGAACAACTAGTAACCTTTGCGAAGGAGCCAGCGAACGCATCTCAAACCGTAGTGCGAATGCGAGAACTCGTCTCGTAAAATTAAAATTAAAAGTCCCTAGCCTATACAACATTGGTAAAAGTCAACAGATTGCCACAGTTTGTGTGCTAAACCATTAAACATTCCCCAAAAGAAAGGTTTTTGCTCAAATTGTAATCTGAGAAAGTAGAAAAAGCACAAATACCTCACGGTTTTCGCACCGTTCTGTAGTGCGAGAAATATGTTGTTACTCGCGAGTGATAAACTATTTGTCGACGTTTGAGTGAAGATTTCTCAAAAAGTACAGCATCCCAGACCGTAAGATTTCAACATGAGGATTCTATCATGAGTGACCATCTACAAACTATGTAAATTAGAAGGAAATCTGTGGACATCGATGTTTGCCGATCTTCCCAATGTTGTATTGGGCCTTTAAGACACAATCGAAGTTTAAAAAGCAGTAATTTCAGTTGGTGCACAGGTTTGAGAATGTGATGGACGTATAAGTAAGTAATGCCGGGCGTTATCTACGGCGACGCAGTGATAATGTAGATTTTTGAACGTGTCTTATTTTAGCCTCCGTAATAACACTCCACCATCCCATAATTTCATCTTCACGCAGCACTAGTCCATCTATCAGTATGTATATGCCTTTCCCGAAAACCAGTATCGAATAGAATACGATTATCATTGCGATCCCCTTAGGCCAGTGCCAAGGTTGACTGCTTAATAATCGATTCCCGTTATTTGTTTTGGGGAGTATCGATAAAACGCGGCATGGGAACGCTGCAGATATCAAGCAGAGGCCGAATGACACATTTCCATCCAGCTCAATAAAAAGACTTTAGATAATCCCAATCTTGGGTTCAAACGTGAGTAGAAACATCTTTTGACCTCTTACAGAACCATTATTACGGGTATTATCCGCGTTACATTCATCCAATATCTGATATGGAAGGCACTATTTGCAATGAAAACAGTTTAGGATTGGGATGTCGGAAATACACGTCGTTCCACTTGTTCATATGCATGTACATGTACTATCCGTTCGCATCGTTCATTTGTAGCTACCTGAGAGACTGGTGCGAGTTGTCCGACCGTCTCTGCGAGAGCTGCAGCTCACTGACCCCCTGCAGTCGAGGGCCAGGGTATGTAACCCATAATTATGTGTAGGTACTAGTAACAGTCAACTGTTATCGTTATAAATTTTAAAACTATAGGTTCTCTTTATAAATATTGTAACCGACTTGGAGTACTTAGTTAAAGCCCCTACACAACATTGGTCGAGGTCAATGAATAGCATCCATAACTATGTTGTCTGATCCAACATATGCATGAAATAGCACTCCTGTGAAAATTTCAGCTCAATCCGCCAACCGTGTCTCGAGGAAATCGTGAAAACCGCTTCATTTGTTTCGCGAAAATGCAGCATTGAACGCCGTACTGTTCCGAAAAACAGTTTAGATCTCGGTGAGACGTAAACTATTTCTTTAACTAATTTCTCCCAAAATACAACATTTTAGGCAGAAATATTTTCAGTGAGAGGTTTCTACTATATCTTCAAACTGTATAAGTTTTATGTAGCCTAAATCTGTAAACATTTCTGTTTTTCGATCTTACCAATGTTGTGTATATAGGGGCTTTAAGTACAGTGTCATAAATATGGAAAACTATATCATACACTATTGTTTGTATTGATTTGATAGGGAATTTTTGAGGGTACAACAATGCAATAAAGCCAAGACCCCGAACCCCTTTCCTTCTCCTTTGAGCTTTGGGGACGTGGCCCGACGCTTTAATGATGAAATGGGATAGGATGAACACTAAGCCTATGCGTTTGAATTGAAACCTGTTGCTTCTTGCCGCAGCCAACACAACCCGTGCACTATCTATTCAGTTGCATGTTATAGTATATATACCGCTTCCATTCCTTTTTGAACGGTAGCGGTATTACCGCGCGGTATCCCCTAATCGCGTCAGTTACCGCTTTGGAATGCGGTATATCGCGTGCTACATTCCCCCATGGTCAACTCTGAGTCCGTGTTGGATTATGACGGGACATAATATCGATACTCCATATTCTTGCCTTTCCATTGTGGTTGGATTTGCTGAATAATGTCGCGCATTTTATTTCGCGTAATCGGACAGCCGACCCGATCGTGTGACTACATGAGCCGAACCGGGACGAAATCTCCTCCAGTGCTGCCGCCGGTCTGCCGCATCGATATTTCTCCCTGACAGCGCGGTGTCGCTTTACTCGAGACGTGAAGACTTGGCGACTCCGAGTCAAGCAAACACGACAGGCAGACGGACAGACGGACGGGTCGAAAGACACGTCCCGGCGTGAGAAGTGCAATGTACGTTCCTCGTACGTTCTCGGGGTATAGTTACGGTACCGTATCAATTAACGACAGGACTCGATTTGGCCATAGAGCAATTATTGGGCTCATGCAATATTGTCTGCCGATTCTGAGCACTATAACGTGCTATGGGCCCAATTTCATTGCTCTGCTTAACGCAGAATTCTGCGCTTACGGGACGCTGTAAGCGCAGAATTCATTTCATGGATCGTGTAAGCAAGGATTCGGCGCTTAAAGAGCTAGCGCGGAATTTGTGCGCTGAACGGTAGGTTAGAAGGAAATTAGAATTAGAAGGAAATCTGTGGACATCGATGTTTGCCGCCTCCGTTGCGTACGCAGCAGTAGAGGAAAAAGGCCACAATTTCAAGAGCAACCGCGAATTCAGACAAAACCCTGAGAAATGTTTGCACAGGCGCAGGTTTCCGCGCGGTATAGTTTTCATATTATTGCTTTACCCCCTTTGCCGAAAATAAGTCGAAAAACGCGGCAATTAGCAGACGACAACGCAAAGATTTATTTTGCATTCTGGGCAGGGAAGCAGTTCACGCACGCGCGTAGTGAATAATTTTGCGCTTGCGGAAGCGAGAAATATTATTGGCCGTGAAATATGCTGACGTTAAGCGCAGAATTATTGCTTCCGTAAGCACCGATTCTACGCTTTCGGTAAGCAGAGCCATGAAACTGGGTCCTGGTCCTTGCAACGCACGAGGGATCGGAAGTGGGCGAGCAGGCGACACAGTGCCGAACTGCAAGTATTGGAAACTATTCCAAATCTTCATCTGCCCTTGAAATTCTTGGAAGGACACCAGTCAGAAGGACGGTTAAAGATTTGTTTATCCCTTCCCTCTGGCAACGGTTATATTTGTAACCCCCACCCCCCACCCCCCTCCTCCTCCCTGAAGGAGCCCTAAAAATCAGCCGATTTGGCGACAACTAAGTACACAACTTTGCCAATATTCAATCCCGGCCGATCAGGTTCACCCGGGGGCAGGGCTGGGAGATGTTTATTTACACGCATCGCCTACGCCTTTCGCTAAGGGGGACTCCCTTCCCTGCTCCGCCTTGCCCATCACTGACGCGGTATTGGTGCGGAGGAGTACATATTAAGAGACCAGCTGATGGGTGTATCCGTGGTGGGGAGCTATAGCCACCAGCCAGGGCCCGCCGAGCTGCCGACGAGTCGCTGCGGTGCCGGGCCGCGGTGCGGGCTTCCTCCCCCCATGGGACTACCGGGCGCTGCTCGGCTGTCACGACCGGGCCCGCCCCGGGGGCCAGGTATACCGGGGCTCCCTGGAGGATAACAGGCGGTGCGAAGGAGACGCCTGCACGCACCGTATACCGCAACGGGCTACACAACACTCGTGCCGCCGTTCGGCGGGCCCTCCGATGTCCGGTGGTGAAGGGAGGGATGTACACGTAATTTGAAATGCAACCTGGGGTAAAAATACCGCGTCCCTGCGGACCGGTTTTTTTTTTCCTCCTCCCCTTTCTTATTTTTACGGGGAAAGCTAAGGACCGCAGACCCCACAAGACGAGCCCAGTGCCGACATACGCGAGAACCCTTATAAGGCTATATCATCATAATAGGGTCTAGCCGCATGCAAAGTGCAACCAAAAAGGCTTCGCAGACAATTCAACAAGCACCCCCCACCCCACCCCCTTCTCCTCCTCCCCTCATTCCCACTCTGCAGCGGCGACTGTTAGTGTCCTTAGTTTAAGGTAAAGTGGTGAAATTGGAGAACCCGCGAAAAGATAGGCCAGGTCGTTATCCAATTATCGTGTTTGTCGGTTGGCGAAGCGGTTTATGGTCCGTGCAATGAACTGGAAGGTGACTTGCACGCTGCCGTGTGGACGTGTGGGATCGTGTTAGGATATACCAGAAAGAATGCCTGCTTGATACATCTAGGAACATGATACGCTACAGTTACTTATCCAGCGGCCTGAATGAGTTATATCAAGGCATTTCAAACACGAAATGAACCTAACACATCTCTACTGGCCCTGTTTTTCTGCCGATACCAAACTCTGTACGGTACTCTTTAAAACAAATGAAAGGCCTGCTTCCGCGGTTGGGATTCGGACTGGGGTCTGAGAGAAGGGAAGCGTGGATAGAACCTCAAGGGCACAACCTCCTCCCCAAACCAATGATGCTGGATACAGACAACCTCGTACCCTCAGCTGCCATTGTGTGATAGGGCCTGTTTGCGGAAGTATGGCAACCCAATAGGCCTATACCAAGCCTATGCCTTTGCTCGGCGTGGGCTTGCTAGAGATGCTATAGAGTCATGTAGGCCTACAGCGAGATTTCTTTGATTGCTAATGATGTCCCGGTTCATAGGCACAGGTCGTCGGCAGTCACGGCATGTTGTTGACTCGGTCACCAATTGGCGTGACTTATGACTTGCCTTTGCTTGCGACTGCGACTCGATTTGAAAAACAAAAATGACTGTAGACTTGTCGTTGTCCACAGTCGTAAGCCATTGAGTGTAGTCTGTTCAGTCTGGGACGGATTTCACGGATGTCTCTTCGATCCATCCGACCAAAGTATTCATCATTATTCATCCGGGGGGGGGGGGTCCGTGGAAAGAAAACAGAGAAAAATGAGTACTTCCAACTTATGAGGTGATGTCAGTGCTCTTTCGTGGAACGCGTCTTCATTTTCTAAATCTGCCGATCCCTTCTGTCTATCTCTCCCACCTTCTTCTTCCCTTTCCTCCTTGGAGCATATACGGAGCTTTGCGAACCGCATCTCACTCGCTCCATCTTTTCTGGATGCAGCATCTCTCTCTCTCTCTCTCTCTCTCTCTCTCTCTCTCTCTCTCTCTCTCTCTCTCACTCTCTTTGGGATGAGCGTTTTTTTTTCAGCGCACGTACGTGGCTCGGAGCTGTATGAAGTCGAAGCGCTGAGTCACTTTGGCTACTGCCTTGGCCAGCCTGGCTTCATATACGGGAGGAGGAATCTAGAGGGGACCAACGGGGACCCTCTGCCTCGCTCTTGCCTTATCTCCCCACCCCCATCCCCAGACCAGAGGGAGCCTCGGTGACTATCTGCCTTTCCACCCATCGGCTCTTGCGATGAGAGGGGGTACACGGGGCTATCGACTTCAACCACCGCGGTGCCGTGACTCATTGCTGGGGCTCTTCGATCGGAACATTCCTCGACGGAATTATATTTATTGAATGAGCCTTTATCATTTATGAATGGGGGGCTGCCCTCGCTTGCCGCCATTCTTGGCCGGGTTCAATACCCGTGGCCATGGTGCATTGTGGGTCCGTCGCTCACTGCTTCCTATTGGGGGCGGGGCTGAGGAGGGGGTGCGGACAGTGCTGGCCTCTTGAGGGGCGCCTGACGACAAGCTCGACGACGCCGTCTTTCTGACTGAGCGCGTGCCGGGTGTACGGAAGGAAGGAAGGGGGTGGATCGACAGGAATGTGACGGAGCTAAATCCTACTTCCCGGAATCCAACAGGCTGGCTGACTGGCTCTATAATGGACATTCAATGCCCACACTTCTGCTGTTTTATTCATTAGACCATTGGCCCCATTTGTGTTTTCATTGGCTTTTTATTGCTATTATTGTAAGGCGACCTGTCTGCCTGTCTGTATTTCTTGTATGTCTGCCTGCCTTTCTGCCTGTCTGCCAGCCTGCATTCCAGCATGCCTGTATGTCTGCCTGTCTGTCTGTCTGTCTGCCTGCCTGCCTTACTGGCCTGTCCGTCTGCCAGCTGCCCGTCTGCCTGCCTGTTTGTTGCTCTCTCTGTCTGTCTGCCTACCTGCCTGCCTGTCTACCTGTGTGTTAGTCTGTCTGTCTGTCTGCCTGTCTGTCAGCCTGTCTGCCTGCCTGCCTGTCTTTCTGTCTGTTAGTCTGCCTGCCAGCCTGATTTTTCTTTCTGTGGGTGTATATGTGTGTCTGTTGTCCTGTTTGTCAGTCTGTCTCTATGTCGTGATGTTTGGATGTTTGTATATGTCTGTGTTTGTCTCGCTCTGTCTCGATGTTTAGGCCTAGGTGTATGTCTGTCTGTCTGTCTGTCCGTTTTGGTGTCTATTTGTTAGATTTCCTGTTTATCTGTTCTTTGTTTTTGTATCTGAATGTGTATGTGTTTGTCTGTCCGTCTGTCTTGATGTCTGTAGACCTTCCGTGATGGATACCCAACCTGCCTATGCGTGCTACTCAGCGAGGACGTGGTTTAGACTAAATCGACAACACTGGAGACAGCTGATTAAAATGCCCAAATCCCCTACCCACCCCTCAACCCCCTCCCACCCCTCCCACCCCTCCCACCCCTCCCACCGTACCCCTGCAGCTTGACGTATAGGAGCGATAGACAGGAGAGGCGTGGGTGATGGAAAGGGTGCTTGAATAGCGGTGGCGCTCTGGGCGCTGAGACGGGATCATCAAGGCACCGAGCGAGGGGATGGGTGGGGTTAGCAACTGTCCCTAGTCGTTACATCTGAGAACCTAAGCCGATTAGACCCTGTATTAACCCTCTCGTTCGGATTAGAGACCCACTTGAACTTGTGGTCTGTCTTAATGTAGGGGTGGGATTGGGCGGGCTGTAGTATACGCGTACTATAACTGGTACACGTCTGCACGACAGCCGGATCACCGAGTGGAGTTCTTATCACACGTTGTATCCATATCCGCGTGGCTAATAGAGATATACCTATTACCTACTGTACAGGGCAGTATAATACGACATCACGAGAAACTAGGGCGTCGTACTATTGCACTAGTATAAGTGATGAAGCAGCTTTTCTTGTGTAAACACATTTGATCTCTTTCTTTTATCAAACTTCTCCACAGTCGACAGATAGGCCTATATCATTCATAATTTCAGGCGTACGGCCAGCGACACGAGTAAACGAAACAAAATAAATCTCGATAGGCCTATATAGGTGGCATATCATAGGCTTACATGCATGTCTACGTCTTGCAGGGGTCACATGGAAACTCAAGAAAAACTGCTTAAAGTTCTCGTTGGCAAATGACGACAAAACCATCATCGGAAGATCGGCAAACATCGATGTCCACAGATTTCCTTCTAACTTACACAGTTTGTAGATGGTCATGATATAATCCTCATGTTGAAATCTTACGGTCTTAGATGCTGTACTTTTCGAGAAATCTTCACTCAAACATCGACAAATAGTTTATTACTCGCGAGTAATAAACTATTTCTTACACTACAGAACGGTGCGAAAACCGTGACGGTTTGTTTGCCCTTTTACTTTCTCAGATTACCATTTCAGCTGAAACATTCGCAGAATTTCTTTTTTGGAATGTTTAATGGTTGAACGCACGCTGTGGCAATCGTTTGACCTTTACCAATGTTGTATAGGGCCTTTACATAACATCCTGAAAATGAAGGTGGTCCATTTTACCACCCGCCTTCTCCTCTCCACAGAAGTATAGATTTAGGCCTGTGTATGTGTTGTGTGTGTAACCCGTGCAAGCGTTCCCTTCGAATAGTACCGGTACTGCCCCTTGCAGTAAACGAGCACTACGATGACAGGGCTTAGTTGACAAGTCCGGGCGGTTGGCTGGGGGTTACTGAAAATGCTCCAAATGGCGGCTTTGGACAAATAAAATATCAAAAGCCTTGGCCAAAAATATTGACAACTTTTAGACCCAGTGCCCGTGCAGTACCGTACGGTACCACCTGGCCCCGTTCGCTGTTTAATAATAGTGTATCATTTTGTTTAGTTTCCCCCCCTCCATAAAATACCCTTTTTCCTGTTTGGGCTGCTGTGGCCCACCGTGATGACAGTGCGTGCGTGATGGGAAATGCAAACCAATTCGCTCCTCAAATCGGAAGGCGAGCACCCCGTATTAAGTTGTTGACAGACAGCGTGCCTATTATACAGTATAGGGCCACGCGTCGGCCTGCGCACTAGGTATACAGCCGTGTTTTCCACTTCGGTCTGTTTGCAATCTCGTCCAGGTACAGGCGCTCAACGCGTTGGGGCTCCGGTACGGTACAGGCTGTGTGCCAAGAACACGACGTCGCGGGTTAACGATGAGGAAATAACCCAATGATTTCGTCTGGTTTATTTTCAGCCCGAATTAAGCATTGTCGACCGTGTAACAACACTCCTTCCCCTTCATCATTTCCAGCCAAGGTATATACAGAGTGCGCACAGTGTATTTGGTCTAATAAGGGCTGTATATACGTCAAAGAACCAATGTTAAAACAATCTGCTGTTTGGCCAAATTTTTGCCAGGTTTTTTCAGTATTTGTCTTAAAGGCACAATACAACATACAGCAAGATCTGGAAACATCAATGTCCAGAGATTTCCTTCTAATTTACATAGTTTGTAAATGGTCATGATAGAATCCTCATGTTGAAATATTATGGTCTGGGATGCTGTACTTTTCAAAAATCTTTAGGCCTACTCAAACATCAACAAATAGTTTATTACTCGCGAGTAAAAAAACTATTTCTTACACTACAGAAAATTATGATTTTTTGGGCACTTTTCTACTTTCTCAGGTTACCATTTGAGCTAAAACCTTCGCAGTGTTGCTTTTTGGGAATGTTTATGGTTTAGCACACAAACTGTGGCAATCGTTTTACCTTTACCAATGTTGTATAGGGCCTTTTAGTTGGAATAGCGGATTTGGTTGTGATTTTTTTTTTTTAAGAAAGAAGACAGAATTCATTTGAGATCAGCCGTCGACTTGGACCGGCCATTGGAACGGCTGCCTTGCCGTGTACCCCATCCGTGTGTTATGAGTGAGCATGTCTAGCGGCCTTTGCCGATTCAGACGGCTGTTTGGCGTTCACTTGCACAATGTTGTCAGTTCTTGCCATTCCACGTCCGTGTACCTGTGGTCGTGATCTATAGATGTCACTAAACAGTCGTTGGATTTGTTCGCTTGGTACTCTGGCCCGTAGTGGTCATATAGGCTAATATATGTCGATAGGACAATGTTATAGCGCCAGTGTAGCAAATTCAATGTGACTTTATGCAGGGATGAATTCATCCTCATCCTAGTCTGGTCTCATTGTTTGGGAACACGCTGGGTGTATCCCCTTTCCGAAAAACCCGCAACCACGTTAACCAATGATCGCGTGCTGTCTGGAAGTTTTCGAGGAACCTGCACTATCGGGACCTATTTGGGGGAAAATCGGCCCGTCTTTGCACTCGTGGGGGAGGGGACGTCTGCCCAACCCCATTGTATCTGACTTTGTATAGGCCTAGATACTGTAGTCTGTGACGTCTTCTGTCGTCAAAACATAGCAGCGAAAGAACAGACGGAAACCAGTCCAGTGATTTATCTATTTTTCTTATATCACTGATTATGTCATCTGTAATGATAGCAACATGCGATCAGTGATCAGCATGCACTCCTGTCTACGGAGGCTCTTAGTACTAATACAGTAGGCTTGATGATGTAATAATAATTAATATAAAAATAAAGACCATAATGACGGAAACAATGCTCACTGAAAAGGGCACAATAACAAGGTCAACAATCAAATAAAATAAGGTTGGAATAGGCCTACCTATTCAGATTAAAAAAAAAATAGACCTATTATATATAGTGATATGCAAAAATTTTGCAAACTACTTACTGACTAAGATTACCAGAAAGGGAATAGGCCTATCAAAGATTAGGAGGGTATGACGTTTCGATCCTATAGCAGGACCTTTCTCAAAGCCATTCTGCCTTTGAGAAAGGTCCTGCTATAGGATCGAAACGTCGGGCCCACCAAATTTTGAGACAAACAATTTGAGTGTAAAAATGTGTTTTCTGCAGGCTGGTGTACCCGGGTTCAGGAGACTGCCGTCCCCCGACCGTCTGAAGCCCGCTACCCAACGCCCTGACATCGGTGCCGTTCGTCGCCTTGCCTTGCCCTCTCCCGTGCATTCCGGCAGAGGCTGTGAACTCCATCCCTTTGCCGGTTACAATTAATCGCAGCCTCATTGACACCATACAAACCCACCTCACCGCACTCTGTTCAGCTGCCGAACTCCAAGAGCGACGTGTGCCCCTCACCTCGCCTGTCTGCGGGACCCGTGGCTTTGATATACCGAAGGTAAAAAAAAAAAAGCACAACACTGACCAACAAGGGTCAAGGAACAACCGTGTTTCTCCCTCTCAATGGCCGTACCTTAAAAAGCCTGTTATTATTACAATTTTTTTGAGCGGGTGGAAGGGATAGTGGGGAAAAAAGTATGTCAGCCTATTGAGCTTGGCTCTTGTATCTGAACGCGGTCCAGAGCACAATACCGCGGGGAAAGTAGGCCAGGCGGGAAGCAGCTGGGAAAGAAGTTGAATGGTCTGTCGTCGGGCTTCGGGCTGCTGTTTGGTTGGGAGGCAAGCGAACGGTCGGCCATTGGCCAGACGGGGAAAAGGTCACTATACTCCCCAGTAGTACCTCTCTCTCTCTCTCTCTTTCTCTCTCCACGTGCACCAAGCGCTCCGCGTGGAGAGGGGGAACTGGGAAGGGGGTAGGAGGGTGGTTGCCGAGGTGTCGACGGATCAATCGTGGGGCAGGGCAGGGCAGGGCAGGGCAGGGGGGGGGGGACGAGGGGATGACAGGCCGCGTTGGAGAATCTCACCAGACCCATCACAACAACAGGAAACATTGGTCGTCGATATCATTATATGCTAATGAAATTGTACCGCTTAATGCCGGGTTGTTGACAATACAGTGCTCGGCGCTGGTGCCTCAGTGTGTCCCTCTAGCTCTCCGCTCTCTCGGGTCGCCAACTTGTCCACGTCGCTATCACTGTCGCTGCGTTTGCTGCTCTGTCGTTTCGGACTGTCCTTTAATTTCGGTTGCCAAGAGGGCTAAGGCAGTTCTCGCTTTGAGCGACGGCACTGGCTTACGTCGGTGACTCTGCTGTTGATAATCTCATACTGCATATACTTAGTCTCAACTGATAGCATTTTTTTTTTATTTGGGATTCCCATGGGAAACATTATATCTACTGCCATAGTGCAACGGTACAATAATGGAACCAATTCATCAAACACCCTATCGCTTTCATCAGGCATATAAACACGGATGGTAGTTGGAATCTCCCGACGACGGGCAGAGAACACACTGCCCGAAACGTTACTGGCTCTTTTCAGAGCAACACTCCTTCTTGAAAGAGAGGTACCACATGGTTTCACGACAAACCTTCCACTTGGATCCAATCCTTTCGTAAATACAAAATCCGGTAAAACGCTTTCACTCTCTTATTGCGGACGGGCATTTTTATAAAGGATCGTATGATTTATGAGCTGATAACCCTACCCCAAATTACCACAGCCGTGTTTGATTGAAGTGTTTAGGGGTAGCCCCGGCGTGGTCTGTGCCCCCATCCCTCGGTTTACCAGGGGATGTACTTGGCTGAACGCTTGGCCTCGCGTTCGGCTCCATTAAATTCTCGTTAGGAGGGTCGGTTAAAGCTGGCACGTGTTCTGGCAACGGTATAGAAATACGCGTGCTGCGTACCTTTGAACGGGTTCGGTAACCCACGCTCAGCATTTACTCTGATAGTGCATTGGAAGTCGCCTGAATATAAGTCATCTTGAAAGAGATGACTTAGGCCTACGTATGGTGTCACCGCGATCTTTCCAATCTGTGCTTCGGCTGTGCAAACCTGCAAATCTTATCTGTTTATTTCCAATCATGCGCCCGTCCGATTTCATTGGATACGGCTTAAAATTGCACACGAGTGTATGGAAGCCGTTACGTGCCGGCTTTGTAGCCAATTCCCATAGACTTGTGTTGTGTGTTTTCTGTGCCCTTTACGTGACCGATGGATTTGGATACAACTCAGTGACTTTCTATAGCTCCTGCTGATTGGCGTTGGAGACGTACAGCACCAAGACCCCTTTCCCAACGTGAGGGAATGACAGAAAGGGACCAGACTGCATGGGTTCCATAACAATCAGTGGATGCCTTTTTGCCCGAATCACGTAAAACCGTAGTGCATTCAGAAAGATGGTTGATGTACAGGGAGAATGAAACCCGTGCAGTGTTACCACACGCAGGTTTCCAATGGTTAACGCGGTTATGTTCCGCAATATCATACTGCAGCATAGGCTTATACGTATAGCATATTTATAATGATACAAATTACGGTCTTCGGTAAGAATATTTATTCCGAGATAAATTTTCCATTTTCCAAGTATAAGTAGGCCTAATTTTTTCATTGGTTGTTATACCAAACCGGTAAAATAACTTGTTCTGATTTTTATCAGTTGTTATCAACATCCCTGCAGCGTCTTCATGCTTGCTATTGTACATCCCGTTCATGATTTTGAAGGAAACTATTTGTCACTGAATGATTTAAATTTCGGGTTACTTTACGAAACGGATGTCAGCCCACCCCTGCCAGTAGGATATAAGCTGCTCAAGACAGTCCTTTTCTTTGGGACTACTTATTTTAACTTTTGATGCAATTATTGAGCATAGAATGGTGGTAAAGTTTGAACTGTTCCGACCGGCCCCCAGGGGGGGTGAACCTCCACATTTAGCCGTCATTCTTCCAAAGGTCAGACGGTTAAGATGGCCTTTGCGCGCCATAATTATTGCAGCGCACTGCAGGCAGCGTGGGGACCAGTGGCACAGCGCGTATCACAACCGCGCACCCCCCCCCCCAAAAAAAAACCCCGTGCCAATACCGCGCCGTGGCATTAACCACGGCGCGGTGACGTCATCGTTCGACCGCCATCGCCGGCGGAGCCCAAATTTCCCCCTCAGAAACATCGGATTGAGCCCGAGTTGTCTATTCCCCGGCGGTCTGTATCAATCGGAGGCTGCTCTCGTCTGCGGCTCCTCGATTTTTCCCCCTCCAGAACCCCCCACCACCACCCCTCCCTCCCATTCCACTCGCTTTCCATCCCCATCGAATGCACGCACAGCCCGGCCGGGTGACTGGTACTTCGCTTCCGCTTGTTCATGCGCTCTCTTCCGAGGATGCTATACCACCCCCCCCCCTCCCCCTGCGTGGGAAAATCCACTTCAGCCAAGGCCCTTTTCCAAAACCCGGCTTAGTCTTCGGCTCGGACCTCGGCTCCGGCTTCGTCTCCGTTATCCAAAAGCTGAAATCACAGGTTCTTCGTTGAGGTTGAAGCTTTGGATTCCTTTTATTTCAAAGCGCAGTGTAACATTCAGAAACGAAGCCAAAGGTTTTCGATTTTCATACCTTGTACTTTGAAATGGATGGAAGAACTGGAGGCAAAGCCGGAGCCTGAGCCTCAGCCGGGGTTTGGAAAAGGGCCCCTTATCTCCCGGACGGCAGAAATCGATGCAGAATCGTTTCATCGAAACGCAACGCGCCCCCCCCCCCATTGCCGATAAACTGGACGTCTACTAAATGCAGCAGGGAGCATGGCCGCTTTATCTGGTCTTAGGCCCATCTGATTCTCGGTATATTCTCACCGATGGTGCACTGCCTGAATGCGTTCAACCATTACCATCACTGGTACCTACCATCATTATACGGGTGGGTGCCGTCTGTGAGATTAGAATGGGCCTACCAACTTATCGAAATTGACGGATACAATAAAAATAGGTTCGACCGAATCCATTTATTGTGTGCTTGTTCTACTTGAACTGTCAGACAGGACGCAGCATTACGCATCGACATTATTTCATGTCAGTGGGTGTATTATATCCGGCTGCTGATATGTCTGTCGGTCTAGTGATGGGTATATTTTCAGTTCCTAATGGTGTCTCCAGCCACTCATTAAATCACCTTGATTTCTCCGTAATTAAATGGATGGGAAAAAAAAAAGTTCAAATCACGAGAGAAACGCTGAGGTAGACAGAGTGGGATGTGGTTCCGAGCTAGTTCAAAGAGCTCAATTGTCGCTGTTTTGTCCTCTGTACATATTATACCGGTAGTGGTCATTGTTGCGTTGGTGTCGAATGGCCGTTGAAGTGCACTGACCCTCAACTATACCGGAACTTAGTTCCCCTGCGCCAGTCCGTAAACAAAGTGAGTTCCCGTTTAGGCCGAAACAAAAGTGTTTGTTTTGTTTTATTTCTTGGTATGCATTTCCCGCTCGGAAAGACGACTGCTGTATATTGTAATCAACGTCCTTCCACGTTGCCTTAAAAGACCAGGCGTATGTAAATAAGGAACTGTTAGGCACAGACTTTTAAAGGCCCAAAACAACATTAGGAAGATCGAAAAAAACACACATCAAAGTCCACAGATTTCCTTCTAATCTACACAGGTTGTAGATGGTCATGATAGAATCTTCATGCTGAAATCTTACGGTCTGGAATGCTGTACATTTCGAGAAATCTTCACTCAAGCATCGACAAATAGTTGATTACTCTCGAGTAATAAACTTTTTCTTACACTGTAGAACGGTGCGAAAACCGTGACGTTTTTTTTTGGCTTTTTCTCAGATACCATTTGAGCTAAAACCTTCGCAGTATTGCTTTTTTTGGAAGGTTAAATGTGGTTTAACACAAACTGTGGCAATCGTTTGACTTTTACCAATGTTGTATAAGGGCCTTTAAGCCTAACAATTTAATCATGCTTACCGTCGGTTACTCTGTCAAATCTCATTTGGCCAGATTGATTGAACTGCATGTAGGGAGCTTAAACCAAATTCAAACTTGAGGCGGGGTGAGCTGGAATACCGTTGCAGCATATTTCGTTTTGCATATTCCTGGATATTCAAAGTGCATGTCTAATATTATGACAGCATTCTGAATACTCCCGCTGTGTTCCAATTATAGGCCTATACATTCGAGCGGCAACACTATTGTTTCGTATACATTACTATATACCGATAAAGTTAACGATTTCCGAAGAGCGATGCAACGATCGAATGAGACTTTTCGTGCGCAACATCCGGGTTGCATTACAAGCATGCAGGGGATACCAGGGGAAGGGGCAATACTATTTATAATGTGAGTTCGTGTGTTTCGTTACTCCAGTATGCAACTTCACTGGTGGATCTTAAGTAATGGGGCCAATTTCATAGAGCCGTTTAAGCGCCAAAACAGGCTTAAGCACAAAAAGTCATGAGCCACAGAATCCCCTTGCCAACCCAAACTTCACTGGTGTTTCATGCTAAGCAAAGAAGAGTGGAATACAAGTCGGAAGCAATGAACACCAAACCGCAGGGCAATTTGTAATCCTGCTTACTCAAGGAAGACTTTTTCTGCTTAGCGGATTTTCACGCTTAAGCGGCTCTATGATATTGGGCCATGGTCTGTTGGTTACCAGCGAATTCGCGGTGACCATCATTGTTCACAAAGGACTGTGCACATTGCATTAGCGATATAGGTTTCCGTTCTAAGTCCTGTTCCTTGCTCCGTGGTATAAGCAAATGAAACATGAGCCTTTCAGCCTGAACCTGAGACAACGTAGCGGTTTCCAAACTTGCCTCGATTTTACCAACAAGCGCGCGGCTGTCACCAACGGTCTACCGCAGACACGCGCGCGTGGCTGTCAACTCCAAGACACTGAAACAGTATCTGCTGAGGTGGGGAGAAAGGGTATAGGCTAGCATATACATGGGAAGTACAGTGGAGAGCGTAGTTGATGTCCAAACTGCTGATACGATCACCCAATCTCAGCACTCGCTACTCTAAAAATGTTTCTGTGAATCGAGCGGGGCAGGGAGGGGTTGTGGCTTCGATTATTCAGTACTAGCGGTACACAATGGACCGATTGCGTGATGTCATCACATGACATAATATAGTAGGTATTCCGGTAAGGTCTCAGGTACAAACTAAGGAATCTTCTGCATAGACTTCGAGAAAGAAACGTTTCGATCATACAAACTTGCGCACCGGCACCTTGATATGGGGGCCGCCATGTTTGGTGATTCTTTGATACCCACTAAAGGTAACCTGACCTATAGGACGCATTGTCAGAAACCTCATTCAAGTCATGAGTATACTATAGGCCTATTGCTCGCGTGCGTTCGTTTCTACTAGACTAGGACAAGCAAGTCTCGTTACCAAATTTCTCTTTCCAAAAGTCGTGCATTTGCCTCAGTTGCGTCTTTGCAACTAGACATATCCGTATAACCCCGACCAGTGTGTACATACATGACCGTATTCACATTTCATATAAGGTATCTCGAGACAACCCAAGCTGCCTGTATTTTTTCAGCAGGCAATCGGGCAAAGCACCGAGCACTCGGTGTAAGTTATTACGTCGAGTGGGCAAAACCCTCATTGAATATTTCACGAGTCACATTCATTAAGATAAACAAATCAGCTTCTAGAGAGAGGTTTTTTTTTCGTTGACTCGTTTTTGTTTCTTTTATTCAGCACCATCGGCGTTTCACAAACCACCAACCGTTCTTTTATCAAGTATAATGTAATACAATATAAAACACTGTCGATCATAATAGCAATTTTTGTTCTGTTAACTTCCATTTTTAGAACTACCAAAAGCGAACAGCATTGGTCCCATGGCTTCATTTCGATTCATTTCACAGTTATAACATTAATGAACATTACAATTATTTTGCTTATTAAAAATAGTCCAAATTGGGTAGCGAGGGTACATACACAAAGGTTCATTCCCGACACAAAGTGTCACGTGGTACACTAACCCTTGTTCACGACTTTATAGCATCGATTAGTTTATGATTTTAAGATTATTAGGAACTACCATTTCAAATTACACAAAAAGCCGTATTTCTCGTAAAACAGTTTCGTGACTTTTGTTTTTGTCTCAGAGGGGCGTTAACAAAAAAGACTGACATTTGACGGTACTCGGTAATCACCAAAACCACTTACGGACGTTACGGTAAGTGAGCAATATTTTTTTAACTTGATCTAAATAAAATAACGATCGATTCACGTCTGATTCAATCTGAAGATTTAATAGAATACTGATTCCAACTTGAGTTAAGTTCCTTTGAATAGCAATCGTAGAATTGGATCGGCGTACAGCATGATAATATAGGTGCAATTTGTGTTTTCACTAGCATACCTATTATTGCGTTAAGTAGCTCAGTGATTCTTCAGAATACATCATTGTTTTTGTTTTTTCCAACACTACCAATTTTGAGCCTGTATTGGAAGGTCGCTTAGAATGTAACGTTTAAAGGTATAATTCACAGCACTGGTGCCTATAGCTGTACAGAATAGGAAAATAGCGAGTAGCATCCTCGCTGTGCCGTGTAACATCACTAATGATGAAAAGTCAAACATCATTGAATGTTCCAGCTCAACAGCTTTAATGATTCATTTTAAACTTTTGTTTTGAGTCCCATTTTTTCATTTTTGCACCGGATCATGTGCAGTCCTCTTTGATCCTGTAACAAAAGTGACATTCGTGCCAAATATTCGGCATGGCTGCGATCTGTGAACATCTTATACCTTAACGAGGCTCAATGTACGTATAGATTATATAAAAAAGCAAAACGGCTTTCATTTTGATTTTTGTGTGTGTGAATAACTAGCGTTGTATTTGAGCTTAAAACCAAACCGACATGGTTGGGTTTTTTTCCCTCGTTACACTGATCATTCGTGGTTGACTGCTATCCAGAAAGATGACCGTGACATGGTTATTGCACAACAATACATCATGCGCAGCACTCTCCAGTAATAAGTTACAGCTCAGTGAAAACGGAGACTACATAGTTACACATTACAGTGGGCCTCGGCCTATCGCTGATGTGCCCTACACGGTCCAGTGGCGGCATTTTGGGGCACAATGTGCGTTACATTCCACCCCCAAAAAATGCTTGCTGGCATACACAATCCGCTAGGTATGGATTGCCGGATGTGGCCGTTGTCAATGTCATGGTTACCACCGAAGATTACAGGCATAAACTTACGGAACCTAAAACTATAGCTGTTTGAGTACAAAACGCATTCGAGTACCGGCGTCGTTATAAGAACCTACACATCCCAACTGGCCGCTTGGCTGGATCAGATTGAGCGAGAAGACCGCAATTGGAAATATAGATTCGCCGTCATTTGACAGACGCGCTGCGTCCATCAATAAAAATTAAACAACGGTCTGTAAAATAAAAAATGCTCCTCAGTAAAAAAAAAATATTAAACAAAATTACCTAAAAAAATATCCAACTTCATCCGACCTTATTTAGGGCTGGAAGGGCTAGATCTGCGTCCCAGGCCTAGTCCCAGGTCATGGGCTGACTTGCAGAGCGGCGGTTCGGAAATGAAGTTTAGTCCCGATGGGACGCTATAGGCTCCCTCAGCACACCGACCCCCATTGACAAGCAGACAGTTCGTGGCCGGCAACAGACATTATTCAAGCCATCCTTACTGCAGGAGGGTCGGTCTGTGTGCAAGTGTGCGTGTGTGTGCGTGGGGGGGGGGGCGCCAGAACAGCCCTGACTATCAAGCCCAACACCGTCCAAAAAAGGTCTCCAAGGAAATGCAGGAGGAAGACATTGTCAACGCCATAAAGGTTCTACATCACCCGGGGTTACTCATGATTTGCATAGAACCCCCCCTCCTTCCCTCTCTACCTCTCTATATCTCTCTGACTGCGATCAAGGGACCAGACTATTGGTCTGCATATACTGCCATATTCTGGCCTTTTTTCTTCTTCTTCTTTTTTTCAGTCGGCCGCCGCCATTTTGTCGGCGGATTTTCTTCTGGCAACTTTCCCGCATTGTGTTCCCCACTCCCTTTCCCTCGGTGCCCGGACGGAAGACGCCGTATCTATACTGTATATATGGTGTAAATAACCTTATTCCGCAAAATGTGGAAGACTCAGATCTGGTTCATCGTCCTTGGCCTTAAGACTGAGCATGAGCATGCGCAGTGGGCAGCGGAATGAGTTGGTACGCAGAGTTGAAGCAGACATATTAGGGCCTATAAGGTATAGGCATAGAGTGTCTGGTTTGTGTCGTCTTTAAAAATGCTGTTTATTGGGGGGGGGGATTCCTCTACCCTTTCGAAGACATTTCTTAAGTATAAGATGTTTTCATCCCCTGGTGGTTTGCTACAGAATTCAGGAGCATCAAAGAAGGGAAAATATGAACAGGTGTAACCAACACAACCCATTTCTTAACCAGGTTCCTTATAAAAGAAAAAAAGAAGAGTGAAACTTTAACGGACTTTTGTGTGTACGAATAAGAAGAATTAAAGAGCAACAGACCAACCGACTGTTCGGAAATGAATCTGCAATCTCGCTCCGGGTCTTGCATTTAACCGTGTATTTGAGTTTCTACGTATGCATTAGAACCACAGAGCAATGAGATTGCCGTAATATACATGCCACCTCAGGGGCTATGCCAGATTTTAGTTGTATCACCTGAAGTGTTCTACACCAAAGCTGCATACCGTTGGGTGACCTTCTTAAGAATGCAGCATTTAAAAAAAAATAACTAAAAAAAAAATAACTGCTGTGATACTGGTACAGATAAAGAAAAAATATAAATCGCACTTTCGGAATTAATTTAGGAAAAAATAATAATAATTACAGACATTCAGTGAAGCATTTTTGTCTGTAACTGTACCCTTAGCAGTGGGTAGTTATAAGGCTGCTGACAGAAGCATGGGCCTTACGTTGTTGTTTTATAAATAGTAGCGATGCACCACTGCCAACGTTTACCAGAAATACGGCTTACAGAATACGACTTACTCGTACGTATCGCTACGGAAACTGTGTGCCTTTATGCGTTAGGATGTTTTCATCTATTAGATTGTAAATATTGTAATAAAGATACAAGGTACTGATTTTAAGAAGCATACGCACACACACTTTATATATATATATATTTATCTCCACTTTATAACACTGAATAAAAATGTACCGCCACTGTCTTTTTTAGTTAATATTTGGTTTTTGAGAAGGTGGTCAGATGGTGACAAATAACTATTTGATTCAAAAAATAAAAACTCAGAGGAATGAACGAGATCTATCGTCATAAATACTGACGCATTGTCTGTCCCGAAAATAGTAGGAAAATATGTTCTTACATTCTTATTCGTGTTACAAGTGAGCACATTTTTTTGTTCAGCTATACCCTACCAATGGTAATCACTGACAGATATCCATATACAGCTTAATATAACATAGAGGATATAATACCATAATTTTGTTCAATATGATTAAGGAAAAACTAGCCGAGTCGCTGTTCTTGTTATCTTTAAGAAATCACCTGGTGAATCTTTTAGGCGCCAGACTGCGTGTTATAAGCTCCACTTCTGCCAACTTCGTGACAGCAAACTTGGACTTTATGGGCTCGTATTCAGATATAGACACATGTCAGCGGAATGTTGTGATGATATCAGTGTTGGGTTCAAGGTTGTAAATCTGACATTTCCTTTATATTGTATTGTGTTGGGATTTGGCGCAATGCTTTGGTCGGGATAACAATACAGTGTTAGTTCACAGCTAGTATAGAAAGGGAGTCGACTAGACTTCAATAACCAGTGTCGTCTGTCGTCGGGCGTAATACTATAGCTTGGGTATGTATCATATACCACAATTGAGTAGAATCTTATCTACAGTTTACAACCATGTACATCCGTAACATCTCCAAGGAACGCCCGGCTCCCGCGGAGGGATATTATGCGTGAGTGAGCCTCGGCCACCGCACACGGCCACGTGACCGCTCAAAGCCATCCGTGATTGGCCAGTGCCGCGGAGTGAAAGGGATTACCAGTGGCGGCGTATGGTCACGACCAGACGACTTCTGGGAGTGGAGCGGTTGTCACGTCACGCTCCAGTATACCTGACCTCGCTCCACCGACCACAAAGTCTCTCTTTAATTTGCGGATTTCCCCCCACTTGAATAATCCGGTGCCAAGGCGCGTTTCCCGTCAACCGAGCCAGCGTAATAAATAAATACTTCTTCGAAGTCATTTGGTACAATATTAATTTACAGTGATATAAATTACCAATCTTCATATAAAAATATCGTTACACTTTATATACACAAACTTACACGAGCCTGGGGGAGGGGAAAGGGGGGGGAGAGGTCAGGAGGGGGGCGTGTCCGTGGCAAGGCGGATGACGTATGCGTGTGACGTGACCATCGGAGAGAAGACCAAAACCAAAAAAAAAAGAGAGTAATTTCTAGGGAGCTGTCGCCGCGGTGGATTCTTCATCAGCTCTCTGCGTTCTCCCGTGCCGTGTCGTCACGGTCGCGCAACTGCTGGATGTAGTCGTAGAGGTTCAGTCTGTGGATGTTGGCCCGGTTCGAGTCGGCGGGCACCGTGTCCTCGGGCAGGGGGCGTTTCAAGAACTGCACGGTCTTGACGCCCGGCCGAGTCCTGTGGGCGCTCAGGGCCTGGCCCTCCTTATTGAAGCCCAGGTACATCTCCGTCTGCTGCACCGGCTTCAGCTCCGTGAAGTCGTTGTTGATGACCTCGGTGAAGACGCACGTCACCCCGGAGCCTCTCTTGATCTTCTTCTGGGGACGGGAAAGACAGAGAGAGAGAGACACGGCTTGTTATCAGGGCCACTAACGCAACCGTGCACCTGACGCCAATTCCATAGACATGCTGCATCACCAACATATTTTGCTTGACCACGATATGCCTTGCCCTTGTTCAAGCACAAAAACTATCTAAGAACACAAAAGGACTATAGGCCTAGTGTTTGATACTTTTTGCAATAATAGTCAAAGAGAAATGAGAAACAAAGCAAAGGGCATCGTGCGAAGGTATGGATAGCTATCCGTTTTAATGAATGAAAACTTCCATAGCAGTTCCTTGAAAATGGGCCCGGGTTGTTACTGTATATATGAGCGAGGCTATTCACGTTTAAGCAAACTTCGGTGCTTAAGCGGCACTTCGAAGCTGCCTCTCCCCCCCCCCCCCCAACCCAAACCCACCCCATCTAGGGCACCCCCAACGATTGGCGCGATACATTGGACGGGAAATGGGGATAACCGGCCATTGGCATTGAAACAAGATGGCGTTCCCCTTCTCCGTGCAGGGGCGACTATAGCCTGGAGCGAGGCTTACCCAGCCCCTGTCCCCGGCTGGTGCCCGCCTCCCCACCAGGGCCCGACCGCCAGACTGAGCTGGCCCCGCGAGCGAGTCTCCGATGGACAGCAGTCCTAAGCCGCTATGCTGCATCCCAAGTAGCGGCCTGGCCTGGTTTACATCGACTCCTATATCCCCAGTGCAATAATTAGGAACTTAAAGAAAGTCATGGCGAGGCGATTCTCAGGTGGTCCGAATAGGCCACAGACAACCATAGGCCTACACAATAATCACCGTTCACAATGGACGAAAACTACTTTCAGCAAACCATTTATCTATGAGTTCATTTGCATTGCTTTGCCTATTATCATTGCTTTGCCTCAAAACAGTTGGACACCATTAGTTGAGTTCTCGTTGCATTTGACAGTATACGGGCTATCTAGATCAAGCTACCGGTATCAAGATCTCCCAGGTACTAATCACACGACCGACTAATACATATGTAGACACGATGCAAGTTTCACACCCTGAAGCCCGCGGCTTTCGATGGGTCAGATTGGTGAGGAAAGGGTAATCAAATTCGGACACCCAGGCGCGCTCTAATCCTGCGTATAAGGCGCAATGATATAGAATATTCATAGGTAATCCAGCTTCTTTCCTATCCCTTCGATCCGCGTATCCCAATGACGGGTATAAAAAACAACAACAGCCTGGCAGGCTTTTGGCAACGGTTCTCGAGATCCGTGTCTCGGAAGCGAAGCTACACAACACAACCGTGCTTTCTAGTTGTTGGCGTGATTGATCGGAGGCATTCTCCAGGTACACTGGAAAAACGAACTGCACCTCATGCACTTCTGCAATGGCACATTATTTGTCCCAGAATCATGAACACCTGAGGCACCTACTGTACTCCATGCACATGAAATACTGTAGCTCAAGCACATGTGGCATTGTAATCACTTGAGCAAACGTCGGATGAGGTGCATGAAGTGCTTCATGTACAAGAACATCTCCCTATTTACTGTACCTCAAGCACATGGAGTGAAAGTGAGCATCACCTCGTGCGCATGTATCGTGCACCATGTGCCTCAATATACTTCATCCACGTGCATGAAGTGAGCACCGTTTTTACAGTGTATAGTTGTGTGTACCGCTACAGAACCGGCCTTGCCGCCATTTTGAGAAGGCGCACGTGACACGATTGTTTCGCAGCCTCCAAACGGCAGCGCCGCCCCTTCCCGATTTGAAAAAAAACCCAGCGGTGTACGTTACAGATCCGCTTTCAACGCCCAAAGGGCCGCTTTAATAAAATCTATACCGTCAACGGCTTCACAATGGGCACGACGCGGCTAAATGATATCCATTTCAAATCGCCATTGATTTTGGAAACGTCCAAAAGGAAAAGCCTGCACGGGTTATCGGGTATCAAACGCCGAGTGAAACAAAATTGATCAGCTTAAATCCGACAGACGATCTGCCAGCGTGACGCGGGGGCCCCCAGCATGCACAGTGTGGCGATAAAAGGAGCCGCTCGATGCCTAACCGTGGGCTCGCTCATATGCAGACACACACGCTCCGACCGAGAACATTCAGGACAAAAAGCGAGACCGGGGCCGCTATACCTTACAGCCCAGATCTGGTTTCACGGAATAAAGAAAGTCGTCAGTTTTCTTAATAATGGAATTAAAAAAAAGGGAGAGGGGGATAGAGGGGTGAAACTGAAGGGGCAACAAAAGCCACTGTACGACCTGCAAGGGTGGCAGTCTATGGGTAGAGAGGGGGGATACGAGATGTCTTTTAACTCCATGGCAGGGTTTGGCTTTTGCCCGTTGGCAGGACGTGAAAAGCAATCGGTGGGACTCTTCAAACGCTGGTCAATTAGGCGCACTTCCGAGGGGGTAATCCGTGCACACGTGTGTCGGGGGTGGGCCCGGGTAGGGGTGGGGGGAGCTAGGTGGCCCCACATCGGCCCATTTACATCGGTTACTCGGCGGTACCACGTCTGGGTCACTCACTTTAGGATCGCTTCGACTGCAGCGAAATAGGCCAAGGAAAACCCTATCCCCCCCATCCCCTCCCCTTTACCAATATGGCGATCGAAAAAATCTGAAGCTTTCCCCCTTTCAATCTGCATTTCATTTGAACTGTTTTCCTTCATGCGAATCCTATGATCCGCAGGGAGAATGCCAATCTGTTAGCTCCTGCTCAGCCAAACTTTTCCAATATGTATCCCTTAATACTGAACGGCTTTTGATCTTGCCATAAAACCATTATATCAAGTCGTCTGGCAAAGCACGTGCACACTGTAGATGCGCACAGGCAACAAGGTGGGATGTTGCATGGAGATAATGCACAACCCTATGGATCCCCGTGTCAAACCTGTGCCTATACTGACCCAATGGGCCGTCTGTTCTATTTTCATATACAACCTTGCGGTGCTAAAAGAAGGTCATCCGGTGTCGTGTTTTTACATCCGAAATATCCTCAACAAATTTCATTCAACGCCATGTGTTTTGCAGCGTGCCATGTTTCGTACCTTTCACATCGTCCAAAATAATACGCATGTTTCTGATAGCCTACGTTTTCAAAGACTGTGGCTTTCCCCCTTAAACCAGGACGGTAACGTCCTAAATGAATGATCTCCTAAACGGTAATGTCCTAAAAACCAATCTTAATAACATGGCTTGGAGTATCATGTACCTATTGTGAAGGAAAGCTAAGTGCGTTAAATGTGTACGTGATTTTTTTTTAATGTAAAGCTGGAAAGCGAATGGAACCGATGTTAAATGGGCGCCTTTGTCACACTCTTCGAACGCACAGGTCGCACAACAATGGCGGCCTCCGAATGGACCAGACTAAGTCATCATTCTGCCAGGCCGACCTCGCCCCGGTCACATGGGTCTGAATGGAAGGAAAGACCAAGATCCCGGTAACGCGGTAAAGGTCTCCTGCGCTGCAGTTCACCGCGCCATCACCCCACCCCCTTCCCTTTAAAGCGGAGATGAGAAAGGCCTTTTGGGCTAGGATGAGACCCTGAACGCTACGTTTACAGCCAACTAACCAAGTCCAAGAGGAAGTGATTAGACAAATTGCGCCGTGCAGCCACAGTGGCTTCTAGCAAAGCTTGCTGGATACACACACAAAATGACCTGGATCCTATTTATAATTGTAACTCTACTGCCCTGCATTGTTTATCTTCATTTATACCGATATTCTCTTTTGGGAGATATAATGAGAGATGTCACGCTACTACATATTTGATAAAGAGGCCGTGGCGTGTTGATTTTGTGATTTCAGAATTATTTTTATTGATAGAGTCGACTAGATTTCTGAGTCGACTAGATTTCTGAGTCGACTAGATTTCTTGTATACAGTCGTCTATAGATTTATGATTATATAGGCTAGAGTCTTCTATAGACTTCTGATAGAGTCGACTAGATTTCTGAGTCGAACTAGATTTCTTGTATAGTCGTCTATAGATTTATGATATAGGCTATATAATCTTCTAGATTTCTTATAGAGTCGACTAGATTTCTTATAGAGTCGACTAGATTTATTGTACAGTCGTCTAGATTTATGATAGAGTCGACTAGATTTATTGTACAGTCGTCTAGATTTATGATAAAGTCGACTAGATTTCTTGTACAGTCGTCTAGATTTATGATTATATATAGGCTATAGAGTCTTCCAGATTTCTGATAGAGTCGACTAGATTTCTGAGTCGACTAGATTTCTGAGTCGACTAGATTTCTGAGTCGACTAGATTTCTAAGTCGACTAGATTTGTTGTATACAGTCGTCTATAGATTTATGATTATATAGGCTATAGAGTCTTCTAGACTTCTGATAGAGTCGACTAGATTTCTGCTAGAAGTTGTCCAGATTTCTGATTTTTTAGGCCTATATATATATATATATATATTCTTCCTGGCGTCTGTTAAGATAACGTGGTACCCAATACAGAAATCATACTTTCTATACAGTTGTGGGGTTATCGTAGCGTCCGATGAATGCGGTTTAGACCCAGACTGAGATATTAGCCTGTTTCGACTTCCGAGACGGGTACGGTAATAGGCATTCGAACGGTGAAAGGATAAAAGTAATATGGACTGGTTTGTAAATTGTTTATAGCGTTAAGAGACAGTGTTTTTAAATGTCTCGATTTCAGAAGAGATGTTCACATTTCCTTCGGCCTATTTTGATATCTGAGCTGAGTGGGTAAATAATTACCGGTACTAATGTAGTTCACTTGTATCCGTCTCTCTACGAAGTTGTAGTCTGTAAGTGCATGTTTCAAACAGACAATTTCCCGCGGTATAGATATCCGTGCTCTAAATTGATACGTGAAATCGGGTTTCACATTACTTTATACATGGCCAAGCAAAGCCGAATGCGCATGCGCACAATCATCGGGGGGGGGGGGGGGACGGCCCAATCCGTTAACACTCGCCCAAATGGCGGGCTTCGCTTGGTCCAATGCGTGGATTCCTGCCCATTCGGATAACCCAATCAGGAAGACCATGTCCGGAACATAAATGACATTAAGATTAACCGTCCTGCAAGTCGTCGAAGTAAAAATAAAAAAGTCCATGATATGTAACGAAGGCTATGAAGATGTGAGCAATTCCACACAGCCGCATAAGCGTTAAAATGTGCTTAAAAACCCAATACACCATTGGGAAAATCGGGAAGCATCAATGTCCACAGATTTCCTTCTAATTTACACAGTTTGTAGATGGTCACTCATGATAGAATCCTCACGTTGAAATCTTACGGTCTGAGATGCTGTACTTCTCGAGAAATCAAACATCGACAAATAGTTTATCACTCGCGAGTAATAAACTATTTCGTACACTACAGAACGGTGCAAAACCCGTGACGGTTTTTTGCCCTTTTTTCTACTTATTCAGATTTCTATTTGAGCTAAAACCTTCACAGGTTTTCTTTTTTGGGATGTTTAATGGTTTAACACACACACTGTGGCAATCTTTTGACCTTTACCAATGTTGTATAGGGCCTTAAAGCACGACTAGTCACAGGATCAGTTGGCCAACCCATGCTTCGCTCTAGTGTTTCATGCTAAGTACAGAAGAGTGGACTACAAGACCAAGGAGATCGAGATCACACCACAGTGGGGAATATAATCCAGTTTACACAAGCGATAGATTTCCTGCTTAGCAGATTTCCACGCTTAAGCAGCTAAATGCCCTAACAAACCAAGGAATAACTGACTGGGAACTTTTGAACAAAATTAATAGAAAAATTGCTTATAGAGTCCTGTTAACAAATGGGAGAGATTTCCTGCTTAGCAGATTTTCACCCTTAAAGCCCCTTTACAACATTGGTAAAGGTCAAAAGATTGCAACAGTTTGTGTGTTAAACCATGAAACATTCCAAAAAAGAAAAACTGCGAAGGTTTTAGCTCAAATGGTAATCTGAGAATGTAGACAGTATACGCACCGGCCTGTAGTGTAAGAAATAGACTAGTTTATTACTAGTAATAAAGTATTTGTCGATGTTTGAGTGATGATTTCTCGAGAAGTACAGCATCTCAGACCGTAAGATTTCAACATGAGGATTCTATCATGGCCATCTACAAACTGTAAATTAGAAGGAAAGTTTTCCGATCCTCCCGATGTTGTATTGGGCCTTTAAAGGCGGCTCTATGAAAACAGGCCCTGCACAATTCAATATGAAAGACTCACCCGTCCAACCACGTGTCCTTTCTTGTTGATACACAGGTAGTATTCCGACTCCACCCCCTGGATTGTCACTCGCCCTGCGAAGTTATCCGCCCGCATTGTTAACCTTGCTGGCGGCATATATGGATGGGAAAGAAAAGAGGAACAGTTAACGGCAATCCCGCCAAAAATGCGAAACACCTCCGGAGCCCATGCATATGTTACGGCAGTATGTTGGTTCTTGAGAAATATTCTAATGTATACATTCCGCTTGGTGCGTGCATATATTAAGCTTTGGTCGCTGTGGTATTCTTATTTTGTATAGCACGCAGACGTGCATTGAAGCGAGCCGCATGATTTCACGACATAATACACAGCTATAGTCAATGTGACAGCTGCGATCATTCAACGCGTGATCGTCTGACCTTAATAACAATTTACCGACCACAAAAGCAACACAATGACTGCAGAATACCGGTTTTACGGGCCTGTTTTTGCGTGCAGTTTCGTGTTGCATCCACGCTTCGAGATCAACTCGATGACTCTTTTCGATATTTAGACTGGAATATGTAATTGCACTTCTGAGGTCAAGCGAGTCCTTAGTGGGAAAAAAAAACACCCAGCATAGCGTATAAGGAATTAGAATCCCAGGGGTATTCCGAACAATGAAATTCAATCCCTGTGTCGAGAAATGGATATTTACTGTGTCTGGTCTGTACGGAACGTCGCGCGCAAAGTGGACTCCAAGTTTGTATGGTACAGACTGTCTGCGCGGATTTCGCTGCATATTAAGTTTCGTCTTCGGGTTTTTTTTTTCTCTTCATGATCATTGTGTTCTAATTTTCCCTCTTTTTTTGGAAGCACAAGGCAGGGTCGTTTTTAACGAATGATCACGAAATTAATGATGGAGGAGGTTTAATATAAGAGGGAGAGAGAGGGAGAGAGAGGAGGCGAGAGGAGAGGGAGAGAGAGAGAGACGGGATAGGGAGATAGGTGGAGAGAAAAGGAGAGAGGGAGAGAAAGGGATAGAGGACGAGAGAAATAGATGGAGAGAGAGGAAGAGAGGAGAGATATGGAGAGGGGAGAGAGAGAGAGAGAGGGAGGGCATAGGTTGAGAGGAAACTGAGAGAGGCGGAGAGAGAGGGAAAGAGAAATAGAGAGAGAGAATGAGAGAAAGACAGGCAGGGAGAGACAGACAGACAGAGGCAGGGAGAAAGAGAGAGAGACAGACAGACAGAGGCAGGGAGAAAAAGAGACAGACAGACAGACAGAGGCAGGGAGAAAGAGAGAGACAGAGAGACAGACAGGGGCAGGGAGAAAGAGAGAAAGACAGAGAGACAGACAGAGGCAGGGAGAAAGAGAGAGACAGACAGAGGCAGGGAGAAAGATAGAGAGAGAGAGACAGAGAGACAGACAGAGGCAGGGAGAAAGAGAGAAAAAGACAGAGACACACACAGAGGCAGGGAGAAAGAGAGAGAGACAGACAGACAGAGGCAGGGAGAGAGAGAGAGTGGGGACAAAGAAGAAAAAACCTAAACCAAAAGCCTAGGAAAGGGGATATAGGGTCAGGATGGAAGATTGGGCCAGCGTTGGAGGATCGTTGGCGACAGGAAGTCTTATCTGTGATCGGGGGGAAATTCTTATTTGTGGACGAGCAGACATGGCACCGTTATTGGCCACGCTATTACCCACTCCAAACGAGTGGCAGCAACGGTCACCACTGCCATTTTGTATAAATAAAAAGAGATAGCCGGTTTGGATTTACAACACACACGAATAAAGGCGTAACGATGACAAAGGTAGGAAAAGGGGAACAAATTACAATGATGCCCGCGGGATCGGGCTGATAAATCCGATAGACGAGGCGCTGGAGTAAAACACAGGGTAGTAGATATAGAAATCATTACATGAAACGCTGCTTTGGGCTGCTTTAAATGTTGAAACAGTAGAAATGTATTCGGTCAAATTCATGATATTGCGTTTGTTTGGAAGGGTGTCAGTGGTTGAGCATATAGGCTCTCGTGGCGGCGTCTACTCCGTTGAGTGGCTGACCGTTATGTGGGTCAGCGCATTGGCAAAGCACTTCATGTCGCGGCCGATTAGCGGCCGGGATTGAGGCTAATAATTATGGGGGCTGTTACACGATGGAGCCTTGTACAATGGACCCTCGCCCCTCAACCCGACCGGCGACTGGGCTCGAGACTGGACTGACCTACACCACCCCCACAAACACGTTAACACACACATAGACACACAGTGACACATACCTCTCTCCCTCTCTCCCTCTCTTTCTATCTCTCTCTCTCTCCCTCTCCCTCTCCCTACACCTACATATACATCCCTCCCACTTTCTCTCTCTCCCCCGCTCCCTTTCTCTCCCCTACCTCTCTCTCGCGCGCTCTCTCTCTCTCTCTCTTTCTTTCTCTCTCTCCCTATCTCTCTCTCTCTCTCCCTCTCTCTCTCTTTCTCTCTCTCTCTCCCTCTCTCTCTCTCTCTCTCTCTCTCTCTCTCTCTCTCTCCCTCTCCCTCACCCTCTCCCTACCCCTATATCCCTCCCACTCTCTCTCTCGCTCTCTCTCTCTCCCTCTCCCTCACCCTCTCCCTACCCCTATATCCCTCCCACTCTCTCTCTCGCTCTCTCTCTCGGGACCCCCCTCTCTCTCTCTCTCTCTCCCTCTCTCTCCCCCTACCTGTCTCTCTCTCTCTTCCCCTACCTCTCTCTCTTCCCTCCTTTCTATCTCTCTCTTGACCAGGATGTGTGATATTACTGCGCGGGGGTTGGTAACGACCATCCGTGTATAGGAAGACGACAGCTCGCTGTCAGCATCGGATATCTCCCGGCCCGGCAATGGCGGATTAACGACCTCGTATCATCCTGGTCGTGTGGCCGCACTGCCGGTGGGCCCTTCTGGCACGGAGCCCACGTGAGTATAGTCCTGTCTTCTATGTACACTGTATGTTCTCTTCATTCTGGGACCTTGTTTATCCTATGCTATATAGGTGAAGTACACCTCAGCTTTATATAGGCCTATAATGTGCTCTCTGATCTGTTAAAGGCCCGATGCAACATTGGGAAGATCAGAAAACATCGATGTCCACAGATTTCCTTCTAATTTACACATTTTGTAGATGGTCATGATTGAATCCTCATGCTGAAATCTTACGGTCTGGAATGCTGTCCTTTTCGAGAATTCTTCACCCAAACATCGACATGAAATAGTTTATTACTCGCGAGTAATAAACTGTAAATACGCGGGGCAGGGCAAGGCAAGGGAGGGCAGGGCAGGGCAGGGCAGGGCAGGGCAGGGCAGGGCAGGGCAGGGCACGTGAGGACACAGGAGGACAGGGTAAGGGAGGGCAGGGCAGGGCAAGGGAGGGCAGGGCAAGGGAGGGCAGGGCAAGGGAGGGCAGGGCAAGAGAGGGCAGGGCAAGGGAGGGCAGGGCAAGAGAGGGCAGGGCAAGGGAGGGCAGGGCAAGGGAGGGCAGGGCAAGAGAGGGAGGGCAGGGCAAGGGAGGGCAGGGCAAGGGAGGGCAGGGCAAGGGAGGGCAGGGCAAGGGAGGGCAGGGCAAGAGAGGGAGGGCAGGGTAAGGGAGGGCAGGGCAGGGCAAGGGAGGGCAGGGCAAGGGAGGGCAGGGCAAGGGAGGGCAGGGCAAGGGAGGGCAGGGCAAGAGAGGGAGGGCAGGGTAAGGGAGGGCAGGGCACGGGAGGCCAGGGCAAGGGAGGGCAGGGCAAGAGAGGGAGGGCAGGGCAAGGGAGGGCAGGGCAAGGGAGGGCAGGGCAAGGGAGGGCAGGGCAAGAGAGGGAGGGCAGGGTAAGGGAGGGCAGGGCAAGAGAGGGAGGGCAGGGTAAGGGAGGGCAGGGCACGGGAGGCCAGGGCAAGGGAGGGCAGGGCAAGAGAGGGAGGGCAGGGCAAGGGAGGGCAGGGCAAGGGAGGGCAGGGCAGGGCAGGGCAAGGCAGGGCAGGGCAAGGCAGGGCAAGGTAGGGCAGGACAGGGTGAGGGAGGGCAGGGCAGGGCAAGGCAGGGCAGGACAGGGTAAGGGAGGGCAGGGCAGGGCAGGGCAAGGCAGGGCAGGACAGGGTAAGGGAGGGCAGGGCAGGGCAAGGCAGGGCAAGGCAGGGCAAGACAGGGCAGGACAGGGTAAGGGAGGGCAGGGCAGGGCAAGGCAGGGCAAGGCAGGGCAAGGCAGGGCAGGACAGGGTAAGGGAGGGCAGGGCAGGGCAGGGCAAGGCAGAGCAAGGGAGGGCAGGACAGGGTAAGGGAGGGCAGGGCAAGGGAGGGCAGGGCAAGGGAGGGCAGGGCAGGGTAAGCGAGGGCAGGGCAGGGCACGGGAGGGCAGGGCAAGGCAGGGCAGGACAGGGTAAGGGAGGGCAGGGCAGGGCAAGGCAAGGAAGGGCAGGGCAGGGCAAGGGAGGGCAGGGCAGGGCAAGGGAGGGCAGGGCAGGGCACGGCAAGTGAGGGCAGGGCAAGGGAGGGTAGGGCAGGGCAGGATAAGGGAGGGCAGGGCAAGGGAGGGCAGGGCGGGGAGGGCAGGGCAGGGAAATGGGGGCATGGCAGGGAAAGGGAGGGCAAGGGAGGGCAGGGTAAGGGAGGGCAGGTCAAGGGAGGGCAGGGCAAGGCAGGGCTGGGCAGGGCAAGGGAGGGCAGGGTAAGGGAGGGTAAGGGAGGGCACGTCAGGGCATGGCTGGGCAGGGCAAGGGAGGGCAGGGCAAGGGAGGGCAGGGCAAGGGAGGGCAGGGCAAGGGAGGGCAGGACAGGACAGGGCAGGCAAGGGAAAGGGAGGGCAGGGTAAGGGAGGGTAAGGGAGGGCACGGCAGGGCATGGCTGGGCAGGGCAAGGGAGGGCAGGGCAAGGGACGGCAGGACAGGACAGGGCAGGCAAGGGAAAGGGAGGGAAGGGCAGGGCAGAGGAGAGCAGAGCATGAAAAGGTATCTAGTCGACCGGTTGTCTCGACTTTTCCCACAAGCTCTTTCTTTTCGTCCACCGTTGGCAGCAGCCCTCAAACTTTATAGTCTTTATAGTTTGTTGTATCGGCGAACCGAATGCCACCAACGCCGTCGAAATGCCTGCGCTCTTCAGACACACTCTCTTCGGGCTTTGTGAACCATCTTGAAATCCACACAATGCTGGTGTACTCCCAAACAAAAATCCAAGAGAACGAAGCCGGTATCAAAGCGCCAAGTCAATTGGGGCGGCAGATCGCGGTCGGCTAGTATATGCGGTATGTCATCCTATCCATCTGCTGGTGACGGCGGCTCAACTTTTACTACAACTCGGCTGTCACTGCCGGGTAATGAAAAAAAAAACCTAACCAGGCCCCCGTCGGTCATGCCCGCCTCGTTATCATACGAGCTGAGGTCACACTCACCTCCCCCCCCCACTTATTACCCTCCCCTCAAAAATGTTCAGGCAACTTGCCGCCGTAATACCCGACGCAAGTCAGGTGTAAAACAAATTGACGGCGTAACACCGGTAGCTAGCCAGCCAGCCGGCCAGCCCACGGGGAGTGCGTGTCGCGTCGGTGGGAGAGAGGTATACGGGAGGCACGGGCAGGGCCGTGGGTGTGAGACGGCGAGATGTTTTGGGGGGAGAGGGCAAGAGTGCTATACCTGTTTATCGTCAGCCGGACCCCAGAGGTTAAGTGATTGACAGTGGGAGCCACAGACTGACTCTGTTAAAAAGCGCTCTTGATGGGCCAGTCGATGTTAAACGCAGTCGACTGCTTGCAAATTACGCACAATGTCCCCTCAATGAATCTCTTTGGAGTGGTGGGGGGTGTCGGGACCAGACAAACTGAGATACCAGACCTATAGATTGAAAACCCCCGTCAACACCGGGTGACGGTTTGGTCTGCATAGTTGAGGTCCATTCCGAACGGTGCATGGAAAGTATTCCCTGCAGCCTAGACACAGTCACCGGGAACCCGTAATAGCCCAGGTCTGGACGGGAGGGAGTGGGTGTTAATGTTATGCTCTCGGCGATCGAAACATCTGCCTGCGGACAGTGAGACGCGAGACCATTTTTCTTCAAGTCCCGCAAATCGGCCTCAGTAATCGGGCAAAGTGTTGTCAAGCCGCGCGGAGAGCACTTGACAAACACCCGAACGATCGCCTCAATCCTTGCGCCAATTATTAGGCCTATAGGACTACACACATCGTCTACTATAGACGGAGAGGAAGGCGATTCTCGATCTATAACGGGGACACACCGAGCGCACCACCTCCTCTTATAGCCGTAGCGGTCGTCGAAACGGAGGCCAGGCGTTTGGCAAGCACGTTCCGTCACATGACGAACGGGCGGGACACCGGCAAGGTTTCCGCCGCAAGCGAGTCCTCTCTCAGCATCCCGACCGAGTAACGGATTGCCGGTCGAGGAACGGAACCAAAACTACACTAGCCTACAATACTCAGCGCAGAACGCCGGTAGTGCTTTATCTGATGACTTTTTGAAGAAGAAGAAGAAGTAGAAGAAGAAGAAGAAGAAGAAGAAGAAGAAGAAGAAGAAGACTTTTTTTGACTTTTCAAAAGGAGAACTTTATTTCAATCTTTTGAAAATAACCGAAACAAGACAAACCAAAATAAACAATATTTACAAGTAAGACTTGAAAATAATCAACTAAATAAATGAATATAACAACATTAAACAATAAACATAGGAGAGAAATCATATGCATAATAGCGAAACATATATGAGATATGTTTTGTAATACAAAATATAGTCAGTTAATGGGGAGTAAAGTAATCGAAAATAAACCGGTGATGCGACAGATCTTTCCAGGAGCAGAGGTATAACACCATGTCTCGCTTACGCGAGCTGCTACTCCTTAGAAAGAAAGTCACGATGGTTTAATTTTCATTCGACAAAGGTCCACAAGGGAAAAGTAAGTAAAGAAGAAGAAGAAGAAGAAGAATAAGAAGAAGAAGAAGAAGAAGAAGAAGAAGAAGAAGAATAAGAAGAAGAAGAAGAAGAAGAAGAAGAAGAAGAAGAAGAAGAAGAAGTAGAAGGGGAAAAATCAGAACATAAAGTAGGCCTCTGGCTTTCCCGTTACGCTTAGTGGAGGAAAAGCCAATGATGTGTTTCCACCTGACAGTTGAGATTCCTCAACTCCCATTGCAGGCGCCCACGCCTTCCATCTCAACCCCTTCCACACACAAAAACAACATCGATCTAATTAGTACGGCAGGATTTACTGCGTCGTTTCTTCCCCAATCTCAACCGTCTCAAGGTTTCAGCTCATTTAAATCACCGTCTTCTCTTCTCTCTCTGTCCGCTTCTCTCTCACTCTCTCCTCTCTCCCTCTCTCCCTCCCCCTCTCTCTCTCCTCTCTCTCTCTCTCTCTCTCCCCCTCCCTCCCTCCTCTCTCTCTCTCCCCCCTCTCTCTCTCTCTCCTCTCTCTCTCTCTCTCCCCCTCCCTCCCCCCTCTCTCTCCCTCCCCCTCTCTCTCTCTCTCCTCTCTCTTTCTCTCTCTCCCTCCCCCCTCTCTCTCCCATCTCACTCTCTCCCTCTCTCCCCTCTCTCTCTCTCTCTCTCTCTCTCTCCTCTCTCTCTCTCTCTCTCCCTCCCCCCTCTCTCTCCCATCTCACTCTCTCCCTCTCTCCCCTCTCTCTCTCTCTCTCTCTCTCTCTCTCGTTCTGTCCTTTCAATCTTGTGACGTCAAAGATGAACCTTTGCAGTTGCTGTTTAAATACGCGATGATGTACGAGCGGCAGATTACCCGGCCGTTTCGCGACGGCGGCGGCAGATCACGTTGGCCGAGCGAGCGAAGCAAATACGAAAGGGGGGTTGTGGAACGACTCGACGTTGGAACTAACGTCACTAGTCCAGACCTATCGTAGACTCTGTCATCGGGATAAGCTGTCTATTTGTGCGACGCGTAGGTCAAACGGCGATCTTCCCAAAATGACGTTATATTGGTATAGGGCTACACGACATCATAGGCCTTGCAGTGTGCCATGCGTGGCACGCGGTGAGCAAATACATAATAGGTTCAATGGGGGTATGCCCTGCTCGACGTGATAAACACCGAGTGCTCAGTGCTTTGCCCGATGCCTGATGAAGAAAAAAAAATCAGGCAGCTCGGGAGGGATTCGAACCCATCGATCAGGGCGAACCCTGACATTCTCCTCGACGCAAATATCATGTTATAATCTGAAATACGTAATACTAACAGGATCGAATCGGAGTCACTTTGGATGTCCGCTTTGTCGCAGGTTCGAATCCCTTAAATCCCTTTTTCGAATCCCTCGAAATCCCCTTTTTTTAAGAAGCCCGTCCTATTCCATTGGCGTGAGTTTTTTTTTGGGGGGGTGGGGGTTCGTGGAGAACGGAAGACGCCCTCAATCAAGTCTTCCTCGGTGCCCTGACACGTCCGGGGGATCGCGGAGCCGTCGGCGACCTTAGGAAATCCCCAATTTCTTTGTTTTTCTTTTAAACACGCGATGAGTCCCCACCCCCACGGGTCCACCTTGCCCGTGGGGCCTCTTGTAAAGATCGGCTTCGACGCTCAGCGGCCTATTTTACGGGTCCGTGGCTGGGTCGGGTTTTTGTTTCTTTCTTCCTTTCCCGAAAGCACCGGTCTTGTTCCTCGTTCGTTTTGGGTGGCCCATCGCGGCATCGCTTTGGCCCGTTCTAAACGCTTCCCAAGGCTCGGTCCCCTTTGTTACCCCCGAGAGGACCACCCCTTCCCCACTTACCTTGCCCAAAACCACAATTTCATTTTGCGCTCCCGAATTACCAGAAGGTATTTTTTCTCTCGTCAAAAGCTCGCCACAGCGCCGATAAGACAAGTTACAAGGCGCACAAAAGGCACTCTTTATGTTGACATTATTCCGTTCAAAGGAAGGTTTGGGCGCTGACGCCCTGTGTAGAGATGATTAAGGCGCTCATCTAAACCAACAGTTTGTGTCAAATGAGATTACGTTAGGTTTCACTTATCCTAATCTTGCATAGCAGTGTGGGGGGGGGGGGCTCGAGCACACGTGAAAACAACATTTACCTGCTGATATGCTTAATCATGTCGGCCGAGGTGTTTACACCATGTTTACACGATGTGTTCATAATAAGTGCAATAATTACCGATCTATTTCAGCAATGTGTACTCAGTCATCATACTGCACAAAGCGAGCGCCTGTTTACAGCATAATAGAAAGATCATCTTCGGCCGCATGTTTGTCGGGGACATGTTAACGCTTATGGTCAATCAAGTTCTCACAAAGTCATCAGGCAACAGTCGTTCAGCGCGTCCCGAGTCAAGAGTTGCCGAATATCTTTGGAGGGAATGAGTTGGTTTTTTTTTTTTCTTTCTTTTTTCTTCCCAAACCAGGTCGAGTTATCAGCGTCATTAGCATTCGGGCGTGTAACGAACACGGCCCACGTGTGGTGATGTTATTCGCAAGGCATCGTATAGGTGAAGCAGAGAATGAATATTCTCAGAATCGTAAGGGTCTCTCCTCTCACTGTGTCCCTTCTTCTTCTTCTTCTTCTTCTTCTTCTTCTTCTTCTTCTTCTTCTTCTTCTTCTCTTCCCTTCCGAGGTCGGTAAGTGCTGACTTAATGTGCTATTGAGCTGACTCTCAGTCGCTACAAAGACGGCTGAAAAGGGGGTCGGTGGGTCTCCCCAAGAGGATTTGGGCCGGTTCCACGCGGCACACAAAAAAGTGTGGAGGGCAAAAAGAGGGTGAAGAGAAAGAGAGTGAATGACTGCTAATTCGCTGTACCATTCCAGAGCCTTGTTGGTGTACAGGGAGGATTACTTGTGGTCACAAAGTTCATTCTAAGCCGACTATCCGCGAGTGGGCATCATTGGACGAGCACAGTGCATGTCAATTAAAGCCTTTAGAAGCAGATTAACTTAAGGTAAACATTCGTCCCCCATCAACAAAGGCTTGTCAGAGTAATGAAATGTCAAAGAGCTTTTCGTCATCCATAGGCCTAAGTATATCGGTACAATGAAAGAAAGAAATAATCAAAAACACAAAATAGACAAAAAAGCCACGATTATATCGTAGCAACGGGAAATTCAAACTGACAACAATGTTAAAAGAAGAGGAGACGGCTGAAAAGCAAACATAATGTAAAATAGGATAAATAGGTTTGCGGTGACACCATGTAAATTCTCTGTTGTGAGTAAGTGTGGTTCTGAAAAGAACCGGAGGAACTCGACGTTTCGAACAGTGTACTCTGTTCGTCTTCAGGAGACACTGAAGTCTCCTGAAGTCTACAGTCTCCTGAAGACGAACAGAGTACACTGTTCGAAACGTCGAGTTCCTCCGGTTCTTTTCAGAACCACACTTACTCACAAAAGAGAATGTACATGGTGTCACCGCAAACCTATTCATCCTGCTATTCTCACCATGCAAACTTTCAAATCTCATAAAGTAAAATAGAAATGGAAAATAGAAAATATATTAGAAATTCCCACCTCTCCAAAAAAATACATATAAACAATTTGCCTTTTCCTCGGCGGTCATAACTATTGGGATCGAGGTTGTTTTTGCACTGGCACTCGGTCACAGCACACCACCGACTTGGGGCTGACAATGGCGGTTCCGAACGGTACGTCGATTATGGCAATGGGTTGGCCCCGCACACTCCCCATCAACGCCCGTTAAAGGTCGTCTCCTCTCTTTTCCCTTTCTTTTTTACGGGAATTCCACATATATGTTTTTCTTCCGTACCTCTTTTCAATCCAGCGTGTTTATGTGTTTGTGCTTTCGCCAGCGAAGCACAAGGATTGCTCTTTTCAAAGCGAAATATTGGGACACTGTTGGCTACATGTCATTACTGGGCAGGGAATAACGGGGTTTCTTTTTATTCGGCGCGTTTTGGAGGGCAGTAAATTGCCTTCCCCTTCAAACGAAAAAAAATGGACAGATGCTTTGTTGGCTGGATCTTCGTGGGAAGGCTGTAGCAGGGGGGACCGATACAGTGCACGATCGTTCTGGGAGAATCCTAACAATGTCGTAGTTCGCGGGGTGAGCTTCGCTCTAAGGTGCTGTACGCAATCACCTTCCCACTGTACGCTAGCACACACAATCAAACTGCCCACACAGCTATATCATTTCTGGGGGGTTTAAAGGCCCAATACAACATTGGAAAATCGGAAAACATCGATGTCTATAGATGTCATTCTGATTTACACAGTCTGTAGATGGTCATGATAGAATCATCATGTTGAAATCTTACGGTCTGGGATGCTGTACTTCTCGAGAAATCTTCACTCAAACGTCGACAAATAGGTACGCGCTACTTTCTCAGATCACCATTTGAGCTAAAACCTTCGCAGGATTTTTTTTTTTTTTTATCTTTAATGGTCTATAACTGTGGCAATCTTTTGATTTTTTACCATTGTTGTTATAGGGCCTATAACCCCCCCCTCCAACAACAAATTACCGGTATTGGCGCACTCTAAATATACCCCAAGCCCGTGGCAAAGTCACGCGCGCAAGTTGCCTTTTGCGAGATTTGTCGATAAATGACGAAGTGTGACGCTGCTGCCGATAAACGCACAGCTGCCAACGCGCCGCATCTTCGCCGTCATTCCCTCGTCGAGTCTATACAAGATTCAATCATTGGGCCTATCGTCCCATGTATTGCGTGGGCTTTCCCCCTTTTATTGTTCTCTCTCTCTCTCTCTCCCTCTTCTCCATATCATGTCTCTCTTTTTTTTTAATCTCTGACTTCCTCGGTAGCGTGATATAAACTGGTCCCGGCGACAGTAAATTATTCCGGTCTCAGTTCGTCTCGGGTTGCCGGCAGTGCATGCAGGGTAGGGACGATTTTCAATCAGTGGCTATGTAAATCACGACCATCATCAGCCGAGGGTGACTGCTCCGTTATGGAGACGATAGCACAGCGGGCTGGGATGGGATGACCGGTGGTTGGTTACAAGGGTCTTGCACAAACAACCCGTGCCCAACCTTCTTCGCTTTTGCATGCCGAGGACAGATAGAGATAGAGAGGGGGAGGGAGAGAGAGATAGATAGAGAGAGATAGAGAGAGAGACAGATGGGGAGAGAGACAGACAGACATACAGACAGACAGAGACAGAGAGAGAGGGAGAGAGAAGAGTTAGAGAGAGGGGAGAGGGGGGTCAGAGGGGAGAGAGAAAGGGAGAGGAAGGGAAAGAGAGGTGGAGAGGTACATGGAGTTAGAAAGAGAGGAGTGAGCGAGGGAGAGAGGGTGTATTATACGAGGAGAGAGGGGAGAGTGGAGAGAAATGGAGAGGAGAGGGAGAGGGAGGTAGTGAGAGAGTAAACGGGGAGAGAGGGGGAAAGAGGAATAGAGGGGAATCGAGATAGAGGTGGGGAGAGAAGGAGACGGGTTGGAGGGGAGAGAGAGATAGGGGAGAGGAAGAGAGGGGGAGGTAGTGAGCGAGAGGGACATGGAGAGAGAGGGAGAGGTGGTGAGAGAGAAGGAGGGGGAGAGAGGGAGTTAGAGAGAGAGAAAGAGGGAGATAGAGAGGGAGGGAAGATTATATATAGAGAGAGGGAGAGAGAGAGAGAGAGAGAGAAGGAGAGAGAGAGAAACATAAGTATATAGGCCCCCTAGCAGTGATTCGGGACACACGATAGCCGTGATTAACGACGGTTGATTGGGGAGGAAAGGCGGGCTGGCCACCCGAGGGTACGGTGTACTTGTCCCGGGCCGACTTAATAGCGTCTTGCAGCGATCGCGCGATTCTGGCGACTTGTCTCGAAACGAGGAAGGGAAGATGAGTAGGAGGATGAGGATGGGTGTGAGTGAGTGAAAGAGAGAGAGAGAGAGAGAGAGAGAGAGAGAGAGAGAGAGAGGGGGGGGGGAAGAGAGGGAGAGAGAGAGAGGGGAGAGAGAGAGAGAGGGAGAGAGAAAGGGAGAGAGAGAGAGACAGAGGGGGAGAGAGGAAGGGGGAGAGGGGAGAGAGAGAGAGAGAGAAAGAGAGAGAGAGAGAGAGAGGAGAGAGAGGGGGGAGAGAGAGGGGGGGGAGAAAGAGAGGGGGTGTGGCTTGTGTACACAGAGAAGAGAGGAAAACGATGAGAGAAGAGTCTTCAACGAGCCCATCACTGAACACCGTGGACCCGGGCAGAGTTACAGAGGGTGCTACCGAGGTTGTTGTTCGACGGCTATACGTGCATGCGGGGCTGATGCAGGGACACAGATCGGAAGACTTTCAAGACGGTTATAGAGAGGAACAGGGCGGGAAAAACAACACAGTCGTCTTACGGCCAAGCCCCCCCCCCAAAAAAAAAAAAAAAAAATCCCGAGAGGAATTTCGACGCTGCCCTCCGGATTACCAATCCCCAGGCACGCCAGCCGCTTCTTTAAAAAAGAAAATAGGGGGGAAGAAGAAAAAGGGCCCCTCCCATACCCGACATAACATCCTCCAGGATTCGATTGGATTCATCCAGTCTCCGTTTCCCGCCGAGTAAAAAAAAAATGTGCGCCGAACAGCCGCAGATTATTATCATACAAAGGTGACTGCCGGCGGCGCGCGATTCGCCCACAGACCCCCTCAACTTTATACCTATAAAGGGTCCTCGTGGGGTACATACAGCCACCGTATCCACCCAGGGGGGGGGGGGGGGTGATCGCGGTGGGCAGCGGGAAGGGGGCCGATCGGGGGACGGCCGGGTGAATTCTCCAGAGCCCGCTCGGCCGAGTCTCTCGCCGTCTTTTACGTAACTGGGCATCGCTCCGCCGTCACCAAGTATTATTATACCCAACCGGCCCCTAGATGTCCAGCCAACCCCATCTCCCATCCCCCCAAACCCGCCCCGCTTACCCGGCCATGCAGACCAGCAAAGTCCAAGCCAAACAGTCCCCCACAAAAAAAGGCCTACCCACCCTTTTCAAACCATCCGCCTTACTTCCGGAGCGAATGGACAACCCGACTTAGATCTCAGACTCCCCCCTTCCAAAATCTCTCCATCTCTCTTTACACATCACCCTTTCTCTCGCCGTCAAAAGATGTTTTTTTCCCTTCTTTTTTCTCCCACCATCGTCTCCCTTTGCCCTATACATATATTTGGCTTTCAGCAAAGGAATTTGGGTAACTAAGTCTATTGACTCAAGGCATTTGGGGATTGGATCATGTCTTCTCATAGTGCACCGAGGCACAAACAGCACCGTCAGTCCCCTATCTCCTCTTCCACCACTGCGCTCCGAAAGGAAAAACCCCCAGCAAATCACCTCCTTTCCGCACCGCCTCACCAGGCCCGACTCCGGTGGAAGCGGAAGCGGGCATAATTCGCGGGGGCCCCGTGTAACCGAACGAGGCATTTCCTCCGGTCCCTGCCCGTTATACCGTAATTTAGCCCTAATTTCCCTGTCTCGGTTATAATGCTGTGTGATATTATACTGCGCAAGCCACTTTCCCTTCTCTCTCTCTCTCTCACTCTCTCCCCGGCCTGTTTCCGGCCTGTGCGGTGCACTGCGTGCTGGGACGAGGCGGTGAGAAGTATTATTTATAGCCATGGGAATGCCATACTAGTATAACAGTACAGGCCTACTATAATGCTGTTTTCCACGACGCTTGCCAAACAATACAGACGAGCTGCTGTACTGGAATCTCGCCGACCGCAATTGAGCTGGATCTTCTCCAAAACCTAGGCCGAGTCCGGATTTCAAGATAGGAAGGTCAAAGAATCACATCCATACTTTGTGTAAACCAGCATAGGCCTAAAATATGTAATAGCACACCTGCGAACATTTCGGCTTAGTCCGTCAACCACGTCACGAGAAAAAACATTGTCAACACCATTGATATGGTAACTTTGTTCCGACCTAAGAGGGCGTTATTTTTATAAAAAGCACCTTTGTTCCAACGATCGTCAGTGGACGATCGTTAGAAATCTATATGAAATGTTTTCCGTGTTTTCCGTGCAGGATTTCTCATACTTTTACTAGCTTCCCGATTTAGAATGTCCGGAAAATGGGCACCATGTAGACGGTGTACCGTCCCTTTAAAAGCCTGCACATGACAATGGCAAGTATAATATGCCATAGACTTGTGTGTAATTCGAAGCCGCTGCCCCGTTGCCATAGACTCGTGTGTAATTCGAAGCCGCTGCCCCGTTGACATAGACTCGCGTGTAATTCGAAGCCGCTGCCCATTGACATAGACTCGCTTGTAATTTGAAACCGCTGCCGGCCCGTTCCCATAGACTTGCGTGTAATTCGAAGCCGCTGCCCATTCCCATTGACGAATTCGAAGCCGCTGCCCGTTGCCATAGACTCGTGTGTAATTCGAAGCCGTAGCCGATGGGTTCGCCTCGCATGGGACGCGTAAGCCCCGTGTATGCAGTGCGTGGGGCAGGCCCACACGAATGCCGGGCACGTATTGCGCACACACAGGCAGCATTACTCATCGGCCGGTAGCATCCCACAATGCCACCGGCTTCCTGTACAGTGTTCCCTAGTGTCAATGTCGATGCACTGCCCACACACTCACCCATACCGGTTTCTGTATCCTTGTGGAGACATTGCTTTGTTATCGTGCACTATACAACCGAGTGAGAAACGATGTTTTAAACATGCTCCCATTTCAACCACATTCACTTTCCTGAGTAGAAAGTTGGACCGTATGTCCCTTATATATAACCATTTGCGACGGATTCCCCCGTTTTTGAGTTATTTCCAAATACCAGTTTCGTGAAAACCTTGTGGATACCTATGTACCTTTTACACTTTCACTGTGGAGGCCTATTCAACCTATTGGACTAGAATAAGTCACTCACTCACTCACTCACTCACTCACTCGCTCACTCACCCCACCACACACACGCACACACGAATCTTATTCCCATCGGTGTGCCTGAAACCAAAACTTATACTCCTCTTCCTCTTGAAGCTGCTGTCTCTTCGAAATGAAAAAAAGAAGATACGATTCCCGTATACCTTTTCAGCTAGAGAAATAGCAGACGGTCATTTCATAATAATGCGTGCACAGGATATACGTGTGATAACTAGCCGCACTTAAAGGCCCAATACAACATTGGGAAGATCGGAAAACATCGATGTCCACAGATTTCCTTCCAATTTACACAATTTGTAGATGGTCATGATAGAATCCTCATGTTGAAATCTTACGGTCTGGGATGCTGTACTTCCCTAGAAATCTTCACTCAAACATCGACAAATAGTTTATGACTCGCAAGTCATAAACTATTTCTTACCCAACGAATAGTGCAAAAACCGTGATGTTTTTCTTTTACCTTTTTTCTACTTTATCAGATCACCATTTGTGGCTAAAACCTTCGCAGGATTGCTGTTTTGGGATGTTTAATGGTTTAACACACAAACTGCGGCAATCTTTTGACCTTTACCAATGTTGTATTGGGCCTTTTACTATCGACATCAACAAGAACAGGGAAAGACCCGAGTCTGCCTTCTTCACCACCGCTCGTGCAGTGTATTGCCTAGTGCATGGCATGGTGTACTCACCGTAGGTATCACCGTTATCGCCCATGGCGTCTATCATCCTGTCCATAATTCTCACGTGCTTCATACTCGCTCGGCTGTACAACTGTAGGCTCTTCGGCGTGGACACACTGTTGTTGAGGCCGAACCCTGTGATCTCCCTCTCGAAGGTGTTACCGAGTTTCAGCTGGACTGATTCCTGTATAAATAGGCGAGGGGTGGGTGGGTGGGAGGGGGCAGGGGACAAGACCGGACAAAACAGTGTGAGCCAACCATTGGGTGGGTGTGTAGTCTGGTTAACTATCGGTTTTAAGCGGAAGGTTTGCGGTGACACCATGTATAGCACTTCTCTTTCAAGAAGGAGTGTGTGTCTGAAAAGAGCCGGTAACTCAACGTTTCGGGCAGTATACTCTACCCATCGTCAGGAGACTGCACTCTGAGAACAAGTCTGTACTCAGCAACAATCTCAGTACAGAAGCAAGTGCTGGATATGACCGGATTCGGATTCTGTTGGTTGTCTGACCCAACCGAATCCTTTAGTATATTCTATACAGTTATAGTACCATGATTTGAAGAAAACAAATTAAATTCTATCTATGATACAACGCGGTGCCCGCCGCTGTAAACCCCCACACGACCTCGACGAGCTCAGTGGTCAAGTGGTTAAGAGGTCTGGACTAGAAAGCAAGAGTCACGGGTTCGAATCCCGCTCGAACTGCCTGAATTTCGTCAGCAAGCCATAGGGCAAAGCACTGAGCACACAGTGCTTGTTATCATACATCGAGTGTAGGGCAAGCCCTCGTTGAATGATACCCACGCTGCACAGATGAGTCTGTGCCTAGCAGCACACAAGCCGTTGGATTATATTGGATTCGGCAGGTTCACCCGCGTAGCTTGATGTGTCTATTTTAGCGGCAGTTTGTCAGCGTCTGCCGTTAAGCTATAGCCTATAGAAGACGAGTCCAGTTTTTGTAGATAGGGAGAGAGTGGGCGGGTAGAATTAGGCTTGATAACACATCGCATGGGCGCTGGCTTAACTAATGATGAGTATATAGGCCTATAGGCCAGCCGGAGACAGTCGCTATTCCTCGTGCACTCTGATGGGTTTTCTTTCCTTACAAAGAAGGTACGTATACCGCATGTACCCTGGGGGCCTGGGCTATCTGTCAACGCACCCATTCGATCTGTCGCAAATAATTTCAGAGGAAAGGCCATTTGAAGTCTGAAAACAACTTATTGTAGCACAGCAGTGTTTGTTACGCAGGGGCTCTATAGCGAGTCGTTCGGTGTGTGTGTGGGGGGGGGGGGTCCTCGTAAAGGCTCGCTAGCTGAGGTCACGCTCAGTATAGTCGTGCGGCTGCGGACAAACATCTCCACGCTGCTCAGTGCTAGTGATGGAAGGAACTATTTTGCGGACTGACTGTATGGCGTTAGTCACTCCACTCCAGTCGCCGGGTTATTTGACCGGCAGACGGCGGGCCGGAAAGTTGAACATCGACGGTGTCGCAGTGCTGCGCTTTTGTGGCAAGCAGGGCAGCTATAGACCGCGCACGTATTACTGCCCCGTTTGTTTGCACTTGAATTTAGCTGGTTTGCCGTTAAAGGAGTCCCCCGCTATATACGGACGATGTCCGGGGCCAACAGACAACAACCCCTCGATCCGAAACATAGCGGATCCAAGCCCGAGAGCATGCTGAGAGTTGGTGTGGGTTTTGTTGTTGTTGTTGTTTTTTTTTGGGGGGGAGGGGGGTTGAGAATTTCACGCCGGTCCCCGATGTGCGGCGCGCGTATACAAGATGGTTTCTCTCGCTCTGATAATATCATAGTCGTGCGCAACATACGCGAGAACGCTAAACCGTACAAGTTTGCCAGCAGCCCGTGTGAGAAAAAAAAATCGACCCATAGAAAAAGAGCACCGGAAAATTGGGAAGTCCTGAAAAAACGGGGAGGGGGAGGAGTTTCGCTTGACTGCCTCGTCCCTCAAAAACAGCGGGGGAAGTAGACCGGTGAATGCACCGTGAAAGGTATGTTTGTGAATCATTAAACCACAATTCAAAGACGGACGTGTCAATAGTGGCGTATTATTGTCGTGGCCTTTTTTTTCTCTGACGGGGGGGGGGGGGGCGGGGCCTATTGTGGCGAGTCGTCTCTGTGTCCATCCAACTTGCCCGGGCTCAGTCGTGGCCTTGGGAATTCCAGAGAGGCAAATAATACTAGAGGCAGCTCGTCACAGAGACAGAGGGGGTGAAAAGGGAGGGGGAGCGATTTGAAATAAACCAACAGCCAGGGGAAAATGGCCCAACAAAATAGGCCTTGTAGCGGTAGAAATCGCAAGAAAGGTCGTCATATGATTATCGACTGTGTAAGAAGATTTGCCGGTTGTGAAATTTTTCCTACATCTGGTCTCAAGGGTACAAAAAAAGGGCATTGTAGGCCGATACCACAGTCCCTGCATGTACATGTGCTGTCCACTTGTTGGTTCTATAAATACAAGTCGGATATTCGCGTGGGAGGAGCGCGGGGGGAAACCCATTTTCGTGGGGGCGGTTCGCATTCGTGATCATACTCATAATAATTATATCGTGTTCCATGCAGCGGCCGGCGTTCGCGAGGTTTGGGAGCGAACGCAGTGGGGCAGCGCGGTGCCTGGTGGGCTGGACTGGTCACCCAGTGGTCATGAGGCCTAGCACTGACCCCATCAACTGACAAGTGCTGCGTGTATGGGATAGACAACATTATTATAAAAAAAAAAAACCACACCAAACCGCACGCAAGAAGTGCACAGCGACCACATCACGACAGTTACTGAATCGTGCCAACCATTGACCTAGTCCACAGAGTCAAGTGCTTGCGCGCAGGGCAAAGCAATTTGCCGGGACATCTTGTCATTTCAAATTGAATTGAGTGGTGAAAAAAAACTTAAATGGATCCTAAGTGCCTGCATCGTATGTACGTTTCAGCAACCTTTCAATTAAAAAACAATTAAAGGTCGTATACTTTTTTTTTCTTTACGAATCACTAAAATGTTACTTCGGCCTAAAAAGCACGGTCGCTGTAATTGCTCCGCGAATATTTTTGGCCTGGAGCTACACGGGAGTCGTTTCAGATCACGTTCTAGAGTTATCTTCAAGAAGACTGCGAGTTCTAATGACCCATTGCATGTATCACGACAATGCGGACGAGTAAACCAGAAATAAAATACATAGGCCTACATCGTCATTTGGTGGTGTGGTGGTTTTTTTTTAAAGAAAATTAAAATTTATCATGAAATCTGGTAAATAGGTAGATTTTGATAATGTGCATTTTGGACGTAAAGCATGAGGCGAAATAATGGTCAACCCCCTCCCACCCGAGAAAAATGATGATTAAGATGTGAATCGAGATAGAGAGAGAGACAGTACTCACCTGTACGCTAAGACACCAAATGATGACGATATGTAACAGTCTGCAGAAGGAGAGCAAAGAAAGAGAAGGGTTGGTCGGGAAACGGATCACAGCGACAAACATTGTTAGGCGTCCCTGACGTCTGTCTATTGTTTGCCATGTGACAAATGTACAGTCTTTCTCCGTAGTCTAGCTGTCAGTCACTGCCTCTACTCACATCCTATATACAAGCACGCACCGTCTTCACACAAACACTACCCCCTCCCTCACAAGGAAAAAAAAACCGTCGGCCGGCTACTCCAATTAAATCTTGATTTTACGAATACAGGAAACAAATGGATCGAAATGAGCCACGTCGGGGGTAGATTTAGTATAACGAGGCTGATGGGGAGGGGGGTATTTTAGCTGGTGGGAGTGCGCTTACGTAGAAAGTATCCGTCTGTTCACAACCATCGCTCCGGTCCCAGATATGAGCATGAAGCATGGGGGGCCTTCAAGCGGCGACAACATGAGACGGAGACGCGGCTCTAATCAAGGGGTCCTTGTTCAGCGTGCCACACAGAGAGGCCGCCCGGCTCCCCCACCCCGGTCCCGAGCCCGGTGAGCCCCCGCCGAGTGGGCCCGGCGCCGTGCGAGCAGCGATGCCCGGCCGCCCGAAAGCCAAAAACGACCGGCGGTCCGCAGCGGCCGGCCGCGGCGGGCAAGAGAGTCTGGCCCGAGTGCGGCGGTGTCCAGGGCTGGCCGGCTGCTGCTGCTGCTGCTCCTGCTGCTGCTGCTGCTCCTTCTGCTGCTGGCACTGGGCGCTGGGGTCGGCAGTGACGGGGCGGCGGCGGCGGCGGCGGTTGCTACGGCGGCTGATGGCGTGGTCGGCGGCAGGGTTGGCGTTGGCGAGGAGCAGGGGGACGGAGCCGATGTTCACGTGCGGAACGCCAGTTGGGAATGACATCTCACACTGGTCCGAAGGGAAAGCGCTGCGGCGAACAAGCGGTAAATCCTGTCCCATATAAACGCCGCCAGGAACATGTGGGTGGCTCGAGAGATATAAACGGAGTGGAGTGGGGGGGTCTATCCGCTCCTCCACAAGAACACGGACATTAGAGAGAAACAGGGGGGAGAGAAAGACAGACACGCACTGACAACACAAAAATCACATCCGACGGAAGGCCACTCCGATCGTATATCTATTTCCTTCGGGACTCCTGTTGACGACGCGTCGACTCGGAAGCCGAGTCGGAACTGATGCGCTGATGAACGTGTTCCCCTTCCAAGAAAGAAAAGAGACAACCTCTCCAAACGTGCGCCGTGTGCGTGATGTACGGAGACTGCACGGATCCACGGAGCCAGGGCGTGCGAGATGCGGTCCGCACGGCGTCAGACTGTAGACTGAGGAAACGAACTCCGTGCCAGCTGATGTGGAACCCGCCGATCCCAGCAGCAGCAGCGACCCGCGTGCGTCCTGCACTCAAGCATCACATTCAGTCTGGGCCCCGACGCAAGAGGGCCGCCACTTTTTTCCTTCTTCTATTATAGGCTGCTATATATAATTATATAGCACGCGGGCTGGGGGGGGGGGGTGGGGGAGGGGGAAGGCTGCGCGCACAGCGCTGGCCTAGCCATAGACATGTAAATGAAGGCACGACTGGCTTGTGGGGACCCGCCCCATTGGGACGGGTTAGTAGGCCGCTACCCTGCCTATCATCCACTATTCATGCTAATTAGCCCATTGAGAGACGGTGGGAGGAGATCAAGGAGGAGGAGGGGGAGGAGGAGGAGGAGGAGGAGGAGTGGGATGCAGGGTGTGTGGTGGAGGATATGAACTCACCACTCAATCTCTTGTACTCGCCTAGGATCAGGAACAGGGTTGTCCCCCCCCCTCCCCCTCTCAGCTCTCCTCCTTCCCCTCCCCCTGTACCACGTGCATACGGCATCCCAAAACCAACCCCCTTTCACGGTCTGTACGAGGAAGCTGATGCAACCCATCGTCACGGCGAACACGCCGGCGAGGGTTCAGGAGCTTTCAGCAGGCGCTAAACGATATGTGACCGCGTGGTCGACCACAACCCAACATTTCCTGCGTCCGCTTAAAAAAAAAATGGGGGAGCCAAACAAAAACAAAACCCCCAAAACCTTTTCCCTTACCGGGTTGCAGGATCGTTCCGTGGAACTTAAAAATGACATCGGACTTAGTTTATTCATTGAAAAGGTTTCCTTGCTCAGTGGTTTATCTTGGCGACGGGGAATTGACCGGATTGACATATTTTTGGGGGAGGAGGGTGAGAAGGAATGATATGGAAAGTAAACGGTAGTTAAATCCCGAAGGTACATTGTCGCCGGCGCTGCTGCGGAGAAATGCCGCCAACAATGTATGTCTATGGCAACGGCTCGCCATTTTGTTTGATTTTCCGTTCCGCGTGGGAGTTTGGCATGTTTATATTTGCCCACCGAAGCTCCCATCCCCCCCCCCTCCTCCTCCTCCTCCTCCTCCTCCTCCTCCTCCTCCTCCTCCATATCTTTTACTCCTTCAATACTATGTCTATCCGCACAGCGCATCGCCCGCGAGGCGGAGATTGAGGGGTCCTACGTCGTGCGTCAGTTTCCGAGCGGACCGGACCGGCAGCCACTCGCTGGCGCCGGGTCTCTGACGCAGTCCCCACCCACTAACGACCCCGCTGTCTGCCCGGCGAATATTATACACACACCGGACTCCCCTGATGTATACATAGACACGCAAACACCGGCCAGCACCACTGTATGTCCCCCATTATTATAACGGCTCCCTCTATATGTATACCGTACTCATCTTTGACAGCTCCGACCCCGCCATTGGAAGAACCTAATTCCTGCTTGATCTGATTGCATATGCGCTATCTTGTATTCCCTTCCCCCCATATACTGGGAGCCACTTGCTTGTGAACAGGGCAAGATTCTCCACTTCAAGACGGGGAAGATTTGAATAAGACTTAAGGCTTTGCATTTTGGGTGAAATAATCATTATAGGAGGGTTTTGCGGTGACACAGTGTATAAGTTCTCTTTAAGAAGAGGTATAGTTCTGAAATGAAGAGTTTTGATTTAGATTTTAGCATGCTTTTGGGGAGGGGGTCTGACTATTCATTTTTTTGGGCCCTCTGAAAATTGCACCGTCACGTCCCCCAGAACGGATGTGCCTTTATTCGTGTTTTGTTTTTACCCAACGCAGGTTGTGACAGAACCGGATTTGGCAACCGGCGGCGACTTCTGTCAAAATGTGGCAACTGCCTCTGTGGATGGGGGTCTACATCCTGTTGGTTCGGGGGGGGGGCTGTTTAATAATAATGCCTGTCTGCCCCAGGGCTAGGGCAAGAGAGAACACGCCGGTGATCATTTTTGCTATGAGCGAACGCGCAGCAAACCTCCTATAGTCCTGGCGGCCGGCCGAACAGCTCCAACGCTGCCCCGGCAGATGGGGACGGAACGGGACGGACCTCGGGATGCGCATACGCGGCGCTTCCGAAGCCAGGATGAAGTATCGGAGCGGCCTCGGAGTGATCGGTCGCACCATCATATACGGAGAGGAGGAGGGAGGGAGCTAGTCGGAACGCTGCGACGCAAGCCCTGACGTACCGGTCCGTACGTACGTACGCACGGACGTACAGCCAGACTGAACCGAGTGTGGAATACTGGAGCGTTTAAGGGGCCGCGTTTCGGCCGATTGCCGATGATCGATTCAATCATTGTTGATTATTTTTTACCACATCTCGTTTCATGAAGTGGCAGGGCATCAATACATACATGTAGTTTGGGACTTTTTAAGATACAAGCATATTTACAGAATATAATTATATCTAGGCCTATACATGTACTTTGGGCACATTCTGTATAATTTGAGATGGTGGAAACTTATTGCCGCAACGGTCACGTCACCGAAACCACCGCGGGAATAAGGCCTGCCTCACGCCCGCTGCCGGTACCCACGAGCTTGCTTCTCACTAACTCTCGGTCGAGGTGACATGTATTTTGTTTGGGCAGACCAAGGAGGTATTAGGCAGACTGAGTGAGCTGGATTCACTCTGTGCGCAAGTCGCGTCCCACGCTGCAAGTTCTGGCGCGGGGAGGGGGGGGTGGTGTAGCACGAGGGACCGTGCACGAGGGACTGCCGGTGCCCGATCTTCGGCAACCGGGATGCATGTCCTCCGGCGAACCAAGTCGACTGATTCACGCCTGATACAAAATGAGTCAAGCTTGCGCTTCTGCTGTATACACGGCTCGCGCGAGCCATCGCACCGTTGTCACCAACAGTGGACACCGCACAAGGCTCGCAATTAGAGTCGTGGGGGTGGGGGTGCATGGCACTCCCTGACAAGTCGGCGAAACGTCTTCGGCGTCACAATGGCCGAATATAGGGGCTTGTTTGCACGGGGCGCTGTCCCCCCGATCAAATGGAATCAAGTCCATTACTGACCGGCAGTTTTAACAAGATACTTACCGTCAGACTGAAGAATAAAGTGATCAGCTCTCGTTCTCTAACGTGGATAGATTGTGTGGGCGTTTGAAAGGTGGTGTTTTTTTATGTTAATGCCATGTGCTGGCTCGTCCTCTTCAAGTGAAATTAAGGGATTCAACGCGGTTATCCGGACGGTAAACAGTTTGGCGCTGCCGCGGCCGGGACCGGTAACTTGGACGCCTGTTGACGCGCGGAGCTCGGGGTCGCGCTGCGTGTGTACAGGAATGATAAGATTCTCTCTCTCTCGCATATCGGGGGCGAGAGGAAGCGCTAAGGCAAATAACTGATGCAACACACCGCCGGGCGGGCGTGCAGACGGGCCGTCGGCCGGGCCACGTGTGCTCCGCCCTCGGCCTCGTGGGGCCGGTCGGGTCCCGTGGCACCGTGTTTGCCCAGCATGACCTCGTCCGGAGGCTTTCCCCCACCCACCCACCCACCCACCGAAATCGATCGAGACATACACTGACTGGCGTTCGGTCTCACTTGGATGCATGGATAAAGCTCCTTTCTCCTTCGAACATCAACACACACAAAAACACCGCTCCAAATCAGAGACTGACTGCAATCTCGCATCTCAAGCGTGTATATCATGCAGAACGTCTCTTGACAAATTAGTATACCTGATCTCGTTAATGATCATACGCATGTGATCCACTATACGGTATACCCGAGTTTAAATCAATTTGTGTGGGACCCTGTGAGAGAATCTTCCCTGGCAATGAAAAATGCTAGCTAGCCCTGATCACAAATCACATCTCTCACTCGGTCTAACTTAAAACTAGGCCTGCATGCACTGATCTGAGTAGGGCGTGAAACGTGCGTGTGGGAAGGGTGGACTTACATGGGTAAACTCGTCGTATACATACTGCGCCATGTTACGGTGCCAGAGACACGGGGAATCCGGCGCGTCTGTGCGCCAGCGACCTGTCCGCTGCTGCACCTCGTCCGGCAAGCCGCACCGACCCGAGCCAGCGAGGTAATATTCCCGAGCTCTTCGCCCTCCTCAAACAAGAGAGATTCCCCGTCCAGATCGAAGACGACGAAGTGCCGTTGTCTAGTCCTACTCGCTCGTAATAATCCACCCGCTTTGCCAACTTGTTGGGTTTTTTTCACCCCCGCGCGCTAGAGTCGACGTCAGTGTCCAAGTTCACGAGCGGTTGCTGTACATCGCGTCATCCTGACTGGACGACCGTACTCGCTGAATCCCTTCCCGGGGAAGTACGGTGACGTCCGGGAGCCGAAAAGGACCGCAGGGTGGTTTTTTGTTGGGGGGAAAAAAACACGGACGAGTCTCCAGTGGACGTCCTAGAAGCAGAACAGGCGTCCACACGAGGTGCCCCCGAGAGGTGGGGCGGAGAGCAGCCGTTGAGCCGACTCGGACGGCGCGGTCCGATCCCGAAGACAATCCCGACGAGGAGTTGAGAAGAGTGCAACGAGCCACCGGCGTGTACAGACATGTGCACCGGGTGGAAGCCTGCAAGTTGCTTTGCGTCGAAGCCGTCTCCACGGCCGTCGGGGTTGGATCGGGAGTGAGAGAAGAGGAAGAGGAGGAGAGGGTGGATCTGTCCTGCACCCGAGCCCGGCTCCTATCGGCGCTATAGCTGAGCGGACAGACGGCGGTGATGCGCACAGTGAGAGAGCCAAGCGCTGACTGGCGCACCGTCCCGTTCGGCACTGGGCTGACAAACTTGGCGGCGCCCGGCTGCCCATTCATACGCTAATATTGTCAAAACACTCTGAATAATTTATCGGGGTCCCGGCAATCATCGTCATCTTATCGCAGAATCACGGATCGATTTTTGGTGGTGAAAGGGAAGTCCCTTCTCGGCCCACGTGGGCTGCCGAGGGTCGTATAGGCTTGCGTGTGTGAGCTCTCAGGGGGCGTTACAGCTTGCTAAGCCACCTCGACTACTGTAGGGCATCACGTGTTACCAGTGCCAGGGACCCAGACACTCATTGGTATGAAATCTCCAACTATTCAACCACTTGATTTGCTCCTGTGGTGGCACCTACTGGGCCGATAATTCTTCTCTTTTTTCTTTTCTTTTTAAAGAAAGGAGCAAAAGAAAAAAAATGACTCGATCCTGAACTCCGCTACAGTGGATCTAGAGGCGGCGGGACCGTGTGGTGGTTTCTTAGGGGACTCTAAGTTCGTTCCAATTTTTTGGCTGCGTCTGTGGGCCCTCCTTAATTGCTTGGAATCTTAGTTATCCCACTCGCTGGAACAGTGGTGGGACAAAATCACCCGAGACTCGGTGTCGTGTTTCGTCCCTAGTTAAGCGCCAAACCATTCCACCAAATAACCTGCCTGACGTCATGTGAACAAGTTTTTGACGAGGCCATTATATTATACTAGCAACACGGCAGAGATCGAAGACGAGTGACTTCGACCGACATACAGCCTATAGCGTGGCCGGCCCGGCAATATAGCCCGGCCTCCGGTAGCTGGAAGGAAGGCCCCAAACCCTCCCAACGTCAACAACTCAGTTCCCAGAATTCGCCCAAGTCCAGAACAATGGGACAAATTCGAAAGCTGCTTCGGACTTGGTCGCTGCGTGCATGGGTCCCCCGCTCCTGTGTGAACTAATGGGGGACTATAGGCCCTATATACCTCATTGCACAGTCGCCATTAATCCGTGTTGTTGTTATTGGTAAAACTTCCTTTCGGTGTCTGCCAAAAACACCCGCCAAGGACAAGGCTAGAAAAAAAACCAGCCACGGGATGTTTGTCACATACTATTATCATATTAATCGTGTGTCATAACATCGTGTCCAATATGATTCATCTGTTGTTGGGGGGCGGCGGACCATCCGCCACACATTAGCAAAAGAGGGCGCCCTTTTCGTTTGACGTGGAGTAAACTCAAATTAAATTTCATGAAGTTGATACAAAAACTGTTGCAAACTGCTCACTGACTAAAATAACCTGCAATACATGAATCTCAAAAGTTAGAAGGCCTGACGTTTCCCTCCTAGCAGGACCGTTCTCAAAGGCAAAGCCTTTGCCTTTGAGGCGGTCGTACAGTACAACTACACGGATCGAAACGTCAGACCCTCTAACTTTTGAGATCAAAGTAAATTTGAATCGCTTTTAAGGTTCACTACTTCACGCCATTGTACAATATTGATTGCAACGTCGAAAACATTTTTTTTTTACTTTTAGTGTGAAATGATGAAATGGGGAGAATGATGAGTACGGGTCACGAACTCTTAATATCACGTGATAGCGTTCAGGCCAATGGCGACCCTCTATATATAAAGTGATTATCCTCTTATTTTGTCGACAATGCATTGGTCACACCTCCGAACGGTGCCCTTACCGTTGTATTGTGGTTTACAGCAAAGCCTGTGTCTAACAAGATAAGTACACCCTCATTGTACGGGTCATTAGCTCAGCGTTCACCCCCTATACTAGGGTCCCCTGCGCTCAAGGGTTTTTTTTCTTCATAAGAACATGATTGGTCCCCTGCCCGTAAAACCTGATGAGTCAAGAGCTCTCTAATGAGGAGCCATTATACCACACTCCCCTCTACCGACGGGAGGCCCTGCCACGGCCACATATTTTGTCCACGGAGGGAACAACCGTCGTCATCTTTGTGGACGTTGACGACAAGCAGGCGACACAATGAAGCGGCTTAATCAAGTGAAGCTCCTTCAACTTGGCATCAGGGAGGGTGGGGTGCGGGTTGAAGGGGTAGGGGGGATTTTTTTTTTGGGGGGGGGGAATTAAGATCTTCACTCGGCCGCAGGGAGAATTGGCACCCCTCCGATCCGGCCCATGGAACGCACAAAGGGCATGACGTCTCGGGCGGGAGGACCATGGCGGGCCGCATTTTGCTTCGAGTGTCACCTCTCGTGTTTCTGGCACAAAGAAAGAACATGTACCTATAGCTGTTGTAAGACATGGATGAAAGCTATCTGTTTGTTCGGCCATGGAGCTAGTTCGGCTGACCGGTTTTTTTTTAGCTTCATCATATTATTAGTGAACACTTTTTGCGTTTTACAAAAGTTCAACGGCCGAAAACGTTCCTCGGTTATAAGGCTCCAGTGGTTGCAGTATTGTTTATTTTCGGCGCTGATATTAAAGGGATAACACAACGTTGGTCGAGGTCAAAGGATAGCATCCATACGTTGCCTGATCCAAAGTCTCGAGAAAGTAGTGAAAACCGCTTCATTTGTTTCTCGAAAATGCAGCATTCAACCATTCAACGTATTGTTTCGAAAAATCGTTTAGAATCTAGGGGTGAGACGTAAACGATTTCTTTACTCTTTTCTCCAAAAATACAGCATTTTGGGCAGAAATGTCAGTGCGAGGTTTCTACCATAACCATCTTCAAACTGTATAAGTTTCACGTAAATCTGTGAACATTTCTGCTTTTCGATCTTACCAATGTTGTGTATAGGGGATTTATTAAAGATTCGTTCTGATTCACTGGGCTAAGGTTGACCACTAAAAGTAACCATTTGACTCCGTCACTTAAACTAAAAGCACACAGTGAGGAATTTGTCTTGCTCTATGGTTAAAGTGACCGAGAGGGAAGCTGACTGGGCAGTTTCCACTGGACTTAAAAATGGGAAGACTATACAATCGTCTCGGTTACTTCGACCAGATTAAGTCCAGTGGAAACGCGGCTAATAAGAGGCTGCCGGGAATCTATGTTTACAAAAACGCGGCGTCTTCCTCGAAAATGCGATCATAAAAAAAGGGAGATGAAGAGCGAAGGGATTTGGCCCCCATTGTTGTCAATTAGACTAGTTTCGGGCACATCCTTAAAGCAGACTGAGTGGGACGGATATCCTAGCTTATTCAATCTCTCTCCGAGTCGGTGCGATGGAGAAAACATCTGGCCGCTAATGGTGAAAAGTTCGGATATCCTGAGCGGTCCAGATTGGCCGCGCTCAGCCCGTGTCTGCCGGCATGGCTCCCCCCTTCAACTTGGCGTTAATTTGGTCGAACCGTCAGGTAAAGCAATTTGTCTGCGCACTGTCCGGCTAAAGGTCGGCGCGTTGAGAGCGGTGTTTACAGTATCGTCTCTTCTGGCGGCCCAGGAAAACAACAGTTTTCACGGGTGCCATCGCGGAGACACCCTTTGACCTTGTCGGGGCCATCGGTGAACTCATAACCGCCACTGGTTATGATAGCATGCAACGGGTCGGTGAACTTGTGTGGGGGGAAGAAGTGCGGGGTTAATTGTGGTTGCTGTGAAAGTCAGGAAAGCCATTATTTCAGGCCTTGCACTAAACGTTCATCTCGGAAACAAACTGGAAAAGAAATATTTCCAAAGTTTAGAAATGCTTGATGTTTGAGTGTGTATAACAAGACCTTTCTCAGAGGCCCGTGCCTTTGAGAAGGGTCCTGTTATGATAGAAAACTTTAGAGACTGTAGTCCGTTGAGTTTTGATCATAATTATGAGTTGGTACGCAGTTTGTGGAGAAAGTTCATTTCGAAATTACTTTTGTTCTTGAATCTTTTAGTAAGAACATATACGAATGACAGACATTACTCAGTACTATCATATAAAACGTATTATACTTCTTATAATAATTTCGTTTCATACACACATTATGTTTTCTGTTTATCTCTTTGGCGAATGCTATATTTTACAGCGGGATTGTGTGAGTATACATGTATAGAGATGACGAGGTTCTTATATCCACCGAAGTATTCATGAATGATAGGCCTACATCAGTTCTGAGTTCCAGAATCGAGAGTTAACTTTCAAAATTTGTAACATGCAGACACCCACGTGTCAATTATTCATTATCTTTTTTTTATGGAAAACAATAGCAGTCACTTTGTTTACATCAATTTGCAACACTGTGGAAACCCCATAAAGTTGCCTCGCTGAAAACCTGCAGGTCTACTGATCGGGATTCTAATTCTGGTAAGAATTCTGCTGGCACCATTTTTATTGTGTCAGATTGAGATTGGACACTTGCTCACGGAACAAGTGCGGTAGCCATCTTTTGGGTCGTGTATACCTTTAAGATCTCACGGTCAGACCTACATCTAAATATGGTGCAGAATGTATAGCGCGCGGCTTGGTAGAGCAACCAGCATCAAGCCCATGCATGATCGCCCGCCCGAGTATTTGCTTTGCAACCGCGGCTAGCTTTCGGCCGCATAGGGGCACGACCGCAGACACTAATGGCTGGTAATTGGTCGATTACTGTTTTGAAAAGGTCAATTTGCTGTAACGATTCGCGTCACGGGCGTGACTGGGAACTCGACTGAACCTCGACAACACGTCTGGATTCAAAATTCGAATTAAACCTTCTAAAGAACATTAGGGCCTAGCGACCAAACACCCCCCCCAAAAAAAAACCCACCCAAATAATTAGATAAAGGCCCTACACAACATTGGTCGAGGTCAAAGAATAGCGTCCATACGTTGTATGATCCAACAAATGCATGAAATAGCACACCTGTGAAAATTTCAGCTCAATCCGCCAACCGAGTCTCGAGAAATTCGTCAAAACTGTTTCATTTGTTTCGCGAACATGCAGCATTCAACGCCGTACTGTTCCGAAAAAAATAGTTTAGAACTCGGTGAGACGTAAACGATTTCTCTTACTCTTTTCTCCCAAAATACAACATTTTAGGCAGAAATATTTCAGTGCGAGGTTTCTACTGTAACCATCTTCAAATTGTATAAGTTTCATGTAAATCTGTGAACATTTCTGTTTTTCGATCTTACCAATGTTGTGTAGGGGCTTTAATACAAAAATCCGTTGCAAACTGCTCACTGACTAAAATGACATGCAATACATAAAATCTAAAAAGTTAGAGGGCCCGAGTGACGTTTCGATCCTATAGGAGGACCCTTCTGAAAGGCCTTTGAGAAAGGTCCTACTAGGATCGAAACGTCAGGCCCTCTAACTTTTGATAATTAGTTATATTTTTACTTTCTAGGGTAGCAAGTAAGCATCTTGGGTGAAATGAGTTACGGCTCTGGTTTGCACACCCGGTAAAATATCGACGTGTGCATTCTACAAGATAATGGAACTGTGCATGTTTATGTGACGATTGGTGCGAAGAGTCGCTTACCCCAGTGCTTGCAGCATATGCGCAATATAGTGTGAATGTCTTGTACATGCATGATCCACTCAGCCGCAACATTGATAAAACGAGAGTTCTCCAGGACAGCCCGAAATCCTTCACAAGCTTGAAAGCGGGGAACTTGAAAGCGTTCATCTGGAGAAAGAAATAGCACTTGAATGAATATCGTTGCATTGTTACGTGGGATCAGTGTGATTGTTAGAATTTGTACTTTGACCCTTTTTTTTTTACAAGGACAATGGGGATGGGGACACGCCTGTGTTATAGCGTTTTACAAACAGACCCTTCTGGTTAGCTCTCCACACTACGGGGCTACTAATTGGCCCAGTTCTGACTTTGCCTGCCGGCGACTTTAGACCTCATGACTGAGCACCCGTGGCGAATTTAATCATCGACTATTACTTCAAATATTCGTAGAATGTCATGTTTTTGTTTCTCCCGACGCGGTGCCAAAATTCACTCGGAAAAAAAAAATAGTGATTGATCATTACTGTCGGTTTGTTTTTCCACGTCAGGGTTTAATGGTTGCCCCTCAGCTCCACAAGACTAGGGAATGCCGAGTCTTATTCTGGTCAACTGTCGGTGTCCTTCTGCAAAAAAAGACGTAGGCATACGTTCACGGAGAACATGATTATTGCACGTTATTTACCTGGCAGCAATTGGAATGACGCTGTCCACCCTTCACTGAAAGAGGGCGCCATAATGAGTCCCTCAGGCCGTGTGGGGTGCAGAACACTAAATCGAGCTCCCATTGAACACTGTACAAAAACACTCACTTTCAAAGCCAATTATCCCATGCCAAAAAGTCTCAGTTCTTGTAGCTATACTTAAAATTGTAGTTTGGACCTTCATCTCTCAGATTCTTTTCAATTTTAGTGCTCTTAGCCGATTAGATTTATTGCTAATTACCCCCAGAAAAAAACACCCCCAAAATGTTCAGCCGTCCAAGCCGAATTTCTGCAAGGATTTTGGGATGGACCACTCCACTTCCACAGCCAAATAGGGCCACATTTAAAGCCAGATATGGTCAAAATTACATACCAAATTGAAGAGTGAACCCCCAGGTTGTCTTAAGCTTCACTTGTTCTACAATGTATCAGTTAATTGGCCTCGAAAGACACCTTATTAAAAAAAGTTGTGGGTACACACTTTATGATAATCAGCTCGGCGGAGCCATCTTGGATGGATTTTGTGTGCTGCACCCTCAGGCCGTGTGATGTGGGGTGCAGAACACTAAATCGAGCTCCCATTGAACACTGTACAAAAACACTCACTTTCAAAGCCAATTATCCCACACCAAAAAGTCTCTCAGTTCTTGCAGCTATACTTAAAATTGTAGTTTGGACCTTCATCTCTTAGCCGATTAGATTTTTTGCTAATTACCCCCAGAAAAACACCCCCCAAATGTGTAGCCGTCCAAGCCGAATTTCTGCAAGGATTTTGGGGTGGACCCCTCAAGCTCAACTTGTACGGCCAAATAAGGCCACATTTAAAGCCAGATATGGTCCAAATTACAAACGAAATTGAAGAGTAAACCCCCTGGTTTTTCTCCTTATTAATTTCTTTTAACCTTGAGTGGCCTCTTTGGGGCCTTGCATGTGTTGAGGCGACTTTCATAAAAACAATACTCAAATACTTGTTACAAATTGCAAACTATCTGGAAAATCTGGAGGACCAGCATTCTGCCATTGAGCATGGCTTTCCAGATTCGTAATTATTGTTACAACTTTCATTCAGGTAACATAGGGGGCGTAGTTACAGGCATTCACTTCATGGAGTAGGCCTACCTCGATCATGAATGATAATTTCTTTCAATTGAGCTGCGCTTCATCCGTCACTTTGCTCCCCTTAGTTCCCTTTCCAACATACTGAGCCTGCAGCCAACTTAAATGTCTAATCATTTCCCTGAACTCTTTGGAGCAGTATATAGACCCAGATGCCCAGGTTGTGATAATGTTCGGCATGTGATTTATGATAAACTGTTTGTTGGCGCGCAAATTTGTGGCTTTTTGTGTGCTGCCCGTCCCGACCGCCTGGTGGTAACTTGTCCCTCCGTCACACGCTGAACCCAAACAAGAGTGTCATCACGTGACGTCTCAGCAGTGACGTCGTCGGCAGAGCGGGCATGCGCACATCAGTGTACTATGTAGCTCATCCAAGGCCAAGGAACCCCGCCCCAATCAAATACCTTTGAGAAAGGTCCTGCTAGGATCGAAACGTCAGGCCTACTAAATTTTGAGAAATACCAAAATACGTAATTCCCTACATTACTGTCCAATGGCCCTTTACGAATCCATGGATCAGGCTCGGGCTCAGGCTTCGTCTCCGTCTGTTACGAAATTGTCTTGATTCGCATTATGTACACTCGATCAGTGTACCCTACTGCTTGCATTTTGGTGATAGATTAGTTTTTCTTTGCTAAAGGATTGGTTCATTTCATTTCACTTATTATTTCTCATGAAAGTGACAAAACCAAACCGAAGGATTGCCAAATGCGAACTTAATCACAATGGAGTGGCTCTCCCCTTTTCGCATTAAAGGGGGTATGAAACCCACAGAAAATGTTTGGCTTATCTGATTGGGTGTTAAGAACAATGTACAATAATTTTACCTATGTGCTACTCAACTACGAGTTTCATAAAGAGGGAAAAATCGTGGAATTCGAAGTGGTCGAATTCGCGTTCCCGCAACCCGCCATCTTTTCGAAGGCCAGTCACTGCGGGGGGCCGGGGGGTATGACATCGCAACGGAAAACTCCCGCATGCTTTTTCCCTCTTTATGAAACTCGTAGGTGAGTAGCACATATCAGATAATTGTAGGTTGTTTTTAACAACCAATCAGATAAGCCAACATTTTTCTCTGGGTTTCATTAAATCTGTCATTTAAGGCACCAAAGTATGCATTCTCAACTCATTTCAATAATACAATCAATCATGAACAATGACGGATTTGAAATTCACTCATCTAGCCTAGATAAATGTATTCATCGACCCATCCATTTGTTAATTTCTTGAAAATTTATGTTTAAATTGCGTTCAAATTAGACCATAATAATAGGAATACATTATGACGTCACGTACGCCACCTTTCAGTTGTTCTCGGCATCCAAAAAGGAACAAGGTTTCGTCCGTTTTTTCTCTCAGTATTATAAAAATTATAGTAAGGCAGGGTTGCGTTATTTTGAATAAGTAACTGTTTTTAGTCAGCCTTCATAAATACCATTCATCTAAAAAAAAAATGGTTCGAGTCTTGCTGCTGATGAGTGAGAGTTCGAGTTTAGCGAGTTTTGTTAGCAAATTTCATTTCGTTATTTTATTTCCTTACATTTCTCACTTTTTTTAAAATCATTTTCTAATAAAGGGATTGCCTTATCTATTTCCAGAACGATAAAGGTTTTTGTCCTTTAAAAAGTTCAAAGGTTTACACCTCAGCTCAGCGCGCTGTTTGTATGAGATGACAACCTTCAATATTTTTGCTGTTAGTCACTGTCACGTGACCTATGATTGTTGTTTGGCGTGGGGCGATTGGAATGCAACGCTACGCCCGTAGAACCAAAACCAGCAGCTACGTGTACTCCCGATAAATGCTGGAAAAAAGGTGAAAGATTCCACGTAAGTTCATACCTTTTACTCTCTTCTTGAACGTTATCAATGTGAGAAGCATTTTCACGTGACATTTTCACTATGAAAACCGCCTAGTTCGTTTAAAAGGGCGAAATCTAAGCAGGCCAAAGATTGCTGGCACATCGGTAGGTTTGATTGTTGTAACGGCCAACCGGAAGTTCAGGTGTCAGTTTACCCGTCAGACGTGAACGAGGTTTTTCTGACCCAAAATGATTGAATATCTTGGGAGTGTTCTCTAGTCTGAAGTCGTGGACATCCCCCGGTGACAACGAAAGGTTTGGGCTGTAATAAAATCCGCCACGATTTACTGTTCTCGCCATACACTCACGAAAAGGTGTGACTGTTTTTTTGGAAGGAAATATCGAACTTTGAAGATAACTATGCCCAGTTCTCGGACAGTCGAATGTTCGCATGTAAAAACTAACACTAACAACACTAACAGTAACAGTAACAGTACACTACATACGTACAATACTCAGTACTCAGTAGTACAGTGTTGACCATGGAGGAAGAAATAATGGTGTGACACTAGTCCCACTTACTGGACTGCTAGGAGCTCCCCTTAAACGGGTTTTGAGATTGTCTGTCGCACTAGTGCGACAGACGCTCTCAAAACTCGAGTTGACTTGGAGTGGACCGAGTTGGTTATGGACCTAGTTCAGTAGTTGACGTGAAACCTCAGTACTCGGTAGCCAGTGGACAGTGTCTTCTTTGTACATAATAGTAGTAGGTGGTCTATTGTGGATTTAAGGGTTTTTCAACCCTTTTACAGTGAGGGTATTAAACCAAAATCTGTCCGAATGTTTTGTTCAAGCATGGTACAGACTACAGGAGAGGTCTGTGGTTTTGATTGGTTTTCTTTGTTTACGGTTAACCATATCCGTAACCGTATAACAAACTCTTCCACAGGTTAAAAAATTAGCCGCAAACTTGCAGGCCTAGCAAGCGATCGGAAGTCAAGATGACAACGAGGAGCCCCTTGGGCAGTCTGGTCTTCAAATGGGACCCCAAGAACCTGGAGATCAGAACCTACTCTGTGGAGAAAACCTTGGAGCCGTTGGTGATGCAGGTAAGCTGCTGACTCCGAGTCCTTCCTTGGCTCGTTGCTCTTCATTTCAGTTCATGTCAGGTCTCCTGCAGAAAACCTGTGCTAAAGCCCTGTTTGCACTGGACAATTGTGACCGGCCCTGCAAAAAAAGGTCCTTACATGTAAGTCGGGGGAAAAAAACAAAATTACGTTAACACCCATAATCATGAAATAGCTTGTAGCAGTTTTCACTCCTGAGATATATCAAGATTTGTGTACATAGTCACTGAAAACGAAACGCCTAATGAAGAAATGGCACGGTAGGCCTACTGACGTCTGCATTAGAAAGCGGGAGTCATGGGTTCGAATACTGCCCGAGCTGCCTGAAATTTTTTCATCAGGCATCTGGTAGGCCTAAGCACTGAGCACTCAGTGCTTATCACGTCAAGCAGGCCAAACCCTCATTGAATAGTCCGATTGCCTGACCAATGTTTACATGCCATCACATGACTTTTAGGGCCTATAGGCCTTTGGGGTATTTTTGCATTTCTTTGGTGTAGAACAGTGGAAATGACCAAAGAAGACTATCATAGGCCGTTTACGAAATGAAGGCTTAGGCTCTGGCTTAGGCTTCGGTCATTTTTATCCTGCTCTTTATTTTATCACTGGCATCTAAAAACAAGCGTTTAGTCCCAGTTTCTTGGTGAATACTTGGTACCTATCAAGCGAACAAACCTTGAAATTCGGAAACAAACCACAGCCTGGATTTTCCAGGTTTTGTCAGACGAGTCGAAGCCTAAGCCCGAGCCTAAGCCTTCGTTTCATAAACGGCCATAGTGTCCACAGTCTTCTTTGTGCATTTCCATCGCTGCTCTGTGCCAAATGATATGCAAAAATACCCGCTATAACTGTCCCGTGATGGCGTGTAAACAGTGGTCGCCCATTTGGTCTATTAGAGAGTTTATCATGCACCGATATATTTTTCACTCGTATTGGAATTGCCGTCTTTCAAGGTGACCACCCTGGTGAAAACGCAGCCGTCCAACAGGAAGAAGGGGCACTCCAAGAAGGCCCACGTCTTGGTGGCGGCCGTGGCCAAGGCCACGGAGGCCTTCATCAAGAAGGGGGAGGAGATTGCCAACGAGATCCGGGAGATCCGTGAGCAGATGCTGGAGACTGTGACCGACGTGCGAGAGAAGGGTGAGTCCTCTTCCCAAGCCCTGCCCTCTATGTGTCGTTCCCCAAAGGGGCAGCGTCACTAGGCCCCAGTCCCTATTGTTGTCTTGGACAATCCCACTTGAAAAAAATGAAACCGATGGAAGCTTTGAAGTAGTACGTGCCCACCCATGCCCACCCGTGCCAAGACCACGGGCAAGGAACGTGTCGGCTATATCCCTGTGCTCTTTGGAAATTCGGGTTATCATTGGCACTCATCTCCACGTTAACTAGATGGTGTGAACATTACCTATGTACATCTAGGCAAATAACGTTGGTACTGCTGAATGAAGGGATTGGTAGATGATGCAGGAAAGCAAGGCATGTATTTGTATCCGACTTTGGGTAGTGCTGAAATGGTTTCAGTCGAGAGCAGCTTCAATTCTAACACCCGACAAGCTTTTCAGTTCGTGAAAAGGTTAAAATTTAGTGGGCCTGACGTTTCGATCCTAGCAGGACCTTTCTCAAAGGCAGAGTAACAAGGACAAAACAGATACATGTACATGGAGGAAGGGGGGGAGAGTGAATAGGACACGGATGAGAAACAAAGGACAAAGAGTGAAGCTGGTAGGGAGAGATCAAAGGGAAGCGCAAGAGGTGGGGTAGGGATTAGTGAGAGGAGGGGGAAAGATCAAAGAGAAGGGCAATGAGTAGGGTAGGGATTAGTGACAAGAGGGGGAAAGATCAAAGAGAGAAGTGTGAAGGACTGAACACAAAAGAAGGAAAAGGTCGATGGTGAAAAGGTTGATGGCTGCCGGCCAAGGACTCAGCGCTCACAATTTGGCACCTTGACTACTAGAGACCTTCTGCTTATAAAATCATTGATTTGGGTGGAGTTGCGTTGGCTAGAGTTCTGGTACTGGCCATTCCTGTGCACCACACTATTTGAAACCGTTTTTTTTTTTTTTTTTTTTTCATGATCCATTTGCCTCCAGAGATTGACGTTGCCATTTTGAGTTGACATTGTCATTGCTAGACCACTCTCTGTTCCCTCGGTCTCCCTGTCCATCGTGGATATTCTGAAGCTGAATTCCCACTACTAAATGACCAAAGATACTCAGTGTGCACAGAATATTACCACTGTGAACTATGTGCTCTTGTTACCCCTCGTCAAGGCTCCCTCCTTGATGTTTTGATAAGATATCAGCTGATACAGTATCTGACTTCTTTTCTTGAAGCTATGACTTTTTGGTGACAAAGGTTGTGTATGGAGCTCCTGAGAAGCCATTGGATTCTTATCGTCCAAGAATAAGTTTTCTTGGGATCTCAGAATGTTAAATGACACTTCCAGAGCACTGTTCCTCCGATTTCCAAACGTAGAGCTGAGCAGTTACATGTACATGTAGTCTGAACATAGCAGAGACCAATGGTTACATGTACATGTACCTGGTGATATTATACACAGAGCAGAGCATTGCTGAGTTTTGTAATAATTGGACTGTGTTTTTGTACACAGGGCATATTATGCAAAGAGCAGTCTCTTGAAGTTTTTCAGATATTTGACGGTGTGCTCATATATTGGTGATATTATGCACTGAGCATTCTCCCTCTGAAGTTGTTCAATTATTTGACGGTGTGCTTTGTACACAGGGGATATTATGCACAAAGCATCCTCGGAGTTTGCCGACGATCCCTGCTCGTCCATGAAGCGTGGGGCCATGACCAGGGCTGCTCGCAATCTCCTGTCAGCGGTCACCAGGCTCCTGATCATGGCCGACATGGTGGACGTCCACCTCCTGCTCAAGACCCTCCAAGTGGTAGGTGGAAGTCCCCCTCCTCCAGTTTTCTCTTGCCCGCTCCCCCTGCCTCGGCTCGTGCTCCACGCACGACGCTCCAGCAGCCCTGCAGGTCACAAGAAACGGAAGGTTCCCGTTTTCATGCCTTGGGCCTTTTCCAAAACCCGGCTTAGGCTTTTGCTCCGGCTTCGGTTCTGTTGTAATCCCAATGCAGAAAACAGATTGGAGTTCTTTGTTGAAGTTGAAGCTTTGGATTCTTTTTCAAAAGGCTGTGTGGCATTCAGAAACGAAGCCAAATGCATCCCGTTTTCATGCCTTGGGCCTTTTCCAAAACCCGGCTTAGGCTTCAGCTCCGGCTTTGGCTCTGTTATAATCTGAGGCAGTTTGCCCAAGTCTTTGGTAACGTGACTCGAGTCTGAGTCTTGAGTCATGGAAATTAGTACTCGAATCTGAGTCAGAATTGAGTCGTGGAAAGTTGTGCTTGAGTCTGAGTGAGATTCGAGTCTGACCCCGAGTCATGGAAAGTAATACTTGAGTCAGAGTCAGAGTCGCGAATCATAAATGTCTGCAGACTGAATTTGAATTTTTGTTGTTGATTGTCCTGACCAGGTGGAGGGAGACCTTGCCCAGATCATGAGGTCAAGCAACCAGCAGGACTTGGCCTCCAACTTCAAGACGTTTGGCAGGGACATGATGGAGTTCAACAAGCTCCTCGCCCGGCGCCAGAACGACCTGAAGGACCCACGGCAGCGCGACGAGATGGCAGCGGCCCGCGCTGACCTGAAGAAGCACAGCACCATGCTGCTGACTGCCTCCCAGGTAGGCACGCACCAACCTGGCTAGTCTGTAGGGCTATGGGCTCGTGTGGAGGCAGATGAGAGGGTTAGATGGACAAGCTTGTTTATCGATCGGGATTAGATCAGAGGGAAGGGCAAGGAGTAGGGAAGGGATCAGAGAAGGGAAGACTGAAGAGGGAAGTGGAGGAGGTGATCACAAGTGAAGGATTATTAATGAAGGATTATTTGAATCAAGCGTGCATTATTTAAGTCTTTCCCCCGACACCCCCCGGGATGTTGAGCCCAGGTGATGGAATGGTCTCAAGATGCTCATCCATAGGTTCTCCTGGCTCCTATCACCTTTTTTTCCCACTTACCTGACAAATTTGACCAGCATTCACCGACATTTTGATAAGTCAATCAATCAGGCTTGGCTTTGCGAACAAAGATCTAAGGGGGTGACTGTCCAGGCTGACTACAGGCTAGTTCATGACTGACGAGGCCGATGCACAACAGGCAAGACCTTGTGCAGTGTTGGCAGTTGAAGGTCGCGTCTGGGTTTCTTGCGGTGGATGGAAGGGGCTCAATTTCTTTCTTTCTTGAGTGTTTTCATATTTTTTTTCAAATTGTGAGACAATGCATAGCTCATCAGCATTTGCGAATATGTGGCTTGAGAAGAGTTGAAAGCCAATTTGTCGAAGCCCAATCTTTGAATGTGATTTTCTCAGACGGATTGTCTCACTGGCCATTTCTGTGTGCGGAGTCTCCAGTTTATGACAACGGTAACATTTTCGTACAAGTTGTTCACCTCTCAGGGGGGACTGGGACTTTTAACACAGGACTGCGTCATTGGAAGCCCAATCATGACTTCAATGCATTTGATAGCTGTAACTACTTTGCACGGGGGTCCTTCACTCAGATGGGAGCCTTGTTTGCATTCCACGCCAGGGTTGTTTGGGATTTTTTTTGCTCCGGGTATAGCTCATGCCTGCATTCTCTGACATGTTAACACTCTTCAGCATACCCCAGACTACTTTTGAGTTTGACGCACGCTTCTATTAGCATCAGTGGTGACCTGGATTGCTATCCCTGGATAATTGAGGGATTGAGTGAACCACTGGTATAGACAGCCAAACCTGCTCTACCCACAGGCCTGCTCTACTCACAGGCCTGCTCTACGCACAGACCTGCTCTACGCACAGGCCTGCTCTACGCAAAGGCCTGCTCTACCCACAGGCCTGCTCTACTCACAGGCCTGCTCTACCCACAGGCCTGCTCTACTCACAGGCCTGCTCTACTCACAGGCCTGCTCTACTCACAGGCCTGCTCTATTCACAGGCCTGCTCTACTCACAGGCCTGCTCTACTCACAGGCCTGCTCTATTCACAGGCCTGCTCTACTCACAGGCCTGCTCTACTCACAGGCCTGCTCTACTCACAGGCCTGCTCTACTTACAGGCCTGCTCTATGTATAGGCCTGCTCTACTTACAGGCCTGCTCTGCTCACAGGCCTGCTCTATTCACAGGCCTGCTCTACTCACAGGCCTGCTCTACCCACAGGCCTGCTCTACCCACAGGCCTGCTCTACTCACAGGCCTGCTCTACTTACAGGCCTGCTCTACTTACAGGCCTGCTCTACCCACAGGCCTGCTCTACCCACAGGCCTGCTCTACTTACAGGCCTGCTCTATGTATAGGCCTGCTCTATTCACAGGCCTGCTCTACGCACAGGCCTGCTCTACTCACAGGCCTGCTCTACGCACAGGCCTGCTCTATTCACAGGCCTGCTCTACTTACAGGCCTGCTCTACCCACAGGCCTGCTCTACTTACAGGCCTGCTCTATGTATAGGCCTGCTCTATTCACAGGCCTGCTCTACGCACAGGCCTGCTCTACTCACAGGCCTGCTCTACTCACAGGCCTGCTCTACTCACAGGCCTGTTCTGTGCACAGGCCTGCTCTATGCACCTTTGCTCACAACTGCTGTAACCACTGCCAAGTGGTCAAACTTCAGAAATGGCCCCACTGCCTCCACCTCAACATTCGCCTTCAACTGAAGCCAACCATCTGGAAGACTTGTGTGTTTAAAGTCAATGCTAGTCTGCCGTTGCACAATACATACGTACGTGAACACAGTACACAAGCCGTATAACACTATGCACCTGTACAATGCACAGTGGGACCTGTCTGTGGATGGATAATCCCATGACAAAAGCCATGTGAATGTCCAAATTGTGCTCGGTTTGCCTCACAGTTACACCTAGTCTTCTCTAATGGATCTGCTTCACAGAAGTATGTGGGCTATTCCGTGTCAATTCAGTCCATGTCAATTTGGACTTGACCGTCACAGATTGGAATGAAATTCAGTGTGCCGATTGGACTCCTTGAGAAACCCCAAGAACCGAAATTTTATGTAAATCGGTCAAGTAGTTTTTGAGATACAATTTAGCAATGACCAGCTATGTTTGGACAGCTCTATCTCAGAATGGAAAGCACCTACAGAAATCAATTCTACACCATTTGAAAGCTTTTGAAAGGGCCTCCATTTCATAAACCAATTTTCTACAACGTACAAGAAAAAAATTACGTAAAAATATGACCTTTGAACATTATAAAAAAAATGCGTATTTTTAATTTTTAAATTAATGTTTTTTTTATTTAAAGCTGACAATGTAATCATCATTCCCTGAAAGAATTCGAATGGGTACTCATGGTTTTGGAGTTATGAATTTTCGTTGTCAGGTTTTGAAAATGGTGCATTAATTCACATTAATTCACGTGGTCAAGGATATCTGGGCCCTTTTCTAAAACCCGGCTTAGGCTTCGACTCTTGCTTCGTCTCAGTAATCCAAATGCTGAAATACAAGTTGGAAATCTTTGTTTAAGTTGAAGCTTTGGATTCCTTTTCGAAACTTGGTAATGCCAAAGACTTCCTGTTTTAATGCCTTGTACTTGAAATGGATAAAAGAACCAGAGACAAAGCCTGAGCCTAAGCCGGGCTTTGGAAAAGGCCCTTAAAACGCCATCGTGCTTTTTGTTTTCCCATCACAGGCTTACCTCCGTCATCCAGACGTGCCCGCCGCCCGTGAGAATCGGGACTTTGTGGTGAAGCAGCTAGAGGGCGCTATGAACACCATCTCCAGCGTGTCGCAGGCGCACGGGGAACCGCCCATGCATGCCGACGTGGAGGGGACCGGGGAATTGATTGCTGCCCTGGACGACCTTGACGTAAGGAACTCCATAGAAGGCCCAGTTTGAACCCGAATTTTTTTCTTTACACGCAACCTCAGTCCCTTATCAAAAGACCAATAATAACAATAATAATGAAATTTCTAAAGTGCAAATTTCATATTAACATATTCAAATGCGCTGTACAAAATAAATAAAATAATAATAGTAATATTATAATATGGTCACTCTGCCTTTGAGAAAGGTCCTGCTACATGTAGGATCGAAACATCAGACCCTCTCACTTTGGACATTTGGATTGTTGGTAAATTTAGTCAGTATTAGTTTGCAACATTTTCGTATATTAGGTACTTTATTTCGATCCTAGCAGGACCTTTCTCAAAGGCAAAGTGAACTTTGCACGGTGTCACCGCAAACCTACTCCGTCTGCTTATTCTCACTATGAAAACCTTCCAATCTCGTTTTTTTCCATCCACTGTTTGCGTTTGCTCTCGCAGCGCAAGATCAAGATGAGTCCCACTGAGTACAATGAGGTGCGCTCTCGTCCCTCCCTGGAGGAGCAACTGGAGAGTATCATCAGTGGGGCGGCCCTCATGGCCGACTCGTCCTGCACGCGCGACAACCGACGTGAGCGCATCGTGGCCGAATGCAACGCTGTCAGACAGGCCTTGCAGGACCTCCTCTCTGAGTACATGGATTGCGTGAGTACACAGGGGGATTCAAACCAGCCAACCTTTTGAAGTACATTCTCCTCCATGCAAAATCATATTTACACAGGGGGGATTCGAACCAGCCAACCTTTTGAAGTACATTCTCCTGCATGCAAAATCATATTTACACAGGGGGGATTTGAACCAGCCAACCTTTTGAAGTACATTCTCCTCCATGCAAAATCATATTCACACAGGGGGATTCAAACCAGCCAACCTTTTGAAGTACATTCTCCTCCATGCAAAATCATATTCACACAGGGGGGATTCAAACCAGCCAACCTTTTGAAGTACATTCTCCTCCATGCAAAATCATATTTACACAGGGAGGATTCGAACCAGCCAACCTTTTGAAGTACATTCTCCTGCATGCAAAATCATTTTTACACAGGGGGGATTCGAACCAGCCAACCTTTTGGAGTACATTCTCCTGCATGCAAAATCATATTTTAGATTTAATGTGATTTTTCGATTTTTGCATTGGCGAGAATCAATGAGGGTTCGCTGTACACGATGTAATAAGTGATCAGTGCTTTGCCCGATTGCCTGCTGAAAAAAATAACCCAGGCAGCTCGGCAGGATTCAAACCCGCGACTCCTGTAATCATATTATATCTACAATGCGCTCAGTTCCTGCCACTATATAGATTTTAATCCACCACACAACCAGGAGTCACAGGTTTGAATCCCGCCCAAGCTGCCTGTATTTTTTTCCTTTTCAGCAGGCAATCGGTCAAAGCACTGAGCACACAGTGTTTATCACATCAAGTTGGGCAAACCATCATTGAATTAAATCATATGAGATTTGAAGGTTTGCATAGTGAGAATAGCAAGATAATTAGGTTTGCGGTGACACCATGTAAATTTTTTTTTGTGAGTAAGTGTGGTTCTGAAAAGAACCGGAGTTCCTCTGGTTCTTTTCAGAACCACACTTACTCACAAAAGAGAATTTACATGGTGTTACCGCAAACCTAATTATCCTGAATTAAATCATATTCACATCCCTGATGCTTCACTCTGTTTCTAAAGCAAGTTTCTTGCCCGTAACATCAAAACAAAACCTGATAAGAGCAAAACTCATTTAAGGCAGAGGGGTGGATTTCACCAAGCCTTACAATGCATCGTAACTCAACTTACAATTGATAACCCGTCGTAAGTTGTGATACACCGTATGGATTCTGTGCCCATGAAATTCTACCCCTATTACAGTGTACTGAACACATTGGTTTCTCTTCTTGAAAGCAATCTAATGAACTTAACCTCATTGCCAATTGAAATGGAGGAAATGCAAAAAAACAACAACATTGGACTCAGTTTTTTAAATGAGGACGTATTTGTTTACTTGTAGGCCGGTCGTAAGGATCGCAGCGACCCACTGGATCAGGCCATTGATCACATGACTGACAAAACCAAGGACTTGCGTAGACAGGTATGTCGCCAAGGATTTCTGTCATTCTCCCGATAATTGCTTGCCGTCAGTGGACTAATGCACTGTGGCATTGGCCCGTAACTCTTACGTCTTTGGTGCTCAGGCCCTCCACTGGAGCAGTCCATAAACTCCTTCTCTCCCAACACTTGGAGCATCAACGTACCAACCACAGCCAGATTTCCACTTTCTTGTGATCCATGAGCGGCTATAGCCAGGTCTGCCCACAAATTGCTGTTTTGCATCTGAATGAAAACAGGGGGCATGATCCCTGGAGATACACAGCAGTATAAGTGCCTCTGACTGGTGCCCCCTGCCCCCATGCAAAGACCAGTTGACTAATTGGGAAGGCCATCATCTAAGGGCTGGATAGCTTGGGTGGTTAGAGCTGCGGTACACTAAGCCAGAGGTCTCTGGTGCAAGTCCCCTTCCAAATTTTCTTTGCTATTTTCGCATTCTTTTGAAGTGTCCAAATAGCAACTGCACATAACAGCCATATGTGTACCACCTGTCACTGGGCTGTCACCATATATCATGCACATGACATTCTTAAAATCTTACCCCCTGAATCTACCAAGTTTATGATTTTTTGTACGCACAGTAGGACGTTAGGGTTAACGATTTTCCTCGTCTGCCCCTCCTGTTTCACAGTTGCGGAAGGCAGTTGGCGATCATGTCTCAGATACCTTCTTGGAGACTAACATGCCCCTCTTGGTCCTCATTGAGTCGGCCAAGAGCGGCAACGAGCGAGAGACGGAGCACTACGCCGGCGTCTTCCGAGAGCACGCCCAGAAACTGGTGGAGGTGCGGTGAAACTCCCACAGAATGTTATCCAAAGAAGCCTCTATCGCAACCATTCCAAATCCTACAGAATCCTCTTTTGCCCTTCGAATGAATTTGGAGGATTGAGGCTGGATGGCAAAAATGCATCGGTTGATTGCAGAGGATGCATTGTGAACCCAAAATATTCTACTCGTTGAACCACCTTTGTTTACCAAAGTTACCCAACCCCGATGAATTACCAGTATTCGTAATTTTAACCAACCTCGATGAATTATTCATAATTTTACCCAACCCCGATGAATTATTCATAATTTTACCCAACACCGATGAATATTCATAATTTTACCCAACCATGATGAATTATTCATATTCTTACCCAACCCTGATGAATTATTCATAATCTTACCCAACCCCAATGAATGATTCATAATTTTATCCAACTGTGATGAATTATTCATATTCTTACCCAACCCCAATGAATTATTCATAATTTTACCCAACCATGATGAATTATTCATATTCTTACCCAACCCCAATGAATTATTCATAATCTTACCCAACCTTGATGAATGATTCATAATTTTACCCAACCCCGATGAATGATTCATAATTTTACCCAACCACGATTAATTATTCACAATCGTTAATGACATGGATGCCCTCTTGCCCTGTTTGTGTGTCAGACTGGGAATGGCCCCCACCCTACCACCAGTGACTTGCTTGTGAGTGCCACCAATTGCACCAGAGGAAGTGTACATTGTTTACCCGTCTTTTGTTCCTAGGTTGCTCACCTGGCTTGCTCCATGTCCGGCAATGAGGAAGGTGTCAAGATGGTCCGCATGGCTGTCGCACACATTGAAACTCTCTGCCCACAGGTAAGAAAGACTTTGAATAGTGGAATACCTAAGTGGAAGGTTTGCGGTGACACCATGCTTTACTTCTCTGTCAAGAAGCCCTTTTCAGAGCCACACTTCTTCTTGAAAGAGAAGTACTGCATGGTGTTACTGCAAACCTTCCACACTGGAAGAACTCGGTAAGAACGGCCCAAACTTGTCCCAGATGCCCAATGTTGCCACCTTGAAGAGATCAAAGGAAGAACGATCAAAGGAAGAAACAAATGTTATCGATGGTAACGGTCAGTCATGTACCCTGGTGCCCCCTCCCCTGGTCATTGTCTCTGTGTCCCCTGGTCATTGCCTTGAGTCCCCTGGTCATTGCCTTGAGTGCCCTGGTCATTGCCTCAGTGTTACTTACCTGGTCATTACCTTGGTGCCTCTGTTCACTGCCTTGCTGTCCCCTGCTCACTGCCTTAGTGTCCCCTGGTCATTTCCTTGGTGTCCCGTGGTCATATTAGTTGCTCTCAAAAAACTCATACTCACAGTTTTTCTCATGGAAGTGTGCCAACCTGTACAATAACTGCATTGTTCTTTAACGAGAGTTCCAACCTTGTTGAGGTCCATAGGTTTTATAATACAAAGTTCCAACCAAGTTTTGTTTACACTAATGTCCTCTGTTTCCCGAGGAAAGATCTTCAAAGATGGGTTTGATGGGATTGGAATCTTCAATTCCTACACCTTAAAAGGAACGTTGATTCCTATCTCCGGCCTTCCCAAGTCCCTCTCTTTCTCCTTCTTTCTCGAGCCCTTAACCTTGAGTGGCTTTTCAGCCTTGTCTCAGGCGATATTGCATAAAAAATAAATACAAAAAAAACCCAACCTACTGGCAGTTGTCTCGATCCTAACCTCCCCGTGTTCACCCTATGTCTGCCCAGGTCATCAACGCGGCCCGCACCCTGGCTGCCCGGCCCAGAAGCCAGGTGGCCCTGGAGAACATGGACGTCTTCAAGGTCCAGTGGGAGACCCAGGTCAAGCTGCTGACGGAGGCTGTGGACGACATCACCACCATCGATGACTTTCTGGCAGTGTCAGGTCAGCCTTGCCGCTTGCTCATTTAGGTCCTGGGCTGGATTCTACAAAGCCTTAAAGAAGAATGAAACCCAGAGAAAATAGTTGGCTTATCTCTTTGGTTGATAAAACCAACCTACAATTACCCATGTGCAACTCACCTACGAGTTTCATAAAGAGGGAAAAATCATGGAATTCGGTGGTCGAATTCGCGTTCCCTGTACCCGCCATGTTTTCGAAATTCCCGGCAGATCACTGCGGGGGGTATGACATAATGACGGGCTACCCCCGTATGGGCCAGGACGGACGTATCCCTACAAGTAACATGTGTGTACACAACACATGTATACTGCGTGCAGTTTGTATACACTCGCGAGCATGAACGATAGTGTACTGCCAGGCTTTTGGTTGTAACAATGCCAGCGGAAAAAAACTAGGGAAATCTGTCCATGCAGTTCCTAACAAGGCCAAGAGATCTGAGTTGTTTGGGAAGTGGGCTGCGGCCATAAAAGTAGAAAAATTTCTCAATGTCGGCTACAAATATAGTCGAAATGACGTGATTTGTAGCGATCACTTCACGGAGGAGTTGGGATCGAGGTTGACTTGCGGGCCAAACTCACCGGCTCGAAGCCGAGAAATATACTGAAAGAACATGCCGTTCCTTCAGTATTTTCACATCGACCAGCGGTGGCATCACGTTCATCGACAGCTTCACGAATTGCCGCATTGGAATCCAGAAAGCTGAGTTAATTTTGATGTTTTTCCTGTATGATACGATCGACTTTTGATGTATGTTTTCGTTTCGGTCCTAGCGTGATTTTTCTCACATGCACGTTCTGCCTAGTCTTTCTCGCAGACCGCTTATCTGTAACTCATGGAGGGTAAACTCCATGGACATACATGTATTGTACCAATTACCATGGAGGAAGAAGGGGGGATATACGTACCGTGCCGTATTTTTATTTGTGCTGCAACAAGAACATGGAGCTAGGCCCAATTTACACGTTATCGGAACGCAGTCGCCCACACTGTTTATTCCCTGGTCGCTGACCGCAACTCCTGTCACCCAGCGCTATTGTGTGCATAGCATACGCTGGGAAGTGCATGACCCCTGACCCCCACTAAGCTCCACACAGCTTCGCTAACGTGTACAACTGAAATCTCTCCAAAACATCGACCATCTCTTGAATCATTTCTCGTATTTTCCTATTAAAATTACGCGAGCTGAAACAAAAGCCGGACACAGTGGGCTCCCAGTCTTAGTTGTCGGACCTTTATTAAACTCAGCCCCTGGTGTATAAGTTATTTTAGGCCTACTTGTTTAGCTGTTATAACAGGGCGCCATTCGGCGAAGATCAAGAAAACAGAGAACCAAAATTGCGCAGCGTTAATTTCGTTACAGATACCAACGTAATGTACACGTGTACAGTAGTACATTACAAGTAGGACAACGTGTACATTGTACACGTGTACAGTACAATAGTAGTGTGTACATGTACTGTACATTACATGTAGTACACAACGTGTACATTGTACGTGCACTGTACATGTACAGTACATGTACAGTCCGTGCAACGTATACAATCAGGAAGCCGTGAAAGTGTTTGTAGATCAAGACTATACGCAATCCCCAAGAATAATTCAAAAAATGACCAAAGCGAAAAACAATAAATCTGCAAAGGATTATAAGATTATTTTCTCACACATTGAGGTATAATTCTTTTTTAAATGTTGATTAATATTTGTAGTTTAAATTAAAATGATTGAACAAGCCTAACTGACCAATCAGACAGGGTCGTCTCCGCCGTGATGTCATACCCCCGCAGTGACCTTCCGGGAATTTCGAAAGCATGGCGGGTTGAGGGAACGCGAATTCGACCACCGAATTCCATGATTTTTCCCTCTTTATGAAACTCGTAGGTGAGTTGCACATGGGTAATTGTAGGTTGGTTTTATCAACCAAAGAGATAAGCCAACTATTTTCTCTGGGTTTCATTCTTCTTTAACTTGATATACAAAAATGTTGCAAACTGCTGACTGACTAAAATTACCAAAATGTAAATCTTAAAATTTAGTGGGCCTGACGTTTCGATCCTAGTAGGACCTTTCTCAAAGGCAGAGTGACTCTGCCTTTGAGAAAGGTCCTGCTAGGATCGAAACGTCAGGCCCACTAAATTTTAAGAAAGCCTTAACTTAACGCATCGTAACTCAACTTTTGTGATACATTTTATGCTTTTTCTGCCTCGCTCATGCGGTTTACAACAGTTGCAAATAGTGTACTCTTATTGATATTGTTCTCTGATTGTTTTGGAAATGGCCCTGTGACAGCCATTGATACTGAAATAATCTCGTCCGCAAGGGGTTGACAGTAGGGCAAACCCTTTTTTGTAGTAGTGAGTGGAGCCTGTTGCCAAAGATAGGTCCAAACGTCTGCTTTGCTTGAACCACATTTGAACCGCAGAGGGCCACATCCTGGAGGATGTGAACAAGGCGGTCATGGCCTTACAGATGGCCGACGTGGATGCGCTGGATAGGACCGGTGGAGCCATCAAGGGAAGGGCCACCCGCATCTGCTGCGTGGTGGACGCCGAGATGCAGAACTACGAGCCGGGACTCTACACAGACAAGGTCAAGGAGGCTATCATCATGCTCCAGGACCAAGGTAGGAATGCCGACCAACTCTTAACCCTTTAAACTCGGGCCCATTTTTGGGAGTTTTGCATGTGCTGTGATTTTGTCTTCACAAGTCCACTTTTCTTGTCAGAAACCTCATCACATTATATACTATTTTAAAGCTTACATATTGAGCTACATTTCTGTGAAGAAATAAATCTTTTCAGGCTTCTTTTGGGGCATTCTGAAGCTGTAGTATGAAGTGTTTTACGCTATAATTCAACCGGAAGTTGCACGCTTTGGGCCGAAACTCGCTAACGCTTGTGAATGACAGAAAAAGGATTGGTCTGGTTTCTTTTTCATCCCGTATCTATTTTTGTACATGTCCGACATAGGGTACCATACTATGGCTAGAAAGCTTGTTTATTTACCTTTCCAATGGTACCACTTTTGACCAACAGAGGGCGGTAGATAAAGAGTTGTAAGTGATTTTTTTTTATCGGACGCCGGCGTCCGATTTTGTATAGGGATGAGTTTAAAGGGTTAAGGCTCTGAACATGTGCCATACAGCTGGATCGATTCCAGGGGTTGATTTTCCAAAGCCTTGGGATCCACCGTAACTTGACCGATGATGGACGACCAATTGTAGCTGTGACGAGTCGTATAGTCGTAAAGATTTCGGTTTTCAGGATGGAGATTGGAGGTTTCTGGTCCATAAATTCTGGTCTACAGATTTTAAGTCCTGTCTGCATTGGACTTTTTGGGGAGCGAAGTTGCTGAGATGATTTTTAAGTCCAGTGCAGACGTCCCAGGCAATCTTTGCTCCTGGTTACTTGACCCGACTTGCATGGGCATTTTTACCGGCCAACCTCTGCCCGAGACGAAAAGTCCAGTGCGGACAATGTATAAAGTAAAAGCGGCTTGATAAAGCGTACATCCGGTCCCCGATTGGGCAAGAAAAAGCTGTAGACAGCCATTCCAGTGTGGCCACACATCCGGTAGAACATCGCTATAACGTATGCCGATATACCAAACATTTGGCTATAACGAATATGCCATTTGGCTCTCGATTTTTGTGTATAAAAATATGTGGCTGCTACTGCTTTAACGAACGGGCGCTATACCGAACAATTTTCATGGCTCCCAGGATGTTTAGTTTAGCAGCATTCCACTGCACTGCAGAAGACCGACGCTGAAATCGCTAGACCCAGTCCGCGGTCTAGCAGATAGTTCAAGCCTGAATGGCAAACCAAGGCAGCTTTAAGGCTTTGGATAGATTCCCATTAAAAAACTCGGATCACAATCAGAGTAATCACAGCAATTGATACTCCAAAGCCACTCAATTGTGGATAGATTCCCATTAAAAAAACTTGGATCCCAATCAGAGTAATCACAGCAATTGATACTCCAAAGCCACTCAATTGTGGATAGATTCCCATTAAAAAACTGGGATCCCAATCAGAGTAATCACAGCAATTGATACTCCAAAGCCACTCAATTGTGGATAGATTCCCATTAAAAAACTCGGATCACAATCAGAGTAATCACAGCAATTGATACTCCAAAGCCACTCAATTGTGGATAGATTCCCATTAAAAAACTGGGATCACAATCAGAGTAATCAAAGCAATTGATCCTCCAAAGCCACTCAATTGTGGATAGATTCCCATTAATAAACTTGGATCCCAATCAGAGTAATCACAGCAATTGATACTCCAAAGCCACTCAATTGTGGATAGATTCCCATTAAAAAACTCGGATCACAATCAGAGTAATCAAAGCAATTGATACTCCTAAGCCACTCAATTGTGTTCTCCTCGTAGAAGTATTCTCATGTGTACTTGTTCACCCGTTGATTTGGTCTGTTTTCTTTGTGGTGCCCGTGTTCAGTGATGCCACACTTCACGTCCCGCGTGGAGGTGGCCGTGTCTGCCTTGAACGCCAACAGCCCGCAGGATGTGGACGAGAACGAGTTCATCGACGCCTCCCGTATGGTGTATGACGGCGTGCGGGACGTGCGACGGGCTGTGCTCATGAACAGGGTGAGTGTTGCCGCCTTCTCAGCAAGTGTTGCTTGCAGTAGACCGATTGCGCGACCACTGTTTACACGCCATCACGTGACTGATAGTGGGTATTTTTGGCATCTCTTTTGGTGCAGAACAGGAGTGGAAATGGGCAAAGAAGACCATCATGTTGTCTACTTTCTTCTCTTTGTACATTTCCATCGCTGCTCTGTGCCAAATGAGATGGAAAAATACCCACTATAAGTCCCGTGATGGCATGTAAACAGCGGTCGTGCAGTTCCTGCACAAATTTATCCCAGGGTATCAATTAAGATGCCTGAAAAAAAGCTGCATCCACTTGTTGTGATCTCCGAGCTGCTGTAGCCAGATTTACGTCAATTGGTTGATTGCATCTGAATGAAATCAGGGGTGTGATCGCTGGAGATATACGGCAGTTGTTGGTTGAATTGCTTCTGACTGGTGCCCCCACTCCAGCAAAGACTAGTTGAGTATTTGGGAAGGCCACCGTCTAAGGGCTGGATAGCTCGGATGGAAGAGCACTGGTACGTTAATCCAGAGGTCTTGGGTTCAAGTCCCAACTCAGTTAAATTTTCGTTCAGATTATTGGATCTTTGAAAAAGTTTTGCATCATGGGTGATGTTTTTTCCCTCTTGTTCTTGCTCCCTTAGTCTCTGGAGGACTTGGAGACAGATACCGAGTATGAAGATGAGGAGTATGATGCTAAGAGCAAATGTGAGTATCTCTTAGCTGTTTTGATCTTTGTCTATGTATGGCTGAGCTTTGATTCAGCGACTCAGTGTAGCAGTGCCCTGGGGGCAATTTCACAGCGCCGCTTAAGCGTCAAAATGTGCCACAAGGATCCCCTTGCCAACCCAAACTTCACTTGTTGTGGAATACAAGTCAAAACCAATTGGCCATCGCAGTGCAATTTTAATCCTGCTTACACGAGGAAGACTTTTTTTGCTTAGCAGATCTTCACGCTTAAGCGGCTCTATGAAATTGGCCCCTGGTGACTAGTGGCCACTTGAGGGTTGGTGCCAAAGACAGCGTTTGGTTTGAATGAGTCTTACCCCTTGCTGCCTTGCTGATGGCATAGCTTGCTCGTGGTATCCATTTTGGTGCTGCATTTGTTAATCCACTGGCTACTTCCTCTGTCATGTGTTTCAGGGCTTTCCTTCCCCTGGCTCTCTATATGTCCTTGTCACTTTGCCTTTGAGAAAGGCCCTCTAACTTTCGAGATTTATGTATTGCAGGTCATTTTAGTCAGTGAGCAGTTTGCAACAGTTTTGTGTATATATTTCATGGTCTACAATGTGTGTGTTTCATTTTTTGTTTTTACTTTTTGCCGCACAGCGAGCTACAAGACAGAGATGACAGAGGAGGACATAGACGTGACCGAGGGAGTGACATCCAGGGTAGGTCATTCACCATGACCTGTGGTGACCTTATTGAAAAGGTCGGAGGTCACCAGAGCTGGTCGCGAAGACCTTTACAAAACATAGGCCATTTTCGAAATGAAGGCTTAGGCTCAGGCTTGGGCTTCGGTCATATTTATCTTACTCGCTGTAATATCACAGACATCTAAACACAAGCGTTTGGCCCCAGTTTCTCGGTGAATATCCTTTACCTATCAAGCCAACAAACCTTCAAATTCAGAAATACACCACAAACTGCATTTTCAGGTTTTGTCAGACGGAGACAAAGCCTGAGCCCGAGCCTGGGCCTAAGCCTTCATTTTGAAAACGGCCATAATCCCTTTACTCAACCTTAGGTATTTCCATTTCATGATTTCTTCTTTCTTTCTTTTTTGCTTTTTTTTCCATTTGTTCAAAAGTTTCCAGTCATTTTGTCCTACATTTGTTTGAAAATTGGTTTGATGTTGTAAAAAAAGGCTTGAGGAGGGTGCAGTATCGGCGTTGCAGAGCAGCTGTTCTCTGTCCGGGGGGGGGGGGGGGGGTCTTTCGGTCTTTTTCTTTCTCTCCTTGACTTTTTTGTCGCGTCGTGTTTTGGTGAGCGCAGGCAATGATGCGCGACCTGCCCGAGGTGGAGAAGCAGAAGATCATCGAGCAGGTGGAGCTCTTCCGCATCGAGAAGGAGAAGCTGGACCTGGAGATGGCCAAGTGGGACGACACTGGCAACGACATCATCATCCTGGCCAAGCAGATGTGTATGATCATGATGGAGATGACAGATTTCACGCGGTAAGTCCTCCCCCCCAAAAAAAACAAAACAAAAAATTAAAACGAACCAACCGACCTTGTTTTCATGACACAACCGCGCAACCCTTTAAAGGGGAATGCAGCCCAAAATATGAAGTTTGCTTATCGGATTGGGTGTTAAACACAACCTACAATTACCTGTGAGCCACTCGCGTACGATTTCCATAAAGAGAGAAAATGCATGGAATTCTAGAGCCTCCTGTGGTCAAATTGTTTTGCTTAAAAATCTCACGTTTTTTGCAAGCTGTGAAGTCAAGCAAACCTATATATGTATTATACCTTCCTACGTCTCGTCTGTTAGTCCATCTGTCTGTCTTTTCGGCCTTCCACATGAAATGTTAAACTTTATGTACAGAACTTGCAAGGCACAAGACTCATTTAGGGAACAAGTCTAGTAATAAAGTTCAGGTCTAGTGAAATTCTTCAGTTATGATACCTGTACTTTTTTTCAGTAAAAAAATAAAAATAATAAAAAATTAGGAAGGCCTGACGTTTTGATCCTAGCAGGACCTTTCTCAAAGGCAGAAACCAAAATAAAGGGAAAAAATTTAATTTTGAAAGATGGCAAAGAAACTTTGACTGGACCCGGCCTTGAACCTGTGTGGACATCTAGTTTTGCAATTTGCAAAACCAGAGGTGTCAGGTTCAAGTCCCGGTCCTGTCAAAGTTTTCTTTGGGGAATGCAAAACGGGTTCAAGTTCTTGTCCAGGCAAAGTTTTTCTTTGCCATTTTTCAAACTTGTACTTGTTTTTCCCACTGAATTTCGCCCCTGCGGGATACCCGGAAGTATGAGGAGGGTTAGGGCTAATGGTGTGTTCACTGAATTTCAGTGAGAATCTTTGCTGAATGTCTCTTGTTCACTCGATTTGTTCCAGGGGTCGCGGACCTCTGAAGACCACGATGCACGTCATCAACGCTGCCAAGAAGATTGCCGAGGCCGGTTCTAAACTAGACAAGCTAGCCAGGAGTATTGCTGACATGGTAAGGCATATTACTAATATAGGTAGGTTTGCGGTGACACCATAAGGAGAAACCATTCTCCTGATGACGGCCAGAGCATACTGGTCAAAACGTCGAGTTACCACTCAGGTTCTTTTCAGAACCACACCTCTTCCTTTAAGAGACTTTATACATGGTGTCACCACAAACCTTCCTATATTGATTAACCCACAATGCAAAGCCTTAAGTCTTATGCATATTACTAAGCTGGTGTTTCCTGCTAGATCAACGTGTAACGGCAGAGTGGTGTCCTCTAAACTCTGCTGCCAGAGAAAAGTCAAAGTTTCTATAAGGCTTACCGGGGTTTCCAATGGAAAATTGTATTAGCCTGAGGTAGCAACCAATAAGTTGCTTCTTCTTCTTCTTACGTACGATTTGCTGACGACTATTCTATGTCACGCAGCTGCTGTAGCCATGTGGCCGTGTCTGGATTTAGGTTGGTGAGATCTATATGGGCATCCCCAGGGCGGTCTGAAAATTTCTCAGGCAGCTCAGGCAGGATTCGAACCCGCAACTCCTGCCCTCCAGTGCTGACGTCTTCCCGCCCGAGCTGCCTTGAATTTGTTTATCAGGCATCGTGCAAAGCACTGGGCATTCAGTGCTTATTACGTTGAGCAGGGCAAACCCTCCTTGAATTGCATTCTCCCCGACGCAAACATCATGCTACAGAGCCTATCCATGCGGCCCCAATTTTCCATCATTTTGATCACCACACCTGACTAAGAACGGCCTAAATTTGTATTGAAATGAAACATCTCTGTCACAGCGGTTGAAAAAAAAATCTGCTTGATAACCAGTCAATCGCTGCTTCATACGGAACTCGTCCTTTCTCTTCCATGGCTCAGTGTCCGGACTCCTCCTCCAAGAACGATCTGATCGCCTATCTCCAGCGCATTGCCCTCTACTGCCATCAGCTCAACATCACCAGCAAGGTCAAAGCCGAAGTGCAGAACATCAGCGGAGAGCTGGTGCTCTCTGGGGTAGGCAGAACAGTTTCATTACTAAAAAAAAAATACCTCTGTCACTTTGCCTTTGAAAAAGATCCTGCTAGGATCAAAACGTCAGGCCCTCAGACTTTGGAGATGTATGTATTGCAGGTCATTTTACTCAGTAAGCAGTTTGCCGCATTGGTGCATATTACACTGTAGTCTTGTAAAAAAATGGATGCGTATTATTATATTTATTTATGTTTATATTTATTTTGTTTTCCGGGATATCACAAACAATGAATCACAAATAGTACAAATAAACTGACAAATAAACATAACAGATTACATTTAACAATACCCAATTAACTCCCGCAGGATTACCCAAAAGAAACAAGCTTCTGTCGAGGGTCTCTCCTAACTTATTGGACAACAGAGATTTAAAATAAAACTCATCATATTGAATATTTATAAAATTGAGGAGTTGTTCGAGTATGATAAAAACAATTGAAAAAAACCCCAGTAATTGTAAATAATTGCAAAAATTGTCATTTAACAAATAAAATCAATGAGATTAAGTGAAATAAGAAAATGAAAATAAATGAAGTGTAATGAAAGCTGGATAACTTTGATTTTGAACATGAAATTAGGATAGATATTTCTGGGCAGGAAAATTCTAGAAAGCTTGATAGATGGGGTCTAGACTGAACAGATGATTAACTGCTGGCATTGTAATTTGGCCCAACCCTTAGCTGGACAGTGCCACCTCTTTGATTCAAGCCGCCAAGAATCTGATGGGCTCGGTGGTACTGACCGTCAAGGCTTCCTACGTAGCTTCCACCAAGTACAGCCGCCTCATGAAAACCGATGCAGTCAATGTAAGTCCAAGCCTGACATCGGCACGCTGTCCGTTCAGACTGTCACGCGGCCTGACGTTTTTTATTTCAGCAGAGATCGAACTTCTGCGATTTCTCTTACTGTTGAGATCTAAATATGTTCGGGGTGATTTTAGGCAGTTGGCCATTCCAATTTTGTGATTTTGTATCAGGAATAGCACTGTTTCATTGCACCTTTGTTTTGTCATCTAACATCTTAACTCAAGACAGATTGTGTCGTGATCAAAAAGCATCAGCTTTGAAGAATGATAACGTTTTTAGTTCTTCCGTCTACTCTTTGTTTTCAACCAGAAATTAGTAAGGCCGTTTTGGATGGATCATTTTTTTTCTTCAGAATAAACCTCCAGTTGCAGGAACAGAGTTTAGTTTGGTGATGGAAGCTTATGTGCCAGTTTAACCCATATCTGCCTGACTGGTTGCAGCACATAAACAGTGTGCCTGCCTAAGCCTCTATCCCACTCAAAAAAACCAAATCATGCACTACAAGAGAAAATTGTCAATGACAGCTTTTCCCAAACTTAAAACCCAAACAAACTATATACCAGTGGAAAGAGTATGAAATTTACTTTATTATGATACAGGAAAATTTAAAATACGTGTATCTTAATCCATATCAGCAGAACAGTGGATGGGATAACACTATCATTGTCACAAACCTAAAAATAGACCACAGAATTTCACGGCGTTAAACACAAGTTGCAACTGAGACGTTGAACAGAAATCTCTGAGAAAGACAGCGAGTCATATTGTTCCGAGCTATAACACAGATTGTTGATCCCAGAATGGTTTCTTGTGGCTTTGAGCAGAGTGCCCTGCAAGAGTTTGCCGAGTCAATGGTACGTAGGTGGAAGCAGTAATATATCCAAATATCTTGGTTGAGTAGATACTCCATACACTTAACAAATGGAGCCTCACTGTTAGTCAGTTAACACAATAATGGCAGCAGCAGATACGAATCTCAGTCGATGATTTGATTAGAAAGAGGCCATTTCAGTTTGCGCAGGTCATCAATCAGTTTGTTTCCTAGGAGGAAGGCTGGTCCATTCTCTGGAGCCCTTCCCGCACGAGGCTACATCTATGAGAAGCTTTGGAGTGAACTGTGCAACAGTTCACAGATATCTATTGTTTGCAAATGATGAGCAAGTTTTGGAAATGGCACATTGTTCAGAACCCCCCTGTATGGCGGTCACAGGCACTGGAAATGGGCCTGGTGCTAAGTGGGTAGACAATCTCATTACCAATTACCACGACCCAATTTTATACAGCCGCTTAAGCGTGTGAATCTGCTAAGCAGGGAAAGTCTTTCTCCCGTAGACAAGTTTACAAACCGCACTGTGGTGTGATGTCAATTGCTTTTGACTTGTATTCCACTCTTCTTTACTTGGCGTGAAACAGAAGTGAAGATTGGGTTGGCAAAGTGATCCTAAGAATCATGTCTTGAATCATGACATGTCGAAAGTCCAAGTGCTGACAGTGGTTACATTTGACCATATTTCATTTTACCATCATCTCAGTAAAACATTACAAAAAAGGTAAAGTCCAGTGCAGACACGGCTTAAGACGCGTTTGAAAACCACAACAGTTTGGACAAATGCAATGCTTCCTCTTTGAACAAGCAAACTGACTTGTTGCCTATGTGACTTGAGATGGCTCACTCAAAATGAATCTTTCATTCCATCTTCAACATGAATTGGTTTCTGTTTCATTTCTTTGCCATGCGCATGGAATGTTTATTGTTAATTTGACTATGAGCAGTCCATGTATTTGATGAAGGTAAGTAAGATGCCCTTGACTTAAACTCACTTCGGCCATTTGCTTGCAAGAATCGTCCAAAGTATCACAACCATCGTTGAAATTCTAGAGAGTTCATGGAGTTGCCATCCTGACCACTATCTCAGCATTGTCTTTGAAGGATTATGAAACCTATACAATCCATAATGGAAAAAAAAAACCATGATAAGACTTGACAATTTGCATGGTGGAAATACTTAGTGGAAGGTTTGCGGTGACACCATGTCGCACTTCTCTTTCAAGAAAGAGTGTGGCTCTGAAAAGATCCGTTAACTCAACGTTTCGGCTAGTGTGTTCTTTGCCTGTCGTCAGGAGACAGGAAAACATGGTTGTTGTATTTTGGAGGTTAACGTAGTGTTATAGTTAACCTTCATTTGTTTCTGTAATAAACATTTTTATTTTTGCATTGTAGATATTTGCAAAATTATGTTTTTTCCCCAGAATGTTTAGGTTTTATTTTTGTAAATAAAAGCATGCTGACCATTTTGTTTATTTGTTTTAACCCTATTCTGTCGATGCAAATTGTAAGATTTGATGGTTAATACAGCTTCTGAGTCAAACTATACCTTAAACCAGGAAAGATGAACATTTGGGTAGTCCCACTTAAGGCCAGGATAGCTCCGATAAGAGACTACCGATGTGCTCAACCAGATGTCCCAGGTTCAGATCTGTGTCCAGGGGAATTGTCTTGGCTCTGTATTGGAGTATTAAATTTAACAGCTGGTCTCAATTCTCTTCAGACTACCTTTTTGGATACCAGATACAATTTCAAGAAGTAGATTGGAGCTTTTCTTCACCTCGAATCGGTGTCAAGTCTAGGTCTTGAGTCAAGCATACAGTGTACATACATTTACAGAATAATGAAGAGCTACCCTGTAGATATAGCACGCAAAGAAAGAAATGGACATTGCATGAACGCTAGGTATCTGTTTAGTCAAACCTGCCCATGTCCCGCGAAAAAAAAGCCAACTTGTTTTGTGGCATGCTGTTTCTCTATAAGACATACCATTTAGTTATTTTCTCGTAACAGCAATTTGATTACATTTATACGTATCACACCAGGTTTTTCATTTCAAACAAATTGATGAAAAACTGACTGGGAACCTGTGCACAAATTAAAAAGATGTCTAAGAAAACTTTGACTGGACCGGGATTTTAGCCTCAGACCTCTGGTTTTGTGTGCCAGCATGCTTCCCATCTGAGTTGTCCAGCCCTTAGATGGTGGTCTCCCAAATAGTCAACTAGTCTTTGCTGGGTTGGGGGCACCAGCCAGATGCAATTCAACCATTAACTGCCGTACATCTCAAGGGAGAGCGCTGGTGTGATCCCTGAATGAAAGCGGGGATGTGATCCCTGGAGGTATACCGCAGTTAATGATTGAATTGCTTCTCATTGGCGCCCCCACCCCGGCAAGGACTAGTTGACTATTTGGGAAGGCCACCATCTAAGGTCTGGATAGCTCAGATGATGAGAGTGCTGAGTACACAAAACCAGAGGTCTTGGGTTCAAATCCAAGTCAAGTCAAAGTTGACTGCCGTATTTTGGAAGGTTTACATTGATTAGTTTTGCAGTGGAGTTTGAGAACCACCCACTACAACAGTGAATAAAAGCCACTCTTATTTTGTTGCTATTGCTAAATATCATTTCTTTTCAATTGGTTCCCAGCTGCATAAGAAGGCCATGGCTGTGGCTGTCACAAAGATCATTGCAGCTGGCAGTAGCAGCGTTGCTGTTGGCGACTGTGCCACAGCTGTAGCCTTAGTCAGAATTGGAGTCAATCCCATGATTCCACTAATTTTTTGAACCATCCATCGATCTCCAAATTGTACGAGGGCCAGCCATTCTTGACTCGGACAGGACCTTTTTTTTAGTGCATTCTGCCCTCGAGAAAGAGTTGGAGAAAGGCCCTGCAGTTGTTGCGAGGATTGCAATGATCGGCACCCTAAAATTTTGTTAGATTTTGATCAACATAGTCAGTGAGCAGTTTACAAGTTGCAACCTCTTTTTTTGGAATTACAATATGCAGCACTGCACTGAATTGACTTTCAATTTCCAAATTCTAACTGGTTCAGACTCCTCACCTTCGTTCTTCTGTGTTTTCGTCTCTCCCCCCCCCCTTTCCTACAATGGCGCCCTCAGTCGCCGGTGGTCTCCTGGAAGATGAAGCCGCCAGAGAAGAAGCCGCTGGTCCGTCGGGAGATCCCCGAGGAGGCCCAGGTCAAAGTTCGCCGGGGAGCCAAGAAGCAGCACATCAACCCGGTCCAGGAGCTGAGCATCTTTAAGGAGAAGGACTCCTTCTAGGGAGACGCTCACCGTACGTCACGCCAGTCAAACCCACACACCGAGACAGAAAAACTCGCACACTGATTGTACACCTTTTTCAATTAAAAAAAAAACAAACTGGGGAAAATCATGACATTCATTCGTGCTTTAAAACGAAAATCCAAACGGAAATCCACCCAATTTGTCAGGACTAGTGTTATGGATTTTGTATTTTGGGAGTAATCACTTAAAAACTGACAGAAACCAGAAATGTTCCAATTTTTTAATCAAATTAATGACAAAATGCATACATTTTTATGAGTTTGCAACTTTCGGGGTTTGGACTGATGTGATACTGATGATTGTAGCATAACTTCATATAATAGTAGGCAGGATTGTGACTCTGAGAACACATTGTAAACATGCGATAAACATACATTAGAAATCAGTATGATAGAGATAAATAAATAGCACTATACCGTAAGTGTAGCTATATCTATTCACCTAATATTTTCACCGTATTTTGTATACTTTCAAACTCACATGAATTTTTTCCCCAAAAGTAAAAGTCAAACATTATATACAAACGATGCAATTTTTTACATGAAAACAAAAGTCAAAATGCATATTCAGGTTTGTAGTATCTTCCATATTTTAAAACATTCATAAACTGAACACCATGCATTTTTTATGGATACAAATAGTGTGCAAAAGGTATTATGATTCATTTTAGTCTTAATTGAAGATTTGTCATCTCAATGGTTCAGAGGATCCCTGTATTTATTTGGACAAATGCGTAATCTTTAAGTATAAGCAGGTATTTAGCTGGGTTTTTTGGAAGAACATTCCCCTGAGTTGGACTGTTGCTTATAAATAACAAAACCATACAAGCATAAGTCTTGGTGTTTTATTTGATAGTGCCTGAAATTGGTGAGAAAGCTTGGAAGATATTGAAGTTTTTAAAAGAGAATGTCTTGGTGCTGTAGATAATGTTTTATTTCATCCATAAAAAAACCATAGAAATGTCAGCCAATTTGTAAATGTAAATACTGCTATTGCACATTACTGCATATATAGGGTAATATTTCAATGGCCTACCATTCAGTGAACTTAAAATAGATGCCATTTTTATAGATATGCCTTTTGAGTTCTTGTATTCGCATCTAGATATTCTTTTTGTTGTTTGGCATTCCAGTCTATTTTTGTGTTAAGAGTCATGCAGTTTGATGGTATCTTGTTTGGTAAACTGTAAGCCATCAGTGATACAATAAGTGAAGGTATTCTCCTAGACCTGTAAGGTACAGTTATTGCTTTTTTACTTTGTGTACATTAGTTGCTACTTATTTTAGCAAGATTTTTACCAGCTTGGATTTTTCATTTTTAAGAAAGGAAATTCCGTATCTGTTTTTTTGGAGAAACCTTCATTAGGTCAAGTGTTGGGACTTGATTTCTGATGCAAAATGTAATGTGCCTTCCGATTGTCACATTCACTGCACACACTAAACTGAGGTCCGGCTATTATGACCTAAAGGCCGCCGCACACAAGAGCTATCTGCTGAGCAAAAATTCTCTCTAGGTCATTAGCTGAGCACATAGCTCACCGTGTGCGCTGAACTTTTGGTGAGATTTCTGCCTCAAGATGCCGTGAGACCAATATCTATCCTGTTTGATTTTGGCAACCACATAGGGCGTGCGCTTTCATTGGCCAGTTGCTATGTTTTTTTGCTTAGCACGTAGCTCAAGTCGCCGCGCACGATGAGTTTTCATCCACGAGAGGCGAAAATAATCAAACAGGATGGATATTGGTCTCACGGCCTCTTAAGGCAGAAATCTCACCAAAAGTTGAGCGCACACGAGAGCTACATGCTGAGCTAACGACCTCGAGAGATTTTTTGCTTAGCAGATAGCTTTCGTGTGCGGCGGCCTGAACTATAGCATGCTTTAGTCATAACAATTGACTAGAGTCTGAAATGGACTTACAGATGAAAAAAAAAGGTAATAGGCCAACTGCTTTTTTTATGATAAGACTTTAAGATTGTTGGATCATATCATATTCAGATCATGATTGAATCAGGCAGTATGCTTAGGCCTGAAGAAACAATTATATCTGCCAGTGTAACTATAAACAAACGCAACTAAAAACTGCTTTGATTTGAATAGTATCCATTTCTGAAATTAGCTGGTTTGAGATTTGAAGAAGAAAGAAACGAGCAGTGATTTCTAATGCATAGACCAAAGAGCACCTCCAAGTTCTAATGTGTACCCAGGAGCCAATTTCAAAAAATTGCTACGGACAAAAAGTCAGGATTCAAAGGATCACCTTGCCAACCCAAATCTCACTTTTGGTTCATGCTTAGCAAAGAAAAGTGGAATACAAATACAATCCAAACCCAACTGAAAATGAATCACAATGTGGTCTGTAATCCTGTTTTACACGAGGAAGACTTTTCATACTCAGCGGATTTTCACACTTAAGCGGCTCTATGAAATTGGGCCCAGATCTACCCTATGACTGCAGCACAGAAAGCAGAATGTGAATTTGATACTAGAGTGATAATACATGTATATACAAAAATTTTGACAACAATTTTCTGACTAAAAATTAGGAGGGCCTGGCGTTTCGATCCTAGCAGGAGGCATTCTGCCTTTGAGAAAGGTCTTGCTAGGATTGAAACATCAGGCCCTCCCAATACGGGCAATTGACAATAGCGTGCCCTCAGGAATTTGGAACACGTTGGCCAATCACAATGCACAAAATCTGTCGACCCTTTCCAGACAGATTCTGCGCATTATGATTGGCGTTGCAAACTCTTGTGAACCACCCAAATTCTTCAATACCATATTTGTGAAACAAACAAATAAAAAAATGACTGGAAACTTAAAAAAAAAAAGAGCAAATAAAACTTTGACTGGACTGGGATTTGAACCGGAGACATCTGGTTTTGCGTACCATGATAGAAATTGAGTACTGTTAAAAGTACTAGAAAGTTAATTGATGCATTACTAGATCACGTTACATGGACGCATTGCATGATTAGAATTGATACCAAGGCACTAAAAGCAGTAGTACAAATATATGTCTATGATTCAGATAGCCTCAGCACTTATCGATTGGCTGAGTTTATAAGGCTTCAGTACTATTATTTGGTCAGCTTCTTTGTGTTTGTTGGGCATATCCGCTGTAAGGAAGCTTCAACAATTCAAGATAAAACCAAAGAATTTGCAAGTACTTTTCTCTTACATGGAAGTTCTCTCTTTTTACTATCAGGACTAGGTTCAAATTAACGGCTGTGGCTTTGGCTGTTATTGCAATGAGAAGCCTGTGTTTCAGTGCTGACTGATGCCATGTTGCACCATAGCAACACCCCTAGCTGCAGCCATATTTGTTGGAATTGCAACTTTGACTCTTGCTCAGGCTCTGGCTTCACGTCTGATATTCATTTTGTAGTTTGAGATAGACAATGTATGTGCTCTGTATACAAACTCCATACCAGCCTTGCCAAACATTTGGATGTTGGAGACAAAGCCAGAGCCAGAGAAGTTTATTGTGGCTTAAAAGTACCGGTACATGGGACTGGACAGTGCAAAACAGTGGTCAAAACGTCAAAGTTGGAAATTAAAAGTAAGATTGGGATTTGGGGGGAAAATCCTAAGACAGATGATGTGCTAGTACTAATGAAATAACAAATTGGGATGTAATATTCTTCATTGTCCCTGAAAAAATCGGAACTACTCGATGCAAGATGAAGTTTCTTATTTTGTTAGTCTTCATATGTATTTGGATTACACCCAATGCAAAAAATATCAATGTATACCTGTAGCTGCCTGTATTCAATTCTCAAAGGCATATATTGGGTGTTTAGAACTTTGCCATTGAAGAACTTGAAGTTCATTGTTTCATTGGTCGTGTTTGGAAATTAAAAAACAAAATTCTGCTCGGAGGTTCTGAAGAAAACCTGTTTGACTCACTTATTTTGTCATGCTTGATTTCAAGTGATCTACAGAAATGTTGGCAAACAGCTTGAAAGTTACTACATGTACTAACTCGAAAGACCCCCCCCCTCCCTTTTTTTTATATTTTTTTTTTAGAAAGGTCCAGCTAGGGGTGCAGCACACCAATTCCATCCAAGATGGCTCCGTTGAGCTGATTATCATAAATTGTGGACCCACATTTTTTTTTTAAATTAGGAATTAGGGGTCTTTGGAGGCTAATTAACTGATACATTGTAGAATACGTGAAGCTTAAGACAACCTGGGGGTTCACTCGTAAGTTTTGTGTATGATTTGGACCATATCCGAGAAACTTCTGTTGAGTGTGGGATAACGTGAGTGATTTTGTACAGTGTTTAGTGGCAAACGTCAGGCCCTTGATGTTTAAAGGGTCTGTGCAGTACAAATTGTATTACTTAAATCCAAAGACTGCCTTTGAGAAAGGTCCTTTGAGAAAGGTCCTGCTAGGATCGAAACGTCAGGCCCACTAATTTTTTAGTTATACTTAAATCCATACTACATAATTGTTTTGCAATGTTCCTAATGATCAATCTGCTTTTATCACCCATTCTGGGGGCGGGGCCGGGGTGTATTTGAAAGTTTTCAGTTTTTATGCTAATGAGTGAGCTCAGGATTACTGCAAGAAAGTCTTGGCTGCGGCTGGAAAACACACATAGGCCTACACATTAATTGAAATTAGCTATTGCTGTGGAGCCGTATACAATAAATTTTGACACGGCCCCACTTGAGTGAGGCGGTAACAGCCAAAGGGCCAAGAGCGCCTTGATTGAAGACTATCACCAACATTCCAACCATTGCATAACAGTAACAAGCCGTGCGTGGTCTAGTACAGGTGCAAACTTTGAATAGATTCGCGCCATGTCGACAATGAACAGTGAGCAAGGTTTGCGTATACTAGCTGCTGTGGTTTAGTGTCAGAGACAGATGTACCCTTCTGTGAGCTGCCCGTCGTTGGAGTTTTTTGAGACTGTTAAGAGTCAAGATCTTATCAGACAGACGAGCTGATGAGAATTAGAGGTGAGTAGAAATGTTGTGGTTGTTTTTTTCCCCCCAATTTAACTGAAAAATCATAGCGGGTTCAGCTGAATTTCTCCCGCGTCATGCGCTGGCTGGCTAGGACCGGCCGATGATTTCACGACACCGACGATCTATGCCGTTATAGTTCGCCGGGCGGCTACCATGCAGAAAAAACTGACAGAAACTGATCGTTCTCTTGATGGGCATTTTGAAATACTATGTTAAATCATGGTTAATGTACGATTACACAAGTTATTACATTATGTTATGCAGAGCACTAAAATAAGATGTTGAGGTGTAGAGTGATTCACCGTGTGACATCTGATATCTAGCGGCGAACGAGGGCAATTGTTGTGTCTTCAGTTGTGACGCAGTACGATAACGAGAGCAAGGCCCGCGTAGCTTTGATTGCCAATTAACTATTTTGTATATTACTTCAAATTATTTTAGGAATTTACTGAAGTCGACTTCACCAAACCCATTGTAACTTACGCAAGACGATGAGCGATGCACAGAAACCATATGGTGTATCACAACTCACGATGGTTTATCCATCGTGAGTTGAGTTACGATGCATCGTTAGGCCTAATAAAGTAATAATAATACGCCTTGTTAAATCCACTTCTGCTTTTTTTTTGCGAAAGAACTATTTCCTTGAGCGCAACAAACCAATTCTGACAGTTGGAAGGCGAAGGTGCTTAATTCTTTTACATTTAAGATTGCAATTTACTTTATCTCTTAAAGCATCATAAATAATATGTTATCTCCTGTATTCAAATCATCCCATACCAAGCATGGTTTCTCATGAATTTTAGTACTGGTGCATACAATCCAAAACCTGAAAGTTTGAGAAAAATGTAATACTTCCATCACAGTGATTACTGATTACTATAATTACTTGAATTTAGTTTATTTTGGGGTATTCAATTTGTCTCACCTGGTTTTTTTTTGTTTTCAGGTTTAAGTGACAGTACTGATGATACATGGAGCAAGAAAGAGCAAGCTGTATAATCGATAAGTACTCCTTTTTTGGGGAGGACTTTTGATCCTAGCAGGATCTTTCTCAAAGGCAGAGTGACAAAGACAAAATAGATACATGCATGAGAAGGAAGGGGGTAGAAAGTGAATAGGACATGGATGACAAACAGAGGACAAAGAGGAAAGCTGTATGGTAAGATCAATGGGAAGGGCCTGGAGTAGGGTAAGGATTAGTGAGAAGAGGGAGAAAGATCAAAGAGAGAGGTATGGGGGTGTGAATGCAAAATAACGATTATCATTGAACATGCAAAGTGTTTGTCATTCCCCTCCTGGATGTTGAGGTCATGTGGTTGAATAGTCCAAAGATGCTTCATCCACATTTTCTCACGGCTAAGACGGATGGCATCACTACGGTGACCAAGTGATCCTTCACCCAGAACACTCATATCTGATATCGAATGATCAGGGAGATTGAAGTGATACCACACAGGGGTGTCAACTTTACTGGTTTTGATTGTAAACCTATGGCCATAGATACTTTTTTTGAGGGTGTTTTGGGACTCGCTAATATATCGAACATTACAAATTCTACCGCAGATGAGGTATAATGTTTGAGGTGGTGCATGTAATAGAGCCATAGGTCATGTGGGTTGTTCCAGAAGAATTTCCATTGAAACACACTGTTTCCTGGACATGTGTCTTACAAACAGTGCATTTCAAGGTACACTTAGATGTACCAAATTTGGTGGGAGGTGAAGTGTCCAAACGGGTAACCTCTGCTCTGAGGCCTCGGACAATTAACTTATTAAGTCACGCAGGTTATGGGGGCGCCTGAAAGTCAAGACAGACGAATTTAGAATGGCACTGGCCAGACGATCCGGAAGTATGCAGAATGTGGTGGTTTTCCTTAGTTATCTTCCATGGAGGAGGAAGACAAGGGTGGTAGGAAGTAACCAAGGGAACCTCGGGATTGTCCTTGGGACTAGGTGACTTTTGTTTTTAGTACCTAACTTCTGGGAATGGAGTAGACTTTAGCAATGGAATTCTTCACTTTGCAAGAACTATAGCCTCTTGCAACCAAGTTTCTGGCCAACACTCGTGTATGGCGGCGAAAATCAGACTCATTGGAGCATATAGGCCTCAATCTGAGAGCCTGGTTGTAAGGTATACCAGTCTTACAGTGTCTGGGGTGATAACTGGAGGCATGAAGATGTTGATGAGTGTCGTTGGGCTTAGATACAAGTCAGTGGTTAGTGTGTTGTGGTCTTTCTGGATGGTGACATCCATAACGTAGGTCTACTGGAGTGAGTGCTCCCATGTGAACTTGAGAGTGCTGTGGAAGGAGTTGATGTGTTCAACGAAGGCATTCAAGATGCTACCGTCCCTAGTCCAAATGAAGAATTCATCATCTATGTTTCTCTACCTAATCCAGGGATGGCATGGAGCCTCATTGAGCGTGCATTCTTCAAGGTCACCCATGGAGAGGCGAGCAAAGGAAGGAGCCATGCGGATGCCCATGGCAGTACCATGTACTTGGAGATAGTGCTTTCCAAGAAAGGAGAAAGGATTCTTGATCAGCACTAGGCTTATGGGGGTGGCCATGTCAGTGATGGGGGGAGAGGAATGTTTTCCCTTGGCTAAGGCAGAGGAGCAAGCCTGAATTTCTTCTTCCTGGGGGTGTTGGTTCACCCTCACCTAGGCCTGCACCCTCACCTGCACCCAACACCAACATCCCCCCAGGAAGAAGGGATTCAGGCTTTCTCCTTTGCCCTAGCAAAGGGAAAACACTCCTCATCCCCCCATCTCTGACATAACCACCCTCATGAGGCAGTTACAGGAGACATATAATTATGTATAAATAAATAAAACACTAATTTGATAATTTAATTTACAATGAAATAGTTAAGTAATAATGAATATCACAGAACCAACATACACTATAACAAAAGTAGAGAGTACAATCTAACAAACAAAAGCCATACAGACAAACAACAGACAAACAGACAAACAAACAAGAAGCAGGGATTCAAACCACAATCAATCACAACAATTCTGCACACAGTCAAATACTGAAACACAAATCTACATTACTTTCGCATCTGTCTGCCTATACATCTTTTTGATTCATTTTTGGTATTCATTACCCCCACTTTTGTCAGTGGCCCTGTCAAGAGAGGTTCCTTGTTTCAACACTCCTTATAAAGAACAAAATGTAAAAAGCAAAGAAAAATACATGAAAGAATGCCTCCACCTTGACTGGCCACAAGTTTAAAGTTTAAATCCTTGTTTTCTCACAACCACCGGGAAAGCACAATATTTAGATATTTCTGCCCGTCATGCCACCTCCATTGTGTTAAAGATGAACACTGATTATTGTTTCTTCTTGTATCATTTCAGACGCTGTCTGGAGGAGCAGACGGAAGAGGAGGAGGAGGAGGCAGACGAGGAGGAGGAGGAGGCAGATGAGGAGGAGGAGGAAGAGTTAGATTCAGGTGTTAGATTTGGTTTAGAAGAAAGGCTTTGAAGGGCTAGGCTATAATAAGGTCAGAGCATGCTTTGAATGTTAGGATTAGGTTTATGGGGTAAGGTGTATAGGCTAAGTTTTGGTTAATGTGCTTTTCATAATAAATTATTTGATAGCGACCCTGTATTGTTTTAAGGGCCTGCAGGAGCCCTTGATGTAAAAATTGATGGTTTCCATGTGATGTATTTTTTATGTAGTTATATGATTATTAGTTTAGGAAGATGTTACACCTGTATACAGATGTCACATCAACTTGCAAGGTGCTGGGACTTCATAATTCTTAACACTCTTCTCTTTCCTTCTCTTTTAATTCTGATTCTTCTCTCGTTTCCTCTCACATTAACCACTAGGCACCTAACTATCTAATAACTAAAAAGTAAACCATAATCCCACTAAAACTTCCATGGGTTAGGTCTTTGTGGTGAGGGGCATATAGTGGGACAGGACAAACCCTGGCCTGTTATTGAGCCTTCGGTTGCAGTAGCGTTGGATGGTCCATATCCTGCTTGGTCTTATTTTTATGAAATGGTGGCAAACAATTTGTAACACATAGTTATATGGTTTCTTGTCTTCGTTGTCATGGTCCAATTACGGGTACCAAACTTGGTCCATGAAAATTGTTCCAATTTTTTTTTAAATAAATAAATAAATATAATTATATATATATAATGAGGCGGATAAAACGGGAGACATAAAAAAATGGTCTCACTGTAAAATTGGTAGAAACTGTAGCTTTCTTGCTTGTTGTTTTGTTGTGTGTTTTAGTCTTCCTTAATTCTTGCATGAGTAGGTGTGCATGGGTGCCACAATGGAGAGATGAGATCTGCCAGTTCTTTGTCACAGCCAGGATGAGAGATCAATATCACCCTGCCATGGAGGAAGGTCGAAGGTCAAAGCAGACAAGAAGATATCCATCCAGGTGGGTTTGCTTTTCTTGTAACAAATCATGACCCACTGTGTATTGGATTAAAATGACATTGCATCACACCCTGGTCAATTAAAACTCTGATTTTCTCCAAACTTGCTTGCTTATTCTATTCTTGGTTGCTGAAATGTTAAACAAATTATTGTACTAACAATGAAAATTGCAATGTGATCGTTTTCTCATTTCAGCAAAATCGGTGGTTGCCCTTGGAGTAATGGACAGACACTTGGAGGAATAGACCGACCCACATGGAGGAATGGACCGACTCACTTGGAGGAACGTACCGACCCACTTGGAGGAATTACGGACCCACTTGGAGGAACGGACCGACCCACTTGGAGGAACGGACCGACCCACTTAATTGGAGGAACCGACCCACTTGGAGGAATGGAGCGACCCACTTGGAGGATAGGAATGGAGCATCACTTGGAGGAATGGAGCGTTACTTGGAGGAATTACGATCCACTTGGAGGAATGGACTGGCCCCATGCATTTTGAGGAATGGACAGACACACTTTGAGCAATGGACCACTACACTTGCCAGCATGGAATCACCCATCCATTTGGGGGAAAGGACTAACAATGAAATGAAAATAAAAATGTATGCAATAATGATAATTTTAGGCCTTACCTTATTCAAAATGTTATGGTTTAAAGGTCAAATCATCAATGATATTATTACAATAGCTAGACAGACAGAAAGGATTGGAAATCGATAAATCAGACAAATACACGTCGCAATTTAACCAAATGACCAAGTCTTGACAGCTGTCTGATGTGAATTTTGGTAATGCTCTTGGACTCTGAACTGCTTTCAGCTGGGGGATGAAATAATATTGTTTCCCTTAATTGTACTGTATCTTTAGATGAATGTGGAATCTTAACATATTATTATTCATAGAATGAATCCCTATGCTAAATTAAGAAATAAAACAACCGTGATTATGATAACATGAGCAGGAAAGGTATGAAATTGCCCCAACTCATTATTTTCTCGTACCATGTTTCTACAAAAAAGCTTGTTGAACAAAAACCTATAGTACTGTTGGTCGATAGTGTGGGTAATCTATATTTGAAATAAAATAGTGAAAAGCTTGGCACGTCATAATGTTCAGATAATGGGTTCAAATTTGCCTTATTTGGCACGCCATACCATTGCTTCGTGCTTCGTGCCCATTGTTGACGTCGTGTGCCCTATTGGATATCATCTGAAAGAGTACAAAATTCTACTGAGGATCGATGTAGGCTTCCCGGTTTAATTGGTAACAACCGATCATTCAGCCTGACAAATTGAACAATGACCGAAATCCACTTTCGGTCAGAAACTCTAATATTATGCATTTTGCTGAGAGCTCGAAATATAGGCGTTTCCGATTTAATTGGTGCAACCAATCAATCACGCTTCATTATACGCTTCTAGTCATTTCCTAATTTTTAGTTTTTAGTTTTCCAGATAGTATAGGTTTCATTCGAATTTGCATTTTGGTAATTTTGGCAGTTTGCAACATTTTTTGTATATCACCGAAGTTGATTCCAATAGATTCACTTTTGTTTTAAAAATTGAGTTATTTTGGAAAAATAAATGATAAATATAAGTTTTGTTATAACGTTGCAATCAAGTCTTGCTCTTATTTTCTATTTTTAAACAAGCAAAAACACAATTCAAATTTAATGTGTCACGCATGGGACACCGTAGCAGTTTACGTGCAGGGACCACGGACGTGTACACGTCCGTGGCAGGGACATTCCGGTCAGCCGAAATTCAGGCCCAAATTTAGGGCCAGGTTCAGTCTGGTATTTCGGAGTCTGTTCGAAGCGCCAGTTTTGCTTTTCAACATGCCAACATGTGGGAATTGTCGTCAAGATGTTGCCTTCTATGAACATGGCGGTCTCTATTACTGCAATGAATGCGATACTCAGTCGCAGGTAATGACGATACAAACTTTCCTAGTTTTACTTTTAATAGACTTACTATTTAGCTTCCTTGCTCTATTCTATGGTGATTGTCCGAGTAACTTGGACCCAATTAGTCACTCTTTTTTTTCGAAAAGAAGTGACTTGTCGGGTCCAAGTTACTCGAACTAGTTTGAGCTCTGAGTCTGACTGAGGTCGGTCAGCCCATAGTCAGCCAAAGTTTCATGATTTTATTTAAACTGAGTCCGAGTAACTTGGACCCTTATAATCGCCCTTTTTTATTTTGTGGGATTCGCCCGAATCCCTCAAAATTAAAAAAAGGGCGATTGTAATGTTGTAACTGTAAGGCCACTAAGGCCAGTAAGGGATTAAGGGTCCAAGTTACTCGGACTAAGAATGAGAGTGAGATTCCATGGCGATATTTCAAGATTTATTTTAACGCAGTGGCTATTGTTACGGCAGCAGTAATGCAATTTCCATTTTCTATAGTTACGGCACTGCAACTGCGCAAGCGCGAGGAGATCAGATTTTGTTGCATGGGGTATTACTATTAAACCTCACATGCACAGGCAGCGCCGTCTCAAGCTCAGTACAGGCACAAGAAACATGGCAATATCGGATTTATCCCTGTCATTATCGCAACGGAAAAAGGCGTCTTTTACAATAATGTATGTAAGAAGCTCTCGCACGGTGAGATCAGCAAAAAAAGGGTCCCTAACAAAGTTGTCAGCGATGCACTGTACATGTACTACGATCATACGATGTTGACATCTCGTGCATGCATGTGGCGGCAGAAAATACGAGAAGTCATTCGATTTTAGGGAGGTTTAAAAGACCACTATACAAATGATAAAACTATAAATCAACGTTGTAATTTTCTTTAATCAAACAGTGGCAACAAATAATGACGAATGTATCATGCAAATGCAACAAATCAAGATCACGGCACGACGGCCGGACAGCAGCGTCGCAAGCTAACATCGCGCTTCCAAAGTCAGTGTACACGTCACGGCCGGCGCGCTTGCGCAGTTGCAGTGCTGTATCTATAGAAAATGGAAACTGCGTTACGGCTGCCGCAACAATAGCCACTGTGTTATTTTAAATGTAAGTATTTGTAATTGAGTAACCACCCTCCTGAACTAAACGTAGTCTAGTCTTACTTAACGTATTCTTACTAATTAAAAAATGTACATGTACTTACTTAGTAGTTAGTAATACTAATAAATTCATTAAAGTAATAATATAAATAATTATTCTTGTGCCTTTTGAAAACAGCATAATAGTTTTACTTGAAAATGACGATGGTGGGTGTGTCCTTGAGGGTGGCCCACGCATGGAGACACATAAACAAGCACGGCACTTCCTGTCAATCAGAGTGTTAGCGGTGCAATGTGGGATTACAAAATTGGTGCAATTCAGTGGAGCGTTCCCCCACACATTGTGTCGCAAATAAATTTGATACTTTTATTTGAAAATGTCTCAATCTTAGTGGAGTCTGAATCGCGATTCAAAATCAAATCCCACTCATAAATGGGTTTATTGTGTCCACATGCAAAAATGTGGAGTTTGAATCGTGATTCAAATCGCAATCCTAATAATCGCGTTGTTGACTTTTTGAGGAGACCACCATCTAACTCTAAGGGCTGCATAGGCCATAGCTCAGGTGGTAAGAAAACTGGTACACAAAACCAGGTCTTGTTCCGGTGTAGTCAAATTTTCCTTGCCAAAACATGGTTATTTTTACTTGGCATGAGGTATTGAGGTACTGTATTGTTTTCTTTTTTGTACGATGAAGATCTATTCAGCCTATAGATAAATGAAAACTTAACATAGTCATACAAAACCTCACTCGTTTTTTTTTTTTTAATGTACATGTAGGTTATGCGTGTTATTGAGAAGGATGATGAATTTGATGCTGTTTTGAACTATTCACAATCCTATTCTACTACCAAGAAAAGAATTCCAAAAGACACAAGAAGAAGGGATAAAGGTATGTTGATTTCAGTTGATTTCACCACACCCACTGTGTTACCCATCGTAACTCACGATCAATCGGAGGAAGATAAGCTATGCACAAAAACCATACGGCCCATTTCAGGGCTTCGTAAGTCTTCGTGAAATTAGCCCCTGGAGCCGATTTCACTAACGCTTTGTGTCTGTTTGTGATCATCGGAAACGCCAAAATCAATCGCTAAAGCCGCGTTTCCACTGGACTTATTTTGGTCAAAGTAACCGAGACGATGGTTACTTTTCCCATTTTAAAGGCAGGATGAAGTGGGATTAGGTTTGCATTATTTATGTTTAAACCAATGAAGTATGAAATAGTGACTAAATGTTTCGTTTGATTCGATGGTTGGTTTCTTCATAGAGCAAGCCTTACACTCATGGTTTCTTTGACAAGTACGAACAAAATCGGGTTGTGAACTTGTGACAGGCCGCTTCGCCGGTGGAATTTTACCCTAATTTGCATAAAAGTTCGCGGGGGGTATGAAATACATCAAGGCACATGTTTGCCTTGTCTGTCGGAGTAATTCATTCATTCAGGTAGTGTTGTGTTATTTCACTGTGACAATATAATTTGCTATGCAAATGGTGTACATTATAATAGGTAAGAAGAAGCTGATTGTCTCAAACTGAGATGAGGTCATCCGGAAAGTAAACCAAATAAACATTTCAACCCAACATACAAATTTCTTTGAGTGCACAGCACAAAACTTACAAAGAAGGAAGGCAGGAGAGTCCGCTAAAATGGGGCATCATTTTTACAACATTGCCATAAAATTGTATGATTTGATGAAGACAAAGACAACATACATGTATGTGTTGATGCTGTTTCTTTATCACAGAAGCAATGACAAAGGCACGTTTTCATTGATAAATACTGCAAAGTTCAAGAACACTTCCACTCCAAACCTGACCCTTTCTCAATCCTCCAAAATCATCCAGGTTGTTGTGGAAGATTTTGAATGGATTGAGGCAAGTGTGAAACTTTCCAGTTGGAGGATTATGGAGGATTGAGGAAGGTTGTTTAATTTACACTGGAGGATTGTGGAAGATTGAGGAAGCATGCTACAATGAGATCTTGGAGTATTGAGGAAGGAGGTCGTAAATTTTACACTGGAGGATTATGGGGGACTGTGAAGGTTGTCATATTTACACTGGACTGGAGGATTGTGGAGGATTGAGGAAGGTTGTCATATTTACACTGCAGGATTGTGGAGGATTGAGGAAGGTTGACATATCTTACAGTTTTACACTGGAGGATTGTGGAGGATTACACTGGAGGATTGTGGAGGATTGAGGCAGTGGCTTTTCATGTACAAACTCCTACTGGAGGATTGTGAAGGATTGAGGAGGGTTCAAAGTAGAAAGCACCAGGGGTAAGGGTTAATATATGATTGGCTTGACAGTAATTTGTGCACTAGTTTATGACCATTTCTATACTTCTTCCTTGTCTAGATCGAGCTCCTGCGAGGTTGTGGTGGTCCTGTGAGTTGTATCAGGCCATCCTCAAAGCTCAGGTCAATACCCTCCTTGACATGGGATTCCCTGCTAAGCTGGATGTGAGTGTAGCATCATCACACTATTTATGCATTCTAATTCAGTATCAGATAATGCACATGAATTCACATCATTTGAATAATTTCTCTTGTGTGAAAGTCTGTGCAAAGGGTTTTGTTCATGCTCTAAATTGCGCTCGGCATAAAGTGTGCGCCTCACTTTGATTTGCAAGTTGTCTCTCGGATTAAAAAGTTAATACAAAAACTGTTGCAACTGCTCACTGACTAGAATGACCTGTAATACATAAATCTACATAAAGTCTGACGTTTCGATCCTCTTTGAGAAAGGTCCTGTTAGGATCAGAATATCAGGCTCTCTAACTTTTGAGATCTCTGATTAAGAGAGAAACCAGCAGCTGATTAGGGAAAATGATAATACAGTATGTATCTTAGGAGAGCTGACCCATTCTGGGTCTCAACTCCTTCTTGGATTAATTTCACTAAAGTTAAGATGCAATAGCCCTTTAATACACAAATCAAACACTGTTGTGGTATGTTGAAGGTTCGGATTGGGTTAGGGTTAAACATGTTTCATCCATAGCAATTACTGCGTATTACTGAATTTCAACAAATGTGTTTATGCAGCTTGCTGATTACAAAACCTAGTATATGTATAAAGCAACGTTTCAGAAATTATAGATATAACATGATGTTTGCGTCGAGGAGAATGTAATTCAAAGAGGTTTTGCCCTTACTCGAAGTGGTAAACACTGAATGCTCAGTGCTTTGCCCAGTGCCTGATAAGAAATATTTCAGGCAGCTCGGGCGGGATTTGAACCCGCGACTCCCGAATTCTAGTACGGACGTCTTAGCCACTGGACCACCGAGCTGGTCGAGGTCGTGTGGTGGATTCGAATAATGTATAGCGGCGGGTACCGCGTTGCATCATAGATATAACATGAAATTCATGAGAAATCAATTTGTAAAATGTATACAAATTTACAATTTAAATGCTACAGCCATTGCATTTCCATTGGATGGTTTCCTCATGATTTAGTTTAATAAAACAAGGCATCAATGTATATTTTAAAGCCCAATCATTACTGGTACTTGGTTTTTCTCCCTAGGAGATTGTGATGCAGCTTTGGTTTCGCTTCCTGGCCAAGTCAGGAGTGGCATTCTGCACTACTAGTGAAGACGATGAAAACACGCATCTTCTTAATGATGACACGGAGGAGCATGATGGAGGAGGTAAAGATTAGCCATAGGACTCTCCCAGACAATGCCACAAAACAGAATGGTATTGGATTGAGTTTGCACAAGACTAATAAATTGTACTAGTCCAAGATTGATTTGAACTGACTCTGTATAAACCACCGTGGGTGCTGTCAAGAGTTAATACTACCCACAGTTGATGTTATCTACAGTTGACACTGGACAGAGTTGGCACTGGACAGAGTTAGCACTGGACAGAGTTGGCACTGGACAGAGTTGGCACTGGCCAGAGTTGGCACTGGCCAGAGTTGGCACTGGACAGAGTTGGCACTGGACAGAGTTGGCACTGGCCAGGGTTGGCACTGGCCAGAGTTGGCACTGGCCAGAGTTGGCACTGGACAGAGTTGGCACTGGACAAAGTTGGCACTGGACAGAGTTGGCACTGGCCAGGGTTGGCACTGGCCAGAGTTGGCATTGGACAGAGTTGGCATTGGACAAAGTTGGCATTGGATGAAGTTGGCACTGGACAGAGTTGGCACTGGACAGAGTTGGCACTGGCCAGAGTTGGCACTGGCCAGAGTTGGCATTGGCCAAAGCCGGCACTGGCCAGAGTTGGCACTGGACAGAGTTGGCACTGGACAGAGTTGGCACTGGCAAGAGTTGGCACTGGACAGAGTTGGCATTGGACAGAGTTGGCATTGGACAAAGTTGGCATTGGATGAAGTTGGCACTGGACAGAGTTGGCACTGGCCAGAGTTGGCACTGGCCAGAGTTGGCATTGGCCAAAGCCGGCACTGGCCAGAGTTGGCACTGGACAGAGTTGGCACTGGACAGAGTTGGCACTGGCCAGGGTTGGCACTGGCCAGAGTTGGCATTGGTCAGAGTTGGCATTGGCCAGAGTTGGCATTGGCCAGAGTTGGCACTGGAATGAGTTGGCACTGGAATGAGTTGGCACTGGAATGAGTTGGCACTTTTTTAGGTCTAGTTAATTTTTTTATTCTTAACCTTCAGGAAGTAAGGTTAAATTCCACAGTAAAGATAACTGGCTGCATCGAAAAGAAAAAGGGGATAGTGCCGGACAGTCTCAACCCAAGAAATACTGCATCAATCTTGGCAAATGGGATAGTGTGTGTTTCATGTATGCCGGCCTTCGTCTGATGGATGAACCGGTCTTACTGTCTGACTTAGTAAGGTATGTGTGCATGTACTTATTTTATACAAGGCTGAGGCATTTTGCAGTGGATATCGTTGTTTTCATGAAGCAGCGTATCATTTTTAAACGTAACATTTGTGTAAAAGCACTCCTGAAATCAGTAGCCCTTCATGTTTTAAATGTCATTGACCACCATATCACATGAACACTTTGATACTTCCTGCTAAAAGATGAGCACAAAATATTTTTAACAATGATACTACCTTTCACAGTGCTCAAAGTATCTTTTAGGCTGCGTGGGTGGATTTCTTAAAAATGCCGACATGACACAGCTCTCGTTATACACACTCTTTATGGGATGTTTGTTTTCATTACATTGAATGAAATAATTAGAATGGTTATTCTCAATGGTCTGTAAAAAGACACATTACAGTACAATTTGGGCATACATTTACCTATATATTAATTTTTTGATCAACCAATCAGATGGGTTCGTCAGGGTCACCTTCCATTGCGGTCAACATCTGAGGTCCTTCCAGAACACATTGCCAAGACTCTAAATGTACTTGACTTTAACAGATTCTGCAAAGCCACCATGGTATGTCACAATGTGAGAAAAGTAAGGATAACAAGCTTCTGTATACCGGTATGTTTGAAAATGGAACATATGGCTTTTTTCTGCAATAAGTTTTGTATTAGCCACACACATATGCACTCAAATACACATCGGCCTTAGGTCTTTTCTATTTTGAAATAGAAGCACTAAAGGCTGTTTCGGATTTTGTTTTGGCTGAGAAAGCTGTTGTCATTTTCTCGAAATCTGTGAAGCATGCCAGAATGCTTTGCCTATGGGATTTTAAGGTGACAAAGCAGTAGTGGCAGAAAAATCAAAGAAGAAAGTCAATGTCAGAACCTGTGTGGCAAGAAGTGAAAACCAAAGTGAAAAATAAAATGCCCCTTGCTGCTTTTTGATTGTGAATCATTCTTTCCGGGATTCTCAGAACATTCAAGATGTCAACACTGTGTTTGGAGTCTTCCATGGATTGCTGGCCAAGTTGGATCTAACTCTTCCTCCTATGAGCCATGGAGATATTGCCTTCACCATTGTACGGATGATATTCTCCCTCAACCTTCCAGGTACACGTAAATACACCGATCCAGTAGGCCACGCCCATCATAGCAACGGCCAAGCAACCGCGCACATGCACACAACGTGTCACGATCGCCCACACGCCGTGCGCGTCCACTGCACGCCCGCAACCACCGAAAGCACTCTCCATTGGACTTTGGTTTTGGAAAAAGGGCAAAAATGTACATTTCCTGTCTTGCGAGGGTATTTAGAGTTAGAACTACAATGAAAATATTAACACCGCTTGACCATGGTTAAGGATAACACTCGGGTTTGTAAAGGAATTCCCTGCTACATATGAAACAAAAGTAAACAACAAAAAGTGTTTAGTAAAGAATACAAATTTTAAACGTTATGTCGGCAATTTGTCGGATATTAGTTGCGCGTTGTGATTGGTCAATTTATCAAGGGGCGTGGCCTACTGGATCAGTGTATTGTTTTAGGTGTTGACTAAGTTCCATAGTTCCATAGTTCCATAGTCTGCATAGCCTAATACTTATTGAACAGTTGACATAAAGTAGGCAATTTTAATTACATTGCCCACCCAAGGACATGTTGTGGTTTCTGAAATCCTACCTTAAAAAGATTGTCAAACAAACAAATGAAAAACTGACTGGGAACATTTGAATTTTTTTTTTACATGGCAAATGAAACTTTGACTGGACCGGAACTTGAACCTTAGACCTCTGGACTAACGTACCAGTGCTCTTCCATATTAGCTATCCAGCCCTTAGATGGTGGCCTCCCAAATAGTCAACTAGTCTTTGCCAGTCCGAAGCAATTCAATCATTAACCGTCGTATATCTCCAGGGATCACACCCCCACTTTCATTTAGATGCATACAACTGATTGTTGTAAACCTGGCTACGGCAGCTCGGGGATCACACAAAGTGGATGCAGCTTTTTCAATTCAAGTTAAACAAACAAAGGAAAAAATGAATTTTGAACAACCTGAACAATTGGGAAAAAAGGTTGTAACTGTTGGCCGCTGCAGAAAGAGTTTCGGAAGGCATTGATGATTGTAGACTAGTTACTTTGAGCCAACCCAACCAATTCTACATGTACATTACATGCTAGTATCATAGGCAATATTACTCGACCAATACTATGTGGTACATCATGTAAGCTCTTAAATTCTCAATGCCTGCAGATGATTTGTAATTCTCCAATTGCGTTGTATTTTAGTGGAGTTATGCAGCTACACTCATCGTCTGCACCACAAGATTCAACCGGTCTGGGATGAGAAACCAGAAAGATCCAAGCCCATCGTTCCAGAGTGCCATGCCTTAGCATACATCATTGTGGCCCTAAAGCTTCTATTCTCTCTGAATGATCACTTAGAGCATACAATATCTACCCAGACCAGGAAATTGCAGTCATTATTTCCCACAGGTAACTATAGTACCCTATTTGTTCCATAGAACTTGAGGAATATTAGTTTCTGGATAGGTCCATCTAATGATTTTGAAATCGGACTTTAAGAAAGACAATATGATAGGGACCTAAACCCGAGACATGTGGTTTAACCTACCAGCACTCTTACCACCTGAGCTGTCCAGCCCTTAGATGACTGCCTTCCTAAACTATTTTTGGAACAGTACGGCGTTGAATGCTGCATTTTCGCGAAACAAATTAAGCGCTTTTCACGATTTTCTCGAGACTCGGTTGGCGGATTGAGCTGAAATTTTCAAAGGTGTGCTATTTCATGCATATGTTGGATCAGACAACGTATGGATGCTATTCTTTGACCTCGATCAATGGGCTTTAATGTACAGTGCTCATACAGTACCACCTGAGCTTGGTTTTTCAAATTGTTTTCCTTTATACGTTCTTTCTTGAAAATACAATTTGATTTGATTTATCTACTTCTTTCATCCCTGTACCTGATTATTATTTTCTTTACATAATTATTGTTTCATATCCTCCAAATTGCCTATGTCACATTGTGTCTTCAGTTTTCATGTCACTAGTGGGTGTTTTTATTCCCAGGGGTGAACTTGTTTAATTGGGATGTCTGGGTCGAAGCACAGAAGTTAAGAGCCCAGCAGTGTACGAATCGGGAGGGATCTGCTCAGAGCTTCAGGTAACTATTGTGGGTAATGTTAGGGTGCAATTTACAGGAAATCAGTTGAAATTGAAACTGACTGAACTTTGAACCATTTTGAAAAATTATGGCAAAGAAAACTTTGACTGGACCGGGATTTGAACCCAAGAACTCTGGTGTTGCGTACCAGCACTCTTCCCATCTGAGCTATCCAGCCCTTAGATAGTGGCCTTCCCAAATAGTCAACTAGTCTTTGCCGGGGTGGGGGAACCAGTCAGAAGCAATTCAACCCCTAACTGCCTTATATCTCCAGGGTTCACACCCCCGCTTTCATTCAGATGCAAACAACCAATGGTTGTAAACCTGGCTTCAGCAGCTCGGGGATCACACAAAGTGGATGCCGCTTTTTTTCAATTTGTTCAAAAGTTCCTAGTCAGTTTCTCATTTATTTGTTTGACTTGAAATCTGTTGAAGATAGTCTTCTCCAAAATACTTTTTAATAAATGATGTACTATCACAATGAGTTTGTAACACTGAGGTGTTCCTATTAGTATTACTTCCTATTGCATACAGTGCCAGTTAGTTGCCCCTGAGTTGCTGTCAAAGTTATCTTTTGAGATGAGGCTTGCTTTAAGAGTACTTCATTTGTAAAACCTCTTTTGATTTCAACAAATATTGGTTGAGTAATCTGGAAGTGTTATTCATGTTTTCCCCTTGCAGTGATTTGATGAAGGTCCACGACATGCAAAATTTTGTTCACTACTTCAACCGGTTCTTTCAAGTAGAACAGGCTTATAAGTACCTGTCGGTAAACAAAAGTGGATGTAAGTTTTAACTTTTTATCAGAAGAAATTAACTATTTGCTCAATGCCACATAATGAATATTAACTCTGGTCAACGGACTTCCGCTCTGTTTTTTTTTTCAAACAAGAGAAAACCAATGTATTAATTGCCTTTATCAGGTGAATGTGTGAAAATTTACCCCACTTGTATGATGGCAGTGATGTTGATCTTTTTTCCTTAAGCCTAACCTTTCCAGAAACCACAAATTTCCACAACTGTGTCTGGTTTACAAAGTGCGAGGGATAGCTATAACAACCTGTTTTAGTTCCAACATTTTTTGAATAGGAAAGAAGAGTTTTACTTATTTAAAAAAAAATTATCATGCTTTGAGTTTAAACTTTTTACAAATATTTTGAGCTCAGAGTGCAGACTAACCTCCACTCCAAGCATACAGATTGTGGTGAAGATAGTGGGCAGAATTCCACTGCCTGACCGATGACCGTTGGGTTATCCCTCAATCATACACAGTCTCACAATAGTGCGGCCATTGCTGTTATTATGGCAATTTATGTGGTAACTTGCATCAAAATAGGTCTTTGTCATGCTTCATATTGCTCTGTTCTAGGCTGAAAAGAGTCAATATAGGAAGGTTTGCGGTGAACACCATGTATCAGGTCTCTTAAAGGAAGAGGTATGGTTCTGAAAAGAACCTGAGGGTAACTCGACGTGAAAAGAGTCTTTGTTTAAAACTCAGTTGTGCACGGATTTAGGAGGCCTAGCGCCTAGAAACATCTGTGGCACTCCAAATACGGAGATCCCTATACATTTGTCACAAACTTTTCAGTATCTCCTTCACAAATAGTGTTCATCTTAAAATTTAGTGGGCCTGACGTTTCGATCCTAGCAGGACCTTTCTCAAAGGCAGAGTCTCTCTCTGCCTTTGAGAAAGGTCCTGCTAGGATCGAAACGTCAGGCCCACTAAATTTTAAGATTTTAGTCAGTAAGCAGTTTGCAACATTTTGGTATATCACCAAATAGTGTTCATGTGAACTTTATCTATTGCCAGGTCAGGAGAGGTTGAAAGAATATCAACGTCCATTCCGTAGCTTGGCGAGGGATAGCAGCCCGGTGGATAGACCAAAGCCCAGCAGTTTGGCCATGGCTGTTCCTCAGATGCAGCCAACCTGCGGTCATAGCAGTCATCACGATTCAACCCACGGAGAGGGAAGCCACGAGCAGCACCACACCAACGCCAGCGCCGACTGGAAGTCCAGAGACTACCTCCTCAACGAAGACTTCTCCAGACACACCCTCAAGCATCTGACCAATCTGAAGGACCTCTTTGAGGAGTATATCATTCCACCCGAGTCTGTGAGGAGTGTATGTGACTTGTCTGAATCGATTCCAGTCGATGAGCAGCCACTTAATAGGAAATATTCTGTGAAGAAAATGGACTATGCGAAGACAGCCTTTCCAGTTACCCAAAGGTCTGATGTTCGTTCAAAGCCCATTAAAAGAAAACACAAATCACAAAAGGAAACATACTGTTTTTCCAAAGGGTTGAGGCTCAAGGACCAAGATGTGCCGTATTGCACATACCCGGAAGAACCAAATGGATAGCTTCCACGCCTCAATGGAATGGCTGTTAAATTGGTGCGCAGAAATATTGGAAATGAACTCAAAATCACACCTTGTCATTTTAGTTTACAATATTGAGAAAACTCTATTCAAAAAATAGCTTCAAACAAACCAAGGAAAAACTGATTGGGAACTTTTGAAAAAATTGAAAAATTAAAAAAATTGTTAAAGAAAACTTTGACTGGACCGGGACTTCTGGACTACCGTACCAGTGCTCTTCCATCTGAGCTATCCAGGCCTTAGATGGTGGCCTCCCAAATAGTCAACTAGTCTTTGCCGGGTTGGGGGCGCCAGTCAGAAGCAATTCAACCATTAACTGTCATACATCTCCAGGGATCACATACCCGCTTTCATTCAGATGCAAAGAACTTATTGTTGTATACCCGGCTACGGCAGCTCGGGGATCACACAAAGTTGATTCAGCTTTTTCTATTCAATTCAAACAAACCAAGGAAAAACTGACTGGGAACTTTTGAACAATTGGAAAAATTGGCAAATAAAACTTTGACTTTGACTGGGTTTACAACAATAAGTTCTTTATAGGAAGGTTTGCGGTGAACACCATGTGCGGTGACCACCGGTACATAAGGAGTTCCACCACAGATCCCAAGACATTCTCCTGATGACGGCCAGAGCATACTGGTCGAAACGTCGAGTTACCCTCAGGTTCTTTTCAGAACCATACCTCTTCCTTTAAGAGACCTGATACATGGTGTTCACCGCAAACCTTCCTATATTGATTCACCCACCATGCAAAGCCTTAAGTCTCATTTAATAAGTTCTTTGCATCTGAATGAAAGTGGGGGTGTGATCCCTGGAGATATACAACAGTTAATGGTTGAATTGCTTCTGACTGGCGCCCCCACCCGGCAAAGACTAGTTGACTATTTGGTAGGGCCACCATTTCAGGGCTGGATAGCTCAGATGGAAGAGCACAGGTACGTTAGTCCAGAGGTCTCGGGTTCAAGTCCCGGTCCAGTCAAAGTTTTCTTTGCCAATTTTTCAAAAAATAGCTTGTGGTCCTATTGCATCACTTGCAATTTAATCTTCAAGGTGGAAAACTATTCATGTTGTATGCTTGGAATCACCCTGGGATGTACTGGAATGAATCAAGTGTGCTTGTGGGTCATTGATATCTAAATAGGACCTCATTCTAAGAGTTGTTTTGAACAATACTCGGCAAGCCTATAATGTAAAGGCCTATTCCCCTCAAAATTGGATGGATTCCACAGTCATTTAAGTCGGTGTCACTAGTAATGAGACCCCGATACCATGTTAAAGTGCTTCCCGAGCCCTGCATATGCTCTTTTATATTTGCCTATTTCAGAACTGTTTCTCTTTGGAGATAATTCTTTCCATTTTCAGAAAAGGGTGTCCTAGATTTCCATTTTTTATGACTTTTCATGAGTAATAAAATTATTTATTTTACACTGATGATATTGTAGTACCTAGTCTCCATTCATTCTTGTCTTAACTACACGTATGGTCTTATGTTGTAGAAGTACATAACCTCTCAGGCCCCCTCTCATGGAACCCTTCAAAATAAAGACCTCTGACCCAGTGATTTGTATATTCTTCTTCAATACCCTAAGACCTATTACACTAGGTGCTCCTGGAAAAGAGACCGGCCAGCTTTGTTCTTTTTCCATGAATGGGTTGTTTGTAAAAGCACATGTACAGTGTATTGGTACATTTATACTACCTGTACCATAAACAATTCAAAAGTTAGAGGGCCTGACGTTTTGACCTTAGCTGGACTTTTCAAAGCCTTTGAGAAAGGCCTTGGCCTTTGAGAAAAGTCTTTGCCTTTGAGAAAGGTCCTGCTAGGATCGAAACGTCAGGACCTCTAAATTTTAAAATTCATGTATTGCAGGTTATTTTTGTCAGTGAGCAGTTTGCAACAGTTTTTGGTATTTACTTCATACCATAATATAATTTATAAGATGGCAGAAAAATATGGCAAAAAAAATGGAATTTACCAGTGATGAAATTGTCCAGCAAAATTTCACAACAGGGGGATCTGTTATTTCCCTGATATTTTATATCCAAAATAGGTCCTATTTTATCTTCTTCCCTAAATAATTATTCCTCCATGGTATAACAATCGTGTTACTGAACTAGGCGACTGGAAAGAGAGACTAGCTCAAGCATTGCATGGTACCCTAATCGTATGCGCGTTTGTCACACTACCCGTTGAAATGCTACCAGACTAATTTAAAGTCCACGTACGATATATAATTTTCACGTACAAATGTATGCTGTACATTGTGTACATGAACTGTACATAACTTTGGAAAGTTCGCGCCATCTTGTGAGTCTTGGGTCGTCCGGAGCGGGTGCTGTGGCCGTCATATCGGTAATGGGACATTAAACCAAGATTAAACCAACAAATCTCTGCAGCTATGTTTCGGTGATATTTGTGCTAGTACTTAGTCTTCTTCAGGCTAAGTAATATTATCAGTGCAAAAGGCCTCCATCGCTGCCTTCGAATAATGTCAGGCAAATGATGAAAAATGAAGTCTTGAGGCTTGAGAGCACTGTTTACATCGTGTGTATTGTTTATGTAATGTACCACGCCTGTGTGGAAGCTGTCCTAAGCTAAGCCAAGTCAATCGTGTATCGCTACATCTATGATCTAGTCATGCTCATATAGGCATGGACTTCGCTAGACTTTTTAGTACATTCGTACTACTAGTACTACTAAGTACTAGTACTAGTCTGAGTAGTTGCGGTAACCGTAACCCTCATCCTCCCGAAGGTCGGAGACCTCAGGTCTCCGACCTTCGGGAGGATGAGGGTTACGGTTACCGCAACTATATAGTCTATAGTCTGAGTAACTTGAACCCTTACAATCGCCCTTTTAAAAAAAAACTGAGGGGGTCCCAACCCCCTATTTAAAAAAAAAAAAAGGTCCAAGTTACCTGGACTACATTCTTACATAGTCCGTGTAACTTGGACCCGACAAGTCACCCTTTTTTTATTGAATTTTGAAATTTTGAGATTCGGGTGACTACAGATGTACAGTCACCCGAATCTCAAAATTCGATAAAAAAAAGGGTGACTTGTCGGGTCCAAGTTACTTGGACTAATTCTTACATGGATTCAATTATGACAAATTTGACAGTGCATTCCTAAAATCTTAAAATCTTAATTATAGATTCCCCTGGAGCTGGGAGAATTGATGGCTGGCAAGCATGAAGGTTTTCCTGCTGAAGCTGGTTCTCCTCCTCCTATTCCTGGTCTTGCTCTTCCTCATCCTGCGAGTCCTGGAGGGCATAGCTTGGTACGAGACTGGGCTCGTGATCTCACGGCTGGCCGACCCCCTGTCACTGAGTGTACGCAGGCTCAAGCTCCTTCTGGATGGCCGGGGGGTCAGCTATGATGGTGTGGTGGAGAAGCAAGAGCTGATGGCATTAGTGCAGGCATCAGGTACAGTGGTGGATATTACTAAAAGCAATGATACAGTCTCTAACCTGGTTCCCCCCTTAAATATCCCTTGTAGCAGCTGATACCAATCCCAGTCACACTGATACACTCCAGTGAGCTTCCTCTTCCATGTCTTCTCGCTCCGGCGGTCCCACTGGGTGGGAAGATCCTGCACACTCCAGTGGCCGCACGGGGAGGGAAAGATTCTCCGCACCTCTATATAGATTTTTTTGCCTTTGAGAAAGGTTCTGCTAGGATCGAAATGTCAGTCCCTCTAACTTCTGAGATTGATGTATTCATCATGGTGCCCTGCAAAATGGCATAGGTGTGTTCAGACACCATCATTGCCTTACGCCCTTCTGCTGGGAACAAATTCCGTCCGGTCCGTTTGATGGCTTTTTACAATGATTTTTTTACTTCATCATGACGTACTATTTGAACACAAAATGTGAGAGGATTGAAGCGCGTACAAAATGGAAAATGCCGAGAAATTTAAAAAAGTGACTTTAGTGACCTTCTTTTGCCCTTATGCCCTTCTGCAAGGCACCCAACGTATTGCAGGCCATTTGCAACAGTTTTTTTTTTTATTGACTTTATGCTATATAGTTATCCACGGTTCCTTGTCACTTTGTTCTCACCAATAGGCGATGTGGTGGAGGGAGAGCTGAGCCTGTTGGAGCAGGAGGAGGAGGAGACAGGGCAGACTACCAGCTTCAGCAGTGGTGGCCACTTCTATGAGGAGGTGGAAGACAAGAAAGATAGCATCTGGCTAATACAGGTATGACAGAATCACAGCACCAGGGACCAATGGACCTTTCCCATGAAATATGCAAATTAGACCTAGCGCATGCGCTTAACTAAATTGGTGGGCAAGTGGGCTGCCAACCAACCATGGTTTTCCACGGGCTTGCTCGCATTCCTTCTCACTAACAGTTTGGCGTGCGGTCATTGGCTATTCAGCGTCTCCTACGCGCGTATTTCTAAACCTGCACGCAACGCGCACTCGTTTGCCCACCAATTTAGTACAGCGCATGCACCAGCTCTTATTTGCGTATTTTATGGGAAAGGTCCATTTCATAGAAACAGAAATGTTAACATGATTTACATGAAACTTATGCAGTTTGAAGATTGTTATGGTAGAAATCTCGCGCTAGAATATTTTTGCCTAAAATGCTGTATTTTTTTAGAAAAGAGTAAAATAAATAGTTTACGTCTCAACCCTAGATCTAAACGATTTTTCTGAACAATACACTGAATGCTGCATTTTTGTGAAACAAATAAAGCGTTTTTTCACTATTTTCTCGAGACTCGGTTGGCGGATTGAGCTGAAATGTTCACAGGTGTGCTATTTCATGCATATGTTGGATCCGACAACGCATGGATGCTATTCTTTGACCTTGACCAATGTTGTGTTATCCCTTTGAGGGCGAAATGTCATGATTCATAGGATGACCTTACCAACCATAACTGCATGTCTGTTTCATGCTAAGTAAAGAAGAGTGGAATACAAGCCAGCAATTGACGTCATGTCCCAGTGTGGTTTGTAATCCTGTTTACCGTACACAAGGAAGACTTTTCCTGCTCAGCAGAATTTCACGCTTAAGCGGCTTCTATGAAATTGGCCCCAGCTCTCACTTGTTGTCCATGCTGCTCTGCATATATACTTAATTTTTCATTGTGCTACCCGTTTCTGACTACTGGTACCGGTATTTTAAATTTCTCAAAGGTCCAATCCCTCCTTTACATTCGATTTTGGTCACTTTTGTCAGTAAGCAGTTTGCAACATTTCTGCATATTACTGGAGTTTAGATTTTGTCATTTTGATAGAAATAGGACGGTCGAGATTTGGGTGAGTTACGCTTGTTTCCTTGAATAATTAGGCTACATTCTTCACCCCACCAGATCACACCCAGGGGAAATGAGCCTTTACTTGACAGAGGGACATGGAAAACAGTCGTAAAAAAAGTCTCCCGTTTTGGAATAAGGACTGGGACCTTCAATTGTGCTCATGACAACAGGTATGTTGAGTGTATGGCTTTATCTGCTATACTCTACTTTCAGGGTTTAAATAAAAGCCTTATTTTCAAGTAAATATAGTTGTAGGATAGACTATGTACCGGTATTCAAATATTCCAGAGTTCTACTTATCAAGCCATCCAGTCTTTATGTGTACAACTGAAAGTAGTTTCAGGATTGCTTATAAAAGCTGCACCTAAATAGCTTGATACCTATGTGTAAACTGGATAGCTCACTTGGTCAAGCACTTGTACATCAACCCTAACCCTGCTGAAAACAACATAAGCTAACAAATTTTGGGGCCTGTTGTCCTCTGTTGGGTTCAGCAGTGTACAGTACTAAAAAAAAACGTGTTGAGGATTGTTGGGGTCAGCATGGTTGTCTGGTCTGGTGTTAATGTTATGGGGCAGGGGCAGCCACACAATGAAGATAGTCAAGAGAAAAGGCACAAAAGAAAAGTCCCAAAAGAAAAGGCCTAACAATTGTCTGTTACTTGAGTGTAAGTCTTTGTTGGGATCAACACTGTACAATACGGTTGGATTTTGTTGGGCCTGGCATTGTATGCAAAGTTACTGCAATATTACCATCATTGCAGGACCCTGCTGAACCCAACAGTATCCACTGTTGGGTACTGTTGGGATCAGCAGGCTTCACACTTTCATGATTGTTGGATACTGTTGGAATCAGCAGAATAGAGTTAGGCTAACAGTGAGGGGGATAGTTAAACCAGAGGCATGAGTTCAAATCTCAGTCCGGTTAGGTTTTCATTGCTCTTCAATTAAAAGATTGGACATTATTTTTGTAGTACAGATTGTTGCTTTTTTGTACTTTTTCTCTTAAAAACAAAACAAAAAAACTTTGCCTTTGAGAAAGGTCCTGCTAGAATTGAAATGTCAGGCCCTCTAACTTTTGAGATTTATTTATTGCAGGTCATTTTAGTCAGTGAGCTGTTTGCAACATTTTGTGTGTTAACTTTTTTTGATATTGATTTTGATATAACAGATTTTGCAGGCAAAAAGGATGGACACGTCCAATACTCATGCTTGCAATGCCTCAAGGAGTAAACCAGAAAGACAGCGTTGTCATGGCAGCCTACCCATCGTCCAGTCTCAAGACTTCCAAGGTCATGAAGTGGGTCAGTGCCCGGCTGGCCAGCACTGTTCATCATATCAGTGAGGGCCAACTGGTCAAGCAATGGCTGGACGTGCCTTCGAGCCAATCATCCAAGCCACCGATCAGACTGGTTCTTCTGTCTGAAGTCCAGGACATGGAAGCACCCTTATTCTTCTCAGCCATCGGCTTGAAATACTCGGGAGTCATCAGGGTCGGCCACGCACTCGTCCACAGAGGCACACAAAGCTTGTTATCCGAGAAGTTTGGCATCGGAGCTAAATCATCCCTCTACCTGGTGGTCACCCCCGAGGGCATTATCACATACGGGACAGGAGATGGGGAGTACTTGAATCATCGCGCCATGGACATCTACTTGAGAACACTGTGCACTCAAGCCAATGATTTCTTCACCCTGTCCTTCATTGTTGGCAACATGCTGTGCCTGCTGGAGTTGGTCATGCATCACGGCGATGTTTTAGCTAAGCGTGTATGCCACTTTCTGTGGGTGTGGATCAAGTACAACATCGTCCTGATCATGCTGTGGCTGCCGCTTCTGGCTCTGACCCAGGTCCCTCTTCTGGACCCAGTCTTTCAGGTTTTCCAGAAGGTTCTTCGGCTGTCAAGCCAGACTACACTGGCCTCACAACTCAGGTGCATGTGGGTTATGCACAGTCACCATTGTGGCTGGATCCTCATGGCCTTCTTCATGTTCTGTGCTGTGGTCTGCTACGTTCGAAGTCTTTATGGAAATGATAATACCAACGACGAAGTAACGTCAAGTAGCCAGTGGTTGCAGAGCACTGTTACTTTTTATTACAACATGTTGGTGCGTCCCAGTCCTGGCTACACATCAGTTCTCATGAGGAATGCTCGGTTAGAGGAAGGGGGGAATGCAGATCGTTTGATTAATCAACCGATGTTCCCTAATCTTTTCCTGTTGGCCGAAATCCCACAAGATTACCTCAACAATTTACCCAAATGGCGATATAACAAGCAGGACATGACTCGCGAGTACTCACCCTCCCACAAATCCAGGCAGTGCTCAAACTGGCACGATTCCTTCTCCTACGATGAAAAACATCATCAGGAGAACTGCCAGAGGTTGCAGGATTATTTCAAGAATCGGGACAAGAAATTGAGCGAGTGTAAATCTTGTGCCAAAACTGGGAAAAAAGGCCCAAAAAGTAAATTTTGTAAAAAATTCCCACCTGCAGGTAAACGCGTGAATGCTCTTAAAAGTGAGGAACCTTGTCTTGATAGCTCTTCCCAAGAAACATTTGATTGTACATGTAATGGAAAGGCGAACCCTAAAAGGCGTGCAGCCATTTCTTTACCGCCTGTATGTATCGGGAGTGTCACATTCAGTTCAAATGATATAGATATGCTCTCAAACAATTTAGAATTCTGCCAGACTGAAAAATCCTCTCATGAAACAAAAGCGTGTGGCAGATCAGTTGATCCCGAAGATCCCAGTTGTGAATCTAACGCCAGTCCACCAGTGTGTGAGTGTGGATTTGACGTTGGACAGACTGTCGACCTGGGATCAGGCAGAGCACCCACCTTTGACCCCTGGCCAGAGGACATGATGGAGAGTAAAGAATGCTCCATCTGCCTGGAAGCCTATGTACACGGCACAGAACTATGTGGTCTCCCTTGTGGCCATGCTTTCCACCAGAGCTGCGTGCAGGTCTGGCTCACCACAAACAGACACCACTGTTGTCCAAACTGTAGGTGGCCAGCCTATAAAACTAAAGGCCCCAAACTGTCCAAACACAAAGAGTAGTATAACAGACAGCATTGACTCAATGCTCAGTTGTGTCATACTATTTCAAATAGTATAACACAGTATTGACTCAATGCACAGTTGTGTCATACTATGTCAAATAGTATAACACAGTATTGACTCAATGCACAGTTGTGTCATACTATGTCAAATAGTATAACACAGTATTGACTCAATGCACAGTTGTGTCATACTATGTCAAATAGTATAACACAGTATTGACTCAATGCACAGTTGTGTCATACTATGTCAAATAGTATAACACAGTATTGTCTCAATGCACAGTTGTGTCATACTATGTCAAACAGTATAACACAATATTGACTCATTACACAGTGAGGTCATACTATGTCAAATAGTATAACAGACAGTATTGACTCATTGCACAGTTGTGTCACTATGTCAAAGCCAACCAGTCATCAGTACATTCTTGAATGGCGCTATAGATAGTCGATTGCTTGTCCAGGTATAGCCTTTTTTGGCTTCATAATGTACACAAAGTTCACTTGAGTTTGACAGTGGTAAATCTCACTCATTCTGCAAAGCACATAATTATTGTTGATCCTTTATACAGGTACAGTGGAACGTCGCTACAGTGAATGGACACCGATATACCAAACATTCAACTGTAACCAACATTGCCCTTTGGCTCCTGACGTATACGTTCGTTGATATGCGCCAGCAACTGCTGTAATGAACGGCCACTGAACTGAACAATTTTCATGGATCCCTGGTGTTCATTATAGCAATGTCCCACTGTACAGTTTTGGTGAGGGAAAAATAATGAGTGTAAACGTGAGTCCATTTTCATTCATAAATCATGTAATAAAAAGAATTAACAAGTTTTCAAACTTTCACACTAACGGATGTGACAATCACATATAAAAAAGAGACAAGCTACTTGTCAAGATGTTGAATTTGTTTCATTTATTGGAAAAAGTTTGACCCAACCTTTATAGAATAAATAAACAAGCAATATTTTTTACATGTTTTCTCCCTTTCCCCTTCAGAGTGAAGTATATACTCAGCACCACTTTATCATAGGGAAATGTCATTTGTATATAGAATTAAGCAGTGTCCATAGACCATGTGTCTGTCCATTTTCTAAGTCTTCAGTGTTCAGTCAGTTTATTTCTGGTCAATCACATGCAATGCATCTCAGTCTATTATTCATCTTGTTTTGTCTGTTTCATATAATGTTATAATCTACTTTGGAAATGCGAATCATTTTTTTTAAAAATATGCCTACATAATTGTTTGTTTCTTTAAAGCATACACTTAACAAACTTGTCTCTCGTGCTACAATCATTCCCTCCAAAATATTGTATTGTACTCACAGTATATGGAAATGTGTACAATTAATGGAAGTGTGTTATTCATTAGCACGCTGCTTAATCTTTTTATAACAAGCCACTGGTGGGGGTAAAACATACAGCTCTATAAATAACTAGAGTGCGCACTCCCCTATCAACGCGCAGTACGAACGTGTGCCGACATGGACGCGCATCCGCCATTACCAAAGAGGTCAACTTCAGCTCGAAGTGCCCGGATGTCAGTAGCAATCGCGCGTAATAAGAATGGGGAATTTGGTATAGCTGAATGGTTGTGAATGCAGAAACTAAAATGTTATAGAAATGGTTTTAAGTAATGAAAGGAAAGGCCATCAATACCTCAGGGGATTGTCGAAATTTAATGTCCTACTGTCTTTTGTAAAAATTGGGATTAGTTTGCCGTGGTTTGCCCCATAGAAATCCATGTATTTAACCTCTTTGGTAATGGCGTCGCAGTCCCCTTGACGGCACGCGTCACGCGATGAGTGCGCATGCTAGTTTATTTATAGAGCTCTATGGGGTAAAACTATACTTCCTAGAAATTGGATATTGGATAACCTACAATAAATGTATCCATGCCTGGACCGTCTTTTGTTCTGCAATGCAAATTTCCTCAATTGGTTGCTAGATAAATTAATTAACGGTTAAGTTAGAGTGCTAGAAAAGTTTGTGTTTCAATTAGGATTAGTGTATCTTAATGAATACAAATACTTCGTTTTCTAGCAACTGAGTTCAGAAGGTAAAGAAATAAAAGTCAGAATGAATAAGTTGAAGTCTGTCTGTCTCTGAAACAACATAGAAATTCTGGTTTTTTTTTAAGGTGTCATCAATTTTGTTTAGATGATTTATACTCTACCGTTTTTGCAGTTTTTATGATAACTCAATGATAACATCAGTGACAATCCAACTCACTGACGTCAGTTTGGCTTGAATGTTCGGTAATCATCAAGGATATGGAGGACCGACTTTAACCTAACTTGGCGAAGACTAACTCTTGCATATTATTTATGAGCAGAACAGGATCGAGTTGCCGAAGGCTGAGAAGCTGTCTGCAGTGACTCTCCGCCTTTAGGGACTCTGACTCCGGATCTTATCAGGTTTACTCCTTTGACCTTTGACCAACCCAGGCCGACCTACGAGGCTGCAGGAAACTCGTGGAGAGCGGGGTCGTCTTCTTACAGTGCAGATGCAAAGCAGCAATCACTGGCAATCATTTAACCCATTACTGGGGGCCTATAGCATGCACTACATGCTCTGGGCTAGAGCAGACCCGGGAGTAGCGGTAACTAAGGGGTAACTCCACATTCCCCACAACTCCTGTTCTCCCGAACTGGAGCCTTACAACCAGTTGTAGTCAATGTCAAGCCCATGTATTACAACTAAACCCATTGGATCACTTCCTTTGCTGATGATGAAGCAGGCAGAGACACTGTCGGGTTTCACAGATGACGTCCAATCACATGTTGCCTTTCATTTGCCACCTTTCTTTGGCCTCGAAGCCCCAGTTCTTTTTGGTCTTTTTTCGTTTGGCTTTCCGTCTCATTTCCTCTGCCTATTTGACAGTCAACAGAAATAAGGAAAGGCTTCATCAGCTTCATAGATATAACATGATCTTTGCGTCCAGGAGAATGTAATAGCTCGGTTGTACCGCGTACCGGTGGCCATCTTTGGGGCCTAGTCTTTGTTCCTCTTGGATAGGAAAGAGTGCACTCTTTGTACCTCCACTGTCACTGAATTTTAATAACACTAGAAGGCCCCAATGATGGCTGCTGGTGCAAACGAGCTATTCAATGAGGGTTTGCCCTGTTCAACGTGATAAGCACTGAGTGCCCAGTGCTTTGCCCGATGCCTAATGAAAACATTTCAGGCAGCTCGGGCGGGATTTCTCGAAAATATTTTCATCAGGCATCGGGCAAAGCACTAAAGTGCTTATCACGTCGAGCAGGGCAAACCCTCATTGAAATTCTTCATCAGCTTGCTGAGAATTCAGGCACACAATGAGAGATTACTGTGTATGAAACAATAATGTCAATGTACAGTATATTCATTCTCTCCATGACATAATGGTGCACATACATATAATGCAGTGTGTGTCCTTTACAATTGATGCTGATGCAAAATTCCCAAATGAATAAATTACAGGTTACTCAGGCACGATTCACACCTTTTGTGACATCTTTTCAATTTAGTTACTGTACATACAAGCAAGATTTATGTTACCATAGCTGTAGTGGTAAATGCAGACAGAATTTGGGTTAGGCAAGGCCATTTTCACAGACAATAGAACCGTTTCCACTACAAAAATAAATGCGATTATTTGGATCGCGATTTGGATCACGATACAAACTCCACTTTTTTTTGCATGTGGGGACACAATAAATACGATTATAAGTGGGATTTCAATCCAGTTCGGACTTAAAACTAAGAGTGAGACTTTTCCAAATAATCGCGTTTATTTGCAATGCAGTATGTGTGGGAACACTCCACTGCATCACAACGGGTTTTTTTTAATCCCACAATGCACCGCTCATGCTCTGATTGACAGGTGCCATGTGCCATGCTTGTTTATCGTCCCCCTAGGTGGGCCACCCCCAAGGACACACCCACCATTTGACCACAACTGCTAACCACAATTTTTTTGCCTGTGTGGTCACAAAAAAAAAGTTTTTTTAAATCGCAATTATTTTCGTAGTGGGAACGGCCCTACTAATACATTCCAGAAATTCATGACCAAGACCGTTAAACAAACCTGGTTCTTCCTCGTAACCAGGAGTCCAGGAGTACTACCGGTGGGTAACTAGGCAACAAGATCTTTTGCAAAAGAAACTCACCTCCTTCCATTTTAAGTAATCTCTCGCATCGACTGATTTAGTAATCTTGCAAGCAAGGTGTCTTGTTGCCAGCTCATTACTCAAATCTTCTGCTTGGTCAAAGTTTCCTTCGGTTACAGCCTCGTCAATCTTTTTTTCTAAACCACTCTGTGCACAAATGGTGAAAAAAATATCCACGAAATATCCATCTACAGATCATGCATGAAACGTAGAACTACATCAAATGAAAACGAAAAGAAAATTCCTTGAAGTCATAAGATTTGGGAAAAATCATGATATTCACCAATTCCATATTGGTTTTAAAAGGAAAATTTAGATACAGAGGTCCACTATTGAAATTACCTTAATGCCTTAATGCCTTAATTGTTCATCTGTCTTCCGTTAGTTCACCAGCTTGACTAAACAAAAAGGCATGGCAAAAGTGCAGCAACATTGGAAGGAGTTTGAAAACTCTCCAATTTAGCCCCAAACCCACTATCTGTAAACTTCACAATAATTTTCGAAATTTTCAGAAAGACTTGGAAGGCATCCTGATTCTGTGTTTGAATGACTAGCTCACTCTTTTCCAATCACCTTGTGGGGATTGTACTGGCCATGGTCAATCCCTTGAAATATGTGCTCATTCACATGGAGGTGCTTATTGAGTTCTGCCCAGTGCTCTTTCTGCTCTGGTGTCGGGGATGTTCCCTTTGCCGGTGCTGTGAATAAATAACAACACATCAATCAAATCATTTGAGTTGATTTCAATGGAACCCAACTGAGATGCTTCACTAGCTTTTCTGTAGTGGCAGGGTGAAACAATGTCACAAGTGAATTTGCAGTTGATATCAGTAGGCACATTGAGTTTTACCCATCATTGATACTCTATTACCTTTGCGAGTGTGGCCATGTGTCCAAATACTACACTGCCAGACTGAAGGCAACTATTTGTCTGAGAAGGATACCGGTAATCCATGGTGGATGTGTGTGTCTCATATAGCTCTTGACATCAAAGAAGCATTTGAAAAAGTCTGGCACAATGGATTCTGTGCAAAACTGGGATCAAAGGGAGTCAGTGGAAATTTGCTAGCTTTGTGGAATGTTTTGCTAGCTTTGTCAGTTTGTGGAAAATTTGCAAGCTTTGTGGAAGATTCAGGCTTTGTTATCTCAGGGCAGTCAACTGATTCATACTTGGACCTACTCAACAATAATAAAACTATGAATGTTTAAATACCAAACCTTATAGTGATGTGGATTAAAGTGTTCATTAGTAAACCCCCCCCCCAAAAAAAAAAACCCCATGTAATTGTAATCTTTATACAAAGTACACCACTGTAGGTGTAGGAAAAAGGGTAGGTTCTGCTCCTTAGCACCAAATGACTGCTAATCCCCACACAGACAATTATTTACCTGGTAAATGAGAGATTGCATCTGGCTGTAAGGATGGGCTAGTATCTCTGGTCTTTCTTCTCCTTTTACAATCTGACGACGATGACAATGAGGAGGACAATGATGACGACATCATTGCACCTACTGCTGCTGTTGATGATGTTGAGGGGGTTGAGGGTGGTGAGGGTGGTGATATACATGTAGGCGGACCAATTTCAGTTGAAACCACATCTTTCTGTTCTGGAATACGAAGTAGAAATAGAAAACAACTTTAAGCACATAATTTTTTACATTTTTGGGTTATGAAAATAGCTATGAGATGACCGGCACTGAAACTTCTTTTTGTGTGGAAATAAGCTCACTGCTGCATCCATTTTTTGCAATCCTTGAAATGATGGCCATGTTTGCATATTTGAAAACAAAATGGGGGTGTGATCCCTGGATTGAATGCTTCTGACTGGCACCCCACTCCAGCAAACACTACGGATTTGGGAAGGTTGTCAACCCCATGGGCTGCAAAACCAGAAGTCTCGGGTTCAAGTTCAAGAGAACTTGAACCCGAGACGTCTGGTTTTGCGCACCGCTGAGCATTGCGGCAAAGACTAGTTGACTATTTGTGAAGCCCCTATCTATAAGGACTGGATAGCTCAGATGGTAAGTGCGCTTGCTAGTCCAGTCAAATCCCAACCCAGTCAACGTTTTCGTTGTCGTTTCTTCAAAATGGTTAAAAGTTCAGTCAGTTTTTCCTTTATTTGTTTGACTTAATTTGCCTTTTTTTTCTTTCACAAGGATAACTCTCATACCACTGCCAATATTTTTGGGAGCCTTTCACAAAAGTTCACTAAATTACACATTTTGAGAAAACAAACTTGAATGGTAAATTTGTAAAAGAAAAATGCAACTTACAGCATTCCAGTCAAGATTTTATGATGTTGATCATAAGGTTTTCACTGATTATTGCATTCATTTACTTGAAAATTGACGATGAATGCTTTCCAAAGGATATCAAAGCTCTTTGCATTTTCAAATTGCCTTCGCTTTTTGAAAGCCTCAAATCCATTTCAATGAAATGTAGCACTTGTTTCCTCACCCACTTTGTGTTTCCGCTTTCGCTTGTCTAGCTTGCCTTGTGTCCCAGATTGCAACATATCTTCACGGCGTCTCTTCAGTTTACAGAATGTCTGAAATCAGGCAGATTGATTTGAATACATATTTAAGGATCATTGATCGCAATGACTCCAAACACAATACCCCTGGGCCACAAACAAACTTCCGTCATGGTCATGAAGTTGAAGCTTTTTGAAGCTTTTTTCGAACATAGTTAGAAGACTTTCCAAAAAAATTTGTATTGTAATTGTAATTTTTTCTGTTAAATTCTTGTTCCTTATGCTACAAAATAATTTGCTGTATGAAACTTTTTCTTTGCCTTTGACTCTTTCTTTGACTTTGAGTTTGAGAAAGGTCCTGCTAGTGCTACAGTACTGCTATAGTGCTACTGCTATTGCTAATGCAGTGCTAGGATCGAAATGTCACTGTCTCTGTCACTGTCAGGCCCTCTAACTTTTGAGATTCGTGTATCGCAGGTCATTTTAATAAGTGAGCAGTTTGCAACATTTTTTGGGTTTTATCAATTTCATTTCCACTATTCACCAAGATCGAGTAAGACCATGGTAAGACAAAATGTCGATGTTATTGTAACAATTGTAAGAGTAGACTGCAGGTCTGCAGTAATGTTAATTGTATTTACGGGACCTGCCAATGTTGCGCAGATACGTCTCTTGGTGGCGCTGTTTCACTGTTGTCAGACGACGCTACCGTTGTGTCTGGCGATTGCGGCCGATGCGAACATTTGTCGGAGGAATCCGACCATTTCTCCTCTTCAGAATCACTAGTGCTTGGCATATCGTCGATTCCGGGGACCGCGGACCACATTTGCTCTGTATGGGATGAAGTGACAAAGACTCATCAAAGGTAAAATTCAAAGTTATTCGTAGGAGCTTCACTCGGCAGAGGCTTCGTCTAACGTCGGTTTACAAAAATGGCCAATGATCGAACGTTGCATACATACGTACGTACAGTACATGTACACACATGTATCGTGGGAACCCCCGTTTTCGACGCTACACGATTTCGACGCTTAGCCTTCTAACTCACATCGCACTATGAAAACAGCTCCGTATAACGATCTTAGACTTCGTATCTTACAGTTGGTTTCCTGCTCTTGTCCGTCACCGAAAATGTGGAAATTTAAGGCTTTTCCAGTAGGCCAAACTCGTGTTATTCAAAAAGTTGCTCTTTTGGGGTCTATTTTCCTAGGTACAAAATTGGCAGTTGCTTCGAAGCTCCAGTTTTCTTTATTGTTGGTCCTAAAAAAAATCTGAGTGTACCATAACAAACCCCAACATCCGTAGAAAAAAAATATATCACGCAACTTGAGGCAGTCCGTTCAGGGTAAAAACTATGGAGCCTCCTATAGGGCGTCTCGCTTATATATTTTTTTAAATTTATTTTTTATTATTATTTAAAGACAAAAAGTAACATGGCCCAATAGGCTTTTTTTTTAAATGAAAAAAATAAAAGGGCAGCTAGAGAAAGTACCAAGAAGGAGGAAATGTGTCTCTGGAGTGACATTGGGAAAGGTCATAACTGAAAAAGCAGCGAGAAAGAGGATTGTTGAGTTTTTTTTAAACGTCACAAAAGAAGACATCAACCAGACCAATACGTTTTAAGCATAAATTATGAATGATTTGAGGAAAGTGTTAGAAGCAGTGTGGAAAAACAAAAACAAAGATGAACACAAAAAAACATACAGGGAAGAATTTTACAGTGTCACACAGCATTTTGAGTTATTTTAAGAAGTTATTTTGCGTTTGGCTACACTGGGACACCTTACTAAACACCACTGACGAAAATAGGTGACGATGCTTACTGCGCGGTGCGCCGCGGACGTCAACAAAACCGGGTAATCTTACGGAAGTGACTTGGCTTGATCAACCTTCTCTATGATTATTCTAATAGTCTGTGGTGTGGAGAAAGTGACTGGGACCTCTTTTAGTGTGAAACTTTCGTCCGCATTGTTCAGTTTGAAGAAAAGTCCTTATATCGTCGAAAACCGGTTATTGGAGGATACATGTACATGTATTTCTGTATACAGTACATTATTAGTTACTATGAGCGCGTTGGGGGAGGCGTTCGTTTCCGCAACCACTTTCATCAGTATCACAGTATAGTATCACTATCACTTTATCAGTAATCAATGAGTCAGAGATTTCAAATTTTCACGCGTTTTTCCAGGACCAGGGTCCTCCGAAATGTGGTGGGTCTGAATGTTTCTATCGTAAAACTAGTAACACTAACAACAGTTGAAATAAAATAAATACTTAGATCGATATAAACTGATAAACATACAAATGAAGTTGACAGTTACAGACTTTTACTTCTACTGACTGTTCTACTACTACTAGTACTAGTTCTACTTCTACATGATCATGATGTATCCATATCAAGACAATGATAATTCTAAGCCCTATCAAATATCAACCCTAGCTTTAGTCTCAGACACCTGCTACTAGTACTACTGAGTGCTAGTGCTAGAGCTAAACAGTGCTACTAGTACTAGTACTAGTAGTACTAAGTCTAAGTGTAAGTTGCATTTGAACAAGTAAAACCTTTTAATTGAAGTTGGTGCACAAATTCATGCCAGCCCGTACACACTTGACTGGTCAATTCATGCACAACTTTTCTTCTTCTTTTTTTACCACTTTTTAGTCATTATTTTCCCAAACTTTCATCACAATCTCACTTCTCAACAACATAAAATGTGTATAAACCGGTAACTACCGGTATAATGTTTATGTAACTTGAGAAGTTGAGATTCTATTCCTTCACATAGGCCTATGCCTGCCTCAATTTTGTTCACACATGTGGCAGACCACTTCTGGCACTAGATTTTTTGTAGAAAAAAAAAGCTCTTGCTTGTGGTCAATCCCAGTGGGCTCACTCTATCAGGGGCATTCACACTTATAATATAATAATACGAAAAAAAGCGTGATTCAATTTTCAATTTTCGAGTAGGGAATTACATGTAGGTAGTGGAAGGGGGAAACATCAGAGGCAAATGATGAAAGAGGGAAATAGGGAGTGGACGCATAGAGCAATTACTTGGTAAACACGCAAGGTGTTAATTATTCCGCTCCTGGATGAATTTCACTTGGCTGAATGGAAATTCAATTAACTTTTAAAACTGATTTTTGGGGCTTTAAAGTTTAAAAGGAGAATGTCAAATCCCATTGCATTTGAAGATCCACTTTTCCTATCTGACTGTTGTATGTATACAGTTTGTACATGATGATGTTCATGGATTTTTGTTGTTTTTCAAGGCATTGTCCTTCAAACTCTCAGTACTATACATGTAGAACTTTATTAATGCAGTCAGCCATTTTTGTGTATGTTTGTTGCTAATAATGCAGGTAGTGATGCGGACCTAGTTCTGAACTTCTGAAGGGTACCAGAGACACCACATTTCCTGGGTGTACATGTAGGTCATCATTCCTTGTGCCTGACACTCAACTAACATCCTGCTTACACAGTAGTACACTACATGCCATCCAGCAGTTGGAAACTTGTAAGGAAGAATGCCTTTCCTGAATCTACAGGCAGCAGAGATGTTGATTCTAAAGCGAGAAACCAAGTTGCCGAGAGGGAAAAGTGTGTGATCCTAAAGAAACTCTAATTCTGCCAGCTTGACACAAGGAAGACTGATGCCACAATGGGAAGGACGGCTATGGATAATCATCGACGGAACTTGAAGCTGTTCCATCGCAAGTCCAAGTATCTCCTGAGTGATATTGAGAGAGACTACCTGCATGATGTGCTCAGACAGTATGAATCTGTCAGGTAAACTGCCTTTTTTTATTTAATCCGGAGAAGTGTCTAAAATACATGCATTGATTTAAGGTCTTAGAAATTCGTCTATACTTTATCATCAAACTGTTTCAGCTTCCTTGACCATAAATTGCAGAGCTGCACAGTATAGCAGAATTTGCAATAGCGCAATCGTGCCTTTAAATGTTGCAATATTGAAACCCCAAAAGGCTAACTATATCCAGACAATAGAGTGCGGTAAGCATGTATTTTCAAAACGTTGTTTGAAAAAGACCGTTATAACATCCATGAAAATGTTCAAATTCATTCCTCTCAGTTGAAATTTTGGCAGAATAGTCAAAAGCACTTTCTACGGTATGAAGCATTATGACTTTGGAATACTAGTCAGATGCCTTCATGTTTTCAAAGAGTTCCTGAAGCATTTTTTTTTTACCAAATAGAAAATGTACCGTTCAACGGTTCACATGAACTGTACTTTGGTCCAAAGCTTTTAAAAAGTTTTTAAACGTACATGGTAGAATCACCCAGCTGATTTCATTACACAGATCTATTGATTTCTGTGTTTGTTATAAATTCATTTGCAGTGCACTGTTCATGTAAGGCCAGCAGCTGTTAATGAGTTTCTTGTCATTTGTGAAACTGAAGCCATGGGTGTACAAACAATGCCCTTGTTTCTAAGTACTAAAACCAGAATGAAGCCAGAGTGCTCCTTCTCTGTCATTCTCTAATATTTTTCCTTCTTCAAAAATTTTAATTGGAATAATTTTACAGCGTATTTTTAACAGTTTTTAACAATATACAGTAAACAGGTAAAACGTCTCTTTACATGTATGTGGGCTATAGATGCTTTGTTTCTTGCACATACATGTTTGTACACGTGCACGTGTCCGTATGGCCCAATGGAGAAACAGCAGTTATGTACAGTAGTTCTAGATTGGCTCAAAGTAGACTTTAGACTCTTGCTATGAAGTGGAATTTCTCTCCACTGTACTGTATTTCACTTTACAGGCAGTGCACAGTTTAAGCTTTCGGACACATACAGTACATTTCTAGAAAAAAAATTATATGTTCATGTACACATGTACCGGTACATGTATATTGTACATGTGTTGCTGCCAGAGTTCGATAAATTATGCATAATTTTTGTATAATTGATTGGTTTGAACTAGGTTTCTCAAACAAATCAGAAATAATTAAAGCTTCTCTGCCATAAATATGACTGTCAAGTTCATTTTCTGCTGTCATCTAGGGATCTGAAGTGTACAAACATACAGGTACCGGGTACTGGCGAGCTTCTTTTTCTTAGTGCAGTTCAAAATTGGTCACCTTTCAAAATGAGGGCGCTATTGCAAGGTCATGTCAGGAACCCACAGTCATGAAAGTTAAAAAAAAAAATTAAAACTGCAAATTAATCCCTCTGGATTGTGTATGATGAAAAACTCCTTCACTAAATGATTCACCAAGCGTACATTTTGGCAGCTAATCAACAGTTTTAGGGATACCGGTTAGGTCTGCAGAAATGTTCAGAAACTTTTGTAAGCAACCAATTTGGTCTCTGTTGCATGATCCTGTGATGACATCACAAATTTGCTCAATCATGAATGTTGAAATCATCAGTCGTGAGCATAAAAACTTAACTTATAAATACACCCCCAGAATGAGTGTGAAAAACCAGTTTGATTGTTAGCAACATTGCAAAACAGTTCTGTAGCATGGATTTAAGTGATAAAATGTCTATTGCAGAGATCCTCTTTTTCCCAGAATTATTATTATCTCAAAATTTAGTGGGCCTGACATTTTGATCTTAGCAGGACCTTTCTCAAAGGCAGATTGACAACCTGACAAAACAAGGAGAAGGACAAAGCAGTTTGCAACATTTTTGTATATATCACTTTGAATTATTTTTTAATGATTTGTTAAATTTTGGTTTGGTCTTGCACCCATTCCAATCGACCTATTTATCTTCGCCTGGGATTATTGAATTGAATTTCAACATTCTTTTCTTGTCATCAGGGACGTGAAGAAACTCATGGTCAATCTTCTGGACATTCTGGACACGCCGGCCAAATTGGATCTCCTTGTGGAGATCCGTGGTCTCCTGCCCAAAATCCACACGGCCCAGTTTGACTGGCTGGCACCCTATGCCAAGATGGCACACCCTGTCATCGTGACCGGTACTCAGCACGGGAACGTCAAGCATCTCCGGAAAAGCCGCAGTGATGGCTCAGTTATCAAGGGTAAGTTCACACTATGTGAACCCCCTAGTACTGTTCACTTGGAGGGTTCCTCAATCCTTCACAATCCTCCACAATCCTCCAGTGTAAATTTAACAACCTTCCTCAATCCTCCACAGTCCTTCATAATCCTCCAGTGTAAATTTGACAACCTTCCTCAATCCTCCACAATCCTCCAAGATCTCATTTTAGCATGCTTCCTCAATCCTTCACAATCCTCCAGTGTAAATTTGACAACCTTCCTCAGTCTTCCACAATCCTCCAAGATCTCATTGTAGCATGCTTCCTCAATCCTTCACAATCCTCCAGTGTAAATTTAACAACCTTCCTCAATCCTCCACAATCCTCCAAGATCTCATTGTAGCATGCTCCCTCAATCCTCCACAATCCTCCAAGATCTCATTGTAGCATGCTCCCTCAATCCTCCACAATCCTCCAAGATCTCATTGTACATAGCATGCTTCCTCAATCCTCCACAATCCTCCAAGATCTCATTGTAGCATGCTCCCTCAATCCTCCACAATCCTCCAAGATCTCATTGTAGCATGCTCCCTCAATCCTCCACAATCCTCCAAGATCTCATTGTAGCATGCTCCCTCAATCCTCCACAATCCTCCAATATCTCATTGTACATAGCATGCTTCCTCAATCCTCCACAATCCTCCAGTGTACCTGATGCATCGTAAGGCTTTGGGAAATCCATCCTAGTACACATGGTACATGCACATGCTCTGGCGTACATGTACAGTACGTGTACATGTGTGCCACTGTACAGGCATTGATACTAGGGCCGTTTCCACTACATGTACATGTACATCAAATAAACGTAATTGTTTGGATCTAGATTTGAATCACTTTTTTTGTATTCTATGTGTGGACACAATAAACGCGATTTGACTCGTGATTGAGACTTTTTGAAATAATCGCGTTTATTTGCGACGCAGTGTGTTGGAACACTCCCTGAGTTTGTTTTTATCCCACAATGCACCACTCGCGCTCTGATTGACAGGAAGTGCCATGCTTGTTTATAAATGTCTCCCTGTGTGGTCCACCCTCAAGGATACACCCACCATTTAACCACAACTGCTAACCGCAATCAGCTCATGGTTTTTGGGCCTGTGTGGACACGACCCGATAAAAAAAATGAATTGCGGTTCAAATCGTGATTATTTTCGTAGTGGGAATGGCCCTGGCCTACTTTGCATGACTCTCTAAAACCATGTACCGGTACATGTATCTTTAGAGAGCACCTAAATTAAACACACATACAGTATACTGTACACATATACCGGTATGTACATTGCTGGGACTGGCTTGGTATTCACAGTTGAATTACCGGTAAGTGAAAACCAAAACCAATGTGTACATGTACATTGTATATATATGATACAGGTGCATACTTGTTCATCCAATTTATTATAAATCCTGTACGTTATACCAGTATTTATTAAGTGTATTATACATGTACATGTACATGTACATGTACATGTATGACATGTACATGTATGTGTTTGAGAAATTTCCCAATTTTATGGGAAAGAGTAAATGTATTGATTATATGACAAAGCATTAAAATTACTACTGAAATAATTGATTGGTTGAACAGAGCGGAGTGAATGCAGTTCTATTGGTCAGATGCTATTGATTTTTGTTTTATTATTCAGCATAATTGCTATGCTTGTATACAGTGTAGTAAGGTACTGTGGGAACCTTGGCAGTGGCTCTCTGTGAACTGTGTTTTTACACACACATGATGTACATGTACAATACATGTACACACTACACCTACGTACAGTTAGCCTACAGTGTGTACATTTCATGTAGATTTTACCCACAAAATTATTTAAAGGTACAGTATATGGTGAAATGGTGAAAAAATTAAGGGTACAGTAGTTCCTCTGGTCTGGCTGACTTGGTTCCTCCAGTTACTTTAAGATGTTTAAGCAGCAACCAGGCTGTTTGCCTCCTCTCACCCATACACTCTGTCTCAAGATTCCAAGATGTAACAAGGAGAATCTTCCTCTCTTTGGAATTCCCTTCCTTCCTGTGTACGGTAGTTCATGTTTCCCACCTTCTTTTGATCTAGCCCGTTTTAAGAGGAATGTCAAATTGTCTTAAAATTCAATTTCCTGTCTCCAGCTTTCCTTAGTTCCCGCTTAGCGCTATCTCCTTCCTTCCTTAGCCCTCAACCTACATATACATGTACATGCAAGCCCTTTTCACACTACAGAGCCAATCCCCGGGGAATAAATCCTTGTAAAAATCCTGGGGATTTTTTACCCTACCAACACCCCCGCAACTGTTCACACTCGACCCACTTGGTAACTCCCGGGGACACTATTTCCCGGGAGTATGCAAGGTCATTTCACACTGGCAATCAATCCCCGGGGAATGTGCAAATGGAGGATGCACTTTCTGTAGCTCCCACGCAAAAAGGTGGGGGTGCATGTGAGTAAGAACAGACCGATCAAATTCCCTGGGGAATTTTTGAGAAATCTCCGGGGATTTTGTCTAGTGTGAAAACCCCCCTAGAATGGATTTCTAGCCTTGTTTTGGGCGACATTGCATACAAAAAAATAAAGGAAAGAAAGTCACAAAGCTGTATATATATATGCACAGCATAATTAATATACCCAGACTTCCTTCTCTTGGCTCTACTTGCCTGGATACTGCAATTTCACTCAGCATTACGTTTCTATGGTAACAATAATACAGGTTTCAAAGGGTTGATTGTGAGTAGCATTGTCGAAGCATGTCACAAAAGGACTGAGTTTGTAAGCGCTCAGAAATTTAATCCTACATGTATCAGAGTGTACATGTAGCTGCTAAGGGCGTCATACCTCTATGAGGGCATGTACACACGTACAGCAGTACAGCATAGCCTGTGGCCTGCCTTACATGAACATGTACGTGTACTTTACAAGCAGAGTCTGATTTCCTAAAGAGGTATTCACTATTGGGGCGTTGTGAGTTCAGTGGTGTAACCTGAAGAGGTGGAGCTGGATGTGGACAGGGAGCCCCAAACATTATTCACCTTTTGCTCCCAGTGATTGCCCCAAAAAACCTTTTGTTTTTCCAAAGTGCTAAACACCCCCATTAGTCTTAGACCCAGTCTACCCTCATGAAGAAGGCTGGTTGTATACTGCTGTTTATATCAGTTACACTGTTTAATACAATGTTTCCTGTGACAGTATTGATTTACATGCAACTGCTTCATCCATTTCACACTGTTTGAATGTGAAACCTCAACTGCTGTAACCAGGGTTATACAAAGTTCTAATTGTTGTCAGTGCCTGAATGGAAATGCTGTTGTGATCCCCATAAAACATGGTTGAGTTTGCAAGCTACATGTAGTGAGTTGCTCCAAAATGGCAGCTGGCTGCCAATTATCATCAAGTGTGTACCGTTCTACCAACCAAAGACTGTTTTAATGATGAGCTTTGCAAGGGCAATTCATTAATCTATTGTACAACCAGACAATAGAGATACAGACTCTAGAACAGTATAGTTGATGCTTCCAACTTGATGAAAATCGGAATATTTGGGGTCTTAAATGTGGCACTATATACTGTACTTGACCATGGATGCAAATTGATACACACTTTGGAAAAAGCACTTTTTCATTGGACTTATTTTGGAAGGGAAATATACATCATTTCAAATGCTGTTGGAATGAAAAACTGAAGTACATGTACATTGGTTCTCAGTTTGCACAAACAATGTAGGCTACCGGTATACAGTACTTACATGTACACGAGTACATGTACGTACATACATGTATGTACATGTACCGGTACACGTGTACATGTACATGTACCAGTACATGTACATGCGCATACAATGTCTACATTTCAAGTACAAGTACAAGTACCTGTACACGTACACATACACATAAATGTACACATAAATGTACAATTAATATGTGTATATGTGCATGTACACGTTCTGCACTTTAGTTAGAATTTTGATATACATCATAACATGTACATGTAGACGTTTGTTATGTAATTACAATATACACATTTACCAGTACATGTGCATGTACCGGTACATTGTAGCATGATTGTAGTACATGTTCATATACATTTACACGTAGTACATGTACATGTATGTTGATATTACATGTACATGTACATGTACTGTACATGTATGATAAGTATGTTTTTGTATACTGGTACATGTACATTGTAGTTCATTTGACTAATTATTGCAATACATACAGCATATCATCAGTGCAATGCCAATGCACTGTAAACAAATATACCGGTACTTTTCAAGGTTAACCATGATTATTTTAATTTGGAAGAATCAAGTGAGACTGTACTGTAGAATTATAGAGTTTCTCAAAGAGAATCCTTTACATTTCTAGCTACAGTACTGCATGTACAAGTACATGTGTACATGTAGCTACATGTGTGTGTAGTAAAAGCTGATTTTTCTGCAGTGTCTCTGAATAGTGTACATGTACATGTACACACGTACATGTATGTATGTAAATTACACTGTACATACGTATACTGTACATGTGCTGTACATCTACATGTACATGTAGATTGTTACTACAGAATTCTCCCAAACCAACTGGCTAATTGTGCTGAACCCTGATATTGCATGGTATGTACACTCTTGGGTCATGGCTGTCACACATCAGTGAGCATAAATACCAACTGTTGTTGTTCACTTAGGTACCAATGGTTACCATGACAACCCCAGTGTCAGTGTTCGCATGGTAACCGTGGACAAGGACAGAGATGCTCCAGGCTTCAGCATCCAGGGAGGCTCTGAGAACGGCCGGGGAATATTCATCAGTTCAGTGGAACCAGGCTCATTGGAAGGTAAAGAAGGTGAAAGGGAAATGTTTTGTTATAACTCTAAGGACACGATCTCTGCACTCTACATGAAAGATTGGGTTTTAGATCTACGTACAGTGTGTACATGTTCTATTTTGTGCCTAATTACTGTATGTTTTTTTTTTTTTTTTTTTTTTGGGGGGGGGGGAGTGCTGTAGCCATTAATGGTTTTTAATTGATCAGTTATTACCTCTGCCAACTGCCAAGGAGGTTATAATTGTTTTTGCCAGCGTTTATTTGTCTGTCTTTTAGCCCAACAAATTTAAAAGTTTTGAATGTACATGTACAGTATCGTTCTGACATTTTTTTACAGTATCGTTCTGACATTTTTTTAAAGTATGTCAGTAAATATTGTCACTGGCTCAACTCAGGCTGATTCATTTTTGATGATGATCCGGATCCAATCCTGCATTCTGGATCACATTGAAAATTTCTAACCGCAGTCGGCTCGCAATTTTTTGCGACGCGATTTTTTGGCCTGTGTGGACACGACCAAAAAACAACCGGATTCAAATCACGATTATTTTCGTAGTGGGAATGACCCTATGGTGTACCTGCAGATCTGCTAGTATCCTTGGTACATTGTACATGCCAATAATAATGATGATAATACCAATATGATTCCATTAATTTCTCACTCTTTGGCCTTTCATATTCAGAGTCTCTTGGGCTGCGTGTTGGAGACCAGATTCTAGAGGTGAACAACATTGGCTTTGATAAGATAACTAGCAGTAGTGCTAAGATGGTGCTGCTAGGCAACAGCCGACTACGTCTCAAGGTGCAGCAGTCAGGTCCTGTATTAGGCCAACGTATAGCCAAAGAGAAGACATCATGGTGAGCCATCAAACAAAAATTATACAAACGATTATTTCACATCTTAGGAAGACAATTCAACTTATGCCACTTACATGTACAAATACTTGTACTTGTTGGCCTACCATATGTGTACACAGGCATGGGATCAGTGCATTAGTTTTTGATTATGGTACTGAACAGGTGCCATAGAGCTCTATAAATAAACTAGAGTGCGCACTCATCGCGTGACACGTGCCGACAAGGGGTCTGCGACGCCATTACCAAAAAGGTGCAAATGCATGGATCTCTACGGGGCAAACTAATCCCAGTTTTTTACAAAAGAAAGTAGGAGAGTAAAATTCGCCAATCCTTTTAGTTGAGGTAGGCTATTGATGGTCTTTCCTTTCATTACTGAAAACAATTTCTATAACAGTTTTATAGTTTCCGCATTCACAACCTTTCGGCTATACCTTTCCCCATTCATATTACACGTGATTGCTACTGACATCCGGGCACTTCGAGCTGAAGTTGCCCTCTTTGGTAATGGCGGATGTGCGTCCATGTCGCCACACGTTCGTACCGCGCTTGATAGGGGAGTGCGCACTCTAGTTTATTTATAGAGCTCTGTGACAGGTACTAACAGTGATTCGAGATAGCAGGCAGTTCAAGGCCGTTAGTTTTCTCAAGGAAATATCTAGAATTTAACTTTAAAAACTTAAAGTGATATACAAAAATGTTGCAAACTGCTTACTGACTAAAATTACCAAAATGCAAAACTTAAAATTTAGTGGGCCTGACGTTTCGATCCTAGCAGGACCTTTCTTAAAGGCAGAGGTTCTGCTAGGATCGAAACGTCAGGCCCATTAATTTTTTTAGTTTTAAAAACTTGTTTGCATACATGTACTACACTATGTTCTCACCACGGTAGCCTTGCTGCGTCTCCTCAGGTTTGATACTGTGCGCAGGAAAATCATCTCTGGTGAATTCAATGATGTCGACCCTTCCCACGCTGCTATGGGAGGCACTCGTCTGCTGAGTAGAGGAGATGAGAGGAGAGTCATCATCACGACCTCATCCAAGCAATGCATCGGCTTCAACATAAGAGGTGGAATGGAATACGGAGTCGGCATCTATATATCCAAGTAAGTCTTTCCTTGACTTCAGGGAAAATTAAAAAGATAATTCCCTCTCCTGGTATGTTGAAAGCACTGGATGTGCGGTATTGTCATTGATGTTTAGTTCAGTTTGAATCTCTGTACTTGTTTGTTTGTTTTCTATTTGTCTGTCTGTTTGTTTGTTGTTGTTTATATGGCCTTTGTTTGTTAGATTGTACTTCTCTTCTTTTGTTATAGTGTACTGGTATGTTGGTTCTGTGATATACGTTATTTGTTAAACTATTTCACTGGAAATTAATTGATCAAATTAGTGTTTTATCTGCTGTTGGATGAGATTAATAGATTAGAATAAGAATAATGGAAAAGCAACTAGGAAAGTGAGTGGAAGTGTTTACTTCAGGCAATACTCTGATCCATCAGGCCACGCCCCTTGACAAATTGACCAATCACAACGCAGGTTTAAGGACTGTCAAATTGCCGCCATTTTGTCCGACATAATGTTTTAAATTTTGTATTCTTCACTTCACACTTTTTGTTGTGTTTACGTTTATTTTGTATGTACCAAGCAATTTCTTTGCAACCTTGAGTGTTGTCCTTAACCATGGTCAAGTGGTGTTTTTCATTGTAATTCTGACTCTCGATACCCTGGCAAGAGAAGAAATTTTGGGCCTTTTCCAAAACCAAAGTCCAACAGAGAGAAGTGCTTTCGGTGGTTGTGGGCGTACATGTACAGTAGATGTGCACGGCTGTGGCCAATCATGACACGTTGTGTGCATGTGCATGGTTGCTTGGCCGTTGCTATGGTGGGTGTGGCCCACTGGATCGGTGTATTATAGTCAAACAATTGAAGGAAGGCCACCATCTAAGGCCTGGATACATGTGTATATGTAGCTCAGATGGTAACAGCACTGGTACATTAATCCAGAGGTCTTGGGTTCAAGTCCCAGTCCAGTCAAAGTTTTCTTTGCCAAATTGTTCAATTTGTTTAGAAGTTCCCAGTCCGTTTTTCCTTTGTTTGTTTGACTGAAATCTTTAATGCTAGAAATCAGAATCTGTAACTGCAATGGTGCCAGTGGGTTTGTATGATTTACATTGCATATTTTCATGACTAAATCAAGGACTGAGAGCTTGTTATCTTCAAAGTTTTGTATTTAGACCTAGGTCCTTTTCCAAAACCCGGCTTAGGCTCAGGCTCCGGCTTTTTCTTTCTTTCTTTTGTCCGTTTTAAAGTACAAGGCTGAAAATAGGAGGCTTTTGGCTTCGTTTCAGAATGTAATACTGCGTTTTGAAAAAGAATCCAAAGCTTCAACTTCAACAAGAACTCCAACCTGTGTTTTCAGCTTTTGGATAACAGAGACGAAGCCGGAACTGAAGCCTAAGTCGGGCTTTGGAAAAGGGCCCTGGAAACATTGATTTCACTTTGTTGTGAACCAGAGGCAGCTGAAATACTGGTATACCCTCATTTGCATATGGCAGGCTTCCCTTCTATACAACGGAGGTGATTAAACTGCAAATCTCTCTTGACTTTAGGGTTGATAAGGGTGGGTTAGCCCAAGCCCATGGCATCAATGTCGGCGATCAAATCATCGATGTCAACGGTGTGTCCACGGAGAATACTACCCATGCCCAGGCAGTGGAGCTGATACGCAACCAGCCTTGTCTGATCATGACCATCCGCAGCGTCAATCGGTACCCAGCCTACAAGGAGCTATGCAACGAGTATGGAGGGATCGATAAGGACACCAACCATAAGCGTAAGATAATCAGCTTTGTGTGTTTCATTCATGTACAGTGGAACGTCCCTAAAACGAACATCCCGGGATCCGTGAATTTTTTTCCGGTATAGCAGTCGTTCATTGTAGCAGTTGTGGCCACATATTTTGTACACAAAAATCGGCAGCCGAAGGGCATGTTCGTAAGTTACGCAACAAAATGTTGCGTACGTAACATTTGAAGTTTGGTGAAATTGGCCGCAAGTGAAATAACTCTGTTAAATAAAGCCCCTACACAACATTGGTAAGATCTGAAAATTTTCCCATATTTACATGAAACTTATTATACAGTTTAAAGATGGTTATAGTAGAAACCTCGCACTGAAATATTTCTGCCTAAAATGTTGTATTTTGGGGGGAAAAAAAGAGTAAAGAAATAGTTTACGCCTCACCCCTTTCCGGTAGATCTAAGCGATTTTTTCGGAACAATTTGTTGAATGCTCCATTTTAGTGAAACAAATGAAGCGGTTTTTCACTATTTTATCCAGACTTGGTTGGTGGATTGAGCTGAATTTTTCACAGGTGTGCTTTTTCGTGCATATGTTGGATCAGACAACGTATGGATGCTATTCTTTGACCTCAACCAATGTTGTGTTATCCATTTAAAGGTTTAGAAATTTATGAATTTTAAATTCTTTGCATCTGTTTACACGTACATCCGTTCATATCTTCAGGACGACACAGTTCATCACCCACCTCTGGAATGACCCCCTTGACCCACAACGAACTCATAGATGCCATCCCACTGGAGGTTGCTGAGCAATACACGCAGACCCATACACACAATCAGAGCACCGATTGGCTCCACAACCAGTCCATCACCATGTCACCCACTCCCATACCCAAGTCAGCCAGGCCGTCAGTCGCAACGGAGACAACCACTCTGATCCAGGTACTGTAAGGTGTCACCTTGTCATAGATCTTCATCATCTCTACCATCACACATGTACGTTACACACTTCATGTGATTTACACCATTTGTACTTGTGGTGACTGTAGACCAAAGGTCTTATAGCGTGGGGCTATTGAAAATTTTTACAATCGACAGGTCCGCTCCTGTCAGATTTTTCAGTTTTTGACCCAAAATCAGTTTCCCAGATTTCTCTGAAAATGACTCCTAAGGTACACACTGTATCTGAGAACCCTCTGACATGGATCGGACTTTCGGTAGACCAGTTGAAATTATTTTTGGCCCCCTCAAAAAAACTTTGATTTTTGGCCCATTTTCTGACATGTTCGACAGGTCCGCTCCTGTCAGATTTTTAAGTTTTTTACCCAAAATCAGTTTTCCCAGATTTCTCTGAAAATGACTCCTCAGGTATCTGAGAGCCCTCTGACATGGATATGACTTTTGGTAGACCAGTTGCAGTCATTTTTGGCCCCCTCAAAAAAACTTGATTTTTGGCCCATTTTCTGACATGTTCGACAGGTCCGCTCCTGTCAGATTTTAAAGTTTTTGACCCAAAATCAGTTTTCCCAGATTTCTCTGAAAATGACTCCTCAGGTATCTGAGAGCCCTCTGACATGGATCGGACTTTCGGTAGACCAGTTGCAGTAATTTTTGGCCCCCTCAAAAAAACTTGATTTTTGGCCCATTTTTGACATGGTCGACAGGTCCGCTCCTGCCAGATTTTAAAGTTTTTGACCCAAAATCAGTTTTCCCAGATTTCTCTGAAAATGACTCCTCAGGTATCTGAGAGCCCTCTGACATGGATCGGACTTTCGTTAGACTAGTTGCAGTCATTTTTGGCCACCTCAAAAAAACTTGATTTTTGGCCCATTTTCTGAAATGTTTGACAGGTCCGCTCCTGTCAGATTTTTCAGTTTTTGACCCAAAATCAGTTCTCCCAGATTTCTCTGAAAATGACTCCTCAGGTATCTGAGAGCCCTCTGACATGGATATGACTTTCGGTAGACAGTTGCATTCATTTTTGGCCCCCTCAAAAAACTTGATTTTTGGCCCATTTTTTGACACGTTCGACAGGTCCGCTCCTGTCAGATTTTTCCGTTTTTGACCCAAAATCAGTTTTTCCAGTTTTCTCTGAAAATGACTCTTCAGGTATCTGAGAGCCTTCTGACATGGATCGGACTTTCCGTAGACCAGTTGAAGTCTTTTTTGGCCCCCTTACAAATACTACCGTACATGGTGTCATCGTAAACATTCCACTATGTTTTTCCACCATGCAAACCTTCAAGTCTTATCTGACCATTGTGTTGTCATATACATGTTTATATATCCTCTACAGAAGCATATGGCTACTGAGCAAAGTAAACCCACTGTAGCACAGAAGACTGATGCAAGAAACGATGACTATCCAGTGGAGACCACTGCTACCAGCACCACTACACCTAGCAAGAGAATTGGCAGGTCTCACAGTATGAAGTTCCCTGGTGGTAAGTCCAATTTGTTTGGTTTCTATTTCATGCACTTTTCCTTTGCTATGAAAAAGGGGCAATCTTGATTCAATGAAGGTTTGCCCTACGCGACTTACCGCGACTTTTCTGCTGGAAAAATACAGGCAGCTTGGGCGGACTTCAAACCTTTGACTCCTGCTTTCTAGTGCAGATGTCTTAACTAATTGTGTAGTAGAAAACAGAAGTTGCTGGCTGTATGTTTTTCTGCAGGCAATAGGGCAAAGCACTGAGCATGCAGTTCTTATATACGTACGTCAAGTAGGGCATACCCTAATTGAATTACATTTCCCTTAATTCAAATCATATGTGATCTGTGAAGTGCAATTTCCTTGGCATTTTTTTTATGAAATTTCATTCAACCACAAGTACCGGTATTTGTAGTACTTACCTTTAACAGTTTCAAGAAGATGTTAAGGATATATTCTGTATGCATCTATGTGTAAATTTAATGCAAGCAGAAGTGCATCTAAGAATTGTTTAGATGTGTAGCCTTATTGTTGATGGGCTGCTACTTGTGGCAAAAGGTACATTGTGCATACATCAGCACCATGGAGTTTACAATGGACAACTGTTCAACCATTCACTTTATAAAGCATCATTCAAATGTTAACAGCGTAAAGCTTATCGCACATCAGTGTTCAAAGCAGTAATTATAATAATGATAATAATGATAATTTATAGCGCGCCGGTATCCGTCTCAAAAGATGCTAATGGCGCTGTACAAGAAAAGCAGTAAAATGAGTTTTGAAGGTTTGCATGGTGAGAATAGCAGGATAATTGGGTTTGCGGTGACACCATGTAAATTCTCTTTTGTGAGTTTCTCCGGTTCTTTCAGAACCGCACTTACTCACAAACGAGAATTTACATGGGTGACACCGCAAACCTAAAAACAGTAAAGAAAAACAAAAATGGTACTTTTGTTGGACGAGTATTTCATGATGATATCCCATGCTCTGTTTGACTGGACAGAGAAAGCCTTGCCGACGTTTGAGGCTGAGACTCAGGCGCAAGTCAAGGACAGCAAAAGGGTCCAGAGGAATCGTACCTTTCGAGAGATTCTCTTTGGAATGAAAATGAAGAGCAAAGACAAAAAGGAGCGTGTGGGCAAACAACGAGACCGGAAACTCATGCCAGGTGAGATACGATATGGTTGCGTTATCCTCCTACATGTACTTTCCCAACAACATTTTTAGAGAGACACCATGAACTCCAATCTCTTTTTTTTTACATCAATCTCAAAAGTTAGGGGGCTGGGAGCTGATTTCAAGAAAAGTTGCGAAAGTTACACAACGTACAAATGTTGCGTAAGTCTTGCGCCACAAAATGTTGCGTACACAACATTTGAAGTTTCGTGAAATCGGCTGCAGACGTTTCAATCCTAGCATAACCTACATGTAGCATGACCTTTCTCAAAGGCAGAAAGGTCCTGCTAGGATCAAAACGTCAGGCCCTCTGACTTTTGAGATTTGTATATTGCAGGTAATTTTAGTCAATGAGCAGTTTGCAACATTTTTTTTTGTGTATTTACTTCTTTTTTTATATCCATAAATGTTTTGGCCCAAGTAAAATGAACAATTCAAAGTGATTTTTTTAGCTGATGGCAAGTACTTTGTGTGGTGATAAATGTACAGTCCTTTGTAACACTTCTGTCATGAGTTTAAGGGAAAAAAGGTTAAGTTGTGAAACTGCCAATAAATGTTTAGCCACACGAGCATCGAAATAATGTAGCATGCACATAGTGGAGCCAGTGAAACGTGTCCGAAACGGGCTTCCAGAGCTACGGCTAGCGCTATTGTCTTCGCCGCTCCTTGTACCCGGTATTTCCAATAGGGGGAAGACCTAGACCTAGCTCTAGACGCTCGTTTTCGGACACGGCCTGAGCCTGTGTATTGCCTCTAAGAGGTCATGTGATATAGGTGAGGGGTGTCAATGTGTCTTACACATTAGAACACGCCCTCTTACAATCAAACAGTACAGAAAAAGAATGTGCAGTACATTTATTTTGTTCTATATATCTGCAGATTCAAAACAGATGAAGAAGAGGTATCCATCCTCTGCAGCTTACGGCAGTCTGAACAAAAACCCGTCTGTAGGTCAGGGCCATGACAGTGGGAACAGCAAGCCACTAGACCCATCGCATGCTGGCTGGGCAACACGCAAGGCAGCCAATGACAGAGACCCTACAGGTGCGGTGTACTACAGGTGCCCGAGCTGCCTGACTTTTGTTCATCAGGCATCGGGCAAAGCACTGAGCACTCACGGTGTTTATCACGTCGAGCAAAGGGCAAAGCTCAACGAATTGAATCATTCCAGAGAAACAAGCATCTGCTTTTCACAAAGGGAACTAAATGATGACTCATGTACGGTAGCCAATCCAATTGCCTTTTTTTTTTTTTTTTTTTTTACAGCCAATGCCAATCCTGGTAACCCTACCAGCCAGCAGCATTCCAAGCAACGGCCTAGCACGGCAGCTCTGCAGTACCAGGCAAGCAGCTCTGATACACAGCAGCAGCAACAGCAGCAGCAGCAGCAGCAGTCAGCGGCATTTGTGCATGGTGCTGGCACCCAGCTCATGTATTCAGAGGTCAGACACGCCAGTGGCATGAATGTGCTGGACGAAATGGCCGACAAACTCTTGAGTGAGGACGAGAAGAGGGCCGTGATGAGGCACGTCAGCCGGGTAAGATGGCAGACATTCTGAACACTTTCATCATGAATATCAATCAAGACGTCTGTACTAGAAAGCAGGAGTCACGGGTTCGAATCACACCCGAGCTGCCTGATTTATTTTCTTCATCAGGCATCAGGCAAAGCACTGAGCACTCAGTGTTTATCACGTCGAGCAGGGCAAGCCATTATGTTATATAACAAACCCTGCATATCTCAAAGACATACAGTTCTATGCTCCTAGCAAGGCTTTGGTTTAGTTCAAATGATTTGACCACCAGCAAAGATGTTCCTGAATAATGAAGCAAGTTGAAGGGTCGTTTCAAACTTTGGAGCCATGTTTGTCTTTTCAAGAGGAGACATGCGTGTACATTTGTAGCATCACCGAAACTGTAACCTTAGTCAAAGCAGGCCTTGAATCTGACTGTGATCCCCATGCAATCATTGCATTGTCATCTGTTCATCCACAGTATCACCAAGAAGGAATTGTTGAGAACCTAGTCATGCCCATTCTCGTCATCCTCGACAAACCTGAGAAGATCCTATTGCTGCGAGAGCTGCGTGGGGTGATTACTGCCTCAGATCTGGGCAGATTTGACAGTATGGTTTCACGCAAGGAACTCCAGGCATATGAAAGCTTACAGTTTGGAAGGAAAGGTCAGTTGACTTTTGATGTTTTTCTACAGACTGTTTTTGTGAATTGGTTTACTGCAGTTGGCGGTATACTTATGCTTACATCAGAGTTCTTTCAAGGATATTTGAGAAGGCGTGGGGCTTTTGAATAAGCAAATGCAAAGTACCTAGGGCCGTTTCCACTACTCACAAGAGAGAATGTACATGGTGTCATCCTTCTATTCTCACCATGAAAATCTTCAAATCTCATCCTTTCATTTGGTTGAATGTAATATGTGACCCGGCACAACGACATGAGGAATATCCCACCAAAACACTTTTTGAGTAAACAACGCCTGAAGTTAAAGTATCTTCACAATTCGATTACAAATCAATTTTCTTTTTTTTATTTTCGGAAATTTTAAGTATTAGAGGATATTATATTTTGATATTATTTGTAAGCTAATGGTATACTCTTTCACATCATTAGAAAACCTCCAAATCTCAAAAGTGAGGTTATTCCTCATTATGCTGTGCCGGGTCACATATGATGATAGTTTCTTTCCCTGCAGATATGGCCCAACCATTGAACTCTATGAGACGCAATTCAATTGGTAAGCCCAAGAAGACTATTCTGGAGACCAAACCAGGTGTGTATGGAACAAGCCTGAGAAGGCAGAGAAGGTTTAAGACATTAGCCCTTTTCACACTGCACAGCCAAATCCCCGGGCAAATCCTGGGGATTTTTTTACCCTGCCAACACCTCCCGTAACCGTTCGCACTGGACCCATTTGGTAACTCCCGGGGGCACTATTTCCCGGTAATATGCACGGTCGTTTCACACGGGCAATCAATGCCCGGGAAATGTGTAAACGGAGGATGCACTTGAAAGATCCCCCTATCAGATTTCAGGGATTTATGTGGGTATTGTTTAATAATCCATATATTGACTTAAAGGCCCTATACAACATTGGTAAAGATCAAAACATTGCCACACTTTGTGTGTTACATGTATGTCACTGTTAAACCATAAGACATTTCAAAAAAGCAATACTGCGATGGTTTTAGCTCAAACGGTAATCTGAGAAAGTAGAAAAAGGTAAAAAACTGTCACGGTTTACTCACCCCTCTGTAGTGTAAGAAATAGTTTGTCGATGTTTGAGTGAAGATTTCTCAAAAAAGTACAGCATGCCCAGACCGTAAGATTTCAACATGAGGATTTTTTCATGACCATCTGCAAACTGTGTAAATTAGAGTGATATACAAAAATGTTGCCAACTGTTTACTGAATAAAATTACCAAAATGCAAATCTCAAAATTTAGTGGGTCTGATGTTTCGATCCTAGCAGGACCTTTCTCAAAGGACCTCTCTCTCTGCCTTTGAGCAAGGTCCTGCTAGGATCGAAACGTCAGGCCCACTAAATTTTGAGAGTTGTGTAAATTAGAAGGTAATCTGTGGATGTCGAGGTTTCCCGATCTTCCCAATGTTGTATTGGGCCTTTAAGTTTGGGAACATCTGTGATTTTTCATTTGCAGACCAAGAGGGCAAGTTCTTCTTGCAAACTCGGGAGGATATCGCAACGAGCAGGCGCAGACAGCAGGAGCTGGAAGAGTTGCGTCTGGAGAACGAGCGACGAGCGAGCAGATACAGCCAGCCGGACGAGGATGAGGACAACGACCCCGCCACCGACACCAACTCCTTGCACAACAGCGACATTGCAATGGCACTCTTCGACAAGCCAGGCCACAGCAGAGACGTCTCTCCGATATCGTCGGCAGAGGAGCGCTCGGGCGATGCTGTTCCTGGAGCAGAGGAAATCGTCGGTTGCGACAAGGACGACGTTGTCGAGAAGCTGCCCGTGATATTGGAACGGATTCAAGCACGGTCATCGTCAGAGTCGGATTTGGGAAGTTTCAAAGAAGCAGGCAGTGACGCCTCTGCATCAGGATACAAAGGAGGAGCGCAAGCCGGTGACCGTCACGTCATGCCGCAAATTCTCGTGTCGCAATCTGAAGCCGAGGAAGGGAAGCAGTCCAAGCTGCCCAGAGTTGTGGACGAGCCCGACTGCAATCTGTCTGCAATCGGGAACATTGATGAGATGTTTGATTTTGATAGCAGCGATGATGACAATGTTAATGACGATGACGATGACGATATGGAGCTGCCAAATTTTGGTCCCAATTCCTCTGGTAGTGACAAAGACAGTGACCTGAAGTCCAACCACAGCGGCCTGTACAACCTGATGGCAAGGGACAGCGACTCGGGGCAAGACGCTAACTTCTCCACCGTGACCTCCCCAGCATGGTCCTCCCCTAATGCCTTCTCTCCCATCAGCGAGGTGTCCCTGCCTCCCACCCCGGTGTCGTCGCTCGGTAGCCCCTCCTCCCCCGTCATCCCGAAGACTCCCCCAAATACAGACCGCTCGCCGAGCAACCACTCCCTAAGCGCGTCCCCCAAGGACGAACCCATCTATGCCAAGGTGGATCTGAGCCACAAGAGGACCCGAGGGTCGAGCAAGGTGAACCTGAGCGTCGAAGGCTCCGTAGATGGCTCCATGGATGGCTCTGAGAGTGGTCGTCGCAGTCCCTTTAAAGTCACCTTTACTGAGTACAGAGAATCCCCAGTGACGTCCAGGAAAGGCATTCTGTAAGTACAGCCACGCGACAAATAGCCGCTCAAGCCTCGCGCTTAAGTTTTCTTTTAACTCGCCCACCGGGCTAGTAAATTGAGTTTTTTTGCTAGCCCGCAGCAAGTTTTACTAGCCCTGTATAATTAATATTGAATTAAACACAAGGTTATTAGGTCAAGTATAACAAATGATTAGTTTCTACTTTCTCATCCCCGCCCGCATTGTATTTTTGCCGCCACACCGCTGCCTACTTTTTACTAGTCCGCCGGGCTAGCAAAGTGGGTCATTTTACTAGCCCGCAGCTGTTTTTACTAGACAATGACCGTCGGGCTAGTGCTAAGGTCGAGCCCTGCTGCTCATAATCATTGCTAGAGCTTGCTTGAAGTAATGCAAGCACACTAAAGATGTGACCCGGTCCAGGAAAAGGTGATAAAAGTCGCGCAATACATGTACATTTACACGCAATGGCAATTGAGAGGTTAGAATTTTCCGTAAATTTATATATTTTTTTTTACCCTTCTGAAAATCATTTCTTCAATGCTTATACTTTCAGGTTTTATTCACAAAAAGGTGCCTTCATCTCACAGCAGAGTCAGATGTGTACCGGTTACCTTGTATCAGTTTCAAATGGTTTTTCTTTAGCTGTCTGATAAAAAGTGAATTTTGGTTTGGGGGCTTTCTTGAACAACAGAAAGAACAGCTTCCGTTCAGAGGATGCGCCAAAGGTGGAGAAGAAGCGAGGCAGTAGTGACTACATGGATATCGACGACATTAACCTGGGTGAGCCCGAGCCTTTCAGAGAGATTGATGCTGATGCCAAGAGCCACAAGGCCCCCTCCCCATTGCCCTCTAGACAGGACGAGGTGATGGACCAACTCCAGGCTGGTATGGAGACTATGACAGTGGCTCTGCATAAGAACAGGTCTTCTCTAGGTAAGAAGCTGTTTCAGGACGGATACGAGTACCTTGTCCTCCTATAAGGTCAACTAGTTTTAGTCGACTAGTCAACGAGTTTTAGAAATGGCACATATTCAAAACCTTGTGCTCTAGTCATCGGCACTGAAAAGTTGCCTGATGCAAAGTGGCCGTGAACATTCTTTGTGAATGAACTGCAGGGAAAGTGCTAGTACAACCAAACTGAAACGTGTTTTCTCTTTAAGATAATGTGGACCATCTGACATTGACCTTTTCTATATATGAATTAAGTAGGCCTATACACTGTAAAGGTATGAAACATAAAGAAACAATTTCAAGCCTTTTTTTTAATCTCCTTTTTTATTTCACTTTTATAGAATTGGAACATGGCTCAATAAAAACACCATGGGACCCGAACAAAATGATTAAACCTAACCCTCATCCAAAACAGGAGTATCTTGATTAGAAAAATTCAAAAGTATTTACACGGTTTTTACGTATTGAATAATATGACTGCCTATTTGAAAATAATGACCAAAAAAAATTTGATGGCCTGATATGGCCTGTTGACACTTGAAGGTTTGCAGGGTGGAAATACTAGGTGGAAGGTTGGCAGTGACACCATGAAGCACTTCTCTTTCAAGGAAACCTTCCACTTATTAGTACAGTATTTCCACCGTGCAAGCCTTCTAGTCTCATGGTGATGGTCCACAGGGGTATCTACTCAATTTGCCTTTGAGAAAAGGTCCTGCTAGGATCGAAACGTCAGGCCCTCTAACTTTTGAGAAATACTAACAGGCTAACTTGCTACCGGCAGAAGTACGGTAGGTAGCAAGCAGGCTAACTTGCTACCGGCAGAAGTACGGTAGGTAGCAAGCAGGCTAACTTGCTACCGGCAGAAGTACGGTAGGTAGCAAGCAGGCTAACTTGCTACCGGCAGAAGTACGGTAGGTAGCAAGCAGGCTAACTTGCTACCGGCAGAAGTACGGTAGGTAGCAAGCAGGCTAACTTGCTACCGGCAGAAGTACGGTAGGTAGCAAGCAGGCTAACTTGCTACCGGCAGAAGTACGGTAGGTAGCAAGCAGGCTAACTTGCTACCGGCAGAAGTACGGTAGGTAGCAAGCAGGCTAACTTGCTACCGGCAGAAGTACGGTAGGTAGCAAGCAGGCTAACTTGCTACCGGCAGAAGTACATGTACGGTAGGTAGCAAACAAACGACAATGGAATACTCAGACCATCGGTTTTCCTGCAGCTACTGTACATGTATGTCGCACCATGAATTGGCCCATTTTGTCAATGTAATTGTAAGCACATTGTGTGGGTTTTGTTATTTGCATTACAATGTTTCATTATTTATTGTTGTCACTCCAGGTATCAGTGTCTCTGGTGGTCGAGATAGCAAGAACCAGCCTGAAGTCCGAATTGATCGTGTCTTTCCAGGGGGAGCAGCATCAGATGATGGAATACTCCAGGTCAGTGGTGGACACAAAGCCTTCTCCTGTTACCTACTGGCCCTGTTGTCCGACATAACATTTCATTCTTTACTAGACACTTTTCGTTGTTTTTATTTTTATTTCGTATGCACTAGGCTATTCCATCGCAAACCTGAGTTTTATCCTTAACCATAGTCAGACGGTGTTTATATTTTCATTTTAATTCTGACTCTCGATACCCTGGCAAGAGAGGAAACGTACATTTTTGGCCTTTTCCAAAACCAAAAGTCCAACGTAGAGAAGTGCTTTCGGTGGTTGCGGGCGTGCAGTGGATTTACACGGCGTGTGGGCGATCGTGACACTGCATGTGCACAGTTGCTTGGCCATTGCTCTTGTGGGCGTGGCCTACTGTATTATCATCATGTTTACTAGAATCTACAGAGACTGTCCTGTCTGTCTGTCTGTCTGTCTGTCTATCTGTCTGTCCATCTGAGCAATTGTCCTATTGTGATGATTTGCTTGTTTCTTGTCAGGCTGGCTGTGAGGTGGTGTCTGTGGATGGCCAATCACTCCATGGCGTCACCCACCCTGAAGCTGTTGACATCATCCGAAAAGCCTACCATGACAAAACGCGCAAGACCATTGAGTTTGTTGTCAGGCAGCCTTTGGAGCTGGACACACATCTGTAAGAGGGTTACTGGTCTGTTACCCCCCCCCCCCCATCCCCTTCCTCAGGACAAATTAAGATTCTTTTCTCAATGTACAGACATTTTGAGGAGTGTTAATCTTGCATTTAACCACTTTGCGCTGGGATCTCCAAAATCGGAGTGCCGTTGGTTTTACTATGCGACGGGGCCCTCCGAATCCGTGCACCACTGTTGTCCACATTTTGAATAAAGACTCTTTTCGGCTTAGAACAAATCAATACGAATCATGACAAAGAGCCATTTTGATGCAAGTTGCCACATGAAGAAATTAGCGACAACAATTGTGCTTTTGTGGGACCTTCACTGTGGATGATGGGGGGGGGGGAAGCGAGGTGCCATGGGAGACATTGTGTCGGCATGTCACACAGCCCAGCGGTCGTCGGTCAGGCAGTGGAATTCCACCCACATTCTTCACCGCTATTTGTGCGCTCGGTTGGGGCCGACCAACTGGAAGATTTGACTGCCTGGAGTGGAGGGTACATGTAGTCTGCGGTCAGGGACCATGATCGGAATCAGTACATGCACACACACACACACGCACACTCCATTGACGACGGACAATGGGCATTTTTTTGAATGGATAAGCTCTTGACAAAAGCCACGCCAATGTCTGAATTGTGCCAGGTTTGACTCTCTTGTACCCATAGTATACCCTTATATATTTTTTCACAGAAATATATTGTTCCGATTGTTTTAGCGAGATTAGAAAATAAAATGACGCATTGTTAAAAAAAAACCTGTACCGTATGGCGGTCATGGGCACTGGAAAAATGCCCAGCGCGAAGTGGTTCATGCATCTATGTTTATGTATTGATGGCATACCGGTATGTGGAATAATGTCCTTTGAATCCAATGTCAGAGTTGGTGCCTGGGGACTCACACCTCACCCACATGTACATCACACAAGCTGGATAAAAGTAGTCTTAGGCCCATTCCCAAAACACGGGTTAGGCTCAGGCTCCGGCTTCATCTCTGTTATCCAAGAGCTGAAAACAGAGGTTGGAGTTCTTTGTTGCTGTTGAAGCTTTGGATTTTTTTTTCAAAATGCAGTGTGACTTTCAGAAACGAAGCCAAAGGTCTCCCGTTTCCATGCCTTGTACTTGGAAGAAAGAAAGAAAGACAAAGCCGGAGTCTGAGCCTAAGCCGTGTTTTGGAAAAGGGCCTTTATTGAGCTGCCTGTATGCTTGTAACCCTAACAACACACTAACACATCTTTGACAATTTACTTTTGCTAGGCTTCTGTTTTTACTTGACCTGGGATTTTTCTGCCTGACAATTTCACTATTAACTTAACACTGGTCTCATTTGATTAAGACTACAACCCTGTGGATGGTGTGACAATCTCTTAACATGTAGCAACTCCTGAGATGTTTTCATGTAGCATTCCTCAAAACATTTTGTTCAAAGAATCAGCTGTTTGTTTACAATCTCATGCTTGAACATCTTTATGGGATTTCACATACATGTAGCTTGTTTAAATGCATATGTTTAAGAATCGAGAGCTAGTCTTAGAGTTGAATGTAATTGGCATATATAAAGTAATTGTGCGTTGTCCACCTTTATAATTATTGACTGGAGTGTGTTGTGAAGTAACCAAAGATTGTGTAAATAATAGACATCTTCATATTATTTGGAAGGATCAATTTTTGTGATCCAAATTTTTTCTTGAATATATCTACGAATACTGTACATTCCACATTGTACTTTCTATTTATTTCTGAACTAACAACGAACAAGGTTTTTTTGTTTAGTTTTTAAGATTTTGAGCTTTCAAATTTTACCGTTTTCGGAATTATTCAAGGTCTTGGGAGAACTTACGGTATTATTTTTATACTTTTATGACATTTCTGCATATTTATATGATATACATCGATCAAAAGGATACAGTACAGTATATATATTTGACACTAGAACGAAAGTGCCTTGATGATGGAACAAACTAACTATTGTATAAAATGAAACTACATGATTTATATTCCTCCTACAAAAGCATCATGCTATTTTATGCATTCCTTTCTGAAATTCTTTGTTTTCTCATGTATGAATCTTTTCCCATGTTCACAAATACCGGTATATGATCACAATCTTTTTCTATTCTTTAGTAAACGTGTTTTTAATATTTTTTGTATCATATTTGTGAATATGTTTGCTGCGTTTCCTATTAAAACTTTGTCTTTCAGCTCCCTAAATGTATTTTGGGGGGATTTCTGTGAAATGTTATGATGTACGATACACATGTACAAGAATGTGTATGCAACTTACGCAAGCACAAAGACCGAGTTGATAGTTTGTAGGTAGATCATCAGTTGAGAGTTGTCCGTGTCTTGTGGATAGAAACTTAAGGTCATTTTACATTGAACTAACATGTTCACGAGACTGAATTTAGATGGGAGGTCTGATTCATGTGTGTTGTTATTGCTGGTTATTGTCTATACAGCTGAGGGTAGTACATGGATCGGAGAAAGGATTGGTAGATAACTAGTTGGGTATTGATTTTGTAGATGAAGTCTGAGATGTTTCCCACTACATCACTTAAGCCCTTTTCAGATGATGCTGAAAAAACTCGCAAGGCTTGAGGGAGAATTTAACGTATACATGTAGCCTGGGATGTTGTACAATAAACAGTTCCTCCCTTCACACGATCAATTGTCAAGGGACAAGAGGGTCCAATTTAACGTATACATGTAGCCTGGGATGTTGTACAATAAACAGTTCCTCCCTTCACACGATCAATTGTCAAGGGACAAGAGGGTCCCGTGAGAAATCCTCCGCTAGCGGAAGATTTAGTGGAGCTCCGGACCTGTGACAAAATCTCTCAAGGGTTCACCAGGGATGTCTGTCACTCTCAAGCATTGGTAACCTTTCACACGATGGCACTTTTGTAAGATTTCTCGTGCACGAGACATTTTGTCATTTTTTGAGAAAAATTAATTTTTGGTTTTTGTGTACAAAAAATGTTGTTGCAACTGCTATAACAAACAACCGCTATACCAAATAATTTTCATGGATCCTGGGACGTTCCACTATACATGTATATCAGGCTTTGAACCCGAGACTTCTGGTTTGCATACCAGTACTTTTCCCATCTGAGCTATCCAGCTCTTAGATAGTAGCCTTCCCAAATAGTCAACTAGTCTTTGGCAGGGTGGGGGCTCCAGTCAGCGGGTTCAAATCCCAATCCAGTCAAGTTTTCTTTACCATTTTGTCAATTTTCCCAGTCAGTTTTTCATTTACCTGTTTGATAGAAATTATTTTCAATTTTGTGAATGTTCACTGGATGCCTTTGTGGCTTTATCATGTATATCAAATATAAATGATAACAAAAAATTTACATTTATACATGACTCCAAGTATACTGTCACCTGATATGCACTTTCCAGTCACTAATCTAATACGACTACAAATGGATAGACACACTGAGACCTGTACATCAGTATGCACATGCAGGAATGTGGTTTAATAGAATGTCTTGGAATCAGATGGATATCGCTTATAGGAAGCACACACCACAGATGGGCTACCAGTTCAAAAACAAAATCGGATTTACGTCATACAAAACAGGTAGTATTACATGTACCGGTAATTTCAAATTGTTGGCAAACATTCCAAACGAACAAAGTAATGGGATTAGAAATAAATCTTGAGAATTGAACACCTGGCTGACAAATAGAATGATTCAACATACCTTATCTTTGAAGAGGATTGGTTTATTCGTTTGCTTTTGGAGCAGAATTGCAATCCAGGTGATCAGTAGCCACATACCGGTACATGTACAGTATGTTCCGGTATTCACTATGCAATGTATTTGTATCCTTGTGGAAACATGGCTTTGTTCTCGTGCGCTATAAAACTGTGTGAGAAACGATGTTTTAAAAATGCTCCCATTTCAACCACATTCACTTTCCTGGGTAGAAATTTGGAGCATATGTCCCTGATATATAACACTTCAATTTGCGACAGATTCTTACCCATCACAAATTTCCCGTTTTTGAGTAATTTCCAAATATCAGTTTCGTGAAAACCTTGTGGAGACCTATACACCTTTACAATTTCCCTGTGGAGACTCATTCAACCTATTATCTTTAGGTCTCCACAAGGCACTAGATTCGCCTGCACTATGCAATGTATCTGTCCACAATACGGTACTCTGTTCCAGCATAGAGCCGGGGGCCAATTTCATAGAGCCGCTTAAGCGCCAAAATGTGCTTAAGCGCAAAGACTCATGAGCCACAGGATCCCCTTGCATACCCAAACTTCACTTTTGTTTCACGCTAAGTAAAGAAGAGTGGGACACAAGTCAAAAGCAATGGACAACACATTGCAGGGCAGATTGTAATCCTGCTTACACGAGGAAGACTTTTCCTGCTTAGCAGATTTTCACGCTTAAAAGCGGCTCTATGAAATTGGGCCCAGGACATTTTATCTCACAGCAGGGCTCTCTGAATATGCCTCCATCAAAGTGATCACTAAGGAATACATGTATAACAGTCTATGCTGAATCAGTTATTTACCATAGACCACACTGTACACGTGAAATTATATAATATTACATATATTACATAGAACAAATGATAAAACTGATCAAGGTTTACTTATTCTTGGAGTGGATATTTTAGTAATAATAATAACCCATTGGGCTTTCCAAAATAAAATGTACATTTTTTTTTATTTCTTACTTTTAAATTAGCTTTAAATGTATAATGTTAACACCCCTGGATGGATTTCTCTAAAATAAAGATATTCTGGTAGTGCTTTTGGTATAGCCTGTATCTATAAGTCTCTTCTTTGCATAACCAGCAATACATGTAGTCGGACTTTTTTTTTAACCAAATAAATAATACCATCTTTCAATATCAGACTAAAAAAGTTTGACAACATTTAGGACTTGCCATGCTACTGCTAACTACATGGAAAATAACAGTAGAAATGAAACAAAGTAAAAAAATTCAGTTGAATCTCAATTAACTGGAAGGAAAAAAATCCTCTAATTCAAGGTGAAAACATCAAAGAGTTTTGAAAGAAAATCGGTGGTTCTTTTCAATAGGAAATACTCTTTAGCACCAACATTCCCAAATGTTATTAACCTGGGCACCTTATCAACATTCTGACCCTTCTTGGTTATTACATTTTATGTTCAACGAGGAAAAGGTTAAACTATAATAAAAAAATATCTACTACACTTTAATAATCACATATTCAATAAAAAGGTGTGTACAAGTTGATGGGATTATGACAACGTCCACTCTTTGGTAACAGAATCATTCTAACAGGGCAACTCATCCACTATTCTAAGAGTTCAAGGTGTCTAAATACTTCATATTTCTTACAGCATGCATGTCAAACCATACATCATTATCCTTTAAGTTAGTGCAACGCTACTTTATTTAGAAAGAAAATTCAAAGTATTTTCATCATACTCTGCCCTGAAGGTGGGTCTCTTTTTTTGAAATATCACTCTACTCCATTAACGCTAATGTCACTTCCCCGATTGTGTAACCAAGTTGGCAGTTCACTCTTCCACCTGACAGATAGCAGATATTACTCTGCCATCATTTTCACCTTTCCTTATATAATCACGGTTTCATGACAATTTCAGAATTCTGAGAAGGTAAAACGTGCGAAGTAGGGGACAGGGAATTTAACTTTTAATGAAGATGCAAAAGGTATTGTGAGGTTTGAAGGAAGACATGAACAAGACAATTTTTAAAAAAGGCTTGTAAAATAAAGAATAAAAAGTTACTTTGTCTAAAAATGTATAAAAAATTTCTTTGTAAAAATCTGATATTCCTGAGATATTCAGTGAGTTGTGTCAATGTGAATGGCAAACAATGCACAGTGGAACATCGCTATAACGAACATCCCGGGATCCATGAAAATTTTTTTGTATAGCGGTTGTTTGTTTTCAGTTGCCGCAGCATATCTACGGATGTATGCGTCGGGAGCCAAAGAGCATGTTCGTTACAGTCAAATGTCCGGTATATTGGCGTTCTTATAGCGACATTCCACTGTACATGAACCTTCTGAAAAAAGACAGCAATTATACCTGTACTTACAATGGAGACTAATGCATAGGGATAAGGAAACCTACAGCTAGCTATATCACGTAATAACAACTACACTACACAAAAATGATGTAAACTGAAATTTTGAACCTGATTTCTTGAGATTCTGTGAAAGAGTGTGAATCCTGGTGCTGTCTAACAAAAGAAAACGTGATGTGAAAATTGAGTTGTTCTTGGATTGAACAAACCTAAGAACTTTACAATAATATGCAAGAAGGTTGCAAACTGCTAACTGACTAAAAAGACCAAAAAGCGAATATCATAAACTAGGAGTGCCTGACATGTTGATCCTAGCAGGCCTCTGAATCAGGGTCCTTCTTGCTAATAACAGATCCTACAAGGGAGTGAGGGGAGAGTGAAGACAAGACACTAGCTACATTCTTCCTACATGGTGAGTTGTCATGTGGAGTTGATGAAAGAACATTGAGGGCAGTGTAGACCATCTTGGTTTAGAACAAGGTCACACTCACTGAGTTGCTTAAAAAAAAGAAACTGGGCTTAATAAGGTCTTTGACTACAATACAAGCAACCTAAATGGCTACATACTGACATACTGACATGCAGGACATTCCTCCATGATTATGGTATCTTGTGGTATTCCAGACATTCAGTTGCTTTTGTACCCATATTGCCAAATATCTTTGTATCTTTAGATACAAGACATGGATATTTTTAGAAAAGGGAAAGAGTTTACATTTGCATGTAAATCCACCATGCTTGTATCCACCCCAATCAGCTAGTGTTATGTATTTAAACGGTATTCAAAATATTGAGTTGCTTTTGTACCCAAATTGACAAATATCTTAGTATCTTTAGATACAAGACATGGATATTTTTAGGAAAGGTAAAGAGATTACATTTACATGTACGTGTATAACCACCATGCATCTATCCAACCCAAATAGGTTAACTGGCATCATGCACTGAAATGGTATTCAACACATTGAGTTGATTTGTACCCAAATTGACAAATATCTTTGTATGTTTTTTGTATGTTTACATACAAAACATCTAAAAAGGGGAAAGAGGTCACATTTTCATGTACATCCACTATGCTTCTATCCAGTATCCATCCCAAACAGCTAGCAAGATGCATTTAAACCCCTTTTTTGTTTAGAGAAATGTACCGGTATACAGAAAGATTTGAGCAGACTTCGGCATTCCACCTCATTACTTCCTTGGCTTCCGGGGCATACATGCAAATACTAAACAAAAACCTCTTCAATGGGAAAGACAGAATGGATGACTTATCCAAATTTCCTGAGGGTTAAGTATACACGGATGATGGATCAATGTAATCTCTTTCAAGACTAATCCCATAACATTAAGGATTGGATGCAACCAAGCAAAACCTCACTACTGATTTAATCCTAGGCTAATCTGACTGACTATGGATTAAGCTATTGTAACGGCAGCTAAGACTACAAAGCTAGTACAATGCTTCTGAATTGAAGCTACATGCACTGTAACTGGTGAGTTGTTGAGTAGAGTTGCTGCAAGAACACAACGTGGGTGTAATGAACAACCCTTCAGGGCGGCCATTACAACCTCACAACCAAAGAGAATCTGAGTTGATGTTTACAAATGATTTTAAAAAGGTGTGCAAAAGTTATTTTACCAAGCCAAAAAAGTGGGTGCATTAACACTCATTCATAAGATTTAATTTGTATTTAGTTTGAAAATAGGAGTTGTCAAGTTGTACTTGTAACTCAAACCCTGACAACAAAATCAAGAGCCAGGTTTCATACACACTAAAGAAAACCTCACATCTGAAAAATTCCCTGTCCCCTTCTATATGTTGATTTTGTTGGTAAACAAAAGGTATTCAGAATATCACACCAAGAGTTGGAGTTTTCTCTGATATTGCTTTGTGAATTTGTAAGGGTATTTGTATACAACCGTGATAGATAATCAATTGACAAATAGGTGGATGCCCTCTCCAAATTTTGGTTCCTTATGTAACCAAAATGTGTGGGAACCGAAAAGAGTGTAACACAACCGCCATTACAACTCAGGTTTCACAATCAGAGCCTGTTCCAGTGACACTTCATCCCTTGCTCTCAAGCTCAGTAGTGTGGAGACCAAGTACCTGAGCCATCAGTGTATATACAACCTGGTCTAGGTACACCACTGCTTATCAATGCATCTTGTATTCATGCCGACTCAAGCCAGAGAGATTGCTGCAGTGTGGATGTAGTGGATTTCACAAGAGGAACGCTGGCACTCTAACAACCCAATACCCTTTTCCCACTACAAACTGCTTAACCCCGAGATTTGCCGCCCCGGGTTAAGCATTCTGTACCCCGGGGTTCGTTAACCCTGAGTTCTGTTCCCATTTGTCGCGTTAACCCGGAGTTTCGCGAAACCCGGGGCGAGCTTGCCCCGGGTTAACGATGTGCGATTTCCCACTACACCCCAACCCCGGTGTCCGTCACTGCCCGGACCGGAAATCCCACAGCGCGCAAGCTGGTCCCACAATGCCTCGTACCGCCTTGTCGCCCAGCAACCACCCGTCGGCGCGCGCTGCCTGACTGGATACATGTGGGCTGTACTCGATTAACGTACATGTACATGTACATTGTACATGTACATTGTACATGTACATGTACTTTCGTTTGGGCATAATCCGCACTCTCGTGCACATGTACACTGCATTGAAAATGGCGTCAGATATAAATATAATAATTATAGATATAAAATTTCGGCAAATCCGGGGCATCAAGGCAATTTACCGACTTTTTAGTACCGATGCAAACACGCTGTAAGCACTATAAAAAAAACTTTCAAAATAGGCGCTGAAGGCACCGAATCGTTGTTTTAGGTCTCCTACTAATATATCATCGTTTCTGTGGGACCACAATGCCTGAAAAAGATTATTTTCCAACATAAAAATGACGTCTAAAATAGGTTTCAGTCAGCCACCAACACGTATTCTCACGGAACATGAACAGTACCATTCAGGTATGGCCGGGGTGCTACTGCTAATGCTATAGTAAGCGGGACAACAAAAATATCTGACAATAGATCCTCACAAAAAAATCAAAATAAAAGGGATTCTAAATAGCCTACATGTTTTGTAAAGATGGATTTTTAAGCAGCTAGGTCCAACCTAAACGAGCATATTATCGGAGCTTATTATTGTATAAAGTCGCACCCCTCTCATTCCTAATAGAATAGTCCATGCTGTCAAGGTATCGCGATATGGGTTCGGTGTTCCAAAACCTTCTCATCAGTTCTCGTCCAAAAAATTGAGAATAACTACGTTCGTAGGCCTACCTGAAAAAAAAGAATAAAGTTTGCGACATTTTTGTGCTGTATCGTGAAGTAGTATAGCTCGTTTTGCTGTTTAGCTTTCTCCTTTCGGGGCATGGTTACGACTTTGAAAAGGCACCCGCGAACACGCAAACCTTTGACAGCTCTACGATTCTACTTTCGCACGCAACCCGACCACGTGCTGCATGCTGCGCAATCTATCTATCGTGCAACGCAAATCGCTCCCAACTACCGTTGGTACCCGTTGTTTGGTACAGCCAGCGATGTCCAAGATTCACTGGTACCCGCAGATTAAAAGTTCGTTGACATGAAACTGTCAGGATCGAACGCACTGTCCATGTACGTATCTGACATGGCCATGTAAGTACTGTACATGTACATGTACATGTACAGTACATTGATCGTGTATGTGTACGTGTACATGTACAGTAGATGCACATGTACTGTACATGTACACCCATCCACAGTCCATACAGTTGTGCACAGAATGCGCAATGTTTAGCTGACAGTGCGCACGGTACAGTGAAGCTTCCATGTGTGCTGCACACACACTGCACCGCAGTCAGAATATTATTCCATGCGCGCTGCAATGTGCTAAAAGGGCACGGCAATTTGTTGCCGTGAAAATCCTCCAAATTTAAGGGCACCGCGGCAATTGGTGAGGGCACGACGGCAACTGCCGTCGTTGCCGTCGTGAATTTACTGCCCTCTTGTAAATGGCAGAGGTGCGTCGCATGCGGATTTTCCCGCCACGTATCCCACCTCTGACCGTCCCATTACGTAACGCATCCGGTGTCTTAACCCTGAAAATGTCCACCGGACTCGTACCCCGGCGCGGTTTCCCACTACAACGCCAACCCCGGGGTTCGGCCGTTACCCCCGAGATTTCCATCCTTAACCCTGGTCGCGAGCAGGGTTAACGAACCCCGGGGTAACGGCCGATTTTTCGGTCTCAACCCGGGGCGGGAAAAGTGTAGTGGGAAACGTCCTGGCAACCATTTCCAACCCGGGGTATCTCGGGGGTAAGGCTTGCCGTTACCCCCGAGATAACCCGGAGATTGCGTAGTGGGAAAGGGGTACAAGATTATTCTTCCACAAGGAAAGAGTTTAAACTCAAACATTAATCACGGTTTTCCATCGATCAAAATGTTAACTACAGGTACATTTACTTCTTAGTGTACAAATAACACATCATATAAATGGGAAGATAAACCAAAGAAAGTAGATTTACAAAATAAAATATCGTTTCACTCCCCCAGTATCTTCATTCATTCTGTACATATGGAATTGTCACGTTATTGGAGAAAGAGTCAAGGCTATATGATTACCACAATGACCACTGGAGTGATCAATTGGAGGTGGAAAGGCATAGGTTTGATTTCCACAAAAGGTTATTAAAGTAACACAGAACATAGGGAGCATTTGGCAGTTAGGAGCCCACTTCACCATTGAATACTGCTGTGCCAGGAACACCCTATGTCACGTATATTCGTATTTTAGGCAAGTGTAAAATGTTCTATCACAGCATGTCACTTTGGTGAGTTTGGTCATTCCAAGGTCATTTCTGTAGGTATCACGGAGGCACCCAAATGCACGGCATATAAAAGGAGAACTTGAGTTGGGGGGCCTTTTCTCAGCATCCCTCGGCAAATGATGTTAATTTCCCTCTCCTTGAAAATTGCCGACACTCCGACTGCCTGTAAATAGCCTCATGTGACATGAGCTTTGCAAATCAATCATTCACACACATCTGAAATTCAATCAGGTGAACAATGCTTCATCGATTAATACGGGACTAACAACGCTTCCAGAGAAGTTTAACGCAAACCAACATTTTGATCAAAGAGCAATTGAATGCACTAATTGAAAATGATAACCATGAAAGAGTTTGATATGAACAAACTACATGGGAGCTCCACTCAACACCACTAGATCAGAATATTTTCTCCAGACCAGGAGAGTTCAGTCCCACAATCATGTTAACATTCAACATTGTGGGACTATGCCAGATCTGATGGTTCCCTAAGGAAGACTCATAATATGAACCATATCCTGCTCACCATTTCCAATTATACTTGACCTTTATCCCTCTTGGATCCCAAATGCAGGATCAACCCTCCCATTAGGGGGTCTAGTGTCAACTTGGATACACTGCTTTGGATGTAGACAACATTACATGTATCCAAATTCCATTTGCCGAAGACAGCCCGCTGAATTCAGCATAACAATCACTTATCAAAGCTTGACAATCATATCAATGCCCCACAAAAGATTCAACCCGATGTTGGCTACCATTCAGGCACTGGCACCTACCAAGGGAAATATTTACTTGAATTGTTGGTCCACAATGAGTCATTTAGTAAACCAAGATGGACTAGTGCCCCTTGTTACTACAATTACCTCTGATTAGAGGGCAAATTCACACAGGGTCAAGTTGATATACAAAAATGTTGCAAACTGCTTACTGACTAAAATTACCAAAATGTAAATCTTAAAATTTAGTGGGCCCGACGTTTCAATCCTAGCAGGACCTTCAAGTTGTTCAACTTTAGATAAATTAATCATGGTGGCTGAAAGAAGTACGACAGTGACATTCTTCCCCATATACAAGCCTAACTTGTGACAATACAAGCATATTTCACGAGGACCTTTTACTTTCAGTACCTCCCTGCATGATAACCCTCACCCCTGCACCTCTCATTCAATACCCGTGCCAGGAGCTTCAAGTCACCACAGACATGTTAATAAACAATCATACAAATGCAGATATATGTTAATAAACAATACTAACCCATTCAGAATATAAAAAAATAATCTATGCCCATACAATGGCTGCAATCAACATGCAGAAAAATCACCATTCCACAGGTAGACAAATGGAAGGAAACTATCCTCAGCAGAAAAAAATAGTTTTGTCAGTAAGAATATTTTGCATGATTTGACCCTCCATACCAATACTCTGACCTGTACTGGAGTGACCTATATTTCTAAATCCCCCTGAGGGCTCATACTTGCACATGGGTGTAACTCCTACACAGGTTCTCATTGTCCACCCACACAGACTGGGGGCTGGGGGCTGTGGGCTAGTATTCCTTTGATCAAGTGATAAGCCTTTGACACAAGCCCAGTCTCAATACAATCATGCACACTGTGCTGAATTCCCCAATGATGCGAGTCAAGCTGTTTGGGAAAAAAACAGCTTCCCTCTTGTGTAAGGAGGTGCAGTAGTAGATTACCTTTTGTCCATTACCTTTGTGCTCCCTGAAATATTGAATAATCATAAATAATGATTCCCAATTAGTGATGTACATGTACCTCTGAATTTGTCTGCAACCTTTTATGTCGATAACTCTCAGGGCTACCTTCAGCTGGACAATCATTCACTCCCCTTCATACTTTGACTAAAGCCGTGTTTCCTTAATTTTGTCAAACTACAGAGGCTGAGTGGAAGAATGACAAAATTAAGTCCTGTGGAAACGCAGGGTAAACTAATGTCCCTGCTAAGTTACCGCGACCTCGATGTACAAACAACCAGGCCGAACGGGGCCGCGGACCGCTCAGCCACGGTAACTTAACATGGCCGAAAAAAGTCCTGTGGAAACAATCCCACGATGTAAAAATACCGCGCGGCCGCGGAAACCGCTCCAGCTTCCTGTGTTACGTAACCGCTACACACATACATGTGTATCCCTCGTTGACCCGCGAAAACTGCTGTGTACACGGGCAGGAGGCTGACTACACAGATATCAAACTCGCGCGTAAGGAGTCGACATTTCCCGCTGACGGTCAAAGGTCATTGTGCGCTGCATGCACTGCGCCCTCTGTGGGTGGCATTTTACCAGCCATTCACGGCGAACAAACAGTCCGTCCTAACCCAAAAAAGTCCATGTGGGAACGCAAGGTACACACACATGTAGGATTACTTTCTGGAATGTCACGGAAAGTTACCACGTGGCTGCGAAAAAAAACAGTCCTGTGGAAACACGGCTTTAGTCACTTACTTGGCTATTGTTCACATTGAAAAAGTGAAATAGTACTTTGGAAGAGAAATAATCTTTTGGCTCAACTATTTCATGGCCTATTATTGCAACTGTGGTAACATGGCAGTATTTCAAAGACACAATGACTATCACGAGATAAGACATTTATAATCTCATTGGGTTTAGTTTGTAAAAAAAAGAAAGTTCTGAAATCCACTGGCACTTGCATTATACTGTTTGATTGAAGATGAATTAGCTGCAATTACATGTACATGTAAATTGCGACCACATTTGGGGGTGTGGTGACTCTGCCTTGACATTACCGCACTAAGAATGCCAGTCAGTGAGTTTAGCTAGCCTCAGCAGTGACTGATTTCCTTGTGCTCAATCTCCATGGTCAATTGTTGAAGGTCGGTCTCCAGAGTGCGGTTTCGCCGGCACATCTGTACGTAGTTCAGCTGCAGCTGCTTCTGGTACTTGATGACTTTTTCCTTCTCCTCCTGCCAGATGCGTCGCTCCTGGGCCATGGTCGCCTCCTGAGACTGCACCCGGCCTCTTGCCTCGGCCAGGGCGGCCTTCAAAGACCGCATCTCCTTGTCCGGACGTTCCTCGCTGGCTCTCCGAGTCCCAGTCCCGGGGACTCTGTCCTTGGCCAAGTGTGCATTGACCAGGTTGGACTGGCTGGTGCTGAGGCTGCGCACGCCTTGATAGATCTGGTCAAGCTTGTCTTTGTACATTGCACTTTCCTCCTTAAGGTCAGCTACTTGAGCGTCCAAATCCTGGTGTACAAGTTCCATAGCGGCCAGCTCTTTCCTCAGCTCCTCAACTGTTTGCGTGCCATTCTTGGTGTCAGAAGGAACCGCTTTATCCGTCTTCAGTTTTCCAAGTTTCTCCTGCAGGGAAGTTATTTCGGAATCCCGTGATTTCAACTTGTCCATGAGGAAACTGATATCCGTTTCTCGCTGATGCAACTTGTTCTGAAGGTCCATGTGCTCTCGCTCCTGATCCTTGACCTGGGATTTCAAGCTGACAAGGTCACTGTCTTTCTTCTCCTGAAGCAGCGCAAGTTCACGCTTCAGTTGGAAAACCTCGCGCTCTCTAGACGTCAACTTCACCTGCAGATCCATGAAGTCGCTCTCTAGTTGTCGCTGTAGTGGTGTCATCTTAGAGACGCCCCCGCCTTTACCATTTGCAAGCTTGTTCCTGAGTAAGCCGCGGTCCTTCTCAGTTTCACTTATTTTCTTTTGTAGTCTCTCTATTTCTCCGGTTCTCTCCTTCAGGGTTTGTCGCAGCTTTCCAGTCTCCTGCTCCTTCTCGTCCTGGATCTTCTTCAGCTGCTCCTTCACATGTGACACTTCCTTTTCCTTCTGGAAAAGCTTGTCCTTTAACTGGTTTGAATTGCCCGACTGATTCCCCCTTCCTAGGAGTCCTCCGCCGGATTTAGACTTCCTCTGAAGCTGGAGGTTGAGCTTTTCCTGGACCTCTCGCAGGTAAGTGATCTCGCACCGTTCCTGGCTTAGTTCCTTGTCTTTGCAACTGATCTTGTTCCGTAACAAGTTGAGCTCCTCCTGCTGAACTTTCACTTCCTTGGCAAGGTTGTCCTTGAGCTCTTGTAGGTGGTTTGTTTGGGTTCGCGCCTCGTTCAGTTCAGCTTCTCTCTCTTTCAGACGCCTCTGATGGGAGTCTGGATGGTCCTCCTTGGTGGTTCCACTCCCTGCTGGATTCCTCTCCAGCTCAGCCTGTAGGGAGGCGACTGTCTTCGCCTTCTCGTTCAAATGTTGCTCCTGGTAAGCCAGCTTCATTCTCAAGTTGGACATTTCCTGGGATTTGATGCTCAACTGATCTCGGAGATTGCGGAGCTGCCACTTCAGGTCCTCCGCCTCTTTGCTGGCAGGCTGCTGAGTGGCTTCAATCTTTTCCCGCAGTGATTTCTTCTCTTGTTCCAGTTTGTATATCTGAACAGGAAACCAGAACGAGACCAAAGTGAGAGAGCACTCAATACAATCATTGCCAACAGAAATAATAGCTACTTTTGATCTAATATATCCTTAATTACGCCTCTCTGCCCTTGAGAAAGGTCCTGTTAGGATCGAAACGTCAGGCCCACTAAATTTTATGATATCTTTAATTCGATAGTTAAAGTGATCTACAAAAATGTTGCAAACTGCTTACTGACTAAAATAACCAAAATGCAAATCTCAAAATTTATTGGGCCTGACGTTTCTATCCTAGCAGGACCTTCCTCAAAGGCAGAGTGACAAGGACAAAACAGATGCATGTACACGAAGGAAGGGGGAAGAGAGTGAATAGGACACGGATGAGAAACAAAGGACAAAGAGTAAAAGCAGGTAGGGTGAGATCAAAGGGAAGGGCAAGGAGTAGGGCAGGGATTAGTGAGAAGAGGGGGAAAGATCAAAGAGCAAAGTGTGGAGGATTTTGTAATTAGATAGTTGTAAGAAATCTTCTGACCTGGGTTTGCAGTGAGTGGCGGATCTTCCTGGAGGTATCCTCTTGGTCTTGGAGTTCTTTCCTCAGCCAGGACGTCTCCTCCTCCCACTGTTGTCGCTTCTCTTCATGAACCTTCAAAATGACCGCCTCATTATTGTCCATTGTGTCTCTCAGCGTTGACAGTTGGGCCTCTTTCTCCTGTGGGGAGAATTTATGTTTTCATTAAAGTTGATGATATCCAATCTTAATCAATAACCTTTCCTCCCCAAATCCTCCCAAATCCTCCGGATTTGGTATTTGAGGATTGTGGAGGACTGAGGCTGGTAGTAACATTGAGGGTATCGGAGGATTTCAGAGGATTAAGGCTGAATGCAAAATTTTTCATGGAGGATTTTGGAGGATTGAGGCTGAATGGTACTTTTTCAGAAAAGGGTTTTGGAGGATTGAGGCTGAATGGTACTTTTTCAGAAAAGGGTTTTGGAGGATTGAGGCTGAATGGTACTTTTTCAGAAAAGGGTTTTGGAGAATTGAGGCTGGATGGTGTTCCGACTCAAACAAGGATTTTGGTGGATTGATTTTCACAATTTTGTGCTGCGTGTCTAAGCAGTTTTTTTTTTTTGGGGGGGGGCAATGATTATAACCGAGCCTATCACCAGTCAGTACGTAAGGCCTTTTCACACTGTCCATAATCTCGGGGTCAGAACTGGTTCCGACCTTGAGATTTTTTTCAACCCTTTTCCCACTACTAAAATTTCAACCCGGTTCCAACCCGGGTAGCATGCTCTAGCCGGATCGAAATCAACCCTGGCAGGGACCAGGGTTGAAAATCATCCCAAACAGTTCCTTTTGGGGGTATGCTTTTAGATCGGAGGATTGTGGAGGATTGAGGCAGTGGGCACATTCATGTAAAGTACAAAATATTGGAGAAGTGTGGAGGATTGAGGCCATCTTTTAATGTCGCAAGTGGGAGGGTTTTGGAGGATTGAGGATAGCCCTCAGTGGAATGGCTAAGGGGGTTAGGGTAACATTTCTGGATCACATTGAGATAGGGATAGGGTTTTACGGAGTATCTCTCAGATTTGCTCACCAGGACTTTCTGTCGGAGTGCTGCAATCTCCCCCATCTCAGATTCCTCCATGACGGATGAGACCCGCGATGAATTGGAAGCCGAGGACTTGCCGTCCAGCCGGTTACTGTTGTAGTCCATGGCATGGCCGTAGGATGGGTTGGTGTGCGTGACGCGCACCGGCTTCTTGTGGCCATTGCTGCGATGGTGACGACCGTCCACCTGGTTGGCAGACTGGCTGATGTCTCGCCGCCTGTAGTCGGGAAGCAGCTTGTGGCTCTGCAGGTTGCGGTTGAGGTGGTTCAGGGAGTGGGCCGGCTGGATTGGACGAGCTTGTACTGGTTGTTTGCCCCAACCCTTTACATATCAATGGACGGCGTAAAACAAGTGCATGAAACATTGGGTTAACATTAAATAAGACTGAAGGCTTTGCATGGTGGGTTAATCAATATAGGAAGGTTGAAGAGGTGTGGTTCTGGAAACAACCTGAGTGGTAACTCGACGTTTCGTTTCGACCAGTATGCTCTGGCCAGATGACGGCCAGAGCATACTGGTCAAAACGTCTCTTAAAACGTCGTTTAAGAGACTTTATACATGGTGTCACTGTCACCGCAAACCTACCTACAGTATATTGGGTTAACATTAGGTAGTCAAATTGATTTACAATGGTTGAATGGTTGAATTGCTTTTGACTGGCGCCCCCACCCCGGCAAAGACTAGTTAACTAAAATGGGAGGCCATCATCTAAGGGCTGGATTGCACAGATGGAAGAGCACTGGTACGTTAATCCAGAAGTCTCGGGTTCAAGTCCCGGTCCAGTCAAAGTTTTCTTTGCTATATATTTTAAATTTGTTCAAAAGTTACCAGTCAGTATTTCCTTGGTTTGTTGGACTTGATTCACATCTGTTCATAATTATGGCTACCAAAAAATGGGAGCAGGCATAATGTTCAATATATACGTTTGTGGTAGGCAACATTCCACTGTAATAAAAACCAATGGGGTAAATGTATCAGAGATTCTTGAGTGGTTACATATGAAGCTGTGAGGATAGAGATAGTGAGGGGTCAAAAGGGCATAAACACATGCAAAGTTTAGCATTCAAGGGGTTATGTACATGTGTCATTCAGCAAGATACATGAATACCTTGTACAATACAACTCAAAGAGAATGCTTGCCCACCTTGGAGTCTCCATAGGAAGGTACACGCTTCCTATTCTCATGGTAGTTCTTTTGCTTGGGTGTAATGTCCTGCAGTGACAGGCACTTGGTGGGCAGTCCAGCAAAATGATTGCCAGCAAAGCTTTGCTGCTGGTTGGTTAGGACAAGGTCGGGAGGCTGGTGGTGGTGGTGGTGGTGCTTTTTCTGCTCAGCGGCGTGGTCTGGCATGTTTGCTGGTGAGCCTGGAATGCTGTGCCGGGAGGAGGTGCTACTGGGGGATTCCAGGGAGCGAGACGGGGAGGCAGCCTTGACAGGTACTGGTCGGATCATGTGGTGTTTCTTGAACTGGTACATGTGCATATAAAACAAAAAAAACAAGCAAAGATAAGGGGTCCTGTCTGAAAAAAAGTGCATCAAACGGTATCGTGACTATCGTCTGATTCAGCCTGAGCAGTTGCAATAGGGCCGTTCTCACAACGAAAATAATTGCGTTTTAATCAAGATTTTGTTTGTCGTGTCCACACAGGCCAAAAAAATCGCATCGCATAAAATCGCGAGCCGATTGCAGTTAGCAGTTGTGGTCAAATGGTGGGTGTGTCCTTGAGGGTGACCCACCCAAAAAGGCATATAAACAAGCACAGCGCTTTCTGTCAGTCATAGCGCAAGCGGTGCATTTTGGGATTTAAAAAACCCGGTGCGATTCAGTGGAGCTTTCCCACACACACTGCGTCGCAAATAAACGTGATTATTTGAAAAAGTCTCACTCTTAGTGGAGTCCGAATCGCGATTCAAATCCCTCTAATAAACACGTTTATTGTGTCCCCACACGCAAAAAAAGTGGTTTGAATTGCAATTCAAATCGCGATCCAAATAATCGCGTTTATTTGGTGTAGTGGAAACGGCCCTAATGTGATTCTAAAATTTATGGCCATATAGTTTCATCATTTTCTGGACAAGGTTGAATCTAACATTAAGCTTGTGTAGTGTGTACAGTACCTTTGCCAATGTCTCTTTGTTAAGAGTTAAGACTAACACTTGAACACTGTTTATTTTACGTCAGGTCCTAGATAAAACATTGGACCACCTACTTGAAAGCTTAAAGAAAAGTGAAATTGGACAGTATCATGCATGCGGCATGCCAGCATTTTTTATTGAGAAACAAACACACACAAGACAAACATACATGCACTCTAAATAGCCACATTCACTGGTCATCAAATTGAGTTAATTTGTGGATCAGCGTATGACCACACACTGACTCTAAAATAGCCAAATTCACTGGTCATCAAATTGAGTTAATTTGTGGATCAGAGTGTGACCACACACTGACTCTTAAATAGCCACATTCAATGGTCATCAAATTTAGTTAATTTGTGGATCAGAGTGTGACCACACACTGACTCTTAAATAGCCACATTCAATGGTCATCAAATTTAGTTAATTTGTGGATCAGAGAGTGACCACACACTGACTCTTAAATAGCCACATTCACTGGTCACCAAATTGAGTTAATTTGTGGATCAGTGTGTGACCATACCAGACCTGGCTGGTCACTGTTATTTAAATAGTTTTCGTGGTTTCCTCCAGAGTTGCTTTCCTGCCTGCTCACTTGTGGCATTGTATAAGTTCCCCATTGTTACAGTAGTCCTGGTGCCTGGGCTGCATCTGGCTAATTCTTGAATGCCAGTACACCTGTCCATTGCTCTCTCTACTATTATTGTGCACTTGCTGGCAGGCCTGAGTTCTTTTGATCCAGTGCTGGCATGGGGCCCTATGTACATGTAAGACAATTGTGTGGGGACCATGGATCTTGCCTGGCCCCTTCCCCAGCCATATCCCTGGTGAGAATAAAATAGTTTTGTTAATGGCACAAAAGGCACACTGTATTCCCTAAGTGCCAACCCCTCCCTATACAACACACACACCATGGTCAGTTCTGCTGTTCTGAGGGATAGGGTACTTTTGTAGCTGTAGCAGTAGCTGTGCCTCAGCACATGGCCCATGGTGTCCTTATGTGTTGCCTTGCCTGGAGTCCTGTATTTTATCAGGTATTGTATGCTTATTTGTAAATGTGTTTTTTAATGCTACCATTTGCATGTATTTGAAATCACAAATTGTCAATGTCATAAATGGCTATTTTTTAATCAATCAAAAATCCTGATTTGTACATTAGTACAAACCTATTTTTGATTCCTGCCTCTGTTGGTGAAACGTAATCCTTATCTATTTCCTTAAATTTATACCACTTGGTTACAACTTAGTGCAACTTAGTGCAAGTGCAAATGTGATTTTAACATTTTAGGATTTTCACTTAAAGTCCCTATACTGTACAACATTGGTAAAGGTCTTAGAAACGCGTCCATACTTAATGTCTAATCCAGCATACCGGTATGCATGAAACACCACACCTGTGAAAGTTTCAGCTTAATCCATCGCCCATGTTGCGAGAAAATTGTGAAAAACTAGGGTTTTTTTTTCATCAAACCGTGTCAGCTTCGAGGATCATAAAATGCACCCAGCAGAATTTCTAAAAAAATACTTAGGTTTAAACCAGAAAATTGCGAGTAAATCTTGAAACAGTTGTCGTTAATTGCGAATGGACCGTGTTGGCTTTGTGCAAATGGGCTTTAAAGTTTAAGGCTGGTAAGTAAGCATGTTTTTTTTTTCCAAAAGTCGTTTTAAAACGACCGTTGGAAATTCATACAAAATTCCACCTTGCATGAAAATGGCAGCATTCCAAGCGCTAAGAGTTCACAGCATGTCTCATACTGGTATTTACTTCCACTTGAGTACATGTAAGTTACTTTAACCAAATTTGTCTGGTCGAAATTTGGATTTGTGCAAATGGTGTGTTGGCCTGTTGGGGCAAATACCAATGGACATACAGGGTACATGTAACACTGGATAAAAAGCACAGTATTTAAAGGGTGCGGCAGGGTTGACAATGGTACTTGATACAAATACTAACTTTCTCCAGTTGCCCACTCACTGGGGTTATTGCAGGAGGCACAGAGCTGGTGGGGACCTCATCAGTCGGAGGACTGTGATTGTAGGTCACGCTGCCCTCTCGGTATCCACTGTCAACAAGAGCATTGGCCAGGCTGCCCATAGGCATAGAGGCGTCGGGAGAGTCCCCATCAGACGCTGACTTGTAGTGAAGTGCAGCAGCACTTGGGCTGTAACGTGTGTGGTGTCTCCTCTCAGTGCCACATGTTTCCATGATACGGTGGTTTGTCTTGCTTCATATGGGTAGGTCCCTGCTGACAGCTTACGCTAGTATAAGCTGCCATCAAAATAAAAACAAAACCAAAAAATACAAGAGGAGAAAAACAAATTATAAGCAACTTTGTGGTGATACATGTACTGTACATGTACAAGTAAATGCTTCAAGTTCAACTACTTTACTTAACAAAAAATAGGGGGTCATAATGGTCCTGCTAGGATTGAAACGTCAGGCCCTTCAAATCTTTGATATTTGCTTTTTGGTAATTTTAGTCAGTAAGCAGTTTGCAACATTTTTGCATACCTTGGTATTTAGTGTAATACTGCTACAACTGTGTACAGTTACAGTGGGTACCAAGAAGTGTATCACATGAGGACTAATAACACTTAGTGCAGATATTTGGTTTGCAAAAATAAACATGTTTAATTCAGGGGTTATTTCTCAGGGGAAATGCCAAAATTTTGAACCATTCATCAACATAAATATTGCAAGAAATCTGACAATATTTGCCTTTGAGAAAGCTCCTGCTAGGATCAAAACATCAGGCCCTCTAACTTTTGAGATTTAGGCATACATGTATGTATTGCAGGTCATTTCAGACTGTGAGCAGTTTTTAACAGTTTTTTTAATTATCTTTAAATTTAGTGGGCTTGATGTTTCGATCCTAGCAGGACCTTTCTCAATTTTTTTTATTAACTTCAGATTTAATAAATAATAGTACTACAATATCCACTGATAGATGATGGTATAAAAAGAGTGTTTACTGTATACAGTGAGCATGAACAATTGAATGTAAGATCATGTGGTTGTTGTTTTGGGGGTTTTGTTTTTTGCTGTTTTGCACTGTGAGTGTGACCTTAGAAAGTTTATACAGCCCACTACACCCTGGGGTGACTGAGGCTTGTGGGAGACTGGCCATGAGGAAACACACCTGCTAAATTACATTGTACCATACATTGGCTCCTCATTATTTATAGGTGGTCAAAACAACCCACAAGTACCATTCGTGAAAAAGACAGGCCATTTGCAAAAAGATAAAATATCAAAAATTGATGGTCAAAAGACATACTGTACTAACAAATAAAGGACAATTCTAAGTTAAACAGATAAGATCAATGTAGAAATAAGAGACAGTAAATCAAGTCCTATCCATGAGGAATAAGAAATCAGTGCAACTTAGCTCAAAAAGGCATGTTTGCTAGTGACAAAATCCCCTTGCTGATGAAAAATGTCTACAGCGTCCATGCTATTGTACGGTACAATGTACATGCACAGCAAGCACTTCCAATTAAATCATGTGTACTTCAAGCTCATTGTAATGTATACAATCAAGCTCATTGTTATTAAGTACGCGTGACTTTAGGCTTATAACACAAATGATCAACTGTCCTCAGGCAAAAAGTCCAAATTGAAACTTTCTGTGCGGTTTCAGAGCAGAGGTCACCCACAGCAGGACTTGAAAGCAACAAATGGAAACCAGACCAGCTTGGAATCAAAACAAGCTTGCTGTCTGCCTCCACACTGAACTACATGTACATGTACATGTATCCTGGAATCCATTTGGCCAAGACATTTATTATCAAGGACTATTGCATGAAATTTCATCCAAACTGTCAAACATTTTAGAATGAAATTGAAGGGACTACAGGAACGTTGGCTTGGGATTCTTTCTAAGCAAGTGTCAAAATGAAATGAGTATATTTGTAATTTTGTATACATGTACATTGCAACTGCAAGACTGCATGCCTATATGCCTATACAATGATGTATGTCCATGTACATGTACAGGTGTACATGTATACACTGTGAACATGTACTAACTAGTACTATACTGTACACACACCAATCAGCTGGATTTTGAATGTACATGGGTTGGTTTTTGTAAAGAACCAAACACAGTAATGTTTCTGTTGTTCCATTAGGGTTCTACAATCTATAGAGCAACACGCTACAGTGTACTCTGATGCATACATGTACATGCATTTACACTGATGTGTAAACCTGGAACAGCACTATTTACAGAGGCATGTACTGTACATTGTACATGTTTATGAGAACCCGGTAAATAAAAAGAATAATTTTACAGTGCGATTGTGCCATGTGATGTGTACAGTGTATTTACTTTACATTACATTACAGAAGGTCTCATGAATTCATAATTCATGATTTATCTATCACAAGTTGGTGATTGTCACGTTCTCAGTAAAAGTTCAGTAGTTCACTGTACTTTATTCTACCTGAAACACCAATTTAATATGGACAAAATGTGTTCCTGGGATACTGCTGGCTTACCAACCAGCAAGTTTACAACATGTATCCATGAACCTGGAAATTTGGATGAATCAGCATTTCAAAAAAAGGTGACGGCCCGAGGTTTTGAACTTTGCAAGACTTTTCTCGCCTTTGAGAAGGGTCCTGCTAGGATCAAAACATCATCAAAAGTCTTGAGCTGATTGTGGTGAGCAATTGTGGCTTAATGGTGCCTGTGTCCTTGAGGGTGGCTCATGCAAGGAGACAGTGTATGTCCATAATTTTGTAAATATCCCCGGTAAGCATGGCAAATCCTGTCAAGGCTGTCATACTAATACTACACATCTACTTCAGTGAGAGTTTGCCCTGCTCGACGTAATAAGCACTGAATGCCAAGTGCTTTGCCTGATGCCTGGTGAACAAAAATTCAGGCAGCTCGGGGGGATTCGAACTGACGCCTCCTGCTTATTAGTGCAGATGGCTTAACCACTTGGCTTGACCACCGAGCTGGTCGAGGTCGTGTGACGGATTTGAATAAATGACTATAGCGGCAGGTAACGCGTTGCATGACTTGCATCATAGACATTTAACATGTTTGCATCAAGGAGAATGTAATTCAATGAGGGTTTGCGCTGCTGGACGTACAGTAATAAGCACTGAATGCCCGGTGCCTTGCCCAATGCCTGCTCAGGCAGCTCAGCTTGAGAAGTACATGTACATGCGTATAATTGTCTTGTATAACTCACTCCCACATGCAGCACTTGGCAAAAAACAGGATTACATATAACGTGTACATGTACATATACAATATGTACATACTGTACATATGTACAGTGTACATGTACAGTGTACAGAAAAGTCGCACTAATAGTGGAGTTTGAATCGTGATTTGCGTCCCACTAATAATCGCGATATTCTATCCAGTATCCACACACCAAAAACATGGAGTTTGAGATCTCCATTCAATCACAATCCAAATGCCGGTAATCGCATTTTTTTGGGGGGGGGGGGGGACAGTGGAAACTACCCAAATAACTGTGTGTACTTCCCCATCTTGCCCTCAGTTCAACCATAGAGGATCAACCATAGGCCAAGGTTCACCGGTAGAATTGAACTTGCAGTCCTATTCCCACACAAGACAAGACAAGCAAGTTGCATGGTGACTAGAGGCAAGGCCATATGGTAGTTTCTGTTGAGATTATAGCTTTTCACTTTCAGTAGCTGATGATAGGGGGAACTCAATGTACAGTATGTACATGAACATGTACATGTATGTACTCAGTCACCCAGAAGTAACATGCCATGAATCAATGAACAGGGGCTAGTTTTAATCAACCATTATGAAAGAGGCTTGGTTGCACTTCATTAATATGCATGATATTAATACAATAGCGTAGAGCATGCATGCCCCTACTGTACATTGTGTGAACTGTGCAGTGACTGAAATGTGTACACAATGTTCGTGTAAATTAGGTATTGTGCTTGACCATTTCAATCCATCTGCTTATTCGCTGAATTTCCCAACGCAAAGAAAGAGAGAAAGATAACTTTTTATTTTAATATCACTCTACATACGTGCATGTACTGTACATGTACACGTATACATGTGCATACGGGCAATGCAAAGTACTATATATGTACATGTACAAATGTACCGTAGTGTACATGTACATGTATACATGTGCATACATACTGTACATGTACATGTACTGAATATACTGTACACTGTACATTGTACTAGTATGTACAGTGTACAGGTACATGTACTGTACTTGGTATGCATTATTGTTCATGACTATGTTGATGGTAAATGATGTTGATAGTACAGTGTAGCATTAAGTCGTTATTGTTGATGGTACATGTACATGTACAAATACATACATATACGTAAGTACATGTACATGTACATGTACCTTTGTAGAAATACCTTCTTACATTGTACAAACAGGTCAGAATTGCAGTGCTGTACAGTACATGTACATGTACATGTACATTGTACAGTACCATATTGTACCATGGTACATGTACATGTACATGTACATGAATTATTCATGTACCGATACATGGTGTACATGCTGTACATTGTACATGTACATGTATGCAAACATGAACAGTATCAGTTCAATCAAGTAGACAGCTGTTTCTAGACTACAGAGCCTTATAGAAAGTGCAGGGTAAAATAAATCCATGCCTTCAACTCCTTGGACAAGACCCCACCACACAGAGGACAGATGCAGAACAGCGTCTCTGTTGTGCAAGGCATCACCATTATGGTTGGATTGGAAGGATTAGAATTGCCTAAGGCAGTCATCCTGACCTTACACAAACCTTCTCTTGACAATCATCCCTGTGTTACCAGGCAAAGTACAATGCTCCAACTCCATCACTAACTCCACAAAAATGTGCATATTACAGTACATGTACAGAGCATGCACATTGAGCAGTTGGCAACTTGGCACACAGCTACAGTACATGCAGCTAGCTGTACATGGTCAGTACAGTGTACACATTCACTGATTCAGTTCTTCCTCCATGGTACATGTACAGAATGTCGAATAACATGTACATGTACCTGTACATACACGTGTACATTACAGTATAACTGAACTGGGACCCAGCCTCAGGTGCAGCAACCACAAGCCAATCTATACAGAGCTGTATCTAGTAGGGCCTAGTGTTATTTATTCAAAAGCAATAAAAGGGCATGCTGATTTGTAAGTACTTCTACTACAGTACAGTACTAGCCTCAAAATTTAGTTGGCCTGACGTTTTGATGCTACATGTAGCAGGACCTTTCTCAAAGGTAGGATCGAAACATCAGGCCCACTAAATTTTTGAGATTTGCATTTTGGTAATTTTAGTCAGTAAGCAGTTTGCAACATTTTTGTACACAGTACTAGCCTGTTGAAATAGTCCCGACCAAACAAACATGCTACATGTACACTGTACAGTGTAAAGTTATTAAGTTATAACCTATTGAGTAGAAATTACATGTAGTTCTCTTAAAAAGTGCAAAGCATATGAATCTACATGTACCTGTACTCTGTAGGCCTACATAAAGACAAGGACAAATAAAAATTATGGTACATTGTACAAACCCAATACTGTCCCATGTAAATGTCCATATCCATGTACACGTGTACATGTACCGGTACATGTACCGTACAAATTAGAAGAGGGCCGTTCCCACTGCCCCCCCCCCCAAAAAAAAATAATAATAATAAATTAATAAAAAAATAAAATAATAATATGATTATTTTGATTGCGATTTGAATTCTATAATCCCACAATGCACCACTCACACTCTGATTGACATGAAGTGCTGTGTTACATGTACATGTCATTGTATGTCTCCCTCTCCCTGCATGGGCCACTCTCATTCTCAAGGACACACACCATTGTTGACCACAATTGGCTGGCAGTTCTATTCAAATTGCCATCTTATTAGCAGAGGAATCCACCCTAATGTGGGTGAAAATTATCAACTCAAAAATCCTGGTCAAACTGTCAATCTTGAGTCTTGACATTAAAAAATGGTCCTTTTAACAAAAAGGATTCACACGTCTACAGACAGTACTACTAGTACTAGGCAAATAACTGCTACTATTTAGAAAAGGAACACTTATAATATTGTAGCATGGATCGTTATCTAGACTTCAATAATGGTTGCACTCATTGTGTTCACAAACCAAAACCATAGGCCTACATTTTGTATTGTTACAATGTATTTGAATCTGGTCATTCCAAATAATCTTGATTTTCTTTGTGTCAGTGTGAGCACTCAATAGAGGGAGAAACAGGGGTCACAGAGGTCATACCAATGTGTTTCAGTTCAATCCAGTATTCCAGTGTTCAACTGCCTGGCTAAGTGGCTATGACCTGTGTGGAATGCTTGAAGAGAAATGCTGGTCTCAAACATTGTGAAAACAGTATGGAATATCATTGCACACTCATCGGGTACATTTTCATTTAAGTACTGTACAACTAGAACTACACAAGCAGCTCTTTGCTAACAGTAACAATCTTAACAAAGTGGGTACTTTACCCATGGACAAAGAAGTATATTAGTAATAGTAATACGGTAGGCTGCCAATCTCATGTAACTCTCAACAAACTTTTCAATACAGTGTACTGTACAGTACATGTACATGTATGCTTCATCTGCTTTAGAATCTACCCGGTAGATACATGTACCTGGTAGTACTCACGAATGGTCTCAGGCCTACATGTACTGTACATGTCATGTACATGTACATTATGCATGAATCATACTTGAAGATGAAAATACTGTTCAAACCATAGAGCAATAGAGCACACACAATTATTTACTTTTATACTTTATTACATGTGCGTGTAGCATGCTTTGGTTTGCTTGTGCAAACACCGTTACAGTTTACACTAACTCATAGTCATAAACTACAGGCAAAATAGTGTGCTGTTTACATGACACATCCATCCAAGATTGATGTTTTCTTCTGAAATGACTATATTTGATAGTATCCACATTTACCAATAGAAGAAAACATGATTTTATACATGCACATGTAGTTTTGTACATGTGTGTCAAGGTACATGTTATTGTACCAATATTTATACATGTACATACATGTACATGTACATTTACATACATGTAGTACATGATGATACATGTTTAAGCATGGACCTCCATGGCATAAGCAATTGAATTAATACTTCCACATACTACCATAAATAACTAGCTGAGTTTCCATCATCCATGTGCACTTACTCCATTCTTGAAGAGTCACAAAATGATGTGAAGGTGCTACGCCGCTACTACAGTACACGTACATGTACAATGTACATGTATGTAGTTTCACTCTACAGTACAGGATGCCATTGTTAGGATTATCAGCAAATCTACTTTATGGTGAGCAGTCTAAGCACTCAGCAAGCTACGCCTCAGGTGAAGGAAAAGAATCCATTGTCATTCAGCCAGAATTCAATCCCTTTAAGAACCATTCATTGATTCAGAGGATTGGAGGATTTGAGGAAGAACATAGATTTGTAACGGCCTCTGCCTCTCATTGCTCCACCTTCTACTCATACTCCATAGTCAATTGAATGTTGCTACATGTAGTACTGTACTATACATAACATTACAAGTTAATAACTTATTGCTACATGTAGGTAAACCCTGCACTGTTATACATGTACCAGCGGATGTAAATTACATCCACGCTCTTTGGCACGGTACAAATGGACAAAGGACACCAATAATGCATTTCTCTGCGCAACCATCGGTCATCCTTGACCAATTAGTAAGCAGGGGTATGATGACCTCATTTACATGTACATTGGTGAGTCTGTCACTGGTGAAGATGCTGGACGCAGGAAGTGACTTCTAAGCCAGGAATTTCAGAGAGGACTTACATAATGTACAAAACATCTGCAACTAATTGTAGGGTACTTCTTTAATTTATCAGTATGGATTATGTAATCAACAAGCATTTTAAACTCGGTAAAAAAGGTCATGTTTGATGTGAACATGTACATGTACAACTGTGCATGAAAATGTACACTTCAGTATGTTCCAATACCGGGTAGCATGTGTGCTGTACAGGTGTACAGTACATATACAGGTACTACCTGTACAACTTCTCTTCACCAATTGATGTGAAAGTATTCTTGGCCATTTTTCAAATTTGTTTAGAAGTTCCCAGTAAGTTTTTTCTTTGTTTGTTTGAGATGAAATAAGTGTTTCATTCAACAATCATGAGAATCAGGTCATTAGTGAAAAAGGAACTGACTTACATACTCATTGTTTTTAAAGTTCAGGTAGACCTACATGTACATGTGTACCACATGTACATGTACAGGTGTACCAATGCCACAACCCAAGAGAGTGAACATGCAATGTTATGCACCTGGTAAGTTCTAACAAAATGTTGAGCATTTAGCGAAGTCATGACGTCGTGTCAATTGCAGCGTTACAGCACATAAATTAAACTAGTGGCGGCAACAAATTAACTGATGTATATTCCATTTTTTAGTACCATGAATATATCAATATAATTCATTAACAACTATTGAGAATTCATAGTTTGATTCTGCTGCAATGAATTAGATAGAAGACATGACACCTGACCAGGCTAATGATGCCTACTAACTACCGTAAATCTGGTCTTTGCTTCAATGGTACCTGTAATCTGATGACAACAAAAGAAGTATTGATCAGCTTTTGTCAGGCACATGAAAGACGGCCACAGGGTAGGTTGAGAGGGATCAGGGGCAGGGGTACATCACAGGTGTCATGTGCCTCTCCCACGCAGGCTTCTTGCAAGTTTGATTCAGGTCTGCAATTGATCAACTCTTGGATGATGACAAAGAACAGCAGGCTACAGTGTTTACCAGTACCTGCAACTGTGATGGATTATAGTAGGCCTACTGTACTGTACTGTACTGTAAAGAAACTGCTGTACAGTAGTTGAAAGTTCTACAATGGATTGCAATTTGCAAGGCTTTGTGATTGTGATTTCATCTCCTGGACTAACATTTAATACAATAGGCCCTATATACATGCACATGTGTACATTGTACACATACATGTATACGTGTACATGTAGGCCTACATGTACATGTACATGTACATGTATGTACTACATGTATGTCAGTACATACATGTACTGTACATGCAATTATGTACATGTACAACACATGTACATTTCCTCCTTGTTACCACTTTAGGATTCATATTTTGTCAATATGTCAATATCAAGTTAGAGGGCTTGATGCTTCGATCCTAGCAAGTAGCAGGACCTTTCTCAAAGGTCCTGCTTTTGCCTTTGAGAAAGGTCCTGCTAAAGAACGAAATGAGATTAATGTATTGCTGGTCATTTTAGTCAGTGAACAGTTTGCATAAATTTACATTGTCAATCTACTGGTTATTCTAAACAAATAGGCCTACAGTACAAAACGTCATGTACATGTACTCGTATACGTGTACATGTACACGTATGTATAGTGTACACTGAACACAAACCACCATCATGACTGGACTAGGGAGAGCACAAACACTGCTCTGATATCAGGCACATGCCTTTAAAAATATAAAAAGGGTGGATGGAGACTCATGAAGTAATTAATTCTAGTAAGTTGGGCTACCCAGTGAGTGAGTTACATGTACTTTTCATGCCTTGTCTAATTGATATTGTAACTGAGTAGTAGTAGCAATAGTACATGTACACGTGTACAATGGTGTTTAGAAACCTGAAGGCAGATTTTGGCAGAACAGCCTTTTTTGCATCTGACAACCCCAAATTCCCTCATATGTTTATTGCATAGTCTGGTCACCACTATTTGTTTCCCCAATATGAAGAAAATTCAAATTAAATCAGAAGTACATGTACACGTATGTAGTAGTCAGAAGTAGCAGGAATAGCATTAATATATTATGTTTCCTTTTTAGGGGTTTACATGTACACACAACTAGAAACCAAACGAAAGCTACTGTAAATTAAACCCTGAACTGTGTACATGTACAGTGCACACTGTACATGTACAGACAGGCACACGATCACGTGTTGCACCAGTTGACTTCAGTGAAATAAATCCAGAGTACAAAATTGTTTAGCGTTTAATGTCGACAATTGGACAATGCACACAGTTATGGTTGCCTGGGGCGCATTTCACCATGGAGGAAGAAGGCCCATGTTTTCAATCATTTCACCAAGCCTTATGAGTTACGATGCAGTGTACATGTACATGTACAACATGTACACGTAGCCTACATGTACATGTACATGTACCATACATGTACATACCGGTAACTCTTCTTACCAATGATATACATGTAACCCTTCATAGCTTTCGTAAGTCGTATGGTTTCTGTGCATCTCCCTTTGCCTTGCGACTGTTAATACGATGAGTTTGTTGAAATCGACCCCTGAATACCGGCAGACCAGTTCAGTTGGAAGTTGGAACAGTATTACGCTCACAAGATGGTATTTGCTGATACTCATTCTAGAGATCACTATGCAGAAATGACTGCAGGCAAAGAGACTTCATTTGCATATTCAGCACATTTCATCCCTGTCTTTTGGGGCAGGCTTAATCATGGCTGATTAATCATGGCTGAATGATCATTCATTCACATCAGACTTGTTGCATCATTGCAATTTGCATGGCCAGTACTACGCAGTAGCCCAGTAGTAGTACACGATACATGTACCGGTACATTTATGACTAAAAGGCTGTTTGACAAGCATATAATGCAAAAAAAAAACAATTTGAACATGTACAGTTCATTAAACTTCAGGTGATATACAAAAATGTTGCAAACTGCTTACTGACTAAAATTACCAAAAAGTAAATCTAAAATTTAGTGGGCCTGACGTATTTCATTAAACTTCACTAGCAGCTACCTACAGTATTCCAAGTGGCTGGCCAAAGAGGAATACCGGTAGACGTACTGTTATGTGGAAGAAATACAACGTATTACATTGTATCAAGCCAAACGATCCAAGCAAGCATGTGACATCATTGGGAAAGAATCCAAAGATCAAATGGCCACTGCCAAACTGCCTCATGTAGGGTACGGTACATGTACTGTACGTGTCAACCAGGCAGTTGGCCTTTATCTCAATGGGGAGAAATACCACTGGTCGTAAAAAAAAACTCAAGAATGAATACTGGTACTTGAATGGTCTTGAATATAAAGGGACCTGAGCCCTGACTAACACTCAGGAAGTCATCTCCATTCTAAATGAGGAGTAAATATTTACCAGTTCAGTGAAGTGTGAAGTGCCTGTGTCAAACTACCATGTCTACATGAAAAAATACCCGGCAATGTTTGAGGTTTTAAGAAAAGGGGTAAAACTCACACAGACAATTGATGCTTAAACATTTTGAGTCCACTTTGAATGGCCAAGGAAAAGTTTGGCTCTAAGTTACTTTAACCATGGAGGAATAAGTATTCCTCCATGCTTTAACTGAGAATGAGATGCACAGTTACTTTTACCAGCCAACCTCTGCCCAAGTAATGCATACAGATTACAGTACATTACTGTAAATTTGCAATGCATACATGTTCATACAGTACTGGTACATTTGTATGTATATGCAATTTGCATGGAGGTACATGTACCGGTATACACATGTATAGTACATGCAGTGCTCAGTGCTCACTTGAGCAACAAACCATGCACATATCATTATCAAGGGTACCTCTGGACTGGACTATACCAGTACTGGAGTAGGTGTATTCATACATAAAAGTAATTTCAAGAATGAACAAAACAAATCCCACATTTTTTAACGCCAATTCATTGACAGCTGCATTGAATTCTGGTATTTATGACAACTTTAGATTAGACCAAATGATGGGGTCTGGCTTCCCAAACTATAACTTAGCAACTACATGTACAGTGTACATGACATACATGTTCTACATGTACATGTACAATATGTACCCAGTACCTGAATGTTGGCTTTCTGCTTTGTTGTTGGGGTGGACTGGCTGAATCACATGTGTACTGTACTTAACCTAAATTACAAGTGTGAGGCTGTTAACAAAAAAAAACCCGATATGTACATGTACGTGTACATGTACAGGTACAGTACATGTACATGTACCTGTACTGGTACATTTGTGTACATGTACACATGGCAAGTACCAACTGGTACCAATCATTGCTAACTCCTTGGAGAATACTACATGTACTAGGGAGTGTAGAGAACATGGTTGATTAGAAAAGGAAATGACCAGCTGTCACTTGCAGCTGCTGCCTTTTTTTAGGTTGGGGTATTTTCAATCACTCGTGAAATTCTGTTAATACATGTACATTGACAGCACCTTTGTCCAATCTTTAATGGAATTTTGAAAAGCAGCAGCCTGCAGGCAGGCTCCTTTGATAGCAAGGACAACTGTGAATTACCAATCCATGACGTCCTCGCCAACCATTACAATAATACAAAGGCTGATGATAACAATTACATAACAAGGTACCAAAACCACACTAAATGCTTTTCAAGATGCCAATTTCCTCAAATTCTTTCCAAGCTCCAAATTTTTAAGATATAAATTTCATTCATTTGACTAAAAATTTACTTTTTTCGAGGGGTGAATTAATTAGTTAAAATAACCCTGCTAGTATGGATATATTAAAAGTACTGTACTTTCCTTTTTTTCATTTCAAGCCAAGAGCTATATATACAAGTTTAACAATCTGTGAAGTTTTCATCTCCCAAACAACTGTCAACTGTCACGGGACTGAAGTCAAACACCTACTCTTGCACCACAAGTTGAACTTCAAATGGTCAAAATCTCTACATCATAAAACCTGTGTAATCTAATTTGTTACAATGTGCAATGTTCTAACACTGACAGGGATCATCTGTGTCAGCAGAGTATGAAGTTTGAGAAAACTTCAAGTGTAATCAACTAGGCAGTGTTTGTTATTGAACACTTTTTCATTGAATTGAAAATCACTTTTATGCACGATACTGTTTCTCTTCTCAATGACAGATATCGCACCAAATCTTATCAATTACATGTACAGTATTTGCAAAATACAAATACATGTACACTTGTACTTGTCTGGTTAAATTCAAATCCACGAATGCTTAAATATGAAATGAAAGAAAGAACATTTAATCACTCATCCATCCACCACATGTCTCACTTAAAGTCTATTAAAGCCTCTGATCATCTGATGTATTCATTTTAAAAAAGGGAATCTTATGCTTTAGGATACATTAAGGAATATGCCTAAGGTTCCAATTTGATATTTGAATATATTATTAGATTTGGCCATGTAAAAATGTATCTCCATTTTGGTTAGTGCTGATAAGTGATACGCTCTTCCAGCATAGAAAACATTGGCAAACTGTACAGCTTCACCAATTGATAACATTAACATTTTCGCAGTGGCTGTTGTTACGGCAGTCGTCCATGTGGTTCCCTGACTTCACAGTATTTGTCAGGATGTTTTGCTCTTGGAACCAGACTATCAGCTAATAGACTGGTTCAATCAGCCTGCAATGCTGACGAAATACAATCAAGTCAGGGAACTACACGGACGACTGCCGTAACAACAGCCACTGTGTAACATTGTATTTCTTAACCCTGGGTAAGCTGTACATGTGTACATGTACATGTTATTCAATGTTGCAATCAAATTATAGTTTGTTGTAAAACCATGGAGCTCAATGATAAAAGAGTACGAGACATTCACTGAGTGATTACCCCTGTAAAACCATGGAGGTAGAGGCTCCATGGTAAAACATCTTCCAGCTTGCTATCGAACATGATGGCAAACACACTAACAGCAACAGGCTTGCTAGCAATAGACTAAATATAGTTACCACTGCTATCAAACTAAAAAACATGAATGACGCTCTTACTCTTTGTCTTAGGCTTAGCATGGAGCTAGTATACTAAAGGTTTCCCTCCATCTACCTACATTAAAATTATAATGTAGCAAATAATACTGCACCACTTTGCACTTACCAGCTCAATCCTGTCAGCCACTGCCCATGATTGAAGCAACTGTGTTGCATGTTCATTATCACAAGACTGGCTTGCAGCTACATGGACTGTACATGTGCATCATTTAGCCATGAGCTATCACTGCTCACGGATTTGCTATGGTGTTTTTAATGAAGTTGCTTCCAGATTCCTGTCACCTTTAGTAGGTTCAGAGCAAATCTCCATTACATGACTCCTCCAGAATACTGTACACATTACAGTAGGTACTTGCTCCGTCTTTGCACTTACACACATGGACGATAACTGGGCAGTAGCAATGCCTACACTCTCTACTCTAGTATATAGTGCTCCGCTCCATTCATCATGCATACCCTATCACTGTTTTGGCTTGAACCATTTTATGCACAGGGGTGGAATTTGTTGTGGAATCAAAATCAAAGGTGAATTTGCTATACAATTCACAACTCTAAGCAGAAATGACAGGGTTTTTCTCACTTGGTCTGAGCTTGAATCAAACATTACTTTTGGCAGATGTTCAACTTGTTTCCATTAACATGTACAATACTGTACTTGCATGTAATGTTCAATGGAATAAGGCAAGGGGCAATGGTTACCATGTGACTCTAATCGGATACCCTAGCTGTTCAACGTCAAATCATGGTCAAAAAGTCAAATCCCAATCTTGCTCAACTGCATGTGTTCATATACATGTACAATAACATGTACATGAAGTAGTACATTATAGTTCAAAAGCCACATTCATTGTGATACTGTATGTGTTATCAGTTTGGTTGTATCGTGATATCTGCTGAAAGTCTATTGAACAGTATTTCAATTCATGCATGTACACGTACATGTCGGCTTTGCTGATATGACATGCATTTTATAGTCTTGATATGATTAGGCCTACATTGTATCTGCACACAATCTGAATTAGAAATGTTCACATGAAATTTTCTCTTTTTTTGAGTAATGAAATCCTTGATTTCTGATTTGCAATGTTGTTTGAAATGTGGAGGGGCCTCAAACAATGTAACTGGGCCCATCACCATGCATTCACCACCTTATTCAAAACATGTTCAGATCATAACAGTCCTGCTAACAGTTAAACTTAATGGTAAGCCAAACAGATTCAACATCCTGGGAATCCAGATCCAAAGGGAAAGTTTTGTTCCTTAAGATAAAGTGTCAATTGTTAGAGGAAGAATGAAATACATGAGGCTTGTAACAGGCATCAATAGAGTCCCACTGGCTGGTGGTCTCCCTGGCTCATTCACTTTATTGATTTCAGCTTAGTCTTGTGGTTTGCAATGAGTCAGATTTATGGCAGGGTTTATGGTGGTCCTGGCCCAATGGCATGGAGGTGACAGTGAGTGCACTAAAGAATGGAAGCTTCTGTGGGTTGGGTATTGTTAGAGAAGAAACCACAGTATCATGTTACACATGGAATATCACTCTATGGGAAAAGTCAGCAAACCTTTGGTTGGTTGAGTCATAGAGGAATAAGGAGTTGAGTCAAGTCCTTGCTCTATGATCTGAGCCAGTAAATAATATACTGGGAATATGGGAAACATGAATCAAAGACGGATACATGCAGTGCTTAAAAAACTCCTAATATCATGCCATGATGTACAAATGAATTCATGAAAGATAATTGCATGAATGTTCAATATTCCGCTAAAAAGATTAAATATGGTGCATGGTATTATGTGTATACTACATGTACATGTACACATAATATCAATTTGCACTGTACATTTTCATACAACTTCTGTTCAATTGTATCAAATGAAATTTGTACTTTGGGTTTTTCAAAATTGTGATTTGTACTTTTTGGGGTCGAATGTTAAATATGACTTCATGGTCACATGTGTGACTTTAATTCACATGGAAGCATGTTTTTTCAACTTATTTTCAGTCAAATTGTGTTTTTTTTTTTTTTTTTCAAAATTGTAAAGATTGTTAACTGAACATGAAACATGTGAGAAAGCAGTTGAATACTGGTAATTTTTACTGGTCAATGGTCATTTTAGTTCGTATATCGTTTGCATTATCTAGTATAAAAATATATTCACTTTACATCATCATTTGTTATGCTGCTATACTGATCCGCCAATTGCTGACCTGTATGTTAGTTTGCAATGCATACCAGTACATGTATAAGAGTATGTTTCCTTTCTATTTCTTGTTAAAATTCTTACTGCTCTTTGTCATCTGTGTCGCAATCAATCTCCCTTTCCTATCAGTTTTGTTTTGCCCTTGTCATTCTGCCTTTGAATGAGGTCCTGCTACAGTGCTAGGATCGAAACATCAGGCCCTTCAGATAATGAATTTTGTATTTGGGTCATTTTTTTTAGTCTGGCATTGTAACATCTAAAATGAAAAAGAAAGTACATGTGTACAGTGGAAGCAAATATTCCAAATTTTACAATGCAAAATTTGGCAGAATTTGTTTTCGGCCGAGCAGAATTTTACTCGGTCAGATTTCTCAAATCTTGCCAGAAAAACAGCCAGATGTCAACCCTGGAGTCAGCTACTGGGATTCATGTGCGGACTGGCATAAAGAGCATCCTAGTATAGACATGTACTGATGTAGGCTATAGAGGGCGCTAGATACAGTCTACAATAGATTTCCTCAAGCTCCATGTCACTGAGCTAGACATCCCACTGAGCTAGTCATGGAAGACAGTATTTGGCAAGAAACGGACAGTATTTGACAGCTACATGTACATGGCATACAGTGTTTGGCGGACACTTGAGCGGACACTTTTTAGCAGCGGACTCTATCCGTAATACATGCCATTTAGTCTCCCTGTCAAGTGCGCTTGCACAACTGCCTGTATTGGACCAATCAGCGATCAGTATGCTAATGAGCGGACATTATTTGGCATGACACAGGTGTTTTTCTGCGGGCAGCGGGATTTCTTGGACCCTAGTACCATGGAGGGCCTCCATGCTAGTAGTACTATCGCCCGACTCCCTCACTTTTTTTAAAAAGGGCGATTGTAAGGGTCCAAGTTACTCTGACTAAACCAATGGCCCCTTACTCGAACTTAGAAGCCTTCACTCAATTATTTATAGTTTCATTTTCTATAAAATTTATAAAACTGTATCGAATACTTAGTAAAGAATGGTACTTTCGTTATTCTATGGCTATATGGCTGTACCAAAAACATGCTATTGAGCATGGTTTAATCTTGGCCTGAAAAGTGATGACAGAACTAGTATTACTATTAGTAAGAGTAAGAATAGTCCAAGCATGGTAACTTACAATTGCCCTTTTAACCAAAATTGAGGGTTCAGGCGAACCCTCAATTTTTTTTTAAAAGGTGATTGTAAGGGTCCAAGTACTGTACTACATCATAGTACATGTAACTCGGACTAGAGTAAGAGTAAGAAGAGTAAGACAAAGACTAGAGTAAGACTAGGCCCTTTTCCAAAACCCAGCTCAATATTAGGCTCAGGCTCCGGCTTGGTCTCTATCATGGAGGTACTGTAGGGTCTCTATAATTATAGTTCTTTTATCCATATCAAATACAAAACATTAGCTTCATTTTGTGAATGTTATACTGCGTTTTGAAAAGGAATCCGAAGCTTCAACTTCAACAAAGAACTCCGACCTGTGATTTCAGCTTTTGGATAATATTAATAGAGACGAAGCCAGAGCCGAAGCCTAATTAAGCCGGATTTGTGATACTGCATGGTGGTCTGGTACCATGGAGGAATACATGCAAGTACTAAAGTAGGTCGTACGTTCTGTACCATCACCATGTCGCACGGTACCACGCGTACGCATGGTCCATTCATCATTCATGGTCGTACAGTCACTCATCAGTCATTGGATAAGCCAGTAAATTTCTCTATTTAGTATTATAGACAAAACGCCGTAGGCTATTGTACTTCTATACCATTTCACCGTATGTTTTCAGACTGGCATACCGGTACTTGAGATCTGGAGGCAGTGGCGGCAGAAAAAAAGGTCGTCTTTCACGTTCGGAGTCACACCACGATTAACTTGTAACACTCAGGCCTAAATGTACATGTAACTGTAAGTAACTCTATAATAATATGTATATCGTGGGAACCCCCGTTTTCGACGCTACACGTTTTCGACGCTTAGCCTTCTAACTCACATCGCACTATGAAAACAACTCCGTATAACGACCTCAGACTTCGTATCTTACAGTTGGTTTCCTGCTCTTGTCCGTCACCGAAAATGTGGAAATTTAAGGCTTTGCCAGTACTAGGCCAAACTCGTGTTATTCAAAAAGTTGCTCTTTTTGGGTCTATTTTCCTAGGTACAAAATTGGCAGTTGCTTCGAAGCTCCAGTTTTCTTTATTGTTGGTCCTAAAAAAAATCTGAGTGTACCATAACAAACCCCAACATCCGTAGAAAAAATATATATCACGCAACTTGAGGCAGTCCGTTCTGTGTAAAAACTATGGAGCCTCCTATAGAGCGTCTCGCTTATATAATTAAAAAAAAATTTTTTTTTTTAATATTTAAAGACAAAAAGTAACATGGCCAAATAGGCTTTTATAAAAAATAAAAAAAATAAAAGGGCAGCTAGAGAAAGTACCAAGAAGGAGGAAATGTGTCTCTGGAGTGACATTGGGAAAGGTCATAACTGAAGAAGCAGCGAGAAAGAGGATTGTGGAGTTTTTTTTAATTGTCACAAAAGAAGACATCAACAAGACCAATACGTTTTAAGCATAAATTATGAATGATTCGAGGAAAGTGTTAGAAGCAGTGTAGAAAAACAAAAACAAAGATGAACACAAAAAAAACATACAGGGAAGAATTTTACAGTGCCACACAGCATTTTTAGTTATTTTAAGAATTTATTTTGCGTTTGGCTGCACTGGGACACCTTACTAAACACCACTGACGAAAATAGGTGACGATGCTTACTGCGCGGTGCGCCGCGGACGTCAACAAAACCGGGTAATCTTACGGAAGTGACAGGCTTGATCAACCTTCTCTGTGATTATTCTAATAGTCTGTGGTGTGGACAAAGTGACTGGGACCTCTTTTAGTGTGATACTTTCGTCCACATTGTTCAGTTTGAAGAAAAGTCCTTATATCGTCGAAAACCGGTTATTGGAGGATACACGTATGGCCGTTTACGAAATTGAGACTTAGGCTCGGGCTTAGGCTTCGGTCGTATTTAGCTTACTCGTTATGATATCCCAGCCATCTAAAAACAAGGGTTTTGCCCTACTTCCCCGACGAATACTCTGTACTTATCAAGCCAACACACCTTCCGAAACTCGGGAAAAAAACCTAACCTGGATTTCAGGTTTTGTCAGACGGAGACGAAGCCTGAGCCCGAGCCTAAGCCTTTATTTCGTAAACGGCCTATGTGCCATCATGCAGAGTTGCCTCCACGCTTATAATGCGCTTGCGCGAGAGGCCGTAGACCCATGCGCCATGTGAGGGAGGAAACAGCGGCCCAAAGCACGTGTCCCTTTACGAAGACGCAAACCTGGATTATGAGGACAGTCCCCGCATCACACCGACACATCGAGATGCGCCAAATGCGACGTTGGTGTTTACGGGATTTTTTTTTAGGTCTATCACTGTGGGTTCTTGCGAAGATTAAAAAAAAAAATGAAAAACATCCCCACCCCGGAATCGGACCACGAACCTTTATGTTGCTAGCCAAGCGTTTTTGCACAAGGTCACCTAATTTACGCAACATTTATGCGCATCTGATTAGTACAGGCAAGCCGGATCATAAAGGGCACGGCCGTTGGCGGCGGGCTTTTGGATTTCATTGTGGGCAGCGAGTATCTATAAGATGTCACGTTCCAATCGCGTCGTGATTACCGTGTTCACGGGTTCACTAGTCGTGAAGAGGCGTTCCAATCGTCTGGTAACTTGTGGTCACCAGTCGGGAACTGGATGCAGAAATCTTGCCTCCAGTTCACGACTTGGCAACAAAATGGAGTCTATATCAGGATGTCAAAGGGCAAAAAGTTTTGACCAACATCGATGCATGCATGAGTTACAATAAGATTACGGTACACACGGTGGCGGCTTTTGCAGTCAGGAACGAAAGGGTGAATTTACCATGAATTTACTACGCATATTCCACACGCATATTTCAGGATAGTTTCCATTACATTATTACTCACGAGTAATAAACCATTTCTTACACTACAGAACAGTGCGAAAACCGTGACGGTTTATTGCCTTTTTCTACTTTCTCAGATGACCATTTGAGCTAAAACTTTCGCAGGATTTCCTTTATGGTATGTTTATAATACAGTATCTATGTCGTCCACGTTATAACTCGTACGTACGAGATAAGTCGTAGGGCCTACGCACTACGAGTTAACTCGCGAACCCGTGGGACATAACTCGTTATAGTCGTACGTACGTACGTACGAGATATCATACGTACGACAGAGGTGTATAATTGATTACGTTCAAGTTTGGTATGAGAGAAAAATCTTTTCGCCACGTCCCTAATACTGCTTCGTAGTCCTCACAGCTATAGTATTCTATAGGCGGAATCCTCCCACGTGGTTAAGCGGACGGGATGCGTGTGGATACTCACTACTAGACCTTTTTCACGTGACGTCATTCTGGACCGCCTTTCAATGACAGCGCACAGTGTAAATATCAGTTGTACCTTGTGCGTGCACTTTCCGTAAAAAGCGGTCCAACGTGGCGGCAGTTCTTTTGTTTGGTCACGTGGGTGAGAAGGGTCTCATACAGACCAATTTATAAAATTCTAGACGATACGCTGGCTCTTTGTTTAAATATTTTAATTTCATTTGTACTTAAAGTGATATACAAAAATGTTGCAAACTGCTTACTGACTAGAATTACCAAAATGCAAATCTTAAAATTTAGTGGGCCTGACGTTTCGTGTCCTATTCACTCTCTTCCCCCTTCCTTCGTGTACATGTATACCTGTTTTGTCCTTGTCACCCTGCCTTTGAGAAAGGTCCTGCTAGGATTGAAACGTCAGGCCCACTAAAATTCATTTGTACTTGCTCAAACTGACACGGAACGTTCCTACGATAGTGTTTCCACAACCTTTTTCCCCAATCTATGAAGCAAAGAACTTTAACAACCCTGACGAATATGATTTCATGGTTGAACTTTAATCTTTTCAGATTCTGTGTAAATATAACCCGAAGTACCTTTAATGACTGTAGAAGTAACCCCAATTCTGATTAAAATACGGTAATAAAAAAGATACAGAGAAGGTAGTGAATTGACAGTGGTATACGTAATTAAGCAAATAGGCCTACACTCGTTTAGTAAAATGAACATTAACTATACTATAACCAGAGTAACTTGTAATGGGACAAGTTTGGGAACACAGACTTTTAAGATAAAATTGACAAACAAAAAGCCGTTTGTTCACTGGGTCTATAATGCTACACAAGTCGACGAGTACAACGCACTACCGAACAATATTTTTATGAGCTTCTCCATCAGCGATGGTTTAGAATCTAATATCATCTGGAAGTAAAAATATTTTGCCAACCAACTATATAAGTGATAGGTTTGCAGTAACACCATGCATTTTAGCTTTTGTGAGCATGCGTGGTTCTGAAAAGAACCGGAAGAACTCGACGTTTCGAACACTATACTCTGTTCGTCTTCAGGAGACTCTGAGACGAACCGAGTATACCGTTCGAAATGTCGAGTTCCTCAGGTTCTTTTTCAGAGCCCACACTCGCAAAAGAGGAATTGTATGGTGTTTCCGAAAAGCTATAACCTATTCTGTACCTTACTCTCACCATGAAAACCTTCAAATCTCAACTGACTTCAGTAGTAATCAAAAGGCAAATCACAAAGGTTTTAAGAGTATTATAGAGTATCATAAAACGAGAATAAAAGGTTTTGTGAACCCAACAAACTTGTAAGAACTACAACCGAAAGTCCGGGTGTTCTTGCATAAGCGCTAATAATATAACACTGCCAGGCACGAAAGCGAAAATTGCTTAGCTATTTCCTACGTACTAGATACTAAGTCGCACGTGCGAGATTTCATAAACAAAACACAAAATACCCCTAACAAATTAATGATAGGCATTTAAGATAATGAATCGCACGCACGCAGGTGGTTTTTAATTTATTGTGACACTCCCATTCCTTATCCTGTTTATTTGTGTACGTATTTCCTCACAGCTTTAGACTTTATATGAATTCCTTGAAAGCACAATAATGTGCCGATATCCCCCTTTTTAGGAGAGGATTAAAGGGGCGGGCACGGGTCCCTGCACAGTGCCCAATTTCCGGAAGTTTGTAAATGGTAACAGACGTTCCGAGTGAAATTTTAGCGCTCGAAAATCTGCCTTGTTTCGAGAGGAGAAAATAGCTGAGTTCCTCTACTGTCTGACAAAAGTTAGCATCTGATTTCGTTTTCACAATTTATTCTCATGCCATGGTTAACGGATTGAGCCGACCTGGCTTCATGCATGTGTGGTATTCTATAATGTATGTTGAGTTCGACAAAGTAGGACTGTATAGAAGTGATTTTTTGACCATCGCAACTACAAACACCTACGCAAAATTGGTAAGATAGAAAAACAGAAACGTTAACAGATTTACCTGAAACTTATACAATTTAAAGATGGTTATAGTAGAAACCTCGCACTGAAATATTTCTGCCTAAAATGTTGTAGTTTTAGAAAAAAAAAAAAGTAAATGAAATCGTTTAGGCCTACATCTTACCGAGATCTAAACGGTTTTTTTTTTCAGAACAATTAATTAAATGCTGCATTGAATGCAGCGGTTTTTCACTATTTTCTCGAGACACGGTTGGCGGATTGAGCTGAAATTTTCACGTGTGCCATTTCATGCATATGTTGGATCAGACAACTTATGGATGCTATTCGATTTGACCTCGACCAATGTCGTGTTATCCCTTGAACCTATAACCAATCGTATTGTGCAGTATAGGCTATCCACGGAGGAAGGCCATGTTATAACCAACGCAGTTGTCAAATCTGTCAAGGCAAAATTCGGATACCCGATTTTGGAAATGAGCGGGTATCCGAATATGGCGAATCGTTCGGGTACCCGAATTCAAGAAATCTGCGGATACCCGTGATTCAATGAAAAAAAACCACATAACAAATTTGGAAAGGAAACAAATACCGAGGTATCGGATAGACCGATGTTTTCCATTCATGGCAGCTCGGAATAAGGCCGAGGGATAAACCAAAATAATGGATGAAATGTCCCTCAATGCAATTAGCTTAGGCGTAGGCCTATCTATACCAACAGAAGCGTTAAATTTGAGGTGAGCGAACGCCGAGCTAACCATTCGCAGTAGTTGCCAGAAGGGTTCACCTATACTCAATTTCAATTTCAAAGGTGCCAATGTAAATTTTTTTTTTCGGGGGGTGTAACCGAGCCGACAATATTATGGAACGGGTGCCCGTTCTCCTCGGCCGTGTTTCGGGTATATATCCGGGTCGTTTGGCCCGTCCTACTCGGATCCCACCAAACCGGCATCACACCCACCAAGGTCATCGGCCATGCTGAGCCCAATATTGAGCATCGCGGGCCGAGGGGACAAGATGGCTTTGCTGTTGGACTTGGCGACGTACCTGCCTGAGAAGATAAAAAAAAAAGACGGAAACAAACCGAGAAAGAGAGATAAAGTCATGCCAAAAATGGCGATCAGTACGGTATAGCCTGGAGTGACCTGAGATATGGCCTAGAATGCCGTTTGGATTCTAGCGACGGTCCTGCTAGGACATCAGTCCCTCCTAATAATTATTTGATAGGCCTAAATTCGCGTTTTGGTCATTTTAATAGTAATTATTACTGCCATCTTCAGGGATCATGCCCTCTTTTTTTCCACACTGGTCAAACGTTCCCTATCAGTTTTAATTCATTTACTCCACTTAAATCGGAAAAGCTAGCTTCAGTTTGTGTGTGATTTCCGAACTACTGTAGTCAGGTTTACAACAATTGCGGTGGTTGTAATCAATCACTGGAGATATACGGCCTTAATTTGTGTGAATGCTTATGACTGGCCCCCACACCGGCAAAGATTAGAGCTGACAATATTTTGAGAAGTCTGCCATCTAAGGGCTAGTTATAGCTCAGCTGATGTAAGAACACTGCAACGCAAACACGAGGTCTGGGGTTCAAATCCCCGTCCAGTCAAAGTTTCATTTGCCATTGTCCTTGGCCAATTTTCTTTGGTTTTCAATTTGTATTTTAGTCAAACAAACAAAGGAAACACTGACTGGGAACTTTTGAACAAATTGACAAATTTATTGGCAAAGAAAAGTTTATACTGCACCCGAGACCTCTGGATTAAGGTAGCAATGCTCTTCCATCTAAGCTATCCTTCCATCTAAGCTATCTAAGCTATCCTTAGATGGTGGCCCTCCCAAATAGTCAACTAGTCTTTGCCGGGGTGGGGGCGCCAGTCAGAACTGCCGTATATATCTCCAGGGATCACACCCCTGCTTTCATTATACAGAAGCTCGGAGATCACACAAAGTTTTTTTTTTAATTCAACTCAAGCAAACAAAACTGAAAAACTGACTTTGAAGTTTTGAACAAATTGAAAAAGATATCTTTCAATTTTCACTCAGTTCTATTTTCTTCAGATAGCCCAGCATTTCGATCCTCGCAAAGAAAGAGAGGCGAGCGAGATTCAGTGATAAAACGTCTCTCTCCGAGTAACCGTGCAGTTGTCACTCAACAGTCACAAACTGTAGAGGGTAAACTGCAGAAACAAAATTATGTTAACTTTGATCACAAAACACTTTGATTAGCGATGCAGCTCTTGGACTGTTTTGGATGTCAGCGGCCTCCCTGTTGTCGTGGTGGTTGTCGTAGTGGTTGTCGTGGCTGTCCGCCGTTGTCGTTGTTGTCGCTAAAGGTCCGATACAACATTGGGAAGATCGGAAAACATCGATGTCCACAGATTTCCTTCTAATTTACACAGTTTGTAGCTGGTCATGGTAGAATTCTCATGTTGAAACCTTACGGTCTGGGATGCTGTACTCCCTAGAATTTCTCACTCAAACATCGACAAAATAGTTTATCACTCGCAAGTAATAAACTATTTCTTACACTACAGAATGGTGCAAAACCCGTGACGGTTTTTTCCCTTTTTCTACTTTCTCAGATCACCATTTTAGCTAAAACCTTCGAAGGATTGCTTTTTTGGGGGATGTTTAATGGTTCAACACACAAACTGTTGCAATCTTTTGACCTTTACCAATGTTGTATTGGGCCTTTAAGGAGGGAGACATTAAATCAATGCCAGGGCATCCTGTGCTTACCTTTCAGTCCTGTGGCCTCTAGGACAACGGTGCCATTTCTCTCCCCATGTTCATAAAATAGTTGACTGGATTCCATGGTGCCGGTGGGGTCGAGCAAATGCTCTTGAAAAGGCTGTAGGGGGTCGAGACAACACAAATCAGACGATGTGACTCGGAGGCATGCCTTCAGGGAGAACTATGGGAGGGACCTACGAAATACAAATTCATGCCTTTTTAATTGTTGAATGTCTTAAAAAAGGTATTCTTTGGCGGAAGCTGCTGCCAGCTGTGGTTCAAGTTGACTATACATAAAGGAGGTCATTACGTATTTATAAACAAAATAAAGGTCGATAGGGCGCGCCTCAGAGCTGCCATGCCTATATAGGGCCACGTATCTATAGAGGGCGCCATTGGACCTGTCAGGTTGCAGGTTACTAAAATCGAGTGCCAATAAAATCCAGAACAAAAACCCTCGATTACTTTCGAGGCCCTCAAAAAACAAACAGTCTACACCAAAAAGTTTCTCAGTTCTTGTACATGTAGCTATGCTTTATATTGAAGTTTGGACCTTCACCTGTCAGATTCTTTTCTATTTTGGTGTTCTTAGCACATTGGATTTTCTGCCAAAATTACCCCAGAAAAAAACACCCCTAAAATGTGTGGCCATCCATCGGGACGGGCCATCCAAGCCGAATTTCTGCAAGGATTTGGGGAAGACTCCACTTCTACAGCCAAACGGTGCCCCATTAAAAGCCCCATTCTAAAGAAAGTTGTTGGTCCACATTCTATGAAAATCAGCTATGAGGAACCATCTTCGATTGATTGACGGTGTGCTGCAACCGTCATGCCTTTTTGTTGTAATCAGACAGTATACATGTACATGACTGGTGAGACGTGAGGTGGTCCCCGTGTTATATCGCTCCTTTCACGGGGACCCGGTCGGTGAATGCCATAAGGTAGTCTCACCGCCAAGCAGCTAGGTTTGGTCTTATGTTTGGGCTATGGTTTGGGCTATGGTTTAGGCTATGGTTTGGGCTATGGTTTGGGCTATGGTTTGGGCTATGGTTTGGGCTATGGTTTGGGCAATGGTTTGGGCTATGGTTTGGGCTATGGTTTGGGCTATGGTTTGGGCTATGGTTTGGGCTGTGGTTTGGCGGGCTATGGTTTGGGCTATGGTTTGGGCTATGGTTTGGGCTGTGGTTTGGCGGGCTATGGTTTGGGCTATGGTTTGGGCTATGGTTTGGGCTATGGTTTGGGCTATGGTTTGGGCTATGGTTTGGGCTATGGTTTGGGCTATGGTTTGGGCTATGGTTTGGGCTATGGTTTGGGCTATGGTTTGGGCTATGGTTTGGGCTATGGTTTGGGCTATGGTTTGGGCTATGGTTTGGGCTATGGTTTGGGCTATGGTTTGGGCTATGGTTTGGGCTATGGTTTGGGCTATGGTTTGGGCTGTGGTTTGGGCTGTGGTTTGGCGGGCTATGGTTTGGGCATAGGTTTGGGCTATGGTTTGGGCTGTGGTTTGGCGGGCTATGGTTTGGGCTATGGTTTGGGCTATGGTTTGGGCTATGGTTTGGGCTATGGTTTGGGCTATGGTTTGGGCTATGGTTTGGGCTATGGTTTGGGCTATGGTTTGGGCTATGGTTTGGGCTGTGGTTTGGCGGGCTATGGTTTGGGCATAGGTTTGGGCTATGGTTTGGGCTGTGGTTTGGCGGGCTATGGTTTGGGCTATGGTTTGGGCTATGGTTTGGGCTATGGTTTGGGCTATGGTTTGGGCTATGGTTTGGGCTATGGTTTGGGCTATGGTTTGGGCTGTGGTTTGGCGGGCTATGGTTTGGGCATAGATTTGGGCTATGGTTTGGGCTATGGTTTGGGCTATGGTTTGGGCTCTGGTTTGGGCTCTGGTTTGGGCTATGGTTTGGGCTATGGTTTGGGCTCTGGTTTGGGCTCTGGTTTGGGCATATATTTGGGCATAGATTTGGGCTATGGTTTGGGCATAGGTTTGGGCTATGGTTTGGGGCACTGGTTCGACACGTACCGATACCTGCAGAACAGGGTTCCGTTTCAGAAGCTTGGCTTGTAGCGTCGTCGGTTTGGTCGTTCTGGGCTCCCGGAAGTAGTACTTCGAGTACGCAACCACGCTGCCATTTGCCGGGATGGGACTGCTGAAGTTATATCGGTAGAAGGGACCTGGACCAACAACAAAACGTCAGTTGCATGCATGTTTGAGAGCTGCCGTTCTATTCGGCCACGTGTCTGAAACGCTACAAAAGGACGTCGTGTATTCTGAGCCAAAGAACGCTATGTATCTGTCAGAACCGCCCCTCCAAAACAAATCCCAGTATAGAATTGTTGTTGCTGATGGTTGCGACGGTTATGGGGGGGGGGGATACTCCTGAAGTTTGAAGTGGTGATCAATGCTGAGCCTTTTCATACCACCTGAGTAACTTTTGAATGAATTCATAACGTGTGACCAATGACGTACTTCGACAGTCTAGATCTTTACTCGGGGATAGAGGGCGCGTTCGATGGGGTTACCGCGGGCACAATCGAACGCTTGTGGTGCAACTCACTCGCTGTACGTTCGAATGGGCCAAATCCGAGCCCATTCCGATAGATGCCAAGATATCTTGGGGTTTTCCCGCCAACCCATATGTCGTAGGAATCAACCGGCGGCCCCAACCATCCCCAAACCTCGAAAGATTCGCAAATATCCGTCCACGGAATAACGTCATCGTCTCGTTCTGCAATTCCCTTTACCGTCACCTGGAGGGCACCGTCATCTGCAGTAAGCGAACAAAAGATGGGTTCGATTAGCGAGGGTTCTGACGTTCAATTAGCTTCCTTGCATTGATTCCACAGCCGTGTTCGCCGTTCGGAAAACTAAACGAACGCACCCGGAGATTCTGAATGGAAGTCGGCTTTTGCCCACACTCATGAACTTTCCCATGGAATATAGAGTGTGTATGTTGTATGGGGGGGGGGGTTATGGCATTTACGGCATATGGCGTGCCTTTAATTTGTGCCAGTATATCATAAGAGTGAACTCACTGTCATCTATCGTTTATACGTACGTGTTGAACATCCTAGCTCGAAGAAAGTGCAGACGAACTTGTTTCGCTCAGATTCCTCAAGAGGACGTTTTACTTGCTGCAAATGAAAAAGGAATGTAGAAAAAACATTGTGTCCTGTCGTCGCATTTCACTAAACATACCGTGTCCGCCTTGTGAACTCGTCAGTCATATATGTCATAATATCATGCATGTAATATCCTGTCTTCTCCTGTCCTGTCCAGTCCTGTCCTGCCCTGTCCTGGCTGTCATGTCCTCCTGTCCTAGCTGTCATGCCCTATAGCTGCCCTGTCGATCCTGGCTGTCCCGTCCAGTCCTGGCTGTCCTGTTCTATACTGTCCTGTCCTATCTTGGCTGCCTTGTCCTATCTTGGCTGCCCTGTCCTGTCTTGGCTGTCCTGTCCTATCTTGGCTGTCCTGTCCCGTCCTGTCCAATCTTGCCCTGCCCTGGCTGTCCTGTCCTGGCCGGTCCTGTCCCGTCCTGCCCTGCCCTACCCTGCCCTACCTGCCCTGCCCTACCTGCCCTGCCCTGTCCTGTCCTGCCCTGGCTGTCCTGGCCCGTCCTATCTTGTCCTGTCCTATCCTGCCCTGTTTGCTGTCATATCCTGGCTGTCCTGTCCTGTCTTGACTGTCCTGTCTGTCCTGTCCTGTCTGTCCTGTCCTGTCCTGGCTGTCCTGTCCATGGCTGCCCCGTCCTGTCCTGTCCTAACTTGACCTGCCCATGCTGTCCTGTCCCGTCCCGTCCCGTCCTAGCCTGTCCCGTCCTGTCCTGCCCTGTCCTGGCTGTCCTGTATATCCTGGCTATCCTGTTCTGGCTGTCCTGTACCCGTCCTGTCCTGTCATATCCTGCCCTGTCCTGGCTGTCCTGCCCTGGCTTTTCTGTCCCGTCCCTTCCTGTCCTGTCCTGGCTGCCCCGTCCCGTCCTGCCCTGTCCTGGCTGTCCTGTCCCGTCCTGTCCTGTCCTGGCTGTCCTGCCCCGTCCTGTCCTGTCCCGTCCTGTCCCGTCCTGTCCAGTCCCGTCCTGTCCCGTCCTGTCCCGTCCTGTCCTGTCCTGTCCCGTCCTGTCCCGTCCTGTCCTGCCCCGTCCTGTCCTGTCCTGTCCCGTCCTGTCCCGTCCTGTCCCGTGCTGTCCTGTCCCGTCCTGTCCCGTCCTGTATACTGTCCTGGCTGTCCTGTCCCGTCATGTCCTGGCTGCCCTTTCATTATATTTTGTCCTGTTCCATGATGTCCAGTCCTGTCCTTTCCTGTCCTGAGGAAAAAAGACAAACCATTCATGGCTCACCAGAAGTATATGCGGCAAAACCTCATGTCGAAGCAGTTTGAGCAGATATGGAACCCCCCGACCCTCAATGTTAGTAGCGTTTACTCCAATCAGCTGATCACCATTCCTATAGAATCGATAAGACAACACAAATGCAACGATATTCCATTTGGATCAGCAGTGTTAAAAAAGGATAAAAGGGATCGATCTGATTGAGCAACATCAACGCCCTATTAATTGTTGATCCCTTCTTCCAACGTCCTACTGCCCCCCTCTCTCTTTCTTTCTCTCTCTGTCTCTCTCTGTCTCTCTGTTTCTCTCTGTTTCTCTTTGTCTCTCTATGTCTCTCTCTGTCTCTCTCTCTTTCTCTTTCTCTCTCTCTCTCTCTCTCTCTCAGCTCTCTGCGTGTCTCTTTCTCTCTCTGTTTCTCTCTGTCTCTCTATGTCTCTCTCTGTCTCGATCTCTCTCTTTCTCTTTCTCTCTCTCTCTCTCTCTCTCTCTCTCTCTCTCTCTCTCTCTCTCTGCGTGTCTCTTTCTCTCTCTCAATCTCCCCCGCCCCTCTCTCTCTCTCTCTCTCTCTCTCTCCAGTCTTCTTGGAACCCTATCTCATTATAAAATAGCCTTGTTTGGGGCGAATCTCCCTCGATCGCTCCCTCCCTCCCTTCCTCCCTCCCTCCCTCCCTCCCTCCCTCCCTTCCTCCCTCCCTCCCTCCCTTCCTCCCTCCCTCCCTCCCTCCCTCCCTCCCTCCCTCCCTCCCTCCCCCCTTCCCCTCCTTAGGTAGGCCTACCTCAAGCCTACGGAGTGTGCCCGGGACTCTTTTTCAATACCACCAAGCACATAGCCTCCTCCTGCTATCTCCGAAAGGTGGGCGCCGAAAGCAACTGCAGGCTCCTGGGGGCTTTTCGGATGCTTCAGATGAATGTGCCTGCCTATGGTGCAACGTATTTTCCCCGCTAGACACTAGGGAGAGAAAACAGCAATTCTGACAGTAAATTGGCCAGCTCTCCTTACAGTTACAAACACATATCCACATGGGGGCTGTCAATCTCAGCAAGTGCTCCTGCAGCAGCAAGAATGGACCTTTCCCATGAAATATGCAAATAAGAGCTGGCGCATGCGCTTTACTAAATTGGTGGGCAAACGAGAGCGCGTTGCGTGCAGGTTTCGAAATACGCGCGCAGGAGACGTCGAATAGCCAATGACCGCACGCCAAACTGTTAGTGTGAAGGAACGCGCGCACGCCCGTGGAAAACTATGATTGGTTGGCAGCCCGCTTGCCCACCAATTTAGTTAAGCGCATGCGCTAGGTCTAATCTGCATATTTCATGGGAAATGTCCATTGGGTCCCCTCTTGTGAGACTGGCCCGCCACAACTTTAGACCGATTAGTTTCGCTTGACTGACTGACAAGTGGGCCTGCCAAATCCCCTTTCGTTGGCGTTAAGACACCAATAAAGATAATATTTAATGTCATATTTGTTTTTGTCTGTTAATGAAACTATCTTTTCTTTTTTTGATCGTTAAAATAGGTGCACAAAAAACGGAAATCTAGATTATTGTGGGTGCATGCACTTGCAAGGTGCTGGGCCTTGTGAGTTGTGAGCTCATGTGTGGGGATCTGGTCCAGAGAGGTTGGGATCCCTGTGGTTGGGGTATACGCCTAGCTAAATGCCTCAAGCGATAAATCAGATGTTACACTGAGCTGTTGCATAGCTCTAAAGGGCTTTTCACACTATGAAAAATCTCCGTGTTGAACACGCGGGCCGGACCCGTGTTGAAATGACCGACCTTTTCACACTACAACATTTCAACACGGGTCGGACCCGTGTAGAGTGCTCGACCCGTGTTGAAACAAACCCTGCTCGGGCGGTGGGTTGAGAGCTCTCGACCCGTGTTGAAAATTTCAACACGTGTTGAAAGCCGTAGTGTGAACGTCTCCGGGTTGAGTTCGCCGACCCGTGTTGGGAGACGGCCGAGTGCGCATGCGTGGCAGCGCCACACTGTAGATATTGTACCGTGCAATGAACAAACAAATACCGTAGCAACCTTTGACCTGCGTACCCTTGTGTTCGGATTCGTTGTGTTCAGTTCGATTTGTTGCAACTTGCCATTGAAAATGGGGTCGAAGACAGAAAAAAGGCCGACTTGGAGTGAAGAGGAGGTGGCGGCAATGTTAGAAATCTGAGCTGACGGGGGCCATCCAAACCCAGCTTGACGCGCCGCAATGCATTATGGGGGTTTTCTGATTGGACCCGTGTTGAAAGTTCGATGCCGTGTGTAGTGTGAAACGATCACGCATTACACGGGTCGAAACATTACACGGGTTGAGAAAATGCCGGTGTGGCGTTGCGTAGTGTGAAACCGTGTTGAATTCAACACGGGTCGGACCCATGTCGGACCCGTGGTTTCAACACGTGTTGAACCCTGCATAGTTTAGCAAACCGGAAAGATAAATCCACTGCAGACCCAGTGCCTACACGGGATTCGAGGAAACATAAGAGGGGTTTGTTTATAAACGTTGGGTTTAACAAGGTCTACCCTCAGAATTGCTGTTTTCTTTCCGAGTTTGAGGGCTCAAACTCGGAAAGCTCCTAGTATAGCACTTGTAGCAGCACATATACCTAATCATATTCTAACCAAGCGTTAGGAGTTACCTGAGATGTCGATGGCACCGGCGAGATGGTCGGCTTCCCTGCTGACCCTGCCGCATTCCCGGACCCGGCCTCGGCATGGTCTCCAGTGATCGCCGCTGATGCCTTCGGAACACTGCCCGGGGCGGAATTTTTAGCCTTCTTCTTGGGCACCTCCTTGTCCAGGGGACCCGCTTCCACGCGCTCCAGCATCCTCTCGAGGTTTCTCTTCTGACCCCCATTCGGTGCGAGCGCAAGGATGTGGTCCTTCCACTGCGTGGAGATGATCCCCTCGAACTGGGAAGGGTCGTCCCACCCGTCCTCCACCAGACTCGCGAAGCATTTCGACGAGATCTGAAACTTCGCGCACAGGCCACGGAAGACAGCACGGCAGCCCGGTGCTGCCGCCCCATAAGCCTCTTCGTCTCCCTGCAAAGAATTACATCAAGAAACGCATCCGTAACATATCCGCCTCCTCCAAATGGCCTCCACATTACGACAGGTGTCCTGCCAAAAAGTGTCCCTGCCAAATACTGTCCGCTCATTAGCATACTGATCGCTGATTGGTTAGCGTTAGGACTAGGATTAGGGTCGTTAGGGTTAGGGTTTGGATTAGAATTAGGATTAGGGTTAGGATTAGGGTTGTTTGGGTTAGGGTTAGCGTTACGGTTACAGTTAGGGTCCAACGGTACCAAAGTGCCCAACGTTGCGTGTGTTAGGCCAGCAACCATACACAATGCGTGTGTAGTGCGCAACCATACCCCAACCACGGTGGTTGAATGTCATACGTATTGGACCAATCAGCGATCAGTGTGCTAATGAGTGGACACTATTTGGCAGGGGACACTATTTGGCATGACACCGGGCGCCTCCCGATCAACTGCAGAAATGTGACCCGGCACAGCATAATGAGGAATAACCCCCACTTTTGAGATTTTGAGATTTTCTAATGATGTGAAAGAATCATTATACTATCAGCTTTCAAATGATATCAAAACTATTTCCGTGTGAACTTTGTTGTAAATAGTACAAGGGGACTTCGCTCGTTCATTTAGTACCAGACACAATATAGCAGCACCATTCTAACTCCTCGAACGCGGCCATTCAAAAAGGCAGGAACTTTACATTTTCATGAAAACATTATACACAAACACTCCCACGAAATCCTCGTTTTTTAACATTTAGAGACGGATTTCGGAAACATCCTTTGTACATAATATCCTCCAATACATTAGCTTTCCGAAAATACAAAAACAAATTGATTTTGTTTATCAAATTGAGAAGATACTTTGACTTCAGGCGTTTTTACTCGAAATGTGTTTTGGTGGGATATTTCTCATATCGCTGAGCGGGGTCACAAATATCGGCGTATCTTATTCGCCCTCACTACAACCATAATACGCCTAGCCTGCATATGGAATATATGTAGGCCCTATGCAGTATGCATATGAGCAGCGGCCTCCAGTCCGCCGTCCAGTAAATCCGAACCGGTCCCTAGACTAGAACCAAAAGGCCCGCTTACCTCGATGCTACCGTGGAGGTCCGTCATGATCGCTTTTGATGAAGGCGTCTTGAAAATTCAGCTGGCTTTGGCAACGGTGTAAACTCGCTCTGTACAGCGCTGCGACTCGGCATTCACTGCCTATTCAATGACCTAGGCTGGGCACGTCCGAAACTGCCCTACCTGATGACTGTCACCCGTCCCTCAAAATTTCAAAATTTGATAAAAAAGGGTGACTTGTCGGGTCCAAGATACTCGGACTACGGATGAAGCTCCAAACCTTCAAACTTCGAATATAAACCTTGGCGGGAGTCCACCTGATTCCACAGGGGAAGATGGGGAGGGGGTGAGCCGATTGGCCGGCCTCACTCACGGAAATCGCCGCCTCTCTTCGCAGAGACCGCCGCAGGGACAACCGTCTGCTGGCTCGCCAGAATCCCGACTGATGAAAGAGGGTAGCTAAACTTTAACAACCAAGCGCCGTATATATAGGGCGTAGCATGAATACAAATGCAATCCCGCCTTTGACTGGAGAGAGCCGATTTCTGAGCCTGCATGTAAGTTTCGGCAAAGGAAAAGTTCTGCCAAGTCCTAGATCATGTTTGTCGCTGAAGAGTGAAAGAGAAAGAGAGGGGAGTCACGCGCAGCTGAGCTGAACGCACGCAGGACAAAGCCGATGCGGATTTAACCGACGTTTTTACTGGACAAAAGGGAAACCCTGAAGCTTACCTGGCTCCTGCAAACCTCGCCTGAATTTCGGAATTGTATCAAGTCCCGGAACATGGCAAAGCTCACGGTACTATAGATTCACGGTTGGGCATTGTGGCTTTGTGCTCCATTTTGTTCAAAAGAGACGGGAAAAAAAACCACCTAAATATGCACATAAACTAGAAGTACCTAATTCGTCAACAGTTTCAAACAGAATTGGGCTGCGTTTTTTCATCACAAGGCCACATCTCGGCAGTTAAAGGGGAGTGAAACCCAGAGAAAAATTTTGGCTTATCTGATTGGGTGGTAAAAACAACCTACAATTACCTATGTGCTACTCTCCTACGAGTTTCATAAAGAGGGAAAAATCATTGAATTCGGTGGTCGAATTCGCGTTCCCGCAAACCGCCATCTTTTCGAATGGCCCGCCAGTCACTGCGGGGGTATGACATCGCAACGGAAAAGTCCCGCATGGGACCGGACGGATACGACATGTATATACTGCGTGCAGTTATACACTCGCGAGCTGACTTTGAGATATTTTCCAACTTTGATGGCCGCAGACCACTTCCTGAACAACTCAGGTCTCTTGTCCTTGTTGGGAACTACATGGAAATATTTCTCCAGCTTTTTCCCGCTGACATTTTCACATCCCAAAGCCTGGCATGCAGTACACAATCGTTCAGCTCGCGAGTTTATACAAAATGCACGCAGTATAGTAAGGGGTACATCCGTCTGGGCCCATACGGGAGTTTTCCGTTGTGATGTCACCCCCCCCCCCGCAAAGATTGGCGGGCCCTTCGAAAAGATTGGCGGGTTGCGGGAACGCAAATTCGACCACTGAATTCCACGATTTTCCCCTCTTTATGAAACTCGTAGGTGAGTAGCACATAGGTAATTGTAGGTTGTTTTTAACACCTGTTACTGCTCTTGACCTACACATGTAGTTGAGCCAGTATTAGTGTTATGAGCGGGGCGATCTTGACCACGTCACACAAATGTAAACAGAAGAGGCAACGCGGGACCATCAACTGAACTTCCTTTATTTTATTAGTTCCATGTTGTGTCGGTGCGTCTACCTGTCTGTTCTCAGATCTGCGATCTTCAATCACTGATCTCGGACTTTAGATCTTCGATCATTGATTTTGGACCTTGGATCTTCGATCGTGACTAAACGTAAAGAGAAATACAATTACAGTTTTACAAAGGTGTACAATATGATGCAGTCGTCCTGATGTCAGTCCCGCACTCGGCATGTTCGCATGCAAGCTATACGGGCGGGGGGAGGGCGTGCGCAAGCTACGAGCGGGAGAGGGCTGCATTTCACTGGCAACGTACGGTATTGGACAAAAAGCACCATACAGTATTTCTGAAGGCCGGATTTAGATTTAGGCTATTATTTCCGAAGCGAACCCTGGGATCTGCGGCCCGTGTGTACGGTCAGAGAGAGAGAGAGAGAGAGAGAGAGAGGCCACGGATGAATACGCTCCCAGATCAACATTTCAGATGCAGTGAGAAACGATCCCACGAAGTGCGCGCTGTTCCCCTGCCGCATCGACTCACGGGCAGGCCCCATCAAAGGAAACTTACCATCGCAAAAAAAAATTAAAAAATGCATCATTTTTTCGGCAAGTGCTTGTGTCAGACAATGGCTACTGCCTGTACAGTAATAATAGGTGAGTTTTTGTCACCCTTTACGGTGTAGGTATTTAGCTTAAAACATTCTTACTAATCAAAAACAAATCCATACAGACTATTCTTCTTTAAAAACTCTGATTAATTTCAGGCGGATTTTAATATTTTCAAAGTCAGTATGTATACAGTCGAATGGAGATTGCTCCCCGTTTCAAAATCAAAATCAAAATAGTTCATCCACGTGCAACAGGAAATCAAACTACACACAAATAAGAAGAAACTCGTTGAAAACTGTGTTTAGAAAGTCGGCCAAGTTACGTTGCAGCTTGACAGTGCGTGCATCTCTAAAAAAAAAAAAAAAAAAAAAGATTGTAACGACAAATCGTATATACACAGATTGAGAATTTGAAACCATTGTGTATTATGCCTGAAGTCATTTGTAACCTTGATCACGAATGACCAGGATAAAGATCAGACCACACGGATTACTTGTGGAGAATTCTTAAACATAAATCCGGTTTTGTTCACCAATAATTATGGATATTATTTACACAACAAGGGAACAGTAAATATGCAAAGATGTTGCAAACTGCTTACTGACTAAAATGAACACAAAGGTGAATATCAAACCTGAGGTTTCGATCCTAGCAGGACCTTTCTCAAAGGCCTTTCTGCCTTTGAGAAAGGTCCTGCTAGGATCGAAACCAAATGTTAACGAGGGAAGATAATTGATTGTTAATGGCAATGTGTTAGTGGGTGGCGTCAACTGGAATCCTTGGTCAGATCTCTCCGTGGGTAACCTTGTCTTGCAACCGCTGCACAACCGAAGCATCAAACTCAAAGGCCTGGAAAAGCCAAGGAAAAAAAAAAAAAAAAGCAACTTGAAGGAGGTCCGTCTACTCTGTGCGATCCTCGAACAGCCGTAGTCAGGTTCACAACACCAGGGCCCAATTTCATAGAGCCACTTGAAAATCTGCTAAGGGGGAAAAATCTTTCTTGTGTATGCAGGATTACAAGCTGCCCTGCAATTTGATGTCCATTGACTTTGACTTGTTTTCCACTCTTCTTTACTTGGCGTGAAACAAAAGTGAAGTTTGGGTAGGCAAGGGGATCCTGTGGCTCATGAGTTTTTGCGCTTAAGCACATTTTGGTGCTTAAGCGGCTCTATGAAATTGGCCCCTGGTTCTTAGCATCTGAATGAATGAAAATGGGGGCGTGATCCCTGGAGATGCACGGCAGTCAATGGCTGTGATGCCTGGCGCCCCCAACTCCGCAAAGACTAGTTGACTTCTTTGGAAAGGTCGTCACTTAAGGGCTGGATAGCTCAGATGGTAAGGGCACTGGTGTGCCAAAGACTAGTTGACTATATGGGAAGGCCACCATCTAAGGGCTGGTTAGCTCAGATGGTAAGAGCACTGGTGTACCAAAGACTAGTTGACTATATGGGAAGGCCACCATCTAAGGGCTGGATAGCTCAGATGGTAAGAGTGCTGGTGTGCCAAAGACTAGTTGACTATTTGGAAAGGCCGCCACCTAAGGGCTGGATAGCTCAGATGGTAAGATTCGAATAATGTATAGCAGCGGGTACCACATTGCATCATAGATATAACATGATGTTTGCGTCGAGGAGAATGTAATTCAAATAAGAATGTAATTCCCAATGTTGTATAGGGCCTTTAATGGCCTACTGTAACAAGTATCGATATGGCAATTGTTCATCTATATGCATTTATATACATTTTTTTTTCCTTTTTTAATCAGTGGTATTGGATAGGAGATGAAATATCCCAAGCCTAAGCCCTAGCCTTTGACTCCAACCACATCCGAGGGGCTGGGAGCAAGGCTTACTTACCCGTGAGTAGTACTTTTGGGCTAGGGCTTTGTCTTTCTTGACCCCGTGGCCCATGTGCAGGCTCCGGGCATAGTAGAAGCAGCCCAAGGCGATGCCCTTGGCAATGAAGGCTGGCAGGCAATCGTTGGCCTTGGAGAGCTCCGGCACATTGTCCAGCTGGGAAACCCTGACGAGGGGGAAAGAGAAGCCCAAATGTTTGGAGATGTCTTGTTTCTGATTCAACATCGCTTTGCGTTTCTCTTATCAAACTGCCTCTGGCTTTACCTCTTTGCCTTTGTCCATGCCTCTCTGTCTGTCTCTGTCTCTCTGTTTGTGTCTGTCTCTGTCTCTTTGTTTGTGTCTGTCTCTGTCTCTCTGTTTCTGCTTTCCTGTCTCTCTCTTCCTGTATCTCTGCCTCCAGCCGTCTCTCTGGCTTTTTCCCTCTCTCCCATGAAGGCATCTGTCTGTGTCCACAGTCTCTGTCTCTCGGTATCCCTGTCTGTGTCTGTATCTGTTGATGATTCTACCTCTGTCTGTCTGTCTTTCTCCTTTTCCTCCCCCTCCTCCCATTCTTCCTCCTCCTCCCCGATCTCCTCCTCCCACTCTTCCTCCTCTTCCTCCTTCACCTTCCACTCCTGCTCCCCCTTCTCCTCCTCCATTTCTCTTCCACCTCCTCATTCACCTCTCACTCCTGCTGCCCTTCTCCTCCTCTTCCTCCACATCCTCCTCCCACTCCTCCTCCACCTCCTCTTCCACCTCCCCTCCTCCCACTCCTTTTCCTCCTCCTCAACCCCTTCACCTCCCACTCCTCTTCCTCCTCCTCAACCCCTTCACCTCCCACTCCTCCTCCTCCCGCTCCTCTTCCTCCACCTCCACCTTCTCTCCTCCCACTCTTCTTCCTCCACCTCCTCCTCCCACTCATCCTCCCACTCCTCTTCCTCCACCTCCTTCTCCAACTCCTCCCACTCATTTTTCTCCACCTCTTCCTCCAACTCCTTCTCTTCCTCCTTCTCCTCCTCCTTCTCCTCCCACTCCTCTTCCTCCTCCTCCACTTCCTCCTTCTCCTCCCACTCCTCTTCCTCCACCTCCTTCTCCACCTTCTTCTCCACCACCTCCTCCTCCCACTCCTCCTCCTCCACCTAGCTCCTCCTTTCTTTTTCTCTTTCTCTGCTTCTGTCAGTGTCTGTGTCTTTGGGGGATAAAATGAGTGTTTCGGGGCTCACCTAGCAGCAAGCTCGGCTGCCTTGGTATAGAGCTTCCTGGCATAGTAGTGGGCCACCAGGTTACCCATGGCATACACATTGCCTCTCTCCGATGCCTCCTTCAAACACTCAAAGGCTGAATCGGTGTTCTTCTGACAACCCTGCCCGGTCTCATACATCACCCCCAACGCACCTGGGAGGAAAAACAAATCATAACAGCATCCTGGGTAAACACAAGCCAGGAATCATCAGAACTCTCAAAGTTTCTGTGTTTATTCAGCGAGTAAAATAAAAGACTTATCTCACAAGGAATATCAATGAGCAAAACTTTTATAAATATACATTTTCGGGACAAGCCCACTGGCTCATAAACTGTATACATGTAAATATATCTGACTGGCCCTTCAAATGTTTCACAACCCTTATTGCCATTTTTTTCAACTTTTACTATTTAGTTGTTCAGTTTTCATCAGTTGAATGAACCCGGATGTCTCTCCACAGGTTACCAGTAGTTGTATGAATAGCGGCTGTAACTCTTTGAACACAGGAATTCCATGTTTATTGTGCCAGTGCAATTGTCCAATAGCTATGAAGGAAAGAGGTTTGTATGCACTTAACCACATCCGTGTACCATTGAAATCTTTACCTGGTGCTAATGGTGGACTGTACAGTTACAAACGTACTTTGGAATGTTGCCTTCATCTTTCATTCTTCACCCACAGCTCACTGTTCCTGAAGGAATGCATGCACGCGGAGCTTGGGAAAACCTGCGCTCATTCAAATTTAACCCTATCCCCCTCACTGTTAGCCTAACTCTATTCTGCTGATCCCAACAGTATCCAACAAGCATGAAAGTGTGAAGCCTGCTGATCCCAACAGTACCCAACAGTGGATACTGTTGGGTTTAGCAGGGTCCTGCAATGATGGTAATATTGCAGTAACTTTGCATACAATGCCAGGCCCAACAAAATCCAACTGTATTGTACAGTGTTGATCCCAACAAAGACCAACTCTCAAGTAACAGACAATTGTTAGGCCTTTTCTTTTGGGTCTTTTCTTTTGAGCCTTTTCTCTTGGGCCTTTTCTTTTGGGTCTTTCCCTTTAAGCTCTTTGTTTTGGGGCTTTTCTATAGATTTTTTTGACTATCTTCATTGTGTGGCTGGCTGGCTGCCAGGCCAGACAACCATGCTGACCCCAACAATCCTCAACACAGTTTTGTAGTACTGTAGTGTACACTGCTGAACCCAACAGAGGACAACAGGCCCTGTTGTTGGCTTCTGTTGGAGTCAGCAGGGTTAGGGATTTATTAATTTCACAGGTTTTGTCATTGAAACAAGCCATGCAGCGATGAGTGGTCTCTCCACCTGATGAGAAGGGGCATAACCAGCCTGAAGCAGGGTCCCAGCCTCCGCATCCATTACGGATAAAGCACAGGGTGTTTAGCACTGTGCAGGATTCGAACCCCCTGTCGCATGGGGCAAGCGCCAGGGGTGTACAGCCCGGCCTGCACCAGCCTGCCAAAATAGACCGATTGCGCAACCACTGTTTACATGCCATCACGTGACTTATAGTGGGTATTGTTTCACCTCATTTGGCGCAGAGCAGTACACTGTGAACATCGAAACTGTGAAAATGGGGTGAAAATGTCATTTAGCCGTGAAAAGAAAATTCACCTTGTTTTCACCCCTATTTCATGGCACACAGCGCACACAGTTAGCCAAGTCATTTTGGTGTTTTCACCAGTGGTCTCCAAGGCCACATTCCTGGTGGTAAATGGCTAGAGGCGATTTACAAGTATCTGGGAGTGACAGTTACAAGGACACCATACAGTACCCCTATGGGGGCTGGTGGTCCCTACTGGCAATTTAATTAGCCATCCCTCAAGGCTGGAGCTTGCCACCCTAGATATTCCCGTTTTTTCACAGTCTCTTTAGTGACCTGGAGATGTCCTTATCAGGTCAGAGAAGCGATTATTTTCACGGTGAATTCACTGTAAAATGCACCATGAATTCACAGTGACTTTTTAGTTTCACGGCGAAATGACATTTTCACCACTTTTTCACGGTTTAGATGTTCATAGTGGTATTGGCATCATACAGAGCAGAATGTGGACAATAATGATAGTCTTCTTTGCTAGTTTTTCACTCCTGCTCTGCACCAAATGAGATGCAAAAATACCCACTGCAAGTCACGTGATGGCATGTAGACATTGGTCGCGCAATCGGTGTACTGATCTCTGTGTGAGTCTAGGAAGTCTCCGAGTCAGAAAAAAAAAAGGGATCAGGCAATCGGCCAACCGACTGCTGACCTCAGCATCTTACCCTGTGACTCAAGGCTACCATTTCCCGTCGCCTCCGAGTGCCAGAAGAAGGCCTGTGCAAACCAAAGAGACAAACTCTGATGAGAACATCATTCGGTAGAAGTTGGGGTTTTTTTTGGCTCTGAAAGTGGAGCAGGTTTCCTCGTCAGTAAAGCAAAGAATGCATGCTTCAAGTACAGTTGGCCGATTCCTAACCCGATGTGTTTTTTTATCTCAAAATTTAGTGGGCCTGACGTTTCGATCCTAGCAGGACCTTTCTCTCTGCCTTTGAGAAAGGTCCTGCTAGGATCGAAATGTCAGGGCCACTAAATTTTGAGATTTGCATTTTGGTAATTTTAGTCAGTAAGCAGTTTGCAACATTTTTGTATATCAAGTGTTTTTTTATCTGCTCAATTAAATTTCCCCGGTGGTATAATAATCAGGGCCCAATTTTCATAGAGCTACTTAAAGCCCCTACACAACATTGGTCGAGGTCAAAGAATAGCATCCATACGTTGTCTGATCCAACATATGCATGAAATAGCACACCTGTGAACATTTCAGCTCAATCTGCCAACCGAGTCTCGAGAAAATCGTGAAAACCGCTTTATTTGTTTCGTGAAAATGCAGCATTGAATGCCGTACTGTTCTGAAAAATAGTTTAGATCTCGGTGAGACGTAAATGATTTCTTTTACTCATTTCTCCCAAAATACAACATTTTAGGCAGAAATATTTCAGTGAGAGGTTTCTACTATAACCATCTTCAAACTGTATAAGTTTCATGTAAATCTGTGAACATTTCTGTTTTTTGATCTTACCAATGTTGTGTAGGGGCTTTAAGCGAGAAAATCTGCTAAGCACGACACTTCTATCTTGGTTAAATGAAGATCTTCAATCACATTTGGCATGATGCCTATTGCAGTGGGCTTGTATCCCCATATGTTGTAACTAATACAAGAGAAACTTTGGCTGCTCGCCAAATTTTATCCAACAATAATTTTCATGCTCAAGCAAATGTTGGTTCTTAACAAAGCGACTAGAGCTCTACGAATTTGGCTCCAGGTCCATACAGTTCCAGGAAGAGATGATAACTAGCAAGCACTCAGCTTGACAGCATCAGATATTGGACTAGCCTCATCTTTGAAAAAGCTTATCAAGACAGCTGAAGTTGAACAACTTTTCGGTGTAGTTATAACATGATGCTTGTGTCAAGGAGAACGTAATTCAATGAGGGTTTGCTCAGTGCTTTGCTCGTTGCCTGACGAAAAAAAATCAGGCAGCTCAGGCGGGATTTGAACCTGTGACTCCCACTTTCTAGTGCAGATGTCTTACCACTTGACCACAGTGCAACCAGCAATGGGCAAAAGCACTGTGCATTTAGTGTTTATCACATCGATCAGGGCAAGAACCTCATTGAACTTTTCCGAGAGTGTGTCACAACTACTGTACAACTAAACAGCTTTACAACTCGCCCTCAAAACAAACTCTGACAGTGTGTTTGATTGATTGATTGATTGATTAAAATTCGCCCTCAAATCAAACTCTGACAGTGTGTTTGATTGATTGATTGATTACAACTCGCCCTCAAATCAAACTCTGACAGTGTGTTTGATTGATTGATTGATTGATTGATTGATTACAACTCGCCCTCAAATCAAACTCTGACAGTGTGTTTGATTGATTGATTGATTGATTACAACTCGCCCTCAAATCAAACTCTGACAGTGTGTTTGATTGATTGATTGATTGATTGATTACAACTCGCCCTCAAATCAAACTCTGACAGTGTGTTTGATTGATTGATTGATTGATTACAACTCGCCCTCAAATCAAACTCTGACAGTGTGTTTCAAGTGAACCAATGACCTACAGCTAAGAGATATAGATAGATACCGTAGATGGATTCTAAAAGCTAATGTTTTTGGGAAAGGTTCAGCAGGATGTCGGACTTTTCCCATGTGAGCAGCAGCCCCGTGGCTGTTTGCAGTTGTGTTAATAGCCATCGGGTGATCAGATTTCGTTCTGGACCAACGACTTCTGGACCACTGTCTTCCCTCACAGACTAAACTTATAGGCACCTTCTTCAGGTCCAGACTGTTGTCCCGTGAGTAGTACATTCCTAGCACAGTCTGCGCCTTGACGCTGGCCTTGGGGTTGCCGTCGTCGGCAGCCAGCAGCCACCACCTCTCCGCCTCCTTGTCCGACTGGCGCACGCCGTAGCCCTCAAAGTAGGCCCGAGCCACGTTGTAGCGGGCAAACGGGACCAGGTGCTTGGCACGCTTGCTGTCTGAGCTGGCTATGGCGAGCATGTGAGAGAAACCCGTCTCCTGTGAGCGCAAAGAGAAAAACCACCAAAGTGATTGGTGATAAACATGGTGTCACCGCACACATCCTGCTTGATTTTAGCCAGGCCTTTCATGCTTTTAAAGGCATCTTTTGAGACGGAGTGTGGCTGTGAAAAGAGCCACTAAGAATCAATAAATGAAATGCAATGCAGCTATCTTGAGCAGTCTATTATTGAACTTGAATCAAGCCTTTTTAAAGTAAGTTTTAGGCAGGTTTTATGCACTCGGGACTCGGCAACGGCATTCTTCCTGCAAACATTATTCTGCCGTTTTTTTAGTCTGATTGGCCATTTGTGATTACATCTGCATCATGCTTATGAATATGTATGCTCTATACTATGACGTTGGCCAAATCAGAGTAAAGACTAAAGAGTATTCAAAAATGTGTATAACATCAGCAGAAACGACCTCCAGGAAGGATGCCGTTGCCGGGTGAATATACACTTCTATAGGCCGTTTTCGAAATGAAGGCTCGGGCTCAGGCTTCGTCTGACAAAACCTGAACATCCAGGTTGTGGTTTGTTTCCCAACTTGAAGGTTTGTTGGCTAGATAGGCATACAGTGTATTCCCCAAGAAACTGGGGACAAAGTAACGCTTGTTTCTAGATGACTGTGATATTATAACGAGAAAGATAAATATCACCGATGCCTTAGCCCGAGCCTAAGCCTTCATTTAAAAAACGGCAGGGGGGGGGGATGTTCATTATGGACAAGGAGTTCAATCTCACATGGTTTTCAGAGACTCCTAGGCCGTCGTAGTACATAATGCCCAGCTGGAACATGGCCTGGTAATCCTTGCACTGATCTACGCTTCTCTGGAAGTACACGGCTGCTTCCTCATAGGCTTCCTGAAACAAGGACCAACAAGAAGCACCTCTGATGATGGAACACGTCAATATGTTGAAAAGGGAGGGAAATTAGTTAAGATTTAACTTCGAAACGTCAGGATCGAAACGTCAGGCCCACTAAATTTTAAGATTTGCATTTTGGTAATTTTAGTCAGTAAGCAGTTTGCAACATTTGTGTATATATCACTTTAAGATTTAACTTTTTCTTAAAACAAAAACAAAAAATTGAATTTGTCAGATACAGTGAAACCTGACAGGGAACTTTTGAACACCTTTTATCCAAGTTGAGCTCAACCTCTGCCTCATTAAATTACCAGCCCCCATCGGGCATCCAGTCCACACTCAGCTGGCCTGCCTATCAGTATCACAGTATCAGGAGTCATATTTGCCTGTCAGTCAAGACTCAAGACTCCAAGAGTGGTGCAAAATTGTGAATATGAGCGCTTCTTACAGTTACAGCAAACTACGTATGCACAAAGGCTAAGTGTAGATTTTTGTTTCCATTGGGTGATGACGGCTTATGGCTCTGACTGAGATGGTGATACCATGGTGATAGTGATACTGTGATAGTATTGATGCCAGTCACTGGATGCAAAAAAATCTAAGACTCGACTACACTAGTAAGACTGGTAAGAACGGTAACAGATCAACTCGTACCTTGGCCTCATTGCTAAAGCGCATGAAGATTTTTTTTATCGCGGACACACGACTGAAGTTTGCAACAACCAGACATGTCCGATGCCCACATCGGAGACATTTTGTTGGATTTGCGGTCCAAAAATTAATTGTTCGCAGTGGCTGTTGTTACGGCAGTTGTCCGTGTGGTTCCCTGACTTCACAGTATTTGTCAGGATGTTTAGCTCTTTGAACCAGACTATCAGCTAATAGACTGGTTCAACCAGCCTGCAATGCTGACGAAATACAATCAAGTCAGGGAACCACAAGGACGACTGCCGTAACAACAGCCACTGCGTAAATCGTTTATATCGCTAAAGTACCGCTGAAGTACCACTTGTTCGTCTTGACATGTGTACAGTGTAGAATCTGTCAGGCACTTTTATTGAATCTTTGGACGCGATTTTGGGCACTTTTAAGGCCTTCGGTTGAGAATTAGTGTTTTTGTATATTAAACACGGTGGGACGCTAGTGCGACAGACAATCTCAAAAACTCGTTTAAGGGGAGCTCCTAGCGGCCCAGTAAGTGGGGCTAGAGTTGACCATGGTACGAGTTGACCCCTTACTTGTTAGTGTTAGTACCAGGGAGAGCACCGGAACCTGACCTGCTCAAAGTAGAACTGGCCCAGCTGGAAGAGGGCCTTGAGGTCCCCCTCCTTGATGTGGCCCAGGAGAAGCTCCTCCACCCGGTCCTCCAGGTCCTTCCTCTCCGTCTCCTTGGCGGCCACGTCGTCCAGGATGTGCAGGCTCCGCGTCTGGAAGCTGCCCCCACTGACCGTGCTGTGCGGGCCGGGCGGCAGGGGCTCCGCAGTGGTCAACGTCTTCTGAAGCTGGTGCTCCATATCCGCAATCGGAGGGGTCAGGGGGTCGGGTCAGGGAGATCAAGACAGTCGGTGGGGCAATCTGCCTGCCAGGGCCGCAGACTTCGCCGGCTTGCGAGCGATGAGTGTTCCAATCCAACTTCCAAACTCAATGTGTGTAGGCCACCAAATTTTGAGTCAATGAAAAGATGATAAAGCACAACCCTTAGCCAGTGTTGAATTTACGTGTATGCTTACTGACAATGACTGATGAAGGCTAGGCAACCAGTATTACCATGGTATTACTAGTACCAGCAGTAGGCAGTACCGTTTCTTTTAATTTTACTTTAGTTTACTGTCCACAGCACCGAGGAAGACAAGAACAGTTTAACTTTTTTTAACACGTTGGAACTTCATGAAGGTTTAGGAAAACGCTTAACACAGCAATTCGAATTGGTTATCTAGGTTGCACCATTGTCACGTTTGAGTAAGTCGGTTTCCAGCTGTCTAACGGTTCGGAGAAATTCAGACTGAAGCTCACGGCTCCTCTCAGTCCATGCATGTAAACAACATTTTTACGTGAACATGGGCAGCGCCATGACACACCAAAGTTGGGAGTGATGTTGCATAGCAACTGGATTTCCGTCGCCTCTTGAGGGCGGCCTTCATTCAACACGTGTCCACTGCCACAACAAAAACAGTTGGTGATCGCGGGTAATTTATCATCGCGTTGCTGGAAACATTCTCGTCGTTTTAATCCACGAAGCAAGAGCGGAAGAGGCACTCCGAGGGTAAGAAAGAAATGAAACACCATACGAATCTAACACAGTCACAGCCGATGCTTACAAAGTTAAGTGTACGTAGGGCCTACTTAAAACGTAGTAAGTTATATCAAATCACAATCGCAGGCTAGGCACATGCCACACACCATGCACACACTGACACAGGCACATCGTGTGCACTGTTTTACTTTTACTGTTTTAGTGCTTATGACAACACTAGTATTTTAGTAACTACTTATTAGTCTTAAGTTAAACTTACTTAAAGTTAAACTTTACTCGGTCTTTAGTACTTATATGTACTACTAATACTACACAATGTATCTTAGTACGTTTGGCCCCAGTTTCACGGCGAATACTCTGTACTTATCAAGCCAACAATCCTTCAAATTCTGGGAAAAACAACCTGGATTTTCTGGTTTGGTCAGACGGAGACGAAGCCTTAGCCCGAGCAAGTTGCTCTGTTTGGATCATATTGTGAATCTTTTGTCTATTTTAAATATTAAATTTTGAATGGTCATGTAATTGTAAATGATGATGTATTCCTATGGAAACATAATTATTTGGAATCATTTCTCAATGGATACAAGTCATGCATGCTACTGCTAGTAAAATGCAAGTTATTGTTGAAATAGAAAATGGAATGTCGGGCCCATAAAATTTGCGAGATTTTATTTTGTACAGTTTTGGTCATTCTAGTCAATTAGCAGTTTGGAACGTTTTTTGTATTGCTTTCTAATTTAAGATAAATCTCAACACTTAGAGAGTTAGTAGTCCGAGTAACTTGGACCCAACACCCTTTTTTTTATCAAATTTTGAAATTTTGAGTCGACCGAATCTCAAAATTTCCAAATTCGATAAAAAAAGGGTGACTTGTCGGGTCCAAGTTACTCGGACTAGAGAGTTAGAGGGCCTGACTTTTCAATCCTAGCAGGACTTTTCTCAAAGTAAAACACGATGCCCAGTCCAACGTTTTAAAAAGAATGTTTGAAGATGGCGGAAGATTTTTACCTCCATGGTCGAGGACTCCAAGTGTAACTTGACCTTCTTCTGTAAAATCAGCAGAAGTCTTAAACTTCGGCAGACCAAAGAAGTGGTATCTAGGGCCGTTTCCACTAACACCAAATAAACACGATTATTTGGATCGCGATTTGAAATTTTGAATCACGATTCCTACTCCGCATTTGTTTTTGGACTCCACAAAGAGTGAGCCTTTTTCAAATTTATAGCGTTTATTTGTGACGCAGTGTGTGTGGGAACGCTCCACAGTCCACTTACATAACATTGGGCTCCAAGGGGCAAGTGTTTTGTGCTCCTTCTTTGAATTCGTTCAGGAGCTGACACTGTTTGATTTGTAAGGCGGAGTTAACTGCATTCCCTATTTCCATCTTATAAGAAAAAAACCGTGAGGAGTAGAGTACAATAACAATACATAATACAGCAGTGATGCAATCCTTTGTCACTAAGTACACAATGTACTTCTGGAGAGTCAGGAGATTCTTGCCTACAGGGAATATGCAGTGGAGTCTTGGGCCAATCTGGTGCCAAATGCCAATGCAGGTTGGGCTATTTGCATCTTCTTGAGTTTTAGCTTGAAAGTTGACACCGTTTTTGTAAATGAGGTCTTATTGTTCCTTAAAGTATGTGCTCTAACAGTAACACATTGTAGTTTGAGACAAGGTACAGATCTTTTAGGATTTTCAGATCATGAATCACTGTGGTTTGCAATAATTTTACAAGCGTGAACTAAGTGTGGTTCCAAAATGGGAAAATATTGGGCAAATGAGCAGCCAAACAATTTAAAAGCAAATCTTTGAAACATTTCTCACATTGTACATCCTATTGCCATGTATACAAGGCGTGTACATGTAAATGTCAGTTAAACTGCCAAAACAGGATTCAGTATACTTTACCAGTGCATTGAAGCAATAATGCAAAATGCGGTCCTTTTGTTTATCTTAAAAATGTTTTTCTTTGTGTTTTGAGGAATTGGTTCTAACTCGGAACCGTGGTTCCTAACGGGAACCGGAACCGGTTCCAAAAATTCTGGAACCACCAAAGCCTTGTGGGAATACACGGGATGATGGGGCAAATTGACATCGCGCATGTACCATACAGTAGGCCCCCTACAAACAGCCATGAAGGATTGCACATGGAGAGTGTACATTCGGTGACTGACTTTGGCAGTATTATACCCACAGTAAGGAATACCCTGTCCTGATTAATGCATTAACCTTTGCACATGGTTCCCTACTGGGAAAAAGAATCTTCTCACTACCTACAGGTAGTGTGTAGGTTCTACCATGAGCCCCTGGACTTTCACACACCTGGCAGGGGGTCCAAGTCTGACCAGAGCTGGGATTTGGGAACTTTGCTGGAGTGGGGGAGCCTGTCAGATGCATTTGATTTAACCTTTAGGGAACTGTTGTATGTCTTCAGGTATGAAACCCCCTAGTTTCATTCCAATGACAATGACAATGTCCCGTAAACCTGCCAACAGCAGTTTAAGGGGTCACACAAAGGTGATGCTTCAGAAATAAAATCTAGTGCCTGGAGATAAATGTATTTTAATTTGCCATGTGTGACCCTGGTGTTACCATCACACATCAATTGATGAAATTAATTGCATTTTGATTTCCATGGTTGTATTATAGAGTATAATTCTAGAAATGGTAATCATAATTTTGGGACTAATGCATCTTATTTTTGGCTATAAAATCATGGAAATACATAAATACATATATACAAATGCTCATTAGTCTGTCAGCCACAATTAAAGAAATTAAGTTCTGATAAGATTTGGGTCAACAAAGACACACACGCTTGGATGGATTAAAAAAGAACTTAACCCCTTGTTCAATTGCCTAGATATTCTGTCACCATAAAAAAAGAACATCTGTTAGATCCTACTTACTGTTTGTTCTTGGAAAGTCGTCACTGGATTCCAGCAGAAACTGCAAGAATGATTTTTTGGACAGAATGCAGATCTTGACAATCTTGTATGCACATACATGATTGTTTTTTACTAAGTTACTTTAGTTTACTATTTATTCACCAACCTAGGACTGGAGGAACAGGCTTTTGAGTCACAGTGTTTTTCACTTTTGTTCCTCCTGGCCATCTTACAAAAATGTAGATTGGATTGTCCTAATACTCTGCTTGTTTTCTCCTTCCCTCTTACCCTCCTGCCCAATCTGTTCCCCTTCATCCCCAGTCCTTGCCCCTATCTCTTCCCCTTCTCATCCCGATAATAATAACCGAATTCACAAAATTATACTTTAGATGGCCTGACATTTAGTATTAAGGTATCGAGACATCGGGTGCTCTAGTCTACAATTTCTTAGATTTGAATTTTATGTCATTTATGTCAGGAAGAAGTTTGCAACATTTTCAAATGATCAAATTTTGAAATGGATTCTCCTGCATTGGAATCTCATGCTTCTTGCACAAGTGGTCCTTCATTTCCACATTCTGAAAACCAGAGAAAACGGTTTTCTTTAAAATAGAGAGGGATCTTAAGGCCCATTAACTCCAAAGCAAGAGGAAAAAGCTCTCTTACCTGGTGAGAAGATTGCGTCTCAAATGAAACAGAAAGAAAAGATTTTTTATTAGCCGGAGCGTGCAATCTTGGGGTAAAAAACCCTCTGGTTTTTAAACCCAACGGTTTACCAGTTTGTCAGCTTCAGATGTGAACATCCTCAAACCGTACTCATAGAAAACTGTGCATGCCATATTTTTGACTTGTGCAGTATTCTGTTATGGCTCGCGTGTGCAAATAGGCCTTTACTCCAAACCCCAAAATTACCTAAGGAATTCATGCCTCTGTGAATTATTGCACGAAGATCAAAAGGTCAAGGCTTCCCTTTTAAAACTGGAAAAAAAAAACACAGCACATAGTGAAAACTAAATGGAGCTTTTGACAGAGCAGTGGTAACAATAGCCTGCATTACTGTACATGTACCGGTACTTGTACAGTGTACATGTACATGTATGTACCCTACCGTACGCAAACTAGTACAGGTTCATACAGGTCCATGCATACATGTGTATGGTACTGTACAATAGCTGCCTCCAAGTTCGTTAGATATGCAATGTAGTCTGCTTAAACTTTGTATCTTTTCAACCCCCTCTAAAAAAAATATATAGAAACATCACAGTAATACTGTAGGCAAAGTTAACACACAAATCAATATCACATTCAAATATCTCGATTTGCTTAGAACTCAGTTCTGACCCTCTGTAGTCTGTAGTCTGTGTGTAATGTAATACCTGTGTATTGATTCAATTCAATAACGGACCAGAGCTGTACACAAGCACACTGCACACCAGTGTATTCAACTGTTCAAGGGATTTGGAAAGGAGATCTCATATACCGGTACACATACTGTACATGTACATGTACAGTACATGCCATTATTATGCTGCCAATGTGTAATGTATATACAACTGTATGTGTATTCTGCATGCTCTCTGTGACTAGCACAAGCTACACATGTATATGTACCGGTACATGTACACAGTACATGTGCATGTAAGTTGTCAATACAGGCCAATCAATGGCCAGCAAATGGCAAAAGTCAGCCGACCATCTGTTCTGCAAAATTTTAATTAAACCCGGTTAATCAATCACTACCATCAGAGTATTGATTGATAGCTGATGGGATGATTGCCCGGGCCCTATCGCTGGACTAGAGAGAATTGATCAAGCGGGCCGTTCAAGTTGGACGAGCCTCATTTGCAAGTCGACATTTTGAGCCTTGAAGACCTCCTCAGAACAAGAGTAGCAGAAAACAAGAAAATTGACCGAGTTGTTCAGTTTATTGTGAAGGAGAGATTAAAAGGTGCAGCCTCTTCCTTGCAAGGTCCCTGCGGTCACGGAAAACCTGGAAAAGACATGTGGGATTTGTTAATTGTGTTTTTACGCCTGGAAAAGTCATGGAAAAGTGGAGACATTTATCACAAAAGGTTCTAGAATGCCCTTGACATTTTTTTTTTCCAATTCATGTCTTTTTATGATATACCGGTACATGTATAATTGTTTCCAGTTTCCAAATTAATTTAGAAACAATTTCTGCCCAGCGCTCACCAAGCTAAGCTTAGCTAATTTACCAAAGACCACTTTATCAAAGTCACTTGGTTTTTGTTTCATTAGTTTTGCTTTTTTTTGGTGGTAGACTGAGCTAAGTGTTTATAGAATTAAGCTGAATGATTGCTGCACAAACATTTAACCTCTTCTGACATAGTTATGCAGTACTGTGTCCATTCTGTTGTCAGCAAAGGGGTGGATTTCACAAAGCCTTACGATGCATCGTAACTCAACTTACGATGGATAACCCATCGTAAACTTCCATAGGTCATATGGTTTACCTGTACCTACCATCTCCTTGCGATAGATCGTAAGTTACGATGAGTTTGGTGAAATTGACCCCTGATCACCTTAAAAGTTAAAATCAAAAAAAATATGAAACAAAAAATGGCTAGGAACATTTGAAGATTTAAAAAAAAAAAGGCAAAGAAACCATTGACAGTTCAACCAGGACTTGAACCCGAGACCTCTTGTTTTGCATACCGGTACCAGCACTCTTACTGTCTGAGCTATCCAACCCTTAGATGGTGGCCTTCCCAAAAAGTCTTTGAACACTACCACCAACCAAAAACTACAGGTGTCTGGTTCAAGTCCTGGTCTTGTCAAAGTTTTCTTTGCATTTTTCCAAAATCACCTAACTTTAGATGTCACAAATGTTACCATGGAAAAGAGATGGATTCTTTTTTTTGGGGGGGGGGGGTGGAAGGGGAATGAACCCTATTTTTTTTAGGTTTGTCCCTTAATTTGGTGTAAATCTGTAAATTGAGCATGGCCATCAACATAATGGTGCATTAGGAACTTTTGAGGAACTTTTCAGCTCATGAAAGAGGACGTACACATAAAAAGTAGGCCCTAATTATTTTTGGAAAGGGATCTGCTAGCTATCCAATCCTTAGATGGAGGCCCCAATCACTATGCTTGTCATTGCATGCTCTACATACTGTATACATGTACCTGGATATATGAAGAAAACACCCAGGAAACTTGGGTAGGAATCAACCTCAGGACCTTTTTCAGGTGTCAGAACTGCTCCGTGATTGTATAAAACAAATTCGTTGTACTAGTTTTCCCCAAGCAGGGAGTGGTTCGGGGTGGAGAGCTGACAAGACGCTGAGAATGGGAAGCCAAAGCCGTGTTGATCAGAGAAAAGGCTGGGATCAGATCAACCCAAGCTTATTATTTCGCTCGTCCCACCAGCCTGCCTGCCGTGCCCATGTAAGACAGGCTTACCCAGACCCTCGTGATAACAAAGTCTGTTTTGACAAGAGATTTTTTTACTTAACCCTCATGTCCTCTCTCTATCCGCCGCCTTTGGCTGCGAAGGGAAGGGAAGCGATTAGCTGAGAAATCAGCTGACAGCAAAGGGAAAGTATTACTCTGCTCAGTTCTCAACTCTACGCAGACAGAGTGGATCTCACAGACTCACAGTAAATGTACGCTTTGTGAATGTGAAAGCAAAGGGGGAACAAACAAGAAATTGAAAAAATTCTGTCTTTGAGAAAGGTCCTGCTTCTACTGTAGCTAGGATTGTAACATCATGGATGAAGGAAGTATGCCCTCTACATATGTATGGAAGATTTTCCTTTTGGGGGAATATACACATTATGCAAGTCCGTAAGCAATAAATAGCAATTATATAGTGTTTATTGGTAAAGGTATGTGGATTGATTTAGTGCAAAGTATTAATTGATAAGTGGAGTATATGAATAATGGTATAGCCAAAAGGGTACATACATTGTAGATACCTAAATAAAAGGGGAATACTGTACTTGTAAATATGGTTGAGAACATTCTTGCGGTTTACTGAAATGATACATTTTTAAGTGCTTTCCTTGTACAGTATCAATATTGAGATTTCACAACCAGGAACCTGTTAGTATAGTACGGTGTGTATAGTGTAAATATTTTGAATAAATCTAAAGCAGTCTTTTAGATTTAAGAAGTGTCTGTGTACACCAATCCTGTCTGTAAAAGTCTGTCCGTCACAGTGTTAGCTGTGACATTGTTGTCTACTCATTGAAGATATATGAAGAAACAGAGCTACAGTCAAAGGATCCAGTTAGTCTGGATTGTTTTGTTTTATTTCAATCTTGTGGAGGGAGGGGGAGTGCAGGGAGGCTGGCGACAGTGATATGATGTGACGGAGTGACATCAATCAGCACCAGTCATGAGGTTGGCAACGGGCAATGGTCAGACAGGTTGCCAGGTCACATGATAATGTCCCTTCACTCGCAGAATCTTTAATGTGCGCCAGCAGTTGGAGAACCACTTTATAATTCAGCCGGTTTTCAGTAAAACGGCAAAATGTGGAGGACCGCCATCCTCATTTGGAAGAATCAGAATCGCGGCACCTTAGAGGAATGGCTTGCTGGGATCCGTCGAAACATCAAGCCAATTGAATTTTTGAGATTTGTATAATATTGATTTCAGTCAGTAAGCAGTTTGGAACATTCTTCTATCACTTTGGTTTTCATAGAAATTTAATTAACCCAAGGACTTTAACATCCAAGGAACTGTTTAAAATATGCGATATAGGCCTATATGTGTGTCTTTTGTTGCATCTTTGGGACAGCCTTATTTTAGAAAAGAGACAAATCCTGGTAGTGGTACAGTTTATCTGAATTTAGCGGACTCACAAGAAACAAAACACAAAAAGATGGTCTTTTGGTAAAATGCCGCAAGAAAGACTTATTCCAAATCAAATTTGTGCAAGTGCCCTGCCTACGCACAAGGTTTTGCTTTGCGTCTGTGACGTCCTTGATTGTTTCAAATACGTCTGCCGTTACATGCATGCTTACACTCTTGCACATGATCATGGGTATTACGATTTACATGCATGCCTACGGTAGGTATGTGCCTACAGTATACATGTACCGGTATGTCTCTGTTTTCAGCACAATGACGTCATTTATACTGAGCGTGATCCAGTTTCCTGTACGTCACAGCGGGGCGGATAAATTTGCTTTTCGTCACTGTGGTCCTTCCACATTCTGTTACGAACCTTATTGTATTTGGAAGAAGAAAAAAAAACGCCTTGAAATTACATTCCTTTGTTTGTTTTAACTTTACTTTGTTTATTGAAAAAATACATTTATAGAAAGCTGCATCCACTTTGTATAATCCCTATGAACTGCTGTAGCCAGGTTTACAATATTTTGTTGTTAGCATCACGATGAAAACATGGGCGTGCTCTTATACAGACAGATATACAGTGCTGTGGTGATGATGAACTGCTTCTGACTGGAGCCCCTACCCCAGCAAAGATATTCTAAGACTACACGTATTAGGAAAGGTCACCATGTAAGGGTTGGATTGCTCAGGTGGTAAAACTAATACATTCATTACATTGTACACGTAGCACTGATACCTTCGACCAGAGGTCTCGGGTTCAAGTCCCAGTCCAGTCAAATTCTCTTTGCTCTTCTTCAGATTGTTTGAAATTTTCCAATTACCGTAGTTGTCCTTTATTTTGCTTATTTTTTGTTAAAGTGATATGCAGAAATGTTGCAATCTGCTTCACTGACTAAGATGACGTTTTGATCCTACACTGTATGTAGCTAGCTGAATGTTCTCAATGCCTTTGAGAAAGGTCCTGCTAGGATCGAAACGTCAGGCCCTCTTAATTCTTGTTATTTAAAAAAAAAAGTCTACATGTATGTAATCTGAATGCAGTTCAACTGGCAAGGTTTTACCTGGTGTATCGTTGGTGGCGCTCTTTACGTTATATTGTAACCATAGAGATGGGCATTACCTTACACTAGTATGCAAGTACATGTACGTGCATAACATTGATTCCATTCCTGCGTGGATATAGTTTCATTCAATGTGGGTTTGCCATCCCTGTGACCTTGTTTCACATCACTCAGCATTCTGAGTGCCTTGCGGATGGCATGCTGAAGAGGAAATCCCCAGGAAGCATTGAGAGGGATTTGAACCCACATACATGTACACTGTACATGTACTCCTACATTCTGAAGCATCCAGTGGAACATGGATACATGCAGAGCTTGTCTTGGACATTTCACAATTTTCCCTGCACTCTTCCAAAGTTCCACTTGCTTTAATGTGCTGATTGTGCATACATATTGATATGTAGACTAGAGCATTCCTGGTTGTACAATGTACAGGAGTTGTGAACAATATTTATCTTCAAGTGATATACAAAAATGTTGCAAACTGCTTACTGACTAAAATTACCAAAACGCAAATCTCAAAATTAAGAGGGCCTGACATTTCGATCCTAGAAGGACCTTTCTCAAAGGCCTTTGAGAAAGGTCCTGCTAGGATCGAAATGTCAGGCCCACTAAATTTTGACTTGAGAATATTTACCTGTATCTTCATTTGTGTAGTGTTCATTCATGCTTGAAGTGTTTGCATTCAACTTGAAAGCATCTTTGAAAGGGGATTAGAACGTCCAGATAAGTAGAAATGAGGTTGAATGGTACATGCAAGTACTATGTATTTTTCAAAGACTTTGTGAACAGTGAATACGTCCATTATGTCCACAAAGGTTTTATTGTGCCCAAGCCCATGCTGATATATGTATGTACTGTACGTACAGTAGTCAACATTTACCAGAACTTTTTCCATCATGCATTGCATGCACATGTACTCAGTCCTGTAGTGTAAAATGTAAATGTAAGCCAAGGTTTACTTTATCCATGCTTCGAAAGGAAAGAAAAAATTATCTGCCTAATTTTGTCTTTAGGTTTGTCTAAATGTACTACATGTACAGTATGTACGTATATTTATAAATTAACCAAAAATGGTTAGGATTTCCCTTTTTTTTTTTTATTTTTTTTTTTTTTTAATTTCCCACTCATTGTTCCTTTTCTTTGTTTGATATATTTCAATCAAATGATATCTTTTTGTTAATGTCCAGTTGGGAATATTGATTAATGATAGTAGTAATAGTAAATAGTAAGCATCAATGTCTGATATTATTATTATTATTATTATCTTAAAATTTAGTGGGCCTGACGTTTCGATCCTAGCAGGACCTTTCTCTGCCTTTGAGAAAGGTCCTGCTTCTGCTAGGATCGAAATGTTAGGCCCACTAAATCTTAAGATTTTCATTTTGGTAATTTTAGTCAGTAAGCAGTTTGCAACATTTTTTGTATATCACTTCATTATTATTATCAGTAGAGTTACTGGGCATCAAACCATAATTGTAATCATGTTCAGGGTCAACCAAACAGGTTGCAATAGATTGAATTAAGATGCTCAAAATACCTACTCTTAATAATATGGACAACCCTGGTCTAATTTGTTCATCACCTGGAACAGTAATATCGGGAAATATGACCGATTATTACGTTAATTGTTACGAAAGGTAATTGAAACAAAAATGTTGCAAACTGTCTACCAACAAATGACCAAAAATAAGCCTGTTTTTCAAAGACCGTTAGGGAAAGTCTCTGCAAGCAACTACATGTATTGGCCCTCTCAAATGTTTGGATAATTCTCACAATGTTGCAAATAAAATGCACCATCATTTTTCGTGATTCCATAATCCTTGGCCAAGGAAGGACCCATGTATATCCATGCCGTATGTGCATTTGGAAATTGTATGTTTGAGTGCTGCTCATACATGTACCTGGGTATATGTACATGCAGTATATTTATGCAACCAAAGTTTTATCTCGTCATTAAGGGAAATAACTCCCAAGGGAGTTATTTGGCCCACCGGTTAATATCGTAAGCCACTTTCTGTAAATGTCAATCCCCATTAATGCAAGTATGTGGTTAGCAACCGTGCATGTATATCATTTCCAAAGGCTTCCATCGTCCGGCCGTAAAGACTGAATTTTTTTTCTTCTGAATATTTAAAAACCTGGATGTGCGGTGGTTGGTCGTATGGCGGGGATATAACTGCTACATGTACAACCACTACACCACTTGATAGGTAGGGACGCTGATCAAATTTAACTGCGGATTATTGTAGCGGTGCTAGGCCCTAATTGGATTACTCCCCCCCCCTCTCTCCCCCTCTCCCCCTCTCCTCCTCCTTTCCTCTCTCCCTTGCCTCTTCTCCAGTCGTCTGCTTAAACCGTCGTGGCTGAAACGATGCCGGGGTAATCCGCGATTGAAGTCAGACGGATCGATCCGTTCATGATACACAGACACGCGTATAACTGCACGGGGCTACGCTTGCCTTATTAAGCATGCGGCTATGCTGGAAGAAGTAAACCTGGCTAATTTGAGACGCATGCCGCCGAGGGTAATGGACTCCCCTCCCGACCACAAAAAAAAAAAAAGAGAGAAAAAAGAGGGGAAGTTTTTCTTTCAATTATAATTGACCCATTTTGTTGTATTTTTAATCAAAATCCGAACACAGCACACATTCAGATATCAGTTCAGATACTTATTGAACTCTACCCACATTTAAGTAATTTAAAAGTGATGTATACAAAAATGTTGCAAACTGCTTAACTAACTAAAATTACCAATTGCCTCTGAGAAAGGTCCTCCTAGGATGGAAACGTCAGGCCCACTAAATTTTGTAATTTAAAAGTGATTTAGATGTCGATTTATAGTTTGATATTGTACGTGTACATGTACATGCATGTAAACAGTGTATGTAATTTACTGTATGTACGGATGTTTACGACATATGTAGATATCTCAGATGTCTGAAGATCCATACAGCTATTTAATTTCATAGAATCAAATTGTCCATATCTAGCAGACATACCCATTCGACTTGAAATAAAATTGATTATTGAGCCAAGCATATTTGACTGGAATTGGTCCACATTCCCAAAATGTTAGCTTTAAAGTAAGGCACGTGTTTTTTTCTAGGTTTTATTTTGTCATTTTTTAAATGATAGTTATCTTATCTGTGTCACTGTGTGTCTGGTTGCATGTGATGGCATGTCTGTCCCCAGCCAAACGACCTTCATGGTTTGAAAGATATTCTAGCAAATGGCCCAGAAAACCAAATATTGACACAAAAGCTGATTAAAAATAAGGCAGTCCACAGATCAAATTCCATGGAGAGGCACTCAGTATTCCTGTTAGAAATGTTATCCACCCAGTACCCATAATAAAAACTACAAACATGCAGGCCTTTTTCCCCCCTTTTGATTTACCAAATCATAAAGATTGAAGTGGAATAGTGAGTAATCTGAGTATATATTTTCCAAAGGGATATTTCAGCATCCTTGTCTTAATTTCAGATGCCCCTTTTCAACTAAAATTGGCAAGCCAAAGTATCCCAATCAAATGGCACATCTTTCAATATCCAGCAACATAGTACACAGACCCTGGTTTAAAGCCCCTACACAACATTGGTAAGATGGAAAAACAGAAATGTTCACAGATTTACATGAAACTTATACAGTTTTAAGATGGTTATAGTAGACACCTCTCACTGAAATATTTCTGCCTAAAATATTGTATTTTGGGAGAAAAGAGAAATCGTTTACGTCTCGCCGAGATTTAACTATTTTTCGGAACAGTAGTGAGTACAGCATTAAATGCTGCATTTTCGTGAAACAAATGAAGCGATTTTCACGATTCTCTCGAGACTCGGTGGGCGGATTGAGCTGTGATTTTCACAGGTGTGCTATTTCATGCATATGTTGGATCAGACAACATATGGATGCTATTCTTTGACCTCGACCAATGTTGTGTAGAGGCTTTAAAGTAGCCCAATCTTTACTAGATATCATTAGGTAACAATTGATTACATCACTGCAAAGGCTTATTGTGTGCTGTCTGTGTGATGAATCATCTGTAGTACATGTATCTTTAAGACTCCGGAGGATATTAGGAGGTTAAATGTGGAAGGACATCACGTTTTCAATTTATTAGAATTCAACCCTGGGTGGTGCCCGGCTCACCTTTGAGATGAGGTCACTGTGGGAAAAAAATTGACTACCATAATGCACATGGGCACATGTACATGTACATGTGTTTAGTACAGATACATGTATGCTCTGTGTCCAGTATCCTGAATTGAATGGGCTATACTTGGAGCCTGGAGGATTACTACTATTGTTGCTGCTGTTAGTGCTTCTGCTGTTGCTGCTGTTGCTGCAATTGATGCCGTTGTTGTTGATGTTGTTGCTATTCTTACAATTGTCATTGCTATTGTTGCTGCTGCTATTGTTGCTGCTGCTGTTGTAATTGCTGCTGATATCATTGTTGCTGTTGAATAATGTTGTTTCCGCTGCTGTTGTTGCTTCAGATTGCTACTGTGGCTACTGCTGCAGCTGTTGCTGTTGCTGTTGTTGTCTGTTGTGGTTAATGTTTTCTGTATATATGATTATTGTTGGCATTGTTACCGATGCTACTGCTGCTGTTCTTGTCATTGATGATTGAGGGCTGATGTTTGTTTGAGGAGGCTAATTACCGTATGTTCATGTACATGAAGGCAAATGAGTTACCGGCTCTTTTCAGAGCCACATTCCATCTCAGATTTACATGGTGTCACCACAAACCTTCCACTTTGTACTTCCAGGACTACTGCCTATTGTTTTTGGAGGAAATGCTGTACCGGTAACTCAAAATACATACACCAGTAATGCTCAATTTACATCAAATGCACACGATACATAACGTGTACAGATTTCTTAATCCATGAAATGACCTGATTAGATTTTAAATTTGATGTTTCAGAATGGCTCATAACAAGAATAGACCCCCCTCTTATAATGTATGGAACAAACTTTTCCTGTAAAGCAAACATACATGTACATGTAAACTGGTCTTCCATTACAAGTGACACTGAGTATAATGTACGACTTGTTAACACTCGGCAGTCAACACACCCATTCATATGCACATTTTCACACACAGACGCATGTTGGCTTTTGTGTGAAGGAAATCACCCATATCACAGGATGTGCCATATAATAGAACTGCTTTTTGTCCCTAAATCCAAAGACGTTGCGTTGTCAGCCTTGAGTAACATACCTGTACACAAAGATGTAATACCCCTCTCCAGCTTGTTCCATAGAGGTGAGTGTATTTTATACTTTGGCCGACAGCCAGGGACTTTAGTCAGGGCAATAGTTTCCCTCTTTTCTCAATTTTCAAGTGAGTACCGGTACCCGGTAATCTTTGCTCAGTTGAAGTACATGAACATGTACATGTTTGAATTTACCAATCTCAAATAATTGGGTGTTATTGTTAAAGTGATACATCTGCATGGGATTCTAGATCTTCATTGAACTGCATTGACTTGACTGTGTACCTGTACCTGAAATCTTTACTCATGCGCCATAACATCTGATTAAAAATAGACTGCCATTATAAATGTTTACTGTCAATTTTTTTTTCATCTGAAAGTGTGTAAGCTATGATACCTGAAATCTTCACTCTTGCGCCATAAATAACATTTATTAAAAATAGACGGCCATTATAATCTGAAGGTGTGTAAGCTATGATACTTATATAATACTTATACCAATCCATGTAATGTATGGATGAGTCAAAGTGTTCAGTTGTAAACTGTTAGCCTAATAATTAATATCATAAAGGAAATGACAAGAACTGAGTGATGGTTTTTGAATTGGGGCCCTATTGAAATTAGGCTCCTTACAACACTCACTGGCTAATGACTGAATGGTGTGAGACAGTGCATCCTTGCTCTATGGACAGTGCAACCAACTCCGTTCACAGAGGAAGGTGTTATTTAGTGCATGTTCCAACTTCCAAGGCTAAATTTACATATTTGCTTTAACATTGTAGTCTGAAGCTGAGAAAATACGTGTTAATCTCATATTTGTGCAAGGGTTGCTGGGCTGTATTTACCCAAGCAAACGGTAGTTATCTTTGTGTGCTTTCCATCAGACCTAATCATGAGCATACAGTGGTGTTTATTATCGATAGTTATGCAACAAACCACGCATGTATTTGTTTGTAATCTTTGTATTGGAGACTTTGTACCATTTCTAACAGCATTGTCGTTTATAGAAATTGCCAAAGTGAACAATGAGATGAGTGTAACTGTTGATGTATGTACATGTGCCGTGCATGTACTGCACGTTAGGAAAGTTGGTCAAACCTTTATAGTCAGATGGTTGAAGGGATAGGGTTTGGTAATGAGGGACATGTGAGTATTACGCTTTCAGTTTTTAGCGAAATGCGGGTCAATAAGGAAAGGCAGTCGGTACTACATACAAGGCCTACAGCACAAGTCGACATGGTTTCAACGCAAATGCGACTGACTACCGCGTTGAGGCTCCCTCCCGCTTGCGGAGAGGGAACAATCAATTTTTATTGTCAGTGCAATTTGTCGTGACGCCAAGCAAGGGGGGAGAATGTTCAATTGGAGGGGGAAGGGGTGGAACTGGTAAAGCGGGCATTCGGGATGAGGGAGGAAGTGGTGGGGTGGGGGAGAGGCAGGCGCGGGGGTGGAGATGGTTGAGAGTAAGCCCAGAGTAGCCATAAATTATCCGGCAAGTCACCAACTGCCACAGTAATTCATTATGCTTGATTAGTGGTTTGTCCGTCATATTCTTCCGGGCACAGCAATCAATTTTACCGGCGTGTGTGTGTGTGTGTGTGTGTTGGAGGTTAGAGAGAGAGAGAGAGAGAGAGGGGAGGGGAGGAGGAAGAGAAGAGGAGAGAAGGAGGAGGAGGGTCTGTGAGGCAGTTGCCGTGACGTCAAAAAGAAATGAATATTGACGTGTGGGCCGTGGGGTTGGAATGAAATTGAATTCTGCGCTGAGCTCTTCGGTCTGCTGTCTCTTTTTTTTTCCCTCTCTTCTTCTTCCCCTTTTTGTGTGTGTGTGGCCGCCCTCTTCCCCCGTCTCTCCCTCTCTCCCTCTCTCTCCGTACTGGGTTGGTGATGATAGTGTTTCGCAGTTGACTGCCTCGTAGTCTTTCCGTCTCCCGCGACTGTCCGCGTAACAGGGCATTTATGTGTCGCTCCTTCTCGAGGTGGGCTGCCGATTCTTCACGGTAAACGAGGCAGGGCGATAGTGGGGGAGAATGTGAGAGAGCTCCGGCCAGCAGCGTCTGTGATGAGGTCCACAGCGAATCCTAGCAGGTGGGTGCCGGGCGAGTTTCCCGCTCTTCCCTCTTCGTCTAGCTCTCCTTCTCCCTTTGGATTATTTCACATAAGAGGGGTCTTGGGTTTGATTTCTTCCTGCGTCTCAGTTTTCTGATTATGAAAAGTGGCCTAGAAGCATTGCGCGGTAGGCCTTTTTTTTTGGGGGGGGCATACAGTAAAGTGTATGTGCACTTTTTGAAGTTTTCAATTCGGATATCTCCCTCATTCTTGGTTGCCCAAAGTGTACCGGTACTTGACAAATCTGGGAAGTTTGGGCCTTAGAAGTGAGCTTTTAATATTAAATAAACATGTGTAATGCATACATGCGATGCACATGTGTATTGTGAGTTCATGTATGCATGCATGTGCATTTTTTATGTACATTGTAAATCTCCATTGATTTTAACTGTACTGTTTCTTAACATGGTGGAGTGTATAGTGTGGGACATAATACACATGTATGTGCACATACTGTATGTGTACAATTCGTACATTTGTCACATCTGGCTAGATTGTTGCTCACTTGTACCATGGTGCTTACAAGTGCACAGTGCATGCACCTGTACATGCAGAGTGACTGCACCTGCACATGCACATGCACAGTGCATGCACATGCACAGTGCATGCACCTGTACATGTACATGTACATGCACCTGTACATGTACATGTACATGCACATGTGTACAGTATCTGTGACAATGACCCCAGGCTCACAGGTGGGTGCCTGTGCATACTGGGTAGTCTACCTGCACAGCATAATCTCATTCTTGTTGCCATGTCCCAGGGTGTTCCCTTTTTCGTATTTTCTTTATCCGAGGGCAACGATGGAGAGGATTGGAGAGTCTTTGAAATAAGCGACGAAGCGTACGTATGGGATTACCAGAGAAATGTTATGTACACTGTACATGTACTGAGGGCGCATGGACAATAATCAGATTTTGTCTTGCATCATATTTCCATATTGATTTAATGTCCAGTTCCACTGACTCTCTTTTTTGAAATATGAACTTCAATGTTCCCACCAGTAATACATGTCCATATATTTGCAGATGTGCATTGACCTTTATCAAACAATGTAAATGTACAATGTACATTACCGGTAATTGTTTGGTACAATTTTACATGTACAATGTTCAATGTACATTATTTGGTACACTAAAATGTACAATGTACATTGTTTGGTACACTTAAATGTACAATGTACTTTGTTTGGTACAACTGTACAATAGAATGTACAATGTGCAATGTACACATGTACTATGCAAAATTGTCTTTATCATGAATGGGCTCAGTTACTCTACATGTAAAGTGAGACCATTGTAATTGATAGTCCAAAATATCTTAGAAATGGCTGATGGCAACCACATTTTATTCCTTTGGGAAGATCGAAACAGATTCATTTCTGGGGTGAAGATTTCTGCAGCCAATTCCATCTCCAATTGAAAAAAATCCAGCCTTTGAAATGTGTACAGATTCACATTGCCTTGATTATACCAGATTAAGGCAGATTTGATGGGATTTGTTCTAAAATGTTCTATCGTTTACCCGTGGCTCAAAATGCAGTGGCACGAGCATATGGTCATGCACATGTAGCGATTCATCAAAGCAGCCGGCACGCATATGGACTGTCAGTGAGAAATGCCGAACGACAAGGACATCTTCCAATCTTCAATTGTAGCCTCCCCACTCCCTGAAGACATGAGAATGTCCAGGAAGTTGGGATGAGAAGTGCATTGGACGAGGCGCGAGTACCTAGGGGAAGAAGGGGAGAAAAAAAACCCCACTGTTCTGTAATTCATGTATCAGCTGGCTGGCTAAGCCCTAGCAGAGAAGCACGCTTTGCCAATACACCTGCTGGAGTATTGGAGCTCTTAAATGGTGGGGGAGCATACTATTTCAGTCGATCCTCGTATTGATTGGGCTCCTCTACTCTACCCCCCATCGGTGGTGCTCAGTTCATAGCACTGTGCAGTGTGCAGTCTGTTGTATTGGGGATGATGGGGGAGGGGAGTAATGGGACAAATCAGTGTAGAAGACAGTCAATTGTCTCCTCTGGGTGGCCCAGAATGACACTGGAAAGGGTGGAGAGGTGTGGATGGTGTTTGTTGGCTGAAAGGGTACCGGTACGTATTCTGGGTGGGTGGGTGGCTGGCAGTTACTGGGTCGATGAGTGGGTGAATGGATGGATTATGTGGTTGTTTGTGTGGTAGGCTGAGTGGGTAGGCAGGTGGATGGATGGATTTGTTGGTTGATTGGTAGGCTGGGTGGGTAGGCAGGTGGGTGGATGGATTGGTTGATTGGTAGGCTGGGTGGGTGGGTGGATGGATTGGTTGGTTGGTTGATTGGTAGGCTGGGTGGGTGGGTGGGTGGATTGATGGCTATCACTCCACCCCAATGGACCATCATCTTGGATTCTCTCCAGTTGAGTGACAGGGAAGAACGATGACCCCGGGGGGGGGGGGAGGGGTGGATGTGGATTTATGGGTGGGATTGTTATTTGGTTTCTTTTCTCAATCTTCTGAAATGTACATGTTACTATCTATTATTTCGGTCTTTACCCCAAATGTTTACAATTTTCCTATTTCCCCAATCTTCTTTTCTACAAAAAAATCTGACCTGAGCCAAAGCATACCAAAGGCTTCCTAAACCTTTCAAACTACATGTATAGCAAATGCTATCATTCCTCTTTTGTGGTAAAAATGATTCCTATTTTTGGGGATTGGAAATACATTTAAATAGTTATCCTATGTACTGTAGTTTGCTCTGTGATTCCTATTTTTTAGCGGAAGTATTCCTACCGGTACATGTATTGCAGCTACAAATGTATGCTAATGCTAAACCTTTCAAAGCGCTATGATATATATGTATTTACTCAAGGTCAATTTAGTTTTAATAAAAGTCATTTTTTACAAAGATTTTGTATGAAATTGACCCAGTCACCTAGGAACCCAGGTTTTTGGGAACCGCTTAAGCATCTTCATGTACATGTACATTATTCATATCAGGAAAAGTGGTTGTGTTTATGCACCATACAGTATTTATGGGAATGATTCCAGACTGCATATTGTTTGTACACGTACATTTAGGATACTACCCCATCTTTAAAATATACAATTTGTTAAATAAACCTTAATGCTTCATTGAAGTTCACACATTTTAAGGAAAAAAACAACTCTACAGCATAGCATTATTGAACATGTATTCAAACAAATAATGGAAATACTTACTGGGAACTTTACAACAATTTGTTTAACTGGACTTAACCCGAGACCTCTAGTTTTGCATAACCCTCCCTTCCTCCCCAAACAAACATGTAAATGTACACATGTAAATGTATTATACCGGTATGTACGTAGAATTATGTGCGACTGTACATGTACATATGTACATGTACGTACGTGTACTGTACATGTGTACATACTCGCATAATTATGTATGCACATGTGCAAGTAGAAGTACATGTGCAGTATGTATGTATGTATAATACTGTGCATGTCCAGTAATAGACTGAATATGTACATGTATTTGTAGATTTGTAGCACATAGACTTGTGTATTTGAGAACCATACCTGTACGTACGTACGTACCTGTACAAAGACTGAGCAAAAGAAAAAAGAAATCAATTTTTGTGCTGTTTAAAAATTGATTAGTTGGTAAAAGATTGATTAACCACAGAAGACCAAGACTGGCTTGGAGTTTAGCGCATGTACCGTACTCTATAAAGAAGGTGGAATGTGTAATGTATGTTTACATAATGAATTTAATCATTATGTTTAATTATTTTGGCTGTCTGTCGGAGAAAAGTGTAATTTTTAAATGTGTTTTGTAAATTTGTTTGTTTAATCTGTTGGGGTTTGATTTATTTGTTGATCTGTTTGTTGAGGCTGGACCTGGAATAATTTAGTAAGTAATCGTGGCTTCAGTTTTCCAGTTTGGTGTCCCCCCAATAAAGATGTCGGCCATCACAACTCAAATAGCTTTAATTTTTCAATAAACAAATGAAAGGAAAACTTTAAGAATTTTGTCAGACTTTGCAGTCGTCATCACTTCCTGCCAGAACAATTTATGTATACGTACATTGTATTTCGCTAGTCCACCTAAGCCAGTAATAAATTGTCATGGATTGGGCCACTTCCTGTTTCAGCCACCAGCTGACCAGTTTCTTGTGAAATTACCATGATGAGGGATTCACCCGCAAAAAAAAGATCAATATTTTATGATGCAAAGGATGATTAGCGTTAGGCTGAGATAGTCCCTACTCCCTAAAGCCCTCCCTGCCCCAACAGATTTGTTAGTTGCAGACCACGTCTCCATCCATAAACTTCACTAGTCTCCCTAACAACCACCTCCTTCATTCATCCAACCACCAACCCGAACCATGGGAGTGAGTCACGGGTAGATCACTCACCGTTACTCCTGCCACTGCAGTTATCAGCAAGCACCTCTGCCCCTCAACCATCAGTTGGCTGCAGAGAGTGAGAGGGAGAGAGGAGCGTTGCTTTGCCTCCGTGGGTAGTCACCTATTAAAGTGGTTCTTAATGAAGCATTGTGTTCATTACCTTCGCAGATAAACAGTGTTGTGTGAACAGATCATTCTGCTCAGCTAATCCTGAACCGAGGCTCCAGTAAGGAAAGGTAAGGTCATCCTCTAGTCGTGTCTGTCGGTCTTGTCTGTCTCCCCGTCTGTTTGTCTGTCTTTCCTTCAGTCTCTCTGTCTCTCCAAACCCTCTCACCCATTTTATCAAAATCATGGCAGCTGCATCCACATTTTGTTCCCCTCTTATCCAGTAAGGAGTTCACCGTTTGTTGGGATATTTATGGTCAGATGTGGTTGTTGAGGGCAGCTGGGATGATCCAATTTAAAGTCGGCCAATGTATCATCCTCACCAATCTCATTGCAGCTTTCCATAGAAATTGTTACCGTTTTTTTTTTCCGTTTTTTTTTATCAGCCTGTGAGGAAACCGGTTTTTCATTAGGCCCCAACTGTTGGGTTGTTCTTATACATGTAGTGCCAAGGTGGCAAGGAAAGCATCACTTTAAAATGAGATTTTGTGTCAACATCCCATCCGCAGCGCAAGATGGATGATAAGATTTATATCCAAATCTGATTAATCGGCTTTTCTGTTGAATCAGACCTCTCTAACAGAGGAGAGTAATGATTTTTTTTTCTCTTATTATATTTTTCATCCTCTGGCCTATAGCTCACCTTGATAAAATCAAATTTAATTTGTGAAGAATGGGGAAAGAAATGTCTGCACAGTTTCTGCTATTTGGTTCTGTTTCGGGAGAGAATACTTTTGGTCATTTGGCATTTGAATCCAACAGAGTTTTCATTGGTTTTCATGAAGGACCCCTGTTAACCTTCTTTTTCTTGGTTTGAGAAATCACCCATGATTTATTTTGGGTTTTGCTGGCAATGTAGGCATGTGCCGTGTCCGCTCTGGACATATTTTGGGTAAACTAACCGAGTAATTGGGTAACTTGACAATGGTTGTCCAATGCGGACATCATCCCCTGAGGAAGTTTTCCTCCCAGGTATTAACTAATACCCGACTCGAATGGGTAGTTTAACCGAATGACTTCTGCCCGGTAAAATTGACCAGGTCAGTTTAACCGAGTCGAAAAGTCCAATGCTGACACAATGTCGTGCGTTTTTGTATGCACCAGTCGGTTAAGTTTTACCAATTGTAATGGTTCATTTACCCACGTCGATAGTCCAAGTGCAAACCCATTGGAATGTTACCCACTGTCTCTGTAAAAAATGAGTCCTGTGCAGACATGGGTTTAGAAACTTTACCCCTTTCTTCATAAAATTTGGGACATGGCTTTAGAAACCTTACCCCTTTCTTCATAAAATTCGGGGTTGAGAGCGCGGCGGGGCCAGAGGTGTTCTAGGTGTTAGGAGTCGGGAACGGTAAAGCCAGCCGTAGGTGTTGTCTGAGAAGGATTTACGTAAGGGTAGGGTCTCAAGAAGCCCATGGTAAACCTTTCAAGGAAACCTTATGTGTGCTATTTACTCGTACCAGTCGGGGCCGTCTCTGTGGCCCTTCCTTGTGCATTTCATTCGGATTCCATCAGAGAGGCGAGATCCCTCCATCCAATTCATTCCCCCAGATGATCGGACTTGGACGGACGTCTGATGCAATCAAAGAGCGATTGAATTTTTATCCGGCCACAGGTAGGGGGAAGAGCCCGCATCTTGAGCCAGGAGCTCGGTGCCGCTGCCCATCTCGTCCTAGATTGGAACAGGGCAGTGGCTAGAATGTCTGCTCGTGAATAGCTCTCTCACACACAAGGAGCCGATTGTGCAGGGCAGGTCTGGAACTGAAAGACTGTGCCCATCAGAAATGAAGGCACCCCTCATGATAGGAGTCAGTTCGAACTCAGCATCTTAACTAACCCTGGATCTTTTTCTTTGATTTGTCCCAATTTTCAGAGGAGGTCAATTAAGGTCAACTTCGGGAGGATCTATCCCCCCCCCCTCCCCTGCCCCCCGGGTCATCGTTCTTCCCTGTCACTCAACCGGAGAGAATCCAAGATGGCGGTCCATTGGGGTGGAGTGATAGCCATCATTGTCTTCTATATGTTGATACTTGGTGTGGGTCTGTGGGCGGCTCGTAAAAGCAAAGGTTCCAAGGACCCCGAGGAGATCATGCTGGCTGGCAGAAACATTGGCCTCTTTGTGGGCATCTTCACCATGACAGGTAAGCTTGGATTCGACCATTCTCGTAGATCAGGGATTGTAAGACTTCCGGAAATTTCCGGATTACCGGAAATGGCGTGATTTATTATTTTTTTTTTTACTGATTTTTCTCGTCAAACTGGTATCTCAAACTGCTCAATTTTATCTGTTAAAACCCTAAAAACTGAAGGGCGCCTGCACCCCTGCCGTGAATATTGCATTCGCATCTCTCGGTCACGTAAGCGCTCACTCGCAGTCGCACAATTTATTGGTAATTTATTGTCGGTACATCCCTAATAGATGTGGTGTACTTTTTGCATTGGCAAGAATGTAATTCATTTAGGGCTTGCCTTACCCAATTCCAATACAGTATACATGCATGTAATAAGCACTGCGCATACAGTTAATATACATGTACTGTATTAAGTACGTGTATGAACCATTCTTGGCAAGGGTAACAACCTAGATGTTTCTCAAAGTATTGTAACAGCCCCTTATCCTTAAATGTTGAACTGATTGTATTCTTACATCAAACTTTGCCTGACCCCTGTCTAAGGCCGTGTCCGAAATGTGGCGTCTAGAGCTAGGTCTAGGTCTTCCCCCTATTAGAAATACACGAAGATGCGAAGACAATAGCTCTAGCCATAGCTCTGGAAGCCCCGTTTCAGACACGGCCTTACTCTGCATCATCAGAAAGGCCCCTTGATAGTGCATGTCAAGGCCATAGGATTGTGCCTACAAATTTTCCCAAATGCCAACTGTGAGTTTTCATAGAAATCCCCTCGTCCTGATCTTCCCAATATGGGGCTTTTATCCGTGACACACAGTAATCCATCATTTATCAAAGGTCATCCTGTTTGTTTGACATTCTACAATCTTATTTACATGTTCATGTACATTATCAATATAAAGTAATATCAAGGTGGCCTCTTGTAATGCCATAAACAGGAACCAATCAAATCAAGCTGTCTACATAATACGTGAGCACCAAATCTTGTTGAAGCTCGGAAACCTTGCCATATGAGATAAAAGTAATAGTTGGGTTCTACGGTATTTACAGTTACAATGTACAATTGATGCTTTAGGAAACCAAAGTCAGTGATAACGTTCCCCAACCTCACAAAATCCAACACCAGGTTTTGTTGGATTAGGTATCCCAAGGATAGTATACTGCTGCTGAATTTTGTTGGAGTTTGTTGGATTAGGTACCACTCCCACACACTCCAACACCTCACCAGAAAATGACCAAGAGCTTGTGGGTAAACTCACCCACGGAATCAGTGTAGTTCACTGCTACACACTCCAACACCTGACCAGAGCAGACATGCCATAGCAGACACATTTTTGCATTTTGTTGGGTTGGGAACAAACCCCCCTGTAGTCATGCACAATGCATAATACCAGACCTAACAAAATCCAACACATGCAAACTGTTGGATTCTGTGAGGTTGGTTACCAATGGGTTTTCTAATTTCTGCCCAAATGTTGGATTTTGTTTGGTTAGGTATGCTTCCTAGTGAAAGAGCTTAGGGGGTTAGGTGAGCGGCCAGAGCTCCTTTTAAAAGTATGACACTCTGCTAGGCAGAAACAGGTCATAAGGCGAGAGCTACGTATCTCCTGAAGTCTCAAAGATTCTGTAGACTGACAGAACGTGATTATTGGATCGCTATTTGGGCTTCCATAATTATGAACATGTTTATTTTTCTTATTTAATATCCAACCTCAAATAGTATAGCGAGTCATCTATTTTTCCAGTCAGACAAAATGCAAGTGAATTTGAAAGTCTTTTTTGGTTGTCCAATTTTGTCCGCCATTTTTAGAAATTGCTCCCTTGTTCTTAGGCGAGTCTTTGAGAAACTATGGAATGTTGATCAATTTGGATTATTCGTTCCTAGCAGGACCTTTTTCAAAGGCAGAATCGTGAAATATTGCTTTCTGATAATCCTGCTTTTGTGCTCACTCCTCCAAACTTCTCTCTTTGATCTTTCTTTCCCCCTCTTCTCACCCTACCCCTTGCCCTTCCCTTTGATCTCACCCTACCAGCTTTACTCTTTGTCCTTTGTTTCTCATCTGTGTCCTATTCACTCTCTTCCCCCTTCCTTCTTGTATCTGTTTTGTCCTTGTCACTCTGACTTTGAGAAAGGTCCTGCTAGGATCGAAATGTCAGGCCCTCTAAATTTTGAGATTTTCATTTTGGCAATTTTAGTCAGTAAGCAGTTTGCAACATTTTTGTATATCAAAATTCAGAAAAATTGGTTCTCAGAAAAGGCTTGCATCCTTGTCACAAATTAATATCCTTTATGTGAAAAATGATGATTTGCCGTCATTGAATGCATGTGATTGGTCGGCAGAAGATGTGGATTTAGTTTCCCTGCCTCGGGCCTTGTCAACAAAAATGATTTCAAACCAAATAAAGTAAGTACAATGGGTAGGGGAAAAAAAGAGAGAGAGAGAGAGAGAGAGAGAGAAAGAGAGAGAGAGAGAGAGAGAAAAGACTACACAACCCAAATACAACATTTGCATAAGGAGCTGAGCGCTGACTGCGACAGCGCCCGAATCCCCCGGCTTCCGTTGCCAAACATGTGACAGGAAACAAACACGTAGCATAATCCATTAGCGATATTACACCTTGGCTTGAAAGCGCGGCAAACCGCGGGACTGGAGGAGCCAGCCCTGCCATTTACAGGAGGAATTCACCTCCCTCTGTCATCACACAGCCCAGATTTTTTCCCCTTCATCTGTCCTTCTTAGTTTACTCTCCTGCGAGGGTTGCAGTTGATCAGATTTTTTTCTTCTTCCCTTTCTTTAAAGAGTAGACAGAGAGATAGATTCGGGCATTTAATGAGCCGGTCTGTCCCACTTTTCAAATTACCGTGGCTGCTGTCCGTCCGAGGCCTTGATTCCCTGTCACGTTGGTTCATCTGATACCTGACAAGATGTGATTTGAGCGGGAGACATGCAACTGAATCAGGAGGGAGGGAGGTAGGGCAGAAGGGAGGGATGCTGGAGGGAGGGTGGGTTTAAGGGGGGCGCACTGTTAATTTGGGACTGTCGTGTGCCTGAATCCAGCACTCATCCGGAAGGATTGAAGATTCTCTACACTTGTCTATGAATCATTCCAAAAAGATGCTCCACAATAGTTGTCCGATCTTTTAAACTCATACGCACCAAGCTTCTTATAACCTATGTTCAACTTCCAGGATAATTCTTGATCAACATAAGACGTGCAAAAAGGCTTAGAACCATTCACTTTCAAACACAGGCCCCACACACTCCTTTCTAGATTAGCATAGAATTATTATCCACATTTAAAAAAAAACAACGACGGAAATGTCATCTATTTTTTTTAGCATACTTATAAATTTGTAACTCACAATTGTATTTATATTGTTCCTTTTGTTTATTCTGTGTGTTGTTTTATGTACATGTGTAGTTACATGTGCCTGTATTTGTTTGTGACCTTTGAAAAAAAGCGCTTTATAAAAGTGAAATGGATGTATGTTTTTATTTTGGATGGCAGGGGTTGGGTGGAACTCCCGGAATTCAGTTAATTTCAAGTGTCCACAAGTTTGCCGAGATCCCTTTGATGTTAGCAGCTTCTATCATGTCTATGCACGTATGATACGCACGCAGGCATGCATGTACAGGGATGGGACTTCGTTCGTTCGACCTATTTCTCTGGGCACGAGACGGCAAGGTTGGAGATTGGCTTGCCCGGACAAAGTGATGTATTGCTCCCACGTTCCAGTCGAAAAGCCACGTCACATTTTGAGAAATGCCAGGAAGAAAGTTTTCTGTATTGGGGGGATTTTTCCGCTTTGTTGAATTAGAGCCGGGTTTGGGAAATTCAGACTGGGTCCCCTCGGTCCCACTGGCTTTCTGAAGGCCTTCATATTAAGACAGGGTTGAGTTGCAAGTGGCAGATACTATCTGCTAGACAGCCCGGGTCTTATTTGAGTAGGTCATCAAACGGAACCCTGACAGAAGTATCGCCTACTTCACGCACTGTACAAATGAATGCCTCGCCTGTTTGTTTTCAGGCACTTGACATTTTCAGATTCGGACAGCTTCAGAGACCAATATGTGCACTGTGCTTATGTACAGGTCTGTGCCATCAGGCAGGGTAGAGGCGCTCAGAATAGCCGCCATAAATTTGGCTACTGTCGGCATATGATCAGATAGATTGCTTGGCCAACCACTTTATTGACAGATTGGAGACATAGTGTACACACGGAGGCCATTGGTGTCATTCAAAAAGCAGTGTCATTGTGGGGTGCATGGATTTGGCTATGAAAAGGATGTGATAACACTGAAGAATACATGTAGTACATGCATGTACTGATACTTGGCATGGTTTTATTTGCAAGGAATTTTATTTTCGACCAAACACTTCTGAAAGGATGAACTGGTTGCAGGTTTTGGAATAGAATTATTGGGGAAAACAGTCTACGGAGACATTTGGGGGAAAATGGTCCTCGCATTGGCTGGTGATATAGATGTTCGTGCAAATCAAATTAGCCATCTTGTTAACTAAAATTTGGTAATTGAATCAGGAGGTGATTAATTAATGACGCACTGTGTGTCAGGGGAGAAGGGAAAAGAAAAGATAGAAACCGATACAGGTACCCCCTAGGTAACGTCTTCTTGCAGAGATATAAAAGGAAAATTAACAGTTTCCTTCTTTTCGGTGAAAAATTGTGGAAGTAATGAATAAATGATGATTGTGGGCACCCCATTTCCATTCAAACGCAGAGGCTCACTAGGCTGTGTGGCACAGAGGAGCTCTACATGTCTACTGCACCTAGTATATCTCCTGCACACTCTGGGGACGTCTGCTTGACAGTTTGCCAAACACCGAGTTAACACTTCCAAATCATGGACTGACCCGCGAAGATAGAGTTGGCGACCAATCAAAATTGATTCCTTCCTCCGTTTTGTCCGTCTTCGCTGACAGATTAATTCTAACAAATCAGGGGGAGGGGATATCCTTTATTTGGAAATGACACATTTTGGGGTGATGGTCGGTGAGGGTTCGCTGGTGAATATGGCTTCCTTTTTATTCTATTTGTTAAATCTGAGCTGGATTTCACAAATCCTTTTGATGCATCGCAACTCAACGTACGATTGATAATCCATCATAAGTTGTAATTCAACAACAATTACATTTATTTTGATGCTGCATAATTGACCATACAAAGTGATGTTAAATTTGAAGTACATGTACTTAATTATTTGAACTGAATAATTGATATACAAAAATGTTGCAAACTGCTTAATTACTGACTAAAATTACCAAAGTGACAAGGACAAAACCACTCTGCCTTTTAGAAAGGTCCTGCTAGGATCGAAACGTCAAGCCCACTAAATTTTGAGATAAACTGTATTTATAAGGTTAACATTATCACATGCAAAAAATAAGTTACAAGATGGCAGCATCTACATGTAGTGTAGGTCTGGGATGAAGCATAAGCTTTTGGTCCCCAGCCTATAGACAGACAAAGAAAATTACCGGTATGAGTACCCTAATTAATCAAGGCTGTTATTGCCACATGAGGCCGTATTATTTTTCTGCATCCCTCATGGTCTTGCGATTGATCGTAAGTTACGATGGGTTTGGTGAAATCGACGGCTGGACCCATGTTTTAGTACCTCTGTGGCAAACAGTGGACATTTTTTTTTCTAGGAATGTGGAGACGCCGTCATTTCCGCTTTGGCAGCCTGCATGCCGCTGTGGTCGTCGCTCGCTAATCTTCCCTTTCCGGCTGATGACCCGCCGTGCTTGCTCCTTCCCAGCTATGGTTACCACCTGCTGGGTTGCACAGAAGTACGCCCTGTCTGAATTTACTGTACAAAAAAGGGGGGGAGAGGAAGGAGAGGAGTTAACGCCAAAGAAAAAAGAAAAACGTCCGTAATCAGTTGGTAATGGACGTTAATGAATATTGATCATTTGATGGCACTGCAGACACTTTGTGGACATTGTTTGTTGCCACTTCTGCACGTCAGATGCGCAGAGAATTAAAAATAGATCACGCCTATGCACTCTGCTGGAGTGAAATCTCAGATTTTATGAATGAAAGCACCAGGCAATGTCGGTATCAATAAACATTTAGAGTACAGTACATGCCTAGAATTTATTATCTTTCTTCTTGGTCAAAATATGCCTTGATACTATAAACCTTGATGGTGCTGAATTATCCGAAATTGATGACAATCACATTTTCTGTCAAGGAATCTGTGGAGTGATATCCAAAAAATGTTGCAAACTGCTTACCGACTAAAATGACCAAAAGGCATTCTGCCTTTGAGAAAGGTCCTGTTAGGATGGAAATATAGGGCCCTACTATTTTTTTCATTCAAGGAATTTCAGTTGAAATCATCGCATTTCAATTGTGGAGACAGCATTTGTTGACCATTCATTGGTGGCTACCCTTTGACAGAGTTTGAGCCACTTAAATATTCTTCCTGTCTGATTACTTTCAGTGTTCCCCAAAGAAACAAAACTGGCGTGCAAGTGAAACTGTTCTTTGGGGTCAATTTTATTTGGGGTAAAAGCTGCTGGCGAAAACTGTCTTCCGGGAAATGTGATACGTATTGTAAAAAGTGGCTTGCAAATGTATCCATGTGTGATCCAGTACATGTTCCTGTCCCGTACATGCATGGAACACGTCCGTGTTCATACAATTTAGAACATCTGTACTTACAACCCAAAGGTTCATGTGTATGACTTTACATGCCTTAGGGGGGGGGGGAATGTTATCAAAATCCTGCTATTTTTCCGGTTGGAAAAGATTACCTCCAGATAACATTTCTGCCTCCATAATGTTGCTTGGAGCAAAAAAACATGTTTGTTGAAATGAATGTACTAACATGGTACCACTTGCAATGGGGCATTTTTCACGATGTCCAGAACAATCTTGAAAATGTCTAGGGCCCGACGCTTCGATCTTAGGACATATCTGCCTTGAAGAATAGTCCTGTTTTGATCAAAATGAATTTGAATTTTGGAAATTTTGAGCCTAAAGAAGGTTGGAAAGTAATCCACTGCTGCTGTAAATAATTGTAAATGTTATTGTGAATATAATTGTAAATACAACAGCAAAAGGAAAACCCTACAAGTATAGTCTCCCCTTGGCTTTCATCTTAAGTACAATTTTGTTTTGATAATTCACCGGGGGTCATCACTCAAAGGGTAGTGTTGACAATGTCAGGCCCTTGAAGGAGTTGTAAACCTCAATCCAGACAATAGGAGACACTCTGCCTTTGACAAAGGTCCTACGAGGATTGAAATATCAGACCTTCTGATTTGGGGGATACTTTCATTTTGGTCATTTAAGTCAGTAGAAAGTTACGCTACATTTTGGTTTATTATTCTACGACAGTTTTTTTTTATTTTTTGGAAACTGAATTCAGATACATGTAGCTGGAAGAATTTGCAGACCTTGAGAATTTTGCACACACAGATGTACCGGTATATACAATGTACATGTACATGTACACACATTAAGCTTACTGTGTTATCGGTACCTCACAACAACAAAAACAAGGCTCACACCGCAATGGTGGGTTGCAGTAGAAGAAATAATCTGACCACTCACTTGCACAACTGTATGTTTGTACATGTATTTATGGATTACTAACTTCCCCTTGAATTGTAGATTACGATCCAGGATTAACTTTTCCCCTCCAGTCCTTTCTGGGTTTTTTTTAATTCCCCTAACTTACTGGTATTTCTCACTTTGGAAATCCTGACATTAAGGTCAAAGATTCAGACAGCTTTTGTTGTACTGAATTCTTTTATAAAAATAAAAAAGAAGAAAAAAGGCTAAAATCCCTTGGAAGGTTGCCAAAGAAAAATGTTCTTAACAGACTCTCACGGTTTGGCGCCGTCGTCAAATATTTCACATTTTCACCTCTGAATGATAAAAAAAGAATATTCAAGAGAAGCTCTCAGAGAAGCTCTCCGAACATTCAAGATCATTTGGAAACAGTCTTTCAGGACAAGGAACATTAACACATTAGGAACGTGTAGGACAGGAACATTAACACAAACAGACTGAACAGTGCACGGTGTCTCTTTTCAAATCAATATTATGAATCAATATCTCCAGCCATGTTGGCCTTGTATGTACATGTACATCCCCTTTAACAGGGTGTTTAAAGCCCCTACACAACATTGGTAAGATCGAAAAACAGAAATGTTAACAGATTTACATGAAACTTATGCAGTTTGAAGATGGTTATACTTATAGTACCGGTAGAAACCTCGCACTGATATATTTCTGTCTAAAATGTTGTATTTTGGGAGAAAAAAAATAAAAGAAATCGTTTACGTCTCACCGAGATTTTAACTATATTTCGTAACAGTACGGCATTGAATGCTGCATTTTCACGAAACAAATGAAGCGGTTCATTTGGCGGATTGAGCTGAAATTTTCACAGGTGTGCTATTTCATGCATATGTTGGATCAGACAACATTTGGATGATATTCTTTTACTTCGACCAATGTTGTGTAGGGGCATTAACAGGGTGTTTAAGAAAAAAATACAATCAGGACACAGGCATGACCACCAAGTACCGTATACTCAAAAAAAATCTTTAAAGGTTCTATACAACTTTGGTAAAGTTCAAAAGATTGCCACAGTTTGTGTGTTCAACCATTAATCATTCCAAAAGAGCAATACTGCGAAGTTTTTAGCTCAAATGGTGGAAAAAGGCAAAAATCGTCTTGGTTTTCTCACCGTTCTGTAGTGTAAGAAATAATTTATTACTCACAAGTACCGTAATAGACTATTGGTCAATGTTTGAGTGAAGTTTTCTCTAAAAGTACAGCATCCCAGACCTTAAGATTTCAACATGAGGATTCTATTATGACCATCTTCAAACTGTGTAAAATAGGGGGAAATCTGTGGACATCGGTGTTTTCCAATCTTCCCAATGTTGTATTGGGCCTTTAAAGATTTTTTTTAAACAACCTATTCCCTTTTTTACAATTCCCTCCATCATCTTCTTGCCACTCCTTAAAAAAATCCATCTTGTTTTATCATCCACCAAAGACTGTGAACAGTCCCAATACTGTAAGTCCCATTTCTAGTGAGATAAAGACAAAATTGAATCCTCTCTATCTAAAACTGGGTGTGTGGTTGCATATTTTCAGCCTGTAGCAAATAAAGTTTAAAAAAAAAAGGGACGCAATTTGAAAATGATACTTTTAGTGATCCAGCAGATTGGGCAAGTGTTTGTGAGCAAGGTTCGGACTGCGGATGGATTTTTTTTTTTTTTTTTTTTGTGGCATGGGATGTATCCTGCCCACATGATATGGGGTGTGGTGAGGGAAAATATATGCAGCTTGCTATCTCCGTTCCCCTTAGGCTGACCAAGTGTGTGTGTGTGCCGTAGATACTCAAGCACAAGGTAGCTGGGTGTGTGACAGACAGGGGGGGGGGGTGTCTAACCACATTTGACGAAGAGTGAATCCCGTTTAGGGATCAATATTAATTAAATGGACGGCTGGACAGGAGGCAAGTGCTAAGGAAATCACCTCCACTTAAGGGGGGAGGCCTGCAAAGGTAAACACCGAGACCCCTTCCCTTCCTCCCTCCTCCCTCCTTCCTCCTCAAACTCATCCTCGGATGTGACTTCTCCTTCGCTCTCCCCATCCTTCAAACCTTTCAGATAAAAGGCTGGCTTGTTTTGAGAGAAGCTGGCAGTTGTAAAATCAACCCCCCCCCCTAAAAAAAGAAAAGTGCAAAAATGATTGTCATCAAGCATGATTTGGAATATGTCTCATCCATCTGGGATGTTAGACTTCCGGAAATTTCAGATTTCCAGGATTTTTTCTTCTTCAAACTTGTATCTCAAACTGAACAAAAACTGAAGGGTGTCTGCACCCCTGTCTTGAATCTCGCAATCACATCTCTCCGTCGTGTACAAGCGCTCACTCGCAGTCGCACAATTTATTGGCCTTCGGTAATTTTCAGGAAATGACTTCGTCATTCACTTACATGCCTGATTCATGCTTTCTTAGCAGGAGAAAGAAAGAAAAAATTCTTATAAAGTCAACAGTCAGTTTTGTTTCTCCGAATTTCCCCACCAGAACCCATAGCCTCATCTGCAGTCACCGAACTGAAATGATCTCAGTTAGGCAAATTGTTTTAGTAAAGCTCAAGAAAACATGGTCGGCTGATTTATTTATTATTATTTTTTTCATTCTGCTTTTACTTTTGCCCAGTGCTCGGGGGAAGAAAACTCAGTTTCCCCCCCACGGGTGTATGGCAATGAAATCCGCCACCCCCGCCCTGCAAATAATATACGTGGTTGCGTAGGAAGAGGAAGAGGAAGGGGTAGGGAGGGGATGGGATGTCTACCAATGGGGGCAGAGAGAGAAAGAGAGAGAGAGAGAGAGAGAGAGGGGGGGAGGTAAAAGGGGATGCCGCCTTTCTGCGGGTTGGGCCTATAAGTTGCAGGCTCAAGTAAACAGCTCTATTTGACGTCACTCGCTCGGCCACAAATCTAACCCCCAACCGCCCCCGATTGCCAAAAGGGGTGGAAGGAATCTTTCCAGCAATTAGACGCTGGCACCTCCAGCCGATGCACCCAGACTCCTCGGCCAGATTCCGGCAGACAACGCCGACCGAGAGTATCAGACTCTTCTCACTTAACACGCTTTACAGACGAGGGCTTCTTCTTTTTTCTTCTTTAACCCTTTCCGCCTCTTCCTCTCTCTCTTTTTTTCTCTCTCCATCTCTCTCTCTCTCCCTCTCTCTCTGTCTCTCTCCCTCTCTCTCTCTCTCTCTCTCTCTCTCTCTCTCTCTCTCTCTCATTTTCTGGTTTAGACTACCAACGACTCCTTGCAAAATCCCTGAGCCAAGAGACGATTCGCTAACGTATTCTTACCTACGTCATTCCTCAACACCTCTCATGTTCTCCCAAACAACATGTTTTAGAATTGTGTGTGAGTGGCTGTATGTTTTGTCGGCAGGCCAGAGGATTTTTTTATTGGTTTGTTTTTGTTTGTTTTCAGCCAAAGCATTTGTTTATTTGGGATTGTGTACAGCTGAGATGTGGACTGGATTGATTAGAAAGTTGTCGAATCATTTGCTGAGTAGTTTTATCAGTTCATGTCAGATTCATTCAAAAGGCTTTTCCCTGAAAAGTGTTGAAGAACAAAAAAGGGACTAAAAAGAAAGCAGCCAAAAGGGTGAAAATATCAATTTATTGAAGAGATTTTTGACTGACATCCAAAACTCTATGACTGTACGTACCAGGCCTGTGCCTGACTAGTTAACCAGCCCCACAGTATGGATGGCATTCCTTTCAAAAGCGCTGCATTTGTCTGAGGTCAGAATTCAAATTTCCATCAATTGTTAATTGATGATCGCCAGAGCATAGCATGATTTTCCGTTGTAATATTGTTGTCGCTTGCTCACAGTGTACAGATTTATTTTTGAACTTGAACTGCCACCTACATTCTAGCCTTTCAACAACGCCTGTCAGCAGATAAATGAATAGGCCTACTATGACATGAATTTTTTTGGAAGGCCCTTTGAGGGCGACATACGGTAGAGGAAGCTTGATTGCTGTGAGAGTAATTTTCAGTGAGAGTAATTTTTGTTACGGACCGTCATGGAATGGACAGGGCCTTGGTTGGCTGGCTGGTTAGTAAGACAACAACATTGCATCTGTCTGCAGATGCTCAGGATCAGCCTGCCACACCTCCCCACCTCCCTCCCACATCCCCCCCCCAAAAAAAAAAAAGAGAAAAAAAAGCAGGACTACCTTGAGGGAGAAGACAGAGTACGTCATGCTGCATTTTAGTACCATTACCTAAGTGGAGTCTGGTGCAACGCAAACGCCCAAATTGCACTCTGGTGAAGGGAAACATTGATCCTTGCCAGAATGGCCCTCCTCTCTCTTCTCTCTCTCTCCCTCTCCCTCTCCCTCTCCCTCTCCCTCTCCCTCTCCCTCTCCCTCTCCCTCTCCCTCTCCCTCTCCCTCTCCCTCTCCCTCTCCCTCTCCCTCTCCCTCTCCCTCTCCCTCTCCCTCTCCCTCTCCCTCTCCCTCTCCCTCTCCCTCTCCCTCTCCCTCTCCCTCTCCCTCTCCCTCTCCCTCTTCCTCTCCCTCTCCCTCTCCCTCTCCCTCTCCCTCTCCCTCTACCCCTCCCTCTCCCTCTCCCTCTCCCTCTCCCTCTCCCTCTCCCTCTCCCTCTCCCTCTCTCCCTCTCCCCCTCTCTCTCTCTCTCTCTCTCTCTCTCTCTTTCTCTCTCCCTCTCTTTCTCTCTCCCTCTCCCTCTCTCCCCCCTCTCTCTCTCTCCCCCCTCTCTCTCTCTCCCTCTCCCTCTCCCTCTCCCTCTCCCTCTCCCTCTCTCTCTTTCTCTTTCTCTCTCCCTCTCCCTCTCCCTCTCCCTCTCTCTTTCACTCCCTCTCTCCATCTATATGTATATTTCTCTCCATCTATCTCCATCTCTCTCTCACTCTATCCCCTTCTCTCCCCCTCTCTCTCCATCTCTCTCCATCTCTCCACCTCTCTCCATCTTTCCACCTCTCTCTCTAGCTCTCTCTCTGTCTCTCTCTCCACCTCTCTCCATCTCTCTCTTTCCCTCTCTCTCTCTCTCTACATCTCTCTCTCCTTCTCTTTCCATCTCCTTCCCTCTCTCTCCATCTCTCTCCATCTCTCTCCATATCTTCTTTTAAAAACCAAACGACTTTACAAGAGTGACCCACTGTGGTCGACCGAGAAAGAAAAATCAATTTCTTGTCTATTTATGGACTGGTACAGTAGGTAGCATTACGGAACACAACCCCTGTTCTGCTGATGAGTTTTTTTGTTTGCTTTTTGTTTTACAGCAGCAAGCGATACCAAAGTTGCTAATTAGGTTTTTTTTTTTATTTGCACTTTTATTTATTGCTCCCGCATGTAACGTCTTGTCAGTATTGATAATGAGACCTACATAAAAGCACCATTTTATGACGGCAATCCGTCCATTCGCAATTCGTCGGCACTCTTGTAATGCATCGCCTTGACAACCCCTGCCGCATGCAAACACAGCCTGTTATGGATTAATCCGTTGGCCCGCAATGCTTGGGACCGAAATTAATGGCTTGAGTTCTTAAATGGGATTGACAAGGCCAGATTTTCGCTTCCTTGTTCTTTCTTACATAATCTCCTTCTGCCGTTAATTCAGGAATGTCCAGTGCAGAATGCATAGCATTCATCTGCCTACCTTTTCATTTTTATCAAAAGGAGTATGGTCACTTGCCACTTGACAGCCGAATCGATTGATTTCATGGCCTAATTCTGTAGATTTTTTTGTTTAATGCAAGAAAATCACTTACATGTAAGGTGAACAATCTTTCCAAGTGAGACATACATTATTTCCCAACCATGCTGTTATGATGTGAGCTGCTTTCAATTCAAGTTGACATTTTGTCGTTGCTTCTAAGCTTTCACAAAATAATGTAGAGCTCTTGATGTCATGATACCGGCAGGACTTTTCCAAAGGGCTTTCTACCTTTGAAAATGGTCCTGGAGTGGATTTCACCCAACTCATCGTAACTTACGATCAATCGTAAGACAATGAGCGATGTACAGAAACCATACAGCCTAACACAACTTACCATACGATGGGTTGTCTATCGTAAGTTGAATGCATCGTAAGGCTTTGTGAAATCCAGCCATGTTGGATAGAATCATCAGGCATTTTGGTTATTTAGTTTGAAATTTTAGTATTTGGTGATTTAGTTTCAATTAGTTTGACAAGTCAATTGTATTGTTTTTACATGTAAGTTGAATTTAATCATTATGTAACCATGTTTTGATGGACATAACAAAAACACATGTGAAGCTTTGGCTGGCTTTATTATGGCTTGAAAACTTCCGAATACAGAAATAGTTGTGGTATTGTGAAAGATTGGGCAGTGTTACGCTCTTAAAAGCGAGACATTTATGGGCTTCAAAACCACGTTCTGATTGCCAAGAAATTGGCCCCAAACCCCCATCAGCAGCCATTGTGTGTGCAGTGTAATTGTTTCGGCGGAAGACGTGGCTCAAGAGAAGGGAGATATTTGCTTGCAGAGCAAACAAGAGTCACTTGCGTCATTAAAGATGTCCGGCTGAGTCTCACAGGTGAAGGTGTCACAGCAGTGGGAGTGTCAACAACAGGGCCTGTGCCACTCACGCAGTCTGTTTGAAGTACTTCTCTTTGGGTACTTTCTCCTCCATCATCTGATGGAAATGCTTTATGCCTTTCATGAATAGCAAATTTTTGCGAATTCCTCTTCCTCTCAAAGCCTTCATTGAAATTCCGGCATCTCACTGTTGTTTGACAGATTTAGACTTCTATTTTGACTGTGCTTTGTTTTGGTTTGCATTGAATGAAAAGTTAGGTGAGAGAGACTTTGCCTACGGTGTATGTGATTGTTGGTTGGCTTTTGGTAGGTTGACTTGAGGGTCAGAATCAAGGCTAGGATCAGTGTTACTGCTAGGGCTAGGGCTAGAGTTATGGCTATGGTAGGGTTGGGGTAAGTTGAATAATGGTAAGTAAGAGTTTTGCTAATGGGCTTTACCATTTTAATCATATTGCTAGTGTTCAGGGCTTTTCACACTACAGCAACATTCACACAGGTCAAAACCTACCCAGGTCCGACCTGTGTCAATTTCAACCCGGGTAAATTATGCTGCACGTTCACACTACGAATGAAAAATAGCTGGCCATCACACTACACGTGTGAGTTTTGGCCTGTGTAATGTGTTGATATATGCATTGTTCACACTGCTCAAGCCTACATGGATCAAAGTAGACAATTCCTACGATGAAATGCTACTGTGGTGTCCACATTTAACGTGGGCATGTGCGTGCTGCCCTGCAGCGTAATACATGGCGGTCTCTTTTCAACTTTGGATGCCATAATTAATAACAGAAAGGAGGAATTGTGATCATATGCCGGTACAACAACTACGTGTCCTTCTTGTCAACATGGAGGTTCTGAGTCATTGTTTATTGTACACAGCACGCTTTGGAGGCGTGTTTGTGGGAGTTCAAGGGTTTCATAATTTGCTTGATCTTTGCACTTGTGTAGTGACCCACATGTCACATCGACTGGGCACATGCTTACACAAGTTGAAAAGTAATTTGAAAAATTGGCAAAGAAAACTTTGACTGGACCAGGACCTCTCCCGAGACCTCTGGACTAACGTACCAGTGCTCTTCCATCTGAGCTATCCAGCCCTTAGATGGTGGCCTTCCCAAAATGTCAACTAGTCTTTGCCGGGGTGGGGGCGCCAGTCAGAAGCAATTCAACCATTAACTGCCGCATATCTCCAGGGATCAAACCCCCGCTTTCATTCAGATGCAAACAACTCATTGTTTTAAACCTGGCTACAGCAGTTCGGGGATCACACAAAGTGGATGCGAGGAAAAACTGTTTTCTTTGCCCAATTTTTCCTTGGTTTTTCCTTGGTTTGTTTAAGTTGAAAAGTAACAACGTGAAGACATTCACTCTAGCGCTTTCAACCTGTGTTGAAATTCTCTTCACTGGTCAACCGCAGCTCTCCACCTCGACCTCCCGAGCAGGGTTAGCTCCAACCCGGGTTGATAAACGCCTTGCACGGGTCGAAAGAGACAAGACAGGCATTGCTATGGCAATACACACTTCCGTGAGGCTGCATCCAAGTGTCCGACCAAACGCAGCGATGCCGAAAGTAGACGGGGAGAGGGGGAGGATGGGAGAGAGGGGAGAGGGAGATGGAGACAAGGGACTGAGGAAGAAGTTGGCTAATAACAGAAACAATGGAAACGAATGGAATTGGTAGGCAGCACTTTGAAAAGAAAAAACAGTCAGGCTGGCAGAGGATGGAGCATATCGGGAATTTCATCCAAAATGTGGCTGCTAATTCCGACCGTCTCCCTGCAAGCATGCTTTGATCCATTTTGGTCTCTTAATTTGAGACCAGTCAAGGCCACCCACAACGTCTGTCATGTCCCCAAACTTGTCTGCTTTGTAGGACTTTGCATAATGGAGGAGTGCTTGCACATAGTTAAAATGGCTTCCTGGTGTATGCATCTCCATACTAATCATTTTGCAAATCCTTTTTGGGGGGGGCTGAAAGATTTCTATTGTTATTTTGTTATTGCCTTTCCTAATTTCTTTGAGTGGGGATCATGCAATGGACATGAATTTTGATGCATGGGAATTTCGGCATGCATGAATTTACAGCAATGTGTATACATGTATATTGATAATTGTGAATTTTCTAGCTTCTTTGGTGCCACAAACCATTCCACTTAAACGATTTTATTGATTAATTTCCTCCGTTAAATTATCACCTGAAAAAGTTGAGGTGCTGAACAGTTTGACTAGTAAGAGAAAGGAGATGAGCGTGAGTGATTGTGAGAGGGAGAGAGAGAGACAGAGACAGAGAGAGGGGAGCTGTTTTCCTTTCAATGACCAACCAAATCTACCCACCCATTCACCCATCCATCTATCTATCCACCCAACCATCCATTAAGAAAGTGTATTCATATAGCTCCTTTAAAATAGCAAGAGTAAAGCCCCGTGCAATATAAAGTTATCAAAGTTTAGGTAGAAAACGTATTCATTTAGGGCTTCAAAGGCAATGAAAAGAGATCACTGAAAACTAGGATACATGTACGTGTAATGAAGAGTCTCTGTGGAGAAAGCTTTGCTACCAGCACTGTACCAGCAGTCGATTTCACAAAATCCATCGTAACTTGCAATCAATCGCAAGTAGATGAGCGATGCACAAAAACCATTACAGCCTATCACAACTTACGATGGGCTATCCATCGTAAGTTGCGTTACTATGCATCGTAGGGCTTTGTGAAATGCATCCCAGAGTCTTGATAGAAACACATTTGAGTGGGATGTACAATTGTACATGTCATCACAATGACTGGAACTTCTGTCTGATGAAGAACAAGAAGAAGAAGTATCCATCTAACCATTCATCCATTCACCCATCTACTCGTCCATCCATCCACCCACTCAGTATAGCGTTCACACGTTCTCCTAGCTGTATGAAGAAACTGACAAGAAAGTTTCTACGACACCAGACAGCTGTCTGGTCAATCTCTCCATAAGATCCTCCCCCGCACTCCCTCATGGAGTACACTCATGATTACATACATGTACATCACGGCTCATCATCCAATGAGCTGCCCTATCCGCAGTGCATCAGCAAACTCAATCAATAATGATTAGATAGTTTGCGTCTAATTAAAGTTGCTTTTTATGCAGACGGCCAGTACGTGTGGCATTTCATTCGTCGTTAAGTGCGTGTAGAGTGCGTGAGCCGTTTCATGCCATTTAATTACAAGCGGCCTCTAAGTTCTACATGTAACTCATGAAATGAATCATTTCATAGAGAGATATATGGAATCCGATTCTAAGCTTTAATCAGTTTGGTCGTTACTGCCTACAGCTGTTGAATTTAGTTTTGATCACTTAATAGTGGGAAACACCTGTCCAATTTGCTGTAAAATGCCCCTTCATTTGGAGAAGTTTTTTTTCTTGGGGGAAAAAAAACCTCCTTGAAAATACCCCTGGGCAGGGAGATAAAAAGCAAAATACAGTCACTACAAGAATGTTTCGAATGCATGCAAATTGCGTATTGCCATAGCATCCTACTTGGTCACCTCAGAGGAGAAACAGTCAGAGATAAATGGGGATTTTGAGATTCACACATAACTAATCGTTAGTGCCAAAGCCACTGTTAGACCCTGGAACTCCCTTTACCCTACCCTGACTCAAGTGATCATAAAGATTTGAAGGTTTGCGTGGTGGAAGCACTGTGTGGATGCAAAGCTTGTGGTGTCACTGAGTCATTTTTTTTTGAGACTGAGTGTGAGACTGAGAGCCAGTAACTCAAATGTTTCAGACAGTGCGTACTCTGTCCGTCGTCAGGAGACTGCTGAGAATGATGCAATTATACATTTTCATGTACCGTACGCTATAAAGTGCAGTCTACATACATGTAAGTCTGTATTGGCTCATATGTACGTGTACATGTATTGAATCAGCACAGTACATTCTATATTTTATAAACAGAAATGTATAAGCTTAGAGTGATTCTCAACTGTGAAAATAAATGAATGAATGAATGAATGAATACATGTGCTAATCTGGCACATTATCGGTCCAGTTCATTGCTCTAACAAACAAACAAAAACACATTTATTGGGAGGTCCTGCAAGGATCAAAATGTTGCACCCTCCAAAATGTTTGACACGTAACAAATAAGGGGGATACATGTTAGCGATCATATGCAAGAGTAACAAAGAGCCCCTGAACCTGAGGACTTGACAGGATGGGATGGGGAAAGATGGATTTGCCCTAGCCAAAAATAGTCGGAGCGAAGAAAAAGAGAAACAGCCGAACAAATTCCTGGTTATGACCACAAAAACGGACCATGTACATTGTACCTATAAACATACATACATACATGTGTAAGCAGCTGTACTCATTGTCACGTAACTCAATCATTTATACATGTAAATATTTGTATCATAATTTTTGTCCTCAATTTTGCAAGAGCCACAGACCCCATCCCAATCTGATGGTTCATAGTCGGCCCACTTTTGATAACAATCCATGATTCTGAATACAGGCGCATGCACCCGTTAATTCATCGCACCATTGTTCTCTTGACTTCCAACCTTCGCGTGACTCAATCTGTTTTCCTCCACCTCTTGTTAAGAGTGACCGGTCGACCCTTCCGAGCTGCATTGCAAGCCTCGTCTCCATGGAAACAGGGGTAACCCTCATCCCGTCCTCCCCTCTGCTCTCAGAAAGAGGTTTGGGTAGTTTTTTTTCTCCAGGAGCACCATCAGCAGAGGATGCAGTCATCTTATTAGGCAGAGGGGGGTGGGGGGGGGGTGGGGAGGGGACAGTATCCAGTTACGGATCCCCTGAAGGCTTGACAGGATGGGATGGGAAAAGTCATGGGTTGCCCAAGTCAAAAATAGACAGAGCCACGAAAAACCAAAAACAAAAACCTGACCATTTGTAGTCAAACCCGGGTGCACCACAAATGCAAATATCGGTGCTTCCTATAATGCCGGAGAATTCCTGATGACTTAGTCCTCTCAAGTCTTAACCTCCCATTAGTTGTCACAGGCTGAATGGAATTCCATGTTTCATTGTTTGAAATAACATTTTCTTTTCCTCTCCCATTTTCACCGGTAAATTCAAATTGATTGGAGCCTTAGCATCTGTGTCTAATTCTCTAACCATGGTTTGTGATTACTAAGCACATTTGCTGTAAAAAATACCGGTGTACCAGTAATATGCAGCTAGTTGTGATCATGAAAATCAGTCTGTGGGGAGATGCATCTCAGTATTCATCATCTTTCCCTCTTTCATTATTATTATTTTTTTTAATATTATGATTATCGCCGGTAATTAATTGTCCCAAATTGGATTGGAATAAATTGAATGATATCCCTGTGGAGGAAAAAAAACAACCAAGGGAATCTCATTGATAGTCTTGGTAGACTCTCTCTCTCTCTCTCTCTCTGTCTCTCTGTCTCTTTTCCCGGCGTGTTGTTCAGGCAAGTTATGGCCAACCATGGCCCGTAACTCTCAGCGGAGTGATCACCAGCTATCATTGGCAATTTAATTGGATTATACCGGCAGATTAGCTGACGGAGCTTCGCTTTAAAAGAAACTCTCCTGCCGACTTTGCCCCGCTAGGAAAAAAGAAAAGAAAAAAAAAGAACGATGATGAGATTCAAAGTGCAAATCATTTAGGAAGTCGG